>CM054058.1:514084360-515366653 GCA_028641055.1 Alopecurus myosuroides | reverse complement strand
TCCCGTGGCAGGATTGGCCAGGGTGATAGCGCCGCCGGGCTTGCGGTCGTTGCACAGGCAGAGCAGGCCGTTGCAGACGCCAACGACCTCCCTGCGTTTGTAGATATCCATGCCGCTTCGCCAGACCTCGCAGGTCTTGGACGATCCTACGTCGTGGAGCAGATAGGCCGACTCCGTGGTGACGACGAGCGGCACGGCGTCCTGGCACTTGTGTATCTCCGTCGTGGTATGCTGGTGGACGAGGTCGCGCCAGGTCCGGCAGACGAGACGCAGCCGGCGGCGGGAGGCCGGCGGGAGGCGCCCCAAGATATCCACGAGGATATCCGTGGGGACGTACACCATCGAACCTGCTACGGGCTCGATCTCAGGCGTACGTTTCCTCGCTGCATGCTAGTACACCAGAGGTGTTAGTTCTATATGTAGGCTTCCGATCACAGGATCGTGGTACCAGGAAAATAATCCTATACGACCACTTGCCTGAACGACCTATGCGTGGACCTCATCCAGCACCGTACAGTTTTATCACCCTAATCTCAAATCAAGTTCAGTTGTGAGATCTGACTAGCGGAAAGACATGTTTCGCCACGTGGTTGGCTCTAGAGATGGTCTACCATGGGTCGTTCACGTAGTGGTCGTATAGGATTATTTTCCCTGGTACCATGTTAATAAACCTGAGCGGAACCAATTAACCTCCTTGGAGCTGTTGGGTTGCATGTTATAGGGGACGGGAAAACGCCCCTGCCGTGGCTTACGGAACTGAACCGATGGGGAGCCTCAGTATACAATCACCCTTCCCCTAGGTGTGGGCATAAAAAACTGAGAAACCAAACCCGAACAAAGACTGAACCGAACCAACCGAAATATAAGGTTTATTCGATTTTCTATCCATATATCGGTTTCCAAATTTAGAAAACCGAAATCATATATGTTAATTCTGTTTTTAGTTCGTATTAACCGAACTGACCGAAAGAACCGATTTATCCTGCAATCAAATATTTCAAGACCATGCGACAATCTATATCTAGGGTAATAAATCAGTTATCCCATTAAAAAATATCTCCATCCAAATCCTATTTATTGCTTTCTCTTATGCAACTGCAATGAAATTACACAACAAAGACGTACCCATCCATATGTCATGAAATACTAGCTGCCACAACCAGGACCGTCTTCAGAATTTGGGAGCCCTAGCGCGAAATATAAAGAGGTATCGTATTATTTCATATACTCCCTCCGTTTCAGTTTACAGGGCGTGTGCGTACTCCTAGGTCGTCAATTTCAGGGCATGTGCGGTCGCGCACCTCGCTCACCCTCATCGACAGCCCTGGCCACAACACTAGGTCCACACATACATGTCATCCCTGCGAGACTCCGCAACTTCATTCTCTCGGGCCGAGCTTGATTGCTCCATCCTAACGGGCTAGTAATGAAGGTGAGGCCATCTTAGGTGTGCTAGTGCAACACTTTGCCATAGATTTTCACAACAGCCCCATGCAACCACAATATCAATTCATTTTTGCTATCTAATCACTACAGGAGAGCATGAATACGCCGACGGCCCCATTCAACGCCGACGGGGAATAGTCGGGCACCGTCGGCGTACCGTTGAGTACGAAAATCTAGCCCTGGTGGCCGTCGGTGTACGAAGCCCCGTCGGCGTATACGCTTGAGTCCCGACGGCCACCGTCGGCGTATAACATACCGTCGGCGTATAACATACCACTGGGCCCACTGGAACGGAATGACGTTATGTGTTCGCTTGAGTACCGACGGCCACCGTCGGCGTATAACATGCCGTCGGCGTATAACATACCGCTGGGCCCACTGGAACTGAATACCGTTATGTGTTTACACTATTTTTGATACGCCGACGGGGACAGTACAATGGCCGTCGGCGTATACACTTTTTTTTTTAGTTTGCGGCAGATTACAGTTATTAATTCTAAAATCAACAACAATTCGAAAACTGCTCCAATTTGAGAAATTCAAATTTCTATGGATTCACAATCTTGTGCTCTATCTGTTGGTATGAAAGTTGCTACATGTTTATGTAATAATTTTTGCACTAAATAATTGAATATAGAAATGGCTATTAAAATTGAAAACTTGCAAACTTCATAACTTGAGCTCAGTTTTTTCAAATTGAGCAAACTTGGTCTCTAAAAATTTATCATAATAAACACTACACAATGGTATTTTATTTTGGCACAATTGAACTAAAAATTCCCAAGTTTCCTTCTATTTACTAAAAGGGTAGAAAAAAATAGGTTATTATAAGTTGCATCATAAATTCTATACTTGTCCAAAAATTATGTTTAAACCCTCAAAATATTAAGTGAACTAGTATGGCACCCCCTAGCTTGTGCGGGGACCTAGACGCCCCGTAGCCCCCCTTCGGTGAAAACCTAGACCCGCTGGAGAAATACCGGACTTATACAAATACACGCGGCCACACCAGAGGGGGGGCTACGGAGCGTACGTCTACCCACACAAGCTAGGGGTGACATACCATGTTAGTATAGGTGTGTTTTGGTCTTTGGATGGCAAAGATTGCGCTCCGGGGTGTGACCCGCTTCACCTGCGTCCGTTTCTCCCTCGTGAGTTTACATGCGCTTATAGGGTGAAACTCCCGTATCGGACGAAACGTCGGGAATCTTCCGAAGAGGTGGGTTCTATCAACTTGTTTTATGTTCCTATGGGATACCCTAACACAACCAAGCAACTGGTTCCACAATTCTACCCCCTTTCGACGCAGTTACCGCGTGTATCCGTATAAGTCCGGTATTTCTCCTTCGGGTCTAGGTTTTCACCGGAGGGGGGCTACGGAGCGTACGTCTACCCACACAAGCTAGGGGTGACATACCATGTTAGTATAGGTGTGTTTTGGTCTTTGGATGGCAAAGATTGCGCTCCGGGGTGTGACCCGCTTCACCTGCGTCCGTTTCTCCCTCGTGAGTTTACATGCGCTTATAGGGTGAAACTCCCGTATCGGACGAAACGTCGGGAATCTTCCGAAGAGGTGGGTTCTATCAACTTGTTTTATGTTCCTATGGGATACCCTAACACAACCAAGCAACTGGTTCCACAATGCTACCCCCTTTCGACGCCGTTACCGCGTGTATCCGTATAAGTCCGGTATTTCTCCTGCGGGTCTAGGTTTTCACCGGAGGGGGGCTACGGAGCGTCCGGGTCCCCACACAAGCTAGGTTGTGGCCTACCATGTTAGTATAGGTGTGTTGTGGTCTTTGGATGGCAAAGATTGCGCTCTGGGGTGTGACCCGCTTCACCGGTGTCCGTTTCTCCCTCGTGAGTTTACATGCGCTTATAGGGTGAAACTCCCGTATCGGACGAAACGTCGGGAATCTTCCGAAGAGGTGGGTTCTATCAACTTGTTTTATGTTCCTATGGGATACCCTAACACAACCAAGCAAGTGGTTCCACAATGCTACCCCCTTTCGACGCCGTTACCGCGTGTATCCGTATAAGTCCGGTATTTCTCCTGCGGGTCTAGGTTTTCACCGGAGGGGGGCTACGGAGCGTACGTCTACCCACACAAGCTAGGGGTGACATACCATGTTAGTATAGGTGTGTTTTGGTCTTTGGATGGCAAAGATTGCGCTCCGGGGTGTGACCCGCTTCACCTGCGTCCGTTTCTCCCTCGTGAGTTTACATGCGCTTATAGGGTGAAACTCCCGTATCGGACGAAACGTCGGGAATCTTCCGAAGAGGTGGGTTCTATCAACTTGTTTTATGTTCCTATGGGATACCCTAACACAACCAAGCAACTGGTTCCACAATGCTACCCCCTTTCGACGCCGTTACCGCGTGTATCCGTATAAGTCCGGTATTTCTCCTGCGGGTCTAGGTTTTCACCGGAGGGGGGCTACGGAGCGTCCGGGTCCCCACACAAGCTAGGTTGTGGCATACCATGTTAGTATAGGTGTGTTGTGGTCTTTGGATGGCAAAGATTGCGCTCCGGGGTGTGACCCGCTTCACCTGCGTCCGTTTCTCCCTCGTGAGTTTACATGCGCTTATAGGGTGAAACTCCCGTATCGGACGAAACGTCGGGAATCTTCCGAAGAGGTGGGTTCTATCAACTTGTTTTATGTTCCTATGGGATACCCTAACACAACCAAGCAAGTGGTTCCACAATGCTACCCCCTTTCGACGCCGTTACCGCGTGTATCCGTATAAGTCCGGTATTTCTCCTGCGGGTCTAGGTTTTCACCGGAGGGGGGCTACGGAGCGTACGTCTACCCACACAAGCTAGGGGTGACATACCATGTTAGTATAGGTGTGTTTTGGTCTTTGGATGGCAAAGATTGCGCTCCGGGGTGTGACCCGCTTCACCTGCGTCCGTTTCTCCCTCGTGAGTTTACATGCGCTTATAGGGTGAAACTCCCGTATCGGACGAAACGTCGGGAATCTTCCGAAGAGGTGGGTTCTATCAACTTGTTTTATGTTCCTATGGGATACCCTAACACAACCAAGCAACTGGTTCCACAATGCTACCCCCTTTCGACGCCGTTACCGCGTGTATCCGTATAAGTCCGGTATTTCTCCTGCGGGTCTAGGTTTTCACCGGAGGGGGGCTACGGAGCGTCCGGGTCCCCACACAAGCTAGGTTGTGGCATACCATGTTAGTATAGGTGTGTTGTGGTCTTTGGATGGCAAAGATTGCGCTCCGGGGTGTGACCCGCTTCACCTGCGTCCGTTTCTCCCTCGTGAGTTTACATGCGCTTATAGGGTGAAACTCCCGTATCGGACGAAACGTCGGGAATCTTCCGAAGAGGTGGGTTCTATCAACTTGTTTTATGTTCCTATGGGATACCCTAACACAACCAAGCAACTGGTTCCACAATGCTACCCCCTTTCGACGCCGTTACCGCGTGTATCCGTATAAGTCCGGTATTTCTCCTGCGGGTCTAGGTTTTCACCGGAGGGGGGCTACGGAGCGTCCGGGTCCCCACACAAGCTAGTGGGTGGCATACCATGTTAGTATAGGTGTGTTGTGGTCTTTGGATGGCAAAGATTGCGCTCTGGGGTGTGACCCGCTTCACCGGTGTCCGTTTCTCCCTCGTGAGTTTACATGCGCTTATAGGGTGAAACTCCCGTATCGGACGAAACGTCGGGAATCTTCCGAAGAGGTGGGTTCTATCAACTTGTTTTATGTTCCTATGGGATACCCTAACACAACCAAGCAACTGGTTCCACAATGCTACCCCCTTTCGACGCCGTTACCGCGTGTATCCGTATAAGTCCGGTATTTCTCCTGCGGGTCTAGGTTTTCACCGGAGGGGGGCTACGGAGCGTCCGGGTCCCCACACAAGCTAGGTTGTGGCATACCATGTTAGTATAGGTGTGTTGTGGTCTTTGGATGGCAAAGATTGCGCTCCGGGGTGTGACCCGCTTCACCTGCGTCCGTTTCTCCCTCGTGAGTTTACATGCGCTTATAGGGTGAAACTCCCGTATCGGACGAAACGTCGGGAATCTTCCGAAGAGGTGGGTTCTATCAACTTGTTTTATGTTCCTATGGGATACCCTAACACAACCAAGCAACTGGTTCCACAATGCTACCCCCTTTCGACGCCGTTACCGCGTGTATCCGTATAAGTCCGGTATTTCTCCTGCGGGTCTAGGTTTTCACCGGAGGGGGGCTACGGAGCGTCCGGGTCCCCACACAAGCTAGTGGGTGGCATACCATGTTAGTATAGGTGTGTTGTGGTCTTTGGATGGCAAAGATTGCACTCTGGGGTGTGACCCGCTTCACCGGTGTCCGTTTCTCCCTCGTGAGTTTACATGCGCTTATAGGGTGAAACTCCCGTATCGGACGAAACGTCGGGAATCTTCCGAAGAGGTGGGTTCTATCAACTTGTTTTATGTTCCTATGGGATACCCTAACACAACCAAGCAACTGGTTCCACAATGCTACCCCCTTTCGACGCCGTTACCGCGTGTATCCGTATAAGTCCGGTATTTCTCCTGCGGGTCTAGGTTTTCACCGGAGGGGGGCTACGGAGCGTCCGGGTCCCCACACAAGCTAGGTTGTGGCATACCATGTTAGTATAGGTGTGTTGTGGTCTTTGGATGGCAAAGATTGCGCTCCGGGGTGTGACCCGCTTCACCTGCGTCCGTTTCTCCCTCGTGAGTTTACATGCGCTTATAGGGTGAAACTCCCGTATCGGACAAAACGTCGGGAATCTTCCGAAGAGGTGGGTTCTATCAACTTGTTTTATGTTCCTATGGGATACCCTAACACAACCAAGCAACTGGTTCCACAATGCTACCCCCTTTCGACGCCGTTACCGCGTGTATCCGTATAAGTCCGGTATTTCTCCTGCGGGTCTAGGTTTTCACCGGAGGGGGGCTACGGAGCGTCCGGGTCCCCACACAAGCTAGTGGGTGGCATACCATGTTAGTATAGGTGTGTTGTGGTCTTTGGATGGCAAAGATTGCGCTCTGGGGTGTGACCCGCTTCACCGGTGTCCGTTTCTCCCTCGTGAGTTTACATGCGCTTATAGGGTGAAACTCCCGTATCGGACGAAACGTCGGGAATCTTCCGAAGAGGTGGGTTCTATCAACTTGTTTTATGTTCCTATGGGATACCCTAACACAACCAAGCAAGTGGTTCCACAATGCTACCCCCTTTCGACGCCGTTACCGCGTGTATCCGTATAAGTCCGGTATTTCTCCTTCGGGTCTAGGTTTTCACCGGAGGGGGGCTACGGAGCGTACGTCTACCCACACAAGCTAGGGGTGACATACCATGTTAGTATAGGTGTGTTTTGGTCTTTGGATGGCAAAGATTGCGCTCCGGGGTGTGACCCGCTTCACCTGCGTCCGTTTCTCCCTCGTGAGTTTACATGCGCTTATAGGGTGAAACTCCCGTATCGGACGAAACGTCGGGAATCTTCCGAAGAGGTGGGTTCTATCAACTTGTTTTATGTTCCTATGGGATACCCTAACACAACCAAGCAACTGGTTCCACAATGCTACCCCCTTTCGACGCCGTTACCGCGTGTATCCGTATAAGTCCGGTATTTCTCCTGCGGGTCTAGGTTTTCACCGGAGGGGGGCTACGGAGCGTCCGGGTCCCCACACAAGCTAGGTTGTGGCATACCATGTTAGTATAGGTGTGTTGTGGTCTTTGGATGGCAAAGATTGCGCTCCGGGGTGTGACCCGCTTCACCTGCGTCCGTTTCTCCCTCGTGAGTTTACATGCGCTTATAGGGTGAAACTCCCGTATCGGACGAAACGTCGGGAATCTTCCGAAGAGGTGGGTTCTATCAACTTGTTTTATGTTCCTATGGGATACACTAACACAACCAAGCAACTGGTTCCACAATGCTACCCCCTTTCGACGCCGTTACCGCGTGTATCCGTATAAGTCCGGTATTTCTCCTGCGGGTCTAGGTTTTCACCGGAGGGGGGCTACGGAGCGTACGTCTACCCACACAAGCTAGGGGTGACATACCATGTTAGTATAGGTGTGTTTTGGTCTTTGGATGGCAAAGATTGCGCTCCGGGGTGTGACCCGCTTCACCTGCGTCCGTTTCTCCCTCGTGAGTTTACATGCGCTTATAGGGTGAAACTCCCGTATCGGACGAAACGTCGGGAATCTTCCGAAGAGGTGGGTTCTATCAACTTGTTTTATGTTCCTATGGGATACCCTAACACAACCAAGCAACTGGTTCCACAATGCTACCCCCTTTCGACGCCGTTACCGCGTGTATCCGTATAAGTCCGGTATTTCTCCTGCGGGTCTAGGTTTTCACCGGAGGGGGGCTACGGAGCGTCCGGGTCCCCACACAAGCTAGGTTGTGGCATACCATGTTAGTATAGGTGTGTTGTGGTCTTTGGATGGCAAAGATTGCGCTCCGGGGTGTGACCCGCTTCACCTGCGTCCGTTTCTCCCTCGTGAGTTTACATGCGCTTATAGGGTGAAACTCCCGTATCGGACGAAACGTCGGGAATCTTCCGAAGAGGTGGGTTCTATCAACTTGTTTTATGTTCCTATGGGATACCCTAACACAACCAAGCAACTGGTTCCACAATGCTACCCCCTTTCGACGCCGTTACCGCGTGTATCCGTATAAGTCCGGTATTTCTCCTGCGGGTCTAGGTTTTCACCGGAGGGGGGCTACGGAGCGTACGTCTACCCACACAAGCTAGGGGTGACATACCATGTTAGTATAGGTGTGTTTTGGTCTTTGGATGGCAAAGATTGCGCTCCGGGGTGTGACCCGCTTCACCTGCGTCCGTTTCTCCCTCGTGAGTTTACATGCGCTTATAGGGTGAAACTCCCGTATCGGACGAAACGTCGGGAATCTTCCGAAGAGGTGGGTTCTATCAACTTGTTTTATGTTCCTATGGGATACCCTAACACAACCAAGCAACTGGTTCCACAATGCTACCCCCTTTCGACGCCGTTACCGCGTGTATCCGTATAAGTCCGGTATTTCTCCTGCGGGTCTAGGTTTTCACCGGAGGGGGGCTACGGAGCGTCCGGGTCCCCACACAAGCTAGGTTGTGGCATACCATGTTAGTATAGGTGTGTTGTGGTCTTTGGATGGCAAAGATTGCGCTCCGGGGTGTGACCCGCTTCACCTGCGTCCGTTTCTCCCTCGTGAGTTTACATGCGCTTATAGGGTGAAACTCCCGTATCGGACGAAACGTCGGGAATCTTCCGAAGAGGTGGGTTCTATCAACTTGTTTTATGTTCCTATGGGATACCCTAACACAACCAAGCAACTGGTTCCACAATGCTACCCCCTTTCGACGCCGTTACCGCGTGTATCCGTATAAGTCCGGTATTTCTCCTGCGGGTCTAGGTTTTCACCGGAGGGGGGCTACGGAGCGTCCGGGTCCCCACACAAGCTAGTGGGTGGCATACCATGTTAGTATAGGTGTGTTGTGGTCTTTGGATGGCAAAGATTGCGCTCTGGGGTGTGACCCGCTTCACCGGTGTCCGTTTCTCCCTCGTGAGTTTACATGCGCTTATAGGGTGAAACTCCCGTATCGGACGAAACGTCGGGAATCTTCCGAAGAGGTGGGTTCTATCAACTTGTTTTATGTTCCTATGGGATACCCTAACACAACCAAGCAACTGGTTCCACAATGCTACCCCCTTTCGACGCCGTTACCGCGTGTATCCGTATAAGTCCGGTATTTCTCCTGCGGGTCTAGGTTTTCACCGGAGGGGGGCTACGGAGCGTCCGGGTCCCCACACAAGCTAGGTTGTGGCATACCATGTTAGTATAGGTGTGTTGTGGTCTTTGGATGGCAAAGATTGCGCTCCGGGGTGTGACCCGCTTCACCTGCGTCCGTTTCTCCCTCGTGAGTTTACATGCGCTTATAGGGTGAAACTCCCGTATCGGACGAAACGTCGGGAATCTTCCGAAGAGGTGGGTTCTATCAACTTGTTTTATGTTCCTATGGGATACCCTAACACAACCAAGCAACTGGTTCCACAATGCTACCCCCTTTCGACGCCGTTACCGCGTGTATCCGTATAAGTCCGGTATTTCTCCTGCGGGTCTAGGTTTTCACCGGAGGGGGGCTACGGAGCGTCCGGGTCCCCACACAAGCTAGTGGGTGGCATACCATGTTAGTATAGGTGTGTTGTGGTCTTTGGATGGCAAAGATTGCACTCTGGGGTGTGACCCGCTTCACCGGTGTCCGTTTCTCCCTCGTGAGTTTACATGCGCTTATAGGGTGAAACTCCCGTATCGGACGAAACGTCGGGAATCTTCCGAAGAGGTGGGTTCTATCAACTTGTTTTATGTTCCTATGGGATACCCTAACACAACCAAGCAACTGGTTCCACAATGCTACCCCCTTTCGACGCCGTTACCGCGTGTATCCGTATAAGTCCGGTATTTCTCCTGCGGGTCTAGGTTTTCACCGGAGGGGGGCTACGGAGCGTCCGGGTCCCCACACAAGCTAGGTTGTGGCATACCATGTTAGTATAGGTGTGTTGTGGTCTTTGGATGGCAAAGATTGCGCTCCGGGGTGTGACCCGCTTCACCTGCGTCCGTTTCTCCCTCGTGAGTTTACATGCGCTTATAGGGTGAAACTCCCGTATCGGACGAAACGTCGGGAATCTTCCGAAGAGGTGGGTTCTATCAACTTGTTTTATGTTCCTATGGGATACCCTAACACAACCAAGCAACTGGTTCCACAATGCTACCCCCTTTCGACGCCGTTACCGCGTGTATCCGTATAAGTCCGGTATTTCTCCTACGGGTCTAGGTTTTCACCGGAGGGGGGCTACGGAGCGTCCGGGTCCCCACACAAGCTAGTGGGTGGCATACCATGTTAGTATAGGTGTGTTGTGGTCTTTGGATGGCAAAGATTGCACTCTGGGGTGTGACCCGCTTCACCGGTGTCCGTTTCTCCCTCGTGAGTTTACATGCGCTTATAGGGTGAAACTCCCGTATCGGACGAAACGTCGGGAATCTTCCGAAGAGGTGGGTTCTATCAACTTGTTTTATGTTCCTATGGGATACCCTAACACAACCAAGCAACTGGTTCCACAATGCTACCCCCTTTCGACGCCGTTACCGCGTGTATCCGTATAAGTCCGGTATTTCTCCTGCGGGTCTAGGTTTTCACCGGAGGGGGGCTACGGAGCGTACGTCTACCCACACAAGCTAGGGGAGACATACCATGTTAGTATAGGTGTGTTGTGGTCTTTGGATGGCAAAGATTGCGCTCCGGGGTGTGACCCGCTTCACCTGCGTCCGTTTCTCCCTCGTGAGTTTACATGCGCTTATAGGGTGAAACTCCCGTATCGGACGAAACGTCGGGAATCTTCCGAAGAGGTGGGTTCTATCAACTTGTTTATGTTCCTATGGGATACCCTAACACAACCAAGCAACTGGTTCCACAATGCTACCCCCTTTCGACGCCGTTACCGCGTGTATCCGTATAAGTCCGGTATTTCTCCTTCGGGTCTAGGTTTTCACCGGAGGGGGGCTACGGAGCGTACGTCTACCCACACAAGCTAGGTTGTGGCCTACCATGTTAGTATAGGTGTGTTTTGGTCTTTGGATGGCAAAGATTGCGCTCTGGGGTGTGACCCGCTTCACCGGTGTCCGTTTCTCCCTCGTGAGTTTACATGCGCTTATAGGGTGAAACTCCCGTATCGGACGAAACGTCGGGAATCTTCCGAAGAGGTGGGTTCTATCAACTTGTTTTATGTTCCTATGGGATACCCTAACACAACCAAGCAACTGGTTCCACAATGCTACCCCCTTTCGACGCCGTTACCGCGTGTATCCGTATAAGTCCGATATTTCTCCTGCGGGTCTAGGTTTCACCGGAGGGGGGGCTACGGAGCGTACGTCTACCCACACAAGCTAGGGGTGACATACCATGTTAGTATAGGTGTGTTGTGGTCTTTGGATGGCAAAGATTGCGCTCCGGGGTGTGACCCGCTTCACCTGCGTCCGTTTCTCCCTCGTGAGTTTACATGCGCTTATAGGGTGAAACTCCCGTATCGGACGAAACGTCGGGAATCTTCCGAAGAGGTGGGTTCTATCAACTTGTTTATGTTCCTATGGGATACCCTAACACAACCAAGCAACTGGTTCCACAATGCTACCCCCTTTCGACGCCGTTACCGCGTGTATCCGTATAAGTCCGGTATTTCTCCTGCGGGTCTAGGTTTCACCTTATAAGCGCATGTAAACTCACGAGGAAGATTCCCGACGTTTCGTCCCATACTAGCTCACTTAATATTTTGAGGGTTTAAACATAATTTTTGGACAAGTATAGAATTTATGATGCAACTTATAATAACCATTTTTTCTGCCCTTTTAGTAAATAGAAGGAAACTTGGGAATTTTTAGTTCAATTGTGCCAAAATAAAATACCATTGTGTAGTGTTTGTTATGATAAATTTTTAGAGACCAAGTTTGCTCAATTTGAAAAAACAGAGCTCAAGTTATGACGTTTGCAAGTTTTCAATTTTAATAGCCATTTCTATATTCAATTATTTAGTGCAAAAATTATTGCATAAACATGTAGCAACTTTGATACCAACAGATAGAGCACAAAATTGTGAATCCATAGAAATTTGAATTTCTTAAATTGGAGCAGTTTTCGAATTGTTGTTGATTTTAGAATTAATAATTTGAATCTGTCTTATAAAATTAAAAAAAAAAAAAAAATTGTCCGCCGCTGTTCCGCGGGGAGTTCGAACCCGCGACCACGGCGTCGTGTACAGTGAGCGCAACCGGTGCGGTAAGATTTCTTTTGTGTCTATACACAGCTGTGTACCTTTTTATATTTAGTTCGTTGTTTTTTTTTAGCCACGTGTGCGGGCACGTAATACCACGTCCAGCCCCCAATCCCTAACCGAGAGAATCAGAGTCCACTCCCACCCAATCCCGATCCGCCGCCACTGCTCCCCTCCGACCGGCCGCCACTCCTCCCCGACCCCGACGCCGCGGCCGCCGCGCGCCATCCGGCCCCTTCCCCGCACCCTCCGCCACCACTCCTCCCCGACCCCGACGCCGCGGCCCGCCGCGCGCCCTCCGGCCCCTTCCCGGCGAGATGGAGCCGCCACCGCCGCCGTCCCCCGCCCCTTGATCTCCTCCTCGTTCCGCCACCGCAACCACCATCGCCACGCCGTCCCCTCCCTCACCGCAACCACCATCGACGCCCCTCCCTCACCGCAACCACCATCGACACCCCACGCCAGATTCTGCGCCGGCGGGCCGCCTCCGCCGCCCTCTTCCCTCCTCTCCCCCAGGCCGCCCTCCCCTGCCCTACGCCGTCCACCTCCCCCCTCCGATGATCTCCTCTGTCTCCTCTGCCAGTAGCAGAGCTAGTTAGGTAGTTTTTTTTTTTTAATTAGCAAGTTTAGTTTCTGTTTTTTTTTTTTAAATTAAGTTTAGTTTCTGTTAGAAAAATTATAGTTGTTACAAATTAGTTTAGAAAAATTATAGTTTTTAGAAATTAGAAAAATTATAGCTGTTAGAAATCTGTTAGAAAAATTATAGTTTTAATAACTTAGCCATTATTAGTTGTTGTTAGTAATAGTAAGTTAGAAATTTTAGTTGCTATTTTCTTATTTAGTACATTTTTTTATGCGCCTATTATTTGTTACAGGAGACCGGAGCCGCCACTGTCGACATCGACCCCGCATCGACCCTGCCACGCCGTTGACACCGTCACCGGCCCTGCCGTCACGCCGTTGTTCGACCACCGAGGGTGAGCTATAACTCTGTCTACTCCCTCGCATTAATTTATGTCGCGTCACCTAGGTGTCATTTCCCGTCCGCGAGCGTTACGAAGATAAATATGCATTAGAGGTAGGCATATTTTGAACCGTAACGCTTGCGGCATTTACGGGACAGTCGGCGGATGCGTAGTTGGGTACGTTTTCCATGTTCTGCTCCGGTCTGGGTCAGGATTTCGGTAGCGCCTCCTCGTTGTTCTCCTTATGCACATCCTCTCGGCTTTTTGCGGAGACGTGTATCGGGAGAGCAGCGGGGAGGTGCTGCCGAAATTCTGTCTCGGATCGGGGTAGAGCATGGAGAACGTACTCAATCTACGGATCCGGCGGCTGCTAGGACCCTTACCTATTAGAGATGTAGGTTGATGCTTCATTTTGCACGGTAGAAGAAAAAATTTACTATGATGCAATTAATTTCATGCTATGTATGTTGTTTGGCTCCGAAATAAAACAGAGGATGGCTGATAATGGGTGGATATAAAGTGGCCGAATTAATGCGGTTGAAAGGTCCGATGAGTGGGTATGGAAGACGGATTTCTTAGTGAAGGAGTTAGCGCGTGGTTCAAAGGCAGGCTTTCGTCCACTTTGCCCTTGCAGTCATTGCAGGAAGCGTCAGCGTAAGGGAAAAGATGATATGTTAAAACACCTTTGGTCTTATGGGTATATGCCGGTCTTCGTCACGACGGTCGACTTTGCTGAATACGAACGTGAGAGTGGCAGGGTGATGCGGCAACGAATCAATGGCAAGGAGGACGATGGGATTAGAAACTTTCTGAATGATCTCCGTGATTCCTACATGCCAGATTCGCCACCTTCACACGAGGAACCGGAGGAACCGTGTGAACAAGAGGAACCGTGTGAACCCGAGGAACCGGAGCCTACCGCGAAGGCCTACTTTCATATGATGGAAACGGCCGAGAAACCTCTGTACGAGGGCGCAAGTATTTCTCAGCTCGATGCCATCTCGCAAGTACTAGCCAAAAAGCTCGAGTATGGCAACACCCGTTCATGCTTTGAAGCTCATCTGCAAACATATGGTAACATGTTGCCCGAAGGACATTGTTTGCCTAAAAGCATGTACGAGACGAAGAAAATCTTGCGAGAGCTCAACATGGATTATGAAAAGATAGATTGTTGTCCTAAAGGTTGCATCTTGTTTAGGCAACAGTTTGCGGATGAAAAGTACTGTACCCTGTGTGGAGCCTCTAGGTATCATGAGGTAAAGGGAGCGGATGGTCAGAAAAAGCAGACGAAAGTCGCCAAGAAGATTCTTCGTTATCTCCCATTCATAAAAAGAATCCAGCGGCTTTACATGAACAAGGAGTCTGCCACACAGATGACGTGGCACAAGATGGGGAAGAGATACGAGGACGAGCACGGACGGGTAAAGATGGGACATCCATCTGATGGTCAGGCATGGAAGAATTTCGATGCAAAATACCCCGAGGAGGCAGAAGAGGCTCGAAACGTCAGAATTGCGATAGCAACCGATGGATTCAATCCGTATGGTATGTCGACTGCCTCGTACAGCTGCTGGCCCGTGTTTGTTATTCCGCTCAATCTCCCTCCCGGAGTCCTAATGCAAAGGAAGACCATATTCCTGTCGCTGGTCATTCCAGGGCCTGAATATCCGGGAAAGAATTTGAGTGTCTATATGCAGCCGCTTGTGGATGATCTGTATCACTCTTGGCACCACGGGACTATGACATACGACCGTGCATCGAAGAGAAACTTCTTGATGAAAGTTTGGTTCCACTATTCCATGCACGACATGCCAGGGTACGCCCTATTCTGCGGATGGTGTACAGCTGGTAAGTGGCCATGCCCAGTGTGCAGGAACCGACTTGAGTTCATTTGGCTAAACGGGGGTAAGAAGTATTCCGCGTTCGACACGCATCGCAAGTTTCTCAAAAGAAGGCATCGGTTTAGAGAAGACAAAAAGAACTTCAAAAAGGGAAGAGTTGAGCGTGAAGAGAAAGAGATACCAACTTTCGATGGTGCAGCTGTTGATACCGAGCTACGTGCTCTCGTGCCTGCTCCGGGAAATGGCCCACGATATGTGGGATATGGTGAAACACACAACTGGACTCACGTGGCAGGCTTGACGCAGCTCGAATATTACAAGGACCTCGAACTACCCCATAATATCGATGTGATGCACACCGAAAAGAATGTCGGAGAGTCTCTGTTTCACACAGTGCTGAACATTCCTGACAAGTCAAAGGATAATGTCAAAGCTAGAGTCGATGTTAAGAAGCTCTGTGATAGGGAGAGATTACACATGCAGCCTCCTAACAACCGTCGAAAAAATTGGTTCAAGCCGCATGCCGACTTCTGCCTTACTAGTCTTCAAAAGAAGGAGGCATTCATGTGGCTCAAATACGTCGTGATGTTCCCTGACGGTTATTGTTCGAACATAAGTAAGGGAGTCAATCTTGCAACGGGAAAAGTCAACGGGCTCAAGAGTCACGACTATCATATTTGGATTGAGCGGCTGATGCCGGTGATGGTTCGAGGGTATCTCCCCGACCGTGTGTGGCGAGTGCTCGCGGAGTTGAGCCATTTCTTCCGCACGCTCTGCGCTAAGCAGATATGTCCCCTGATTATTCAAAAGCTGCATGATCTAGTGCCGGAGTTGCTATGCAACTTAGAGACGATATTTCCGCCAGGCTTCTTTACTCCGATGGCACATCTTGTTGTGCATCTCGCGAACGAGGCTCTCTTGGGTGGACCGGTGCAGTTCCGGTGGCAGTTCTGTATTGAGAGAGAGTTTAAGTATATTCGAACCAAATGTGGAAACAAAAATCAGATTGAAGCATGCATAGCTGAGGCAACTATCCTCCAGGAGATGGCAGACGCTAGGCTAACGTACTTTCCCGATGATGTTCCCACTATGCATAACCAGGCCTCTCGATACAATGTCGACGAGCCTAAGAAAGACCCCAAGCTCCTCCTCTTCAAGTGTCCCGGTGGCAAGGCTGGTGGCGCAAAAAAGTATACTTTGACCAAGGAAGAGTTGGAGTGCGTAATGCTATATGTGCTCTTGAACATGGATGAAGTGGTTCGTGACGAGGGGGAAGATGGAAGTTTCCTCAGGTAAAATGGTGAACCGAATTACTTTGCAACTAGTAACTCGGTTTCGCTCTAATACATATTTATTTTATTTTAGCCAATTCAAGAATGAAATGTGGCCGGGAACGGTGGATCTCGATGAAGCCGAGCTGGAAATTCTTCTGAAAGAGGGTGCCCCCGGAAAGAAAAAATGCACGGCTTGGTTCAGGGAAAAGGTAATTTCTAGCCTGCCCCCCTACCTTGCAATCCGTGTCTTCTCGTTTTCTATTACACATAACTAATACACTGAACTTGTAGGGAGCTAATCCCAACGTTGTGATGTCCGATGAGTTGAGATGTGTCTCCCAAGGATGTAACCGTAGAGTCGAGGCGTATGAGAAGTATGATGTGAATGGGTATCGCTTCCATACGGAGTTTCACCAGAACAGTCGGCCTAATGCAAAAACTGTGAATACCGGGGTCTTCACTAAAGGAGCCGGTGAGTTTGACTACTACGGAAGGTTACAGAACGTATATGAGCTGACGTACAATAATACGAACATAGAACTCAAGCTCGTTGTGTTCAAATGCCACTGGTTTGACCCAAAGCATGGACAGAAAAGTACCCCTTCCATTGGGTTAGTTGAAGTGAAGCCTTCAACCACCTACAGCGGATCCGATGTCTTCATTGTGGCCCACCAAGCCAAGCAAGTTTATTATTTGCCCTACCCATGTCAGAAAGAGGGACTCAAGGGCTGGGAAGTCGTGTTCCAGGTGTCGCCACATGGGAAGCTACCTATGCCCTCTGACGATGATTATAACAACATTAACCCCAAAACATACGAGGGAATTTTCTATCAAGAGCAAGAGAACTTTGGAGACTTTGACATACAAGGTCTCGAAAATCTCGAAGACGATGCACCGATAGGGGGTGAGGTAGTGGTGAATATAAAGGACATAGACATGCTCAACAAGTTGCAGGAGGAAAATGACAGCGATGATGAGCCTCCACCGTGCGAGGAGCCTCCAATTTACTACAACCGTGATAGTGATGTTGATAGTGACGATGAGAACCTAAGAACTAATTATGAGAGTGATGATTCGTGGTGAGGGTCTTTTTATGTCTTTATTATGCTTAGTATTTATCTTTATGCTTAGTATTTATTTCTGTCTTTATTATTCTTGGTATTTATTTTCTAACATGCTTCTTAATTGCATTACATCTATATGCTTACTGTTTACCCTTTCTCAATGCAGGTGATCCACCAATATGAGCCAAGGCAAGCAATCATCGGGCAGTTTGCTGAACTCGCTGCGCCAGAGGAAGACTACCAAAAGTGGAAGGGAGCCTATTCCGAACCCTAGATACCCTACTGATGAGGGTGGGACCAGAGGTCGAGGACGAGGGGCAGTTGTTGCTCCACTCCCTCCGAGGGGAGGACGAGGGCGAGGTGGAGGACGAGGGCGAGGTGGCGGACGAGCACTACTAGAGGGTGGTGACATACCCTCCGCTTCTGGCGACGTGGCTTCACACTCCCGTGAGTTGGCGTCTCGAGACGAGGAGACGCAGGGGACGGTGTCTGGCGGCGAGGGGACGGTGTCTGGCGGCGAGGGGACGGTCTCTCGTGGCGGCGAGGGGCCCGTGAAGAAGCCACGGATTCGTGGGGAAACGACTGTCCCTGATGAGTCCAAGATGCCTAAAACCGAGGAGGAGAAAGTCCTCATTGTGCCTGACAACGTTGAGTAAGCTACTATACTAATTTTGAACACGCCATTTCATTTGTACCAAAACAATTTGACATGTACTAATGTTTGATTATTCTGCAGGAACTGGAAGAGGCCAGCTGGGTCCCGTCCTCCTAACACTTTGCTTGGAGCTATCATTAGGAAGTACTGGCCGGGCTTTTACACTGTGGTCCCCAACGGCGAGAAGAAGCTAGCCCGCCATTGGGTAGACTATGAGGAGGCCGATTGCCCGGGCTTCGAGACAGCTGCTGACGCTGTGATCAGCACGTTCTGGGTAAGGCGAGGTTTTCCAATTACGTCCATAGTTGATGCCCCCACCATGCTAACTCTTTACTCTCACAATCTTTTTATGCATGTTTACAGAGATTCTATAGGGTTCTTCCGGAGCATCAGGCCTCGGCGAACAAGACTTTGTTGGCCGCATGTAAGAAGCTGACACGACAGCAGTTCTACAATGTAAGGAATACATGCATGAGTCAATTCAGTGGCGAGAAGTTCGGCAAGACGGCGCCGAAGCATGAGACTGTGAGTGCAAAGCCTGCGATGACTATGGAAGATTACGTCGAGGTAAGTCAAAATTGTCAATGGTATCATATGTTGCTGCTAAACTGCAATTTGCATTATCTGTTCTTCAAAATGAGTCTTGAATTTTTCAGGTTATGCCTCAGTGGGCCGATGGTAAAGAGGACGCATGGAAGGCGATGGTGGCATTGATGTGGCTCGGGGAGGACGAGGCGTTCAAAGCCTTAAGCGAGCAGAACAAGGCAAACCGCGGCCACGTGGGGACACACTATGCGGGAGCCCGCAACCATGCTAGCTTCAAGGAACATTTTGTATGTGCACACATCGAACAACATGCATTTTTTTCCCGTCATGTTTCTATCTCGTATGCATAACATTTCTTTGGCGATGCAGGAGTCCATCACGGGGAATGTCCCTATTACGGAGATGGAAGCATGGTCGAAGATGAGGATCAAGAAGGCCGATCCATCCAAGCCCCAGCCCTCGCTTCCAGAGTACTTCGGCAACGCCGAGGAGGACTTAGCTGGTTACACGAAGGCGTTTCAGGGTTTTCATCCTCACGTGGAAAACCCTATTCAGGAGGAGACCGACGTGAGGGCTTTGGTCGTGGGCGGGCGCGGCAGGCAGCATGGACGTCTTAGCTGCCTTAACCAGGTGATCCCGCGTACTCCTGAGTTGAGCCTCACGCATATCAAGGCCACCCTCACCGCCGACGGCCCCGTTCTCCCTCCTCCTCGACGGACTTCCAAAGCTCGCGTCGAGGTAAGTTCTTCTCAATCTCATTCCCTTTTCGACATTTCTTCCTTAGTAGCTAACTTGACGAGATTCAACTTTCATCGAGATTCATTTTTCTTGAAATTGTAGTGTGCTATAGGCGATGCCTACGATGCAGCTATGGCGGAGTACAATCTTAGGTATGACGAGTGGGAGAAGATGCAAAGGGCCTATAAGGTCTGGGAACGAGCGCGCGATGAAGTAAGTTTCACCATTTTCTTTCTGCAAGTGATGACAAGTCTTACTTCTCTCTACTTTGAACCTTTATTTCTGCAAAGTCTAACATCAAAAATATCTTTTAGGCGGACGACACGTTTTATACCACTGGAGTGCGGCCCACAATAGAAGTTAGGCGACCACCTATGCCTGATTTGCCGCCACGGTTTCCAACGAAGGAGGACTTCACTCGTGGAGCCTACGTGAGTACACCGGTAAGTTATATGCCAAACCAGTCGTTACCGCTGTCATGTGCCCGCCGCGTTAGAGTTGCTAACTTCTGCTAAAAAATGTATGTAGGGATCGGGACACTCCGGGGCTACTCCCTTCGGCCGTGCTGCTGACTCGCCAAGTCGCACGATCACACCGTTTCATCACGCTCCCGGTGCTTCGCCGAGTCCGTCGCGCGAAGCCGATGCCCGTGCTACTCCCTCGCCGAGTTCGGGGCATGGTTCGACGGCGGCTATCCACCGTGGAGTGTCGCCTATTTTCACTCGGTCCGAGATGGGCACCTCGAGCTCCCGCGAGGTCTAGCTAGGATGATGATGTTTGTATTGCACTATCGATGATGTTCGGATGATTTTGTACCTTGTACGATGTTTGGATGATATGGATATGATGTTTGGATCTTCTTTGTATCATTTTTATCATGTTTTTAAATTTTCTGCAATTAAAATCGATTGAAACAGCACTGAAAAAAAAAACAGCAATGAAAAAAATAGCCAAAACTGGCCAGAACGCGCCTATAGGCCGACGGCAATGCCGTCGGCGTCTAAAACGCGGCCCAGCGGCTGGCCATTATGGCGGCCCATAGGCCGACGGCATTGCCGTCGGCGTCTTCGCGCGCGCGCGTCCAGCAGCGGGCACGTGGCCCATAGGCCGACGGGCCGGGCCGTCGGCGTCTGCTCGGGCCGCTCCGTATTTTTCTGACGCGTGGGCCCCACTGATCATAGGCCGACGGGCCGTGCCGTCGGCGTCTACGCGCGTCCGTTTCCGTTCGGGCGTTCCGTTCTGACGAGTGGGCCCCACCTAGACGCTATACGCCGACGGGCTCTGAATACGCCGACGGTATGCTTGTTTCGCCGACGAGGAAGGACGCCGACGGCGATACGCCGACGGTCCCCGTCGGGCTTCCAATACGCCGACGGCAATCTTCCTTTCGCCGACGGCTCTTCACCGTCGGCGTATCGCCAGTCTCCTGTAGTGTGCCCCGTTTTCTAAAGATGCCGCAGAATAGCTACCATCAACAATATTCAAATCTTTTAGCCAAATCACGAAATCCCTTCACAAAGGATTCTTCTTGGCGTATGTGTATATAACATACCATAATGAACCAAATCAAGACTACCAAAATAACTAGTAGCAGAGATACTCCACCAATCAGCAATGGTTTTGATATACCGGGAGTTGTAACACCTGTTCAGAGATGGGGGCATACTAATTTAGTATGAAAAAATACTACTTTTCCCAAGTTGGACTACAAAATGAATTTTCCTCAAGAAAAATAACTTGAGTTACCTTCGTAAATATAAATGTTTTATATGTATAAGTTTCTGTAGTAATGACATTCGTTAGTTTGACTTAAATGAGTATGCGCTTCTTGAATTTTATGGAGCATCAAGAATATTGATAGAAGAAACAACAAAGCATCCATGGCATACGAAGGCGTGGTTTCTATATATGACCATGTTTTTTTTTCAAAGGAGAAAAATAACATCAAGACTGAGGTTGGCTCTTAGGTAGTAAGGAGAACATTTTCTTTCTTTTCTCTTCCCACCTCACCGAAGTAGATACATATCTTTGTGTACGAAGATTCCATTATCGATTATATGACCATTTCATGTCTTCTGTTTTTTTTAATGGTAGCCTAGAGTTGGAAACAGAAATATAATACCGGTATTATTTTTGTTTTAGGTTATCTCCATGCTACGATCCATTAATTCGAGCATACATCAATACACGGGGTTAAAAAACTAAACTGAAGAGATAATAAGGACATGTAAAATTTAAGTATCACGCTTCTGAAATGCTAGTATAATAACTCATAGTCCATCTGTTCGCAATAATCATGCATTATGGGTTTAGTTAAAATCAAATTTGACAAAATCTAACCAAGTATGTAAGAAAGCATCAATATTTATAATACAATATTAATATAACATGAAAGTATATTTAATGTGATCCTAATAATACCGATCTTATATCATAAATGATAATGCCTATACCAAGTCGAGTATAATGCAATATCATATAAAAATAAAATACGAGGTGACACTGCTATACATAAATAAAGAAAGTATTCCCTCTTTTCCCAACTAAGGCATATTTTGTTTTTTAAGACAAGAATTCGACTAAAAATTACTCAAAGAATACATGGTTATATTCCATGAAATGTGTGTCACTTGATTCTTTTTTAAAACACTTTTGTTATGATAGTGATTTTGTATGACATATGTCACATATTAAATGCGTAATTGTTGTTCAATGACTTGTGTTAATGAAACAAAGGGTGCCTTAATTTTCAAGTGATTACTATAGAGGGAGTAATATCCTACCATGTTATATTATTATAGCACCTACTATGAGAAAATTTAATGAGAAATGATACTATGTATGAGTTTGTCATGTGTAAATGGTATTGAAAGCAATCTTATAAGATTATGTGTTACAGAGGTAGTTCCATATATTAATAGAATCATATATAGCGCATCATACATAATATCTAAAACTTTTAGTGTGAATGACCTTTATGATGGGTCTCATTACAAGTTACCAGAGACAAAACTATAGAATTGATGATAATGTCCTTCCATAAGCCCTGTCTTATGTCTCACTACAAGCTCGGCTCACTACAAGTTACAAGTGTGACTATATACTAACTCATATAATAGACATAACTAAGAGTAAAATCATTCCATAAGCCCAGTCCTATGCCGGTTCTAAGTAATTAGGAGGGATCCCTCCATGAGTCAACAACTAGCTCTATCTTCCACACACGCTTTTAAGTTTTCATGTATTTTTCCTTTGTACCTTATGTGTGCTAAGTTGATATGTTTTGGAAACTTGAAGCCTAGTTTCGGTGAAAATTGTGCAAATATTTTTCTACACAATACGTCCTTACTACTTGGAAGGTAGTTTTCCAACAGGGAGGCAAGCTATTTCATTCATTATCCATTTGTCTAAATACTTTGGACTAGTCATAGTATTTAAACTTTTTTACTTCGACATTGGTAATACGAAAGTCTTTTGAAAACTGGATCCTATATACTTTGCCGACACTTTACAAAATGAATTTCTTATCGGTGCTAGTATAAAGAATTTTTAGGACTACCTCTTTCACATCTAGTGAAGTTTAAAATATTAATACATATCTAGGACAATCATTTTTTATTCATTGAATTTATCTTGTTTTGTTTTTATTTTCTCATGTTGATAGAAATATTGATAAGGATAAAGGTGTTGATGTTTATTTATTTATGTGACCACCTCTATGTTTGTCCCATAAGAAGAGCGAGAATTATCGCTCTAGCAGTGACATAACAAAGAAGTTAACAATTATTTTTGGTAACTTAAAACTTAATCACTTAGATGCATGACATAAATTGTCAACTATGTTTCTATGAATGGTGAGCTAGTATCTTCGTGTGATATGAATGTGGTCAAATTGGTAGGTTTGTTTGTTGTATAATTATTATGTGTTTTTGTTGATGATGTGCACCATAGGAGACAAGCCTGACTATGTTGACAGATGTTTCTCCCGTATGAGTGCCAAGAATATGGAGATGGGCTGTCCTTTGGACATGAAGGTTTTATCTGATGTCGGATATGTCATTTT
The DNA here is from genome assembly GCA_028641055.1 of Alopecurus myosuroides. NCBI lineage: Eukaryota > Viridiplantae > Streptophyta > Magnoliopsida > Poales > Poaceae > Alopecurus > Alopecurus myosuroides. The sequence continues at coordinate 515,343,266 of CM054058.1, read as the reverse complement.
CTACTAGCGTGGGGAGGGGAAAATCCATGCTTGGCAACTTGGACCCACTTGTTAGTGCTATATGTGGCTTGTCTATGTGTAAAAAAAGGGATGTCAAGTAAAACATGTAATTTTGTTCAGTGTGATACCAACAAGTGGGTTAACCCAAAAATTCAAATTTGTCCCAATGCTACACTAATATGTTTAAAATTCGGTTATTTTTTCACAATTTAAATTAGGTGGTCATGCTTGAAACAACGTAAAAATATGTGATTCAAAATAAAATTTACTCAATTAGGTCAAGACCTCTTTTCGAGAAATAAAAAGCAATGTATGGACTCTAAGGAGGTGCACTTACCTTTAGACTCCAATGCATACCCCAAATAGTATACCATTGGGCATTAGGTGCTAATTTTGTTGCGAACCAACGTGTTGTTTAAAACATAAAGTTGCTAACCATGACATACTAGTTATATTTATAAGTTCTTTTTTAGTAAGTATGCTATGTTTAGAACATAGATTTTGCTAAGAATTGTCCGCCATTAATAGTTACAGATATTTACCGTAAATATGCTATGTTTAGAATATAATTTTTTTTAAGAATTGTCTATCAATTCTAGTTATAGATATTACCGTAAGTATGCTCCGTCTAGGACATAGTTTTTCTAAGACTTGTCTCGGAGCTCTAGATATAGATATTAACACTAAGTATGCTCAATTTAGATCATAAAATTCACTAAGCATTATCTTCCAATCTACTTATAAGTTTTTTTTTAGTAAGTATGCTCGGTTTACAACATATATTTTTGCTAAGAATTGTCTTCCAGTTCTAGTTATACATATTTACATTGAGTTTTCGCTTGTTCAGAAAAAAAGTATGCTCGGTAGATCATAAATTTTGCTAAGCATTGTATGTCAGTTCTAGTTATAAGTATTTACAGTAAGTATGCACGGTTTAGAACACAAACTTTGCTAAGCATTGTCTGCCAACTCTAGTTATAATTATTTACGGTAAGTATGCTCTGTTTAGAATATAGATATGCTAAGCACTGTTTAGTTCTAATTATAGATATTTATATTAATTTCAAATTGTTTAGGTTTCATATTTTTTGGACTATGAGTTGTCTGCATGTTATTAGTTGTTTTGGAGGATAAATCATCATGTGAATTTGTAGTATCATTTTGTTCTAGGAGGAAGCCTGGGGACTATGCCACGGCCGCGAAGACGTAGGAGATGGGCTCCATCCACAGCACACTAAATTCAGAATCTCTAGGAGCAAAACTTTTGTGCAGTACTGAATAGGTAGAACATGATGACCATTCGGCGGCGTAAAGATATTAGAGCAGGGCTCCCTCCACAGTGCACTAGAGCCGGCATTACCAGTTAAACTTTTGTACGACATGACAAAGATGAAGACAGTGAAGAATCTGCCGCCCTCTAGTCGCAGGAGCCCGGGCTCCGTCCATTGCGCACTTATCTCACAGTGATTTTTTTTGTTTCCTCCAGTTAGCCCTCATTACAAGCGGTTACGAACCAATCGTCATATGTAATGCAAGAAATTTAAGTAACGTTTACATAATACGTCTGTTGTCCATATAATACGGCCACGGTGCAAAACTCGGTGTCAATTGAGGTCTTCACATCAGCCAGCAGGTTCAGGGACAGCTTTTTTGTTGTTGCTGATGAGGGTTTTGACCCATGTCAATAATGTTGGTCTGCACTAGCCATATTCCTAATTTATTTTTGTTTATGGGATGCGTAAGCTTTGTCACCTAATACACAAGTTCTTTTTAGTTGATCAGAGTGAAGTTTTACGTGGCAGTGAATGATTTTTTTTATTGAAGATTTGGTACAAAACTTTCAACCGAAGAAATTGTTTGGATCCAATACAAAATTTAGGAGTAGAGTAGAGTGAATAAATTTACTGACCGCAATGACTGAGCGAACAAAATAAGCTTCAAACTAACGTACGCAGAAGTATTAAATTTTGATAAAAAATAATGATGCCAGAAAGTAGCAACAGGGGTGCATGCGGCCGGCCTGTAAGCTAGTACTCGAGTCTGCATCCCGAGCTCTGGACACCACCACTATGATCTCAGTTCAAGAGGAGAAAATTCAACGAGTGTAAGCTGGCTTATAGATAGATAGATAGATCGTACCTTTGAAAGGAAGTGTTGAGTTGAAGGACCAGGAGATAATCCGATGGAGCTCGACGTATGTGCCGGTGGCTGCGGAAAACCCCACTGCCACCTCCGAGGGGAGCAAGTCTGTGATGGGATCGGGTAACAGCGCACTGACTTGCACTGGGTCATGAGCAGCAGGATTGTCATCAAATTGCAGAGAGGCAAGCAGCATGCGAGTGGTGCTGTTGAAAGTGATGGTCGCCGTCATGGAGCCTTTGAGGCTGGAGTTGGGCAAGGTTGTTGTGTTGACGGAGGCCTTGACAGTGTTGATGTCGATACCAATGTGATCGGATGAGGGGTCAAAGAAGTTTTGGAATGTGTCGAACTCAAGGGCGACGAACCGTTCTCTTCCCTTGGCGTTCATCCCGTCGCCATCATGGAGGCCGAGGTTGCCCCCGCCAGAGTCCGGCGGCAACATGGACGGGTAACTGGATAGGAAGAAAGCCATGCCGTCGCCGGTTATATTGTCGGAGACGGTGATGGCGAAGATGAACCGCGTGGAAAAGCTTGCCACCTCGCCGGTGTTGGTGTCGTAGAAGGGCACCGGGTGGTTGTACGACATCCGTCCCTTGCAATTTGTCATGGGCTTGCCCTCCGCGTTACAGGTGAGATCGACGAGCCTACCGTCGAGGCTGGCGTTGCCCTCGAACAGGAGGTCATCTAAGCGGTAGGTGGATCTGTTGGAGAAGTCGAAGCTGAAGGAGAAGGGTGAGGCTACAACATTGTAAGGGAGGAGGAGGATGAAGCAGAAGGTGGCGTAAAGGTGGATCGGTTCGAGAAGTCGAACCATCAACCCAGTAGTATTTGCTGGAATCTAATTAGAGCTAGGTAGCCTATCGTCATGACCAAGCTCCATTGATTAGGAATAATATAGCCAACTCGATTGAGCTTGACGTGCCAACTCGATAGGAGAGTGCAGCAGAAGGGACAATACCACGGGCGGAGGATCCCATAGCAGATCGCGTTCGTTTCAGTTTCTTCCGTCCTCAGTTTGTCTGTTCCATGCCGTTTGGAGAAGAAACGAAAAAACAAAGTTGAATCCCATAGCAGATTCGCTAATGTTATTACATTGATGACAGCCTCCAGAAGGTGCTTTGTCAAATTCAAATATATCCAAGCCGCCAACAGCTGCTCTGGTCGTTTAGTTTCAGACATCCCTATTTTTCTATAGATATTGACTTGTTGGGGATTTTCCAAAGTTTTAAATAGCCAGCGTTTTCCGCACTATGACTATAAGTGCATTAGCGCGCTAAATGTACCGGAATCCTTAAATAGCACGCTATAGCGGCGATTTAGCATCGCTATAGCGTTTCGAGCAGGTCGCCGCTAAATGTCATAGCCCGCTATTTAACACTATGGGATTTTCCTATATACACCCTAGCTAGCTAAAAAACAAATCATCCTTCCATGGGCGGTAAAATTACCAATTTTCTATTAAGAGATAACATTTTTATACTCCTTCTCGTTCCCGTGAAACCTAGAGTTCCGACCGGCCCCGTCGAGCTTGGGCCACAACCACCTAGCTTCCTTGGAATACGGATGTAAACGAACCATGTCGGATCAGATTTTGCCTCTATCATATCCTCTACCATATGTTTTTTAGCGCATTCGGAGTCGGATGTATGTGATATCGGATTCAGAATGGAAACGGAGCAGAGTCGGAATGGAAATGGAATTAATCGGATCAATACGCGCTAAATTATATAGTCAGACCATACAAGCAAAAGTAACTATTGAGTAACCTAATAACCTAAGAAAGGTGTACTCTATAGTACGTACAATGACTTTGTAAGTTAGTTTTTGTTGATCCTACGAATCTGGCAACTCACTTATGATAAATTGTGTACTATTACGTTACAACTTTCGGTAGATAATTGGATTATTTGGATTAAAACGATCAGATAATCTTAGTTAATTTTCAGATACTATATATTTGGTGGCTATTTGACATACCGTATCCGGGTGACAAACTCGGAATCGGATATTCTTATCCGACGGATTCCTTCAAACCGAATATAGATTCTTATAAATAAATGGTTTTGGAGCCGAATACGGGCCAAAAATTATACTATATGTTTATACCCTACCTATGAACTGCAGCATGGAGGGATACAAGATGTATATCTTGCAGGTGCATGGGCAGCCTTGCCTCGGGGAGACAACTACTCCATGGACAAGTCCATTTTCTTTTTAGGGTACCGAACATGTCATGTAGTGCTCTTTCTCTTCGTTCCTCTCCCTCTTTAACTCACTCTATAATTGCTACCGGTGGGGCTTTTCCAAACACGCAACCGATCCCCTCAATAGGGGTATTGCTTCCACACACAATAACATTCTATCCGAGCATTCTCTTCCCTCGTCATTCCTAGATTTGGTTACAAAACCAGACTTCTTGATCACATCGATTACAATCGTCGACACTAGTAGGAAACACCTTTATAGGATACCAAGTATCAGCGGCGGTTTTGATTAAAACGTGCCACTAGTAAGACCAGCGACGTGTACTTTATTGGCGTGCCACCGATAATCATGCACCAGTGGCGTGCACACGAGATTTACAGGCCACTAGACAGTGGGATACATAATATCTTTGAGCCGAAACTTGTAGGTGGCCTGTCATGCTTTCGGCAGGCCAATAATACTTCGTATCTGCAGCGTGCCGGGGGTGCACGCCACTGATGGTGTGTGGACACACCTTCGTTGGGACACTCCAAGATGAAGGTATGATGAGTAAAACAACAAGATTTTCCTCAAAAATAAAGCAGGGTTTAATCGGACCAGTAGGAGAAATAAATCACTTCTGAAGGTTGTTGACAACTGATGTTGGCAGAGCGCACTATCAGGCTCAGCAGCAACGTGGAATCTGCACAACACAACCAAGATACTTTGCCCCAACGAAACAGTGAGTTTGTCAATCTCACCGGTTTTGCTGAAAACAAAGAATTAAACGTATAGTATGGAAAATGATGTTTGTTTGCGGTGAATAAAATGAGAACAATGTTTGTAGTGGAAAAGTATAGTGTTTGCAGTAGGTTGTATTAACAGTTCAAAAAAAAGGACCGGGATCCACTGTTCACTCGTGGTGTCTCTCCATAACAGATAAATAACGTGCTAGGTGAACAAATTACAGCCGGGCAATTGATAAATAGAGAATGCATAACAATTCATATACCTGACATGATGATTACTATGAGATTCATTAAGGCATTACAACATGATACATAGACCGTCATCCAACTTCATCTATGACTAATAATCCACCCTCAGGACGTCATCCGAGCATCTATTGCCCAGCTGTAATTTGTTTACCCAGCATGTTATCTATCTTTTATGTAGAGACACTGATACGTCTCCAACGTATCTATAATTTATGATGCTACATGATGATATTATGCCAATTGCTACATGTTTTCTCCATTCTTTATGTCATTTTTACCGATTTTCCAGACTAACCTATTACAAGATGCCACAGAGCCAGTTCCATGTTTTCTGCTGTTTTTAGTTTCAGAAAAGTTGTTCTGGAAATATTCTCGGAATTAGAAAGTTCGAAGCCTGGAAGTCCTATTTTCCCCGGAAGCATCCAGAAGACCGAAGAGGAGAAGAAGAGGGGCATCAGGGGGCCCATACCATAGGGTGGCGTGGCACCCCCTTGGCCGCGCCAGGGGGTGGTGTGGGGCGCCCAGAGCTCCGCCACCTCTGCCCTTTCGCCTATTTAATCCCCCCGGATGGAAAACCCTAAAGACCTTATCAAATATCACCGAAAAGTTCTGCAGCCGCCGTCACCGTCAACCCTAGATCAGGGGAGTTCTGAAGCTGTCTCTGGCACCCTGCCGGAGAGGAGATCATCACCGGAGGCCTCTACATACCATGCCCGCCTCCGGAGTGATGCGTGAGTAGTTCATCCTTGGACTACGGGTCCATAAGTAGCTAGATGGTTGTCTTCTCGTCATATGCCTCCATGTTTAGATCTCGTGAACTGCCTAATATGATCGAGATTGATCTTATGTTACTCTATGTGCTGTGTTTGATGGGATCCGATGAATATTGAACTTATGCCAAGTTGATTATAGTCTTTATTGCATATGTTATTTATGATCTTGCATGCTTTCTGTTGCTAGTGGTTGCTCTGGCCAAGTAGTTGGTAGTGACTTCAAGAGGAAGTATTTATGCTTAATAGTGGGTTCATGCCTCCTCACCACCTTGCTCGAGTGAAAGAAACGTGAAGGGGGAGGATGTGTTGTTTCCATTAGGGAGAAAACAACGGTGAGAGTGCCTGCGTGCATAATCATTGCTTACATTACACACATTGTTTAATGCAGTTATCTGTTGCTTGCAACTTAATACCTAAGTGGGTTCGGATGATAAACTGAGGGTGGATTATTAGTCATAGATGTAGTTGGATTACGGTCTATGTATATTGTTGTAATACCGGCACTGAATATCATAGTAGTCATCATGTCATGAATGTGCACTACGGTGCAACCTCTATTTGTCAATTGCCCAGCTATAATTTTTTCACCCAACATGCTATCTTTTATGGAGAGACACCACTAGTGAACCTATGAACCCTGTCCATTTTCCTATATTGTTAAACCAACCACCATAATTTCCTGTTTTCTTTACTTACTGCAAGCATACATTATTTTCCACACTATACGTCTAATCTTTGTTTTCAGCAAGACCGGTGAGATTGACAACCTCACTGTACCGTTGAGACAAAGTATTTTGGTTGAGTTGTGTGCAGGTTCCACGTTGTCGCTGACACCGATGAGCCATCACCACTGTCAGCAGCATCAACCTTCCGAAGGTCCTCTTTCTCCTACTGGATTGATAACCTTGATTCTTAACTAAGGGGGATTTCCTACCACTGTGCTCATCACACCCTCCTCTTGGGGTATCCCAACACACAACATCAAGGAAATTTCTGGCGCCGTTGCCGGGGAGAAGGAAGTCTTCTGGCAAGGGGAGTCTCTCACTCTCGACCTCTTTATTTTGTTTATTGTCTTGTTTTTCTTTTTGTCTTGTTTTTCTTCTCTTTATCAAAAACACAAAAAAATAGTTTACTTTATAGTTGTTATTTATTTGCTTGCTTTTATTCTGCTAAAATGAGTTCCTCTGAGAATACTAAGTTGTGTGACTTCACTATCACAAACAACAATTATTTTTTTGCACACCTATTGCTCCACCTGCTCCTACTGATGCTTTCTATGAAATTAAACCTGCTTTATTAAATCTTGTTATGAAAAAGCAATTCTCTCGTGTTAGTATTGATGATGCTGCTGCCCACCTTAATAATTTTGTTGAACTATGTGAGATGCAAAAATATAAATATGTGGATGGAGATATTATTAAACTGAAATTATCCCCTTTCTCTTTGAGAGGAAGATCTAAAGAATGGTTGCTATCTTTGCCTAGAAATAGTATTGATTCATGGACTAAATGTAAAGATGCTTTCATTGGAAAACATTTTACTCCTGCTAAGATTATATCCTTGAGAAGTGACATAATGAATTTTAAACAATTTTGATAATGAACATGTTGTTAAATCTTGGGAAAGAATGAAAACTATGGTGAAGAATTGTCCCACTCATGGACTGACTAGTTGGATGATTATACAAACCTTTTATGCAGGACTGAATATCTCCTCAAGGAACCTATTGGATTCAGCTGCTGGAGGTACCTTTATGTCCATCACTTTGGGCAATGCAACAAAGCTTCTTGATGATATGATGATAAGTTATTCAAAGTGGTACACTGAGAGAGCTCCACAAGGTAAGAAGGTAAATTCTATTGAGGAAACCTCCTCTTTGAGTGAAAGGCTTGATGCTATTATGTCTATGCTTGTTAATGGTAAATCTCAAGTTGATCCAAATAATGTTCCTTTAGCCTCTTTGGTTGCTCAAGAAGAGCATGTTGATGTGAACTTTATTAGAAATAATAATTTTAACAACAATGCTTATAAAAATAATTTTGGTGGAAACAATTATAAAACCTATCCTCCTAATAATTGTTATGGTAATTCTTATGAAAATTCCTACAATAATAATAAAAGCTCTACCTCTGATCTTGAAAGCATGCTTAAAGCATTTATTAGCACACAAACTGTTTTTAATAAATCTGTTGAGGAAAAGCTTGGTAAAATAGATGTTCTTGCCTCTAAAGTAGATAACCTAACTATTGATGTTGATTTTCTAAAACTGAAGGTTTTTCCACATGATGTTAAAGAACGTAAAACTTTGAATCCCATCCAAGTTCAAATGGATAATAATGTTAGGTTGATGGCTGAATTACGTGCTAGGTGGGAAAGAGAAGATGAATTGGCTAGAAATAATAATATTGCTAGAGTTTGCACTATCACAACCACTAGTAAAACTGAAGCTCCAAGTGCTAGTAAACCTCCTATTATTAATGGTAAAGTAGTTGGTGTTAAAAAAGACTCCACGCCTTCTGTGAAACGTGCTAAATTGCTTCAAACTGCTGAAATTGCTTCTGATAAAAGTGCTGAAATTTTTAGAGATATGGGACATAATGGTCCCATTACTTTTGATGATAATAATATTGATTTTGATGATTGGAATATCTCTGAAGTTATTAAGTTCCTACAAAATCTTGCTAGAAGTCCCAATGCTAGTGCCATGAATATGGCCTTTACTAAACATATTAACAATGCTCTCACTGTTATTTGGATGTTCATCTTGCTGATAATGCTAAGAAGAAACCTCTTGGTAGAATTGATGATGTTCTTATTATGGTTAACAATAACCTTTCCCTGTTTATTTTGTTGTTATGAACATCGAATTCAATGCTTCTTGTACTATTGTTTTGGGAAGATCTTTTCTTAGAACTGTTGGTGTTGTTATTGATATGAAAGAGGGGAGTGTTAAATATCAATTCCCACTCAAGAAAGGTATGGAACACTTTCCTAGAAAGAGGATGAAGCTAACTTTTGAATCTATTATAAGAGCAAGTTATGCTGTTGATTCTTTTTCACTTGAAAATACTTGAGTTGCCCTTTTTATGCCTAGCTGAAAGGCGTTAAAGAAAAGCGCTACCGGGAAACAACCCGTTTTTATTTCGCTGTTTTCAACCTGTTTTCTTTAATGTGCTTTGCACCTGGGTGTTGTATATTTTCTTAGCAACCCCGCTGTATCTTTTCTTTTGAGTTTTTGTTGAGCCAAGTAAAGCCTCTAGTGGAAAATTGAGGCTATATTTCGGATTTCTGCGCAGGAAACAAATTTCTTCTGTCCACTGTTTATTCTGTATAAAATCACAAATGGCCTGAGGTTTTTTGTGCATAATCCTGAGCTGTATACGCAACTTTTCTTAGTTTATCACTTTTTGATTTGAGCAACAGAAGATTTTCGAAAAAATCATCTTTACCCGATGTCCTGTATTGACAGATTTCTGCCAATAATGGCAATTGCTTCTTAATCGCTTTCTTTTGGTGTTCTTTTGAGAAAAAGAGTTTTAAAAGAAGTTGTGACAGTAGCTAATGTGTTTTTGAGTGTTAGACATGTGTTGAAACTGAACCATGTGAATTTTTTTTATTTCGATTGCACTAACGTTGCTAATGAAGATTGTGAGAAGTTTGGTGTGAAGGAAGTTTTCAAGGGTCAAAAGAAGAGGATGATATGATGTGATAAAGAAGAGTGAAGAGCCTAAACTTGGGTATTCCCCGGTGGTACATCCCGGCAAATTTCAAGAAGAATCAAGCGTCTAAGCTTGGGGATCCCAAGTCATCCCCTTCTTCATCAACAAATTATCAGGTCACTTCTACTGAAACTATATTTTATCCGGTCACATCTTATGTGCTTTACTTGGAGCATATTTTATTTTTGTTTTCGGTTTGTTTTGTTTTTTCTTTCAGTTTGTTTTTACTTTTTCAATAAACTTGGTTGGACCCCAGCATTCTTTTATTGGAGAGTGACACACTCCGCTTTTTCATGAGAATACTTTGTATTCTTAATCTCTGTCTGGCTGCTGCATTTATTTAGCTCCTGTTTTGCATGCATCTCTTATTAGAGCTGTTAGTTTTAGTAGTATTTTGTGAGTACTCTCATGTTTGCTTGCTGTAGCATTTAGAGAGTTTTTGTTAAAACATATATTGTATGGTGCTTGTTGGGAGAAAGAAACTGTTGTTTAAAGTAGAATTTATACTGGTGCAAGTAGAAGCTTGTATAGACTGTTGCTAGAACTTTTTCATGCCATGCTAAATGTTATTTTAGTTCTAAAGCCTAGTAATGTTGAGTACCATGAATATCCTCAAATAGCTGAGAGTGTTTAGTATTTCATTGAAAGATTCTTGAGCTGTTCTTGTCATAAGGAAGCATAAATTTTTGGTATTCTCTTTCGAATGTTTTATTTGGTTGACTTGGCGCATGCTCACACCATGTTTATGACTATGAACCAGTCACGAATAGCCTCCTCGACCACTTAGTTTTTGAACTATGATACTGCTTATGCTTTAGTTAATGATGCTTATGTCGCTATGCATGATTATGGCTCTTATGCTCTCTTGATTTGTCGCTCCCAGTCTTTTCCTAGCCTCCACCTGTACTGAGTATGTGCTCTACCCATGCATCCAACTCCCTTAAACCAAAAAATTTCCATTGTGTCCACCATACCTACCTACATGTGGTATTTAACTGCCACTCCAAAGTAAATTTCTCATGTGTTACCTTTAAAACCTTAAAAATTACTCCTGTTTATGTCCCTGTTTTTGCTCATGAGGACGTCAATAGAGAATATTTATCTCACTTGTTGACTGGATTTCATACACTGGACTAGTGGCTTCATCCGCTTATCCAAATGATAGAAGAGCTGGCAGCGGGGTTCCCAGCCCCAAATTAATACACACAAAATCTCTTTACTATTTTTGCCCCTGATTTATCAGTCAAAGCATAACTCTGTAAACAAAAGAGAAAGAGGGATAACCTTCTACCCAGATGCGTCCTTCACATGGGAGCCGCTCTTGTGAATCCAATTGGCTTGTGACGTACTGTATTTTCTATTTACCATTCGTTGAGTTTAACATACATCTCCCAAAATATAGACACTCCTCCACGGTATGTGATTGTTGGCACGCACCCGCGAATTCGGTTAGCCATGGTTTGTTAAAGATGGATGAGGAGTGTCAAACTTTTAATACCTCTGTTTAATAAAATAAAAGCTCTAGCACATGAGTGATCCCTGCTTCCCTCCACGAAGGACCTTTCTTTTACTTTTATGTTGAGTCTCCATCCTCTAACTTTATGCATAGTTGAGAGAGAATTTTTTCCATTCTTAGTTCTACATGCATTGTCCCATGAACCTCAATAATTACTTCATGATGTGATATCATTTGTTGTTAAATTATTTTCTCTAGTCTTCCTCATGAACTTTGAAGGTGTCCTGGCATTTATGTTTTGTCCCACTCTTAAGGACTAGCAAAATATCACTTTGCCATGCTTTTTCAATAACTGAAACAGACGTTTATCTTTCTTTGCTTTGTTTCTCATGATCCTTTATTTGAGATACTCTTCATGATGAAAAGTTATTGCTTTGCTTTATTATTAAATTTCTATTTATCATGTTTGTGTTTGAAGTTCTATGATCTCAGCTTGCATATGCCTTTACATTTTATGATCAAGATTATGTTAGTAGAATGTCACCTCAGAAATTATTGTTTTATTGTTTACCTACCCGAGGACGAGTAGGAACTAAGCTTGGGGATGCTTGATACGTCTCCAACGTATCTATAATTTCTGATGCTCCACGATGATATTATGCCAATTGCTACATGTTTTCTCCCTTCTTTATGTCATTTTTATCGATTTTCCGGATTAACCTATTGACAAGATGCCACAGAGCCAGTTCCCTGTTTTCTGCTGTTTTTAGTTTCAGAAAAGTTGTTCTGGAAATATTCTCGGAATTGGAAAGTTCGAAACCCGGAAGTCCTATTTTCCCCGGAAGCATCCAGAAGACCCAAGAGGAGACGAAGAGGGGCATCAGGGGGCCCACACCATAGGGTGGCGCCCCCCTTGGCCGCGCCAGGGGTGTGTGTGGGGCCCCCAGAGCTCCACCGCCTCTGCCCTTTCGCTTATTTAATCCCCACGGATGGAAAATCCTAAAGACCTGATCAAATATCCCCGAAAAGTTCCGCAGCCACCGTCACCGTCAACCCTAGACCAGGGGGGTTCTAAAGTTGTTTTCCGGCACCCTGACAGAGAGGAGATCATCACGGAGGCCTCTACATCACCATGCCCGCTTCCGGAGTGATGCGTGAGTAGTTCATCATTGGACTACGGGTCCATAGCAGTAGCTAGATGGGTGTCTTCTCCTCATATGCCTCCATGTTTAGATCTCGTGAGTTGGCTAACATGATCGAGATTGTTCTTATGTAACTCTATGTGATGTGTTTGTTGGGATCCGATGAATATTGAACTTATGCCAAGTTGATTATAGTCTTTATTGTATATGTTATTTGTGATCTTGCATGCTTTCCGTTGCTAGTGGTTGCTCTGGCCAAGTAGTTCCTAGTGACTCCAAGAGGGAGTATTTATACTTGATAGTGGGTTCATGCCTCCTCACCACCTTGGTCGAGTGACAGAACGTGAAGGGGGAGGATGTTCTGTTGCCATTAGGGAGAAAACAGCGGTGAGAGTGCCCGCGTGCATAATTATTGCTTACATTATACACATTGTTTAATGCAGTTATCTGTTGCTTACAACTTAATACCTAAGGGGGTTCGGATGATAACCTGAGGGTGGATTATTAGTCATAGATGCAGTTGGATTACGGTGTATGTATATTGTTGTAATACCGACACTAAATATCATAGTAGTCATCATGTCATGAATGTGCACTACGGTGCAACCTCTATTTGTCAATTGCCCAGCCATAATTTGTTCATCCAACATGCTATCTTTTATGGAGAGACACCACTAGTGAACCTATGAACCCCAGTCCATTTTCCTATAATGTTAAACCAACCACCACAATTTCCTGCTTTGTTTAGTTACTGCAAACATACATTATTTTCCATATTATACGTCTAATCTTTGTTTTCAGCAAGACCGGTGAGATTGACAACCTCACTGTACCGTTGGGACAAGGTCTTTTGGTTCTGTTGTGTGCCGGTTCCACGTTGTTGCTGACACCAGTGAGCCATCACCACCGTTAGTGGCATCAACCTTCCGAAGGTTTTCTTTCTCCTACTGGATTGATAACCTTGGTTCTTAACTAAGGGGAATTTCCTACCGATGTGCTCATCACACCTCCTCTTGGGGTATCCCAACACACAACATGAGACACCACTAATGAACTGTGGACACCCGGTCCATTCTTTTGCACTGATAATACAACCTACTGCAATCACTGTTCTTTTTAGTGCAATCACTGTTCTCTTTTCATTCACTACAAACATGCACCGTTTTCCACACTATACGTCTAATATTTTTTTTAGCAAAATCGGTGAGATTGACAAATTCACTGTTTCGTTGGGGCAAAGTATTTTGGTTGTGTTGAATGCAGATTCCACTTTGTTGCTGAGCCTGGTAGTGCGCCCTGCCAACATCAGCTGTCAACAAGCTTCAGAAGTGATTTCTTTCTCCTAGTGGCCGATTCAACCTTGGTTTCTTAGTGAGGACAAACTTACTGGTGCACTCTTCATACCTTCCTCTCGGGGTCTCCCAACGAATGTGTGCACACAAGCAACAATCAGTCTTATCTTTGCGTCCTGGACGCAACATCCAGATATGTTTCATAGTCGGTGCAGTTGGGGTAGTTGAAGAGATAAAGGTCTCGCGCTCGACTATATGGCAACATGTATTGCAGATACACAATGGATAACATGTCCCGCACTGAAGAGGTGCTCGACTCAGGCGTAATTTTTCAGATATTCCTGTAGCCAAGGGTTTTACCACGCATCGAGTGTTGGATGTATGCCAAAGAGACAATAAAATACACCAGTTTCATGATTAATGTATTATGTTTTTATTCTATAAACGCTATTGTCACCGAGTATGAGATTAAAAGGAAAACCCATACACACGTGTAAAAACATATACACACCATTATGACCTTTGTCATATCTCATAGACAAAATCGTTAATATTAGATGGTCACGTTTTCCTGATCATGGATATTTGTTATGTCAATATTAATGGTTTTCAACATTCTGGCTGGGTAGATCTAAGTAGTTGAGACACTACGATGTATGTTTTCTAGCATTGCTAAAAGTAGTATCATCACAATATGGTTAATTTGTTTGTTACCGTTGACCATAAGAATATACAGTGGTGTTTTTTTGAAGATGTTACTTTGGTATAGTCAAGTCCCACGACGTAATCTAGCTGATAAAAAAGGCTACTACTAGGTATTTTCAAAGATGAACATTTCATAGTGATAGTTCAAGACTCGGAATTACTCCTTTAGATAATAGAGAGATACATTCTGGATCCACTCGGTGTGATATCTACTAACAAATATGTACTATAACACGACAACGAGTAAAGGGAATAATACCTGATATCGTCGATAATTAGTGTCGTTCATCTCTTCTCGAGGTATTGGTTTGTATCGTGAAGTAATAGGGACATAATTAATAACAAACAGGTTCAACAGACTTCCTTCATATAACTTGTAGGGATCAATATGGACGTTCATGGTCCCGATATTGATTATTGATAATGAAAATATGTTTTATGATCATGTCTACTAGTTACCGACCTGTAAGGGTCACACACTTAAGGCGTCAAACTTAGTTGTTCACTTGGATGGTTCAGAGAAGAGAGCGCAAGTATTATCCAGATACTTCCAGCATGATAGAATTACATTCAGAGAGATTTTACGAGAGGTAAACTTTATTTCTGAAAGAAACAAGAGGACATGATATGTATCTGGATGTTAGAAATATGTTTTTGACATAAGTAGATAAGATCGCTCATTTTATATATAGGGGAAAACCTATTTCGGAAGAGTTTCAGAGAAAACCCGATGAAGGGGAAGTACCGGATGGGGGGGGCAGAAGTTCCCCAGTGTCACACCCCAATATTGGTGGGGGGCTGCCATATGGGCCCAAGGGACACACATGAGGCGCATCACCCCCCCCCACCCAGATATTCCTTGTTTGATTTTGGAGAGAAAAATAAAAGACCAAAATAAAAGGGTTCAAGAAGGAAAAAGAGGGGAAGGAAGCGGACTCCCAATTGTGAGTCCAATCCGTCTTAGGCTAGGGTTGGGGGTGCGGACAGCCTATGGCTGCCCCCGAACCGACTTTGACACCATGGCTGCTGCCCCAGGCAGCCCACTATATAATCCTACCCTCTCCCCTCATTGAGGGACACACAATTGTCTTCAAGCCTTTCTTTCTCTCTCTTGTATAATTAAAGACTCTAATTAGACCCCCCTCGAATTGAATTAGAGCCTCCATAGTTGGTTTAGAGTTTCTTCTAATGGGGTTTTGAGGTGTCCTCTCCCGATTAAATCTAGGTCTAATCTCTCTCTTTCTCTCTCTCTATGTCTCCCACGTGCACCCGTGCTTTCTAGTTCTGGATGGTGCAGCGCTACAAGAGTATCTTCTTGCTCCAATCTTCTAACTGATCGAAATATTTTGTGGCCAATAGTGCATTGCAAATACAAATCAACACCATTTCCCTCTCCACACCAACCTCCTCTAAAATCATCGCAATAATATCCAAACTTGTATGAATTTTCCTTCTTTTACTAATTCCAAACATAAAACACACAACACATCAGTTCATGAACGTTATACTATCAAAATATATCTAGCTGTAATTTCTCTTGTATTATATTTACTATATATGGAAAAGGAAAGTTTCAAGGAGCAGCAGCATGATTAAGTTCTATATTCGGTCATGGACCTACTCAAACTATATATATCATCATAAATATACTCTTCATTGAACCCTAGCTATAATGCTAGTGACTAGACCACGAATGTGCGTGTTGCCACGTCCGTCCATTTTTCATAAAAATGAAAGGAAATCTGGAAAATAAAATTATGTAGAAAACAAGACATTGCTACGTGATTGATACAAATCTAGGCAACAAATAAATGCTTTTCAAATTTCACAAATGCCAGTTGTGGTGGGCCACACTTATCCTACGTCGTTTACACAATGCTGCTTTTTAAAACTGAGGATGCACTAGTGGAAAACGGGGCATTAGCCCCGGTTGGTAAGGGCCTAATGCCCCGGCTGCCCAACCGGGTTCCTCAAACCCGGGCTAAAGGCCCCCCTTATGGCCCGGTTGGATTACCAACCGCGGTAAAAGGCACGCCCCACGTGGGCTCTGCACCGCGAGCAGGCCGGCCCCCTTTTACCCCGGTTGGTAACTCCAACCGGGGCAAAAAGTTTTTTTTTTAAATAGCTGTTTTCGTGTCCTTTCAGCTAGATTGGAAATTCTATATATTCTTATATATTTTCTTGTTCTCTACAGTAAACATTTATATTAAGAAAGATGAAAAATTATCGCACAAAAACACATATGAAAACGAACAATAAAATAAATATATAGTCTGCCACGAATACAAATATTGTTCTACACAATGACATAATTAAACATAGTTCGACAGAAAACATAGTTCGACATATCTAGACATAGTACAAAAATATAGAGCGACATAAGTACGTAAGCATAGATCGATATAAACATATATACTACACATCAGCGTCGGAGGCAGCCTTGCCCTTGCCCTCGGCGTCGGAGACAGCCTTGCTCGGGCTAGACTCGCCGGAGTCAGACTCGGAGTCGGAGCTGCTCTCAGACGAGCTATCCTGGCAGCAAAGGAAGCGGACTAAGGTGCCATCGAAGATCTTAACCTCCAGCACGTGGGCCTCCTCGTCCTTCTAGTACCTGAATGTGAGCATGTTGCCCACATTTAGCTTGTGCATGCACGCGAACTGCCCCCAGCCATAGCACAGGTAGACGTCATCGCCACGTCGCTGCAGGACAACACGCACGGGCCCGTTGACACAACCCTCCAACCGGAGGGTGAAACTATAGAGCCCGCCCCTGCGCCCGAGGAGGATCGCCGATATCTTCTCCGGAAGACGAAGCTTGTTCTCCTCTGGCTGGAGCACGTGGACGTAGAACTCAGGTAGCCAGAGACCGTCCTCCTCCTCCTCCGCCGCAGCCTTCTCGGTTCCTCCTCCTCCTCTGCAGCAACAGCGCCGTGCCGTTTACGGCGTGTTGACCCCTTGGCACCGCGCTTTGCCCCCTTGCTGCGCTTGATGCCCCCGTGCTCCGCGTCCGCGTCCACGTCCGCGAGTAGGAGGCGTCATTTCCTCCTCCTTAATGAGAATGGCGCCACCACCACGTGCATTTGATGCACGTGATCCATTTGTACGCGATCCACGTGGACGTCCAGGTCTACGTCCACCACATATAGGGGTTTCTTCACACCGTGACGACGCCGCGCCCACCGCCGATTACACGCGAACCACGAGGACGTCTCGCCATGGCTAAAAAATGGCAAATACCATCAATTTCATCAGCTCGCAACAATTGCATATAATCTAATAAAAATATAGCTAATAGCATCCATTTCATCAAAATTGCTTATAGATAACATCTAATGGTACTAATATCTAAACAAGTCCGAAAAAAGAGTAACGATATGTTCCAGATCCTCATTTCAATTATAAATGCAACATTAATGAAATATTTAAACGTATGATAATACACACCAAGACTTACATAGCTCGGGTTCATTTTATTTAACCCTAATACATCACGATGTAATAATATCTTCACTTATACATATTCATTAAAACATCTCTCAAAATAATTAACTCCGACCGGGTCCTAAGCCGCGGGGTGCTGAGTCGCGGGTGCTACGGGCCCATAGGTAAGGAACCCTCACATGGTCATAGCTCACG
This sequence comes from Alopecurus myosuroides, assembly GCA_028641055.1. NCBI lineage: Eukaryota > Viridiplantae > Streptophyta > Magnoliopsida > Poales > Poaceae > Alopecurus > Alopecurus myosuroides. The sequence continues at coordinate 515,325,222 of CM054058.1, read as the reverse complement.
TGTTAAGGAACCCTCCGAATAATCGACCAACTGCTGCTATGCTCTCTATCGAGCAAGTACATGTAGCGACGTACGTGCTCGTCCTCCTCCCTGATACGTTGTCGTACCACCTCCTCAGGGGCCGGCTCTCTCCGCACCGAGCGTGGCCCAAGCGATAGCCACCAAAGAATATCCTGGTCGACCACGTCACCCGGATTTCTCACCAAGCCGCGTGTCCCGGTAGTAAGGACCTCCCAGTGTCAGCCCGGCGGGGCCCAGTCCCGGACATCGCCCGACGGGTCCAACAGAGACATAAGCTAAAAACATACCCGAACTAAGTAAATATTCCTAATTAAGTAAAATACCTTAGTGTTTCTAACTCAGTAAAAAAATAGTAAATAGAGAAATATGACATAAATAAGATGAAAGTTAAACACAAAGGATCAAATTGGCCCTTCTCATATCTTGTGCTTGTTACGAGGTACTATACGTGATGGCGATGCAGGGAAGGATGAAGACAAGTGTTTCTGAACTTCGTTGAAACTAAACAAAATTACATACGTAAGTGTTTGTGAGATCCGAACAAAGTTGGACCATATCGTGCACATACATAACGGTGATATTCTTCATAGCCCCGTCTGGGGCTATGAAAAATATCACAATTACGTATATGCAACAAACGGTGCAACCCAGTTCTTCTTATCTCACTAACACTAATATTACAAATGCGACGTTCCTTAGTTCGAACCGAACCCCTCATCTTCATTCTTTCCCCGGATCACCACCGCCTATAGTACCTCTTAACAGTTTCAAGGGTTTCTGAACTTTAGTAAGGAGTATGCCTATAGTACCTCTTAACATGAACAGTCTTGCCGAATAAAGTTGCGAATCGAATGGGACATAACAGTTGTACATCCCAGATTATCCATATCAAACATTGAGGAAGTGATCTACAATGTTTTCACACATGACTGGATAATCTGGAATGATGTTATGCCCCGTTCGAGTCACAAGTTTATTAGGAAAGAGTGGATCTGATCTGCTAGTCATACTCCTGCCTAGACGTTCACATTTTGTGCTTGCTACGAGGTAAGTACACGTGATGGCGAGGCGGGGGAAGAAAGGGTTTCTGGAGTTCTCTGAAACTAAACAAAATCATATATGTAATAGTGAAATCCGGAAAAAACTAGATCCTTTTGTACACATACATAATGGGGATATTCTTCATAACCCCGGAAGGGATTTCTGAGGAATATCACCATTACGAATGTGCACTAAAGGATTCAGTTTCATCCGGATCTCACGAACCATATTACATATGTGACATTATTTAGTTCGAAAGAAATCCAGAAACCCTCATCTTCATCTTTTCCCCGGATCACCACCGCCTGTAGTACCTCTTAACAGGAACAAGATGGTCATCGGGCCTTGATGTGAAGTTGGACATTCACATTTTGTGCTTGTAACGAGGTAAGTACACGTGATGGCGATGCGGGGAGAGGAAGGGTTTCTGGACATCTTTAAAACTGAACAAAATCATATATGTAATAGTGAAATCCGGAAAAAACTAGACACTTTTGTACACATACATAATGGGGACATTCTTCATAACCCCGGAAGGATTTCTGAGGAATGTCACCATTACGAATGTGCACTAAAGGGTTCAGCTTCATCCGGATGTCACGAACCATATTACATTATTTAGTTCGAAAGAAATCCAGAAACCCTCACATTCGTTCCTTTCCCCGGATCACCACCGCATGTAGTACCTTTTAACAGGAACAAGTGTCTGTGTGCCTCATATTTAGGGTGGACACATACAAGCAACCTTGGCGGACCCGGCGCGCCAAGTGGGATGCACAAGATCCTAACTTTGTGTAAATCACAAGGCGCACCGAACCACCAAGGCCATCTGAGTGTGAACCAACTCTTTCAATCATCGGTATTCATTCAAAAGATCGAACGAACATCACAAGTAAAACTGCAATAACACTTCCAAATTTCTAACATAAAGTAAAAAAATTCTAACTTACTGAAATTTTCTAACTTACTAACACTAACGGTACTAAGAAAAACTTAATTCACTTGTAAACTAAACATTCACTAAGAAAAAACAAACTAAGTCCAAAACATAAATTTTTTCTAAGTCTCCGATACGTAAATTAATTTTTTCTAAGTCTCCAAAATCTAATTTTTTTCTACTAATTTTTTTCTAAGTGTGTTCAAGACCTAAATACCTAATACCTAATACTAATCTAACACTAAATACTAAATCTAACACTAATCAAACACAAATACTAATCTAACACTAATACTAAATCTAACACTAATACTAAATCTAACACTAATTAATCTAACACTAATACTAATTAATCTAACACTAACGTGCATGCAGTGAGGCGGATGAGGGCGCGGATGCGATCTCACCTCGGGAGTACGGCACAACGGCGAGGAGGAGGGCGGCGCGGACGTCGTGGAGGCGTGGGGACGGGCGGCGCGAGGACGGGCGCGCGGCGTAACGGCGCGAGGACGGTCGGCGTCGAGGAGCGACGGCGGCGGCAAGGATCAACGGCGTCGAAATCGGGCAGCCTCACGGCGTCGCTCTGGATTTCGGCGCCGGGGACTTAGCGAAATGACGAAACTGATCTGTGTTGCCCCGGGCGGTTCCTCCGCCCTGGGTTATATAGGCGGGAGCCTTTTGCCCCGGTTGGTAACACGAACCGGGGCAAAAGGCACAAAATTTCAGTTTTTTTTTCTACGACCAATTTTTTCGTTTCGAACATTTCAAATACTATTTAAAATACGTTTTCAAATACATTTGAAATGATTTAGAATTTGGAGAAACTTTCAATATGAAAAGTGTTTAAAATTTCGTAAACATTTCAAATACATTTTCGGTTTTATAAAATAATTATTCCAACTATTTAAACTAGTAACAATTTTTTAATTTTAAACATTTTAAAAAACCTATTTTATGAATGGTTTACAATTTGGAGAAACTTTGTATATGAAAAGTGTTTAAAATTGCGTAAACATTTCGAATACATTTTCCGTTTTATAAAATAATTATTCCAACTATTTAAACTAGTAACAATGTTTGAAAATTCAAACATTACAAAAAAAACTAGTTTGTGACTGGTTTAATCTGCAATGTTTGATACATTATTACAAAATAGTCTTGCAATATTACATGAACCATGGAGGTTTAATACGTTATCACCAACCATTGCCGCCATTGTTTACTTCTCTGTCATAGCCATGGAGCATCTTCCTTATTTAACGCGATGCTTGGGTCAGTTTTCACTCTAAAGGGCATAATTTCTTCAAACTTATCATAATCTTCTGACATGTCTGTCCTGTCCTCCACTACCACAATGTTTTTTTCCCTGAAAGAACTATGTGCCGTTAGGACAAGGTCTTTTGGTTCTGTTGTGTGCCGGTTCCACGTTGTTGCTGACACCGGTGAGCCATCACCACCGTCAGTGGCATCAACCTTCCGAAGGTTTTCTTTCTCCTACTGGATTGATAATCTTGGTTCTTAACTAAGGGGAATTTCCTATCGATGTGCTCATCACACCTCCTCTTGGGGTATCCCAACACACAACATCAGACACCACTAGTGAACTGTGGACCCCCGGTCCATTCTTTTGCACTGATAATACAATCTACTGCAATCACTGTTCTTTTTAGTGCAATCACTGTTGTCTTTTCATTCACTACAAACATGCACCGTTTTCCACACTATACGTCTAATATTTTTTTTAGCAAAATCAGTGAGATTGACAAATTCACTGTTTCGTTGGGGCAAAGTATTTTGGTTGTGTTGAATGCAGACTCCACTTTGTTGCTGAGCCTGGTAGTGCGCCCTGCCAACATCAGCTGTCAACAAGCTTCAGAAGTGATTTCTTTCTCCTAGTGGCCGATTCAACCTTGGTTTCTTAGTGAGGACAAACTTACTGGTGCACTCTTCATACCTTCCTCTCGGGGTCTCCCAACGAATGTGTGCACACAAGCAACAATCAGTCTTATCTTTGCGTCCTGGACGCAACATCCAGATATGTTTCATAGTCGGTGCAGTTGGGGTAGTTGAAGAGATAAAGGTCTCGCGCTCGACTATATGGCAACATGTATTGCAGATACACAATGGATAACATGTCCCGCACTGAAGAGGTGCTCGACTCAGGCGTAATTTTTCAGATATTCCTGTAGCCAAGGGTTTTACCACGCATCGAGTGTTGGATGTATGCCAAAGAGACAATAAAATACACCAGTTTCATGATTAATGTATTATGTTTTTATGCTATAAACGCTATTGTCACCGAGTATGAGATTAAAAGGAAAACCCATAGACACGTGTAAAAACATATACACACCATTATGACCTTTGTCATATCTCATAGACAAAATCGTTAATATTAGATGATCACGTTTTCCTGATCATGGACATTTGTTATGTCAATATTAATGGGTTTCAACATTCTGGCTGGGTAGATCTAAGTAGTTGAGACACTACGATGTATGTTTTCTAGCATTGCTAAAAGTAGTATCATCAAAATATGGTTAATTTGTTTGTTACCGTTGACCATAAGAATATACAGTGGTGTTTTTTTTGAAGATGTTACTTTGGTGTAGTCAAGTCCCACAACGTAATCTAGCTGATAAAAAAGGCTACTACTAGGTATTTTCAAAGATGAACATTTCATCGTGATAGTTCAAGACTCGGAATTACTCCTTTAGATAATAGAGAGATACATTCTGGATCCACTCGGTGTGATATCTACTAACAAATATGTACTATAACACGACAACGAGTAAAGGGAATAATACCTGATATCGTCGATAATTAGTGTCGTTCATCTCTTCTCGAGGTATTGGTTTGTATCGTGAAGTAATAGGGACATAATTAATAACAAACAGGTTCAACAGACTTCCTTCGTATAACTTGTAGGGATCAATATGGACGTTCATGGTCCCGATATTGATTATTGATAATGAAAATATGTTTTATGATCATGTCTACTAGTTACCGACCTGTAAGGGTCACACACTTAAGGCGTCAAACTTAGTTGTTCACTTGGATGGTTCAGAGAAGAGAGCGCAAGTATTATCCAGATACTTCCAGCATGATAGAATTACATTCAGAGAGATTTTACGAGAGGTAAACTTTATTTCTGAAAGAAACAAGAGGACATGATATGTATCTGGATGTTAGAAATATGTTTTTGACATAAGTAGATAAGATCGCTCATTTTATATATAGGGGAAAACCTATTTCGGAAGAGTTTCAGAGAAAACCCGATGAAGGGGAAGTACCGGATGGGGGGGGGGGCAGAAGTTCCCCAGTGTCACACCCCAATATTGGTGGGGGGCTGCCATATGGGCCCAAGGGACACACATGAGGCGCATCACCCCCCCCCCACCCAGATATTCCTTGTTTGATTTTGGAGAGAAAAATAAAAGACCAAAATAAAAGGGTTCAAGAAGGAAAAAGAGGGGAAGGAAGCGGACTCCCAATTGTGAGTCCAATCCGTCTTAGGCTAGGGTTGGGGGTGCGGACAGCCTATGGCTGCCCCCGAACCGACTTTGACACCATGGCTGCTGCCCCAGGCAGCCCACTATATAATCCTACCCTCTCCCCTCATTGAGGGACACACAATTGTCTTCAAGCCTTTCTTTCTCTCTCTTGTATAATTAAAGACTCTAATTAGACCCCCCTCGAATTGAATTAGAGCCTCCATAGTTGGTTTAGAGTTTCTTCTAATGGGGTTTTGAGGTGTCCTCTCCCGATTAAATCTAGGTCTAATCTCTCTCTTTCTCTCTCTCTATGTCTCCCACGTGCACCCGTGCTTTCTAGTTCTGGATGGTGCAGCGCTACAAGAGTATCTTCTTGCTCCAATCTTCTAACTGATCGAAATATTTTGTGGCCAATAGTGCATTGCAAATACAAATCAACACCATTTCCCTCTCCACACCAACCTCCTCTAAAATCATCGCAATAATATCCAAACTTGTATGAATTTTCCTTCTTTTACTAATTCCAAACATAAAACACACAACACATCAGTTCATGAACGTTATACTATCAAAATATATCTAGCTGTAATTTCTCTTGTATTATATTTACTATATATGGAAAAGGAAAGTTTCAAGGAGCAGCAGCATGATTAAGTTCTATATTCGGTCATGGACCTACTCAAACTATATATATCATCATAAATATACTCTTCATTGAACCCTAGCTATAATGCTAGTGACTAGACCACGAATGTGCGTGTTGCCACGTCCGTCCATTTTTCATAAAAATGAAAGGAAATCTGGAAAATAAAATTATGTAGAAAACAAGACATTGCTACATGATTGATACAAATCTAGGCAACAAATAAATGCTTTTCAAATTTCACAAATGCCAGTTGTGGTGGGCCACACTTATCCTACGTCGTTTACACAATGCTGCTTTTTAAAACTGAGGATGCACTAGTGGAAAACGGGGCATTAGCCCCGGTTGATAAGGGCCTAATGCCCCGGCTGCCCAACCGGGTTCCTCAAACCCGGGCTAAAGGCCCCCCTTACGGCCCGGTTGGGTTACCAACCGCGGTAAAAGGCACGCCCCACGTGGGCTCGGCACCGCGAGCAGGCCGGCCCCCTTTTACCCCGGTTGGTAACTCCAACCGGGGCAAAAAGTTTTTTTTTTAAATAGCTGTTTTCGTGTCCTTTCAGCTAGATTGGAAATTCTATATATTCTTATATATTTTCTTGTTCTCTACAGTAAACATTTATATTAAGAAAGATGAAAAATTATCGCACAAAAACACATATGAAAACGAACAATAAAATAAATTTATAGTCTGCCACGAATACAAATATTGTTCTACACAATGACATAATTAAACATAGTTCGACAGAAAACATAGTTCGACATATCTAGACATAGTACAAAAATATAGAGCGACATAAGTACATAAGCATAGATCCATATAAACATATACTACACATCAGCGTCGGAGGCAGCCTTGCCCTTGCCCTCGGCGTCGGAGACAGCCTTGCTCGGGCTAGACTCGCCGGAGTCAGACTCGGAGTCGGAGCTGCTCTCAGACGAGCTATCCTGGCAGCAAAGGAAGCGGACTAAGGTGCCTTCGAAGATCTTAACCTCCAGCACGTGGGCCTCCTCGTCCTTGTAGTACCTGAATGTGAGCATGTTGCCCACATTTAGCTTGTGCATGCGCGCGAACTGCCCCCAGCCATAGCGCAGGTAGACGTCATCGCCACGTCGCTGCAGGACAACACGCACATGCCCGTTGACACAACCCTCCAACCGGAGGGTGAAACTATAGGGCCCGCCCCTGCACCCGAGGAGGATCGCCGATATCTTCTCCGGAAGACGAAGCTTGTTCTCCTCTGGCTGGAGCACGTGGACGTAGAACTCAGGTAGCCAGAGACCGTCCTCCTCCTCCTCCTCCGCCGCCGCAGCCTTCTCCGGTTCCTCCTCCTCCTCTGCAGCAACAGCGCCGTGCCGTTTACGGCATGTTGACCCCTTGGCACCGCGCTTTGCCCCCTTGCCGCGCTTGATGCCCCCCGTGCTCCGCGTCCGCGTCCACGTCCGCGAGTAGGAGGCGTCATTTCCTCCTCCTTAATGACAATGGCGCCACCACCACGTGCATTTGATGCACGTGATCCATTTGTATGCGATCCACGTGGACGTCCAGGTCGACGTCCACCACGTACAGGGGTTTCTTCACACCGTGACGACGCCGCGCCCACCGCCGATTACACGCGAACCACGAGGACGTCTCGCCATGGCTAAAAAATAGCAAATACCATCAATTTCATCAGTTTGCAACAATTGCATATAATCTAATAAAAATATAGCTAATAGCATCCATTTCATCAAAATTGCTTATAGATAACATCTAATGGTACTAATATCTAAACAAGTCCGAAAAAAGAGTAACGATATGTTCCAGATCCTCATTTCAATTATAAATGCAACATTAATGAAATATTTAAACGTATGATAATACACACCAAGACTTACGTAGCTCGGGTTCATTTTATTTAACCCTAATACATCACGATGTAATAATATCATCACTTATACATATTCATTAAAACATCTCTCAAAATAATTAACTCCGACCGGGTCCTAAGCCGCGGGGTGCTGAGTCGCGGGTGCTACGGGCCCATAGGTAAGGAACCCTCACAGGTTCATAGCTCACGTGTTAAGGAACCCTCCGAATAATCGACCAACTGCTGCTATGCTCACTATCGAGCAAGTACATGTAGCGACGTACGTGCTCGTCCTCCTCCCTGATACGTTGTTGTACCACCTCCTCAGGGGCCGGCTCTCTCCGCACCGAGCGTGGCCCAAGCGATGGCCACCAAAGAATATCTGGGTCGACCACGTCACCCGGATTTCTCACCAAGCCGCGTGTCCCGGTAGTAAGGACCTCCCAGTGTCAGCCCGGCGGGGCCCAGTCCGGGACATCGCCCGACGGGTCCAACAGAGACATAAGCTAAAAACAGACCCGAACTAAGCAAATATTCCTAATTAAGTAAAATACCTTAGTGTTTCTAACTTAGTAAAAAAATAGTAAATGGAGAAATATGACATAAATAAGATGAAAGTTAAACACAAAGGATCAAATTGGCCCTTCTCATATCTTGTGCTTGTTACGAGGTACTATATGTGATGGCGATGCAGGGAAGGATGAAGAAAAGTGTTTCTGAACTTCGTTGAAACTAAACAAAATTACATACGTAAGTGTTTGTGAAATCCGAACAAAGTTGGACCATATCTTGCACATACATAACGGTGATATTCTTCATAGCCCCGTCTGGGGCTATGAAAAATATCACAATTACGTATATGCACCAAACGGTGCAACCCAGTTCTTCTGATCTCACTAACACTAATATTACAAATGCGACGTTCCTTAGTTCGAACCGAAACCATCATCTTCATCCTTTCACCGGATCACCACCGCCTATAGTACCCCTTAACAGTTTCAAGGGTTTCTGAACTTTAGTAAGGAGTATGCCTATAGTACCTCTTAACAGGAACAGTCTTGCCGAATAAAGTTGCGAATCGAACGGGACATAACAGTTGTACATCCCAGATTATCTATATCATGTGTGCAAACGTTGAGGAAGTGATCTACAATGTTTTCACACATGACTGGATAATCTGGAATGATGTTATGCCCCGTTCGAGTCACAAGTTTATTAGGAAAGAGTGGATCTGATCTGCTAGTCATACTCCTGCCTAGACGTTCACATTTTGTGCTTGCTACGAGGTAAGTACACGTGATGGCGAGGCGGGGGAAGGAAGGGTTTCTGGAGTTATCTGAAACTAAACAAAATCATATATGTAATAGTGAAATCCGGAAAAAACTAGATCCTTTTGTACACATACATAATGGGGATATTCTTCATAACCCCGGAAGGGATTTCTGAGGAATATCACCATTACGAATGTGCACTAAAGGATTCAGTTTCATCCGGATCTCACGAACCATATTACATATGTGACATTATTTAGTTCGAAAGAAATCCAGAAACCCTCATCTTCATCTTTTCCCCAGATCACCACCGCCTGTAGTACCTCTTAACAGGAACAAGATGGTCATCGGGCCTTGATGTGAAGTTGGACATTCACATTTTGTGCTTGTTACGAGGTAAGTACACGTGATGGCGATGCGGGGGGAGGAAGGGTTTCTGGACATCTTTAAAACTGAACAAAATCATATATGCAATAGTGAAATCCGGAAAAAACTAGACACTTTTGTACACATACATAATGGGGACATTCTTCATAACCCCGGAAGGATTTCTGAGGAATGTCACCATTACGAATGTGCACTAAAGGGTTCAGCTTCATCCGGATGTCACGAACCATATTACATTATTTAGTTCGAAAGAAATCCAGAAACCCTCACATTCGTTACTTTCCCCGGATCACCACCGCATGTAGTACCTTTTAACAGGAACAAGGGTCTGTGTGCCTCATATTTAGGGTGGACACATACAAGCAACCTTGGTGGACTCGGCGCGCCAAGTGGGATGCACAAGATCCTAACTTTGTGAAAATCACAAGGCGCACCGAACCACCAAGGCCATCTGAGTGTGAACCAACTCTTTCAATCATCGACATTTATTCAAAAGATCGAACGAACATCAGAAGTAAAACTGCAATAACACTTCCAAATTTCTAACACAAAGTAAAAAAATTCTAACTTACTGAAATTTTCTAACTTAGTGAAATTTTCTAACACTAACGGTACTAAGAAAAACTTAATTCACTTGTAAACTAAACATTCACTAAGAAAAAACAAACTAAGTCCAAAACCTAAATTTTTTTCTAAGTCTCCGATACGTAAATTAATTTTTTCTAAGTCTCCAAAATCTATTTTTTTTCTACTAATTTTTTCTAAGTGTGTTCAAGACCTAAATACCTAATACCTAATACTAATCTAACACTAAATACTAAATCTAACACTAATCAAACACAAATACTAATCTAACACTAATACTAAATCTAACACTAATACTAAATCTAACACTAATTAATCTAACACTAATACTAATTAATCTAACACTAACGTGCATGCAGTGAGGAGGATGAGGGCGCGGATGCGATCTCACCTCGGGAGTACGGCACAACGGCGAGGAGGAGGACGGCGCGGACGTCGTGGAGGCGCGGGGACGGGCGGCGCGAGGACGGGCGCGCGGCGTAACGACGCGAGGACGGGCGGCGTCGAGGAGCGGCGGCGGCGGCGAGGATCAACGGCGTCGAAATCGGGCAGCTTCACGGCGTCGCTCTGGATTTCGGCGCCGAGGACTTAGCGAAAAGACGAAACTGATCTGTGTTGCCCCGGGCGGTTCCTCCGCCCGGGATTATATAGGCGGGAGCCTTTTGCCCCGGTTGGTAACACGAACCGGGGCAAAAGGCACAAAATTTCAGTTTTTTTTTTCTACGACCAATTTTTTCGTTTCGAACATTTCAAATACTATTTAAAATACGTTTTCAAATACATTTGAAATGATTTAGAATTTGGAGAAACTTTCAATATGAAATGTGTTTAAAATTTCGTAAACATTTCAAATACATTTTCTGTTTTATAAAATAATTATTCCAACTATTTAAACTAGTAACAATTTTTTAATTTTAAACATTTTAAAAAACCTATTTTATGAATGGTTTACAATTTGGAGAAACTTTGTATATGAAAAGTGTTTAAAATTGCGTAAACAATTCGAATACATTTTCCGTTTTATAAAATAATTATTCTAACTATTTAAACTAGTAACAATGTTTGAAAATTCAAAAAAAAAAACTAGTTTATGACTGGTTTAATCTGCAATGTTTGATACATTATTACAAAATAGTCTTGCAATATTACATGAACCATGAAGGTTTAATACGTTATCACCAACCATTGCCGCCATTGTTTACTTCTCTGTCGTAGCCATGGAGCATCTTCCTTATTTAACGCGATGCTTGGGTCAGTTTTCACTCTAAAGAGCAGAATTTCTTCAAACTTATCATAATCTTCTGACATGTCTGTCCTGTCCTCCACTCCCACAATGTTTTTTTTCCCTGAAAGAACTATGTGCCGCTTCGGCTCACCGCATGATGCACTAGAATTCTTATTTTTTTCTTTTCCTCGGTTGGGTAGACATGTCTTTCACATAGAAAAATTGAGCCACATCTTTGGCTAGGACGAATGGTTCACTTCTGTACCCAAGATTCTTGAGATCGACTATTGTCATTCCGTACTGCTGGTCTACATATACTCCTGTCATCTTGAATCATTGGCACCAAAATAGAGGGACCTTAAAATTAGGTCCATAGTTAAGTTCCCATATATCCTCTGTGTAACCATAATATGTGTCCTTTGTCCAATTGTATCCGGTTGCATCGAAACGGATGCCACTATTCTGGTTGGTGCTCTTTTTATCTTGTGCGATCCTGTAAAATGTATTCCCATTTATCTTGTACCCTTGGAAAGTCAGTACAGTCGAAGATGGTGACCTGGCCAACAAGTAGAGCTCATCTCCAACAGTGTTGTTATTCATGATTTCTGCCTGCAACCAGGCGTCGAAACTATCGATGTGTTCATCATTAATCGAGGATTCAGACAGCCCCGGGTATTTGGACCGTATAATATTCTTGTGTTCCTGGATATAAGGAGCCACCAAGGTGGACATTTGTAGAACTGTGTAGCGTGCTTTAGTGAAAGAATGTCCGTCCATAGATATCTTTGCTTTCCTTCCTAGCGTGCCTTTTCAACTCATTCTTCCCTCATTCCGCGATTCGGAAACACCAATCGACTTAAGGTCTAGAAGAAAGTCAACACAAAACTCAATTATCTCCTCTGTTCCATAACCCTTGGAGATGCTTTCCTCTAGCCTAGCACGGTTGTGAGCATATTTCTTTAAGACTCCCATGAACCTCCCAAAGGGGAACATATTGTGCAGAAACACAGCACCGAGAATAGTAATCTCTTTGACTAGATGGACTAGGAGGTGTGTCATAATATTGAAGAAGGATGGTGGGTACACCAACTCGAAGCTGACAAGACATTGGACCACATCTGTCTGTAACGCTGATAGACTTTCTGGATTGATTACCTTCTGAGAAATTGCATTGAGGAATGCGCATAACTTCACAATGGGTAGTCGAACATTTTCTGGTAGAATCAACCTCAACGCAATCGAAATAAATTGTGTCATCAACACGTGGTAGTCATGAGACTTCAGATTTTGGAAGTTTTTCTCCGCCACATTTATTATTCTTTTTATATCGATGAGAAGCCAGACGGGACCTTAATACTATTTAGTGCTTCAAAAAAGATTTCCTTCTCTTCCATGGTAAGAGCGTAGCTGGCAGGACCACCTTGAAACCGCTCAGGATTCTTGCCGTCTTGTCCTTTCGTGTGTTGCTGGTCCTGCCGTGCTTCAGATATATCTTTTGACATCCCATACAAGCCAAAGAAGCCTAGCAGATTCACGCAGAGATTCTTCGTCAGGTGCATCACGTCGATCGCAAAGCGGACATCTAGGATTTTCCAATAGGGTAGTTCCCAAAATATAGATTGCTTCTTCCACACGAGTGCGTGTTCGTCAGCGTCATTCGGAACAACTTGTCTGCCCGGACCCTTTCCAAATATTACTTTCAAATCCTTCACCATATCAAATACATCATCACCAGAACGAAGGATAGGCGTCTCCCGGGTATCTGCCTCACCATTGAAATGTTTGCCAGCTTTTCTTAAGGGGTGCTTGCGCGGAAGAAAACGACGATACCCGAGGTACACAACCTTCTTACATTTATCATGATATACACTTTCGGTGTCATCTAAACAGTGTGTGCATGCACTGTATCCCTTCTTTGTATGTCTAGAAATGTTAATAAGAGCAGGCCAATCGCTCGTAGGTTAAATTCTTTTTGTACATGCTCGTCCCACACAGTTACACCTTCTTCACGCCACAATTGTAAAAGTTCATCGACTAATGGCCTTAGGTACACATCAATGTCGTTGCCCGGTTGTCTTTGGCCTTGGATCAACACTGGCATCATAATGAACTTCCTCTTCATGCACAACCAAGGAGGAAGGTTATATATAGAGTTACATGCCAGGTGCTATGGTTGCAGCTCTGCTCACTAAATGGATTAAATCCATCTGTACTTAGACCAAACCATAAGTTCCTTGCCTCACCTGCAAAGCATGCGAACTTTCTCTCGATTATTTTTCCACTGCGACCCATCAGCGGGGTGTCTCAACATCTCATCTTTCTTACGATCTTCCATGTGCCATCGCAAAAGTTTGGCATGCTCTTTGTTTCTGAACAAACGTTTCAACCTTGGTATTATAGGAGCATACCACATCACCTTTGCAGGAACCCTCTTCCTGGGTCGCTCACCCTCAACATCGCCAGGGTCGTCTGGTCTGATTTTATACCGCAATGCAGTGCATACCGGGCATTGTTCCAAATTCTCGTACTTCTCACCGCGGTAGAGGTTGCAGTCATTAATGCAGGCATGTATCTTCTCCACGTCTAATCCTAGGGGGCATACAAGCTTCTTTGCTTAGTATGTACTGTCGGGCAATTCATTGTTTTTAGGAAGCTGCTTCTTCACTATTTGCAGCAACTTCGTAAATCCGCTGTCAGTCACACCGTTCTCGGCCTTCCATTGGAGCAATTCCAGTGTGCTGCCCAGCTTTTTCTGCCCGTCTTCGCAAGTTGGATACAACAATGTTTCGTGATCTTTTAACATCTGGTCGAATTTCACCCTCACCTTTTCAATATCGCTTTCTGTCTTTGCATCCGTAATAGTCTGGCAAAGATCATCGATGGGCTCATCTGGTGCCTGCAACTCTGATTCCACTTCATTTTTATCTTCCATTTCAATACCGGCACCGTATTCAGGGAACATCTCATGATAGTTGTCATCATTCTCTTCTTCTTCGTTGTCTTCCATCATAACCCATATTTCTCCGTGCTTGGTCCAACATTTATAGTCGGGTATGAAACCGGATTGAAACAGGTGGAAGTGGATGACTCTGTGAGAAGAGTGTTCCTTCTGATTCCGACATACAGCACATGGACAACAGATAAAATTATTCCGCTTGTTTGCCTGGGCCACCTCGAGAAAATAACCCACGCCTTTCATGAACTCGGCAGAGCGTCGGTCAGCGTACATCCATTGCCGGTTCATCTGCATTATATGATTATTAATTAAGAACTGTTACAGAACATCATGAATAGAGAAATGACCAATGTTACATCGACAGATGAATGGTTAAAGTTGGTACCTCGACCGAGGAGGAAATAATGACGAGAAAGCTTATTTAATTAAGTGTGGCTCAGACAAATTAAACCGTGCTTGTTTTCTGCGAGCTGAGATGGCGTTATTCTCCCGGGCATTTCGTCAAACACCTCTTGTGCATAGGAGGGGAAAAAAGTGAGCACACACCACACAACTAGAAATATGTCCTCCAAAGTGAGTGGCATGAGGAGAAGAGAGGGCTGGCAGCGTATATATACAGTGGGGGGTCATTTGCCCCGGTCGGTGGCTTCAACCGGGGCAACTGACCCCCCCCCCCCCCCACGCGCCCTGCTCGCCCCGGCCCCACCTCTGCAGTCTTTTGCACCGGGTGGTTGCCGATCCGAGACGAAAGGGGTGCTCGCCAGTGGGTAAAAGCCCCGTTTTCCACTAGTGATGCCATGCCATTGCACATAATCTATGCACCGTAATTTCTTTTATGAATTTAGAGGATCAACTTTTTATAAGCCCAATGGCCAGTTCAGGTCACCTCAAAGATTTTGTTGTTCGGTCAGAGAGCCTCGAATGCTCTAGGGGGTAGATTTGAAGTCCTTCCACTTTTCTTGTGCACACCAGGCAGTTTACTCTGTCCGTAGTATGCCTGGATTTTCGCCATCTTTTCAATATTTCAATCGCCTCTGCTTCCGCCGTGCGAGTTGACTGACCACGATGTCGATGTTGGCAATAATCTTGCCTAGCTAAGTGTTGAGTTTGGTGTTTTGGAAAGTATTTGTTTTCTAGTGCATTGTTGGCTTGCATGCCAAAAGAGTTATCCGTGTACTAGGCTAGTTCCAAGTACTAGTAGGTTTAGCTTAATCTGATTAGGAAAGCAACGAGATAGAGTCCGGTTTAGAGTCTAGGTGTAGCATACTCGGTTTAGTACCGGTGCTTTTGGTCGTGTATATATACAGTCCACATGAAGCCAGCTTGTGCCGAGAGAGTTGAGAAAAATAAAGAGAAAAATAGACGGGCACGATAAGTGCCCTTGGCAAAGTTTTTTCTCCCCGTCTTGTTCATCTAGTTTGATGTGATCGATCCTGTAAGAAATTCCAACATTTGGTGTCAGAGTGAGGTCGAAGATTTGAGTCTACGCTTGCCTCGGGGAGGCGACCCGTACTAGCGTCTCGGGGCGGGCGATCGTCGTTCGGAGCAGCGACATGGAGGAGACGGCGGGGAGTTATCGTGAGCAAGGCGTTGGAGGTGGATGATCGCTGATGGAGCGGTGGTGCCGAGGTGCGGTGCTGGTAGCCTCGTCAAGATCATCAATCGATGTGTTAGATGAGTCGAAGTGTGTGCATGTTTGCACGTGTGGTGTGTGTTGTGTGAGTGAGTCGTCATTGTTTCCAAGTGCTCGTCTCTCTGAGGATCCGTTGCAGTTGAAGCGTGTCACAGTTGAGGTGTGCATGTTTTTTTCCGTGAGTTGTGTCATGTCCTCGTGGAGCGTCCTGGTTGCGACCAGTGTTATTCGGTGCGATGCCGAAGGCAGATGGTGGTAAGAAAAGTTACCGTAAAGCGAAGAGGTGCGCGACCAGTAGAAGGCTACTATAAGCAAGTACAGAGAAGTATAGTGTGAACCGAGTGCGAGGATGCCTAGCAATGACGGTGGGACAAGAGGTGCGAACCGAGTGCAAGGCAGGGGCCAAGCAATGGGCGGTGACAAAGCATAGCAGGGGAGGTGCACTGCATGTTTCCTGCATGGTCATACTTAGTGTACGAACATGACGGTGAAAGGTGTATCTTCAAGGAGCAAAGATACGAGACATCACAGTCGAGGAACTCCAGTGAGGTGTGTCACCGAGGGCGAGGGACGTGCGTGCAGACAAAGGAGAGTCTCGGCGAGAGGAATCGTCGTGAATCTGCCAGGAGTCAAGATTATGAGGAGCACGAGGAGATGGCTAGTCAAGATTAAGAGGAGATCGTTGGCAATAATTGTTGGCAATAATCTTGCCTAGCTAAGTGTTGAGTTTGGTGTTTTGGAAAGTATTTAGTTTTCTAGTGCGTTGTTGGCTTGCATGCCAAAAGAGTTGTCCGTGTACTAGGCTAGTTCCAAGTACTAGTAGGTTTAGCTTAACCTGATTAGGAAAGCAACGAGGTAGAGTCCGGTTCGGAGTCTAGGTGTAGCATAGTCGGTTTAGTACTGGTGCTTTTGGTCGTGTATATATACACAGCCCACGTGAAGCCAGCTTGTACCGAGAGAGTTGAGAAAACTAAAGAGAAAAATACACGGGCACGATACGTGTCTTTGGTAATGTTTTTTCTCCGTGTCTTGTTCGTCTAGTTTGATGTGATCGATTCTGTGGGAAATCCCAACAGTCGAGGTCCAGTTCGACTTAGACATGGCTATGGCCATGGCCATCTCGTTCAACGAGGTCCTGCCGGTGCCGGAGATAGACACGGAGAAGTGGTCCCCCGTGAGCACGTCCAGGAGAAGGGCATCATGTACGCCGACGAGGACGGTGGCAGGGCAGAACCTGACAAGGTCTAGGTCAAGGAGGAGCCTGACAAGGTCGAGGTCAAGTAGGAGCTCGACGAAGGCGAAGCTGGCGGCGACGACGAAGGCGAGAGTGCTTTGTAGGCGCAGGCCGTGCAGGCAACTAAAGAACTGTACAAGAAGATCAGCGACCGCTTTTTCTAGTTTTATATTCAGATTTAATTCAGTACTAGTGGAAGTAGACATTACTAATATGCCTATGTAATATGATCAGAATATTTCTGTATATAGTTAATGTTTCTTAGAGTTTGTCGGTAGAAAAATATGGTACACTCTCTAACATATGTTGGAGACGTACGGTATTTGCAGCCGTCTTCACCGCTAAACAGTAGAGTCGAGCAATATTAGAAGCCGTCTTCAATACTAAACAGTAGAGACGGACAATATTAGCAGCCAGCTAAACGCATATCACAGCCGGTCATAAATTGGAATCGGCTCTCGATTTAGAGACGGCCGCAAATATTACCCGACTCTACGAACATTAGGTATGGAAATAAAATTACAGCCGTCTGAGGGATTCCACCCGAGTCGGGGTTTTTTTTTGTATCAAAGGCTCTAGGCACCATCTGCTATACTAGAGTTTGTACTAGTGTTGACAACCGTTCGCTTGAGGGGTCTGGCGCGGTTCGGTTCAGGTGTCTTTGTCTCGAGCCAGACAAACTCTAGTATAGCAGATGGTGCCTAGAGCCAGACAAACTCCTCGGCCTTTGGCCGTAGTTCTACTTTCTACTTTCTAGGACGGGGCGGAAATCGTGGGGCGGTGTTGTGCATGGAGCTCGATGAGGACCACCCTCGCGCCTCAAGGGGGCCACAAGGGGGAGGGGGACTCCTCGTGCGACGAAGACGAGATGGGATTGGGTGATCCTTCGCCGAGTGAGGATACATCCCCTCTCCCCGCTCCTGTGGCGGATCCGGCTCCTCACGCCGCGGCCTTGTCACATGCATCTTCCCTAGTGAACGTTGCGCCAGCTCCGCATACTCTCTCCTCTAGTGCGCCGGCCAAGCTGACCCTGGTGACCACCCGCGCACCTCCCAGTCCAACCCTCTACGCCCCTGGATTTCCCCATCTTTTAGTACGGCTCCAACTTTGGTTTACATGGCCTGGATATCTCCGCGCTAGGCTTTGTCCCCGCCATTCAGGTGGAGGGGGATTCTGGGAGTGTGGGTCTCAAGGTGATCCCTCCCACGACGTCCCTCTATGGTGGAGTGTTGTGCTACACCCTCTTGCCGGGATTGACCCCCACCACTCCTGCAGGGTCCCCTCCGCTGATCCTGGTGACTCCGGTCTCTGGCACCTGAGAAGTTCACGGTCTTTCCCGACACTCCCGTTGCGATGCTCCGGATCCCCCTCAGCGCCAGGCTAGGAAGCCCTCCCAAAGGACCCGCTATAGTGCTCGGTTGGCTAGTGCTCGCGGGGAGCTGTCGGCGCCGGTGCCCACGGTCGAGGAGGAGGCGATCTACATGACCATAGCCCTTTGCCACATCCCAGGTACGTCCCGTCCTACACCTGTTTCTACCCCTTGGGGGTATAGATTGTCGGTACTCGACGAGGTCCCTTCGGACCATTTAGCCTAGGCTGTCGAGAATTCCGGGGTGGTCTTCCTATGCAAGAGGGGGCGTTAGGGACAGGCCTAGCAGACGGGACCATCGCGACGGTGAGGGGAGAGCGAGGGAGGGGCCACATGTGGCATCTATTTGTGGTCGTTCAATTGGGATCATACGGTCCCACCCTCCAATACGATGTAAAACGAGACGGTGGGGTGTGTGAGGCGTGAGGTAGGCATCCAAAGGTCCTCGTTAGTTGGTTTATCATGAAAAAACTACTTAGGGGTTCTTTCCTATATAAAAATAATATATACAATATATTTATTTCTTATAATAATGCCAAATATGGTTTAATAAATCACCAGAAGTAGTTTAAACAAATCCTAAAAAAATAAATATCAACAATGTCGAAGCATATCTTCCTTTAAATATTTTTATTTGCTTGGAAACGTGGCCGTGCGTTGCAACGGGAGGAAAAAAATTGGAGGCATATTTCCCTCTTTTGCACCTTTCACTTGGTTATCAAAGTATCCTATATATAACTAAGTAGATGAGCCCCACTATCTTATTTCTCTCAACATGCAAGATATCCACCTCACCATGCATATGTAGTCAATCTTAGGGTGCCACATCTAACTCTGCCACCTCAACGATTTGTTTTGTCCCGTTGGCAGTCCATGTGCAGTTTTCTTCTTGACCGCATCACTTCCCCTCCCAAATAACCATGGTAGTAACTCCCCTGACAATTACTGTTGCTCTTTAACCCGGGGTGATCAAATCTCTCTTGGGCTGCCCATCATCATTACTCCCCCTCGAATTTTGTTCCAGCACACGAGCAGACAATTTCCTTCCATAAATTGCTCCAGTCCAGTATAATTTATCTATCGTATAGGAGTACTAGACTTCTTGGTTCTTTCCTCCCACAAGGTTCCTCTCCCCTACCTCCATCTTCTGCAATTCCCACCCAGCTATGACGATTGTTCATCTGTGGCATTTTCTGTTATCTATGTCGAGCCGTCGCTCACCTGTGCGGATGCCTTCATCAACTACATGTCGCCGATGTGTCTACACTAACCAGTTGTGCCGGGATCACCATGGACTGCACCAACAATCGGGTGTGGGGATCATAGACCCACCAGAGTATGAACGGAATTTAAACCGGCTGCGGCGAGTCTGTACTCTATCCTCAAGTCCTCTCCCAAATCTGAAAAGGGTAACTTATATTTTACTTCATCTCCATTGTATTATGTATTCCTTGGTCTTATATTCCTACAATTAATCCCTCGAGTTTCCATGTCAAGTGTGTTTTTTGTTAGAAACCACATGGTTTGTAAAATATTATTCTCCTTGGAAGTTTCTTTGATGTGGTAGTTCTGATTGGCTATGCGCGTGAAGTTTCTTGCTTGCTTAGAATGTGTCGTTACCGATTTGTTTAGTTCAGGGTTGGTTATTGCAGAATTACAGAAACGAGTGACAGTGATGCTTATGTTGGCCGACAATGGGATCAAGCCGGTACACGGTCGTCATTTATAAGAAGTCCATATATAACTTCAGGGCTTAGTCCATGTGGTGTGAATTTATTTCATGTTATATATCTCCCTGCTTACATTCTCCATTCTCTTTGCTGCAGCTACACCACTGGTTATACATCTTTGACATCAAGTTTTTGTTTGATGTAGATTTGCATCGAGCATTCCTTGTGCCTTTGATTGAAATGGTAAACATTGAGGGTCGGGCGATGTTATTTTCATGTAATAGAGGACTTTGAGCTTTGATTGAAACATAAGTATGAGGACAGATCAGATGCATGTTGCTTAGTCCTACCCGTTTGGCCACCAAGTGAGTTGAGCTAATTATGACACATCTCATTGTTCGTTCCTTTTTTATTACATGGCCTCTTGAAATACAAATTGATGAGGTGGCATCATGGTCATCTATCGAGAGTGAATGAGCTCCATGTATTCCATTATACATATGCGAAATGGACGATGAATATAAATTTGGGCAGATGAACAACCTCTTAACTTGGACAGATAAAATAAATGGTTACATTTTCCCACTGCTGATCAACTTTGGCTTGGCACCCCCATTGTATCTTTTCGGATACAATATATGTCCCATCTTAAAGAGATACTTAGAATTAAACTCCTCATGTAAACATCATGGAAATAGATTCAATTTTTCCATATTAAGTTCAATATTGACAACAGTTTGTACGATAATATTCCCGCAACAACGTGCGGGGAATCATCTAGTTATACCAATTATTACGAACATGTTACTGTTGAAATATAAATACAAGCCTAGCCTCTTTCCATCAGTTCGGACTTTTGGGATAATTGGCTAGCACATACAATTCTATATGGTATCAGAGCCACGAGGTCTCGAGTTCGAGACCCTGCTCACGCAGTATTAAAAACAAAAGAAAAAGATTCTGCGGCCCGCACCTATCCCACGCTAAGGACTAAAATAGCCTAGACGTGAGGGGGAGTGTTGAAATATAAATACAAGCCTAGCCTCTTTCCATCAGTTCGGACTTTTGGTCTATATGGCTAGTGCAACAATTCTATAGTTACATTTAGTAAAACGCTACCACTTGTTCAATAGTGCATTAGACAAAATATGCATATATGTCGAACAAAGCCAGGAAGAACTCAACAGGGTATTTTGTCCCTTACACAAGTCAGTAACAAAAAGGCGCCCAACCCTTTTGTCACCTCTAGTCAAGTTTCATCTTACACGTTTCAGTTTCAGGCACATAGAAAAACAATAAAATAAAACACCCATAATTGCCTCAGCCAATCAACAGTGGGAGATCATTTGTCGCTCTCCTGATTTGAGCAACCAATATATGCATTTATTTTCATCGTGTATTCATTCATAAAAAAATCTTAATCCACGGAGTTTAATATGTGTGCAAAATAGATACTGCTTTGTATGAAAAATCAACCGGCAAATTGGATCCCACCCATCCAACCTGAAGAATGGACATGCAAAATGAACTTTTTCAATGGTCAGGTTCAGACATGCATGATTAAATTTTTTTAGAAATGGGAGCGTCTGCCCCGGCCTCTGCATCAAAATGATGCACACAGCCTGGCTTTATTAAAGATAAAAACACAGATTCGAATTCGATTACAGTTTACGGATCACTCAAGGTGGCCACAAAGATCAGCCACTCCAAAAAAAGCGAAAGTATATTATGCATCTATCCGTCTTGCGTTAAGCCACCCAGCCCGGCTGTAGATAGCCCGCACGACCCCCAGCAGCCGGGTACAGCCTGAATCCATAAGTCCTCGCTGATCGACAGGTAGAAGGAAAGACCATGTCTGTAAGGAATATACCGCCTTGTTTACAACCTGCAAAAAGTGAACATTGTTTCTTTTGTTAAAAATAACATCATTACGACAGTTCCAAATCTCCCACAGGAACGCCGCCACACCGACACGAATACGTGCCTTAGTTTTGTTATCGATGCCATTTAGCCAACTACCAAACATATGCGCAATGTTAGTCGGAGGGTAAATGTTGAAAGTGAAGTGAACCAGACGCCAAATATCATGTGCAAAAGGACAGGAGATGAACAAATGCTCAACTGACTCATCTGTATCACAAAAAACGCACTTTTTACAACCAATCCAATTCCTTTTTAACAAATTATCTTTGGTGAGCACTACTTTTCTATTTAGAAACCATAAGAATATCTTAATTTTTAAAGGAACCTTTAATTTCCACAAGTATTTTCGCAAAAACCTTGTAGAACCATGTAGCAAATCAGCATAGTACGATTTAACCGAAAACGATCCATTCATCGTTAATTTCCAACTGAAGGTGTCTATTTCATTATTAAGAGAAACACCCATTAACCTCTCGACCAAATGTAACCAAAGCCCTCTTCTGTCACCAAACATAGTCCTCCTGAATCTAACATCTAGAGGGTTATGAGATAATACCTCAGCCACCGTGACATTTTTGTGAACCACTAGATTATAGAGGGATGGATATGATTGTGACAACGGTTCATCACCTAACCAAGTATCCTCCCAGAATCTAATATTTTGTCCGTTCCCAAGCGTAAACTTTCCCCTGGAAAAGAACTCGTGCTTCACCTTCATAATCCCTTTCCAAAACGGAGAATCTAACGGTTTTGCTACCACTTGAGATAACGTTTTATCCCCCAGGTATTTGTTAGTTAATAACTCCTGCCAAACTCCCTCCTCGTGCATCAACTTAAACAACCATTTGCTCAATAAGCACATATTTTTAATTTCTAAAACCTCAATGCCAAGACCACCCTGATCTTTTGGTCTGCATACAATATTCCATTTCGTAAGGCGGTATTTTCGTTTCTTGGTATCACTTTGCCAAAAGAATCTAGATCGATAGAAGTCAAGACGCTTCCTGACTCCAATCGGTATTTCGAAAAAAGAAAGAAGAAACATCGGTAAACTCGTAAGAACTGAATTAATTAGGATGAGGCGGTCCCCATACGACAGAATTTTTCCAGCCCACGAACTCAGTTTCCTCTCAAACCTATCCTCCACAGGTTTCCATTCCTTATTTAAAAGCTTTCTATAGTGAATTGGGATACCAAGATATTTAAACGGTAAACGGCCAACCTCACAACCGAAAATACTACAATAATCATCTTGGGCATTTTTTGCCTCCCCAAAACAAATGATCTCGCTTTTATGAAAATTAATCTTAAGGCCCGATAATTGTTCAAACAAAGCAAGAATGAGTTTCATATTTAAGGCCTTTTGTAAATCATGTTCAAGGAAAAGAATCGTATCATCCGCATACTGGAGGATTGAAACCCCGCCCTCGACAAGGTGTGGTATCAACCCTCCAACTTGGCCATCCTCCTTTGCACGATCGATTAGGATAGCCAACATATCGACGACAAGGTTAAAAAGAATAGGAGAGAGCGGATCTCCTTGCCTTAAACCTTTTAGAGTTTGGAAATAATGACCGATGTCATCATTCACCTTAATACCTACGCTTCCCCCTTGAACGAAACGAGCCACCCATTCACACCAAACAGTGGAAAAACCTTTCATCCTTAACACTTGCTGTAAGAACGACCAGTTTACCTTGTCATATGCCTTTTCAAAATCAATTTTGAACAGTACCCCGTCCATCTTTTTCCGTTGCAACTCATGAATTGTTTCGTGTAAGACAACCACGCCCTCTAAAATATTTCGACCTGGTAGGAAAGCAGATTGAGATGGTCGGATAACTCTACTCGCTATCGATGTTACCCGATTAGTTCCTACTTTTGTGAACACTTTGAAACTCACATTTAATAAACAAATTGGCCGATATTGCTCAATACGACTCGCATCCTCTTTCTTTGGAAGTAACGTGATGACTCCAAAATTTAGCTTATATAGAGGTAAGTTGCCCTCATATAGCTGGCGAAACATAGACATTAAATCATACTTGATGACAGCCCAAAATTTTTGATAAAACTCAGCAGGAAACCCGTCTGGTCCCGGAGCTTTATTTTTCTCCATCTGAGAAATAGCCTCGAATATTTCCTTCTCGGTAAAAGGAGCTGTAAGAATACTATTTTCCTCAGGAGAAATCTGTGGCATGTCATCATTCATCTCCTCGTTTAAAGAGACAAAGCTCGGTGCCGATGCACCGAACAATTTCTTATAATATTCAGAGATGAACACCCGCAAGTTTGCCTCTCCTACAATCGTACCCTCGTCCTGTTCTAACTGAAAAATTCGTTTTTTCCTATGCTTTCCATTAGCGATTAGATGAAAATACCTTGTGTTGCTCCCACCCTCTTGGATGTATTTAACTTTCGCTCTTTGGGCCCACTTAGACTCTTCCTCGCGTTTTAGATTTGCCAAACATTCGTCTGCTTCCTTCTTGGCAGCCCGTTCGGCCACCGAGAGCGGAATAGACTCAGCTTTAATATCTAGTTGATCGATCAGCAAAGTTAACCTCTCTTTTTGTTTCTTGTACTCTCCACTCTGATTTTTCGCCCACCCACGTAAGAACTGACGTAAATGTCTAATCTTATTTTGCCATCTCTCAACTGGGCTATCGCCAAGATGGACCGATATCCATTCTTGTCGTACCAGTTCAAAGAAACCCTCCTGGCGCAACCAAGAGAGTTCAAATGAAAAGTGGCTTTTGTTGCCTACGTGTGCCTGGGCCCCAGAATCCAAAATGAGAGGCGTATGATCTGACCCCGTTCGGGTTAGAGCATGCACCGTGACGAGTGGATATTTCTGTTCCCATTCAATACTCGCAAGGAAACGATCTAATTTCTCATATGTCGGGTTATCTCCCCAACTAGCCCATGTATATTGCCGACCAGACAAACGCAACTCCTTCAAATCTAGGCTCTCAATGATAGCATTAAAAATAAAAGGCCATCTTGCATTAAAATTATCGTTACTCTTCTCTTCTTGCCGTCTAATAATATTAAAATCTCCTCCAACCAAAATCGGTAATGTTTCATGTTCACAAATACGAACCAATTCCGCCAAGAACTCTGGTTTCTTGGAATCCTGTGCTGCCCCGTAAACCACCACAAAAGCCCATAGGAAACCATCCGCTTTAGTTTTAACATGGAATTTAGCGCAGAAATCTCCCGACACAACGGTTTGTGCCGTAAGATTTGCATCATTGAAACCTATCAACATCCCCCCAGAACGACCATGAGGCGGAAGACAAAACCATGTAAAACTTTTCCCGCCGGCAAGAAATTGCAAAAAATGAGTGGCAAACGTTGATCTACCAGTTTCAAGTAATGCAATGAAATCCAAATCATGCTCTCTAACAAACTCATTCACCGCCTGATGTTTGGCGTGATCACCAAACCCATTGCTATTCCAAATTAATCCTCTCATTTTACTTTTTTGATTTTTTAATTCTATCACTTCTTCTAGGCTTAGAGGAACATCCAACTAATTTCTTCCGGTTACGTTTAACCGTTTTCAATGTAGTTAGAAGATCCGTATTATCCTCTATAGTGTCAACATCAAGATCATCCAAATCTTCACTCATATTAGACGCATTTCTAATAACCAAACTAGTTTTAGATTCCAATTCATCAACTCCAATATTCTTATTAAGATAGGTAATAGACCTACTATGTTCCGCTTCCAACATACCCGCAATAGAAGAACTAATTTGATCCTTGTTCTTACCCAACGATACCCCAAGTTTATCCGCTCTAGACTTAATTTCAGAATGCGAAAAGGATAGTAAAGACAAGTTAGCAGCGGATGAAGTACCTGCAACGAAGGCTAGATCCTTCTTCTGTGCCAGCGCCATAGCCCGCTGCTCCTGGGGCACGTCCGCGTCAGGCTTTGCTCGCAGCCGAGGGCTGGAGCGCACCTCCATCACCGCCGCGGGAATGCCCGCATAGGCCACGACCTCGGCCTCGGTAGGCCTGGCCGCACCTGGATGGGCTGCTGGTAACCCCAACCCGCCTGGTTGAGGCGAACCACGCCCACCGCCACGAGCCGAGGGTGACAGCACATCACGCAGCCCGCCTGGCTGCGGTGTTTGTGGCGCCACCCCGTCGAAAGCCCGGTCAAGGCACCTGGCCACCGGGACAGCAACACCATGCGTCGCCGAAGAGGGTCGTGGCAACGATTCGCCACATGTCGCTCCCGCCAAGCGAACCGCAGCCACCGCCGAAGAGGGCCGACCATCGGCCACACCCGCACGGGTGGCCGACACGCCCCTGGATGGCGACATCGCGCCGAGCAGCGACCCAAGCTGGGCCCCTCCATCCGTCCCTCCCCTAGCTGCAGCTAGCGCGGAGCCAGGTGGTGCCAGGCGAGCTGGGAACACCGCCACACCAGCCGCGCCGTCTGCCACACCCGCACGGGTGGCCGACGCAGAGCGTGGTGGCGTCAACGCCTTCGGGCCCAGCTGGGACCCACCGCCCGCCATGGCCATAGATGGAGCCGTCACGGAGGCAGGTGGTGCCGGTGCACCCCCCTGTCCGAGCTGTGTGGAAGGAGCAACCGCCAATCCGGGCGGATCCATCGCAGCAGGGGTAGCGCCAAGCTGAGCGGACCGTCGCTGCCCTAGAGAACGGAGTACGCCATACGCCTCATTGACCGAATGGGCCACCATCGGAGAAAAAGACACCCCGGGAGAGAAAGCTTGCTTAGTACCGATGTCTTCCACTTGCTTACCCGAAGCAGATGACGACCCATTGGAACCACTCTTTTCCTTCTCCTTGGAAACCCCCTTATCCGCCGCATCATCAAAACCCTCTTGCATAGAATCAGCCCCGCCATTATCATTTTCATCGGAATCTCCTTTGTGAGAATCAATAGCCATAGGTGCCTCACCATCAGAATTAGGATCCTCCACAAAAAACTTTAGCTCATAGAAACCATTACGAATAAAAACAGGCCATTCATCAGGGATGGCCGTATAGTCCATACACCCCACCAATATTCGAAGCACTCCATGCTTCCTAGTAAATTTCATGTCCACTTTTATCGTTTTACCAAAAAGAGAACCGAGACTCCAAAGCAATAAGAAATCACCCCTGTGAGCAGTGGGAATGTCAGACACTCTAATCCATACCTCAGGCAACGACCAAAGGGGCTTGGAGACAGCAGCCCACACCTCGACCTTGATCACACTCGAACTGTTGGGGATATGACACGCCCCGAAAACCACCATGCGATCAAGCTCACTTCTGGAAGGGAAAGAAACCTTGAACACATTATCACCCACCTCAAGGACCTCCCATCTGAACTGCTCTGAAGGAACCAATCTCTGTAGCTGCGTAACGACCTCGTCCACTGAAAGCGATCCTCCAGTGACCGTGAGCTTACCCAACCTCGCAGAATCAATCTTAGGCTTATAAGATTTAGTAACCACAGCCTCGTAGAACATCAACCTCTCATCAATAAAGCCATGTGTGATAACCTGCTGCTTCACAGCAGAAAGAAGATGGCAATCCTCGGGGTCGTGACCAGAACCCTCACAATAATCGCACACAACAACCGTGCAGTCGGCACTGAGATGACCCTGCACACCACATTTGAAACATTTAGCTTTATCTTTCTTCGCTTTTTTCGTAGCCAAATCATCATCACTATCGGAAACCGAATCGACGTCCAAACTCACCGTCGCCGTATGCAACGTAGTTTTGACCCCTTCTCCTCTAGCCACATTAGCCGCTGTGAGACGCCTAGCAGCAAAATCCGCTCCAGTAACAGGTAAGACAACAGACCCAGGTGCACGGACAGCAGCCGAGGGAGCAACAGTGCTCGTAAGCGCAATAGGAGGTGCAACATGCTGCACCGTAGAGGCAGCGGGTGTTGCAGCCGGTGCCGCGACCTGCTGCATCGTGGTGGCGCCCTGGGCACGAAGTGCCTCGGTCACCTGCCGAACAACGGCGGCAACTGTGTCTTCACGGAGCTCTACGGAGCCTCCCTCGCCTGTCCTTGCGGGTACCGGCACCGGACTGCGCCCACGACCACGGCCGCGGAAGTTGCGGCCCCGGTTGTATCCTCTCCCGCCGGAGTTCTCGAAGGGCCGACGGAAACGGTCACCGCCGCCACCGCCTCCGCCCTGCCCTTGGTTGAAACCGCTGCCGGCATTGAAGCCACCGAAACCAGCAGCGCTCCCCGGTGGGAACTCGCCGTTGTTCCGCTGAAACTGGCCTTGGCCTGCCGCGCCGCCGTTTCCTCCTTGAAATCCGAACCGGCCAGGGGCACCGCCACGGTTCGGGGCTGCATTACCCCGAGGGTAACCCCGCCCATCCCCATAGCCGCCACCCCCGCCGTAACCTCCGGCGCCGCCGCCTCGGCCACCGAACTGGCCGCCGCCGCCGTTCTGGTTTGCCATGGATCGCAGGACAGGAGCTCTGCGCGTGTGTTGCGTGAACCCTACACGAGCCGGTGCTCGATAGGTCCAATTGATGCGATGGCTAAGCTGCGGGCCCACAAATTTCTGACACGGTTTTCTGTGGCACTCTCGATAGGAGCCCATGAGGATACGGCGGATAGGGCCCGTTTGGCCTTCCGCGTTCGACGGCACCGTGAAGAAACGGCGATCTGTGTTCGAATTTTGAATTCCGCTGGATCCGCTGAGCGCGCTCGCCGCCGGCGACGGTTCGCCGACGATGAGATGCCGCAGCTTACCACGTACTCGGCGGACAACAAACCAAGGACATGCATCATCATCACCCCCCACCGTATTCGGTGATCCGATCGGAAGAAGCCGCTGCCTATTCCGCGGCGGAAGCGCCATCAACGGCGACGAAAACGAACCACTTACCTGCGGTGACGTAGTCCGCAGCTGCGCCGCCGCCCAACGTTGGTGTTTGATCTTGGACAGCCTTTTCTCCTTACGTCGCTCCACCAGGTCCCTCGAAGCTGCCGGCGATGGCGTCCTGCAGAGATAGCGAATAGAACGAGGGGAGTGTGAGTCCCCACGCGCATCGTCGCTGTCGCCGTCAGAGTCGGACGCCCAGAAGCGCCCGCGAAGGGGCGAGGCGCCGGCGCCACCGTTGGCGTCGTGGAAGACCGGCGAAGTGCAGCGGGTGACGGCCTCGCCGCCCCAGTCGCCCCAGTCGCCCGAGTCCATTATCGTAAATTGGCTTCACTATCGCCTAGAGAGGAAATTATTAATGTGAAATCCTGTACTAGTACCACTGCTATGATGTAGCAGTACCGCTGCATGATTAAATATGCCGATTACTTATTACAGATGCAACAGCGGATGCAATGCACGCAAGTTGGATTCATCAAGAAGAGGTGACAGAGTGAGAAATTATATATGTGAGTGACAGAGTGAGTGCTGTTGTTGCTACTGTTTCCGCGGAAGGGCATCAGGGCAACGACCATGAGCAATCAGTTACTAATTATTTTATTCGTTTAAATATTTTTATTTATACATTAATTCCAAGTTGGTAGTAAACTTTGGAATGTTGCAGCCAACAATATTAGAGGACCATTTTGGGTATGCTAAAAACAATGACGTCCAAGTAAACGGATTAATTGTGGAGGCGCCTCTGGAAGCACACATTTCGCATTCCAGCGACGCCCTCTAAAGCGACGGCACCAACACACATTTCGCATTCCAGCGACGGCCTCAAAAGCGACGGCACCAGCACACATTTGGCACATTGTGTCCAACGCCTCACGGCCGGCGCCCATGGCCAACACGGTGATGCGCCTCCTCCGGCCGACTTCCGAGGGGGGTAAGCGGCTGACGGGTGGCCTAGATGTGGACAAGGTGGCACTTACCGCGTACCTGCGCGGACCGCACCGGGCGACGCAGGACTGGTTGTCCGAGTTTTTTGTGGCGAGGCCGGAGCTCCAGACACCCCTGGAGCTGCCCCCGGCCGTGCACCAGGAGCTCTGCATCCGGCAGATGTCCGCGCTGGTGCGGGACGCCGGGTTGCGGCCGCTCAGCCTCATGGCGGCTGACCCTGCAAAGTACTTCGCCGTTATGGAGGCCCTCGGTTGGGTAGACATCTCCCTCGGCGTCAAGTTGGGCGCCCAGTACAAGTAAGTTCTTTTTTGGCCAGCACATAATTCATCTGCTACATGATGCTTCCACAATGGTAACGGCGAACTACTTTTCTTTTTGAAGTTACTACCTCATCTTAGTTAGATCATTGCTAACTAAGTAGGGTTATTACGCTTCCATTATCAGCCTGGACAGGGGTGCATTGGATACATTCCAGGAACATAGCAATCTTAGTAAAAAATGCTTTTAGTTTTGCTCCTTCTAAGGTGAGAAACATACATAGATCACGATCGAGAAGTGATCGAGTGCCCTGCTCTCTGAGATCCTGACCATTATGATTATTGCATTCAGGAGTAGGGGGAGTAGCATGGTTAATTGTTGTCAGGGTGATGCTAGGCTAGCTGGAACTGCCCTTCTTTGGAAGCAAAGGGGATCGTCAAAGCATGGTTCCAGCTTGAATGCACATGGGCTTGCTGTGCTTGCTAATAGAGTACTCCCTACGTGTTTAAGGGCTATGCTTCGGTGTCCCCCAACTAAACTAGAAAAGGGTATTACGGTCATATTACCATAATAATTATTAAAGTGATTAAATTATGTTGTCCCACCCCAAGCCCATATCCAAACCTGTATATATCCCGGTATTAACGTGCCTTCTTCTCACTAGCGAACGACGATGGGGTCAGGATTCTCTTGTCACATGCACAGCGTGAAGGAGAAAAAATCATGTTGCTTTTCTTTCCGGGTTGCCATGTACGTACGTTGCTACCTTGGTGATGTACATAGCCTGATAGCCTGTAGTGATACTAGCCAGAGGTGCATGTTACGCAAATGAGACAAGGAAAGTCAGATGAACTGATCGGATTGATCCGCTCCAGCTTCCAACTAACTATGGAATCTGGCTTTTGCCGCTTCATCTGATTGGGGCAATGAGATTTGCAGGCGGACATGAGAGCACCAGGTTGTCACTCGTGTGACCCACACGCCGTCGCGTGCCGGTAACAACGCTGAGAAACGGTGCGAGCGACAGGCGACCGGATAGAACCACCGCCAATTTCATACATATACGGATGAGTATGTATATAGATCTGTACCGGGTCACACGTGTTTCTACAAGTCATCTAATGACAAATTAATTATTTAACAATGACAATCGTACCCTTAATTACGAAGGGATACAGAGTGATATCAGCCGTTGATGTGTTTAATTTTAGCCGGGGGGACACTGAAGCAGAAGCCCGTGGTTAATTCTTTCGCGTTTTGGATTATTTCAAAGTCAAACTTTTATAAGCTTGTCCACGAATCTACCAAAAATCGTAAACCTTTTTAATAGCAAATGCATATGTAAAATATATCTTATGTTTATTCTACAAAACATTAAAATTTATATTGTTTGCGTTGATATTTATTTTCCTAGATGTCTGGTTAAAATGGACAAATTTTGAATTTTACTAAAAGGCAGAAAGCAAAATAAGTATTAAAAACTCCCTTTATCGAAAAAAAGCAAAATAAGTATTTGGCAACTTAATCAATTCATTAGTCAATGACACAAAGAGGTCACGCGCCTTAATTCTTGATTATGATGGTTGGTGTGTACACAACCTAGTACTCCAGTCAAAATTTCCCATCTTTTATAGTCACGGTGTTTCCTACAAACAATTCTGTATATTTCGAGTCTTGGGATTATTTAGGATATAATTGAGATAGTTAGTAGTTCATCCACCCTCAAGCACACAGTTTTATCTTATAATAGCAAAATGCCCTCGGTCGATTTATTTCAAACATTTTTGTGGCTCATTATGTAATTTGAAAAACCTTGGCAGAACTTGTAACACAACAATTGACATTGGTAATTATTTAGTTGCCTTACATACTACTCACCTTATCTTTGTATGTCTGTTGTTACAAATCCACTAACTTGCCTTCTGTCAATGCAGCCTTTGGGGTGGGTCCGTAATAAGTTTAGGAACCAAGAAGCACAAAGAAAAGTACTTCGACAAAATTGACAATTTGGACTATCCAGGATGTTTTGCTATGACAGAACTGCATCATGGTTAGACTATCTATGTAGTATTTCTTTATCAAAAAAAATCTATGTAGTATTTATGATTTCTTGTTTCGTACTTCGATGTAAAAATTATCTGACGTCAATCAATCTTCTCCCTTATCATTTTAGTGAACTTGTACCCAGTACCTAAAACACTGCTCACAATAATTTTCATTGACTCTTTCTTTTCTTATGTGGCTATATTTGGCAGGATCCAATGTTCAAGCCCTACAGACTACTGCTACGTTTGATCCAACTACTGACGAGTTTATTATTGATACCCCACATGATGGAGCTATTAAGTGGTGGATTGGCCTCGCAGCTATGCATGCAAAATTTGCTACTGTTTTTGCGAGGTTAATTTTACCACCTGAGGGAAAAGGAGGAGAACCTGCTGACATGGGAATTCATGCATTTATTGTACCGATCCGGGACCTTGATACCCATGTTGTTCTTCCTGGAATCGAGATCAGTGACTGTGGGAACAAGATAGGCGTAAATGGTGTAGATACTGGTGCCATGAGGTTTACTTCAGTTAGAATATC
Organism: Alopecurus myosuroides; assembly: GCA_028641055.1. Taxonomy (NCBI): domain Eukaryota; kingdom Viridiplantae; phylum Streptophyta; class Magnoliopsida; order Poales; family Poaceae; genus Alopecurus; species Alopecurus myosuroides. The sequence goes on along the minus strand of CM054058.1, from coordinate 515,292,319 downwards.
CCGTGACAATCTTCTGAACCGATTCGGTGATGTGGCGCGAGATGGAAAATATACAAGCATTATCCCCACAATTAACAGAAGATTTGCAGCAATCCTTGGAGAGCTTGTCGGGGGACGAGTTGGTGTTGCATATACTTCTGTGGCAGTACTCAAAGTTACAGTAACCATTGCTGTTAGATATGCTTTACTGCGTCATCAATTTGGTCCACCTATGCAACCTGAAATCAGTGTGCTGGATTACCAATCTCACCAGTACAAATTGATGCCTATGTTGGCATCAGCGTATGCATTTCACTTTGCCGCAGCATCTCTAGTAGATAAGTATTCACACATGAAGAAAACCAATGAAGATCAGAATCTTATTGCTGATGTCCATGCGCTTACATCCGGCTTGAAATCCTACATCACTTCATGCACAGCAAAATCTATTAGCATATGCCGAGAATCATGTGGTGGCCATGGGTATGCTGTCGTAAATCGTTTTGGCAGTATACGAAATGACCATGATATATTTCAAACATTTGAAGGAGACAATACAATTCTTTTACAGCAGGTACCGATAAACAAAGCCAGATCTCATGATTAATTTTGTATTACATATAGAAATGAAGTTTGAATGTGATTTCAAGATGCTTATACTTCACATAATGTACCTCGTATATATGATGTAGGTTGCTAGATATCTCCTTAAGCAATATGAGCAAAAATACAAGGGAGGAACACTCATAGTCACCTGGAACTACTTGAGAGACTCCATGAGCACCTATATGTCTCAACCGAATCTTCTTACTGCGCGGTGGGAAGGGGAAGATCATCTACGGGATCCTAACTTTCAGCTGGATGCATTGAGAGTGAGTCATATCTTGGTAATAATCACAGCACAATTTAACCATATTCATGTACTGATTGGATAAACTCTCTTCTCAGTACCGAACATCACACTTACTACACAGCGTTGCTGCTCGACTTCAGAAGCACATGAAGACACTTGGTGGTTTTGGTGCCTGGAACAAATGTTTAAATCATCTACTTACACTTGCAGAGTCACACATTGAGTTTGTTATCCTTGCAAGGTTTATAGAAGCTGTGAGAAGGTATAATTTTGTGCTAAACCTCAGTTACACTAGTAGTTTTTCCTTTTAGCATATGAGTCTAGCTAGTACATTTTCCTAAGAAAATGAGGCTCGTTAGTAGATTCACTTTTAAGAAGATAGATATTTCTTCATAGGCTTTACTATTTGCTCTCTTGAAAACTATTCATTGGTGCAACCATACTCTTTTAGATGGTAAAAATATCAATATGGCCACAACTTATTATGATGCATCTCTATGCAGTTGCCCTGACGAAAGAACACGTGAAGTACTGAAGCTAGTGTGCGACCTTTACGCTCTAGATATGATCTGGAAAGACATTGGGACATATCGGAATCTAGACTATGTCGCGTCAAATAAGGCTAAGGTTCGTTTACTCTCCCAGTTAACTATGCAAATATGCAATCTCGGCTGTACCTTCAAATCAGAACCAGGACCTGATAGATGGTCCCCTTTATATATGCTTGCAGGCTATCCGTAAACAGGTAGACAACCTCAGTTACCAAGTGAGGCTCGTGGCTGGTGAACTCGTAGACGCCTTCAATCTTCCAGATCACATCATCCGTGCCCCGATCGGCTTGCAATCCGAGGCCTACGCCAAGTATGCACAGTGTGTCGGCCTGTAGACCAGAATACCAAACAGGGCATGGCATTCCACTACCGGTCTTCTCTCGTGAATCTAGTACATACGATAAAAGATGTAATGTACACGTGGTAACAGTACCAATAAATGTTTGCCAGATTGTGCTTTGGCATCAGCATTCCGAACAAAGTTCATATGTGAAATTACTTTGTAGCTACAGTGTCTTGTCTGATGAGTAATACATCCTCCCTCACGTGGGAAACATGATGATGTGGCCAATCAGCGGCCAGTCTTCTTCATAGCTTCTATAAACCTTCTTCCGCACTGGTGGACATGAAGGACACGACCTCAACCTTCTTTATGTCACGAGAAACATGCCGATGTAGTAATAGCGGAGTCACGATAAACATGCCGCTGTACTAACATGTCCCTCTATGTCATGAGAAACATGCCGATCTCCCTCATTTGCCAAGAATGGTGGTGGTTCAAGATGTCCATCCTGTACTTCCGCTACCACCAGCCACATGTTGTTGGCCAAGAAGCGTATGTGCCCCAAATAGCTGAACCGCCTCTATACCGTCAAGTCGTCAACATTTGACCGGCTAACGAAACCTCGCTAGTCGTATATCTCCGAATGTAAGTTTAATCCTACATGCAACAGGGAGTTTGGTTGACGAGACTTTGTTGCCCCTCGGCCGTGGGTGACAGAAGACGCTGCTTTTATGAATGATTGATTGGTTGACGGTGGAACCATGGACTAATTGTTGTGGTGGAGGTTCCATCGTATGGGAAAGGTAGGATTAATAACAATTGTTCCATAATTTGTCCATCTCCGTATCTAGACATCAACCAAAGGTTTTGGTATGGGACGGAGGGGTCATAAGTACTTTCTTTCTTATCACATATTCTCGGATACGCAACCTGGTTGGGTCGTGGATGCGACCAACGCGTGTTGGAGCGCCTTCTAAACTTCCCCCGACGGGTCCGATGAAGTTAGTGGTATCTCGGGTGGGTGACAGAGATCGATCGGGGCCCATATTGTGCCAAGTAGGTGTTCTGTCACAACAAGGGTGAATGTGTGGGGTTGAAAATTAATTCAATAACCTTACATTCACTGGTAGAAAATAGGCCTTCGGTACGCCCCCATTAGTCCCCAAAATAATCGGCCCGCGACCATAGGATTCTTTAGTCGCGGTTCGGGACGAGACCCGCGACCAATAGTCTGGGCCCAGCGCGCTCGGTCCACAGCTGTCGGAGGGGAGGGGCTTTAGTCCCGGTTGGCCAGACCAACCGGGGCTAATAGGTCATCGGTCTGGCCCCACGGCCTTTAGCCGCGGTTGTCCAGGTGAACCGGGACTAAAGGCCCATCCCTATATATAGAACTCAGCTCGCTGCACTTAGCCACATTTGGTGTCACTTCTGCTCACAACATTCACAAGGGGTGGTGGGTATGCTTTTGGTTCCTACTATGCACACTAGGTGTTCGATGAAATGCCCGATAGCATGAAACACACATGATATTAAGTGTCCGAGCCGCACTTGAGCGTTTTCATTTATTTTACCTCTGCGTCGCGGTTAGCAACTTGAACCCTTTCATGATTTGTATTATTTCCAGCTAGTTAGTTTAACAAATGCATGATGGTTAATTATATACTTTATATAATAATAATGCAGATGAATCGGCAATGGATGTACGGTAACCGACTCTCCGGCGAGTTCACTACGGGTTTGAAAGATTTCCTCGTAGTGGCAAATGCGAACAAGCAGCGAGGTTTTATTATCTGTCCATGTGCTGAATGTAAGAATGAGAAGGGTCACTCCTCCTCAAGAGTCGTTCACATGCACCTGCTTCGGCACGGTTTCATGCCAAGCTATAATTGTTGGACCAAGCATGGAGAAAGAGGGGTTAGAATGGAAGAAGATGAAGAAGAGGATGATATCGATTTCAACTATCATGACGCTTTCGGTGATACCTTCATGGAGGATGATGCTGAAGGTGGGGAAGGGTTTGGTGAAGGTGAAGAAGAGGCACATGATGAGCCCGATGATGATCTTGGTCGGACCATTGCTGATGCACGGAGACGCTGCGAAACTGACAAGGAGAGGGAGAATTTGGATCGCATGTTAGAGGATCACACGAAGTCGCTGTACCCAGGATGCGACAATAGTCTGAAAAAGCTGGGCTGCACACTGGATTTGCTGAAATGGAAGGCACGGGAAGGTGTAGCTGACTCATCATTTGAAAATTTGCTGAAAATGTTGAAGAATATGTTTCCGAAGAATAACGAGTTGCCCGCCAGTACGTACGAAGCAAAGAAGGTTGTGTGCCCTCTAGGTTTAGAGATTCTGAAGATACATGCATGCATTAACGACTGCGTCCTCTACCGTGGTGCATACGAGGATTTGAATGAATGCCCTGTATGCACTGCATTGCGTTATAATATCAGAGGCGATGACCCTGGTGACGATGTTGAGGGCGAGAAACCCAGGAAGAGGGTTCCCGCCAAGGTGATGTGGTATGCTCCTATAATACCTCGGCTGAAACGCCTGTTCATGAACAAAGAGCATGCCAAGTTGTTGCGATGGCACAAACAGGACCGTAAGTCCGACGGGGAGTTGAGACACCCCGCTGATGGAACGCAATGGAGAAAGATCGACAGAGAGTTCAAAGATTTTGCAGCTGACGCAAGAAACATAAGATTTGGTCTAAGTACTGATGGCATGAATCCTTTTGGCGAGCAGAGCTCCAGCCATAGCACCTGGCCCGTGACTCTATGCATCTACAACCTTCCTCCTTGGTTGTGCATGAAGCGGAAGTTCATTATGATGCCAGTGCTCATCCAAGGTCCGAAGCAACCCGGCAACGACATCGATGTGTACCTAAGGCCATTAGTTGATGAACTTTTACAATTGTGGGGCAGACCTGGTGTACCTGTGTGGGATGAGCACAAAGAAGAGGAATTTAACCTACGAGCGTTGCTTTTTGTAACCATCAACGATTGGCCTGCTCTCAGTAACCTTTCGGGACAGTCAAATAAGGGATACAAAGCATGCACGCACTGCTTACATGAGACTGAAAGTGTATTTTTGGATAATTGTAGGAAGAACGTGTACCTGGGTCATCGTCGATTTCTTCCCCGAAATCATAACGTAAGAAAGAAAGGCAAGCATTTCAATGGCAAGGCAGATCACCGGCCGAAGCCTGCGGAACGTACTGGAGCTGAGATATTTGATATGGTCAAGGATTTGAATGTCATCTTTGGAAAGGGTCGACCTGGCGGACAATCAGTTCCGCAGGGAGTTGACGGGCACGTACCCATGTGGAAAAAGAAATCGATATTTTGGGAGCTACAGTATTGGAAAGTCCTAGATGTCCGCTCTGCAATCGACGTGATGCATGTTACGAAGAATGTTTGCGTGAACCTGCTAAGCTTCTTGGGCGTGTATGGGAAGACAAAGGATACAAAGGAAGCACGGCGGGATCAGCAACTTTTGAAAGACCCAGATGACCGGCATCCGGAATGGTTTCAAGGTCGTGCCAGCTACGCTCTTACGAAAGAAGAGAAGGTCATTTTTTTTGAATGCCTGAGCAGTATGAAGGTCCCATCTGGCTTCTCGTCGAATATAAAGGGAATAATAAACATGGCGGACAAAAAGTTCCAAAACCTGAAGTCTCACGACTGCCACGTGATTATGACGCAATTGCTTCCGATTGCTTTGAGGGGCCTCCTACAGGAAAATGTTCGAGTAGCCATTGTGAAGCTGTGTGCATTCCTCAATGCAATCTCTCAGAAGGTAATCAGTCCAGAAGATCTACCACGGTTACAGAACGATGTGGTCCAATGTCTTGTCAGTTTCGAGTTGCTGTTTCCACCATCCTTCTTCAATATTATGACGCACCTCCTGGTCCACCTAGTCGAAGAGATTTCCATTCTCGGTCCTGTATTTCTACACAATATGTTCCCCTTCGAGAGGTTTATGGGAGTATTAAAGAAATATGTTCGTAACCGTGCTAGGCCAGAAGGATGCATCGTAAAGGGCTATGGAAATGAGGAGGTAATTGAGTTCTGTATTGACTATGTTCCTGACCTTAAGCCGATTGGTATTCCTCAATCGCGGCACGAGGGGAGACTAAGTGGAAGAGGCACGATCGGAAGGAAATCAACGATATGTATGGACGGTCATTCTATGACTGAAGCACACTACACAGTTCTGCAAAATTCGAGCTTGGTGGCTCCGTACTTCGAGCAACACAAGAATATTTTACGCTCGAACAACCCGGGAAAGCCTGAATCATGGATTAGAAAGGCCCACATGGAGACTTTCGGCAGTTGGTTGCGAAAACATTTAATGAATGACAATGATGTTGGAGATCAGCTGTACATGTTGGCCAAGACACCATCTTCGACTATAACGACTTTCCAAGGGTACGAGATTAATGGGAATACATTTTACACGATCTCCCAAGATAAAAAGAGCACCAACCAAAACAGTGGTGTCCGCTTTGATGCAGCAACCGAGATTGGGCAAAAGGTCACATATTATGGTTACATAGAGGAGATATGGGAACTTGACTATGGACCCTCCTTTAAGGTCCCTTTGTTCCGGTGCAAATGGTTCAAGCTAACAGGAGGTGGGGTAAAGGTGGACGAGCAATACGGAATGACAATGGTAGATTTCGACAATCTTGGTTACCTTGACGAACCATTCGTCCTAGCCAAAGATGTCTCTCAGGTTTTCTATTTGAAGGACATGAGTAGCAAACCGAGGAAACGGAAAGATAATAAAACGATCAGTACATAATGTGATGATCCAAAGCGCCACATTGTTCTTTCAGGGAAAAGAAACATCGTGGGAGTGGAGGACAAGACAGACATGTCAGAAGATTATAATATGTTTGGTGAAATTCCGCCCTTCAAAGTCAACACTGACCCAAGCATTAAGTTAAATGATGAGGATGCTCCATGGATACGGCCAGATCGTAAGAAAGCAGGGACACAAGGGAAGAACTGAAGTGTAATAATTTATTGTGTACCAAACTTTTTTGAATGGATCATGTGAATTATATTATCTCTGATGTGTTTAAGACTAACTCCTTTGCAAAATATTTGAGAAAACGAGTGGAAAGCATGGAAAACAGAAAGTTACTTAAATGTCTCAAAACTTTGTGAGATAAAATATCTGATTTCATAACTTTTATTAAAAACAGAAAACATACGAACATACGAACCTTGCGGAATACAAATTCTTTTATTGAAAAGAGAGAACATACGAACACTACTCCTCGTCGTCGTCGTCGTCGGGGAACTCGTCGGTGACCTCCTCCGGGTCATCGACGTCGGCGAACTCGTCGGTGACCTCCTCGTCGTCGTCGGAGGTGCATGATGGTATGTCCGAGATAGGCCCCCACCTCGGATCGTCGGAGGCCCAGACTTCGCCGGCGCGGTCGGCCCGACGAAGCTCTTGCAGCGCCCTCGTCCTCGCCTCCCGAGCGGCATCTAACGCGAGGTGGCGTTCGAGGCGGCGCTCCGCCCGCTCAGCCGCGCGGGTCTTCCAGAGCTCCTCGTCGGCGCTCTCCTCCCCCGGGTTGTTCCGGTAATACTCGCGGACGACGCGTTCTTCCCTGGCGTCGACTAGGCCCTGAAACGCGCGGTGACGGAGGTGGAGGTGGTCGGCGGCAGTGACGATCTACGGCTTCGGCGCCCTTGCCTCCGCTTCCCAGACGGTGTGGCAGTCGTTGAAGTTCATCAGCGAACGCGGGCGGTTGAGGCGCCAGGCCGCCGCGTCCCAGGCGCGGGCGGCCTCCGCCGCCGTCGCAAAGGAGCCGAGGGGGATGCGGTCGTCCCCCCAGCGGATATCTGCGCTGAACATTCCGTTCTGCCGTGCTCGGACGCCGCGAAAGCCGGTGGTGCTGTTCCTCCTCGGAGGCATGGTGGAAGCGCGACGGTGCGTGGACAGGAGAAGACGCGCTCGAGGTGCGACAGTTTATACCGCGCCCTCCTGGCCACGCGTCACAACTCCCGCGCCACGCGTCGCAACTCCCGTGCCACGCGCCACCCTAACAGAACCAAGCAAATAGTTGCACATTACTAACCGAGCTCAAAGTGAACACTGACCCATAGCATGGATGGATGTGTTAAAGGGGGAGGGGGTGTAGAACAAAACAATCGGTATCACCATCATACAGTCCTACCGTGGCTACTCGGTGCAATATGCATACCAAATGCACGGTAGGACGTATGATGGCGAATCCGGATGTTTTGTACTTGCTCGATAAACTGAATATATGATGTATCAAACCTTAAAGGGGGATGTAGAACAAAAAAATCGGTATCGCCATCATACAGCCCCACCGTGGCTGCTGGGTGCAATATGCATACCAAATGCACGGCAGGACGTATGATGGCGAATCCGGATGTTTTGTATTTGCTCGATGAACTGACCGGTGTATGAAGGTGGGCTATATATAGGGTCCTCTGGCTCACAAAGTGTTGTGCTAGGGTTTTGATCCAACGGTTAAGAAACCACCTCATCCAACGGCTCACAACAGCTCGAAAGAAACACACCGTAGCCCTGATCGAACGGCTCACAACAGCTCGAAAGAAACACACCCCGGATCCAACGACTCACAAGCGCTTTAAAGAAACACACGATCCGTGTGATTCTATCTGATTGGTCCAAACGAAACCCTAACCCATTTAGTCCCGGTTGGGGACATTTAGTCCCGGTTGGTGTCCCCAACCGGGACTAAAGGGATGTTTTCTTCTCGCTATATATATGTATATATGCATTGCCACACCATTGGCATAAACACATACAAACTCACCACTCTCTCTCATGGCTTCTACCGTACCCACTCTAACATTCATCCAGGCGGAGGCACTTTCCGCCTCGAACTACCCCTGCCCGTGCGGCTACAACGTTCCCGCCGGTTGGATGCTGAGCGCCGGAGGAGTGCCGGTCCCTCCTCTTCCTGAAGGTGTGGCGCGTCGGGCGGCCATCACGAACCACTACTATCACGAGCTCACGCCGGAGCAGCGGAGGAATCCCAGTTGGCATCCCGATAACCAGCATACTTGGGATGCCTTCTTCATCAATCGGCGTGAGAGGGCGCTCGCCAGGTATGAGGAGGACGGCCTGCCTCCTGGGAACTTTCACGAGGCCGGTCGTCGGCTATGGTGGTCCGGCCGGACTCTACAGAGCGTCATGGACTACATCAGGGCCGGCGATATCCCCCGCCTGCGCTACCCTCAGGCCCAGTCCTGGAGTCGTGATCCTCCGAGGGAGTGCAGAGCACCGTCAGACGATAGTGACGACGACGGCGGCAGCGACTACGACGACTACGAGTACATGTACTATAGGCCTAGGCAGGAGTATGACTAGCAGATATCAGATCATGCATCTATGCTCTCCGTTTAGGTTTAGATCCACTATAGCCATTATGTACTTCCTTTTTTATCTATATATATATTCAAGATGTGTGTGAATCTTTATGATTAGTTTTATTTTTCTGATATATTATTTGTATTTTTAAGATTTTAAAACGAATTAGTTTTATTTTTCTAAATTTTCTGATATATTATTTGTATTTTTAAGTATGGGAAAAGGAAAAGTATTTGAATAACCACCTTTAGTCGCGGTTCGTGTCACGAACCGGGACTAAAGGCTCGTTCTGCGCGGGAACGAAAACGCCGCGAAAAATTTCACCTTTAGTCCCGGTTCGTGACACCAACCGGGACTAAAGGCCCGCGGAGGGTACCCCAGGGGACCTTTAGTCCCGGTTGGTGACACCAACCGGGACTAAAGGCTGGCCCTATATATTCCCGGCCCCAAAATTTTCTTCGTCCAAACCCTCGTCTTCCTCGCGCCGGCGCCCTGCTCGTCGATTCCGTCGTTGTCGCCCGATTCCGTCGTCGTCGCCTGCGACAGTACCGCGCCGTCGCCGTCGCCGTCGCCCGCGCCCTTCTCTCCACCGCCTCCGCCCTGCTCCGGCCCCGCCCCGTCGCCGTCTCCGGTAGGTTCCCCGCGGGCCTCGCGCCGCCCTCGAACCAGCGCCGCCCTCCCGCTCTCGAGAGGGGACCACGAACCAACACGCCGCCCTCGCCGCGGGCCTCGCGCCGCCCTTGAACCCTTCCCCGTGGCCGGAAACCCTTCCCCGTGGCCGGAATCGCCGGAGACAGAGAGCACAAACTGCCACACCGCCGGCCACAGTGTCACGCCAGTGTGACGTCATCATGACGCCAGGGGCCCACTGTATATGGAATTACAGAAAATAATTAAATCTTCAAAATTAAACAACTTTTAATTTATAATTCCAAAAATTATGGAAAAATATGCGAAATGTTCGTAAAAATGTAAGCTATCTGTTTATATCATTTTCAACCATGTTTGACAAAGTTCAAAATGAGACCATATTTGAATTTGAGTTAAATTCATTAAAATAATGAAAATAAGTTTTAATTCAATAAATTCAGAATATTAAGTGTAATATACCAAAATGACCAGAAAAGCAAATGCAACGTAGCTATGGGTTCTCCAAATCATTTGAGAAACTAATCTTGGACACACCTCTAAAGTATGGTTTTCCCCCTCCGGTGGTCATCGTTCTTCCACCGGAGTGACATACGGCGGACAATTTGAGAAAGAGGGTGTAATATTTGCTAAGTCTCCTATATACTTAATTAATTTTTACTATATGCATGTCTGCAGGAGTGACATATGGCGGACAATGGAGCCTTGCCGTATACAGAGCAGGAGGCTGAAGGTATTATATACGGCATGATAGCCAACCAGACCCATTATGTGCCGGGCCCAGAAGATGAGCAACAAGACGATGTAGTCTCTTCTTATCTGAACCTTGATGATCAAGAACGTGGAGGAACGGACATTGTCGATGATGAAACAGGTGAAGGAGCGGACATTGTCGATGATCAAGGAGCTGAAGGAATGGACATTGATGACGGAGGTCAACCGTCGACAAACGACGATCTCCAATTGCAAAGAACAACCACCTCCGGCGAGGTATATATATATATATACATTGGGACTCTCGTGATACAAACTTACTGAAATGTGAATACATATGCACTAACGCGCGCGACTCTCTTTCTTATTTTAGCCCTCGGCCGGATCTAGTATGACAAAGCGTGGCAAATCCAAGTCGATGAAAGATGGAGAAACATATACCATCGAATCAGTCAGTGTAATCGGCAAGCCCCTACAGCACACCACAAAGTTTATCAACCAATGTTGAGTCATTGTTAGAGATACCGTCCCGATCACCGTCCAGGAATGGAAGGAGCCAAAGAAAGCACGTGTTGGTTTCACTTATGTCGACAAGAGAACGAAAAAGATTATGTTTAGAAAGCTTATTGCACATTTCATTCTACCTCCGGAATACAACAAAAAAGATGAATTCGGTCAGGACGTTCCGGGTGGACGTGAGAGGAGGAGGATAGTCAAAGAGTTCGCTTTTCAGAAGATGGCCGAAGCATTCCAGAACTTCAAGAAAAAATTGTTCCGTGAATATGTCAGCAAGGGCAAGACTCCGATTTTCACTGGACAACATGAGAAACTGAGAGATGATTGGACAGAATTTGTGATGCAACATAAATCGGAGCATTTCAAGGAAATGTCGGCAAAAAATAAGGCTAATGCGGAAAAGAAACAGTACCATCATGTTATGGGGCCAGGAGGATACCGCGTTTCGGCGCCTAAGTGGCAGGCAATGGAGGACGGCCTGAGGGCAAGAGGAATCCGTCTAGGTATAGAGGGATGGGACGAAAGAGCCAAAATGTGGTGGTACGGGCATGGGGGATCGCTAGACCCGGAGACAGGGGAGTGTGTTCACCGGCAGAAAAAGTTTGCTCCCACAAAAGACCTTGTTGACGCAATGACCTCAGCTCAACAGGGCGTGATCACGTTCAACAGAGAGAGAGACCAACTGACCCATGCCCTCGGGAATCCTGAACACGGAGGACATGTACGAGGCAAAGGCAGATTGCCGTGGAAAGTAGGGTTTTCCCAGGAGGGTGACCCGTACTGTTACAGAAGCCGTAAGAGAGGTACGGACCGGGCTGCAGATCAACTGTCGAATCTTGCAGCGGAATTCAATGAGTTGAAGAAGATCGTGGCGGGAATACTTGAGAAATAAAAAGCGGCGGCTGCAGGGCCCCATGAAGAACATGCAGCGGATCTCGGAAGCCAGCATCAGCGGAGAAGCAGCGTGGCTTCCACGGAGGCCCCGACTGCAGGTGCTAATGCACCGATGATCGAGAGTCGTGCACCGGAGCCTCACTACCCCGTGGATGATGTAAAGGAGATGAAAGAATGTGATCTGCATTATCCCGTGGGGAACATTTCCATGAAGGTAGCTACCGGCAGTGCTTTACCCTATACACCTGGAGCACTCCATCACAACAACCCCATTCCATATGGCTATGCTCGAGTCACGGTGGAAGACATAGTCCAAGCGTTTGAGGACCTGGAGATTGACATAGCTACACCCGAAGGGGAGAGAAGACTTGGAGATGTCAAGCGCCAGTTCATTCTATGGAAAAAGAAGTACATAGTGTTTCCAGGCGAGACGCCAAGGCTAACAAGTCCACCCCCCTCCGATGGTGCAGGTGCTGGTGGTGGTGGTGCTGGTGGTGCTGGTTCACCTACGCCTCCTTCACGCCATTCGACGCCGTCTCCGACGGGTAAGATGCCGTCGCCCACGATTCCTCCTCCGGCGGTTAAGCAACCGTCGCCCACGATTCCTCCTCCGGAGGAAAAGCAGTCGTCTCCCCCCATTCCTCCTCCGGAGGAAAAGTAGCCGTCTCCCCCCATTCCTCCTCCGGAGGGAAAGCAGACGTCGCCCCCCATTCCTCCTCCGGAGGTTAAGCAGACGTCGCCCTCCATTCCTCCTCCAGCGAAGAAACAGAGGCAGGCGGACAGCAAGGGAACCTGCTCTTGGTCTATTAACCCGGAGCCTTATGTAGCTAAGACCACACGGGTACCGGAGCCATCACTGAAGCCTCTCACCCCAAGGCCTTGGGAACTTAGTGATGCTGAAACAAAATTGGCCGTGAAGGCTGACGTTGACAAATGGATTGGCCGACTGAAGGCGCAAAAGGAGCCTGAGCCCAAGGAAGTATTCCCTCCGATTGTAGACTATTGGGCTACGGGTTTTTTGTCGACACCGTCCCAAGCCGAGAAGAATTTGCCTAAAGACTATGATAATGAACTTCGTGCGCAAGCAGGAATATTGGAGGAGGAGAAAGAGAAAGCAAAAAAAGTGGAGGAGGAGAAAGGAAAAGGAAAAATGAAAAGAAGCGGGAAACAAGTTGCCCAGCTCGGGCTGTAGAGTAAAAAATCGATCCCCCCGCTCATAGTGAAAGCCGCTCCGGAACAGGACCCCGAGGTCATAAATGCTGTGGCAGAAATGGGATTGACTTTACCTACTGCCATGCAAAATGCGTCCGAGGCCGGTATATCTCTTCGTCTCTTTTTAGGCCTAGACGATGCGCCAGTGGCTGAGGTAGGATTACAATATGAGAAGAAAGGGCCTCTCGTCGAGCCTGCGAAGGAAAAGGATCTACCACCACTAATGCAAGCTCTGCTACATTGGTACAAACATTTCATAACATGGACCGACAAAGAATTTGTGTATGTGGATTATACAGAGGAGCATCACACTAAAAAGTACTCTGTAACAGTTGAGATGAGTGAATTGTTCCAGCTGTTCAATCTGCGTGAGCTCGACAAATCTATCCTGAGTTGCTACGTTCTGTAAGTGATTTATTTCTACGTCATCTCGTTCTTCATTGCCTACACTATATATATATATATATATTGTCCTAATTATATTGTTGCGTACGCTATTATGCAGATTGAAGATTTGGGAATGCAAAATAAGACTCATCCATGATGTTGGGTTCATTGACCCACAAATCATTAATGGAACTATGTTAGAACGTCACCCCAAAGAAGTGGAGAAAGACTTGTACAAATTTTTTAAAAAGCATGAATCCAAAAGATATATTCTATTTCCTTACCTTTTTGGGTGAGTGTTTCTCTCATGTTCCCATTCTCTTTTGTTTACTCCATGCATGGTATGTCGAATCGATAAGTTATGCATGACTGTGCATCTAACGTGTCCGCAGGTTCCACTGGATTCTGCTAAAAATTGATCTTCAGGACTCCATAGTTTTGATCTTTGACTCTATGAATTCAAATACAGATCTTTGGATCAACATGAGAAAAATGATGCAAAGGTAATTATTTTTCAATCATTTGCGCTCTATATCGATCGGTCTCTTTTGTTCATTTCCTAAGCTAATAACTCCCTTGTTCATTTAATTTTATTTGCAATGTAGAGTTTGGAGACAGTTCTCACTTGGACATGTCGGTGGATTCAAAAATGAGCTAAAATTTAAAAATGTGGTCAAAGGAGTGGATAAGCAGCCACCGGGGACCGGTCTATGTGGATACTATGTCGGTGAGAACATACGGAAAGAAATCTCTGAGAGGAAGAAGGACGAGGCCACGCGGAGGGGTCTCAATAACTTGCGGAGGGCGCTTACTCCAGAAGCTCGCTTCCGACCAATTCAAGAGGAAATAGCAGGATTTTTCCTTAGGCATGTCATCGATAGGGAAGGAGAGTACCATGCGTCCACCGACGATGACTATTATACACATAAGCTATCTAATTAATTGTTCGAATTTGTGTATGGTCATCCATCTTAATTGTGTAATATGGAAACTTGTTCGAGGTTGTATATATGGTCACCCGATATTGAATATATATTATATATTCCTATTGAATTCTCCTTGTTTGAAATTTCATATATATATATATGCATGTATATAGTATCGTAAAATATATATATATATGTGTACTGAAACTTCATCATAATTAAAATAAAACACAAAATAAAATATAAAAGAAATAAAACAAAACAAATTAAAAAGGAACCAGGTTTAGGGGGCCTAAAACCCTAAACCTGCGCAGGTTTTCAGTCCCGGTTAGCCACAAGAATCGGGACTAAAGGGCCTCCGCCGCGACGGATCCCTGGCGCCCACGTGGACGGGCCTTTAGTCCCGGTCCGTAAATGGCGGGACTATAGGCGGGGGCCTTTAGTCGCGCATTGCTAGTCCCGGTTGCCCGGACGGGATTAATGGGCCTGGCGAACCGGGACTGTAGGCCTTTTTTCTACTAGTGATTGGACAAACCACACACATGAGTGTGAAACTTTTATCATGGCTGACGGTACTTTTGGGAAAAGTGACCCACCTCTACAAAGTGTACAAAATTATGACAGTTACATCCGTGTTCCCGGAATGAACTACGTTTGCGGCGGGAGAGGAATCTTAACTAATTCTCAAACCTGTGAAGAAGGAACATAGTTTTTGAATCTAAGACCAACCTTTTTAAGAAACATTTTCAAAAATTTGCATCGTGTCTACAACCTTTGGTCATGAAATTATCTAGTGGATGAAAACCCAAAACCATTTCTAACCTGAGCTTGCTGAGTAACACTCATTATTCAACCCTTCTATTGATCCTTATCGTAGACTTTGAGGAGGGCAACATTGACAACAACGAACAATGCACCGAAGGACCCGACTTCTACTATGAAGCATCAGAGCTATACGAAGGAATCGAAGGAGGTTATTACTGCTGAAACTCGGATGGGCTATTTCCATTTAATCCCTAAGGCCCATGCTACCATAACAAATGGTGGGAGTTTAGTCTCATATTGCTAGTTGGGAGAGTTTTGCACCAATTTATAAGGTGAGATATCTCCCCACTAGTGTGAGTTGGTATGAAGAGGGAGGAGTTGTGGAGGTGTTCCACACGCGCGCTCCTCCTCCTCCGCCGCCCGCCTCGCCTCGTCACGACGCGTCGTGGGTTGCGGGAATGAGCCGAGCCGATGCCTTTATTTTGGCAGTCGGAAACGGGAAGTCAACAGACACGGTAATAATCTGAGACGTCATATCGATTGTTGTCTAATTGTGTCACATTTATTTTGGTAACAACCGTATTGATCACATGTGATAACCGCGTAAACGCCAATTAAATTGACCGTTCTCCTAGTCGACCGTGCCTATAAATTGGAGGCTCAGGCGGACACAGAACATAACTCATACACGCCGCCTCTTTGCGCCCACTGTCGTTCCACCTCCTGTTGCTTCCGTCGGTGATCCCATCCCGTCTACCATGTACACGGCCGACGGGAGAGCAGGCCTCCGAAACCCCGCCTCTCCAGATCCTGTACGGGAGAGGGGCGATTAGGTTTTTGGAGAGCGTCTTCTACGCGACTGCTCGCTGCTGCTGTACATCTACTTCGTCTACTACCGCGTCGCCCTCGTCGTCAACATGTCCACCGAAGCTGAACGCGCTGCTGCCGCCGCCGAGGCCGCCACTGCTGCCACCGAGGCTGCCTCTGTTGCTGCGGCCGCCACCGCTGCTGCAACCGCCGCCGCGGCTGCCGCATCTGCTACGTCTACTGCCAATTGCCCAACTTCAGGGTATAACAT
Source organism: Alopecurus myosuroides (assembly GCA_028641055.1). NCBI lineage: Eukaryota > Viridiplantae > Streptophyta > Magnoliopsida > Poales > Poaceae > Alopecurus > Alopecurus myosuroides. Next base: position 515,276,121 of record CM054058.1, on the reverse strand, counting down.
GTTTATCCCTGTCCTTATTATTTCCATGTGTGCAACACTAGTAGTTTGCGTAGATTTATCTACTATAAATCTAGTATGCAGGAACATGGTTAAATATCAGTATGTTTACGTCATGTTCATGTTTTATACTTGGATTAATTTAATCTGTAAATTGCCTAAATTCTTAACAATCCAAAAACCTAATATGTGTAGGCAATTTTCGATTCATGGTTTTTCTACTGCGCTGAAACCGGACCCGTTTACGGGGACGTACTTTAAGCGTTGGCAGACCAAAACAATCTTATGGCTCACGGCTATGAACGTGTTCTAGGTCGCCGGTATCACTCCCACGGGAACGATTACTCCTGAACAGGAAAACGCGTTTAAGGACGCCACCGTCGTCTTTGTTGGATGCGTTCTAAACGTGATCGGAGATAAGTTTGTTGACGCATATTTACATATTCGGCTTGTCAAGGACTTGTGGGAGGCGCTCGAATCCAAATTCGGCGCAACCGATGCTGGCAGCGAGATGTACAGTATAGATCAGTTACATGACTACAGAATGGTCGAAAACCGTTCTGTATTGGAGCAGACTCATGAGATACAGTGCATCGCTAAGGAGGTTGAAATTCTCAAGTGCGTGCTACCGGGCAAGTATGTCGCGGGATGCATCATCGCCAAGCTGCCTAATTCCTGGAGGAATTTTGCCACTACTCTGAAACATCAGAGGCGTGAATTCTCAGTAGAGGATGTCATCGGCCATCTGAATGTTGAGCAGAATTCGAGGGCAAAGGACTCACATGGAAAAGGGAACGAAGTGACTTCTGCGACCAATATGGTACAGAAGAACTACAACTCCCACAAGAACAAGGCGAGGACTGGTGTCCAACAAAATACGACTTCAAGAATAAGGTTAAGAAGACCTTCAAGAAGGATAAGAAGAAAGATGGATGCTTCACTTGTGGTTCACTGGAACACTGGGCTGGGAAGTGCCTAAAGAAGTACGTGAAGGCAGGACAGGATTCCAAGGCTGCCAACATGATTGTGAGCAACAATGAGAATGGGGCATCTGGGTATGGTAATTTGTTTACTGTATTTTCAGTTTGTCAGTCTACTGATTGGTGGATTGACACAGGTGCAAACATTCATGTGTGTGCTGACATCTCATTGTTTTCTTCTTATCAGGTCACAAGGAACGGGTCCGTATTGATGGGGAACGGCGCAAGTGCTTCTGTACTTGGTGTTGGCACGATCGATCTGAAGTTTACTTCGGGAAGGATCGTGCAGCTCAAGAACGTGCAGCATGTCCCCGCCATTAAGAAGAATCTCATTAGTGGCTCCCTTCTATGTAGAGAAGGATTTAAGTTGGTTTTTTAGTCCAATAAAGTAGTTGTAACGAAATATGGACTGTTTGTTGGAAAAGGGTATGAATGCGGAGGTATGTTCCGCTTTTCCCTCGCTGATTTCTGTAATAAAGTCGTGAACAATATTCATTCGAGTGTTAATGAAACAGAAGTTTGGTATTCACGTCTTTGTCACGTTGGTTTCAGTTGCATGACGCGGTTAGCAAAATTAAATTTAATTCCAAGTTTCACTTTAGCCAAAGGTTCTAAGTGCCATTCGTGTGTGCAAGCAAAGCAACCTCGCAAGCCCCACAAGGCTGCAGAGGAGAGACACTTGGCGCCATTAGAACTCATACATTCTTATCTCTGTGAGATGAATGGTGTGTTGACTAAAGGTGGAAAGAGATACTTCATGACGTTAATAGACGATTCCACTAGGTTTTGCTATGTATATCTGTTAAACACTAAATATGAGGCTCTACACTACTTTAAAATCTATAAGGCAGAAGTTGAGAATCAACTTGAAAAGAAAATTAAACGAATCCGGTCAGATCGTGGTGGAGAGTATTTCTCTAATGAGTTTGACTCTTTCTGTGCGGAACATGGCATTATTCACGAGAGGGCGCCTCCCTATTTACCTCAGTCAAATGGGGTTGCCGAACGGAAAAACATTACTCTAACAGATTTGGTTAACGCCATGTTAGATACATCGGGTTTATCCAACGCATGGTGGGGGAGGCTATATTGACATCATGTCATGTCCTGAATAAAGTTCCGATGAAAGACAATGAGGTCACTCCCTATGAGCAATGGGAGAAGAGAAAAACAACACTCTCGTACTTACGTACTTGGGGCTGTTTGGCGAAAGTCAATGTGCCGATCCCCAAAAAGCGTAAACTTGGACCAAAGACCGTGGATTGCGTTAATTTGGGATACGCTAAGAATAGTGTTGGCTATAGATTTCTAGTCGTGAAATCTGAGGTACCTGACGTGAAGGTCGGTACGATTTTGGACTCTAAAGATGCTACATTCTTTGAGGATATTTTTCCTATGAGAGATATGCAAAGCACTTCTAGACAGGAATCAGAGGAGACTCCTGAACCTGTCATTCCTATGGAATATTATGAACAAACACATGATGAGAATCCTGAGAAGGATGACGAGGAAACCCTTGGTAGGGGCAAGAGACAGAGGACTGCAAAGTCCTTTGGTGATGATTTCCTTGTGTACCTTGTGGATGATACTCCCACTTCTATTTCAGAAGCTTATGCATCTCGAGATGCTGACTACTGGAGAGAAGCGGTCCATAGTGAGATGGATTCCATCATGGCTAATGGAACGTTGGAGATCACTGAACGTCCTTATGGCTGTAAACCATTAGGATGTAAGTGGGTGTTCAAAAAGAAGCTTAGGCCTGATGGTACGATTGAAAAGTACAAGTCTAGACTTGTGGCCAAGGGTTACTCCCAGAAAGAAGATGAAGATTTCGTTGATACTTATTCACCTGTGGCCAGACTGACCACCATTCGAGTATTACTTTCGTTGCCGGCCTCGCATGGTCTTCTCGTCCATCAGATGGATGTTAAGACGGCTTTCCTAAATGGAGAGTTAGACGAGGAAATCCATATGCAACAGCCAGCTGACTTTGTGTTAGATGGTCAAGATGGAAAGGTGTGTAAATTACTGAAATCTTTATATGGGCTGAAACAGGCACCTAAGCAATGGCATGAGAAGTTCAATACAACTTTAACATCTGTTGGCTTTGTTGTTAATGAAGCTGACAAATGTGTATACTATCGCCATGGTGGGGGCGAAGGAGTTATGACATACTGATATTTGGGACCAACCTCAAAGTAATCAATGAGGTTAAGTAATTTCTATCCCAGAACTTTGAGATGAAAGATCTTGGTGTGGCTGATGTTATTTTGAACATCAAGCTATTGAGAGACAATGAGGGTGGGATTACACTTCTGCAATCCCATTATGTTGAGAAGTTTTGTAGTCGTTTTGGATATTCGGACTGCAAAATTTATCCAACGCCATATGATCCTAGTGTGCGGATTTGAAAGTTCGAAGGCACAGCTAAGGATCAGCTGAGGTACTCTCAAGTAATTGGTTCACTCATGTACCTAGCAAGCGCTACGAGGCCTGACATCATGTTTGCTGTGTGCAAACTAAGCCGGTTTGTTTCCAATCCGGGTGATGTGCATTGGCATGCTATAGAAAGAATTATGCGTTATCTGAAAGGTACCGTGAACCATGGACTTCACTATAGTGGATATCCTTCGGTACTTGAAGGGTATTGTGATGCGAATTGGATCTCTGATGCTGATGAGATGAAAGACACAACGGGGTATGTGTTTACTCTTGGAGGTGGTGCTGTTTCCTGGAAGTCTTGCAAGCAAACGATCTTAACGAGATCGACAATGGAAGAAGAATTAACATCATTAGACACGTCTAGTGTCGAAGCAGGATGGCTTCGAGATCTTTTGATGGATTTGCCTGTGGTTGAAAAGCCAGTACGGGCTATCCTTATGAACTGTGACAATCAAACAGTAATTGTCAAGGTGAAGAGTTCAAAGGATAATGTGCAGTCCACAAAGCACATAAAAATGAGATTAAAAGTTGTTAGACATTTAAGAAACTCCGGAGTGATAGCGGTGGATTATATCCAGTCGGCTAAGAATCTGGCAGATCCCTTTACTAAAGGGCAATCACGTGTTGTGATAGAAAGTGCATCAAGGGAGATGGGTATGAGACCCACATGAGGTGCCATGGCAGTAACCCAACCTATGTGATCGGAGATCCCGTGAAGTGGGACCTGGGAAAACAAGCTAGTGGTTAACTGAAGAGAGTAATTTTTACTAACCCACTCCACTAGAGATGCAGTACTCTCAAAAACTGTATGGCAGGTTGACTTTTGTCTTAATGTGTTCCAAGGCTTGTATAAGCAAGATGCTATGCTACAGAGCGATCTTTGGAGGAACACACCTATATGATCCTGACTGCTGGTCACAGTCTATGAGATGGGGTGATCTCTAATAAGTTCATGAATAGGCCAGGAGTATGACTAATATGCTCCATCCGATGTCGAATCTGCATCTCAACAAGTCCCTCGAGTGAACCCATAGGGTTTCGATTAGGAGAACCTGTAGGCGCTGGTGACGATCGTCGGCTAGACAGGGGGCACGATTTACCCAGGTTCGGGGCCCTCGTAGAGGTAAAACCCTTAAACCTGCCTCTGTCGATCTGTATTCAAGAGTAGATCGGTTACAATGGGGGGTCGCTCAAGTCGAGAGAATGATCTCGAGCTCAAGGCTTGGTGGTGCGGTATTGCTTGGTCCCTCTCATGTGGTTCTCCTGGCCTTATATAGGTGGCCAGGTCTCAAACCGTACCAGGAGAGGACTCGAACTCTAACCCTAAGTCGGTTACAAGTTTCCTATCTTAACCCGCAAGGCTTTGCGGGTGGGCTTCCACTGGGCCTTCTAGAATAGTCCAAGGCATCTCCTCTTGGGCTTCCGTCCTGGGCCTAGGACCGGGTACCTTTACTCGACAGGTCCAAGGTCCATCCCTTCGTTAGTAGCCCCCGAGCGTTTGCTTGATTGGGATTTCTCAGTCGGGTACACGCTCAAAGTTTTCGTCTTGCTTTCTTTCGGATGATCATTTTAGTCGTTTTCCGATTGGAGGGCACATACCCTGTGTGATGAGTTTTTATACCCCGAGTATCGAGCGATGAGAGTGCCTATGTTTTTGGCTATTTTCGCAGAAGGATATGGCTCAGTAGCTTGGCTCTCCCGAAAGATCAGGGCCAATTAATTGTATCTAGGGAAAAAACAGTTCTGGCCTACACAGATTCGAGACCTCCGACTTGAACCCGATGAGGTGATCATTGCGACTGGGCCGTGGAGGTCTTACCGAGTCGAACTTAACCTATAGGGGTACCCGGCGCGTCCGCTAGGATTTTTCTTCGTGTTGTTGACACGGAATTTTACCGGAGGACGCAGTTTGAGTGCGATTCCAGGCCCTCAAGAGAGATCCTTTGGGTCTTACCTTCGTATTTGAAAGAAATACGGCATCCAGATGTGCCTAGTCGGCCGAACAATCCAGGAGATTGATGTGTGTACATCGTATAATAGAGTGGTAGGAGCTACACACTCGTAAGTTTTAGCTAGGGATGTTTCGAATGATGATTTCTCCCTTGATTTTATGCACAAAGTTTTTTGTGCTTTGTAGTCTTCTTTCCATGCGAAAGAGTTTTCGTGTTTGGAAATCTTGTCGTGCCCATTTGAAAGGAAATTTCGTATCTGGGGATTTTTATGCGAGAGAATTTTCGCGTCATAGTGTGCCAATACGAAGTTATTTCGTGTTTGGAGCTTTATGCGAAGGAATTTTCGCGTCTTGATTTGCCCATACGAAGTATTTTCGTGTTTGGAGCTTTATGCGAAGGAATTTTCGTGTCTTGATTTGCCCATACGAAGTATTTTCGTGTTTGGGGCTTTTATCCGAAGAAATTCCGAGTTTGATGATGTCCATAATGACGTCATAGCGCACTTTATCCTCCCGATGGGACGTGACGGAGCGAGAGCGGAGGCGCTGGCCCACCTTGTCAGCTTTTTGACCGGAAACGAGACGTCGTTTCCGGTTTTTACGCGAACTGCGCGCAGTAATTGCGCACGATCTACTGTTAGGATCGTGGCACGAAACAGCCTCCGTCGCCCTTTCGTTTCAGCTTCACGCGTGGCGGCCACGATGAGCGCCACGTCGCTCGATGAGCGGCCATGATTAGACAATACCGTGTATAAATACGTCCCTTAGGTGAAAAAGTGAAAACTTCCCGTCATTCGCTTCCTAGCTTTCACCTTCCTAGCCTTCGTCTTCCTCGCGCTTCTTCTCTGTCCTCAAGCATGCACCAGCGCTCATGGCGGGAGGCAAGAAACGCAGCACCGCGGTTTCCTCCTCTCGGGCGCCCGAAGATGCTCGTGCTGCGCCCGCTCCGCGCTCCGGCAATACTACGCAGAAGAGCATCAAGGAGATGCAAAGGGAGGGACTGCTGCCTCCCGAAGCCGAGAAGCGGGTTCGCCTCGGCAAGAAAGATGAGGTACCCAATCCTCACGCGAACGAACGCGTTATCTTCGCGGATCACGTTTCGCGTGGGCTCTCTCTCCCCCTCCATCTTTTCTTCGTGGCATTGCTGTATGTCTACGACATACGATTCCACGACTTGCCTCCGAACGCGGTGCAGCACATATCGTGCTTCACCGTGCTTTGCAAGTGTTTTCTTGGCATTCGCCCGCACTGGGCCCTTTGGAAGGCCCTGTTCAAGGTGAGGGCCTTCCGCGAGAGATTGCGGGTGGAGACTGAGCTTGGGGAGACGCTGCACACCGGCGGCTTCGGAATCCAAGCGAAGTCGGACACCCTCTACTTCGACATGCAACTCCTCGACTCCGCGCAAGTGTGGAGGAAGAAGTGGTTCTATGTCGTCGACGACAGCACGGGTGGAGTTAACGAATTCCACCCGTTCGCTGTCTTGAAGCGGCGAAAATCTTGGGCGCACAGGCTCTCAGTCGAAGAAAGCCGGATCGTCGCCCCGTTACTCGCCAAGGTTGCAGCGCTCCGCGACCAAACTGTAGGGGTTGCGCTGAATGTCTTGCATCTGGCGAGAGTGTTCCTTAAGCGCAGGATCCAACCCCTGCAGGCGAGGCCCTCCACCATGTGGGGTACCAAGGCGCTGAAGATCCCAGTCGAGTGAGCCGTGAAGAAATCTCGAATGCAGAGTTTGAGAAAAAGATTGCGGCCATCACGAAGCTGAAGGTGGGCGAGGCCTTTGATGATTTCCCAATCGCAGCTTTTGAAGCCTCAAATTTGTCGATTGAATTCTTTCTTCTTTCCTTCTTGTTCTCTCTTTGTAGAGCCTGGCAGTAGCAACTTTCTACCCGCCCGTTTCTGGTGAAGAGGTTTCCGACCTGTTGGTGAGCAACTTGGATGTCCCTGCTGACACCAGTGTTGCCGACGCTAGATCGAGCTCCGACCACGGTTCTTCGGATGACGTGGAGGAATCGAGTAGCGATCTTCGCCACCGCAAGCGCCACCGGGCGGGAGAAGATCACTAGTGGAAACAGGGGCATTAGTCCCGGTTGGTAAGGCCCATTTGTCCCGGTTGTGCAACCGGGATGGGCCAGCCGGGACAAATGGCCCTCCCCCACTGGTCCCGGTTGTGCCAGGACCCGGGATGGTTAGGTATGGCCCACGTGGCGAACCTAGCCAGGGACTTCGTCCCGGTTCGTGTTAGGAACCGGGATGAATGCCTCCGCTGGAAGAACTGTATTGGGTCCACTGGCCCACGGTTGGTAAGGCCCATTTCCTTAGTTTTCCCCCCAACTGCGTCCACCGGCCCACGTATTTAATTAAGCCCAGTGGCCCGCGTCTTTGATTAAGCCCACTGGCTACATTCGGTCAAAGGGGCCACAGGCCACGCGGGGGTCAAAGGGGCCACTGGCCAGCGACCTAGGGGCTGGCTCGCCCGGTCCTTTAAAGTAAGACCACAGTCACGCGCGGTCAAAGGGCCCACTGGCCGCCTCGTCTTCCCGCGCGCGCGTGGCCACGAACGGCACGCCTCGGCTCCCCCGCGCATTCATGGCCGCCTGCAACCGCCGCCACGTTCCGGCCGCCGGTTGGCATGCCAGCCACTCCCTCGTCCTTTTTAAAGGGCCCCCGCCGCCCGTACCCCTCACTCACCCAGGCCGCGTCCAAGCTCACCCAACCCTAGCCGCCATGTCGCCACGCCGTTGGTTCAAGCGCGCGAAGAACGAGCACGAGGCCGGGTCCTCCAGCGGCGCCGTTCAGAGGCGCGCCGGCGTCCCCCCACCGCCTCCGGAGGCGTTCGGCTTCGGTCCGGGAGGCATCCGGATCAGGGGGCAGACGCGCGTCCACGCGCCACCTCCGGCAGCGCGCCCGCCGCCTCGCGCCGCGCCGGGCAAACGGTTCCACCGCTATGTCCGTAAGGAGGAGGCCGAGTGGCGCTGGGAGCGCGCCACGCCGGTTTTCTGGCCGGACGTCCACCTCCCGGACGGCTGGCACCTCAACCCGCAGCGCAACCCGGTGCTGCCGCCGCCGACGAACGAAGCCGCCCGCGAGGAGATCGACCGCCGGCGTGCGCTCCTGCCGGCCCACCTCCTCAGAGACCGCGCGTACGCGCGGAGCTCCCCCTACTGGGCCGTCTGGTTCCAGCAGGAGCACGACCAGCGCTGTCGTTCCTTCATCCCCACGGCCCCGGAGCAGAACGTCGACGACTACCCCGCGCCAGCGCCCGGCAGGGAGCCGGAGCTGTGGCTCGAGGAGGACATCCCCGAGCCCCAAGCCGACGACACCGACCCCGAGCTCCAGGCCGGACTGGAGGCCGCCTACGAGGACTCCCGCCGCACCCTCGTCGAGGACGAGATCAAGCGGTGGCACCATGTCCTGGCCAACGCGGCCGCCGAAGCCGCCACGATGCCGCCCCCTCCAGCGCCGGGGGCGGGGAATCTCCCGCAGGCCATGGCCGCCGAGATGGAGGCGCGGGAGGACATGCCCGACCCGCAGCCGCTGCCCCCAGGCCTCGAGTACGGCATGAGCTGGGCCTGGGTCGGCGGACAATGGTCGCCGGAGCCGCCGGAAGAGGAGATGCTGCCGCCGCCACCGCCGGCAGAACACCTCCCCCCGCCGCCCCCGGCGGGGCCCCCTTAGCTGCCTGCCCACCTGTGGCAGGCACCGGACTACCACTGCATCTCCTCCGACGAGGAGGACTAGGCCGGCGCCGGCGCGCCCCCGGCCACCTATATATATATAGTCCCTAGGCTACCCCCCAAGAAACGGCCGGCCTCCTGTGGTCGCGCCGCCGCCCCCTCTGCACGTAGAAGGACGGCCAATAGGGTCGTCGCCGCCAAGAAACACGGTCGGCCGTCTGTGGCTGCGCCGCCCCCGATGTAATCCCTGCCTCCGGCCTTTTTTAATATATCTATGCATTCAACCCCGTCCAAAAACTCGTCCCCCCGTGTCTAGTTCAACCCCGCCGGCGGAACCAGCATCGGGGGGATCTTCCTATCCACTCCCGCCACCGGCAGGGCTTCGCCAAGGCTAGTCCGCTGTCCTGGGTGGTGGCTCGGCCTGGGGAGAGGGCCGAGGTATTTATACAACTGGGCCTCTAGTCCCGGCCCGTGCCACCAACCGGGACTAGAGGTACCCCCTTTGGTCCCTGTTGGTAGCACGGCCCGGGACCAAAACGTTTTTCAAAATTTGCTGCCTCCTGCGCGCCCAAATTTTTTAGCGCCAAAATTTGAAAATTGTTTAAGTTTGCACATTAATAACTTCTACATACTTTCGAATTTGACAAAAATTCCAACATGAAAAGTGCTAGAATTTGCATAACTAATTCAAATCCATTTTTTAACTAAATAATTATTCTAACTATTGAAACTATTAATTATTTTACTATTTGCATATAATTTGAATATAAATATCTTATAATTTTTGTTTTCTCTTGTGATCTTCCGATTAAGTCCAGAGCATACAAGGCATCCGGGTGATTAATATTCCGTCGATGAACCCAAGGATAGTGCTCAAGCAAGGTTTGTCATGCAATTTTGCTTACAAAATAAGCTCAACTTGCTCTAGAGCTGATCATATTGGCTCTCCATGAATGCATGAGCTTAAACATTTTCTCCAGCCTTTGCTGCAACTTTATATAAAGTTCGACAAAGCGAGTTGTACCTTATTGACACGGTGAATTTGAGATCTTCGTCTACAACAGAAAAACCATAGTTTTCCTGAGCATTCTTTCGCCATCTTTTCAAAACATAGTGTGGTGGAATTTCTTTGATATTTCTGATCTCAAGAACCTTCAGTACCTGGCAACACGGAAGACCTACATTGCAGGAGTGTATGCATTAGCAGCTTGCAAAAGTAACCGCACAGGTGCAACCCTTTGCGTCATTTGAACTCCAAGGTAGTTAGCTCCTCCAAAAATTTATCATAGCTGTTAAAGAAGTACCGAAGATCTATTTCTGTTTTAAGGATATCTGTCAATATGGTATCCGTACTATCACTTCTAAGTCTGGAGGACATGTCCTTCACATAGAATCTCTGCATTTCTATTATTCTTACTACTTCCTCTGCGAGGTTCACTGTTGGTAACATCGTTCTGAACCAGAAAGTGCTCAAGGAAGGTTTGTCATGCAGCTTTGCTTGCAAAATAAGCTCAACTTGCTCCAGGATGGTATCGGTACTATCACTTCGAAGTGTGCCTGCAATATCTGCGCAAAATATATGCCGCCCCCTCCAGCGCCGGGGGCGGGGAATCTCCCGCAGGCCATGGCCGCCGAGATGGAGGCGCGGGAGGACATGCCCGACCCGCAGCCGCTGCCCCCAGGCCTCGAGTACGGCATGAGCTGGGCCTGGGTCGGCGGACAATGGTCGCCGGAGCCGCCGGAAGAGGAGATGCTGCCGCCGCCACCGCCGGCAGAACACCTCCCCCCGCCACCCCCGGCGGGGCCCCCTTAGCTGCCTGCCCACCTGTGGCAGGCACCGGACTACCACTGCATCTCCTCCGACGAGGAGGACTAGGCCGGCGCCGGCGCGCCCCTGGCCACCTATATATATAGTTCCTAGGCTACCCCCCAAGAAACGGCCGGCCTCCTGTGGTCGCGCCGCCGCCCCCGTTGCACGTAGAAGGACGGCCAATAGGGTCGTCGCCGCCAAGAAACACGGTCGGTCGTCTGTGGCTGCGCCGCCCCTGATGTAATCCCGGCCTCCGGCCTTTTTTAATATATCTATGCATTCAACCCCGTCCAAAAACTCGTCCCCCCGTGTCTAGTTCAACCCCGCCGGCGGAACCAGCACCGGGGGGATCTTCCTATCCACTCCCGCCACCGGCAGGGCTTCGCCAAGGCTAGTCCGCTGTCCTGGGTGGTGGCTCGGCCTGGGGAGAGGGCCGAGGTATTTATACAACTGGGCCTCTAGTCCCGGCCCGTGCCACCAACCGGGACTAGAGGTACCCCCTTTGCTCCCTGTTGGTAGCACGGCCCGGGACCAAAACGTTTTTCAAAATTTGCCGCCTCCTGCGCGCCCAAATTTTTTAGCGCCAAAATTTGAAAATTGTTTAAGTTTGCACATTAATAACTTCTACATACTTTCGAATTTGACAAAAATTCCAACATGAAAAGTGCTAGAATTTGCATAACTAATTCAAATCCATTTTTTAACTAAATAATTATTCTAACTATTGAAACTATTAATTATTTTACTATTTGCATATAATTTGAATATAAATATCTTATAATTTTTGTTTTCTCTTGTTATCTTCCGATTGAGTCCAGAGCATACAAGGCATCCGGGTGATTTATATTCCGTCGATGAACCCAAGGATAGTGCTCAAGCAAGGTTTGTCATGCAATTTTGCTTACAAAATAAGCTCAACTTGCTCTAGAGCTGATCATATTGGCTCTCCATGAATGCATGAGCTTAAACATTTTCTCCAGCCTTTGTTGCAACTTTATATAAAGTTCGACAAAGCGAGTTGTACCTTATTGACACGGTGAATTTGAGATCTTCGTCTACAACAGGAAAACCATAGTTTTCCTGAGCATTCTTTCGCCATCTTTTCAAAACATAGTGTGGTGGAATTTCTTTGATATTTCTGATCTCAAGAACCTTCAGTACCTGGCAACACGGAAGACCTACATTGCAGGAGTGTATGCATTAGCAGCTTGCAAAAGTAACCGCACAGGTGCAACCCTTTGCGTCATTTGAACTCCAAGGTAGTTAGCTCCTCCAAAAATTTATCATAGCTGTTAAAGAAGTACCGAAGATCTATTTATGTTTTAAGGATATCTGTCAATATGGTATCCGTACTATCACTTCTAAGTCTGGAGGACATGTCCTTCACATAGAATCTCTGCATTTCTATTATTCTTACTACTTCCTCTGCGAGGTTCACTGTTGGTAACATCGTTCTGAACCAGAAAGTGCTCAAGGAAGGTTTGTCATGCAGCTTTGCTTGCAAAATAAGCTCAACTTGCTCCAGGATGGTATCGGTACTATCACTTTGAAGCGTGCCTGCAATATCTGCGCAGAATATATGACGCCCATAAGGCAAAGCCCATATGGCTGCACACAGGGCTGGTTACAGCGGCCCTATTGCAAAGCACATCTCAATGGACGATACGGAGGAGAGAGAAACAGAAAAGTGCGTGGGTGGCCGCTGGTTGAGATGATAATGAAGTCAGACTGGTCATAGTTGTCAAGCACTCAATGCTTGCCAGCTTTTCACCGGTCAATACAAATTATTGGTCAAACTTGCACCTACTCCGTTCATAATCACAGAATAGGTATAAATATCATTTTGGCTAACAAAATCTCTTTTATTATTACAGAATATTTGTGAACACTTTTTCAACAGAACTATGATCATGTATTCCACGTTTACTATTACACATCACCAACAACATCCCTGTTAGTCTTCTGAAATTTCTTCGTGTAGAGATGGTCCATGAACCCTTGTCCCTTGCTTATGATCGCTTCGGCCGTAACCATGGAGCATCTTCATTATTTAACGCGATGGTGAGGTCAGCTTTCACTGTGAAGGGTGGAATTTCAACAAACTTATTATAATCTTCTGACATGTCTGTCGTGTCCTCGATCCCCACGATGTTTCTTTTCCCTGAGAGAACTATGTGACGCTTCGGCTCATCGTATGATGAATTTGTTTCCTTATTTTTTCTTTTTTTCGGTCTGGAAGACATGTCCTTCACATAGAAGACCTGAGCCACATCATTGGCTAGGACGAATGGTTCGTCATTGTAACCAATATTGTTGAGATCCACTGTTGTCATTCCATAAAGCGGGTCTACCTTTACCCCTTCTCCATTCAGGTTGACCCATTTGCACTTGAACAAAGGGACCTTAAAAGAAGGTCCATAGTCAAGTTCCCATATCTCCTCTATGTAACCATAGTATGTGTCATTTTTTCCATTCTCGTTTGTTGTATCAAAGCGGACACCACTGTTTTGGTTGGTGCTCTTCTTATCTTGGGAGCTCGTGTAAAATGTATTCCCATTTATCTCGTACCCTTGAAAACTCCCAATAGTCGAAGATGGTGACCCTGCCAACATGTACAACTGATCTTCAACAGTGGTGTCATTTATAAGATGTGTTTGCAACCAACTTCCGAAAGTCTCCATGTGTTTGCGTTTAATCCATGAGTCATCCTTCCCCGGGTTTGCAGACCGTACAATATTCTTGTGTTCCTCGAGATACGTAGCCATGAACATAGAATTTTGTAGAACTGTGTAGTGTGGTTTGGTGAAAGAATGCCCGTCCCTAGGTATCATTGTTTTCTTTCCCAGCGTTCCTTTTCCCCTCAATCTCCCCTCATGCCGCGATTCAGGAACACCAATTGTCTTAAGGTCAGGAATAAAGTCAACACAGAACCCAATGACCTCCTCTGTTCCATAGCCCTTCGAGATGCTTCCTTCTGGCCTAGCACGGTTATGAACATATTTCTTCAAGACTCCCATGAACCTCTCAAAGGGGAACATATTGTGTAGAAATACCGGACCAAGAATATGAATCTCTTCACATAGGTGAACCAGGAGATGAGTCATAATGTTGAAGAAGGATGGTGGGAACACCAACTCAAAACTAACAAGACACTGGACCACATCCCTCTGTAATCTTGTCAGAATTTCTGGATCGATTACCTTCTGAGATATTGCGTTCATGAATGCACATAGCTTCACAATGGGTACTCGAACATTTTCCGGCAGAAGCCCCCTCAATGCAATCGGAAGCAACTGCGTCATAATCACGTGGCAGTCATGAGACTTCAGGTTTTGGAATTTTTTCTCTGCCATGTTTATTATCCCCTTTATATTCGACGAGAAGCCAGACGGAACCTTGATACTGTAAAGGACTTCAAAGAATATTTCCTTCTCTGCTTTAGTAAGAGCGTAGCTGCTTAAGTAATGGCGCCCTGTATCTGTGTGCTTGTTGCTTGGGTTTTTCATACGTTGCTGGTCCTCCCGTGCTTCTGGCGTATCTTTTGACTTCCCATACACGCCCAGGAAGCATAGCAGATTGACACAGAGATTCTTTGTAACGTGCATCACGTCGATCGAAGACCGGACCTCTAAAACTTTCCAATAGGGTAGCTCCCAAAATATAGATTTCTTCTTCCACATGGGTGCGCGCTTATCAGGGCCGTACGGAACTGGTTGGCTGCCAGCAGCCTTACCAAAGATTACTTCTAGGTCCTTGACCATATCGAATATATCATTACCACTACGGAGCTCAGGCTTCTTCCGGTTATCTGCCTCACCTCTGAAATGCTTCCCTCCTTTCTTTCTTACGGGATGCTTGATCGGAAGAAATCTACGATGCCCCGGGTATACAACCTTTTTACATTTATCAAAAAAAAACATTGTCAGTCTTATCTAAACGGTGTGTGCATGCATTGTATCCCTTGTTTGTATGTCCGGAAATGTTACTAAGAGCAGGCCAATCATTGATGGTTACGAAAAACAACGCCCGTAGGTCAAATGGCTTTTGTTCGTTCTCATCCCACACACGTACACCTGGTTTGCCCCACAATTGTAAGAGTTCTTCCACTAATGGCCTTAGATACACATCAATGTCGTTGCCAGGTTGCGTCGGGCCTTGGATGAGAACTGGCATCATAATGAACTTGCGCTTCATGCACAACCAAGGAGGAAGGTTGTACATACATAGAGTTACAGGCCAAGTGCTATGACTGGAGCTCTGCTCCCCAAAAGGATTAAAGCCATTTGTACTTAGACCAAACCATAAGTTTCTCGCCTCTCCTGCAAAGTCTGGGAAGTCTCTCTCGATCTTTCTCCACTGCGATCCATCGGCGGGGTGCCTCAACTTTCCGTCTTTCTTACGGTCTTCTTTGTGCCATCGCAACAACCTAGCATGCTCTTTGTTTCTAAACATGCGTTTCAGCCGTGGTATTATAGGAGCATACCACATCACCTTAGCAGGAACCCTCTTACGGGGGGGCTCGCCGTCAACATCACCAGGGTCATCTGCTCTGATCTTATACCGCAGTGCAGTGCATATCGGACATTCATCCAAATTCTCGTACTTCTCACCGCGGAAGAGGATGCAGTCATTAATGCATGCATGTATCTTCTGCACATCTAATCCTAGAGGGTAGAGAGCTTTCTTTGCTTCGTACGTACTCTCAGGCAATTCGTTATCCTTTGGAAGTTTTGGCTTCATTAGTTGAAGTAAACTCTCAAATGCCTTGTCAGTCACACCGTTCTGTGCCTTCCATTTCAGCAACTCCAGTGTGGTACCGAGCTTTGTGCTACCATCTTCGCAATTTGGGTACAACAATTTTTTGTGATCCTGTAACATGTTGTCCAGCTTCAACCTCTCCAATTTATTTTCACAGTCTTCCCTTGCATCAGCAATAACTCGGCCAAGATCATCATCGGGCTCTTCTGATGCCTGTTCTTGATCACCTCCTTCTTCTGCATTCTCTTCCATTGCAGTATCGTCGTATTCAGGGAACAAAGGATCTTCTTCTTCTTCTTCATCATCGTCTTCCATCACAACCCCTCTTTCTCCATGCTTGGTCCAGCAATTATAGCTGCGCATGAAACCTCTCCGAAGTAGATGGCCGTGAAGGATTCTTTCGGAAGAGTGCTCTCTGACGTTCCGACAATCAACACATGGGCAACACATGAAGCCATTATCTTTGTTTGCCTGAGCTACATCAAGAAATGCATTCAGGCCTGCCATATACTCGGAAGTGCGTCGGTCACCGTACATCCATCGCTGTCGTGCATCCATCTGCATCGTATAATTAATTAAGTTTATCAAAAATACATTACAATAACATATTAATACAGAGATGACCACAGTACATCGACAAATACTACTTTTTTATGTATCAGTTACAGATGAAAAAGATAAGTTTGTTAACCTCGTTCGAAGATACCATTTTTAGTGAGCTTATGTGTGGCTCGGGAATTTCGTCGAACACCTCGTGTGCATAGTAAAATAAAACACACTAACACCCACCTCTCTCACACCTCCAAGCAAAAAAAAAGATGGAAGGGTGGGAGGGCTGGGGCAGTATATATAGAGGAAGGGGGACATTGGTCCCGGTTCGTGGCCTGAACCGGGACAAATTCTCATGTGCGTGCCACGTGGCATGTGGCTAGGCATTGGTCCCGGTCAGTGGCACGAGCCGGGACCGATATCTCCCCCACAAACCGGGACCAATGCCCCCAGGCGGTTTCTGTTGCCCCGGGCGCACGAACCGGGACCAATGCATGGCATTTGTCCCGGATTTGGTTGCAACTGGGACAGATGCCCCCTGGCCCCCTGGACGATAGGGGTTGTTTCCACTAGTGGATGAAGCTACTTCCAAGGACAACTCCTTGGGTGGAGGGTCCGATAAAGAGCCTCTTCTCGTGACTTCGCTGAATGTGCGCGCTCCTCTTGCTCCCAAGGCGACAATCCAAACCGCCTGGAATGCGGATATGCTAGATGACAAAGACGACGAGTAAGTTTCTTTCTCTCTTCAACATTCTAGTCGAAAGTTGTTTGCTTGCTCTTCCTCATGTTGTTGTTTCTTTTCAATGACAGGCTTCAGTCCATCAGCCCCGGCCAATTCGCCCCTTCTCTTCCTAAGAGGAAGGATGTTGTTGCGGATGAGATTCCAACTGCTAGGACTGTCCAGAACTCGTCGAGTCCAGCTCCAACAGCTGCGGCTGCAGAGTACAGGTTGCCTAGCTTTGCAGTTGGAGCCTCGACTTCGAAACAAATGTCGGGTAGTTCAGCTGATCCTCTCTGCATCGCTCAGGGCCAAGTAAGTTTTACTCTTTCCCTTGCATTATGTATTTCTTGTGTATTTGAGATTTTTATCGGGTGCACGGCAGTGCTCCCGATGGGAGTAGCCCCCGAGGCTGTGGTTAATCGCTTGCGATTGGTCACAGGCTCAAGAACTTAGCTTTTCCTTCCTCTTTACTTTATCGGGTGCACGGCAGTGCTCCCAATGGAAGTAGCCTCCGAGGCTATTCACGATTGTTTACAGTCGTAAATAGGCTCAAATTTCTCCTCCTTTTCTGATTTCTTCAATTTTTGTATTGCAGTCTCTCCTTGACTCCCTTGCGGCTATTGGCCGCCGCGTAATCTCGGCCGAGACTGATTTCGTGACCCTTCGGGTAGACCGTAACCGGCTTGTCTCGGAAGGCCAACTTTTCCAAGGTAACTTGACCTGCTCTTTCTATTTTTCCTGTCTAATCGTGCAAAATTCTTCGCGTTTGAATGTTATCGCTGTACAGCCCAAGCCGAAGTTTTCAGGGCCGAGAAGAATGATGCTATCACTCGGGCTAACACCCTCGAAGCTGAGTTGGAGGCTGCTCAAAAGGAAATAAAATCCTATCGCAAGCAGTCGACTGACTTCGAGGGGAAGCTCGCTGATGCTCAAGACGCTCTAAAGAAGTTGGAGGAAGCTGGTGCCAAACAAGACAATGATCTTGTCGACTTCCTTCGCCCTCTGGCCCAGAACTTCGCGAGTAAGTTATACTTTGATTTCTGCTGTCTTGTAACTAGCTTGGATTGCCTTTGGAATTAATGTCATCTTCTGTAGATGTTCTTGGCGTTGCGCTAGAACTGCCTGTGAAGGGAATATGCCCGAGAGGCAATAATAAAATGGTTATTATCTTATTCCTTGTTTATGATGAATGTTTATTTCTCATGCTAGAATTGTATTAACCGGAAGCGTTGATACATGTGTGCTTAATAAACAAACAATGGTTCCTAGTAAAGCCTCTCTTTTAACTAGCTCGTTGATTAATAGATGATCAAGGTTTCCTGATCATGAACATTGGATGTTATTAATAACGGGGTCATGTCATTAGAAGAATGATGTGATGAACATATACCCAAAGAGAATATAGCAACGCGATCAAGTCATTTAGTTTACATTGTTATATCAAACATACAAAGTAACTTATTCCTTAGACTATGAGATCATGTCAATCGCTGATATTGGAAGAGTGCTTTGATGGGATCAAACGTCATACCGTAACAGGGTGACTATAAAGGTGTCGTTAAGTAGTCGGAAAGTATTAGTTGAGGATCATGGATCAAGAGTGGAATTTGTCCCTCCAAATGACGGAGAGATATACTCTGGGCCCTCTTGGTGATATCACATCGAAACCGCTTGCAAGCACGTGATATGATCACAAGGATGTTATATCACGGGAACGAGAAAAGAGTAATTGTTGGTAACGAGATTGAACAAGGTATGGTTGATACCAATAATCGAATCTCGGACAAGTAAAATATCGCGAGACAAAGGGAATAGTTCACGGGGTTGTTGGCTCACACGATCACGAGAGTCATCGTTGAATATATAGGAGTCATCACGGATCTCCAGATCCCGCTGTTGATTATTGATCGGAGAGGAGTCTCGATCATTTCTATCTTATTCGCGAACCCTAGGGTGACACACTTAAGGTTCGATGACGCGTTTGAGAGGATACGGAATATCGAAGAATATTTTGGGCAGCACCGAAATTGTTTCGAGGAAAATTGAAATAGTTCAAGGGGTTTTTCGTCGAATGGTTGTTAATAGAATTAACAAATGATTCGAGGTGCTATATGCAAAAGTTTGTTAATAGAATTAACAAATGCTGAAATAAAGAAATAAAAAGGTTTTATTTATTTATTAAAAGAAAACCTTTGGATTTTCCAAGTGGGAAATAATGGGGAAATGAGTGGGTGTGAGTGGAGTGTCCACTCACATGATGAGGGAAGAGGTGGGGGCACACCCATGGGCTGGCCGCACCCCCCTTGGGCTGCCTCCCCCCTCTCCTATAAAAGGAGGGTGAGAGCTCTCCCTCCTTCACACACTTGGCCACTTCCCTTTCCCTCCACCCGCTGCTCCATTCCATGGTCTCCGGCTTGGCGAAGCCCTGACCGTGGGATTCTTCACCACCACCACGTCGTCGTGCTGCTGGAGTTCCGAGGGATCCTCTACTTCCGCGCCCCGCTGGAACGAGGGAACGGAGGTCGTCATCAACCGTACGTGTGACCGATCACGGATGCACCGCCGGATTGCGGTGCCCATCTTCTCGCTATCGGGATCGGTGTGAGTACGACTACGCCAACAACGAGATTTGGTCTCGTACAACTTTGAGTCTTCGAGGGTATGTGTTCTACTTAACCCTCTTGTTGCCCGTTGCACTTCGTCTCCTAGATTAGATCTTGGCCTTTCGGGTGTCTCTTGCGTAGGAAATTTTTTGTTTTCTATGCAACGACCCCTTCAGTGGTATCAGAGGCTGATCTATGCGTAGATGTTTTGTACGGGTAGAACACATAGGTGTATGTGGGCGTTTATGATCATGTTATTGCCTCCTTGAGTATTTTATGATCTTAGTGGCATAGTAGGATGAACCTGCCCCAGACTAAGTTTACGTGTACTATGTACGCGAGAGTTGTCTCACTTGTGGCTAAGGGGGTGTCCGTTTCTCCTACTATAGTTAAGATCTAATCTACGAAGGGTTGCTAAAAATATGTTTATCAACGTTGTGGTTGATGTTCGTAGGTATGAACGGTTCTATCCTCGAAAGCCCTAAGCCACGTAAAATATGCAAAAATAAATTAGAAGCGTCTAACTAGTTTTTGCTGGGCATGTGATGTGATATGGTCAATATTACAAATTTGATGATGAGATGATCTATTTTGTAAATTATTGATATGCCGGAAGGTATCCATATGGTTGTCTTCTTATTGATGGACAATCAAGTTTGGGGTACCGTGGTACTTGGTACCACGCCGGTGGAATGATTGAGATCATACCATAATGCACATGATGGAGATCAAGTGCAAGAAGGACCATATCATATCACGTTATCCTTTCATGTGATGTCTGTGATGTTAATCCTTTTTATGCATCTTGTTTTGCTTAGATAACGTTGGTAGCATTATAAGATGATCCCTCTCACTTAATATCAAGATAATAATGTGTTCTTCCTTAAAGTATGCACCGTTAAGAAAGTTCGTCGTTTCGAGACACCACGTGATGATCGGGTGTGACAGACTCAATGTTCGCATACAATGGGTGTTTTAAAGCCTAGCATGTACAGACATGGCCTTGAAACACACGCAATACTACGGTTCTACTTGGCGAGCCTAGCATGTACAGACAATGCCTCGGAACACGTAACCGAAAGGTAAAGCATGAGTCATATGGATGATATGATGAACATGTCGATGTTCACCTTTGAAACTACATCATCTCACGTGATGATCGGTTTTGGTGTAGTGAATTTGGTTTGTGTAATCACTAAAGACGACTAAGAGGGATGTTGTTTTTGAGTGGGAGTTCATGGTTTAATTTTTGAATTAACTTGAACTTATTTATCATGAACAACAAATCAAAGTGAATTTGCACAAATTGTAGTATTCATTGGCATCCACATAACTACCTTACACTTAGATTGTTAATTGAGATATAACTCTTATGATCTGGTAAATACCATTTAAGATTGGTACCGTATTAGTGAAATTTAAAATTGAGTCCTATTGTAGATTTTTGGTATTTCCTACCTAGCTCCATATGGTTAATGATTGATTAATCTAGAGAGCAAATAATTCCTACTTAGAATCCAGAGTCATGGTTGCTTTCGTATTACTTTATCTTCAAAAGAATGTTTTGTTGATCAAGGTGATTTTGGAACTGAAAAGAGTTGTTTTCAGAAACAATCAAGTGAAAGATATATTGATATCTAGAAACTTATTTGTAGCAACATGACTGAGTATAATTTAGCGTGACAATGTTTGCTTATATTATCTGAATATATGCAAATTTAGCGTGACAATGTTTGCTTATATTATCTGAATATATGCAATGATTGAAGACGCTAGGCGTTTGAATATTCCAAGAAATTGGATGCTAAAAAATATCCTCTAAATTCCTTCCTTCGAGCTATAGTAGCTTAATCATAAAATTGTTACGATGGGATGGATTAAAAGTATGTGTAAAGTCGTTTACCTTACTTGGAGATTGCTAAGAGTGGAATCTAGAAGAATTCTATTAATATGGTGATATTAGTAGAACAATCAAACTCAAAGTATGACTCAATGGGTGATAGTATATGACTAACACGCCAAAGAAAATGAGCTAGTACGGCTAGCATTGTTTGATGTTGAATGATTCTTCTGTAAAGGAAAGGGAATATTGAAAATAGAATTGCAAATAGATATATGGCAGAAAATAAGATAACTGGAAAAGTCCAGCTCAGGAGTATATGCTTGATATACAAGTTATAGATGTATTACTAGTTAACAAAGTATTTTTGGGTATTTTGATACCACATTGGTTGGTATGAGTTGTCATACAAAGCAACGCAATGCAAGAAATACAAGGGCCTAAAAGGAACTAGTAATAGATGTGGAATCGATTATGACAAGAACATAAATAAAGTGTTATTGTGTTCATTGTAGTATCGAACCAAACATTCAAGATTTATTTTAAGAACTTAATAAGTTGTTATTTTGTTCTAGTCTTTTGTGAGAACAAATGAGATTGTTCAAACGATGACCATATTCCATAATTGATGGATATGTTAATATAAATCATGTTGGTAAATTAAACACCTATAAGACTGAATGCTAAACGTTCAAAGCTGTAAAAGATTTTCACTTAAATTGTGACACCACCATTTTAGTTCATATCGGAAAGGAAAACATGAAGGAACTCCATATTGATGGACTTCCGGAGTCATTTTGTTTTGAATAAATTGACGCTTGTGAGACCTCTTCCAAAAGATGACTAGAATTCCGTTCATAGGTCAAAGTAGAATGGACGACTAATTTAGTGGAGATTATACATATTGATGTATATAGTCCATTATGTGTAGTCATGTATGGTGGATTAATTTTTCCTTCATAAAATTATGTCGATGATTTAAGTAGATATGTGAGTATATCTATTTAAAGGGAACAGAGTTTGACATTTTTTAATTGGTTCAAAAGGTTGTTAATATGAAGTTAAAATCAATGTAACAAGATAATCAAGTATTTATGATTGGATCATAAAGGATAAAGTTTGAGTTACAAGTTTAGCAAAACATCTGAGAAGTTGCAGAATTGTTCTACAACTTATACTTCTCGAATACCCCACATTAGATTGGAGTACTCAAAAGACAAAATCAAACCCTGTTTGACATGGTAGGATTGATAAAATTGCCATTATAATTTTGTAGTTTATACATTAAGGACAACCGCTTTTACACTGAAAAGAGCACCATCATGATCCGTTGAAATTGACAACATATAAGATATGGTTTGGGTAATGACCCGAATTGTCATTTTTCTTAAGTTTTGGTATCCATAGCATGTGTAAAATGTTTACAACCAAAATAGGATAAATATATGTTTATAAGGTTATCCCAAATAAAACATTGGGTATTTCTCCTATCACCGAACCAAAAGACAAATGTTGTTTGTCAGAAAGGGTTGATTTCTCGAGAAAGTAGTTCTTGCGAAACAAGTGAGTGGGAGCACAGTACAAACTCAACGAGATTAGAGAATCTTCGTTATCATGTCAAGAGTAGCGCAACACTGGAAGTTGTTCCGGGGTTTACTATTTTGACTAAGTAGAAGACACTACAAATGTTGTAGATACTTCAAATGAGTTTGCGAACTGTACCAGAAAAGTCCAAAAACTTTGTACTTACAACAACTTGTGGTTTAAGTGTAAAGTGTTGTTTTGACAACAAAAGGACCTGGACCTTATAAAGGAAGCAAATGATGGGCCCTGACTTCGTAAAATTGACTATGAGTCATTATATCCGCCATAGTATCCTTGTATGAATATCAAGTATGTGACTTGGTAGTCCTTTCAATAGGCATGATGCCTAACGATAGGAAAGGGGTCTATATAGCGAAAAATACATGGATACTTATCGAAAAGTTGTTTTCGACGAAGTTCAAAGAGTTGACTACTACAAGATTTCGATCTTCCGTAGTGATGCTTTAGTCTTTGCGGATAGTTCTAGCAAAAAGTTACATTTTATGATATGGCAGTTCAATAACAAAACCAACTCTCCTCTCGAGGAAGTTTGATCAAGGATGTGTACTTGACACAGTCTAAGAGTTTTGTAAAATTCAAAAGGTTGCTATAAAGGCATGCACACTTCAATGGTTGAAGTGAGCATAGAGAAGTTGAAATCTTTAGCTTAATGAAGTTATCAAAAGAGTTTGATTCCATCATGAATAATAAAGATGCTTGTAGAGTTACAAGAAATTAAGTGGGAGCGCTATGACATATTTCCAATACTTTATGTAGATGACATATGGTTGATTGGAAAATATGTATTTTAAATTAACACGGTTAATATTTTCGATTTCATATTGATGAAAGGCTTAGAAGATATTGAGCATCGATATCTATAAAAGATGGATTGACGCACCTGATATGATTGAAGCCAAATTACATAGATGAAATATTGAAGTAAGTCAATATGAAACTGACAAGAAGGAGTTCTTGTCACATGGAAAATAATTGAGCAAGATTCATGTGTTTTGACACATGATGAGCATCATTGAAATTGAGATTTCTAAGTCATGTTTCCATGCTATGTACACAACCAGATGAGTCCTATGCTATAAAATGTTATAGTAGGATAATTCATATGATGATTAGACAACAGTGGGAGAGATCCTTGTGTCATTTTAGAAATGCTAAGGATATGTTTTCCTATATAGTAATGACAAAATATTAGTTGTAATATGTTACACTAATAGTCTTGTCATTTATTCAAGTAATTTTATCTCAATTAAAATATGTGATGAAGGGTAGCACAATAGGATGGAAGAAAGTTCCATGCTGGATTTGAAAGAGTTTCAAAAATTAAAATATTATGACAGATACTACAACAAAGGCTAAAGTATATCGTTGTGTTAACAACTGATTATAAGCGTTTTTTGTGTCAAGGAGTTCTTTATTGAACTTGGTGAATTTCCAAGAATGCTGAAACTATGAAGCTACATTTTCACAATGTTAGTAACATCAGTTTAAGCTGATGAATTAAGGTATCACCGGAACTTGGTGAGTTTCCAAGAATGCTCACACTATGAAGCTACAGTTTCACAATATGTTAGTGACATCAGTTTAAGCTGAGGAATTAAGTTTTCACCAATTGACCATATATATACAAAGCCATCTCATTAGAGAATGAGTGATGCGTGTAGACGCAAAGAACATGCAAATACAATAGGACCTGAACATTTCAGATCTTTTTGATGATGTTTACCGCATGCGAAGCATGGTAATAACACTGGTACGCCATATGTGTTAAAGTGCTTACAGACTAGATTATTGACTCTAGTGCAAGTGGGAGACTGAAGGGAATATGCCCGAGAGGCAATAATAAAATGGTTATTATCTTATTCCTTGTTTATGATGAATTTTTATTTCTCATGCTAGAATTGTATTAACCGGAAACGTTGATACATGTGTGCTTAATAAACAAACAATGGTTCCTAGTAAAGCCTCTCTTTTAACTAACTCGTTGATTAATAGATGATCAAGGTTTCCTGATCATGAACATTGGATGTTATTAATAACGGGGTCATGTCATTAGAAGAATGATGTGATGAACATATACCCAAAGAGAATATAGCAATGCGATCAAGTCATTTAGTTTACATTGTTATATCAAACATACGAAGTAACTTATTCCTTAGACTATGAGATCATGTCAATCGCTGATATCGGAAGAGTGCTTTGAAGGCATCAAACATCACACCGTAACAGGGTGACTATAAAGGTGTCGTTAAGTATTCGGAAAGTATTAGTTGAGGATCATGGATCAAGAGTGGAATTTGTCCATCCAAATGACTAAGAGATATACTCTGGGCCCTCTCGGTGATATCACATCGAAACCGCTTGCAAGCACGTGATATGATCACAAGGATGTTATATCACGGGAACGAGAAAAGAGTACTTGTTGATAACGAGATTGAACAAGGTATGGTTGATACCAATGATCGAATCTCGGACAAGTAAAATATCGCGAGACAAAGGGAATAGTTCACGGTGTTGTTGGTTCGCACGATCACGAGAGTCATCGTTGAATATATAGGAGTCATCACGGATCTCCAGATCCCGATGTTGATTATTGATCGGAGAGGAGTCTCGATCATGTCTATCTTATTCGCGAACCGTAGGGTGACACACTTAAGGTTCGATGACGCGTTTGAGAGGATACGGAATATCGAAGAATATTTTGGGCAGCACCGAAATTGTTTCAGGGAAAATTGAAATAGTTCAAGGGGTTTTTCGTCGAATGGTTGTTAATAGAATTAACAAATGATTCGAGGTGCTATATGCAAAAGTTTGTTAATAGAATTAACAAATGCTGAAATAAAGAAATAAAAAGGTTTTATTTATTTATTAAAAGAAAACCTTTGGATTTTCCAAGTGGGAAATAATGGGGAAATGAGTGGGTGTGAGTGGAGTGTCCACTCACATGATGAGGGAAGAGGTGGGGGCACACCCATGGGCTGGCCACACCCCCCTTGGGCTGCCTCCCCCCTCTCCTATAAAAGGAGGGTGAGAGCTCTCCCTCCTTCACACACTTGGCCACTTCCCTTTCCCTCCACCCGCTGCTCCATTCCATGGTCTCCGGCTTGGCGAAGCCCTGACCGTGGGATTCTTCACCACCACCACGTCGTCGTGCTGCTGGAGTTCCGAGGGATCCTCTACTTCCGCGCCCCGCTGGAACGAGGGAACGGAGGTCGTCATCAACCGTACGTGTGACCGATCACGGATGCACCGCCGGATTGCGGTGCCCATCTTCTCGCTATCACTACACCACGGAGCAGATTTGGGGGCAAATTTTCTGCCGGGAAAGGTCGTTTTACGGGGCAGTATGACTGTCGCGAAAGGTTTTTTCCCGGCTGATTAATCTGCCCGCTATAACCCTGCCGGGAAAGAGCTTTCCCGGTTGTTTCTTTTTGTCGGCTGTTTGTGTGCCCTCTTAAAGTCATTTTTCCCGGCAGTCCACATTTTCCCCGGCAGGTGGATGTGCCAGCCGGGAATGACTTATGCCGGCTGGTCGATGTTTTACCGGCTGTTTAGCTGCCCTAACATGCAATTAGGTATGCCGGCTATTTATATGCTTATTGCCGGCTGATGAATTGCCCCCACTGTTAGATAGCTTTGCCGGCACTTTATTGTACTATTACCGGCACTCGAATAGCCCTTAAATTTGGCTCACGATTTGGCAGCATTGTACTACACATGCATGCTCATTTATAGTTACAGCTCATCAAATACATACAAACTAGCACAAGATATCTTTCATAGGTGAACACTCAACACATGATTCATTCAGCTCTTCCACAAGTGATCATTCACAAAAAATACATGGTTCATATCAACCGTACAAAGATCGAGTCAGACCACTCTCCATCGACAATTGATCAAGTCATATTCAAAATGGGACACAGCATGCATAGTTCATATCAACAAAAGAAAGATCAACTCCTATTCAAGAACCCGCAAGGGCATAGCGGAGTCACTACAAACTCAAGCAGCCGCAGACACATAACGGAGTCGTCCTCGACTGCCGCACTCCCCTGCATCATACCAAGCAGACTCAAGCAGCCGCAAGCGCATAGCGGAGTCATCCTCGACTGTCAGCACTCCCCTGCATCACACCAAGCGCAAGGCGAGAACATTAGTACAAGGTTTGAATGCATTAAGGTCGATCATAATAGGCCATGCATAAGACAGATTGCGTGCATTTGTAAACTAGAAATTTTTACTCCCAAACATATTACACAAGACCCCCAATATACTGCATGTGCCAAAACAAAACCCTTGGTAGTAAAAGGTGGAAAACAAGGACATGACGCTAGGTAAGACACGCACAGCTGTCATTGCTTCGCCATTTCATACAATACAATTGATTGAAGCAAGAAATGCCAGAACTATTTAGAACCCAATTTAGCAATTGAAGTAACATGTATCAGTAGTTCATTACCACCTAGTACTCGCTAATGTCAAGGTCAATATTAAGGATTATATGATGGGTATACTTAACTAATCTTGCTTCAGGCCCACATTACTTTCATTATACAACAGTACATTTGGTGCAACGTGGACAGGGTAGCCAAGGTTCCATGAAGGGTAGCCAAGGTTCCATGAATCTCCCTGTCTGATGTTTCAGTCTCGGTTCCTTGCCTTGAGTACTAAAGTCTATAAATTTATTATTTGTTGCCTTTCAGATTGCTGGGCGTGTTCTTTCTTAGTGGCACCTTCAACCAAGTTTACACAGGATATTTTTCATTCCTAGATATCTACGCAGGCTGCATCAAAAGCATTGGCTAAGACACTGGTAAGCAGCTTCATTAGTGAATTGATTGGCTAACAGGTGTATCAAACGGATATCTCTCTCTCTCTCTCTCTCTCTCTCTCACTCCCCCAATATTAGTGAAATAAAATGTCCACTGCTTAAATATTGTTATGTACTTGCTCACGTCGTCTTTAGGATTAATTTATATGCGCAACCGTGAGCATCTTTTGCCGGGAAGTAGACATATTCCAGATATGTTTGCATAAGATTCAGGTATTTAAAAAGTAAGTGTGATTCATAGCATCCCTGGTCGTTTTCTTCTCCACGCAAATACAGAGCTACACAAGCATCCCTAGTGGAGCTTGCTGCATAATAAACTAAACTGAACCAAACTCCATACCAACTGAACATGTTAAAACCTGAACCAAACTCCACACCATTTAAAACCATTCTCAGATTTATATGTATAAGTCAATAAGTGCATACAACACACAGAAATGCATTATACCCTGCTACTTAACTTTGTATTAAAGCCAAACGTCCATTGCAACAAAAAACTAGCAAGTCTTGAGAATTGAAGATTTCTTACCTCTATCATTCTATCTGCGGAGGTGAGACTTGCTTTGTCATGGATTTCTGCACCTCCAGCTGCATATATACAAAGTAAACATTGTCAAGAAACTTCACTTAACCGTTGCAACAAAAAAATGAACTAAGTAAATAAAATCCTACATGCTTATACGGCCAGGCAATTGTTCTTCCTTGAGATTGTCCAATAGTGGCAACATTCCCAATAGGACGAGGCAAGATGGCGTCTCTTTTCATTATATAGTCGATGACAACTTCACAACATTCATTACCAAGCTCCCGACCCCCTACTACCTTCTTCCGATCAGTTGACAAAATCGTACCTTTTGCAACAGGGGTACTATGGCCTCTGAAAATGTTATATAGTACCACTTCGCTTCCTTGCTGAAATAAAGTGTGAAACAAGGCAGGAGTATAAGAAATAAGCACTAGGAATTTGCAGTCATACAAAAAAAACAGAAACTGTACTAAATAAAACAAGACCTGATGATTCTTTTGTGTAATTGGTGCTCCTGGCTTCTTTTGTAGCTCGACTTGTTCCTTCTTCTTTTGTATGATGCCTTGTTCCTTTTTCTTTTGTAGTTGCTCCGCTTCCTTCTTCTTTCTTTCTTCAACCTCCTTCTCCTTCTGCCGTTCTCCAGCCTCTTTCTGCAGCTCTGCTTCCTTCCACTTCTTCTCAAGGATTTGTTGATGTTGGGCTGCTTCTCAGTTTTGGAACTGTGTTGCTTCCTTCTTCCTACACAATAGTGCTGCTTTTGCTTTCTTCATACTTTCAAATTGGGCCACTGATTCCCTCAACTCTCGCTCCCAGCGCTCTTCCTCCGCATCACAGAGTAAATCTTCTTCATCGCAAGCAATAGATTCTCCAACACTATCGAACTCAATATTGTTGTTCCCACCATTGGACTGTGACACCCTCATCCTAAGTTGGCTTACTTCTTCCTTTAGTGCATCAATCATGACTTTTGTGTCATTTTTTATTTCATCTACCTCCTCCCTTAGCTGCTCATTATCCCTCCTGGCTTTTTCAGTCTCTAGCTCAGCCATCTGCAACCTTGTGGATTTCAGTCTTTGCGCTCCAGGCATGCCTAGAGCAGCAGGACTTGTTCCTAGGCCTACGCAACGAACATAGCCATTCTTCTCTTTACCTAGTACATGTGGCAAGATATCACCTTGTTGAATGTTTTTTTCCAAAAGTTCGGGATGATCTTCCATTGTTTGTTCTATTTTTTCCTACAATAAGAGTTTCGATGAGGAAAAAATGTTAATACATTTTAACACATGAACTTTCAAGCAGAAAATAAGTCTTGTGTTGTAGAAGAACTTACAAGTATGTCGATTGTTTCCTTAGTTTGAGGTTTTCCTTTCTTGCTTTGGTGTGTTCTTATAAATACTTCGTCTCTACGTGGAGCAAATCCATTCTCCTTATGCTTCATCAAGTATAGTAGAAAGTTAGTCATCCTTGCTATGCATACTATGGTAAAGTATGCTCAAAATGTACGAAATTATATACCATTTCATCTGTAACGCGGGCATCGCTCTTGCTTCCTGATGTATGAAACACCTTCTGCTTTTCTCGGTTTTTCTTTCCTTGTTCAGTTCGTTTCTATGAGCAAAAAATTACAAGTAAACTTTGTGTGCCTAGTTTCTACACATGAACAGAACTGCAATAAGTGAATGATGAATTAGAATAGTACCTTGGCTTCTTCACTTCTCCAAAATTTCATAAGCCATTCACAATCAGTAGGAGTTACTCTATTATCCTTTTTGAAAAGAGCATAGAGTTCCTCATCGGTTCTTTCTTCTTTGTAAATCTTTTGTCTCAAATCTGCCTTGAAATCTTTCCATTTCTTGTGAGCACTTCCCATGACAAAGTCCTTTAGTTTGTCATCCACAAAATAGTATTTCTAGTATAGAAGCATGTGTTTGTATTAGTATGCTACTTTAGAAGAATCAATTATAATGAGGAGACAAGATATAAATAGTACAACAACTACATCGTACCCTTAAGGTTGTCATTAGCTCATTCTTCTTTTCAGCATCAACTTGTCTCCAATCCGCATGTGCAAGTGGGATATGACTTTTTACATGTGTGGCTATGAAGTTGTTGAATTCTGAGGCATTCTTGCCATTTGGCTGTCCTTTTTCATTAAATGAAACAGGTACCGGTGGCTGTCCTTTTCTATCATATACAATGTGCATTTGAGTGCGCTTCCGTCCATTTCGTTTCTTTTGTTGATCATCCAAACCATGGCCTAACAAAAAAATATAGAGGTTAATGTTTGCTGCTTGCTGATCCTATTTGCATTTCTACATACAGTACTACCATATTAGTTGATGAAACTTAAGTGTTGTGAACATACCTTCACCCTCTTGGTCAACAACCATATTTTCACCATCTCCTTCACCATCTGACTCGTGTCTAGCATTTGAGCGAATTCTTAGCACTCGGTCTGATTCTAGAATAGTTTCATCTAGGGATCTCTGCAAATGACAACCACATTTATAAGCAATTAAGTCAAGAATTAAAAGTACTCCCTATCAAAATAAATTAACCAATGATATGAGCAACTAAGAATTAATTTCTACATCACCTTCTTTCTTTGTTTTTCTACCGGCTTAGTCTTACGCGGTTCTGTCACCTCAACAACAACAAGGGGAGAAACCCCAAGGCTCTTCAATTTCTCACTGTTTTTTGTTATTTCTAGTACACGTGCACCATCTATCAAAGCAGCCCTAGCTTCTAGATCTTTTTCCATTGTTTTTCCTGAAAAACAACAAGACAAGAAGATTAGTACAATTTTATTCAATTTGAAGTGGCTAAAGAAAAACTTAAACTAAAAATCACAGACTTTGGCTTCTCCTTTGCAGAAACAAGTATTCCATCTACATCATTCCTAGTTTGGGGGTATATCTCTCAAGTTAATGTTGAGGCATACTGAACCTGTAGGGATTATTTGTTTGCTAAATAAAACTCTCTTATGCACTGGGGGAGCTAGTTGGGGCCTAACTGGGAAATGGCCTGCCATGGATTTTGCTAAAAATAACTATACTAGTGAATTAAGAGTGCAACTTCTGAAGCCCAGTACTCAAGCTCAGTCCATGTCCTTGTGTGTGCATTTTTCTCTTAATGTTTGGACTGTGTAAGAATCGTTGAAGCTAGCTCCTAGTTTCATTTATGAGTCTTGTTGTTGTTGGGCCGCTAGAAGCTACAATATCTTCTTATTAAATTTGTGTAGTGTGTGTTGTGTGGTGTACATGTGAATTCAGTTTCATCTCTGATTACGTACCATTAGCTTCTACTAGTTTCTGCCATTGAAGGGTTCATGTGATGTCCATGTCCTGCTATGCTTTTTGATGCATATATGTATGAATATTCTAATGCTTCAAGGCTCCCAGTTTCAGCTTGCTCTCTTACAGGGCCAAGGGAATCAAGCTTAGTCCAATTCTGAACGTTGGGACTATTTCCCAAACAAAAAAAGGGAAATCTTGTACCTACTACCATTTTTACCGATCCGTGGAGATGCGATGCTACGTACTGAACTGGGCTTGACCAGCTGCTTGTGCTGGTATCAATGGACTGGGATTTAACTGCTGAGCCACTAATCACTAATGCATTCGTATACGTATTTTTTGGCAAACATCTATGCTAAACAGAGCAAGGAAAAACAAAGGGAGAAATAATAAAAGCTACTAATACAGGGAACAGAGCAAAGCATGCTACAGAGCAGAGCAAACGATAGCGATTCTGGCATTTGACATACCTCAAAGCATAGATTGTTTAGGTGTTGATCTTCCTTGTCTCAGGGTACTAATGGAGCATGCTTGATTCTGGGAAGCTTCTGCTGGATTCCTGCAAATGGCAGTGCAAATCAAGTCAAGAAATGCTCACCGAGGTGCAAATCGCAGTGCAAATCTTAGGGAGCCGATGCGCCGGCGTCCATGCTCACCGAGGGGAGGGTCAAGTGGATATTGAAGGCCCCACTTGCTCCGGTGGCTGTGGCGTAGAAGATCCGCAGGCGGTGGCCAACGAAGAAGTGGCCGGCGACGATTGCTCCGGTAGCTTGGAGGCGGAGGGCGCCGGTGCAGGAAGAAGCCCGGGGTCGCTGAGGCTGGAGGGCGGTGGTGGGCGGCACAGTTATACGAGGCGGAGGGTGTGGCGCGGTAAGGAGGCGGAGGGCGGCGACGCGGTAAGGAGGCTGGGAGTGGGTGGAGGGCCGGCGACGGCGCAGCAAGATGGCGCAGAGAGCGGGTGGAGGGCGGAGGGTGGTGGTCGGGGGCACGGTACAGAAGCGGAGGCGGAGGTTCGCGGGCGCGGAGAGTGGCCGGAGGGCAGGCGGCGGCGCCGGAAGAGTGAAAAAATTGGGGATTTTTCTTCTAGGGCTTTGGATTCTGTATGCACTCACAGTGCTAGCGCCACTCGCCCTAACTCTAATATTTTCGCTCTGCCCGCGCGTATGTCCGCAACCCGTGCCAAAAAAATTCGCTACCTAGTGTGTAGATGTGCCGGCAGTTCCATCTGCCGGGAAAGACTTCCATCGGCAGTCTACCTGCCTCCGTATATTGATACTATAGGTGGCAGTTCATAGCCGGGACAAAAATATTTTTGCCGGCTGATTATCTGCCCTCCCGACTTTTTGCCGGCAGTTAAATTGCCCTCTAAAATCGATTTTTTGCCGGCTATTCTTTGCCCCCAAATTTGGCCCGTGGTGTAGTGTATCGGGATCGGTGTGAGTACGACTACGCCAACAACGAGATTTGATCTCATACCACTTTGAGTCTTCGAGGGTATGTGTTCTCCTTAACCCTCTTGTTGCCTGTTGCACTTCGTCTCCTAGATTAGATCTTGGCCTTTCGGGTGTCTCTCGCGTAGGAAATTTTTTGTTTTCTATGCAACGACCCCTTCAGCCTGGGGTTCCTCGAGTGGATGTGGTGACGGATTCCCTTGCTCAGCTCCGAAAGCATGCAGATGGGATCAGTTCCCTGATTGGTGATGCCACCCAAGTGCTGAGGCAACTCCACGAGCGCCTTCTGGTGGATGTCGCAGTCCCACCTACGCTGGGCGGTCTCCTGAAGGTTTTCCTGGAGGATGATATCCTTCAGGCCTATTCAGTTGCTCAATCAGAGTGCGGAGCGAAGACCGCCATCCAGTTCGCATTGGCGCACGGAGTCGAAGGCTTGGATGAAGCATACTCGAATCTTCCCGTCAATCCTCCCACGGGTAGAAAGGTAGCGCTTCGTCCTTTCGGCGATCTGGCTGAAGTCCTCGCTCGGAAGTTGTCCGCCTTGCTTACTCGCGCCAGTCTCAAGGGGCAATCTGTTGCGAGCGGCAGTACTTCCGCGATTCCATAGGGTAGATTTAGGTTATTCCTCTTGATGTAACGAATCTTGGGATGTATTCCCGTACTTCTATATTTAATCAGAATGTTCTTTTGATATCCGACTTGCGATTTCTTGCAATTGATTGCTGTGAAGTTCTCCCGATGGGAGTAGCCCCCGAGCACCTGTCGAATAGGTGGTTTATTTTCTCGATTGGGGTGACTATGAAGTGTTTCCTTAACTTGTGTATTTTCTTCCAGGAAATTGGTGCTGCCGCGGAATCTTCGAGTAGATCTGCCGCACGATTGGATCCGCTTGTTGCTGTTGTTAGCACTTTTTCTTCTCTTTGTGATCGTGTCGCGGATGGTGAACGCAAATATAAAGCTTTGCGCGGAGTGGTTGATGTGGCCAAATCGAAACAAAAACTAGCGGCTGATCGAGAACAGTTTTTGATGGAGGAACTTGCAGCCGTCGCCAAGGATATGTTGTGTATGCACGTGAGCCCCCTAGCTTGTAGTTTGACTGCCCTTCTTTCCTTTGCTGACTTTTTGTAACCTTCTTTTGTAGTTGTTGAGCCTGATGGTCAATGTGAAGCGCATTGGGTGGATAACCTTATTGCTCACGAATCTGGTAGCTCCAAACCACATGCGAACAACTTCTGGTCGGACCGTAGTCGAGGCTTTGTGCTGGCTACGTTGAAGTATCGACTAGTCCAGGCGAAGATATTCGTGAATTCCTTCCATGAGGCCTTGATTGCTGTGAACTCCGCTTTCTATCCGTTGGAGAGAGGTCCAGAAGACTTGAGCCATCTCCTCAGGACTTTCGGTCGAGAAGGTGAAATTCGCGAGTGTGTCCGCAATCAGATGATTTGCGGGTCCGTAGTAGCCCTTTCCTTCGTCCGATTGTGGCATCCTGAGGTGAATTTCAACTCTGTAGCTATGCTCCCTGATGGTCTAGTTGATATGTCCCCTCATTATAGAGTTGTTCGGCCTGCAGTAGAGGAGATTATTCGATTGACCTCGGAAGGGGTGGATCGGGTATTAGCCGAGGAAAATGCTCGTCGCCATATGTAATCGTAGGATGTATGTATCATGTTACTTTGTATAGTTGTCCAAAACTTTGTAAGGTGTCTACCTTGTTGTAACTTTGTATATAATTTTTTTCATGTTATGCTAAGTTAGGTGCATCCCCCGTGTATTTGGGGTGTATACCTGTTATTTAGCGTGTAAGGATAAAGAACTCGATTAGCTATGGTTGAGAAACCATGTATTTTATTGAAATGACTGAGAAGCCATGTGTTTCTTTCGAGCTACAGGATGGCTTATATAGCCTTATTTTTGCGGATAAAGATAAATCTAAGGATAGAATTTGCGGAGGTGCGCAACATTCCATGGGTTGGAGTAGATGCCACCAGTCGTCAGGCGATAGGCGCCACCTGGGATAACTTCGTGTATTATGAAGGATCCCTCCCATGGTGGTTCGAGCTTGTGCCCTTCCTTCTGCTTGAGCCGTAGTACTAAATCTCCCACCGCGAAGGCTCTATGACGTATACGGCGACTGTGATAGTTTCGCAACGACTGTTGGTATACTGCAGATCTTGCGAGTGCAATATCGCGTATTTCGTCGAGTGCATTCATATCTTCCGCGAGTGCCCTGTTAGAGCTTTCTTCGCTGTAAGCAACGACCCGCGGGGCGCTGAATTTGACATCCTCGGGAAGGACTGCTTCAGCCCCATAGACCATGACAAATGGTGTGTATTTTGTGAATCGATTTGGGGTTGTGCGGAGGCTACATAGCACGGAGGGTAACTCTTCTGCGCAGTGTCCTGCTGCTGGGTGTAGACGATCGAGTAGCCGTTTCTTTATTCCAGCTGAGACCAATCCGTTGGATCGCTCGATTTGACCGTTGGTTTGCGGGTGAGTCACTGAAGCGAAGCTGAGGGTGATTCCCTTTTCCTCGCAGAACTGCTATGTTTCCTTGGCCGTGAAATTGCTTCCATTGTCGGTGATGATGTTGTGAGGTATCCCGAATCTGCACACGATGGAGTCGAGGAATTTCACGGCGCATTGGGCGCCGGCCAAGGTAACTGGCATCGCTTCGATCCACTTCGTGAATTTGTCGACTGCGACGAGCAAGTGTGTATATCCTCCAGGTGTAGACTTGTGTAGTGGTCCTACCATGTCTAGCCCCCACTGTGCGAAGGGCCAGGCAATTTGTATCATGTGTAGATCTATGGCGGGTGCATGCGGTTTGGGCGCGAATCTTTGACATGCATTGCACCTGTCGACTAGGTCTTTTGCATCTCTGGCTGATGTAAGCCAGTAGAATCCTGCTCGAAAAGCTTTGCCAACAATTGCCTTCCAGCTGGCGTGGTGTCCACAATTCCCTTGGTGTATGTCTTGCAGCAATTCTTTGTCATCTTCGGGTGCTATACATCTTTGCAGTATGCCTGAGATGCTCTGTTTGTATAGCTCTCCGTTGAGTACCCGAAAAGATTTGCTGCGTCGGACTATTTGTCGAGCCTCGCGAACGTCTGCTGGGAGCTGTTTGGCGGACCAGTAGTCGAGTTATTTCTGCGTCCAGACTGGCTCGACCAGAAAAACTTGTCTTGAAATACCATGAGTAGGCTCGATGATAGCAACTTGCGGGCTGACCTATGTTTCCAATGCTGCAGGCGCTCCTGTAGTTTTCTTGACCTTCACTGAACGCTTGGTCATCCGCTCGAAATATATTCCTGGCGGTATGGACGTGTTTGTGGACCCCATGTTTGCCAGCCTATCTGCCTCTTCATTGCTGGATCTCGTGATGTGCTTCAGCTCACATCCTTTGAAACTTCCTTCGAGTAGATTGTACATGTCTCGATAGGCAACCATGTTTTCTGCGATAGCGTCGCAGTCCTTCATTTTCTGTTGCACGATGAGATTGGAATCACCATAGATCATTAGTCGGGTGGCTCCACATGCGATTTCCATCTTCATCCCATGTAACAGGGCCTCGTATTCTGCGTCGTTGTTGGATGCTGGATCGTCGGGTGGGAAATTCAATCGCAGGACGTATTGCAATTTGTCTCCTCTGGGTGATATAAGGACGATCCCAGCTCCAGCTCCTTCGTTCCTTTTGGGCCCGTCAAAGTACATGATCCAGTTGCTCGTGTACTCTGGCGGTCCGGGTGTTTGTAATTCTGTCCACTCGCTCAGGAATTCCACGAGTACCTGTGATTTCACGGAATTGCGCCCTGCATAGCTGATGTCCTAGGTGCCTAGCTCAATGCTCCACTAAGCTATTCTTCCGGATGCCATTGGATTGTTCATGATGGGACCGAGTGATGCGTCGTTTAACACCGTTACGGTGTGCTCCTGGAAGTAGTGTTTGAGCTTTCGGGCAGTGAGGACAACCCCGTATGCAAGCTTCTGGTAGTGAGGGTCTCGCTGTTTGCACGACGAAAGCATCTCACTGATGTAGTAGATTGGCCTTTGAACTCCATACGCCTTGCCTTCCTCCGGTCTTTCGACCACGATGGTCGTGCTGATGACCTGGTTTGTTGCGGCTAGGTATAGGTACAATGGCTCCCTATCTTGTGGTGTAGCTAGGATACGCCTGCTCTGTAGCGTTCGCTTTAGATCTGCGAAAGCCTGTTTAGCTCGGGTGTCCACTCGAATTTATCTGTCTTCTTCAACAGCTTGTAGAAGGGTAACGCCTTCTCGCCCAATCGCGCAATGAATCTGCTCAAGGCGGCTAGTCGTCATGCGAGCTGTTGTACCCCACGTAGATTGGTTGGCTCCTTCATTGTTAAGATTGCTTGTATCTTCTCCGGGTTGGCTTCAATTCCTCTGGCGGACACCAGGTACCCGAGAAGTTGTCCTGCAGGGACGCCGAAGACGCATTTTGTCGGGTTGAGTTTGATCCTGTACGCGTTCAATGCATCGAACGTTTCTTTGATATCCTCGAGGAGTGTGTCCTCCACTCGAGTCTTGATGACGATGTCGTCAACGTACACTTGTACGTTCTTGCCAATGAGCTTGGCGAGGCATTTTTGCATGCAGCGCTGATATGTTGCGCCTGCGTTCTTTAGCCCGAAGGGCATTGTCGTGTAGCAGTAAACACCGTGGGGTGTGATAAATGATGTCTTCTCCTCGTCCTCCTTTTTCATCCTGATCTGATTATAACCAGAATAGGCGTCCAAGAAGGAGAGACGTTGGCATCCTGCGGTAGAGTCCACGATCTGGTCGATCTGTGGTCGGGGAAAGTTATCCTTGGGGCAGTGCTTATTCAACGACGTGTAGTCGATGCACACGCGAAGGATGTCAGTATTCTTCTTCGGGACTAGCACCGGGTTTGCTAACCAGGTGAAAAGCTTTATTTCGCGGATGAATTTTGCCGCGAGTAGTCTGTTTATTTCTTCTCCAAGTGCTTTCTGCTTGGGCTCCGAGAACCGTCAGGTGGTCTGCTTGATGGGCTTTGCGTCTTTGTAGACTTTGAGTGAGTGCTCGGCGAACTCCCTGGGTATTCCTGGCATATCTGAGGGTTGCCAGGCGAAAATTTCCCAATACTCACGGAGGAGTTCGACGAGCGCGCTTTCCTATGCTGGCGAGAGGGTAGTGGAGACCATTGCCATTTTAGCAGAATCTGTCGGGTGCACTTGATGTTTGCGAGTGTCGCTATTGGCACTGAATTCCAGCTCCGGTGCGTTCTTCTTTGTGAGGGGCATCAGGGAGTGATCCGTGGTTTTTTCTATCTCTTCCAGTTCTTCGTGCATCCCGAAAGATTTGGCGATCTCGTTGAACTCGATGTCGCACTTGTTGGATTTTTGGAAATCTCCGTCGATGGTGATTGTGCCGTATTCCCCAAGTAGCGTGAGTTTCAGATATGCATAATGTGGTACTGCCATGAATCTTGCGAACGCTGTTCGACCAAGAATGGCGTGGTACTGTGAGGGCCAGTCAACTACTTCAAAGTCAAGGAATTCTCTCATGTAATTGCGTCGATTGCCCAACACCACCTCCAGGTTGATTGTTCCGAGTGGGCGGATCGCCTTTCCTAGAGCTATCCCGTGGAAGGATGTTTCTGATTCTGCGAGTCCCTCCAGGTTCCTGTTCATCCGACGGAGTGTGTCCGCGTATATGGTGTTGATGCCGCTGCCCCCGTCCATGAATACGCGAGCCAGTTCGTCATTGCCAATTTGTGCTTGGATTACTAGGGCAGCGTGTCCTGGTCGATAGACTCGTGGGGGGTGATCTTCCTTGGAGAAGGTGATCGGTTGGTCTGCCATCTTCAAGTATTCGGGTTTTGTAGGTGGGGCTTGCACAACCATGCATATTTGTCGCGTGTTTGTCTTCTGGACCCTGCGTGATGGACATACCTTTTGTATCATGCCTAGGAGTCCTGCTGGGTTCGGGTATGCATTGCCTCCTTGGTTTGCGACGGGCGGCGCAGGTAGTGCAGCTAGTACCACATTCTGGTTTCCTGGTGGAGGTAGGGGTTGTGGCGGTTGGAATCCTTGGTGTCCTCCTCCTGGAAGTTGCGGGTAGCCTTGACTAACTGCCGATCTGTTCTTCTTCGAGAAGGCCTCGTGGATGTCAAGGAACTTTCGCCAATCCTTGAGAAGGTGTGTTGCCTCAGTTTTGTCTGTGCCCTTATCTGTAAATAGATGTAGCGTGCAGTATCCATCAAGGTCCTCCTTGGGAGTTTTGTCTTCCGTCTTTGGCTTCCATTCGCGATTTCCACGGCGTCCGTTATCGCGATTCCGTGTGAATTCTGCTGCTACCAGTTCTTTTCGGTCGTCATGATCGTAGTACTTCCTTCTTTTCTTTCGACCGTGGCAGTCGTCTTCGGGTGCGGGCGAAGATGCCCTCTCGTTGCGCACTGAATCCTCTCCGTTAGCCCATCTATCGGCTATGATCATTAGTTCTCCAATAGTTTTGGGTGCGGATCGTCCCAGTTCTTCTCTGAAAGCAGTTCGTCGAGCGTCCTTTACGAAAGCTTCGACCGCTACTTCTTCCGATATGTTTCCCGCGGTGTTTCTGAGCGTGGTCCATCGCTGAATATATTCGCGAGTGGATTCTCCACTCTTCTGCTTGCAGGCTCGTAGTTCCTCGATGGTCGCCGGTCTTTTGTATGTGGCTTGGAAATTTTTGCAGAAATCGAAGTGTAGATCGTCCCATGATCCGTAGCAGGACTTCGGTTTTTCTTCCAGCCAACTGCGTGCCGCTCCTACCAAGTGTAGGTTGAGGTACTGCATAGCCGTGTTCTTGTTCCCACGCTGGCATTTTACTGCCGTGAGGTAATCTGACAGCCATGACGAAGGTTTGAGTGAACCATCGTATTTTGTTACTTCCATGCTGAGTTCGAATCTTTTGGGTACAGGTGCCTCGCGGATGCTGCGAGCAAAGCATAACGCGCCAGAGGTTTCATCATCAGAAGATCCGGATGAGGAGCATGGGTGGTTCCTTGCATCTCTCGCCTTGTCTACTTTATTTTGCGCGATGTCTGATCGCGCATTATAACCTGGCTGATCACGATCGGTTTCCTTCCTTGGTTCCTTGCTGCGATTTCGCGAGCGACTGCTATGATGACGCGAGCCGCGGTCTTTATTTCTCGGGCTGCCTTCGCTGCTGCTTCGGCTATCATCGCGTCGCCGGGCTTCTTTTCCTCGACCACGGCGAGGTGATTTTTCCCTCCTAGGAGAGGCACTCCTGCGCCTGCGGGATGCTTTCTTCTCCTTCTGTGCAGCAGGTTTCCTGCGATCATAGGAGGCAAGCCTTGAGGCCGCCATGCCTAATCCCTGCTGAACTTGCTTATATTGTTCCGCTCGGGGGTCGTTTTCTCCCGGTTGATTTACCTGCACGTAGGTTGCTGCGGCTAGGACTGTGGCAGCGGGAGTTTGCGGATAGATGTTTCCTTCCCCGTCGACCCGCATGAGGGAAGGTCCGAGTGACCTGCTGATCCCGTTCAGGGACTCGTCGTCCATGGTCGCGGTTCTTGAGGCGTGTCCCTTCTTCGTGGCGCGAGTCCCGACAAAAGGTGTTAGCGACAGCTCAGCTCGGCGTTGACTTGACTCGTCTAACAATCTTTTCTGCTTGGCTAGATATATCCGAGCTTCTTTGATCGCAGTGTCCGCTCTCACTAGATGATAGTGGTAGGCAATCATGTCTTCGTGTGGGGCTTCGGCTGCAGGTGGTTTTCTCGCGAGACGTTGATCTCAGCGCGTTCCCTTGCGCTGTGTTCAGTTTCTGCGGGTGGTTGTTCCGATCCTGCCATGCAGACCTGAGCCAGATATGGCTCGTGAGTCCTAGGCGTAGCTTGAAAGGTCTTCCTGGCCCGAGAGGGCTCCTCTGTAGAGAGGGTATGGAAGTGGCTGGTGTTGAGGCGGATGGACTCGCCACTTTTCGCCAAGTAAGGTCGTGAATCGACAGCCCCTGGGCTGCAAATCAACTCAGACCCCGATCCCTCAGGAAAGTGAAGGATCCCATCTTTGTTGGTGTAGAACTTGAAGCTCCCGAATGTCAAGGTAATTCTCTTCTCCAGATCGCTGAATACCAGGCGTGATTCCGGCGAGTGAGGGATGACTACGACAGATCCGATCTGAATTGGGTTGGTCAGGGTCGAAGTCGAAGGTTTCAAACGTGAGTTGGTCGTCGATGAAGCCGAAGATGCCGGAGATCCAGCGCCTGCCGTTCCCACAGACGGCGCCAATTTTCGAATCTGCATCTCAACAAGTCCCTCGGGTGAACCCATAGGGTTTCGATTAGGAGAACCTGTAGGCGCTGGTGACGATCGTCGGCTAGACAGGGTACACGATTTACCCAGGTTCCGGGCCCTCGTAGAGGTAAAACCCTTACTCCTGCCTCTGTCGATCTGTATTCAAGAGTAGATTGGTTACAATGGGGGTCGCTCAAGTCGAGAGAATGATCTCGAGCTCAAGGCTTGGTGGTGTGGGATTGCTTGGTCCCTCTCCTGTGGTTCTCCTGGCCTTATATAGGTGGTCAGGTCTCAAACCGTACCCGGAGAGTACTCGAACTCTAACCCTAAGTCGGTTACAAGTTTCCTATCTTAACCCGCAAGGCTTTGCGGGTGGGCTTCCACTGGGCCTTCTAGAATAGTCCAAGGCATCTCCTCTTGGGCTTCCGTCCTGGGCCTAGGACCGGGTACCTTTACTCGACAGGTCCAAGGTCCATCCCTTCGTCACCCGAGGGGTCAGCCTTCGGCAGCCTAGTACTGGCAAGACATTTAGCTAAACTATTTTACGCCAAACCGACAATTCAAGGCATAGTCCATTGTTCAGTTGTGATGTAGTGTAGCTACTTGTACTGGGTGGATGTTCAACCTTAACGGGTCTCCACTGAAAATGCCGGTATATAAAAACAGTGAATGGAACAGAGGACAACACCATGGGTCTTCGGAATCTGGTGGAGGATTGCTGAAATTCGGATGGGCTTACAGTCCCATTAGGAAATTTCCATTTAATCCCTAAGGCCCATGCTGCCATAGCAAATGGTGATAGTTTAGTCCCATATTGCTAGTTGGGAGAGTTTTGCACCAGTTTATAAGGTGAGCTCTCTCCCCACTAGTGTGAGTTGGTATGAAGAGAGAGGAGTTGTGGAGGTGTCCACACGCGCGCTCCTCCTCCTCCGCTGCCCGCCTCGTCACGACACGTCACGACACGTCACGACGCGCCGCGGGTTGCGGGAATGAGCCGAGCCGATGACTTTATTTTGGCAGTCGGAAACGGGGAGTCAACAGACACGGCAATAATATGAGACGTCATATTGATTGTTGTCTAATTGCGTCACATTTATTTTGGTAACAACCGTATTGATCGCATGTGATAGCCGCGCGCAGTAAAACGCCACCTTTATCACGTGGTAACGGCTGTAGTAAACGCCAATTAAATTGATCGTTCTCCTACTCGACCGTGCCTATAAATTGGAGGTTCAGGCAGACACAGAACATAACTCATACATGCTGCCTTTTTGCACCCACTGTCGTTCCACCTCCTGTTGCTGCCGCCGGTGATCTCATCCCGTCTACCGCGTACACGGCCGACGGGAGAGCAGGCCTCCGAAACCCCGCCTCTCCAGATCCTGTACGGGAGAGGGGCGATTAGGTTTTTGGGGAGCGTCTTCTACGCGACTGCTCGCTGCTGCTGTACATCTACTTCGTCTACTACCGCGTCTCCCTCATCGTCCACATGTCCACCGAAGCTGAACGCGCTGCTGTTGCCGCCGAGGCCGCCACTGCTGCCACCGAGGCCGCCTCTGCTGCTGCGGCCGCCACCGCTACTGCAACCGCCGTCACGGCTGCCGCATCTGCTACGGCTACTGCCAATTGGCCAACTGCAGGGTATAACACGTTTATCCCTCTCCTTATTATTTTCATGTGTGCAACACTAGTAGTTTGCGTAGATTTATCTACTATAAATCTAGTTGCAGGAACATGGTTAAATATCAGTATGTTTACGTCATGTTCATGTTTTATACTTGGATTAATTTAATCTGTAAATTGCCTAAATTCTTAACAATTACATCATCGCCTATGGACCCGATGACAAAGAAGAGGAAGAGCCACAGGAGTAGTTGAGTAAGTTTAGTCCAGTATTAGAAGAAAACCTAGTGGAGCAGCTCTAGGATCTAATCTATTGAGCTATCATGGTTATCTCGTTGTTTCTGTAAGTATTTCTTCAATTGTCTCAAGTTGACTTTGAACCTTTTAATCTTCCCCAGATCACTAAGGAAGTGTTTGAAGTGTTTATTCTTTTTTTGACTTGTAACAATAAGTAGTGTGAACTAGTCGACACACAATGTTTATGTTCTAATACTCTTAGTTATGTAAGATTTATGGAGAAGTACTTCCATAAGTTTTATGTCAACGACTTATGCACTACACATGCAGTGGTGTACAGGGTCACTGCAAAAAATTGGTAGAAACATAATTACTATGCAAATCGATTGGGGCGGTGAATATAAAAACTCAACGGTTTGTTCCAAAAAATTGGCATCACTCACCCTTTTTTGTTTCCTTCATTCCCATCAACGAAATGGCTCTGCCGAACGAAAAGATCGTCACGTTCTAGAAGTTGGTCTTACATTGCTTGCAAATGCAACCGTGCCTATCAAGTTTTGTAATGAAGCTTTTCTCACGGCCAACTTCCTTATTAATTTACTCCCAACCAAAGTGTTAAATCATATGACTCCTATAGGAAAACTTCTTGATGTCAAACCAAACTACTTCATGTTGCTAAACATGACATATTGTGCCACCTAGATCCACAAAGAACTTTACTGAATGTAAGTGGGTCTTTCATCTCAAGAAAAATTCAAATGGTATGATTGAAAGGTACAAATCATGTCTTGTTGCTAAAGGATTTAAGAAACGGTATGTTGTTAATTATCAAAACACCTTTAGTCCTATTGTCAAATAATATACTATATGTCGTGTGTTAGCATTCTTTATTTCAAGGGGATTGAGCTTAATACAACTACACGTTAAGAATGTGTTTCTTCATGGCGTTATGGAAGTGGAGTTTATATGAAACAACCACCTAGGTTTGAAAATTCACAAGCTCCACAATATGTATGTAATCTTGATAAAGATCTTTATGGTCTCAAACAAAACCCCTCTATCAAAGATATTATAAACTTAGCTCAAAAGTTCATGATCTTGGTTTTTCAATCATCAAAAAAAGATACATCTTTATTTGTTTATCACAGGAAAGATGTCACAATTTTTCTACTAACATATGTTGATGATATTATCGTGACCAGCTCCTATGATAAATCTATTTCTACTTTTCTATATAATCTAAGTTCACACTTTTCTCTCAAAGATCTCTGGTTTCTAAATTACTTTTT
The DNA here is from genome assembly GCA_028641055.1 of Alopecurus myosuroides. NCBI lineage: Eukaryota > Viridiplantae > Streptophyta > Magnoliopsida > Poales > Poaceae > Alopecurus > Alopecurus myosuroides. The sequence continues at coordinate 515,231,666 of CM054058.1, read as the reverse complement.
TGGCATTGAAGTCAGGAAAGTACATAATCGTTTGATTCTAACACAAGAGAAATATCCGGCTGATATTCTTGAAAAAGTTGGTATACCAAATGGTACCTCCGTCTCTACACCCATGTTTTCTAGTGATAAATTATCTCTTACATATGGAGATCTTCTTGGTGCTAAGGACAACACACATTACAAGCGTATCATGGTGGTTTACATTATTTTAACTAGATAACACCCCGCGCGTTGCTGCGGGATTTCTTACCAAACATTCTCAAGTTTCAATGTAAATTAAATATGAAATCAGCACTGAAATTTCCTGGCTAACACTGTGATAAGAAAGAGCGTAAGTTCTCTTCGAAAGACCACAAGGGACTTTGCATGATAAAAAAGAACATCTTCTTGGTTTTAATTACTTTTCCCATTAAATTAAAATAAACAACAAACTTTGTCTGAATTGGTCGACAAAATATGGACGAATGAATGGCGACTTAAATAACAATTTGGATTTCTACGGTGTTGCAAGAAATCCACTACGGTAACAAAAATGGTATAGGACACTTGAGAGGACACTTGACAAGAAATCATATGAACTTGATGCCAACCTACATCCATTAATTACAGTGGTTCTTTACTCATTCTGTGATATGACATTCTTGTGACCTAGTCACGTGTTTGCAAGCGGTGTCAATGTGATATCACCAACAGGGTGCGGAATATATCTCTCCGTCATTTTGATTATCCCACTCTTGATCTATGAGTCTGAACTAACACTTTCGGAATACCCAATGCCATCTTTATAGTCACCCTATTACGGTGTGAGGTTTGATGCCATCAAAGCACCTTTCGGGTATTAGTGATTGACATGATCTCATGGTCTAAGTAATAGGGTCAATTCGTATGTAAGATATAACAATATAAACTTAATGACTCGATCGTATTGTTATACTTAATTTGAGTCTATATTCATCACATAATTTTCCCAATGACATGACCCTTTTATTAACAACGTCCTCTGTTTCTGATCATGAAATCTTGATTATCAGTTAATCAACGAGCTAGTTAAATGAGAGACGTTACTAGAAACTCGTGTTTTGCTTATTAAATACATATGTATCAACGTTCCCGGTTAATACAATTCTAGCATGAGAAATAAACAATTCGCATAAACATGTAATAATATAATAACCATATTATGATTGCCTTTTGGGCTTTTTCCATTCAATAAAGAAGAACGGAACGCTCAACTGTAACCTAAACTCAGCGCATTTCCCTAATAGTGCATATCGCAGGAAGTAGGTGAGCCGCCACCGGCTAATCTACCCGCCTCCAACACTTTCCCTCCGTCTCACCCCATGTCTCTTCTTTGGGACATGGTACCGCACGCCGTATCCAGTTCTCCGATACACCGACAACAATTGTCAAAAAGAACCATGATCTAATCATTATAGGTGATTGCCGTTTTGTCACGACAAGCGACACTACCACAGAAGGAATATTTATACAAAATATTTTTAACTTACTAATTCCACTACCAGCAAGTAAATTATTTTCACCTTACTAATGTCACTACTAGCAAATAAATTTCGCTATGGATGCATTTCATTTATAGCTAGCAGAAGTTACACTCATGCTAATATACATCACGAGATTTTCTGTTTGTAATATAATATTTATTATAAACACGACGTGCTAAAAATAAATTGTGCACTTCTCCCATTTAGGTAGAGATGTTAGAGAAAACAATTTTTTGCAATCGTATTTCACTCCAAATTTAAAACCAACGTTATCGCACTACTTCACTTATTGATCTCGCCATCGTGTGTTTTACTCGTCTATAACGTCCTTAAATATTTACATCCCTATGCACGATGGTTAGGATTGATGTGAAAAGGTATTCTGATAGCCGTTTCTAGAGCCATAATTAAGGCTACAAGTTTTGTTGTAGCGATTACTAATTGGGAAGTGATGAGTTGAAAGAAAGTAGTTTTCTAATGCATATGTTGTTTGAGCTTGTGGTACCCAAAACCATATATATAGTTTTACACCTTCTTGCTCCAATCAACTAACTGATCTAAATAATTCGTGGCTAACAATGCATTGCAAACACAGATCAACATCAGCATCCCCTCCACACCACTCCTCTAAATCCACTGAAAGGATGTCCAAGCATGTACCGCATTTTCATTTTTTTCCTGATTCCAAACCTAAAAAAACACAACGCATCACCTCATGAAAGTTCAACTAAATAAATCTTTTTTTTTGAGATAAAACTAAATACATCTTTTTTTTTGAGAAATATTAAATACATCTAGTAGCTCTGATTTTACTATCCTCGTCTTGTTTATAGCGGGCCAAACGGGCCGCCCGGCACGGTCCGACTCGTGCCAGAAAACGGCCCGTATACGGCCCGACTTATTAGTGCCGTGCCGGGTTAGCCCATGGGCCTGAATTTGCTGGGAGGCATGGCACACGACTCCGATAGTGGCCCGACGGGCCACTTTTCGGCCCGACAGCCCGTTAAGAAGCCTAGCACGGCTGGCCCAATAAGGGAGGCGGGGATTTTAAATTTTAAAATTTTGGTGGGCCTAGAGGAGGGCGGAATGGGAGTGAAGGATTTTTTTAGTTAGGGTCACCATTAGAGGCCTAATCAGTCCAAAAAATAACATTTTTTCCTATAAAAAGAGTTATTCACCCTCTAATTTAATCGTGCCATGTTGTGTCCGTGCCGGGCCGCGTGCCGGCCTATTTACATCGTGCCGTGCCGTGCCGGCCCACATGCATCAAATCGAGGAGCGGCCCGAGCACTAACGTGCTCGTGTCGTGCTACGGTCCATTTAAATCGTGCCGTGTCGTGCTAACGGTCCATTTAAATTGTGCTTCGGGCCGATCAAAAAGCCCTGCCCGTTTGGCCAGCTATAGTCTTGTTAAGTCGGCCCAGCCCAAGCATCCAGTGCGCACAAGTCAGCCACCCAGCCACGCACACCATTTCCGTCCCGCCGCCGCTCCCGTACGCCGCCACCATTTCCAGGCATGCCGGCGTTCCTACCTTGGGCGGATCTGCCGCCGGGATCCTATGCCCCATCAGCGAAGGTCTCGGTACCCATGCCGGCGTTCCTACCTTGGGCGGATCTGCCGACCCCGTCAATCGTCGTCGTCCCGGACGACGCCAGGTGCTGCCTGTCCGCCGCCTCGCTACCCACGCGGCGCTCCTTCAAGCTCAAGCGCATTCCCCCGGGGACACGATGCGTCGGCTCCAGCCTCAGCTTCTTTAACCCAATAACCGCCGCCGGTTATCTACGAGGTCAGAGATTGCTAATTAATTTTCAAAGAGCATACAAGATCAAGGCCGTTGCCAATGTCCCCCCAAGAATCCTATTGAGTATTTGTTTCCTTACATTAGCCGCGAGGACCGGAAATCCTAGAGATCTTATAGAAGGAAAGAAATGTGGCTGAAGCTGAAAGAATAGTAGTGGAAGAAAAGGGTACAAATTGGGTTGAGAATTCTATTGTTCATGGCAGAGATCTTCAGTCTGGTGTCTGTGATGTATCTTTTCACGAAGGTGATGCAGATGTACCTCTGTTGAAAGTCAAGTCTCAGCTATGTGACTCAGAGAGTTGTTACAAGGCAATGCTGAACTTGATGAAGTACAACAATGCCAGAACAGAGATTCAGGATTTCCAGCAGTAACAGAGAGACAGGATTATTTGGCTTCTCCTGATGGCCTGCTGATCCATATGGCAACAACATTGCCTTTCTCCCGCAAGGGAATCTGCATGTGCCTTGACTGCACCGTCTTGCGGCTTGCAGGTAAGCGTGTTGTCCTTATGATTGAATTTTAGAACTAAATGCTATCTTTCTCCTCAGAAATGAGAGATACTAGTATCTTGTAATTGTTTTCTGTTTGTCTTAGACTAATAATTATGCGCCTAACTGAAAAATCAAGGTCAGCACCAGGACTTCAAACATAATAGGCAACTATACCATAGGTTGATCAGAAAATGGCGTTAGCGAATTCAGGCTACTTGTATCCTGTTTATGTGTTCAACTTGCGAGCCCTTGTCGAGTGGTCAGCTAAACATATAAGGACATAAACTATTATGTGTGCATGTTGTGACCACGTACTGGTAAAAAATATTTAGGAAATCGGCTTTTAACACTGAACTGAACTGGGATTAAGGGATCCTGATCTGTGCACTGTCACATTATAGTTTTTTTTTCCCCGTTAACTCAGCTGAGTGGATGATAATCCCACTTCAAGATATTTCAGCCACCTCAAGCATTACTGTCACTTGAAAATTCTTGGGACTGAAGAAACATGTCTTGTCGAAATTGCAGCAGGAGCAGATAGAAAAGGCTTGCCAGGGAGCATCAGCGGCAGATGCTGGTGGAGTTCAACGCACATTGCAATATTTCCATGACTAGTAGCTGCTCTACCTCGCACCCCTCTTCGCTTGGAAAAAGTCAACTGCAGTTTCAGTTTGATTAACCTGAAGATCTGGCCAAAGAAGATGATGATCCTGAGGCCAAACTACTGCACTATCACTTTGATTAACATATGAGATAGGCCTTCAGTAGTTGTGTCTGAACCCAGGAGCCAAGGGTGAAATCGCCAAGGAGAAGATAGCGGCCTCATCGTCTGGTGATGTGCCGACCAGGTCTGGTTTGAATTTGTCAGTAGCAGCAAGAAGCTTAGGTGTGAAGTGGACCTGGATCACAAAACAAAACGCATCCATCACAGCTTCTCAGACTTCAAGGCTGCATGTCGATCTCCAAGTCCACCAAGTCCAGATTTCGCAGCTTAATTTCAGCTCCATGGACATCACACTGCAAATTTCGGAATCTCCATGGACATCTTGTTTCTCATTATCTTGCCTTTGTTTGTGTACTACACCAAGCTGAGTGAACATGTAGGTGAATCACGCTGGACACGAGCCAGCTCGGTGCATGGTCGGTGCGAGCCTACAAAAAGCTCGTCACTGTACATTTGGAGATTATATGTCACTGTCGGTAGCTTAATTAATGCTGACAAACAAGATGCACCCTGCATGCTCAGCAATGCCAAGGTATAAGGGTGAGCAAGATGATCAGAAACACAGGACTGTCCTAGTAACTTCCTTGTACTTACTACTGAACATTTGACCGGCCTATGTGTGTTCATGTGTTTCAGATAATACATGTCACTGCCAGAAGCTATAATGTTGACAGATTGCAAGACAGATTTACAGTTCCAAGCCTCTGGCCCAGTCCTGCATCTTATCCCTCCTCCCTGGTCACTAAATATGCAGTGCCAGCCAGTTTCTTTCTCTCTTTATCCAGCGCTATATATGGTCACACAAAAGAAGTAGAGGTATAGTGCCAGCCAGTCTATTTCTCTCTATATGCTGTGCTATCGTAGCAAAATTCGCATGGGGTGATAGCTTCAACCACAGCACATGATGCCATTCATGTTTCTATCTGACAACATACCATAATAAAAGGAATTTGTCTAAAGGGTTGACTATGTAGGAGTTCAATCATGGCTTCACAAAGGGAGGTTAACCATTATTTGTTGGTGACCACCTAACTAATTATGTTGGCGACTCTGAGACTAGAAAATAAGAATTAGAGCTGTTATTGCAGAAAGAAAAAAGAATTCTTCAGCTTAGATGAACCAAATGTACACATGAGAAAGCAGAAATCTCTGCACCGCTTCTTCGATATGAGGATCAGGATCCCCTACAATCTGTTGCTTTGAATAACAAATCCCCGGTGGCCTGCTCACTACCTGTTCGAATCAATGTCTGAAGAACACATTTCCGTGCCTCTGACTCTGACGCAGTTACTAAGTAATGAAGATGCTCCCAGCTAGTTGATCTTATTATATCTGTCCAATTGCAAGGTTGGTTGTTTGACCTTGTGATTGGTTTGATTCCAACTTGTGCTTGCTAGTGGGTTGGCACAGCTTGCATCGCTGTCTTGTCTAATAAATCATGGCGGCACGACTCTGTCCTCAACCGGCATCAGATAGATCCTGGCACTTCCCTCTTGCTGATTAATGGAGGCAAGAACGAGGGCAGTAATGCCATCGCCATGGCTGCTGCTTCTTCTCTGCGTCGCCGCCATGGGCGGCATACTGCGAGCTGTTGCGCAACCTGGCTCAGGTATGGCGAGCGTATTATTTTTGGGAAGACTTTGTACTCTTGATGGTACTGACGAATGTGGATGCAGGTTTCGTAACCATAGACTGCGGTCTCCCGGGAGAGACGGGCTACGTGGATACCAACACCATGGTGCAGTACACCACGGACGCTGGCTTCATTGATGCCGGTGTCAACGGTAACATCTCCTCCGAGTACACAGGCCTTTACACGTCCCGGTACACTGTGCGCAGCTTCCCCAGTGGCATCCGCAACTGCTACACTATTGGCTCCCTCAAGCTCGGGCTCAAGTACCTCCTCCGAGCCAAGTTCTTGTATGGCAACTATGATGGCCTCGACCGGCTGCCCATCTGGTTTGACCTGTATGTCGGCGTCAACTTGTGGACGACGGTGAACATCTCACGCGCCGACTTCACGTTCACTATGGAGGCCATCGTGGTCGTGCCGGACAATTTCGTGCAGGTTTGCTTGGTGAACACTGGTTTTGGCACACCCTTCATAAACGGGCTGGATCTACGACCACTGAAGAACACGCTCTACCCGCATGCCAACGAGACGCAAGGCCTGTTCCTGGTCCAAAGGTTCAACTTCGGGCCGTCCAATCCAAACACCTTTTTCAGGTCAGTGCTTGAAAATCTATACTATTGAGATTCTTGGTTAATTATTTCTGCTAAGTTTTCGCAACCAGGACACACATTGTCGAACTGCAGGTACCCGGCAGATCCGCACGACCGGTGGTGGTGGCCTTTTGTTAATGCGACAGCTGATTGGGCTGAGATAAAAACGGACTTGGAGGTCGAAAAAAGTGTCACCTATGCGACGCCAACGGCTGTGATGCAGACAGCTATCACGCCACGCAGCGCTGGTCGAAGCAATATAGAGTTCAGCTTGGACCTTCCAAGTCCGCTTAACCACACGCCGCTGAGTTACATATCCATCATGCACTTCTCCGAGCTGAAACTCCTCCCAAGCAATGCTTCGCGCCAATACGACATCAACGTGAACGGTGAGCCGTGGTACCAAGCCTTCAAGCCAAGTTACCTCAAGAGCGGCTACGTCGACTCCAAAAGGTCAACTGAATACAGCCAGTACCACGTCTCCATCAACGCCCTTGCTAACTCAATGCTGCCTCCGATCATCAATGCTTTCGAGCTCTTCTCAGTCATGTCCACCACCAACCTTGGAACAGACGCACAGGATGGTGCGTGCTAGCTGATATGCTTAAGCACGTTATACATACATATCCTTCAGGCCTGTTACTGATAATTTGCTTCTGTTTGCCATTTGACAGTATCCGCCATCACGGCGATAAAAAAGAATTACCAGGTGCAGAAGAACTGGATGGGTGACCCATGCTCTCCCGACAGCCTGGCATGGGTTGGCTTAAATTGCAGCTATGCCGTTTCCAAGAATCCAATAATCACAAGCGTGTAATTATCCCACATCTACACTTAGTACTTATGTTGGCGACTGTAAACCTAACCCACTCTGCTCTTTGTAGAAACCTGTCCTCCAGTGGTCTCAGTGGTGTCATATCGCCTTCTTTCGCAGATTTTAAGAATGTCAAATCCTTGTACGCTACATGACATGTGGACCAATTAATTACCTTTATTTTTGCCTGAAAAGTAATGTGAAAGAAAATAATGATCCCCATCTTGCAGGGACCTGTCGAACAATAAATTGACAGGTTCAATTCCAGATGAGCTTTCACAGTTACCTTCTTTAACGCTTGTGTACGTTTAATTTGGCAACTTATTTCAAGTTTTACACATCCTCATCTAATGCATTCATTACTTTTTACTTATTTGAATACTATTTTTTTCTCCTGTATATAGAGATTTGTCAAACAACCAGCTTGAAGGATCGATTCCCTCTGGACTTGACAAAAGAATAAAAGATGGATCCCTGGTTCTAATGTGCTTTTCCCCATTTTTTCCATTTAATTTGTCCAGTTAACATTTATGGTGTTCCGGAATATAGGATTTGATTAATAACAGATCAATTTCAAATATTTTGATAGATATGTCAGCAACCCAGACCTTTGCACCAGTAGCTCCTGTCAGCCTGCTCAAGGGAGAAGCGAACGGGCCATCATCATTCTTGCCCTCGTAATTGTGATTTTGGTTATAGTACTGTCACTGGGTGTACTGCTATTTTGTCTACAAAGACGAAAAAAGCCAGGTGAGTCTATGGCATGAGCACAAGAATTCTGTAGTCCATTCTTAATTCCCCACCAATTGTAATCTTACCTATGCAAAATGAAGGATCAATAACCAACTCTTTGAAGACTAAGAATAATGAGATGGGGAGCTCTACCTCAAACTACGATGGATACACGGACAATTCACTACAACTTGAAAACCGTCGGTTCACATACAAGGAATTAGAGATGATAACCAAGAACTTCCGTCAAGTGCTTGGACAGGGTGGATTCGGGTGTGTCTACCATGGTTTCCTGGAGAATGGAATTCAAGTAGCTGTAAAGCTGCGGTCAGATTCATCAGATCAAGGTTTCAAGGAATTCCTCGTGGAGGTAAAGTTTCATGCATGTTTCTAGATAGAAGTATATATGGGACACGAAATTTCGCTAAGCACGATCATTTATCCAGGCTCAGATTTTAACTCGGATTCATCACAAAAATCTTGTCACCATGATTGGATATTGCAAGGAAGGGGAACACATGGCACTAGTTTATGAATATATGCCCGAAGGAAACCTACAGGATCACATTGCAGGTATCTAACTGATTTAGCGATATAGCTTCATATTGTTGGAAAATAGCAAAGACTTGGGTAAATTTTTTTTTTGCGGGTACATGCCCGCAACCGCATATGGCAGACACAACTAGCTTTGGTGTTGTGCCTCACAAAACCCAACTTTTAAACATGTATATGATCAGCACGCTAGTAAGTTGATGGCTTCAGTTGAGATGGAGTGTAGGAGCAAAGGTCTTCATGCAGCAGTCAGGATGAAAACAGGGGGCAACAGCAAGTTGAATAGTAACTTGCCGTGGTTGTCCAATACCAGATTATGTTCTGAATTGTGCAAGGTGGTCGCAGAATAAACTTTAGCTTGGACTCTTTGTATAAGCCAAGAGCTGGGAATAGCAGTTTGAGTAACAAATACTTAAGAGATTTGTTGCTTACCTCCCTTTTGCCTCTCCTCCTTGTGCGTGTCTCGATGGTGTGTGCATGTTATCCAGCCTCTAGCTAACACATGCTATTTTTATTACTACCTGCAAGTAGATTGTGCACTTGAACAACTGTGTTATGTTTATTCACATATTGGTCTGAAATTTATACGGCTGTAGGTAGAAACGGACGATGTTTAACCTGGAGACAAAGACTCCGAATTGCACTGGAATCTTCGCAAGGTACACTTTGAATATACATGGAATGATTTGCCCCAAAGTTAACATTTGGTGTTTTCAAACTGTAAGAAATTGCTGAGTAATGATGTGCAGGGCTGGAGTACCTACACAAAGGTTGCAACCCGCCTCTCATCCACAGGGATGTTAAGGCCACCAATGTCTTGCTCAACACAGAACTAGAGGCTAAGATGGCTGATTTTGGCATGTCCAAGGCTTGTAGTATGAACCCTAATGCTCATTCATCAACTGCCACACTTGTCGGCACACCTGGATATGTTGATCCAGAGTATGTAGATCTCAGCTTCCACATTTATTATTTAAATCGATCTGTATGAATGCCATCTTTTGAACTAGCTACATACGTGTGTACAGGTATATCGAAACAATGCAGCCATCAACCAAAAGCGATGTGTACAGCTTTGGTGTTGTGCTGCTAGAGCTGATAACAGGGAAGCCGGCCATCGTGCGTGACCCGGAGCCCATCAGGGTCATCCAATGGGCGCATCAGCGGCTGTCTCGAGGGGACATTGAAACTGTGGTGGACACGCGCATGCAAGGGGACTATGACGTCAACAGCGTGTGGAAGGTTGCAGACATCGCTCTCAAGTGCACGGAGCAAGTGTCGCTACAGCGGCCTACGATGACCGAAGTGGTGGTGCAGCTGCAGGAGTGCCTTGAGCTCGAGGAGGACCGAGTAGGTGTTGAAACAACCAGTGAACTCTACAGTGGAAGCAGCACTAGGTTTGATCAGAATTTTAAGCGGGCACCAACAATGGACCGTGGTCCAGCTGCACGTTGAAGATCGACTTATTCTTTGCCAAGGTAGTTCTTCGTTTTGTTTTTTTTTAATTTGTTGGATGCGCGCAAGCGTTCTCTATTTCCCAAGATGGGAGTTTATTTATCTGAATCTACCCATTTGTTTGTTGCATGAAATCTTTGCTGGTTCCAACTGAAGGATGGAAGAAAGAAGGGAGTGAAGTCTTACTTGGATCGATGAATGAGACTTAAATTAGCGGTTCTGTTTGATTCGTACTAGACTCATCTATTGAATTGTATAATTTTTGCTTCTGTGTGGCCGCGTCTACACAAAATCACGACGAAGAACTGACGACAAATTCTGACAATAATAACATAGCGAAATTTCAGACAAAACTAACTCAATCCAGCACAAAGCCCACTCATGCACTTTACTCTAGCTTTCTAGTGGCACAACTTTATGCGTGCCAGCTGAGCAAATACTGGTAAAACATACTCCTATTAGGAGACATGCTTTTAGCACTAGCAAATACCGGTCCACAGTCAGCTTCTGGGATCTCGTTTGAAGAGGTTTTAGGTGCATAAAGCATAACTGTCGTTTGCTAAATATCTTCTGGTTGTCCAAAATTCTGTCTGAAAATAAAGCATTACTGTCGTTTGCAACATATCTGGGTCTGACGATTGTTGCCCAACGATGGATTCATGCAGTGTTGATGGTTCCACCACTGTACGAAGGAAGGACAGGGTGGAATGGCTGGCTGTGATGTGTTCGTTCATGTAAAAATCATGTCGATCTGTACGGTACCTCTGTTTTTTTTTGTACTGAAATCTTACTTGGGTTCATGAAACTCATATATATGTGCTTCTGTTCGAGAGTGCTGCCCATGATGAATTCACATGTTTTTGTTCCTGTGTTCTTCTGTTTCCCAGTCAAATCAAATCACATGCTGAAGAACTGAAGACAAAGTTAACAACAGTACAGAAAATTTCACATGAGAACCTAACTGAATGGACCACAAAGCACAAATGCATCCTTTTACTGTAGCGACCTAGCTTTGTAAAACTGCAGCCAGGCAAGCGTGCACATCGGGAAGAAGGTGGGCAGGTGCTAGCCGGAGCTGAGGTGGATTCCGATGGCGATCATGAAGATAGCGCAGAAGCCGAAGAAGACGATGGTGTGGACGAAGATGGCGGCGTAGCTTGTCCGCATGCTGTTGAACTCTGCGACGCGGCCGCCATTGCCAGGAATCTGGCAGAGCAGCCCCGGCGTGAGCAGCACGAAGAGCACCACGGCCACCAGCACCGGGCCCCAGTCCCCCGACCCCATCAGAGGATGTATCTCTCAACTCTCTCTATGTTGCCTCTCGGATGGTCTTTGCCTCCATAAATAGGACGCCCGCGACGATTATAGTATATGTCTGCCGTGCCGTGCCGTTTGTGGCCGGCCGGCTTAAAATTGTCAGTAGCAGCCACAAAACGCATCCATCACAGCTTCGGAGACTCCAAGGCTAGGCAGGTAACCACCAAGTCTAAGCCTGATCTCATTGTATACTGAAGAACGGTCATGCTGTTTCGTCTGATCTCATTGTCAGACCAACGTTTTCGAGCTCTGAAGGAGCGATACCAAACTATCAGGAAGTTGCGTGGCAAAGCCGGAATCAAGTTTATTGAAATCCACTACTACATAGCACTCGTCAATTCCCTTACATTTTCAAGAAATTGCACAGCAACAATAAGTATCCGAACAATAAGTATCCGGAATTGGGAGCGCACGACCCTGCGAGCACGGCACGGCGTCTACACGAGGCTAGGGGCCACTGTGACGTACCTAGACGATCAGCGAGAGGAGGCGAGGTCGATGGCGAAGTGGAGCTTCACGGCACGGCCTCCTCCGTCCTCTGTTGCTCGCCGGAGTTGTTCGGGGTGACGGTGATGCTAACCCGAGGATGACGCCGTTGAGCTGCGGGACAGAAGATGCGAAAAACATGTCAAAACGACTCGCCATCGTGAGAAAAGAAGAAATGGAGGGAAGAGGGGGTCCGGGATGGCCGGAGTTCATCGGAACACCTCGATCTCGCCGTCGGTTGCCGCGAGATCCCAAGCTCGAATACTCCCGGCCTGGTCTCTCTGACGATGAGGCTTGGGTCAAACGGAGAGGAGGGTGCAGTGCTTAAGAAGGGCACGGAGGGAGTCGTTACTTGGGGGCTTAACGCGAGAATTTACGCCGGCCGTTTCCGTCCATTAACGCGAGCGTGATCACTGCGCGGGGGAAGACGACGTGGGCGTCGCGGTGACGTGGTCATGGCGTGGGCCACGAGGCCACTGGACAGTGAGAGAGGGTGTGTGAGCGCGCGCGTGACTTCCTCGGGCTGGCCTAGTGGGCTGAGGGCGGTCACGTGCCGCGCGCTATGCGGAAGAGAGAGGAAAAAGGGGAGGTGGGCTTAGCCCAGGGGCGCGGTAGAATAGGTTTCTTTTTCTTGTTGTTCTCTGTTTTTTTATACAAAACATTAACAAAACTAACCATAAACCCATCAAACTTTATCAGAAAAATAATTAAAAATATGTTTTGAATAGCTAATGATATTAGGAGTATTTTGGTACTGTTCCTTTTCAAAAATAAAATATTTTCATCTAGGACAATATGGGGATTTCAAGGTACCCCTTCTTATAACGAAATGAGTTTAATATTTTTTGTAAAAAATATGCAATTATGTCATGATGCATGTATGCATGATGTTATTCAAATTTTGAAAATCCTGGGATGTTACACGACAACAACAGATGAGTTCAAGTGTGAAGCGGACCTAGATATCAAAATGTATCCATCACATCTTCTGAGATCCTAAGGCTGCATGGTACACAAATAAACTGTCTTTTTTAATCAAAATGGCTATTCATAGCATAAGAAATTACCGTAGGGATGAGAATTGGCAAACTAGTTTTTCATATTAAGGAAACTTGAATTGAAATTTCATCGAAGAATCAACTCGTACAATTTATGGAAATTCACCTGATCTCACATGCAAAATACTTTGACACATGATAAAAACAATTATCCATCACTTCCCCGGCATTATCATCTAATTGAACAACAACAGTATATATCTGAACAGTAGCTCCTTATGGGGTTGAATCCCTTCCTGTGGCAGACGCGCATGCAAGCATAATTTGCGTCTTGGCCTTTTCCACAGTTCCACATAGGCGTACAAATATCTTCCATAACATCAGGATCTGCCCAAAATGAAGTATGCCATCCCCGTTAGTAAAAAACATATGTACAACAAATTATACAAGTACTCAAGATTTTCTAAATAACCAACGTGTGGTATAAAAAATTGTACTCATATAAATATTGATTGTACATTTGTTTCTCCCAGTAGCACCACACGGCAATAAAGTGGTAGACATCATCAAAAGTACTACGAAGAATAGAACCCTCATGTTCTTCTTGCTAAGTTCCATCAAGATTGGTTTGTACTTTATTTTGCTTCTATGGCTCTATGTTCCTTCTAAACTCATGACCTTAGAGTGGTATTTAAATAGAGGGCATGTTCAAATCTTGGAGAATCTTTTATGTAAATGAAAATATCGGAGGATCGGGACAATTTCATTATGATTAATAGAGATATTGAAGAATATCTTGTGTGGATTTTATGTATAAAAGAATATTCTGTAAAAAACTTGGCTGGGATATTTGGTTCATATAAATTTAGCAAATGTCATTAAAGAATGTATATAATAGACCTTGAGACCTCTTGAAACATATCTTTCAGGAATTGATTGTTATCTCAATTTGGTATTGAGCTGTGAAATCTTGAAAATAACAAACTTTAATTGTCATTAAGGAATACTACCTCCGTTCCGATGAATAAGGCGCACACGCATTTCCAGATAAAATTTGACCGAAAGATTTGAGTAACAATATCTTGACTATATAGTGTAACTTTGACATTGTTAGATTCATAGTGAAGAACACTTTCTAATGATATTGATTTTATACCAAATACTATTATATATATGGATAAATTCTTGGTCAAAGACAAATCTCGAAATGCGTGCACGCCTTATTCATTGGAACGGAGGGAGTAGTTCCTGCTGCCTACCCAAGAGTGAGCACGTACACGTGGGTTTCCTCATTGCAAAAAGGAACGCATGCATCCACATGGTTTCTTCCGGTCTTTTCCTTACTTTTGAATGGGAATTACATCAATTGCCACCGCACCACAAAACAAACGGTTCAGTATGGCCGATGGATTCCGTACATCAACTCCGTCGATGAGGTCCTCCGACCCCGAGTGTTCCGCCAGGCATTAAATACGGAAGCGATCGACCGGCTGAGATGCATGTTGAGTAGGAGGGAGGGAGAAAGGGAGCGGATTGATCCGCATATCTGGCTTTTCTCTACAAATCAGAATTTTCCAACCGTAATAACTTTATTTAAGATTATTATGTCTCCTAATAATACGTCATGTAATTATTTTTTAGTAATCCCGTGACTAGTGCAAACCAGGTGCTTTATTCCCGCCATCCCAGTTTTAGAGATAGAAGCCATTGGATATTCATGGAGATTGACTATCCCGAGCTAGGCGTCGAAACTCGAAACGGACCATACTTACATGGTAGCACGCCAGGAGAGGGACCTAGCGACAAGCGGGTATGCGTACACTAGAAGATCTCCCTGCTCCGCGGTGTTTACCTTGATGACCTCTGGCCTTGCTCCTGCAAAGATGGCTGCCCGCACACCCTCCGTCACGTTCGCAACGTCGTGGATGCTAAAATCCAGTCCATCAGGCTCCCCATGGGATGCAATGAAGAGCACTACGTTGTCGTATGGGTTGCCCAAGGGCGCTCTCGGTGGCCGACGGCGACTACTCGTGGCCAATGCCGACTGCTCACATGAGAAGATGATGTTGTGCGACCCTGAACTCATCTTGGAGCGAGGTTACATGTTTTCTGACCGCGTTGTAGTCCAGAAGATCAATGTGTCCCACGTTGGTTATTGAAGTGGAGGATGACGTGTGTAGTCAAGAGACCTTCTCAGCATCTATGCACTAGGAGAAACTTAGCCTTTCGTCCGGAGCGGCCCAAGCCATTCGTCCCGGTTCGGGAGGCCAGTGCCCCAAATTGCATTTGTCCCGGTTGGGAAGCGAGCATTCGTCCCGGTTTGTGGTTTGAACCGGAACCAATGCCCTGCCACACGCCACGTGGCCAGCGCAGGGGCATTGGTCCCGATTCAGGCCACGAAACGGGACGAATGCCCCCTTCCCTATATATACCTGGCACTCCCAGCCCTTCCATCCTCTGTTTTTTTCCTACTGGTGTGAGAGAGAGGTGGGTGGTAGTTATTGTGTTGCTTTGCTATGCACACGAGGTGTTCGACAAAGTACCCGAACAAACACTTAACTTCACACAAAAATATATCCTCGGTTGACATTAGCACCCTTATCCTTTTCATCTGTAGTTGATACAAAAATATTGTATTTGTCCTTTTCCAGTCCATCCTAATTTTTTAGGTTTTTCCCTTCCACGAAACAACATAATACTTCCAGGTAGCCATTGTATTGGTTGGCTTCTTTTTATTTCACCCAATCCCATCAGATCTAGCTCCCTGTCACCCCCGCCTCCGTGCTTTGTTTCCTTGCAGTTGGTCGCTCCTGGGAGATGGCGACCATGTCGCTCACGAGATCAATTCAACCCCGAGGATCCTGATTGAGGTAGACCCGAGTTGGCCTCTTGTTGTCTTTTGTTAGCCTTTAAATACGAAAGTGATATTGCTGTGCGTGAAATCGATCGAACTTTAGGATCCAAATCGAGTGCCAAGCTATCAGACACGCGAGGTAGCAATTCAACGAGCAATCAATCAAGAAGCATGGTGGCGACCACACCCGACAGAAGAAAGTTGACGAGATATTGGCCCCCCGTGCCCTCGCCAACCGCCACGTCAGCCTCAGACATGGACGGGTTATGCTGAGGAGGTCAAGGTCTGCAGGCGCAGGCACTCCATCGACCCCCCGCCCATCCGTGATGATGCCTCCCCGTGGTTTAGCCATTAAAAGAAGTGAGGAATGGAGTTCCAGAGGCTAGCACTATTACCAGCTCGAGCACTATTCTGCTCATGTCCCTGCTCGAGACAATGTCAAATCTCCTTCTAGAATGGTCTCTTTCTTTTGCTAAATCAATATACGATTCTGATTTTGTTTTGTCCATGCTTCAACCTCTGCCATATCAGATTAGATAGCACCGTTTTCACTCTGTTCCACTCCCTGGTATCACATCAAAGCTTAACATTTTCTACGAGATAATAAGCGCACAATCAAGTTTGCGTGTAACTTGATGATCAGCCTGGCCGTGGTAAATAGTCCTTGCACTTGTACTAGGCATTAACATTCTACTCACTGAACAATCCTTCTCCAGAGTCGGTATCTGCTTAAAATGCTTCTGCATTTGTTCACTTGGATAATTATCCACCCAATATTTCTTTCTTCCTGACTATTAGTAGAAACTCATTTTTTTTACCATTATAATGTGGGTATTCACTCTTCCTTGGAAAATACAAGAAAAAATCAGTTCCTCAACTGCATCATAATTGTATTGTTACACCCTTTAAACACTACCATAACCAGCGGTAGGCTCATGACTGTAGCCTCCATATATATGAGTGGAAAACAATTGTTGTCGCTACGTACCAAATCCTTGTGAACTCCAGGGAACTATGAAATGCTCTAATTTTCTTCTGCCGAGCTGGCTAATTGACTCGAGGGAACGAAAGTTTCGTCTAATGATGTATGACGGATTTGCAGATGGAGGGAACAAATCACTGGATAAATATGGCAAGGTTTTTACTATTTCAAATTGTATGGTAAACCGAGCGTAAACCAAAAAATTGGGCAAGAACAAAATAAGAACCAAGCCTATACGTGAAAACCAAATTAACCTCGCAATTTAGTCAATCTGGGTCTATTCACTCAATCCGCATTCTGACCACTCCCACGATGATTATTTGCCTTGTTCTACTCTCCGACCCAGGCGAAGGCCTTTGTGGAGTGGGGAAATGTGGTGAGGATGGCGGCGCATGGCTCTACTCGTGTTGCATCAACAAGAACTTATTTGGTACATCTCCGCTACATGGATATTTTTCTCCCGTTGCAAAGCACGGGCATGCTTACTAGTTGACAAAAAAATTATGGAGCTAACCTGTTTTGTTTCTTCCATTTCAATCGCAGCTGCAGGGAACTGAAGTCGGCTCAACCACAAACTGAAACTATGGATGGCGAAAACAGGAAACATAACACACACACAAACTTACATGTATGTGTAGATTTTTTTTGCTTAGGACTGGTCAGGAGCCGAGGCCGATGACGACGGCGGCGAAACAAAAGAAGGTGATGGCATGGATGACGATGGATGGCATGATGGTGCGGAAGTTGCCAAACTCACCTAAACCACACTTGCCGGTGTTCTAAGGAGTCCCGGGGAGAACATGATGAACACACAATAGAGGTGCGCGAGGAGGATTTTGCAGCGCAAATCTTTCAGAGGAAACTGAATCCACACCAGCTCTTTCCATTCATGTTTGTGCCCCATGTCAGAGATACCTTCTAGAAGGATAAGGTGCGATGTAGTTGTTCTTATCTGTACCATGTACCGAACCATCTGTTATATAAAGATGAGTTTGGATCCCTGATTCTTCTCCTCCGATTGTAACTATCTGATGTAAACCCTAGCCACTTTTCGGCACATATAAACACGGAACCGATCCCGAGACAAAGGGCATCGTTAACACCTGAGCTTCGAGCTGTCACATGGTATCAGAGCTTCCTTTTCCCATCACATCTACCAGCAGCCAATCTCCATCCACTTCCACCACAATGACAAATCCCCTACCGAGCCAAGGCACACCAGAGAAACTCACCCGGGAAAACTTCCCACTCTGGGAGATGCAAGTGCTCCCGGCCGTTCGAGGCGCAAGTCTGATGGGATTCCTTGATGGAACCAGTACTGCGCCGCCGGCCAAGATCTTCGTCGAGAAGAGCGACAAAAGTCGCGAAGAGGTGAGCAACCCTGATTATGAGGCGTGGGTGCTGACGGACCAACAGGTCCTCTCCTATTTGGTGAGGTCTCTATCCAGGGACATCATGATCTCGTGCATCGGGATGAAGACGGCGGCAGCTGTCTGGGCGGCTGTCACCTCCATGTTCGCCGCTCAGTCCCGCACGCGCTTCGCCAACCTGCGCATCTGCCTCGCCAACACCAAGAAAGAGGGTAAAACCACTGCCCAGTACTTCAGGCAGATGAAGGCGATCGCCGACGAGCTCGCCGCTGCGGGGCGTCAGATCGAGGAAGATGAACTCGTGGAGTATCTCTTCGCTGGACTAGACGACCCCTACAACCCTCTCTTCGCCCAATCGGTGCCAACCCCACCGCCAAGCTCTCGGTGAGTGACTTGTATGCGCAGGTCACCGCATATGACAACCGCATGGAGATCCTCCTCGGTGTTGGAGGACCCGGCGGCTCATCCTCTGCCAATGTCGCCTCCCGAGGACGTGGTGGGCGTCGAGGCCGCCGCGGCTACGGTCGTGGGCGCTACGGAGGACACCGTGGCGGAGGACGTGGACAAGGCCGAGCACAAGGAGGCGGCAATTATCGCCGCGGTGGCAGCAACACCAACACCAACACCGGCGGCAATGACCGCATCACCGGTCAGATTTGCGAGAAACCAGGCCACCCGTCTTGGAAGTGCTGGCACTGCTACTCCGATGATGAAGAGGAGGAGGAAGAAAAAGGTGCCAATGCGGTCTTCTATGAAGTGGATCCCGTGTGGTACTCTGACACCGGGGCCGCCAATCACATCACCGGTGAGCTGAACAAGCTCACCATGAAAGAGAAGTACAATGGGCGTGACAAGATACACGCCGCAAATGGATCAGGTATGAACATTAGCCATGTTGGACATGCATTTGTTGGTTCCCCATCCACATCACTACATCTAAACAATGTTCTCCATGTTCCACAAGCTAAAAAGAACCTTGTTTCCATTCATCGTCTCACTCGAGACAATAATGTCTTTGTTGAGTTTCATCCATGGTGTTTCTATGTGAAGGACCAAGCAACGAGGAAGGTACTCCTTGAGGGTAGATGGAAAAAGGGGCTCTATCCGTTGTTATCGTCATCAAGCACAAATAAACAAGTCCTTAGTGTCACCAAGCCTTCAGCTACACGGTGGCATGATCGATTAGGCCATCCATCTTTTCAAATTGTTCAACGAGTTCTTAGAAATTTTAATCTTCCTGTTTCCAATAAGTGTAGAACAGAGTCTATATGTGACTCATGTCAAAGAGCCAAAAGCCATCAACTTCCTTATATGAGATCTACTAGTGTCTCAACCTCTCCCTTGCAACTTGTGTTTTCGATGTGTGGGGTCCAGCACCCACATCTGTTGGTCGTTTCTCATATTATGTAAGTTTCATAGATGACTTTAGCAAATTCTCGTGGATTTATCTTCTTAAAAAGAAATCTGAAGTGTTCCAACTCTTTCATAATTTCCAAAATCTCGTTGAACGAAAATTTGATAAGAAAATCCTAGCTATGCAAACAGATTGGGGGTGGTGAGTACGAAAAACTAAACCCCTTCTTTCAAAGAATAGGAATTTCTCGCCTTGTCTCTTGTCCACATGCCCATCAACAGAATGGGTCGGCAGAGCGCAAGCACCGTCACATTGTAGAAGTTGGACTTGCTCTCTTAGCAAATGCATCTATGCCATTAAAATTTTGGGATGAAGCCTTCTTAACTGCCATCCACTTGATCAACATGCTTCCTTCCTCAGCCATTGATCATGAAATCCCCATGACACGACTCCTTAAGGAAAATCTAGTTTTTTCATCTCTATGTGTATTTGGTTGCGCATGTTGGCCTAACCTTCGACCCTACAACAAAAGAAAATTGGTGTTTCGCTCAAAACAGTGTGCTTTCCTAGGCTACAGCAACATGCACAAAGGAGTAAAATGCCTTGACATCACTTCTGGTCGTGTCTATATTTCTAGGGATGTGGTCTTTGATGAAATAGTTTTTCCTTTCTCTAAACTTCATCCAAATGCAGGGGCTTTACTTCGAAGAGAAATTCTTCTTCTACCCGAATATCTCCAATCTCCATCGGTCTTAGCTCATGGGGGGCAACAATGTCTTGATCTAACACCTAATGTTCATGATTCCATGCCTCTTAATGCTTCTTAGATGTTACAGCAGCATACAGGAGAAAATTCGGAGCAAATCGGTGTCCAAACGGGTGCAAACGGACGTGCACAAAATTCGGCACTAGAAGACAACTCGGGCGCTGGATCCGAGGGTGATTTCCTGGAACATTCCGCATCGGGATCCTCCTCTGCCAGCGAATCAGCCTCGGGTTCCTCGCCTGACACGCAGCGGCAACAGCGCAGCGAATCGGCCTCGCCTTCCTCACCTGTCAGGCAGGAGGCCGTCGACCACCACGCGAGCGCCACGTCGACCTCTGTCTCCTCAGCAACCGAAGAGACGCACGCCTCCGAGCGCGATGCGTCCGACGCGTCGCACGGCACCAGTGAACCGCCCCGACAGCGTGGGCCCCTGGCCTCTGCTCCCTCACGTGGACTCCCGACCAGGTGGAGAGGGACCGCTGGTGGCGGTCAATCCCGAGGAGGATCTGCCCCGTCGGGTGTGCATGGCACGGATGCACGTGCACATCTGGGATCCTCTGCGCCAAATGCCGCAGGCTCTGCCACACACCTGGGATCCTCTACACCAAGCGAAGCTATAGGTAAACCCGTGGCAGTTTATCGGACCCGGTCACAAACTGGTAAAAGAAAGGAAAAATAATTCACTGATGGTACAATAAAATATGACACTCGTAAAAAGAAAATAACTAATAGCATGATTAGATATAGTCTATCTGCATGTGCTGAGGAACCCGAAAACTTGCAAATAGCATTAAAAGATCCAAATTGGAAAAATGCTATGGATGATGAGTATAATGCCTTGATATCAAATAAAACTTGGCATGTAGTACAACATAGGCAAGGGATAAACCTCATAGATTGTAAATGGGTTATAGGATAAAAAGGAAAGCTGATGGAACTATTGATAGATATAAAGCTAGATTAGTAGCAAAGGGATTTAAACAAAGGTATGGAATAGACTATGAGGATACTTTTAGTCCAGTTGTTAAATCTGCTACTATTAGACTTGTTCTAGCTGTTTCAGTTTCCAGAGGATGGAGTCTAAGGCAATTAGATGTGAAGAACGTGTTTCTTCATGGTGTTCTGGAAGAGGAAGTGTTCATGAAGCAGCCACCTGGGTATGAAAATGCTAAAACACCTCATCATGTGTGTAAATTGGACAAATCATTATATGGTCTCAAGCAAGCCCCAAGAGCATGGTTTGCCAAATTAAGCTCAAAGCTTCAAGAATTTTGTTTCCTTCCATCCAAGGCTGATACCTCACTATTCCTTTATAATAAGTCAGGTATTATCATATTTGTGTTGGTATATGTAGATACCATCATAGTCACCAGTTCCTCAAGCAAGGCTATTACTGCACTACTTCATGATTTGAGTACATCTTTTGCATTGAAAGATCTTGGTGATTTACATTATTTTCTGGGTATTGAAGTCAAGAAAAATGATGATGGTATTTCACTAACCCAAGAAAAATATGTCTTGGATTTATTGGCACGTGTTGGCATGAAGGATTGCAAAATACCTCCAACACCACTTTCATCTTCTGAAAAATTATCAGCAACAGAAGGAGATACACTTGGACCAGATGATGGAACAAGGTACAGAAGTATTGTTGGTGCATTACAATACCTGACTCTTACAAGACCACATATTGCTTTTTCAGTTAATAAAGTATGCCAATACTTACATGCACCAACCACTGTTCATTGGACAACATTCAAAAGAATTTTGAGATATATTAAGGGAACCCCTAATATAGGCCTAACCTTAGGAAATCTTCAAATACTCTAGTTAGTGCTTTTTCAGATGCTGACTGGGCAGGTTGTGTAGATGATAGAAGATCAACTGGAGGATTTGCAGTTTATTTTGGTCCTAACTTAATTTCATGTAGTGCCAGAAAACAGGCAACTGTATCTAGATCAAGTACAGAAACAGAATACAAGGCTCTAGCATATGCCAATGCTGAGATCATCTGGGTAGAATCACTACTTGGAGAATTGGGGGATGGAATGAAGCAAACCTCATGTTTGTGGTGTGATAACATGGGAGCTACATACCTTTCTGCTAATCCCATTTTTCATGCAAGGACCAAACACATTGAAATAGACTTTCATTTTGTTCGTGAAAGAGTGGCTAACAAAAAGCTTGAGATCAGATTTATTGCATCACGAGACCAAGTGGCGGATGGTTTCACAAAACCTCTTCCTCATCGACAACTTGAGGAGTTTAAACACAATCTCAATCTTAGGAAAGGTTGAGATTGAGGAAGGGTGTCAGAGATATCTTCTAGAAGGATAAGGAGCGGTGTAGTTGTTCCTATCTGTACATGTACCGAACCATCTACTGTATAAAGATGAGTTCGGATCCCTGATTCTTCTCCTCCGGTTGTAACAATCTGACGTAAACCCTAGCCACTTTTGGCACATATAAACACGAAACCGATCCCGAGACAAAGGGCTTCGTTAACACCTGAGCTTCAAGCTCTCACACCCCACATATATCATGGATTATACTACGACAGCGCATACCGAATTGGGAGAGGGGAGGAGGGGGGGGTGGATAAATCTATTCCAAAGTTGAAAGAAACAGTGGAATGTTGCTCACATTTTACTGTTATATATCAACTCTGTTCAGCTAAGAAAGAGCAATACGAAATTACCATATCATTGAGAATTGATTACAAAATAAAAACAAATTTTATACCAACGAGACCTGAATTGCAATTTCAAGAATCAAATTGTACAATTTATTGAAATTTACCCGAGTCACAAACTTATGACACACGAAAATACGTGATATCCATCACGTCCCTGTCATTGTCAATAAATTGAACAACAACAATAACCTTCCGAACAGTAGCTCTTGTGGTTGCTGAAACCCCTCAAAAAACAGCTATACTGACACTTAGGATTACCGCCTGCCATTGGTGTTCGTCGACAATATGGAAAAGGTGTACAAATGAGGTTTGCTTCCATTACACCATGATCTGCCCACAACGAAGTGTAGCATACCCGTTAGTAAAAGCATATGTAGTACACATTGCAGGAGTTACACCATCCTATAAAATTAGTCCGATATAAATATTGGTTGTACCTTTGTTTCTCCCAGTTGCAAGACCCTGAAAAAAAAGCGGTATACATCATCAGAAGAACT
Source organism: Alopecurus myosuroides (assembly GCA_028641055.1). NCBI lineage: Eukaryota > Viridiplantae > Streptophyta > Magnoliopsida > Poales > Poaceae > Alopecurus > Alopecurus myosuroides. Next base: position 515,208,051 of record CM054058.1, on the reverse strand, counting down.
ACCAAGAATATAACCTTTGTGTTGTTCTTCATAAGTTCCATCAGGAATGGTTTCCTATTCCGTTTTGCTCCTAGAGCTCTATATTCATTCTGCTTGAATATTATGAAACTATGATCTCATGGTTGTATTTAAATAGAAGCACGATGAAATCTTGGAGGATCTGTCACTTAAGGGAAAATTTCAGAGGGTTAACCATATGATTATAACTAGAGATATACTGGAATATCTTTTATGGATTTCATGTATAAAGGCATATTTGTAGACAACTTGTTTTAAATGGCTTCCAGATTTCCATATCTGGAATATTAATACTATGAAATACCATAATTATATTTCTTATTAAAACTGTGAAACTTATAATTTGCTTCACTTATTCGTTGCATACAAAAATTAATTACTGTCATTAAAGAATATAATTGCGACCTCGTAAAACATATATTTTGGGATTTGCTTGTCCTTAAATGGCTCTTGAGCTGAAAAATGTTCAAAATAAAAATACTTTTATTATTCAGTGAAAATATAATTGATATAAATAATGTGTATCCGTCAACGCCACACTTGACTTAAAGAAATTTCTTTTCTTGAAAATGATATAAGTGTTGTCGTGCTCCTGAGAAATTTGAGCATCGCAAAAAAATATTAAAAACTTTCAAAATAGTCTTGATGACCCACAAGTATAGTGGGTGTATCGTAGTACTTTCGATAAATAAGAGTGTCGAACCAAACGAGGGGAAGAAGGTGTTGACAAGCAGGTTGGATAGATGATTCACTGTAAACATTAGCAAATGAGTTTTTGGTGGTTTTTTATATAGCAAATAAATAAAGTGCGAGTAATTAAAAGACATTAAATAATATTGCAGCGAGTGGCCCAATCCTTTTTAGAGAAAAGGACAAGCCGGTTGTCGTACTTATAATTGCCAAACGTTCTCGAGAACACATGGGAATTTCGTCAAGTGCTTTTGCTTCATATAGTTGATTAATATTTATGGGTTCGTTAAATGTTGTGTGGGTGAACCTATGCTAATGCACCGTCCTACTAGGACTAGTACATACTTGTGATTATACCACTCGCAAGCATCCGCAAATACAAGAAAGTAATTAAGATAAAACTAACCACAACCTTAAACTCCGGGACCCAACACTCCCTCGTGCATCGGTTTCCTAACGGGGATTTAGGTTTCTGTCACTCCGGCAACCCCATAATTAGTAGCCAAATACACAATGCATCCTTCTAGGCCCATAAAGATGAAGTATCATGTAGTCGACGTTCACATGACACCACTAGATGCATAGCACCACAACTTAAATACCAAACCGAGAGATATTACTTCAACATAACTTCACTACTAACATCATGACTTCTTCCATGTCCTCAAAAACTAAATGAAATACTCACGAGACATCTTATGGATCAGAATAAGAGGTGATATAATGGACAATAACAATCTGGTTATAATGTGTAAACACCGATAAATCTCACAAGAATCAACTACTAACAAGTAAGCCACATCGGGAGAGAGATCTAATGAAGAGCAACGATAAAGACCCATAATTGTTACATCGGGATTAAGGTGTATGGTGACGGTGATGCTGCTACTGATGATGATGATCTCAATTAAGCCCGGAATGACGATGGTGACGATGGCAACGATTTCCCCTCTCCCGGGAGGAATTTTCCCTACAGATTTCTCCCTACCGGAGAGCTTTTCTCTCTTTGGTGTTTTCCGCCCCGAGGCGGCGGCGGAATAATTCTTTGACAATGTTCCCGGGCTTAGGGTTCACTGGGTGTCAAGTATGAGAAAGGGGGCACCTAGGAGTAGGCCAGGGGGCAGACCACCCCCAGGCGCGACCAAGGGGGCCGCCTGGTGGTGTGGGCCCCAGGTGGGCCCCCTTCGGGTGCCCTTCTGGCTCACTTCCTCCTCGGAACTTCTAAGACTCCTCTGGTATCCCCCTCCTCTTCCGATCTTCTGAAATAAGGTATCTCGACCGTGCTTTTTCCATGAGATTTCTGGTTCCGATGTTTCTTCTCCCATAATTGTTAAACATGCAAAATAAGATGAAATAACATAAGTAATGTATCATAAGATGAAATATATCGATGAATAACAGAAAATTGACATATCAGGCAGCTCACAAGATGTAAATATGGTGGCATAAAAAGGAGAAGACAACCATCTAGCTACAGCTATGGACTATTAGTCAGAGGATGAACTACTCACGCATCACTCCGGAGGTAGGCATGGTGATGTAGAGCCCTCCGGTGATGATTTCCCCTCCCGGCATGGTGCCGGGGAGAGCTTCAGAACCCTCCATAACTAGGGTTGACGAGTACGGCGGCTACAAAACTTTTCGTGGATGGAGGCTGGGGTATTTAAGGTTTTCCCGAGAAGGAGTATAAATAGGCAAAATGGTGAAGTTGGTGGGTGGCCAGGGGGCCCACACCACCTAGTGTTGCGGACAAGGGGGGGCATGTGCCCCCCTCCGGATCTCCTCCGGACTCCATGTACGTGACAGAAAAATAGGACCCTGGGTTTTCGTTTCGTTCAATTCCAATAATATTTCCAGAACAACTTTCCTGAATCTAAAAACAACGGAAAACAGGAACTGGCGCTGTGGTAGCTTCTTAATAGGTTAGTCCTAGGAAATCCATAAAAATGGATCACGTCTCCCATTCTCTTCCTCTATCACGGCCATTCTCCCCTCCCCTCATCGCACATTCTCTCTTAACAATGTGTTTGTCTCGCCCTCTATGGTTGCAAACCATTTTCCGTCCGTAAATGTATTAGAGATAATTCTTGTTCAATTGATTTTGACCCTTTCGGTTTCTCTATGAAGCATCTAGCCACCAAGACTACACTTCTTTGATGCAATAGTGTCGACGATCTTTACCCTTTCCCTAGCACACCGCAAGCCTCCACGTCCATCATCGCCACCACCTATGGAGAGCTTTGGCACCAACGTCTTCCCTATCCGGGACCTCGTGCACTTTCACAATTATCTCAGTTTTTACCTTCATATAATAACAACACACCAACATCCGTTCGTGAGGTGTGCCAATTAGGCAAACAAGCTACACTACCTTTTTCTTCTTCTACCTTATGTACCTCAACACCTTTTCAATTAATTCATTGTGATTTATGGACCTCCCCCGTCCCTAGTTTCTCTGGTTATTCATATTACCTTGACATGCTTGATGACTACTCCCACTACTCTTGGACGTTCCCTCTCAAAAACAAATCCAAAACCGCACCAACTCTCCAACGTTTTCTCTCTTTCGTGTCAACACAATTTCTTGCCACCGTTCAAAACGTACAATGCAACAATGGTGGCGAATTCCTCAACTTTCACTTGTGCAACTTGTTCTCCGCACGTGGCATCGCTTTCCGATTTTCTTGCCCACACACCTCATCACAAAACAAAAAGGCCGAACGACTCATACGAACCACAAACGACATTTTCCGTACTCTCCTCATACAAGACGATCGCCCACCACCCTTTCGGGTCAAAGCTTTGCACACTGTCACCACTTTACTCAATCTATGGCCGTCCCGTTCCATCCAACTTCTCACACCTCATTTTGCTCTCTTCGGCCACCACCCGTCATATGATCATCTACGATCGTTTGGCTGCCTCTGCTCTCCCAATGCACGCGCCACGTCCGCCCAAAAACTCGCACCTCGATCCTCTCATTGTGTGTTCATCGGATACCCACGCGAGCACAAGGGATAATGATGTTTGTATTTCCCGTCATGTCATTTTTGACGAAACTCACTTTCCATACACGGAAGCTACACCACCGCTCATAGCACCCCGCGCCACACCCCATACGACCGAAATCCTCACCGAACTCCGTGTTGTCCCACTTCTCGCCCGATCCACCTCGGTATCTAGCCCGCGATCCACCTCGGCATCGTCCACCATCGGCCCGACACACACTGCGTCGCCCAACCCCACACCATCTCCCTCGACTTCCACACCCACCTCCAATCATCTCCGCAATCATTGCTCACGAGGAGCTCCACTGACGCACCCACCTCCCCTGATTCCCCACCTAACCACCCTAGCCAGCCACGTAACCCCGCCCTGCCCCCAGACGCTAAACCAGTAAATCCACCCCAAAATTCACCCCGTATGCTGATCCGCCCCAAGGATGGCTTTTTGATGCTCGCCGCCTCTTCTCTCTCAACACCACATCCTCTCCATCACCAGTACCCTCCATGTAAAAAACTGCTCTCCGTGATCCCCATTGGCACAATGCAATGCTTAATGAATATAATGCCTTGATTAAGAATGACACTTGGTCTTTAGTGCCTAAACCTGCAGGGGTCAACATCGTGACAGGCAAGTGAATCTTTCACCACAAAATCCATCCTGATGGCACTTTGGCGCGGTACAAAGCGAGATGGGTCCTTAGCAGCTTCACTCAACAAGCCGACATCGACTACGAGGAAACATTCAGCCCGGTGGTTAAATCGGCCACCATCCGAGTTGTTTTGGGCATTTCCACCTCCAATTCCTGGCCCATGCATCAACTTGACGTGAAAAATGCCTTCCTCAACGGTAATGTCCATGAAACCGTTTACTGCTCACAACCGTCTGGTTTCCTTGATCCCTCCTTTCACTAGTGGAAACAACCCCTTTCGTCCAGGGGGCCAGGGGGCATCTGTCTCGGTTGCACAAAAATCTGGGACAAATGCTACGCATTGTTCCCGGTTTGTGTGCCCGAGGCAGCAGAACCCACCTGGGGTCATCTGTCCCGGTTCGTGGGGAGGCATTGATCCCAGTTTGTGGGACGAACCGGGACCAATGCCTAGCCACATGCCACGTGGCACGCGCATGGGCTTTGGTCCCGGTTCATTCCACCAACCGGGACCAATGCCCCCCTTCCCCTACATATACTGCCTCACATCCCCCTTTCTCATTTTTTTTGGTTTGGGGGAGTGAGAGAGGTGGGTGTTAGCTAGCGTGTCGCGGGAGTTGTGCCTCCTGGCGCGGGAGTCCTGCCGCGTGGCGCGGGAGTTGTGGCACGTGGCGCGGGAGTTGTGACGCGTGGCCACGAATGCGCGGTATAAACTGCCGCGCCTCGAGCGTCTTCTCCTCTCCACGCACCGTCATGCCGCCACCATGCGTCCGAGCATGGCAGAACGGAATGTTCACCGCGCATATCCGCTGCGGGGACGACCGCATCCCCCTCGGATCCTTTGCGACGGCGGCGGAGGCCGCCCGCGCCTGGGACGCGGCGGCCTGGCGCCTCAACCGCCCGCGGTCGCTGATGAACTTCGACGACTGTCACATCCTCTAGGAAGCGGAGGCAAGGGCGCCAACGCCGCAGATCGTCACTGCCGCCGACCACCGCCACCTCAGGCACCGCGCGTTTCAGGGCCTAGTCGACGCCAGGGACGACCGCGTGGTCCGCGAGTATTACCGGAGCAATCCGGTGGAGGAGAGCGCAGACGAGGAGCTTTGGCAGACCCGCGCGGCTGAGCGGGCGGAGCGGCGCCTCGACGCCACCTCGCGTTAGATGCCGCTCGGGAGGCGAGGACGAAGGCGCTGCAAGAGCTCCGTCGGGCCGACCACGCCGGCGAAGTCTGGGCCTCCGACAGATCCGAGGTGGGGGCCTATCTCGGACATACCATCATGCACCTCCGACGACGACGACTAGGAGGAGGTCACCGATCATTTCCCCGACGACGACGAGGAGTAGTGTTCGTCTGTTTTCTGTTTTTAATAAAAGAATTTGTTGTATTCCGGGAAACTGCGGCGCGCTAGCGCGTCTTTTTTCCGTGTGATTCTTCCTGATTGGTTGGATTGAGACGCCAGAAAGAAACACACCCCTCATCCAACGACTCACGTTAAGGAGGGGGACATGCATTTCGATAGATAAACAAGGCACAATACACATAATGGCAAGATTGGATCTAAATCTAAACGGAGAGCATAGGTCTAAATAAAAAAGGCAGTACATAATGGCAAGAGTGCATCGATCTTCTAGTCATACTCCTGCCTAGGCCTATAGTACTCCGACTCGTAGTCGTCGTAGTCGCCGCCGTCGTCGTCACTATCGTCGGACGGTGCTCTGGACTCTCTCGGAGGATCACGACACTACAAGAGAACAGTCCCGTAGAGGCACTATTTTGGTCGTCTAGAGACATTTAAATTTCCTCTATTTACTTCTAGAGACATGATCCACATTGTCACAAAAGTTTCACTACGGGCAGTGTCTCTCGTACTGTAGAGCCAGTCTACAAAATGTCTAAATATGACATAAGGTCACTTTGTTAAGACATGGGCAGTGTCTCTCGTACTGTAGAGTCAGTCTACAAAATGTCTAAATATGACATAAGGTCACTTTGTTAAGACACGAAGTTGTGTATCTACACATTTGGAGGCATTACAAAGATACACTTGGAATGTATATGTACGTGAATAGAGGCACTTTCGTGCTACATTTTAGTTTGCCTCTACAATTAAGGAGACAATTTAGTGAGGCATTTTATTCGGTCTCCAAAAACATAAATGCACTATGGAAATACATTCATATTGTCACTTCTAATAATGTAGAGACACTTGATTATGCCATTTATTATGAACGTAAAAGCATAGTCGATTTACAACTTGTCATCAATCAACCAAAACCAAAATTCTTGTAACACCTATGTCAACCTCTATCAACCATAGATTTACATCACAAGATCACAATACACTCACACGAAGAACATAAATCTATTCTATAACTTCTAATCTTCTCGAGTGTCAAGGAGCAAGTATCTTTTCAGCATGCACCTGAAAAGAGTTACACTTAAGTATTAGAATGTAGGAGAAGAGAAATAAATGCCTAGTACAACCAAGGAAGTCCATTATAAGATGGAAATAAATTCCTAGATTGTAATGTTCATAATCTTTCCAAAAAGAAGTTCATATATAAGGTGCCATACCATTACGGAGATTTGCTATTAAGTCAGGTGGTAGTAGTTGTAAGTAGTTAAATACACATGAATGAAATTATTAATTCATCTGTCTAACAAAGTACAACGCAATGTAGTAAGGAAATCAAATGTCCATGATAATTGGAAAAAAATTATAAGAACTAATAACATGGGCAAGTCTATATGTGCTAATAGGAGGAAATATAGCAACTAATAATACTGTATATTATGTGCTATAATATACCCATCGCTTTGGGCTACAAAATGTATGGTTAAAATTGCACATGACAAATACTGTATAGTAAGAAAATCAAAACAATATAAAGGGTTATGAGCACCATAGCAGGGAAATGATACATACAAGGACAATCAGGTAGATCGATTAAGAGTTGTAAGTAGTAAAATAAAATATGTTGTATAGAAAGTGAAGGCGACTAAGATATACATAACCCATCTAACATCACGGAATGGTGGTCTAGCAGATCATAAATATTTTGGGTGTTCAACATGGAAAAGAGCATGGAAGATTATTTCTACTACAACTCGGCTTACAGAAAGCGTGAGCACAACCGCATTGTGTTTTTGGAATCACCTGCAACCATGTGGAGCGCGTGATAAAGGTCACAAGTACGCTAATTAGGGAGTATTGTAGAGCTATTGGGAGGTCAAGAGTAAGTACCTGGAGGTCAATACCGTGTTGTTATTTATAGACTCAAACAATTTATTTGATCCAAGGTAGATCAATATTATCTAAATGGTCATCCTCAGAAGCAAAGGGGAACAACTAATATCAGAACAAAATGCTGAAACCATGACCTTAGTAGAAGATGTGTACTCCACAATGGAAATTTTAAACCTCATGTTCTTATATTTAACTTCATGTTCCAATAGGAACATACTTCATAGGGAATAGGGATGTTAGCTGCATAATTTTGTCATTCAAATATGTCATTTAGAGTAAATATCTCTGAAAGTATAAAAAATCATAAGGCAGAGCAACCAAATGGACAATGGTTATCATTACCGGACATCAGAATTTTCATGATGGAGCAATGCCTTCGAGATGGAGAATTATGTGGAAATAAGTTTAGCAGCTAGGGTGGAGCTATCAAAGGAAACAGACATGTCACATGTCACGGAAATATCTAGCACCCGGTTTTATGACTTTATCTATGAAGCATGTATTTGATTACCTAGTTCTTTCTTCTATCTACAAGTAAAGTGATCTGATCCATCCATATGCAAGCTCGCTTGAAACGTGAGCCTCTGATGTGCATGGACTTGGTGTAGGTGGCGCTGCTGTAGTAGATACTGCGGTGGCGATGTACGTACGGACGTACCTAGCTTTGGGGGATTTCTCTCTGAAGAAGTATTTTATCGTACCTGACTCGTTGTTTGTTGTTTCTACAAGGAAAGCCGATCCATCTTGCAGCGATGAATGTCCCCAATTGATCTTTGCTTGGTCCATGAGTCACGCGCCAATTGAAAGAGGAGCTGCTAATGTGCAGGGACTTGGTCGAGGTCAGTTGGCCAACGGAATTGCCCGCAAATTGGGACGGGGACGGGGAGAGTGAACCTACCAGTCTTGGTGGCCGCCAGGGCAGTGCCGCCGGCCCAGCCCCACTACCGATGAGGAGACGCCCCTGCACCATATTCCGATCGACGGAGAACGTGGACCAACAGTGACGAGCTCCCTGACGTGCGTCAAAAGGAAGACGACCTTGGAGGGTAATAGTGCGAGTAGAGGCTGCCGGCGATCGACCGGTAGCGAGGCAGGAGGTGGCCGTCGCTCGGGCCTGGTGGACGGAGGTGCGGCGCTGGGAGGCGGCCTCGGACACGGGTTAAGAAGGTCGGAGAGGCTGCACTCGAGTGCGAGTGGGGGGTGGCGACGGAAGGGCGGAGGAGGTCGGCAAGCGGAGAGCTCCTGGCGGCGGCTGCCATGGGAGAAAAGCACGAGGAGGGGACAGAGGAGGGAGCGGGGCGAGCAAGGAGGCGAGGGAGAGGTTCGGGAACGATGGGGCGTGGCGTGGGGGTCGTGGACTCGTGGTGCGTGCGTGACCGTGTGGAGATGTGCTTGGGCAGGTGGGGGTCGTCTAGCTAGGCATGTGCGTGTATGTGGGTGATGCATGTAAAATGCATACATGAACTTTGCATGTTATTACTTGTTTTTCCTACATATTAGAAACTTATATTCATGTTTTATAATGATTTGGGGGATTTTCTAAACAATCCCCCTTCTTTTGGTTCTAACCATGTTTTTCCAGAAAACGTACTTTTTAGTGTTTCAGACTTTCCGGGAGCTTCGGGACTCCAAAAAGGGCAAGGCCAAAGAGCACGGTTCATAATTTTCGAGACGAAGACCATGGGCCAAAGTAGAGTGCCAAAAGGCCAACCAGGTGGCAAAGAGGACCCTTCACGCGACCAGATTCCTTGGCCGCGTGAGAGGCCCCCTTTTTGCCCCCGTGGCTCCGATGCCGTCGATCTTTCTTCTCCCGAGTGTCTCGTGACCTAAAATCGACTATATAAAGGGTCCCCTGGCCTTTTCAAGGAGGGGGCGGCGCCGAGAGACGAAACCACGAAACAGAGAGACAGAAGGCTGCCGCCGGAGAAGATCGGAGGGGGGAAACGCCGCCGGGATCACCCCCGGATGGCTCCACCCCCCTCCGGCGTGTTCATCATCAACATCTACAGCAAGATCAACTCCATCTCTCCACTGTAATCTCTTGGCAAACATGATGTATGATGCAATACTATATTCCCTTGATGTATTGTGTCTCCCCGTCTATGTTTGAGTAGTGAATTGTTCTTGGCAATGGTGAAATAGTTCGTTGATTGGTTTCATACAAGTTTGTTATCTTCTATGATTGTATTTATGTACAATATATGAGTGCACACATATGTTGGGGAATGCATGTAAGGTGATCACCGGTAGCATAATGGAGTGGTGGTGACTTGGGAGTGACAGTAACCTGAGACCGAGCCACAAAGTTATGTTATTGGGGGATATATATAGGAGACCTTAGAACGTAAGGCTATGGTGGGACTTTATGTCTTAATCAATCTTGTGCAGTCATTTAATTAGCCACATGATCCATAATAAGGGGTTGTATATCATTTACGTGACTATACCTATTCATGGATCTTTCCTAGAAGAAACAACTAAGACTAAAACATGTGCTTCACTAATTGTGACAACCACACGAACGAAACACCTATTGCTAGAACACTTGCTCCCTTGAGATACTTGAGATATTTGCTGCTTGCTACTTGTGAAATTTGCTTAGAAACTTGCATTTTGAACTTGCTTCACTAGTTAGTAGACAAACCACACTTCACGTCACTTGCTTTTAATTAGTTAGTTTCTTTTAGTCAAACTTATTGCTTTGCATAAACAGCCATATAAGAGGGTTATAGGGCTTTAGAGAATAGATAGCTTACCTTCAGCTCCTCCTGGGTTCGACACTCAAATACTTATCGAAAGGTACTACAATTGATCTCCTGCACTTGGGAGTCATCAAGCACTTTTCTAGCGCCGTTGCCGGGGAGCGTTGTGCTAAGATTTTATTCTTGTTTGCATTGCATACTAACATATAAACCTAAAACACAAAAAAAATTATAAAATGGAAAACAACCAAACAATTTTAGAACTGTATAATATCTACCTTGAATTAGGACATGAAGTGTTTGAGTAGAAATTGAAAAATTATTTGCACAACAATCATATTTGTGGTAGTACTAATTCTTTGAACACATTTATTGCTAAGGAAAATCTTGAGCTTGGGGAAGTTTGTCCTGATGAATATGATATTTTTAGTCCCCCTACTATTGAGGATAAAAATGATATACTTGTTGATTCTATGGAAAGTTTTAAGCTTGGGGAAGTTGGTTTTGATGAGCATGATATTTCTAGTTCCCCAAGCTCGGAGGAGAAAATTCACTTTGATGATACTATGCCTCCTATATATGATGATTGCAATGAAAATTATGAATGTTTAACTCCCACTATCACTAATGAGGATTTTACTTATGTGGAGAGTAGTGATTCTTTTATGCATGTGGCTCATGATAAGAATGTTTTATGTGATATTCATATTGTTGAATCTATTCATGATGCTACTGAAAATTATTATGAGAGAGGGAAACATGGTTACACATATTTCAACAATATTAAGTTTCCCCTCTTTATGCTGAAAGTATTGAAGTTGCACTTGATCTACCTTTCTATGCTTGCTATTATGTGCTTCTTTTATTTGTTTCATTACAAAATGCCAATGCATAGGAAATGGGTTAGACTTAAAAATAAATTGTTTAATATTTTTTGGTGTGTTCCTTATGCTTTAATTTCCTATTCGGTTTGAGCACACATTTATGTCTTTACAACATGTAAAATGCCTTTACCTACTGTTATGTATCATTTAGTTTAAGATTTTAATTTTATAAAAAATTTGGGAAACTAAATGAGAAGGATGAGTAATGGAGAAGTTGGGGTCGACCTTGAAGATGTGTTGTTCATGCCAATGAAACCATTGCAAAGTTGGGGTCTTACCAATTGGCAACGAACCATATCACCATAGTCTTCCGGTTTCACGGGGCTACGCTGTTGTTGGGGTCGATGAAGTTGTCAACGGATTCGAGCGGGTAAAACCTTATTTCCCTGAAGGTGAAGACGAAGAGTTGACTGAACTCGGAGAAGCCAAGAAATTAACCGTTCTATGGCTAAAGGAATGCATTGTGCTCTCAAATCAGACGGCAAGGCCATCGAATCCTCGTCATTCTCCAGCGCAACAGTCTCCAGCGCGGTTGTTTTCGCCATGCATGCCGTCTCCAGTGCGGTCGCCTACGCCATCGCGTCAGCCTTCTCCACCGCGATCGCCTACGCCGCCGCGTCAGCCTTCTCCGCCCACTAAGTTTCTGCGGAAAAGTAATAGATCACCCAAACGTCAACGGTCACCCCTACCGAAGGTACCAAAGGAGGTACCCAAGTTACCTTAAGACTATACTCTTGAGGAAAACCAGAAAATCGCAAGGGACGAATACGAGGCGTGGAAATCGAAGCGGAAGGAGAAGAAAAGGCAGATTTCCCCGAGACCGAAGAAGATATAGAACGATCATGGAAAATGGTGAAGACTCTTCATCAACCCGAGCCGAGTCTGACATCTGACTATGACGGCTCTATTCTGAAGTCACACCAGGAAATGGTGCGGTCGATGAAGAGTAGTAGCGCGAGCGGGAAAAGTGGGAAATCAGTTTCCCAGCTCGGAGAGCAGAAAAAACAATCCATGTCCCCGCTCAAAGTGATTTCCAATACCCAGGTGGGGCCGAGCACTAATATTGCTGACGAGCAAATTTATCCGGTGTTTATAACATTGTACGCAGACAGGGCAGCTGCTGCGGGTTTGTCCATTGCTGAGTATATGCAAACAGTAGACTACTTCCCCGAAGCTGAATGTGCGTACAAATACCAGTACGGGAAGCCTCTCGTCAAACCCGAGGAGATAAAGGATCTACCAACGAAAATGCGAAGAGTGCATAGTTGGTATATGGAAGCCGCTGAGAAATCTGAGGACTGGATATGTCTCCGCGTTAAGGACGAGCACTACGGGTATGGAGATGGATTGGTTATGATTCAATTTGAAGATTTGTTTCAGTTATTCCAGCAGCAGGCCCTCGACAAATCTATCGTTAGTGTCTATTATCTGTAAGTACTTATTTCTCTAGCTCACCTCGTTCATTGCATGTTCATATATATATATATATATATATATATATATATATATATATATATATATATATATATATATATATATATATAGGGAAAATGGTTTCTACTCCCGGGTGTAGCTACACCCATGTCTCATATACTGTCATACGGAGGTATGTGTCATACTTTTTCGGTCTGAGTATGTTCATATACAATATCTAAGATACTCCAAAACAAGTTTCGTGAAAAATTATAGAATTGAGCATGTAGTTTGCACTATATATTCAAAATACCTGTATATATGTACGTATAAAAGGAGTATGTTGAAAAACTACACATACTACATAAAAAGTAGTATATATACTGCCGAAATAGTAATATATACTGCATACTACATGTACATACTCTCCGGTATGATAGATACTACATACATCATACTAAACACATGTGGGTGTAGCTACACCCGGGAGTAGCATAAATTTGTCCTATATATATATATATATATATATATATATATATATATATATATATATATATATAGTATACTCATATATTATAATTGCAGAATGAAGATTCTCGAATGCAAAAGAGGTGGAATCTATGATATTGGGTTCATTGATCCACATTTTGTTAATGCAAAGACTCTTGAGCTATCTGCCAAGGATACAGAAATTAATATTCCGAGGGCAATACTGTTTCACCAACACCGACGGGAAATACTATTTCCTTACAACTTCGGGTTAGTGTTACTGTGTTGTACACATTATGTTTTCTTTACTCGATGTTCACTATATAATTGATGAGTTCTGCGTGCGCAGCTTCCACTATATTCTGCTAATCTTCCAAGTTGACAAAGGAAAAGTACTGGTAATGGACCCAAAACGTAAACCCCTAGCGATGTGGGCGGACATGCAGGAAATGATCCAGTGGTAATTTCAATCTTTATTAATTTCATTCTTTATATATGGCACTATATCGACTACTTTGTTTCGTTTTCGGATATCAAGTAATTACTAACTCTTTTTTTTTCTTTTTTTTTCTCGGATAGCGTTTGGAAGAGGTTCACAAGAAAGTCTCCCGGTGGATGGAAATCAAAGCTTACATTTGATGTTGTGCAAGTAAGTACTATCTAGATCCGCGCGCATCTCCTTTATTCTAGTGTCGATACCATTATCATGGCTGGATGATTATTATTTTGATTGAAACCATTTCTCGTAAAGTTCTTGCAACAAGGAGACGAAAATCACTTGTGTGGATACTACGTTTGCGAGTTCATTCGTCAGACGAGATGTCCCAAGGGCAGAAATTTACAGCAGCTACATGTACGTTAGTCGTCAATTCTTCTTATTACCATCTATTTTAGTTACTTACTTTCATTAATATATATTGACCACTCTTCTTTATATTATATCGAACGGCTCCGGGACGGTCTTCTACCAAGGGACCGCATACGAGCAATTCAGGAGGAAATTGCGGCCTTCTTAGATGCCGAGGTCCTAAATGTAAATGGAGAGTACCATAGGCCCAGTTGGAACTGAATTCGATTTTGTAATTCATCCCATCGGTCATGTAATATGCTCGATATACTTTGCTTCTGTAATATAAGTGTTCCTTCTTTTGCTATATATGTATTACATATTCACTCGTGGGATCCGGGAGCTCCGTGGAGGGGCCACCGAGGCTCCTCTCTTCTCGTGGGATTCGGGAGGACCGGGGAAGGGCCATCGGACTAATCTCTTCTCCTGGGATCCGGGGAGGGGCCACCGGGAGGTCTGGGGATCGCAAAACATAAAAAGGAAAATAATCAACACAAAACATAAAAAAACTGCCGCGACCGAAGGGGCATGCATCCCGGTTCGTGTTAAGAACCGGGACTAATAGCCCTGGCCATGTTCGCCACGTGGTACGCCCCATTTGTCCCGGGTCCTGGCACAACCGGGACCAATGGGGGAGGGGCATTCGTCCCGGCTGGCCCATCCCGGTTGCACAACCAGGACAAATGGGCCTTACCAACCGGGACTAGTGCCCCTGTTTCCACTAGTGTTTCCCAACCACGTGTGCCTAGTAAAAAAACCCCTCTATGGCTTAAAACAGGCGCCACGCACTTGGTTCCATCATTTCACACATTTGCTACGATCAATCGGATTTCTAGCCTCCAAATGTGACCCCTCCTTGTCCATACGCCACCTCGTCTCATCCAGTGCATATCTCCTCCTATATGTAGATGATATTATTCTCACCGCTAACTCTCACAATCTAATAAACTCCATCATCCACTCCCTCCAATCTGAATTTTCCATGAGTGATCTCGGTGCCCTCCACCACTTCCTTGGCATAAATGTGATCTGCAACACACACGGTACATTTCTCACTCAGCAACAATATGCATTTGACCTCCTTGAGTGCGCCCACATGTCCCACTGCAACCCGATCTCCACTCCCATTGACAAACACTCCAAACTCTCTGCCACTCATGGTGCACCCTACTCCGATCCCTCCATATACCGCAGCCTTGCTGGAGCCTTGCAATACCTTACCCTCACTCGCCCCAACATCGCTTATGCCGTCCAACATGTGTGCCTGTTCACGCACGCACCTAGAGACCCGCACTTTCAACTCATCAAACTCATACTAGGGTACATCAAAGGCACATCCCACCTCGGTCTCCAGCTCTACCGCAGATCATCCCTCGACCTCCTGGCAGGGTGCCGTGACACTCAGAAATCAACATCGGGTTTCTACATTTTCATCGGCAATAATCTAGTTTTCTGGTACTCCAAGCGACAAGCCATCGTCTCTCGATATAGCGCTTCAGCGAAATACCGAGCTGTCGCAAATTGCGTCACCGAGTCCTGCTGGCTCCATCAGCATAAGTGCGGTCTACCTTTCCTCGAACCCTGTTCAGCACCAGCGAACGAAACACGTCGAGATTGACTTACATTTTGTTTGAGATCGGGTCTCCCTCGGAGAAGCAAAAGTTCTTACCATGCCCACCTTGTCGCAGTTCGCCGACATGTTCACTAAGGGACTGGCCAGCTCCGTGTTTGCAGAATTTCGAACCAGGCTTCACATCATGCCATCCGACGTTCGGACTGCGGGGGGTGTTAGTCATCACGACTCTGTACATTGTACCGTGTGTAGTTACTTGTAGTCCTATTCTCTGGGAGCACCTAGTCAAGATGCCACACATGCACGTGGGCGTGCCGCTGCGTGCACATCCACGCACTCCACGCGGAAAAATAATTATATGAGACCTGGTCTACAAATTTAGCCCCGTGGACCAACTCCTGCAATTGACACGTAGGCAGGAGAGAGAGAAAACACGAAATTTAAATGTCTATTTTTAGATCTAAACTGCCATGCATGCCATGTGTCAGTTGCGGAAGTTGGTCCACGGGGCTAAATTTGTAGACCAGGTCTCATATAATTATTTTCCCTCCACGCGCTCCCTCAACCCTGTATATGTATCCCTCTATGTGAATTGTAATGTGTGTGTCAGAGTGGATATTCAATGCAAGTGAGAGAGTGAAGCTCTATTGGTTCCACCACTATATCAAGGAATGAGAGGATGGAATGGCCGCTTGTGATGTGTTCGTGCATGTAAAAAACTTGTAGTTTTTAAACCCGAATCATGTCAATCTGCACCGTACCTCTGCACCCACTAGTAGACCCCCCCTCCTTTCATTCTGAGCTAGACACGACTTTTGTCCCGGCTGCATAAAAACCGGGACCAATGCTGTGCATTGGTCCCGGTTTTTACGGTCGGGGCAGCGATATCGCCCTAGGGGCATTGGTCCCGGTTGTTTAAGGGGCATTCGTCCCGGTTCCTAGCAAGAACCGAGACTAATGCCTCGCCACACGCCACGTGGCACGCGCAAGGGCATTGGTCCCGGTTCTTGCCAGCAACCGGGACGAATGCCCCCTTGCCTACATATACCGCCTCCCAGCCCCCTTCCCTCTTTTTGTTTTTGCTTGGAGGAGTGAGAGAGGTGGGTGCTAGTGTGTGTTCTTTTACTTTGCACTCCAGGTGTTCGACGACATACCCGAGCCACACTTAAGTTCATAGATAATGGTATCTTCGACCGAGGTTAGCAAACTTGTCCTTTTCATCTTTAAGTGATATTAAAAAAGTTATATTTTTCGATGTACTCTGGTAATTTTGCTATTGAAGATGTTATTGTAATGTTTTTTTTTGATAAACTTAATTATACGATGCAGATGGATGCACGATAGCGATGGATGTACGGTGACCGATGCACTTCCGAGTATAGGACATGCCTGGATGAATTTCTCCGTTTAGCTCATGCTCACAAAGAGAATGGCTTTATGTGTTGCCCATGTTTTGACTGTCGGAACATCAGGGAGCACTCTTCCTTGAGAGTCCTTCATGTCGACCTGCTTCGGAGAGGGTTCATGCCCAGCTATAATTGTTGGACCAAGCATGGAGAAAGAGTGATTGTGATGGAAGACAATGAATAAGAAGAATAGGATCATATGTTCCCTGAATACGGTGATACTGCAATGGAAGACAATGCAGATGAAGGAGGTGATCAAGAACGGGCATCAAATGACCCCGATGATGATCTTGGTCGAGTTATTGCTGATGCAAGGGAGGACTGCGAAAGTGAATTGGAGAGGTTGAAGTTGGAAGGCATGTTACATGATCGCAAAAAGTTGTTGTACCCAAATTGCAAAGATGGCAGCACAAAGCTCGATACGACATTGGAGTTGCTGAAATGCAAGGCACAGAACAGTGTGACTGACAAGGCATTTGAGAGTTTACTTCAAATAATGAAGCCAAAGCCTCCAAAGGATAACGAATTGCCTGACCAATACGTACAAAGAAAAGAAGGCTCTCTGCCCTCTAGGATTAGATGTGCAGAAGATACATGCATGCATTAATAAATGCATCCTCTACCGCAGTGAGAAGTACGAGAACCTGGATAAATGTCCGGTATGCACTGCACTACGGTATAAGATCAGACCATATGACATTGGCAATGTTTACGGCGAGCCACCCTGTAAAAGGATTTCTGCAAAGGTGATGTGGTATGCTACTATAATACCACGGTTGAAACGACTGTTTAGAAACAAAGAGCATGCCAGTTTGTTGCGATGGCACGAAGAAGACCGTAAGAAAGACGGAAAGTTGAGACACCTCGCTGATGGGTCGTAGTGGAGAAAATCCAGAGAGACTTCCTGGACTTTACAGGAGAGGCAAGAAATTTACGGTTTGTTCTAAGTACAGATGGCTTTAATCCTTTCGGGGAGGAGAGCTCCAGTCATAGCATCTGGCCCGTGACTCTATGTATCCACAACCTTCCTCCTTTGTTGTGCATTAAGCGCAAGTTCACTATGATGCCAGTGCTCATCCAGGGTCCGACGCAACACGAAAACGACATTGATTTGTACCTAAGGCCATTAGTGGAAGAACTCTTACAGTTGCGGGACAAACCAGGTGTACGTGTGTGGGACAAACGATAATCATTGATGGTTATGGAAAGAAACACCCGTAGGCCAAAGCCTCCAAATGGCATACGAGCAATTCAAGAGGAAATTTTCGGATTCTTAGATGCGGAGGTCCTAAAGCCAGGAGGAGAATACTATCACTCTTTCACAACTTGAGACTCGAATTCTTAGATGCATAGTACTTACTTGTATATTCGATTCATGGTGCATGTGGTGGTGTATTCGAGTACTTATGGGAAAGAGTACCTTGATGCATAATACTTACTTGTATATTCGAGTCACGGTGCGTACTTACTTGTATATTTTTCAAGTATATTCTAATGCGATCACCATACTTACTTGTATATTCCACTAAAATGGAATACAATTAAAAATCATGGTGGCTCAGGACCCTGCGCCAGTGAGAAAAAGAGCGTCGCGCCCGCTTCCCGGTCGGTGGGGGCAGCCTCTTCTCCCCCGGTGCCCACTACGGCGGAGGTTGCCCCGACCGCATCGCTCGGGGATCCTTGTACATATTATTGATCTGGGACAGCAACGACGGGGGGAAAGAGTACTTTCTTCCCCCCGACGCCCACTAATAAAATGGAATATAACAGATCAAACCCTCAAAGGAAAACAAGAAATAGTAAAAAAAAATCTAATTTTCTGCCGTGGCAGAGAAACGGCCAAAATGCTGCCGTGGCAGCGAGGATTGGTCCGGTTCCTCTTAAGAACTGGGACGAATGGTCCTAGCCAGGGACCAGCCCGCAGCGGCCATGTGGACGAGCCATTCATCCCGGTTCTTAACACAACCGGGATGAATGGGGAGGGAAGGGGGGATTTGTCCAGGCTGCTCCATCCCGGTTGGGCAACCGGGACAAAAGGCCATAAAAAGGGGATTAAAGGGGGGGGGGGGTTCTACGAGTGACCGTGTCTCTAATTTTCTTATATGTGGTATATTGAACCATGAGAGTACGTACACCCAGGTGTACAGAACCATTTTCCTAAACCCTATGTGTGTGTGTGTGTTTTTATGTATTCGTGTTGTTCTTGATCAATTCGCATGTTTTTGTCTCTTTATTCATGCTGGTCCCATCAGCCATCCACGTCGCACGTACAATGTCGCCTTTGTTACTCGACCGGTTATGTGCATCAGACCGTTGGCGGATGCAAATTCACCGAGACGCGACACGCGACGATGGCGTCGCACGCTCCGGTGTTTGACGGCGATCCGGTCCCCACCTTCCACGACGGAGTACCCGCCACGCACCTCGAAGAGGGACGGAGTCGTGTACTAGACGTGGCAGGTGCGGCGCACCCCGAGCAGGGGCCGTCGTGCGTTACGATACTGGGGTACGCTCCTCCGACACGTTCGACGGCGCCTGGGGTCCTGGGAACGACACCACTCACGCGCGCGGAAGGGTGACCCGGGGCGGACCCAGCGGCGGAGGGCGTCAATGGCGGACAGGTAGGGCCAGTGGATCCCACAGTCGATTCAGAGGCGGAGGTGGGCGTATCTACCCCATCCACTCCCCCACCTACCCCCACTCCTTCCTCATATCTCGCCCTCATTTTTCGTCACTTCTGGGAGAGGCCTAGGGTTTCAGCTCCGCCAGCGAGAGAGACTTTTTCCTGGTGGAGGGGGAAGCTGGCGGGGGACCAGAGATCCTTCGCAGGTCGCGGCTACTTCCTCACGAGCGCAGGCGACATCTGACCGTGGACGGTTCCCATAGAGAACGATGGGGGACCGTGAAAGAGGGAAGGACGGCCGTCGCGGCGGTGGCAGACCAGGATTCATCCCGCGCGGCGGCAACTCCAACGCCAGCAACAACGGATCTCGTCCTATGGTGTGGCACAGGAACTTACCGGAGGGGCAGGGAGCCAACCTTGGAGGAGATCGTGAGGTGCGCAATCCCGATCGAGATCAATGGGAGATTGATACACAGAAGCATAAACAGGTAGCGGCGAACCCTAAGGCGTCGGCGGCGAAGCAAGCTGTTCCTCCTGCGACGGGAAATCCGGGTAATTCTGAGCCTTGCTTCAATTGCAATCTTACTGACCATTTTGCATCCAAGTGCGCGACGATTAGATGTGAGCGTTGCAACAAATTGGGTCACATGTCTCATCTCTGCCAAGTAGTTCGTCCGTGGGAATATACTGTGGCTATGTGCGGTTTTCAAGCTCCTGGTCTCGGATTCTTTTATTTTCCTGATGCTTGTGTTGGGAAGCAAGTGAAAGAAAAGGCCACCTCTGTGATTATTTCTGTTTTGGAGGGGAATCCTACTTTTTGTGATATTGAAAAAGAGTTCAATGTGTTCTTTGGGTCTGGGTGGAGATATACGGCTCGAGTAGTTCGAACTGGACAATTTGTTATGAGATTCCCTAGCTCTAAAGAAGTGGAAAGAACATGTTACTATGGGAAACATATGGAAATGAAAAACATTTAATGGTGTTTTAAGTTTGACTCCTTGGTCAGATGCTGTTGGGGCCAAATTTCCTATGCATAGGGCCTGGGTCAAAGTGCGCAATATTCCTGTGGAGAAGATATGTGAAGCTACTGCAGCATATGTGGGTTCTTTGGTTGGGGTGTCGTTGTAAATTGATCAGGCTACACTCCATAAATCTGAATTTTGCAGAATTCTTATTGGGTGTAGAGATGTGAATGAGCTACCTGAATCTGCCGAGGGAGTGCTGGGTGACTATTTCTATGACTTCTTTCTCGAAATTGAGAGTGTTGTGGTGGGAGAGAACCGGAAATATAGAACTGTTGTTTCTGTTGATTCACACAGTGCTCCTTCCCCTAAGAGAACTAGGGTGGAGAATAATATGTTGTCGAATACTCAGACTGAGTTGAGTGCCGACGTGAGGGGGAGTTCCAACCATTCGAACTATGTTGGTGGCAAGAATTATACAAGTGCTTTGGCGGCTGTTTTTGAGCATGAATTTGAGGATGACAGTGAAGAAGACCATGGCCTCCTGATTGAGCAGATTGCTGCTGTGAAATTGCAGGAAAATATGCTTGAGGAGAAAAGTCTGGAAGAAAAGATTGGGATGGAAGAGACAGGTGACCTGGAGACAGTGGAGGTGAACACTATGGAGGGGGGGATGAAGAACCCGAATCCAGTGTTGCTTCATCGGTGCAAGAGTTAAGAGTGATCAACTGGGTGCCTATTACCCCTCCTGTTACTAATGAGAGTGATATCCCGGATAATGTACAGTGGCCTGCTTTAAACTCATTTACTGTTACTGAGTTGGCTGATGGTGGATCTCCTAGTCAAATTCCTGAATACACTGTTCAATGTCCTGACAATTCATCTCCTGTGGTCTATAACCAAGTGGTAGACCCTATGAAGGAAGTTAACAATTTTAGGGTGAGTCATCGCAACCAGGAGAAGAAGATGCATAGTGTGGTTGAGCAAGCGGCGGCAGTGGCAAAAAACAGAAACTTGGAAGGTACTAACACTTCCTCTCCTTGTAGTAATTCCTTTGTTGTGTTGTCTGATAGTGATATTATTGCTAGAGCTTATGGGGGTGGAGATGCCCAATGATAATTTTGAAACTTTGAATTTAATGAGAAATATGGAGATAGCTAGAAATGAACTAGCTAAAAAATGTAGTAGTAAAGCTGATAATATTGATAATTTCACTGTGGATCATGATCTTGGTACTGATACCCCTTTAAGACTGGAATGGGTTTCTGATAGAGATAATGAAACTGATACCCCTTTTATTGTTGTGCAATCTAGAAAAACTAAGAAAAAATCCAATGGAAAAACTAAGGTAAATGCTTCTAGACCCCTAACAAGAAGTGAAAAGAAGGCTAACATTTCTTCCCTGGATCGTGGGAGACATGTTAGAACGTGAGATAAACCTACACGTTTAAAATGTTAGGAGCCTTTTGGAATTTAAGGGGGATAAGCAAGAAAGGCATGACTGCTTCTCTCACTGATATTATACGAGAGAATGCATTAGATTTTATTGGGCTTCAGGAAACTATGAAACATGAATATAAGGATGGTTTTTTCAGGAAATTTGATCTGGAGGGGGCTTTCTTTTGGAAATGGGTTCCTTCTGTGGGTAACCCGGGTGGGATTTTATGTTGTATTAGAAAGTCTTCCTTGGAAGTGTCTGCTGTGAAAATTGGGAGGCATTTAATTCAATTTAATCTTTGGGATAAGATAAAAAAATGTAGATGGTCCTTGATCACTGTTTATGGACCTGCTCATGAGGAGTTGAAGGAGTATTTTTTTGGCTGAGCTTGCTTCTTATTGTAATGAAATTTCTGAACCTTATATTGTGTGTGTGTGGGGGGGGGGACTTTAATATTTTGAGGCATGTTGGGGACAAAAACAAACAAACAATGCTTCCTCATTCTTATAATGTTTTTTATTCTATAATTCATACTCTAAATCTACAAGAGATTTATATGGTGGGAGGAATGTATACTTGGATCAATAACCAAATGCCTCCTACTCTTGAGAAGTTGGATAGAGTTTTGATGTCTCCTTCTTGGGAAGTGATTTTTCCTCTTGTGAGTGGGAGAAAAGTGGTTAGAGAGATCTCTGACCATAATTTGCTTATTATTGATACTGGAAGCAATATTGTGGCTAAGAGAAAGGGTTTTCGGTTTGATGTTTCTTGGTTTAGTGATAACAACTTTTTGGATGTTGTACAAAAAATCTGGGAGGAACATGTGTATAGTAGGGATCCTGTGGATATTATTAATATCGAATTGAAGAGGTTTAAAAAATATTTTAAAGGGTGGGATGCTAATAGATTTGGTGCCAATAAGAAACTAAAATGTGAGTTACAAGAAGAGTTGGGTAACCTGGAAAAGCTGGAAGAACAGCAGGGCCTGCTTCCTGGACAAGCTGAGAGGAAGTGTGATATTCAGGCTATTCTCTTTGCCATGTATGATAAGGAGGAATTGTACTGGCATCAAAGATCGAATGAACAATGGCTCCTCAAGGGTGACAATAACACAGTTTTTTTTCACAAAGTAGCTAATGGCAGGAAAAGAAAACATATTATGCACCATCTTGAGAATGATGGGGTGAGAATTGAAGGGACTGTTAACCTCCTTAATCATGCTACTGATTATTATAAAGACCTTTTTGGTCCTGTTCAGGGTAATAACTTGTCCATTTCCGAGGAGCTTTGGGAGATGCATGAGAAGTTGGATGCCTTAGATAATGAAAATTTAACTAACCTTTCTCTGTTCAGGAAGTTAAAAAGCTCTATTTTCTATGAAAGTGAATAAAGCCCCTGGTCCTGATAATATACCCATTGAGTTTTTCCAACATTGTTGGGACATTGTAATGCCAGATTTTATGTTTTTGTTTGATTCTTTCTATGCTGGTAGATTGGATGTGCGTAGGTTAAATTTTGGTATTATTACTCTTCTGCCTAAGATTAGTGATGCTTTGAAAATCCAGAGATTTAGACCTATCTACCTGTTGAGATGTGTGTACAAGCTGATTACAAAAACTCTTTGCTTAAGATTGGAGCCTTACAGTTCTAAATTGTTTAGTGTGCAGCAGAATGCCTTTATCAAAAATAGAAATATTATGGATGGGATTATGTCTCTACATGAACTCTTGCATCATACTCATCTTAAAAAGAAATTGGCATTATTTTGAAATTAGATTTCGAAAAAGCTTACGACAAAGTGAACTGGGATTTTTTGTTGGATTGGCATAGGAAAAAAGGTTTTAATAATAAGTGGTGCTCCTGGATTGAGCAGATTCTACATAATGGATCTGCTGCTCTAAAAATAAATCATGAAATAGGATCTTATTTTAAAAGTGCTAAGGGGGTAAGACAGGTGATCCCCTTTCACCTACTCTGTTTAATTTCGTTGGAGAGAGTCTCACCAAGATGGTTTTACAAGCACAAAAAAAGGGTTGTTTGTGGGCCTGGCTCCTCACTTGGTAGAGAATGGGGTGGCTATCCTTCAATATGCGGATGATACGATCATTTGTCTTTCTCATGAGCCTGAGAAAGCTATTAATCTAAAGATTCTTCTTTATTTGTTTGAGATCATGTCGGGACTCAAAATAATTTTCCTTTGAAATATTTGTGGGAGGAGATCATGATATTTCTGAATTTTATGCGGACATGTTTAATTGTCAAGTTGGAACCTTACCTTTGAAATATTTGGGCATGCCTGTGACTTTCTCCAAGTTGAAAAATGTGGATTGGGACTTCCTAGACAAAAAATTCATCAAGAAATTGGATGCTTGGATTTGTGGGTCTCCCTCATCTGGTGCTAGACTAACCCTATTAAAAGCTTGTCTCTCAGGGTTGCCTTCATATTATATGTCCATGGTCTTATTAAATAAAACTATGATTGAGAAATTAAATAAGCATATGATGATATTTTTTTGGCAAGGCATTCATAAGAAAATAAAATATCATATGGTGAAGTGGAAAAGAATTTGTAGGTCAAGAAATAAAGGGGCCTTGGGAGTTAAAGACTTGAGAAAACAAAACATTAGTCTCCTAACTAAGTGGTGGTGGAAACTTGATACAAAAAAAGGCTTATGGCAGGATATTGTGAGAGCCAAATATCTTAGGAATAAAACTGTTGCTTCTCTTGAGGTGAAGTTCAATGACTCACCAGCTTGGAAAGATCTTATGAAAGTAAAGGAGGTTTATATGATAGGGAGGGGCATTACTTTGAAAAGAGGGAACTTGATGAGATTTTGGCATGATCCTTGGCTGGGGGGCAAGCCTTTGTCCTCTGTTTATCCTTTACTTTTTAGTATTTGTCAACAACGGGAGATATCCTTTGAAGATTGTTCTAGGAGGGGTTTTGAGTTGACTTTTAGAAGAAGATTATTTCCTAAAATGTTGAAACAATGGGAATTGATTCAGGAGAATGCTACAAGAATTTACCTTACCGAGGAGTATGATCAGGTGTTCTGGAGGCATAGTAAAAATGGAAGATTATCTACCAAATCTGTGTACAAGTACCTGGAAAAAACAGTGGCTGGGCCTAACTATAGTTGGATTTGGAGAACGAAAATTCCCCTAAAGATCAAGATTTTCCTCTGGCAAATGTTTCAGGATGCGGCACTCACTAGGGAACAAATGAGAAAAAGGAAGTGGCCTGGAAATCCTATTTGCTCGTTCTGTGATAAAATTGAAACTAGAAACCATCTTTTTTTCAACTGTACTACGGCTAAAACGGTGTGGGGAGTAATTGGTGCAGTTTTGGGGACGCAATCTTGTCCAACTTCCCCGTGGCAGTACTTTGTTTGGTGTCATTCGTTTTGGCCGCAAGGAAGGAAGTTTTATAATTTGCTCATTTCGGCAGTTTGCTGGGCTATTTGGACTGTCAGAAATAAAGTCACCTTTGACAAGTTTATACTGAGAAATCCTATCACGGTTGTCTTCACGGTTTGCTCGTTTTTGTTATATTGGGCAGGTTTGTACCCGGAGGGAGACAGGGAGGCGATCAAGGAGGGTGCGAACCAAATCAAAAGATTGGCGATGAGCGTTGCTGCCGAGAGATCTTCGGAAGATGCTGATGTACCAACTAGGGCTGCTGGTGCCCTACTTCTGGAAGGATAATGGTGTTGTCGCTGAAGTTGTGGCTTCTGGCATTTGAACTTAGTTCTTGTCTATTTGGTGAGCTGAATGTTTGGCTCCTCTGTTGGATGTTGGACGAACTTTATTTTGTTAGTCTGGGTAGGTTAGAGGGGGATTCTGTCGGATGTTTTTTGCCCCGTAGGGGTGCTCGAGAGCGAGCATTTGCAGCGGGTTTCCTGTTTGACACCTCCTTCTTTTTCTAGCTGGACTGCTCCTGTCCCTTTCTATCCCTGTCCATGTCTTTTCTATTGTAATGAACTTGATAATTCTGTTATGCAAGTAATAGAAAGGGGCTAGCCCAGTTGGGAAAAATCAATCACATGCTGAAGAAATGAAGACAACTGTGACAATAATAACACAGAAATTCCAGATGAAACTAACTGAGTCGACCACAAAGCACGGATGCATTCTCTTACTCTAGCTACCTAACTTGTAAAACTGCAGCCAGGCAAGCGTGCACACAGGGAAGAAGAAGAAGAAGAAGAAGAAGAAGAAGAAGAAGAAAAAGAAGAAGAAGAAGAAGAAGGAAACGGGACAAGGTGGTGGGAGGTGCTAGCCGGAGCTGAGGTGGATTCCGATGGCGATCATGAAGATGGCGCAGAAGCCGAAGAAGATGACGGTGTGGATGGCGATGGCGGCGTAACTGGTGCGCATGCTGTTGAACTCGGCGATGCGGCCGCCGTTGCCAGGGATCTGGCAGAGCAGCCCCGGCGTGAGCAGCACGAAGAGCACCACTGCCACCAGCACCGGGCCCCAGTCCCCCGATCCCATCTGAGCAAGGATCTCTCAACTCACTGTATGTTGTCTCTCCGGTGGTCTTTGCGTCCATAAATAGGACGCCGGAGACGATTATAGTATATGTCTGCCGTGCCGTGCCGTTCGTGGCCGGCTGGCCGGCTGGCTTGAAATTGTCACTAGCAGCACCAACCACTGTTCGGCCACAAAACGCATCCATCACAGCTTCGAACACTCCAAGGCTGACATTATCTTGTCTTTGTTTGTGCAGATTATAATACGTCACTGTCAGATGCTTGATCATTGTAGCTAACTTGTCTCGTCTGATCTCATTGTCAGACCAACACTTTTAAGCTTTTAAAGAGCGATACGGAACTATCGCACGGATGAGAATTAACAAACTGTTTTCCACATCACAGAAACTGAATTGCTATTCCATCAAACGAAATAATGAAGTTTCATAGTAAAGCCGGAATCAAGTTTATTGAAATTTACTACATAGCACTCGTCACTTCCGTTACATTTTCAAGAAATTGCACAACAACAAGAAGTATCTGAACAGTAGCTCCCGTCCGGGTTGAAACCCTTGCCGTAACAGCTAAAACGACACAGGGAATTTCCGTCTCGCGCTTCTCGACATTGTGGATAAGGTGTACAATAATTATCCATAAGAGTTGTACCTACCCACAACGAGATACAACATCCCCATTAGTATTTGAATATGTCGTACAAATTGCATTACTTACTCGAGATTTTCTGAGTAAGAATTGAGTGTACCTTTGTTCCTCCCGGTCGCGTCACATGATAATAACGTGGTAGACATCATCAGAAGAATTACCAAGCATAGAACCCTTGTGTTGTTCCTGATATGTTCCATGAGGAATGGTTTCCTTTTTTCCTATTGCTCCTATAACTCTAAATTCCTTCTGCTCGAATATTTCTCAAACTATGTCCTTACGGTGGTATATAAAGAGTGGCACCATCAAATCTTGGAGGATCCTTCATTTAAAAGAAAATATCAGAGGATCAAGTCGATCTTCATGTTAAATTGCAAGTTAATGCTTCATCCTTTATTTCTATATATATCGAGTATCTCGGCCAAATCATTCTAGTTATGAAAATACATATTTAATGACTATTATGAAAGTATATCCGGACTACCTCTTGAAATGTATCTATTACGATTTTCTTGTTATTAATTCGCTTTTTAGATATGAGATCTTCAAAATAACAATACATGTATTTTTGAATGAAAATACAAATAAAATACATAATGTGTATTCTTCAACTCCCTCGTAGACTTATATTCCCTTTCCTTGGAATATTCGAAATCTTACCTGTCCATTGTCACATTCTTATTTAGTTTACCTGTGTGTATGTGAATTCTGGTTCACGATTTTTAGCTATCCGAAGCATTACTATACTATCACCTACAATACATATGGTGTCCGTGCATTTAAAATTCTTGTGACTGAGCAAACATATGTCTTTTCTAAATTGCAGTAGGATCAGATGTACAAGGTTTGCTAGAGGTCATCTTAGGTGGCAGTTGTGGCCAAGCCATGGAGCGCATGTAGCGGATTCGGTATGCCGACGATACAATTCTATTTATGGATCATGATATCGTAAAATCCAAAAACCTGAAGTTAAACCTCTCAGCGTTTGAGCATTTGTCGGGGTTAAAACTAAATTTCTCTAAGAGTGAATTGTTTCACTAGTGGAAAGAGGGCCTTTTGTCCCGGGTCGTAAGGGCCAGTTGTCCCGGTTGTGCAACCGGGATGGGCTGGCCGGGACAAATGGCCCGTCCCATTGGTCCCGGTTGTGCCAGGACCCGGGATGGTAAGGATAGGCCACGTGGCGAACCTGGGCCAGGGAGGTCGTCCCGGTTCGTTCAATGGACCGGGATGGATACTTTTTTGACAAAAACAAATATAATCGTTCAGTTTTCGCGTCCAGGCCCCACGTTTTTTTGGGCTCCTGTCTCCCAATCCCGAGCCGGCCTCCCCTTCCCCAACCGCGTCCAGGCCCACGTCTTTTATTAAGCCCACTGGTCACATTTGTCAAAAGGGCCCACTGGCCCGCGTCTTTTATTATGGTCAGTCAACGGTTCGAAGGGCCCACTGGCCAGCGTGGTCAGTCAATGGTTCGAAGGGGCCACTGGCCAGCGGCCGTTGGCTGGCTCGCCTGGTCCCTTAAATTAAGACTACAGGACGGTCAAAGGGCCAGTCGCCTCGTCTTCCCGCCCCGCCTCGGCTTCCCCGCGCCCCCACTTCCCCACGCGCCACGGCTGCAACCGCCGCCACGCCTCGGCTCCTGCCCGCATTCATGGCCGCCTGCAACCGCCGCCACGTCCAGGCCGCCGGTTGGCATGCCACGTCCAGCCCACCCCGGGTCCTTTTTAAAGGCCCCCCGCCGCCCGTACAACCCATTCACCCCGGCCGCGCCCAAGGCAGACCAACCATAGCCACCATGTCCCGCTGGTTCGGCAGCGGCTCCGGCAAGCGCCCCAGGAATGAAGGCTCCTCGAGCGGCGCCGGCCGCGTCCCACCACCGCCGGCGGAGGCCTTCGGCTACGGCCCTGGAGGTGTCCGCCTCGGCGGGACGCCGCGCGTCCCCGCGCCACCTCCGGCTGCACGCCCGCCGCCCAGCGCCGCGCCCAAGGGCAAGCGGTTCCGCCGGTACGTCCGGGTGGACGAGGCCGAGTGGCACTGGAACAACGCCACGCCGGTGTTCTATGCCGACGTCCACCTCCCGGACGGCTGGCACCTGAACCCCCAGCGTATCCCTGTGCCGCCGGTCCCGACCGGCCAGGCGCTGCTCGAGGAGATCGACCGCCGGCGCGAGCTCCTGCCGGCCCACGTCCGCAGGGAGCGTGTGTACGCGCGCAGCTCCCCCTACTGGAGCGCCTGGCTCGAGCAGGAGCACGAGCAGCGCCGGCGCTCCTACATCCCCGCCCCCCACGAGGTGGACGTCGAGGACTACCCGCCGCCACCGCCCGGCCGGGAGAGGGAGCTGTGGCTCCTCGAGGACATCCCGGAGGACTTCTCCGGGGAGGAGGACCCCGTGCTCCGGGCCGCCATGGAGGATGCCTGCGAGGCCTCCCGCCGCTCACTCGTCGAGGACGAGATCAAGCGGTGGGAGCGGGTCGTGGCCGCCGCCCGCGCCGACGCTGCCGCCATGCCGCCGCCGCCGCCCCCCGAGCCTACCCCCTGGTGGCACGCGCTCTACGCCGAGTATGAGGCGTCCGAGGACCAGCCGCCGCCGCAGCCGCTCCCCCCCGGGCTGGAGTACGGCATGTCCTGGGCCTGGACCGGCGGCGTTTGGGCGCCGGGGTCGCCGGAGCAGGAGGAGGAGCTGCCCCCTCCGCCGCCGCCGCCGCAGGAGGTGCTGCCCCCGCCACCGCCGCTGCCCCCGCCACCGCCGTACGCGCCTCCGATGCCCCCGATGCCTGCACCCCCGGCCCAGGCGCCGCCTGCCCACCTGTGGCAGCCGCCCCCCTACCAAGAAATCTCCTCCGACGAGGAGGACTAGTAGATCGGCCGGTCGCCTGTGGCCGCGCCGCCGCCCCCTATTCTATGTAAGCAAGGCCCCTAGCTACCCCCAAGAAACGGCCGGCCGCCTGTGGCCGCGCCGCCGCCCCTTTATGCAAGTACGGCCGGCCGCCTGTGGCCGCGCCGCCCCCTATCTATGTAAGCAAGGCCCTGGCCTTTTTTTAATATAAGTTGTGTGCCCCCTATTCTACCGTGTCCCTAGCCCATACCCGCCGGCGGTCCGCCGGCGGGATCTGACTACTCGTTCCCGCCTCCGGCAGGGCTTCGCCCAGCCATGTCCACTCGTACCTGTCCCTGGGGTGTTCGTTCGGCCTGGAGAGAGGGCCGCGATTTTTATACACCTGGGCCTCTAGTCCCGGCCCGTGCAACCAACCGGGACTAGAGCCCCTTTGGTCCCGGTTGGTACCACGGCCCGGGACCAAAAACAAATTTCGAATTTCGGTGGCACCCCTGCGCGCCCAAAATTTTTTAGCGCCAAAATTTGAAAAGGGTTAAGTTTGCACATTAACAACTTCTATATACTTTCAAATTTGACAAAAATTCCAACATGAAAAATGCTAGAATTTGCAAAACTAATTTAAATCCATTTTTCGTTTAACTAAATAATTATTCTAACTATTGAAACTATTAATTATTTTTTCATTTGTATATAATTTGAATATAAAAATATTACAATTTTTGATTTCTCTCGTGATCTTCCTAATTCAAAGCGAGTTGTACCTTATTGACACGGTGAATTTGAGATCTTCGTCTACAACAGAAAAACCATAGTTTTCCTTCGAAGTTTTACTCTGCGCATCCACACGTATTTTCTCTTTATTCCGACCCCCGCTTGAAAACATAGTAACTTCCGTGTACGCTATCATTAGTGAGAGACTTCACGTCGGCAATCTCAATTAAAGTGCCAGTTTGTGTCTGATCCCACCAACCCCTCAAAATCCTCCTATTAACTTCACCTATCTCAACTCAAATCACTGTCTTCATGTGGATGCCAAGCCTGTGCAAAGCTATCTCTCCTCCTCCAATACCGGAGAATAAGGACACCACATTAACACCATTGGGAAACATGTTCTTCAACACCGACAAGTGGCAACCCACAGTATCAATTTGGAATGAATTGCATTCCGTGTACGCTATCATTAGTGAGAGACTTCACGTCGGCAATCTCAATTAAAGTGCCAGTTTGTGTCTGATCCCACCAACCCCTCAAAATCCTCCTATTAACTTCACCTATCTCAACTCAAATCACTGTCTTCATGTGGATGCCAAGCCTGTGCAAAGCTATCTCTCCTCCTCCAATACCGGAGAATAAGGACACCACATTAACACCATTGGGAAACATGTTCTTCAACACCGACAAGTGGCAACCCACAGTATCAATTTGGAATGAATTGCCAAGAGATTTGTACCTCTCTCTCTTCGCGACTCCCCTTGTGTGGTTTCTTGGGAGACCGAGTAAAAATTCCATCTCATCTGGCTCTAGAGGGGCAACCTTGTTATCCTCAATTGGCAAATTATGGATGTAGCCTCTTTCTTGAGCAGCTGCACAGAAGTGCTTAGAATCCACAAACTCCGGCTCTATGTCATACAAATTTCTGGAAATTTCCACCCATACACTTTTTGGAGCTAGGGCCTCATTTTCATTTGGAATAATAATGAAGTCAGACTGGTCATAGTTGTCAAGCACTCAATGCTTGCCAGCTTTTGACCGATCAATACAAATTATTGGTCAAACTTGCACCTACTCCATTCATAATCACATAATATGTATAAATATCATTTTGGTTAACAAAATCTCGTTCATACTACGTTATAAGAACTATGATCATGTATTCCACGTTTATTATTACACATCACCAACAACATCCCTATCTAGTCTTCTGAATTTTCTTCGTGTCCCTTGCTTATGATCGCTTCGGCCGTAACCATGGAGCATCTTCATTATTTAACGGGATGGTGGGGTCAGCTTTCACTGTGAAGGGTGGAATTTCAACAAACTTATTATAATCTTCTGACATGTCTGTCGTGTCCTCGATTCCCACGATGTTTCTTTTCCCTGAGAGAACTATGTGACGCTTCGGCTCATCGTATGATGAAATTGTTCCCTTATTTTTTCTTTTCTTCGGTCTGGAAGACATGTCCTTCACATAGAAGACCTGAGCCACATCATTGGCTAGAACGAATGGTTCGTCATTGTAACCAATACAGTTGAGATCCACTGTTGTCATTCCATAAAGCGGGTCTACCTTTACCCCTTCTCCATTCAGGTTGACCCATTTGCACTTGAACAAAGGGACCTTAAAAGAAGGTCCATAGTCAAGTTCCCATATCTCCTCTATGTAACCATAGTATGTGTCAGTTTTTCCATTCTCGTTTGTTGTATCAAAGCGGACACCACTGTTTTGGTTGGTGCTCTTCTTATCTTGGGAGCTCGTGTAAAATGTATTCCCATTTATCTCGTACCCTTGAAAACTCCCAATAGTCGAAGATGGTGACCCTGCCAACATGTATAGCTGATCTTCAACAGTGGTGTCATTTATAAGACGTGTTTGCAACCAACTTCCGAAAGTCTCCATGTGTTCGCGTTTAATCCATGAGTCATCCTTCCCCGGGTTTGCAGACCGTACAATATTCTTGTGTTCCTCGACATACGTAGCCATGAACATAGAATTTTGTAGAACTGTGTAGTGTGCTTTGGTCAAAGAATGCCCGTCCCTAGGTATCATTGTTTTCTTTCCCAGCGTTCCTTTTCCCCTCAGTCTCCCCTCATGCCGCGATTCAGGAACACCAATTGTCTTAAGGTCAGGAATAAAGTCAACACAGAACCCAATGACCTCCTCTGTTCCATAGCCCTTCGAGATGCTTCCTTCTGGCCTAGCACGGTTATGAACATATTTCTTCAAGACTCCCATGAACCTCTCAAAGGGGAACATATTGTGTAGAAATACCGGACCGAGAATATGAATCTCTTCACATAGGTGAACAAGGAGATGAGTCATAATGTTGAAGAAGGATGGTGGGAACACCAACTCAAAACTAACAAGACACTGGACCACATCCCTCTGTAATCTTGTCAGAATTTCTGGATCGATTACCTTCTGAGATATTGCGTTCATGAATGCACATAGCTTCACAATGGGTACTCGAACATTTTCCGGTAGAAGCCCCCTCAATGCAATCGGAAGCAATTGCGTCATAATCACGTGGCAGTCATGAGACTTCAGGTTTTGGAATTTTTTCTCTGCCATGTTTATTATCCCCTTTATATTCGACGAGAAGCCAGACGGAACCTTGATACTGTAAAGGACTTCAAAGAATATTTCCTTCTCTGCTTTAGTAAGAGCGTAGCTGCTTAAGGAATGGCGCCCTGTATCTGTGTGCTTGTTGCTTGGGTCTTTCATACGTTGCTGGTCCTCCCGTGCTTCAGGCGTATCTTTTGACTTCCCATACACGCCCAGGAAGCATAGCAGATTGACACAAAGATTCTTTGTCACGTGCATCACGTCGATCGAAGACCGGACATCTAAAACTTTCCAATAGGGTAGCTCCCAAAATATAGATTTCTTCTTCCACATGGGTGCCCGCTTATCAGGGCCGTACGGAACTGGTTGGCTGCCAGCAGCCTTACCAAAGATTACTTCTAGGTCCTTGACCATATCGAATATATCATTACCACTACGGAGCTCAGGCTTCTTTCGGTTATCTGCCTCACCTCTGAAATGCTTCCCTCCTTTTTTCCTTAAGGGATGCTTGATCGGAAGAAATCTACGATGCCCCAGGTATACAACCTTTTTACATTTATCCAAAAAAACACTGTCAGTCTTATCTAAACAGTGTGTGCATGCATTGTATCCCTTGTTTGTATGACCGGAAATGTTACTAAGAGCTGGCCAATCATTGATGGTCACGAAAAGCAACGCCCGTAGGTCAAATGGCTTTTGTTCGTTCTCATCCCACACACGTACACCTGGTTTGCCCCACAGTTCTAAGAGTTCTTCCACTAATGGCCTTAGATACACATCAATGTCGTTGCCAGGTTGCCTCGGGCCTTGGATGAGAACTGGCATCATAATGAACTTGCGCTTCATGCACAACCAAGGAGGAAGGTTGTACATACATAGAGTTACAGGCCAAGTGCTATGACTGGAGCTCTGCTCCCCAAAAGGATTAAAGCCATCTGTACTTAGACCAAACCATAAGTTTCTCGCCTCTCCTGCAAAGTCTGGAAAGTCTCTCTCGATCTTTCTCCACTGCGATCCATCGGCGGGGTGCCTCAACTTTCCATCTTTCTTACGGTCTTCTTTGTGCCATCGCAACAACCTAGCATGCTCTTTGTTTCTAAACAGACGTTTCAGCCGTGGTATTATAGGAGCATACCACATCACCTTAGCAGGAACCCTCTTACGGGGGGCTCGCCGTCAACATCACCAGGATCATCTGCTCTGATCTTATACCGCAGTGCAGTGCATATCGGACATTCATCCAAATTCTCGTACTTCTCACCGCGGAAGAGAATGCAGTCATTAATGCATGCATGTATCTTCTGCACATCTAATCCTAGAGGGCAGAGAGCTTTCTTTGCTTCGTACGTACTCTCAGGCAATTCGTTATCCTTTGGAAGTTTTGGCTTCATTAGTTGAAGTAAACTCTCAAATGCCTTGTCAGTCACACCGTTTTGTGCCTTCCATTTCAGCAACTCCAGTGTGGTACCGAGCTTTGTGCTACCATCTTCGCAATTTGGGTATAACAATTTTTTGTGATCCTGTAACATGTTGTCCAGCTTCAACCTCTCCAATTTATTTTCACAGTCTTCCCTTGCATCAGCAATAACTCGGCCAAGATCATCATCGGGCTCTTCTGATGCCTGTTCTTGATCACCTCCTTCTTCTGCATTCTCTTCCATTGCAGTATCGTCGTATTCAGGGAACAAAGGATCTTCTTCTTCTTCTTCATCGTCTTCCATCACAACCCCTCTTTCTCCATGCCTTGGTCCAGCAATTATAGCTGGGCATGAAACCTCTCCGAAGTAGATGGCCGTGAAGGATTCTTTCGGAAGAATGTTCTCTGACGTTCCGACAATCAACACATGGGCAACACATGAAGCCATTATCTTTGTTCGCCTGAGCTACAGCAAGAAATGCATTCAGGCCTGCCATATACTCGGAGGTGCGTCGGTCACCGTACATCCATCGCTGCCGTGCATCCATCTGCATCATATAATTAAGTTTATCAAAATACATATTAATACAGAGATGACCACAGTACATCGACAAATAATACTTTTTTATGTATCAGTTACAGATGAAAAAGATAATTTGTTAACCTCGGTCGAAGATACCATTTTCAGTGAGCTTGTGTGCGTCTCGGGAATTTCGTCGAACACCTCGTGTGCATAGTAAAAAAAAACACACTAGCACCACACTCTCTCACACCTCCAAGCAAAAAAAAAGATGGAAGGAGGGGGGGCTGGGGCAGTATATATAGGGGAAGGGGGCATTGGTCCCGGTTCGTGGACTGAACCGGGACAACAGGTCATGCGCGTGCCATGTGGCCTGTGGCTAGGCATTGGTCCCGGTCCGTGGCACGAGCCGGGACCGATATGCCCCCCACGAACTGGGACCAATGCGCCCAGGCGATTCCTGTTGCCCCGGGCGCACGAACCGGGACCAATGTAGGGCATTTGTCCCGGATTTGGTTGCAACCGGGACAGCTGCCCCCCGGCCCCCTGGACGAGAGGGGTTGTTTCCACTAGTGTTTTGTCTCGGTGAGGCACAAAATGATGCTTCTCAGTATGCCGAGCTTTTTGTCTGTGTGCATGGATAATTTCCTATTAAGTGTTTGGGTATTCTAATCCACTATCGGAGACTCACAAATGCTGAATAGAATTGGTTGAGGAACGTTTACACGCTAGGTTACACAACAGGAAAGGTAAATTATTATCCTTAGGGGGAATATTAGTACTCATAAATCCAGTCTTTAGCAATATGGTATTGTATATGATTTCTTTCTTCCAGTTGCCAAAAGGGGTCCTGAAAAGACTGGATTATTTCTGGTCAAGATTCTTTTGGCAAGGGGATAATGAAAAAAGAAAGTACCGTTTGACTAAGTGGAGTGTGGTTTGCCGACCTAAAGATGAAGGGGGTCTTGGGATTCCTGACCTTGAGGTCAAGAACAAAGACCTCCTTGGTAAGTGGCTTTTTAAGCTAATAACTAAGAATGGGGTTTGGCAGACCCTATTAAGAAAAAAGTATGTGGGTTCACAAGCGCTATCTCCGGATTACTGGAAGCCGGGGGACTCTCACTTTTGGGCTGGTATTTTGGCCACCAAAAGATACTTTTTCCGTATAGGTCTTTCTCAATTCATAATGGATCGGAAGTTAGGTTGTGGGAGGATATTTGGATGGGTAATAGCACTCCCCGAGAATGTTTTCCGGCTTTGTATAGCATTGTGCATCATAAAAGCGATACACTTGCTAAGGTGATGGAATCCTTCCCACCTAATGTGTCATCAGAAGAAGTCTGTTTGCTTCAAGAAAAGCATATTGGAATGCCTTGGTACATTGTCTTGCTTCCGTGTAGTTGACGCTAGGATCTGATAGATTTCGGTGGAACCTCCATGAGAATGGCAAATTCTCGGTGGATTGTATGTACAAAGCGTTAGTGAAGCCTGAGATTCCAGTGCTTAATTTTAAGAAGATGTGGAAGATGAAGATTCCAATGAAAAGTAAAGTGTTTACGTGGTATCTTCCTCGAGGATCTATTCTTATTAGGGATAACCTTTCTAGGCCGAATTGGCAAGGAAACAACTCGTGTTTGTTTTGTCCTCAACACGAGACTATTAAACACCTTTTCTTTCATTGCAATTTTTCTAGATCTATATGGTCAGCCATTTAGAAAGACTCAAACTTATATCCACCTAAAAGCGTTGCTAATATTTTCTGCAACTGGCTCAATTGTCGCTAGTAGAAAATGGGCCTCTAGTCTAGGGCCGTAAGGGGCTATGTCCCGGATTTCAATCCGGGACTAGCCAATCAAACTAGACCCCGCCCCGCCCCCCTTTAGACCTAGTGGCTCACGAGCCGGTACTAAAGAACCTCGACGTGGCCATGCCTACTGGTGTGGGCTGGAGGACCTTTAGTCCCGGCCCGTAACACGAAGCGGCACTAAAAGGTTTCCTGTCACAACAGAGTTTCTAGTCGTTTCTCTGCCATAGCAGGATTTGTGTTTTTTCTTCGTTTTGTGATCTATTTGATTTTTGTTTGAAATTGTGTTTAATATGTAATTTTAAACATGTTTCCATGCACATATACTACGGTACTACGACATACACAAAGTATACATGTGTGTGAAATACCGTACATTTTAGGCATGTAGACACCATGGATACCTCGGATATTTATACCTTGCTACGTATATATAACCATAGGTATGTTAATTTACCTATATATATAATGTTCGATCTCTTGCGAGCATACATACATATACAATTTCGAACATATGTATCACATTGAGTTGAACATGAATTCACTATCCGTTTCACCTAAATAGAGTTAATCGTCCTGCACATAATGTTCTCCTTTTCTATCAATGACCTCCAACATCACAAATCCCGCCAGTTCGTCTTTGATTCCTCGTAGGCGCTCGTCTGGTAGGAGGTTCTGCCGTACATTCATGATCTGTAACATAAGGAGATAAATATGATATATAAGTAGACTGAAACACAACACAATTCATATATATGGTAATAAAATAAAACTCTAAATATTGTTTACATACTTGAATTGTGTCTGTATTATGTCTCCGCTCAGTGGTCAACGACCGAATATAATCGCAGACGTAGTATCCACATAAATTAGTCCCCGGTGGCTGATGAAAACCCTTCACTAATTTAAAAGTTAGCTCATCTTAGAATTCACCTCGTGTGACCGATTTGAACCATTTCTAACACCTGCCTGGCAAGGAAAATGAACAAATGAGTTGCTAATTACTTGATATCAGTAAATGAACGTGAAATATAGGCCCATGAAATGTGATATTGATTGAAATTGCCTCTGTAGCATTGCTTTCATTCCTTTCCACTTGGTGTCGTCGCTCATATTTAATGAGTCCATGACTTCAACATGGGACTTCTCAAGGTTAGTGCTTAGCAGAATCCAGTGAAATCTACGGATGTCTACATAAGAAGATGTGAATAACTTATCAATTGCACTTAACAACGAGTAAGCAAAAAATTATATATGTGTCCAAAGACAAAAATACTCACTAAAAACTGAAAGGAAACAGTATTTCGGAAACGAAGTTTTGCTCAACTTAAAATGTGTACAGGTCATTGTCCATGTCGTCGGGGTTGTGGTTTTACACATGGTTATTGACGATACATGGGTCAATGAACCCAACTTCGAAGACACTCCTTCTTTTGCATTCGAGCAACTTCATTATGCGTAATAGTGTACAAAAGAATATAGTCAGGATAACAAGACAAAAGACTTAATTACATTAATAAATCACTTACAAAACAAAGCAAACGATGATTGATTTGTTGAGGGCGCGCAGATTAAATAACTGAACCAATTCCACCATATCATTGTTTATGGAGTAAGATTTGTAGTGATGCTCCGGTCTAACGTTGGCCGCAAACCATTCTTTCGCAGCGTTACTCTGTGTTTGGCTCATATACCAACTGTGAAGATTTCGCGTATGTGTTGATAGCTCCTTTTCCTCCTTAGCATCAACCAGAGGTTCCCCTTTCATATATTGTCGTGCTATCCCAGCTACTGGCACATCTCCTAAGCCTAACATGGCACCAATAGACATACCAATTTCGTCAGCACGTTCTTGGGACACCGATACAGAAATACCCATCTCTTTACATGCAAGTGCCACTCTGGAGTTCAATAATTGTATGTCCTTATCCATTTGGGCTCGATATTCGTTGTAGATATCGGAACTCAATACGAGCGCGGGGGAGGGGGGTGGGGATTGTTGTTTCTGCTCTCCGAGCTGGGCAATTTTTTTGCCAACCTTCTTTGTCTTATTTGCAGTTCTCAGAATTTCACGGTCATAGTGTGATCTCAGATTCATCTTATAGTTGGGTAGTTGCTCAACAAATCCATTAGCCCATGCTACGGTTTTTTTCATCAAATACCTGTTTCTCCACGGGCTTCTTCGGTGCAAAATGGGTCTTCACTTGGAGAGCCACATCCGCTGCGTTTTCCTCATTAGTCTTGTCATAAGGTCTTCTTTCAAGAAGCTTTGGATCTTTGGGTATCCTCGGCTGCTTTCGAGTATACTTTGTCTTAGTACTACTAGACGTCGCATGGGTGGCCATGCTCTTATGCTTTAGCCCCGGACGTGGAATAGAGAAAGGCGTTGGTTGAGGTGTCGGAGGTGGAATAGGGGTAGGCGTCGGCTGAGGTGCCGGAGGTGGAATAGGGGGAGGCGTTGGGTGATGCGGCGGAGGTGAAATAGTGGAAGGAGTCGGCTGACACGTCGGAGGCGACATAGTTGGAGGCGTCGGCTGATGCGCCGGAGATGGAGATGGACATCAACATTGACCATGGGGGGAGGTGGGTGGAGTTCGATTCCCCGGATTCGATGGCCTTGGAGCCGAGCCTGGAAACCTGATGTAAGGCTTCTGCCATAGAACGATTTGGCGCCTGAGATCTCGTATCCCCTTCAGGTGTAAGGATGTCAATCTCTAAGTCCTCATACCCCTGCGCTAGGTGATCCTTGGTGACACGAGCATTGCCAGTGGAATCGGATTCCCATGGTGGATTGCTCCAGGTAGACAAGGTAAAGCAGTGCCGGCCGCTCACACTGTTTCATCTCTTCGACATCATCCACGGGGTAGCGAGACGCTGGTGCATCATCCATCAGTGTATGATCACCAGCATGCGTGGAAGCCACGCTGCTTCTCTGCTGGCTATTGTTAAGTGCCTCGGAGGGTACACAAATTTTCTCATGAAAAATTGTCTCCCTTGTTTCTTGGTTCAGCTTCCCACCATGCCCGCACCACCACCACTTTGCCCTTTCGGGCCATCCATTTGTGCCTACTAAAAAACCCCTCTAGCTCTTATCCGCGCCTCCATAGTTTCCCATTTAGGCACAACAGTCTTTGTCGCATCCGGACTTCTAGAGGATACTCACAGCCCGCTAAACAGTAGATAAATAGCTTACGGGGCATACCGGCACCCGCATCTCAATATGAGCAGGCCAACACGTAAACGTGTGACAACCATTCTCTACTATCCATCGTCTGCGTAAACCATCCCATAGAAATCCGACTACTTCCATTGACGTACTTCATAACATACACACATGGTACGTCAACGACATTTGAACAAGTGATATCACAACAAATCTCTAGGACACAAAGAAATAGAAATAAGTTGCAAATAGCTCTCACTAGAGCAGAGATAGCAAATACAATCATCCAGAGGACACATGTCGCAACAAGTCATCATTACACCACAGCGGAAGCATCCAAAGTGTCTGGGTACAGACAAGATCCAAATAGGCCTAAGAGGCCGGAAACGAAAAGACGGAGCCCATCCACGATGTCTCGGATCCTGCCCGGGTCCGCTATCTACTCGTCAGCAGCCTCGTCATACTCCACGTAGTAGCCACCATGGGGATCCTCGGAAACGTAGTCTGCGGAAACCACAGCCCCAAAGGGGTCAGTACAGACAAGTACTGGCAAGCAAGACTCACAAGATACCAAAGTGTACCCGGCAACACCAAGTACAGATGCTTTGGGTTCAACGGAAGAATATGTGATATAAAGGTGCGGCAGCGGGCTGCCTAACCAACTACAGAGACACGCTACAACATCCGGCTAAAAGAAGAGGATAAGATAGCGTATCGGAACCAACTACAACTATCCTCAAACAAACCCATCCTGGATCTCGCCCCTTATCCAAAGAAGCAATCCGAGGATAACTCACACAGTTGGATTAATGAAGGTTCAAGTTATTGTGTCAATAAGCCTATTACTAGTCAAATTGATATTAAATTAGGTGTGAGTTGTCTAATCCTTGTTAGCCAGCCCTATCACCAAGTCATCCATAACCGCGGACAACACGGCTTCTCGAGAAGATTTAACCCTGCAGGGATGCACCAATTTGGCCGTACACGTAAGAATATCCCGCCTGACGGGGATCAAACCCACCAAGCGAGACACTCAACACAACACAACTCTTCTTCGCATCAAGCCCAAAGAACCCCGTGCAGTTGAGCGCACGGCTAATCAAGCCCCACGAAGATAAGGGGACCCTCATAGCACTCTAAGAACGTGTCTCCCTAAATGCCGACTACAAAAGTTACCACCATGGCCTCGGGTTCGCACCTGCATATGCATGCGGAAAATGGAAAACCAGAACTAAATGAGGCGATTTGGACGAGATGCGAATCGAATCAAAGTGAGGGGGGCGCCCATACACGCTTCCCACATGCGGTTAGCGCGCTCATCATGGATCTAGAGGACAAGAACTTTTCCTGAGTTCGACACTAGCAGGCCTCAAAACCATACCCGGCCTCCTGCCGGTGCCTTGTCATCAAATTAGCATTACCTCAAACATTAACAGGTTGTTGTTTAAACATCGAGCCCCAGAACATAATAAATATGGTAACAGAAATAACGGACATCAGACTCAAGCGGAAACAACCCTAAGCATGCTAGTCAGACACAGGCAACAAGCAATGGCGTTATAGGTGTGGAGGATAGGCCATATCAGGGTTACATGATGACATGTGATAGGATCGGGACACAAGCAACGAATCTTAAGGCTAGCAGAATAGACAACGGAAAGTATCGATATCCAGTGTGGAAAGGACACAATGGTTCTGGTGAGTGAATACTTGCCTGCAAACTCAGTAGCCTGGTACTGGGCTAACTCCTCTGAAGTAGTGTCGTAAACCTCGTCTGTCTCAACGTCGTCGTCTATTCGAGAAGAAGCAAACAAACAACGCAGAGAGACAAACAATCAATAACATGGCATAATGCACAATCATGGGATGATGCATGACAATTTAATTAATGCATCAAAGGTAAGCTAGTTGACATGGTAACATAATTAAATGGGCCCATATGCAATTTGGATTGCATATGGAAAGCCCATGAATTAAGGTTGAATTAAATGATCTACAAATAACCATCATGTGTAAGTTGCTTAGAATGATGCATGGATGAAGAAAACAATAAGAAAACAACAATAACTTCAATTTGAAATATTTTTTGCCAAGTTTGGAAATTTATTTATTACGTTATGAAAATGGGCTTCTTAAATGAGTTACACAAGCATTTGTTGTTTTCACCAATTTTAAATGTTCAAATTAGATAACAAAATTCATATTTGGATAGAGCACAAAATTTTATGTGGAATACATGTTTCATTTGTTGACAAAGGATTCAAAATGAATTAATTATGAATTAAACAAGTTTAAATGAATTTAATTCAAGTATGAAATTATTTGAATTTTTATTTGTTCAAAACATTAAATAAAATTCATATTTGGAAAATTTATACTTTTCTGGTTTGAAAACATATTTTATATGTTCAAAATGAATTTAATTTGACCAAGTTTTGAATTTAGCAATTTTAAATGATTTAAACAAGGTTTAAATTATTTAACCAATTTTAATTATTCAAAACAGGAAACAAAGTTTATATTTGGAAAGGTGGTTCAATTTTGCATGGAAAACATATTTTATATGTGACATTTGAATTAAATTTGCATTAGTTATGAATTTGACCAAATTTGTATTGAGCTGTTTGAATTTGAATTTTGAAAACATTTGAAATGTTCAAAACAGTAAACAAGTGATTTAATCATGTAGAGAATTAAATTTGGTTCAGAATACATATTTTATTTATTTTATTTGGATTTGAAATACAAAAGTTATTTGAATTTGAAATTGCAGGGGCTATTTTGTGAATTAAACAGTTACAGAAATGTTCCAGGGGCTTGGATGCAAAAGAAACTTACAGAAAGGCCCCTGGAAACCCTTTTCTACTCAGCAGAACAACCCCTGGGCCACTGGCCTGTGGGCCAGCGCCCAGCTGGCGCTGCGGCTGGGATCTGGCGTGGCACCCACTGCCTGTACGATGTCAGAAATATATTTCTGACATCGCGAGACATCTCATGCCCCCAGCATTTCCTCCGTATGTGCAAAGCATGAGCGTTGAGTTGCTCATCTATGACGTAACTTGAGCTCAAGTTTGCGGGGTCCTTTGGCTCGTATCCTTTTTCAACAATTCTCCATATTTGCATTGAAGAGTTGCACATTTAAGACTTCATGGAAGCTTTCTAATTAGTAAAACGATGCCGATCCACCATAGGAGGTGGACCAAGATGATTAACATGTGGATGTTGGACATTAGGAGCATTGTTATAAGCATAGCCAAAAGAATTTCCACCACTACCATTTAAAGGAGAAGATGTTGCGCTTCCTTCCTTAGTTGGAGCGAGGTTTCCATGTTCATCTAAGATAACCTTTTCTCTAGATTAATTAGATGGGGATGTCAATTCTTTTATTAGTCCCTCCATATTTTTCTCGAAACTATCAATCATAGCTTGGATTAGCTTTTGAATCCCATCCATGGTGACGGGATCATCGGCCATCCTTACCTCCTCTTTAGGCGATAAAGCCCTATATAAAGAGAAGAGGCTCTGATACTAATTGAAGGATCGAGAG
The DNA here is from genome assembly GCA_028641055.1 of Alopecurus myosuroides. NCBI lineage: Eukaryota > Viridiplantae > Streptophyta > Magnoliopsida > Poales > Poaceae > Alopecurus > Alopecurus myosuroides. The sequence goes on along the minus strand of CM054058.1, from coordinate 515,164,404 downwards.
GTTAACTAGAGGGGGGGTGAATAGGTTAACTACAAATTTTAGCTTCTTTTTCAAGTTAACAAGGTAATGCTCAAATATAGATTATCTAGATTATGCAACTAGGTGAACAATCCTATATGTTGAGCAAGTACAACTAGCACAAGGTAAATATATGACTAAGCTAGTAGAAACTTGTAAAGGTAAGTTGAGGAATAACTGAACATAATGACGCGGAGATTTATCTCGAAGTTCACTTCCCAATGGAAGCTAATATCCGTTGGAGCGGTGCGGTGCCACCAAAGTGGAACACCGAGTAGGCCTCAAATGCCACACCGTATCTCCTTCGAGTCCTTCCACCGATGTGGATAGGCTCGAATCACTATGTTGAGGTTGAGGTTGAAAACTAGAACCTTTACAAGGATGAGGCACACTCCACAATATTGGAGGGTCCTCACCAAATCCCGAGAGCCACGAAGACTCCGAGAAGCAACATACACGGGCACAAAAGCACCGGAGATATCAACAAGGCTCCGAGCTCCGATGAGCTAAGAGCAACAAGATTCTTGGCTCCAATGAACTAAGAATGACAAGATCCCTAAAGGATGACTGGGTGGATTTGTAATCGACTTGGTGGAGTTGTAGATCGGGGGTGTCTCCTTCAAATCCCAAAGTATCACGAGCTTTGGTTGGGGATTTGAGGAGTTGCTTGTTCGATCAATGGTGGAAAGAGAGAGAGTGAGTGGGATTGACAACTCCAAATAGCAGGGGAAGGACCCTTTTTATACCGGGGCGAAATACGGTCATTGGGGGATATTTCCCCACTTGGAAACGCCCCCCCGGCCTAGGGGGCCGGCCAGGCCGGCCTGGAGCAGTCAGGGCCGGAGGCAAACCCACCCCGGCCTAGGGGCCCGGCGTGGGGCCGGCGTGGATCGCACAGGGGCCGGATGGCCCTTCCCACCCCGGCCTTGTTCATCCCTGCTTGGGGCCGGCGTGGGCGCAGGGGAAGGCCGGCTGGAGGTGGCCCGGCCTGGCAGGCCGGCCAGGCCGGCGTGGAGGCGAGGCAGTTGCCGGGCACCCGCCCGAGCCCCCCGGCCTGGGGGCCGGCCCGGGGCCGGCGTGGGGAGCAGCCGGGGCCAGGCACCCACCCGAGCCTCCCGGCCTGGAGCCCGGCCTGAGGCCGGCGTGGAGAGGGGGCGAGGCCGGGGCACAGCCCGACCAGCCCGACCTAGGGGTCCGGCCAGGCCAGCCAGGGAGGCCGGCCCCCCTTTTTTCTTTCTCTCCTTTTCTTCTCTTTTCTCCTATCTTTTCTTAACCTTTTCTCCATTTTTTCTTTTCATTGTATGAGGTCCACGGGGAGATATGGTTGCATTTTATCCACGATATTCTCTGAGTAAACTTAGGGTACACGTTAGTCCTTCCATATGTTGTGATCAAACACTCAAAATAGGATTTAGGAACTATGTTCATTCAAATACCTCAAGTAAATGACCCTTAGACAAGGGTCCTGAGGCAACACCCAACTCTCATCATCCAAACAACCAATCCACCCAGGTGGTTCATTGAGTTGGTACTTAGAATTTTTCCTCAACACTAGTAAAACAATTTTGTAGCATTGCTAAGCATCTACTGAGTCTAAATATTATAGGGTTTAGGTAGGTAATAGATGTGGCTATATATATACCACTGGGATAGGATAATAGCATGGCAATAATATATATAATACTTTAAAATTTCCTATCATGCATACTACTCAAAATCAACTGATGCATAAAGTAAAATAATGGGTAGTTGATGGTGTGTTACTTGCCTTTGAGCTTGGTGAAGAAAACACACTTCCTACCCAAAAGGGAACGTTGTTGTCCGTATAATCTATACATTGAAAACACAACAACAACATCAACAAGCATTCATACAAACAAGAGAAAACATGCAAACAACAATCACAACAAAGGAGTTTTAAACAAGCCATTCACAAAGGTTCAACAAAAAAAAGACTTAGTTAAATAGGGCTTATGGTTAGCTAATAGGGCATGGGATGGTTAAGGGTAAAGTTTGAATAACACAAGCTCATACTTGTCAAGGAAGTTCCAAGAGTTCACTAAAGGTGATTACACCAATATTAAACCAAGGAAACAAGACATGTTCAACACTTAGTTATTTTCATCAAAACATTTGATTTATTTAATTTAGATTCCACTAACTTCATTGCAAAGGGGAAAATAAAATGAAGTCTTGGGATTTCCTATTTGTCAAAGATTAGACAAAAACAACTTGCTACTCCTCCACTTGTATGGATTGCTCCATGTCTTCTCATGCTTGTCATCTGGAAAATTGTTTCATTTCTTCTAAGTTGTTTTCTCCTTAATGTATTGTCTCCCTTGAACTTGAATAGTTCTTCATGACTTGCTTTTATGTTGAAATATTACTAAGTTAAAAGAATAGAAAGAAGAAATAGAGGGAGATAGAAATATAGAGGGATTGTTCTCCTTCTTCTTTTCTTCTTGCACTTGTATTTTCTTGTGTTTCTTCTAGTTGAGTGGAATCTAAGTCCTTCCCTCAATTTTTTCTTCATCTTCTGGGAGAGTATTCTTTTTGAGTTGAAGTTGGCTTGAAGTTGTTCTTCTTGATGAAAGTCTTCTTGTTGATGTCTTGGTAAAAGCTCTCATCACACTTGGAAAACAAATTCTAAGTCTTGGTAAAAACAAACTTGACACTAATCATCTTAAATTCTAAGTCTTCGAACACAAACCCTAAGTCTTCACATTAATTGGTCTTGAAAAAATCTTCATTCTCCTTTGTAGTCTCCTCCTTGGTGTGGTGTCTTCATTGAATCTTCTAACACTTTATTTTCTGATACAAACTAGGGCTGGTCTTTATCTAGCTTAGCCATAGCATAAGTTCTAAGGGAACCGAAAAGAAAAGGGAAAATACTTAGAGGAAAAGAGAGATGTGAGGTCTTCTTGTCTTCTTAAGTTCCTCGTGTTTTCTTCTAAGTGCTTCCACTTTTTGGAGATTATTTTGAAGTTGTTTTTCTTGGCTAAGTCCTTCATTTGTCTTCTTTCTTCATGTTGAAAATCTTCAAGTCAATTGTAGCAACCTCTCCATGGCTTTTCACAAATCCAGTCTTAGTGGTTTTCAACTAAGAGGGCCAACTAGGGTAAAATTAACTTAGAAATATTCTAATAGCTTTCTTTTTGGTCTCTCTGGTCTAAGGTTAATCCTTAGCACAAATTTGCTAGAGAAAACATATTGACAATAAACTAAGTCAGAAATAGTCACATGAGAATATAACAACCAAATCCATTTTAACTTAGCCAAATATGATTTTTGGAATAGGGGAATGTCAGTACACGACCTAAGGTTTCCAAAAATATTTTGTTTACAATTTTTGGAATTATAAAATTTAAATTATGTCAAAACCATTAAACAGGCATATTTAAATTTGAACCAATTTTAAATAGTCTATTTTAATTTATTCCAGTACTAACAGGGTCTACATGTTTAGGGATTTTCAAAAAGTCCAAGTTTGTCGAATTTGGATACATAGATCAAAAGTTATCAACAAAACAGGATTTACCAAGATTCAGCAATAACAAGTGTGTGAACGTATCAAAATTCAGTTTTCATAATTTTAATAAATTATAAACATTGTGCTGATTTCAAAAAGTAAAAGATCATAGAAATTGGACTTACAGAACTAAAGTTATGGATTTTACAAGATTTGGTGCTTTTCTGGAATTTTAAAACAATTTAAATTGAATTTGACCGGGGGTTTGACTGAGGCTGACTGGGTAGACCACGTGGCCGGCTCTGATTGGTGCGGGGCTGGCACGACGCTGTCTCGGCGCTGACTGGGCTGCTGACTGGGCTTTGACTACTGATTTTGACCAAAAATAAATTTGCTCGGATGGGAAAACAATCTAAACGAAAGTTGTAAGGAATTACGAGCTCTTTCTAACTATCACAAATATAACATCAGTGGATGAATTGTTTAGTCACAAACCACAATTTACCTTTCTGGTCCGAAACTTTGGCCGTGAATAACTCCTAACTCGCTTGACCAAAGAGGTGAGGTTTGGGGGAAAAGAAAGGTCTTGATCAAGAGAACAACTTTGGTTATCAGCCCCGAAGATTTGAGATGGTTTTCTTCTCTTAAAAACATCAAACACAAACTTTATTGTACAGAAAATTCCGTACGTCAAAACAAAAAGTGTTCAAATACAAAATTGTAGATCAGGGTTAAGTCTAACTTCTCACCAAAGGAATTTCGATTTGAAGATCCGAGCACGAAGAGATCTAGAAATTACGAATTCAGATCTGAAAGATGGCGATTCGAAATTCTTCCTCCACGGTTGATGAAAAGAGCTGAGGCCTCTCGGGATGGAAAGGTAATAGAGAGAGCTTCAATATTGCTTTAGGCTCCGGAGCGATTCGAGATCGTTTTGATGGGTAGATAAACGAAATACGATTTTGCTAATTAGGGCCTCGGTGCGACAAAAAGGGGAAAAGAAATGCTGGCGGCTACAGATGTTTATATGGGCTAATGGTCGGTGGAATAGCTTGGGCTCGAAGTTATGAACGCATAGGAACACGCGGATCCGGATTTGGAGTTATATTTGTGTAGATATTCGTGTTTACCCAAAAAAAGTTTAGAGGAGTACGTTTTTTGTTTTACAGCGTGGGGGCGAACTGGGCTGAGCTTCGACCCAGTTTGGCCGAATTTTTTTTTTCTTAAACGTTTTTCTTTTATATTTTGCACTGTTTTCTTTATAACTTTTGATTTATAGATCTAAATGATCTCAAACCAATTTCTATAGTTTTGTAAAAATAAAACCTTTCACACGAAAACATTTAGGTGTTGTTTTGACACACTTAAAATAATTATATTTTCAAAATATGATTAAATAACTATGGCTACTTAATATCATTTTAATTAGAAATATGACAAATCATTTGAAAGGAGGTTTTATAAAATCCAAAAACATTCTATAAGTCAAATGTTATTTTCCAAAAGTCATTTATCTTATTTTTCATATTCATATTTTAAAATGTGAGTAACTCTAATAGCAACTTAATGTTATTTCAAAATAAACAAATAGATACTATGAATAATAAAACTTATTTTGAATGATTTCTTTTAAGGGTTATATGACATGCTTGGATTATTATTTCCAATAGCATTGGAATAACATATATTACTTCCTTTGTGTTTGAGTTTTATCTGTTTTTTGTGATTTTTGAATGTTTCCAAAAATCAGGAATGTTACACCAAGCTGCCGCAAGAAAAGTTGCCTTACGAAATAAATGACATGGAAACCGATGTGTGGGTGATGGCGGACACGCAGCGTCAGATGTCTGCGGGGGGGGGGGGGGGAGAAACCCTCGGATCCTCCAAAGAAACCAATAGATCCGGCAGTAAAGAAGCACTTCAAGAATATGTTGGAAATGTCATCCCAAGTTCAGCTGAATCTGTCATGTGATTATGATCGCGGATTATTGATGACTTATAACAGTCAGGAAGACGGGGAACAGAATTCTCCAGCTCGGGGAGCAGCCAAATCAATTGGTCCCCCCGCTCAAGGTGTTGGCCACTGCACAGATACCCTCTAAGCCAGTCTATACGGAAGCAACTATGAGGTTTGCCAGAGAATGTGGTATAACAGTTGAGCAATTGCTAAGCGATCACGACAGGTCCATCGCAAAGGCTGATATGGCATTGAAATATGAGTTAGGAAAGTCTCTCGTCAGACCTAATCTGCTCGACTCTATGACTATATTAAAGCGCCAACTACATCAGTGGTATGTCCAAAGCGCCAACGCTGGGCAGGACCAACTCATGGTGAAAGTTAGGCATGAGGATTACTTTCGCGAGGACTCGGTCTGTATTGATTGTGAAGATCTTTTTTTCTTCTATAATCTAGACGGCCTTGACAAATCGCTCATCAGCACCTATTGTCTGTAAGTCTCTACCTCAGCTTGTTCGATCATTGGTTTTTATATTATCCTCACTATATGATATATATTATGCAGATTGAAACTTCGGGAATCTAATGGAAACGGTGTCATTAGGTTCATTGACCCATATGTCGTCAATGATTTCATTTTAGAACGATACCCTAAAGTCACCGAGGATAACATCGTTATGTTTTTGATGAATCAATTTCACTGTAGTGAAATACTATTTCCTTACAGACATGAGTGAGTGTTAGTGTCTTATTTATATTCCTTCACAATTCTATTTTGCTAAGTCGGTATTAAGTATAATTGATGAGTTATGCATGACTATGTATATATATAAACGTGTGCAGTTTCCACTGGATTCTTTTCAACATTCACATTGACACCGGAGCAGTTGATCTCATGGACTCTATGCATAAAGACCAAAAGGAGTAAACGCCCATTATTTCAATGCTCACAAAGTAAGTTCAATCGTTGTCGCACTGTACCGTCCCCATTCTATACCTACCTAATAATAAAGACGTTAAGGCTTCCCTGGTTGGTTACTTGGTCGGTCGGTCCGTCATTAAAATTAGTCCCAAAATCGACATAAATTACCCACCCTGCCACCAATCTTTAGTCACGTTCCTTTCCTCCATCAATCGCTCGGTGGTCCTTTCAGAATCACGTACGACTTGATCGATACCTTTTTGAATACTCTATCCCGTATCGCATGTTAAGAGGACTCAAGCCATAACGTACTATAAACACCCGTGAGTTTGTTTGGTCTCCATGACGCAAAAGACAAACAAATCCCTGTTACCGGTTTGTTTGCGTCCGGCCACATCAATGGAATCCTCTTCAACTCGGCCACCATGAAGGAAGTCCCTCGGGTTGAGACGCCGATCGGGCTTGGCCGGCGTGATCTCCGTCAACGCATCTAGGGCAGGCCGCGGGACGTGCTGTAAAAAGAGGAGGTCGAGTCACGGGCGGGCATGCACGCGTCGCCGAGATGAATTGAGTCACACGCTTGGGACGCGCACGTCACCGACTTGATGGCCTCGTTATCCAGGACGTATGACGAGAAGGTGTGGTACATGTTGGCGTAGGTCGATAGGTATTGAAGGACGCGAAGAGCTCGTTTGCCTCGATGAGCTGCTGCCCATGAGCGTGATGAGCAGCAAGGGATGCCATATGAGCCACCGCCACAATTGACAAAGATTCTGAACCTGTACATGCAAATTAGTGGAAGTGCCCTGTGTGATATCCCTGCCAATCGTAATCAGCCAACATGGAGACGGGCTTCTTTCTCTCGTCGCTCCTGGCCCCTCGCCTCTGCCGCCAAAGAAGGTGGGCGCCTGTAATCTGGCATGGGCTCGCTGAATTGGGAAGAGGAAAGTCCCCGATTCTGTTTGATCTGGGACTACTCCTTAAGTCCATTGAATTTTATCCACGTTTTGCCCGATCAGCCAGTTTAGGAAGAATAATTGGTAGTGCTTAGGTCCAATATATTTGAATGTATCCTCGTGTTATTGTCGGGGCGGAGGAATATAGGACGTTGGCGTCGACGATGCCATTCAACCACACGCCCGTGCAGCGGCACCAACGATTTAGGGAGGCCCTATGCCTCGCTTCTAGCGAGCTAGAGCATCCGCTCGCTCACGTCTCGCGCTACATGGGCCGCCTGGATGCCTGGCCCAGTACATACGTACGTACTGTTGGTTGATGGGGCACGAATTATTGCCACATGCCGCAAGAGCACGTACGTACATACAAGATTTGGCTCTAATGATCAGTCTCGCGTTATCATTGCAGCAAATTTGTGCTACTTCAGTTCCGTGTGATTCAAATCCAACTAAGCTACACGTACTCACATATTCTGGATATGGCCATCGACGGTGCACTCAAATAGCTTTAGGCCTAGGCCGGCCTATTACTGATTTTTTCCCTTTTCAATTTCTTTTGTTAAAAAAAAAAATCAAATAACTTAAAACGAATATTTAAATGGTGAATAAATTTTAAGTTTGAACCATTCCAAACATGAACAAAAAATGTTACATATGAACAATTCTCAAATTTGAAAAATTTTAATCTGAACATTTTTTCATCTTAACAAATATTAAATTTCAATAGTTTTTTATCTGAACAAATTTTTGATTAAAAAAATATTATAAAAACAAAAAAAAATTGGTGAACGAAAACTAACAGTGAAAAAAAAAATTAGTGAACCAAATTTTCCGTGCACTAAACAAGATTAAATAAAAAAATAGCGAAACATAATTTTCAGTGAACCAAAATGGTTCCAAATTTAAAAATATATCGGATTTTTAAAAATAGTTTCAAACTAAAAAAATGGTTTAGTTTATAGGAAAGTTCCATATTTTTAAAAAGTTCAGTAAAAAAAAGAAACAAAAAATTGATTCAGATTTTAAAATATCAAAAACAAAAATATTTCAAATAAAGGAAAACAAACAGAAAAAGAAAGAATAAAACCCGAAAATAAAAACAGAAACAGGAAAGAAAAATGAGAAGAAAAAAAAGAAATAGACAATAAAAATGTCGAAGAGTAAGTATGGACACTAACATGAGCATGGTCTGGTGGCTGTCCACGTGTGCCCACCGAAGCCACGAATCCCGCTTTCTCCCTATTTTGCTGCTATTTCCGTCGACGTATTCGGCCGGCCCACCTAGCATCGTGCGAGGAAAAAGCACGGGCTAAGCGATAAGTAGTGATTGCGGCGATTAAGCCATAGCTGGCAAGGCTCGCACGTCCCAACGCCCCTGCGGCAAAGCCCATAAGAGCACTCTCCTCATTGGTTCCGTAACGTGGTCGCCTCGCCTCCGCGTCAGCTTGAGCGTTGCGCAGCCTGCCCTTGCCTCAGCTCCGCTGATGAGCCTCCACAGCGGCGGCAGCGATAGCCTGGACCACAACACCCTCGTCGCCCCACGCCGGATCCTCGGCGGCCGACCTCGTCTGATGCGGTGGATCGACTACACGCACCTGGCAGCTATAAAACATGGTGGACGACTAGAACCACCGGATGACAACATCAGGATACGGATGGTGGGCCTTGGAGACCGCGTTGCGAAGTTGAAGTTACGCGTCTTCAAAGAAGTATATGACTGGATACAGATGGAGGTGCCAGCCTCTAGCTAATACAATGGTTTTGTGTCACCAAATGAGAAGTTAATTTTTCGTCTCCCGTTGCAACGCACGGGCATTTTTGCTATAATAATAAAAGCGTTAAGGTTTATGCCAACTTTTTCGTCCAACATAAAAAGACAGTTTTACCCTCCCACCAAATTGTAACTGCGCACTATATGCCACTATACGTACCGATTCGTTCCTTGATTCTTCTCTCCCAGGCCGAAATCACAACCTTCTCTTCCCAGCTGCCGCCATCCAAGTACCTCCGCCACCCAGGTACCTCGGCCACCCGATCGATCTCCAGCCAGCGACGACGTCCACCAGCTTTGGCCGATGGAACGGGACCGCAGCGAACCAGAACCCTCGGTCCTCGAGCCCCGGCTGCTCAACCATTCCCTCTTAACTCCACATCTGACATCTCCCTCCATTCCTTCCACCCTACCAAGATCCAGGCACTGTCCAGACCATGGCTTCCAGTTGGCACCATGAATCCATGAGCCTGTAGCGGCTGCCCAATTAGAGAGCCGATAGAATTTTCTTTGACTCCCGTTCGGCCGTTCCCCATCGGCCCCATGGCTGTCGATTCATCCCACGCCACCTGCCATCTGCCCTCCCCTCCCCTCCTCGCACTTTCCTCTCCTCCCTCCACTATGCACCACGCTCCAAGAAGAGCCGCCGGAGCTCTTCCTGCGTGATTACTCTGAATCTCCGGCACTCCCGCGTTTTTGAATAGTCTCCGCAATGCTTCGCTCGGACGCGTCTTACCGATGTGTTTTCTGTCGGCGCAAAAGTTCGAGCTCCAGAACATGCGCCTCCTTGATGCGGACCTCGCAGGGATCGCGATTGTGATATGGGCCTGCTCGTCCGTCTATTTTGGTGGTTTCAGTATGTTCATGTTAGGTGTTCGATCAAATGCTTACTCCACTTAACTTGGTTACTGTTTCAAGTTCATAATGCTGCAAGCATGCAACCTATTGATTGCATCTAACCAGTTGTTCACTTCACAGGTTCTGGATGTGGAAAGCTGGCATGAGTAAGAAAAAGAACAGGAGAACAAAGATGCTAAGAACTCCAAAGAGCTGACCCTGAACCTGTAACTAATGTATATCACATGCCTTATTTTTTGTAGTGTAGTAATGTAAACTAAGACGAAGATATTAAATAACTTATGCCTGGACCGATACCATGATCTTTATTTATGCAATAATTGATACTCACACATGTATTATTGTTTACTAATGTAATGACCTCTTTCATGCAGCACCTCATTCTATAACCGAGTCGATATTATTTTCAATTCTGCAGGGTTCAACCACAATCGGCCGGATTTAAAATGCAGAAGCATAGGATAATTGTGTACCTACAGCTTGGAAGAGATCTAGAGACGAAGTGATCACCTGTTTCTTCAGTGCCGAAGAGGCCTTAGAACACAGAACCACACTTTGTCAGTGGCGATGTTTTGCTTAATTTATTTACCCGGCTACAATCTGTGTCCAACTTCAGTAGCTAATGCATGTTCATGTATTTTGTAGCTACTGCAATGCCAATGTTACATTTTTTTCGGAATCAGGTTCACTTGGAACCTAAACGATTATCAGGTTCACTCCTAAGAAATTGTGTTTCAGGTTGTAGATTTCTTTGATCCATTTCCAAGACCTAACATTTTTCTCGTCTTTCCCAAAACTGAAAATATTTCCACGTACATATATGGCATTTTCCTTTACTGCACCTGTCCAACATATGTTGGTCAATATTTAGTGGATAATTTCTTTATTAGACCTAGAAAAAGCTTTCTCCCTGCTTTCACTGGACCGACTACGAGGTGACAGCCATGGCGATTAAGAGGTTGTCGGAAATATGTTGAGCATTTTAGGGATTTCATTGGGGCCTCACCTGGTGCAGACTAGCAGTCTAAGGTTATCAATTCTCCTTGACTTCGGAATCGGTTCACCCAAACAGAAAATCAACCCCTTCAGGATTTGTTTGTTATAGTTTCTTACATAAAACAGTCTCATATCGTTAAGCTTAAGTAAAATTGTCGTAGGTTTGAAGATGGTGAATTTTTTGTATGTTACCTATTTAGTTTTTTCTGTAGGGTATTGCAATTGGTCCTATTTTAGGAAAAATAGTTCATACCAATAGCATGGTTATCCGACTGACCGTACTATGTGACCCTGCAGTTCTTTTGCAGACTGAATCCTTCAATAAAAAAGTTTTGAGTTAAAAAATTGAACTACACCATCTTATATCGTGTTAGTGCATTAAAAGTAACTTGATTTTTCAGTCTGTTGTTCTTATTGCCTAATTCCATTCATCGCTTTTTAGCGATTCTTTTTTCCTCCCATTGCAATGCAGGGCATGTGAATTCCCTGTATTTTTGAACAATCGGTCAACCAATTGGCCAGTTCGCTGGGGCAGATTGTGTACGTACGGTAGTTTGAGGCAGATTAAGCTGTTTCGCAGGCCAATGAGTTTCGAAACGATGAAGGGACGACGATTTATTTTGTATCGCCTCAAGAGGGAACCATCAAATTCTTGCTTTTCAGAATGTCATGTTAGCTAATCTGCCAAGCGTAGCAGCAAGCTACGGAGTAAATTTGTAAGGTTTGTCTAATATTGTGGTTCGCCTATTTTGGTATTAGGGAGGTCTGCCTTCATGTTCATATGTAGATTATAGATTAATCAGTCTACGGCTGAAAAAGTATCAGGCTTAGTAAGTTAGTTTATTTGCATCCATGTACAAAGACTGGATGTTAAGCACGCTAATTAAGTCTGATTTTTTTTTTACTTTGGATACAATACGAGAAGTTCAAACTGATAACTTTGTACAATGGAAACCTTTTGCTACCTTTCTCACTATTCTTCCAATTGGATAAGTATTCTTTGTTATTGTCATCCAAACAGACAGATTAGACTTACCATACTAAGTTGTTAATGCAGTTTGAAAAAATCATAGCAGTTAATAGTTTGATATTATATTGTATTCTTCCTATGTGATGTCAACCTATTATTGCACTAAAAATGGCTCTCATTTTTCTGGTCTAGCACGAATGTGAGGTTACCTAGAGTAGTATTTCTTCGTTTGTCGTCGTGTAGAAGCTAGAGTGTGTGCTAGCTTGTTGCGTTGAGTTTGGTCTACTTTCGGTGACTTATATGGTAGGGTCTACAAGAGGGTGCGGCTATGCAGAGGTTCTTTAGACCACGCGCTCACCGGAATTCCGATTCGTGACATTGGTGTCGGAGACTGAACTAGATGACACTAATGCCGCCCTCTGGGAGATTACAATGTCTTTCATTCTTTCGTTCTTTACATACCCAGATGATTGAACGAAGCATGCATCGTTAACCTGATATATAATCAATGCCTTTCAATAAGCCTGAAATAATTTTTAAATTCTCCAGAGCTCATGGAGGTTCTAAATGACTAACTATATGTATGTGGTGGCTTGCGCTGTTGAAGCTCGGGGTGGAGCTTCTAGGGACTAGCTAGCTTGCCGATTTGAATGCTTGTTCCATTGTATGCCCAGGTTGCAGTAGGTTGCGTTGTGATATTGTTTTCAGGAATTCCTTTTTTTTATGGGTTTCCTGGTGATTGCAAGCTTTTATCATAATCGTGTATTGGGTTGTATGTTTTACATGCACTTGAACGTTTGCACAAACCGTAAAATATAAAGAGATCCTACTATGATTTGGTCAAGATGTTCAGTATGATGCTACTCCGACTGGGATTGAGTCATTTTAAGGATGGACACGGTTGGAAACCACGAGATGTGTATGCTTAGGCACAACCTTACATCTTATTGAAATTCAGTTGATTATGTGAGAGCCAATAGAAAAAACATGTGTGCGAGCTATTCTATTATTTTTAAATAGTGTTTCCGTTACAAGGCCAATAATCTTCTACATAATAATTGATAGATGAGACCAAGATTCATGATATGATATTGTTGGTTAATTAGTTGGTAATAGTGGAGGTGAATAATTGCTTCCTCGTGTTTTTTCTCTTTGATAAAGCATTGATATTTTCTATGTTATTTTGTTCCTTTTTATTTCTGTGTCTACATCAAATTCGAGTTTTTGCCAAGTAATCGTCTTAAAAAGAAAGCCTACCGTAAATGGTAAAAGCTAATATCTTCTGAGTGCAATTGGCTACTTAGCTTTTATCTTCCCAAAACCTTCCAACAAATAGAAAATGTGTAATAATCGCTGTCAAAAAATTTATAGAAAATGTGTAATAATCTCCTCTTATGGTGATATACTACATCAAAATCATATGAAGGATTAAGCATGGAGTTAATATAAGATAACTTCACACTTTATCCCGATGCCCCCACCATGATAACAAGAATTTTGCTTATACATCGATTTTTTTTCTCCCGTTGCAACGCACGGGCATGTGTGATAGTAATCTTTACCTAATAATAAAAGCGTTAAGGCTTCCCTGGTTGGTTACTTGGTCGGTCGGTCCGTCACTAAAACTGCCCCCAAAGTTGACATAAATTACCCACCCTGCCACCAATAATCTCTACCTAATAATTATTCTATTTCTATTACCTAATATAAAGGACTGTTTTCGTACGTTTAGAATTATGTTTTCTGTTTGTACGATCAGACTGGATTTCATACGTCGCATGTCCGTTTTCTTATCCTGAAAGGATTCATAAACCACGTGTCCGGCTGTTCGTGGAGTTCGACCTTGAGACACCTCGATGGAAACCCCAATCAATTGCATGTTTCCGTGCTCAACAGTGAGGTGCCCGAAGCGTCCAACTCGCAGGTCCACCCGCACTCTATATGGCTGGTTCGTCATCCTGCAGTCCTTGCCAGAACTCCGTCACCACGGGATCCCACGGTACGCCGTTCAGTCTCGCTGTGCATGCCCGGATGAGAGTCTGCGTATCCCGACCGGAATCATTATGCACATCTAAAGCATCAATCTGCTTCAGTCACACTTAGGAGCCGCCACATCCAGGAGTCCAACATGCAAATGTTGGAGATAGCTAGCCATCATTTGATTTTTGTGTCGTTAGGAATTGTAATCTGATTCAGTAGCATCCCTATACTATATATGCTTATTACCTATGCCTATCAATGCAATAAGCGTTCGGGGAACCAAGATCAAAAATATGGGCGACGTACGCACGACTCCCGGTCTCGGCACCGCGACCATGGACTCCCGACCAGGCAGCGCCGAACCTTCGCTCCACAGCTACGGGACTCCCGCCAGCGTAAGCTTTAGGAGACGGAGCTCTCGGCAGAGACAGGCAGAGGCCGAGGCTGTGACGATGACATTGAGGGAGCGAGTCGAGCTCGGACCGGTTCCATATCAAGATCTTAATTATCGATGGCTACCCCTGCGAGCCCAGCGAGGCGAGCATCCAATGGAGTGAACATGTCTGCCGGAACGGCGGTCACCGGGAGACCAGTGGAGCGGCCGCGGAAGAGCCCAGGTAACGGGAGACGTCTATCGGATTGTAGACCTGCAGCGTCCTCCTCGGCGCACGGATACATGACCAATCGGTGCATGGTAAATTGGCAGCTAGAGAAACGATAAAAGCCTCACGAAGCACGTGGCGCGGCAGCCATCGATCTCGACGAGTTCTTCCAGCAGCGCTGCCTGGCCAGTGCCTTCTACGGCGCTAGCTCCGCCCCACCTAGCCAAGCTGGCCACTTCACACCGTGCGTGGGATTCATGGCGCGGGCAACGTCACTGCCGTTCAACCTACTAGACGTGCCCTGAGCTCCCTGATCAATCCAAACTCCTACAAGTCTCGCTCGGCTACCAGATATAGTGCAACATGGCTTTCCCTGTCTCAAATTGTTGGATGTTTGTTTTCCTGCTAATGGAGGCGTATTCACCTCAACTCGAAGGGCACCAAGTTACATGGCATGATGAAGATCAATACACTAGGAAGAAAAGATAGAGAATAACACAAAGAAGCTTCTAATCTTATGCTGTCTCCTATTCATCCGTCGACTATTTTATCTAATCAATGGAATCAAATGGGCAAAATTATCATGCTCAATTACACAAATTTAAAGGAAGGCAGACCTGCTCTGCTTTCCACTCAATGACAAAACATATATCTGGTCCTAAGAAATCATTATTTTTTAGTAGTATTTGTTTCGTAAGTTTTCATTATTACAACATATCTTTCTATTTGTACAGAGAGCAAGCTATTGTTGGAAAAATTGTGGAAGTTACGGTTGTATCTTGTGATTTCATTCTTAGTTGTCCAAGTTTTCTTTTAACGGTATTTCTCCAAGTGGAAATCTGCACGGATGAGCATAAAAAATAACAAATGCGGCTAGGGCGGCGTGGCAACGAGTATAGAGCAGGACGGCGATGGTGAGGAGCTTTCTCGGTTGATTCTTGACTCCACAGTGTCAAAATATGACAGGAGGGTGGTGTCGGAGTGGAGAAAGGATAATGATGACGACATGAATCCACTAGCGAAAACACAACTTTAATGGCGTTTGACTAACTCTTTAAACCCGTAGCAACGCACGGGCCTGTGTGCTAGTTGTTTAATAATTATCGTACGATGACCCCTTTATTTTCTTTCTTTCCTTGAAAGGGCTTGGAAGCAGTTCAGGAAGCAAAAATTTGGTCTAACAGAGGTGGATATTAAAGTTGATACACTCATCGTAAGTAGTATTTTCTACATTCACGCATCTCTCTTTAATTGCTTGAGCATTATTTGATTCAATTATATTTCTCGTAAAGTTCCCTAAGCAGCCACAGGGAAGAAATTTATGTGGATTCTATGTCATGGAGAACATAAGGATAATCGTGAATGAGCGGTTGAAAAAAGGACAAATTTAACGCTGCATGATCTACGGGAGGAGCTCCTACCGAAAGACCTCTTACAAGAAATTCAAGAGTATTTTGCGGGTTTCTTGCTGAAGGAAGTCATAGGTTCAAATGGACCATTCCATTATAAAACAGTGATCTGCATGTACGTAGATGGTCTGAATGTGTATAAGTGTGTTCAGATGTAATAATCTAAATGAGATCAATGTAATGATCTTCTGATGATATCAACGCATGCAATGATCTTTATGATGATTATTGTCAATGTGGATCAAATATGTCATTTACAGCCTAAACGAAAACACCCAAACGAAAACAACACAAAAAAAACAACCCAGAAACAACCTACAAAAAAACATGCCAAAACTCTGTCGCGACACATCCCACGTGGACAACCCATTTACCCCGGTTGGTAAGCCCACTAGGGCCTAAGGGGGACCTTTTGCCCGGGTTTGGCAAACCCGGTTGGCTGGCTGGTGCATAAGCCCCCCCCCCTCCCCAACCGGTGAAAAAGTATGTTCTCTCGTACTGTAGACAAGGTATGAACTTTAGGAATGTTTGTGATGGACATGTGGAACTATAGCTATGATGGTTTACGAACATGTAGCTATGTAATTCAGATATTGAACTTTTAGTTTTAATATTTCCTAGTATTTTCTCATATATTATTGTAGCATACGTTCAATAAATGATTTCTCCAACTTTATTCGGTTAAAATTTTATAGCTTGGTTTCTTTCTAAGCTGATCGGGTGGGCCGCGCCATGTATACATATAATACACGAAAACATGTGTATATTGCTTGGTATGTGTGTTTAAGTGGGCATAATGGAATCTTTGGGTTATACCGAGAATTCTTGTTGCCGGTATGTGTATTTAAGTAGGCATAATAGCACCTTTATTGTACCCACAATTTCTTTGGATGGTATGTGTATTTTAGTAGCCAGCCACTTTCTGGCTACAAGGTGATATTGTCCATATTATTGGTAGCGCAATTGTTTTCTTTCCTCCAAGAAAGAAAATGTTCTATTTCCTGCAAAGGTATCTATTGTTATTTTGTAGATTTCGCATTGCTCAAGAGCCAATTAATAACAAGCAAATCCTAAAAGATATGTTTCAAAGACAGTTTCTTTAATTTAATGATAGTGTTTAAATATATGTGCACTAAATACCTGAAGCCAGTGATAAATTTATGTATGGTAAAAAATATAATAAGACATAAATATGATCTTTCAAAGTTTTAATATTTTAGATATGCAAATCTAGAATCCATTTAAGAACATGTAAAAAATAATGCATGAAATCAACAAAATATCTTTTAACATTTCTTTAAATATTATTACGATATGTTGACATCACGCAAATATATACAAAAACAATGGATGATATGTTGACATCACCTAAATATTTTCTTTTAAATGAAAGATCCTCAAATATTTGATTATGCCTCTATTTAAATACCACCTTAAGGTCGTAGTTTGAGAAATATGCAAAGAAGAAGGAATAGAGAGTACGAGGAACAAAAGGAAATAGGAAGCCCCTCCTCGTTGAACTTATCTAGAATCACACAAAGGTTCTAGGGTTGCTAGTTCTTTTGACAACGTGTACCACTTCATTATCGTACGACGCAACCAGAGAAACAAAGGTATAATTGGTCTATTTTTTATAATATATGAGAACACCTTCGTTATTTAGAAAATCCCGAATAACTTATGTGATGCGTACTATATATGCGTTTACTAATGAGAATGCTATACTTCATTGTGTACAGATCTTGTTATATGTGCACCTGCGATTACATGTGGAACAGACCCGAGCACAATTTATACTTGCCAGTTTAGCTATTACTGTAAGGTTTTCAATGGAAACAAGGGCTATTGTTTAGATAAATATTGTGTTGTGCAATGTATTGACAATTCTAGGGGCGTGTAGCTTTGTCGATAAATTGCACAACAACAATATTTATCTGTCAAAGGTCAGGTGACATCAGTGTAAGTGTCTTCCATGTGCATTCTCTCGGAGATATCTCAGAAGGCAGGGGCTGGTCTGAGAAACCGGGGCAGGCGGATCATGTGCATTCTCTCGGAGATATCTCAAGAGGTTAGGAACCAGGGAACCTAAAAAGATAACACATTTTTGTTTGAATTCTATTCTTAGGCTCAATTTAAACTTTTCAAACTTTTCTTCAAGAATTTCCAATTCAGATTTCCTTTTCCTCTTTCGTAGGGGTTTCGTACACCCGGGTTGGGGATCGTGGTTTCCCAACATATCTATAGTTAAAAACCATATAGTTATTAATACACTCAAATATGTCATATCTTTAGCACAAGCCTTGCCAAAGTTAAAGGAAAATTATGCCATGACCTTTGCTAATAATAGGACATACAGAGTACCCAAAATTTGGCGGAACAGAGGTTAATCGACATTCCCGCAAAACATAGGCTACTCATGATTACGTGTAAAATTCTACTAAAATTTGAATAATTCACACTGCCAATTCACATCGATATTTCATCGAACACCATGTGCGTATTTTATATATAGCTCAAGGAGGAAATTTGAGGGGCAGGGGGTTCTCACCGGGTGGAGGTGGCGGAGGAGGCGAAGAGGATGAAGACATCAGAGAAGGGAGGCGGAAGCATAACAGGTGCATGGCAGAGTAGTGGCGCGGCGGCGGAATCCCGCCCTACGAACCGCTGGTTGGCTTGGGGGAGCGGTCAACGGCAGCGGCGCTGGGCTAGCGAGGATGCAGCGTCGCTTGGCATATGAGTGTAACATCCAAGTGTTTGGGGAGTTCTGAGCACCATGATATCATTTGTGCATTTGCAAAGCATGCACCTAAAAATAAGGGGAATTTTGGCGCGAAAGTTTAAACGAAGCAAAGTGACCAATGTTTCCCTTGATAGGATGAAATAGGTTTAGATCATCTAGTCAAGACTATATTTTGGAGTGATCTTTGTAACAAGTATATTAGAAACCAAATCATTTGACTAGACAACAAATATTTGGTTATGACAAGCACTAACTCTCAACAATCTTAACCAGAGATCTATAAGTGAATTGGGAGAATTCATATAGCTACATAGAGCTCAAAGAGGGGTGAGATCCAAACCACCTAACTGATGATTATACTATCATCAGTAGAGATAATATGTCCTTTAAAACATGAACTCTTTAAGTTATCAGTCATTCATGCAACACCTTTATAAATCATCTCGTAATTCTTAAGTGTACCTTCAGAGGTGAATGTCCAAGGTTCAATGGAACACCATTGAGAAAAACAAGCATCAAATCGAACCCTATAAGTGGGAAATGACATAATAATTGATATTAAAGTATTTATGAAATATGTACATATCTCATCAACCTGAAAGGAAGTATTAAATAGAAGAAATAAATCTTCAAAAACTAGTACTGAACCCAGATCATTACATGTGATCTTCCCAAACCTCTAAGTCTGCATTCCTGCATGACAAAGACTACAAAACAAGAAATATAGAAGGAGACCAAGATAGAAAAGAAAACTAGTAATATGTTGAAATCCAAGTGTTTGGAGTTATATAAGAATAATTTGGCCACAACGTCTGATCAACCTTGTGAACAGATTATTTTTGTTGGCATTAAACAATTGAGTTTCTATAAGCTAATCTAAATTACAGTTGAATACAACATGGGAATGACTTGTTTATTGAATAAATTTATGCAGTCCTTCTGAAGACGCAAATTGCTGTTGGAGCTAGTGTCTAAGAATTAGTCTAGAGATCCTAAAGGCTCTAGTGGTGAATTTCTAAAGTCAATAGACAAGCAAGGGAGAGAAAACACTTAGGGCAGTCCAAGAGTTGATCTTACTTGCAAAGGACAAAGGCAATATTAGAATACAAGCGGCAACTATCCAGAGTACCATCGGTGAAATTATACAACCTAGAACCTCTAATTCTTGTCAAGATCATTAATGATAAGGGACACATGTTAATCTCTTCAGTGAAATCAATTATCAAGGAAGAAATAAAAACAAGTCATTGCATCCAAATGTCTTGTGATATGTAGAGGTAGATGGTAACAAGCTTAGCTTCCTTGTTCACGAGATCCTTCTCATACATAAGACAAATGAGTGTTCACTAAAATTCTACTCTGAATAGCAAAGCCGTTGATTACTTGTCTTGAAAACCAACATAGAATAAAAACCCATACATGGAACCCAGAATGGAGAAAAATGAATAGTCTATTTAGTATTGAGTATCAATAAGAAACTAAGCCAATCATGGTTGTCACTTGACCCAGTATATAAATATCAAACAATGTTTTTTCACTTAATTAAAATGGCAACCAGAACTAAAAAGAGTCTCAATGTCCGAAAATGACATAGCCACATAAAAGAAACTCAGTATATTTTCTGACCAAAGTCATTTGGCATGATCAGGAATAAAACTTCCTAGTTGATAACCATGCCCACAATGCATAAGTTGTTACTAAGAAGATTTTACATTTTAGTCCTTGAAGGATTTTTATTTAATATGCCCAATCTAAAAGTTACCAAAATGGATAAAAATCAGAAGTTTAAAAATTCAAACAAAATACATATTTGGAATCCTTATTTTATGCCGAGCACTGTGGTATATTTGAGGACCAATATAAGTACATCAAAATGGATAAAACACAACATGGATGTTCATTTAAATTGAGGACATGTTTGCAATTACAAGAAAACTTAAGGGGCTATTCGTAGAATGGTTGTCTTCAACCTTTGGCAGTAGGATATGTGCGTATCGTCGCTGATATCAACGCCGTGCCTCCTCCTGCTTGTCGCCCTTGCCGGGAGAAAGACATCACGTCGTTTCCCTCCCTCTTGTAACATGGAAACCCTAGCCCAAAGCTTCTGCCACCGCGTGTCATCGACTCCGGCCAACTCTGCAAAAATTGATGCCATGGCCCATAGGAAGTTCCGGCGTCCTCTACTCTCGCTTCTCATCGATGCAGAGGAGCGAGGATGGCCGAAATCGGTGCCGGTATGCTCGTCTTATTCTACTCCGGCCGATGTCTGCCACCGTGGATTCGTCGCAGTCCGTCCACCTCTTACTCCGGCGAATGTCTCCTCGCACTCATGGTGAGGTCAATTCTCTCCCGGTACATTCTATCCGTTTTCCTTCAGCATGGCTCGCGATCCTCCACCACCACCACCACTCGAGCCATCCATGGCTGCAATCCTTGCACTGATGATGGAACGCCATGAAGCCGCTCGTGCTGAACGCACACCCACTCTTGACTCTCCAACACCTGGCTCAGCGTGGTACTAATAATACGGGAATGGTTCCTGTTCTAGGCTGAAAGAATTCCAGAACACCAATCCTCCAACCTTCACCAGAATAATGGAACATCTTGACGCAGACGACTGGCTCCGCACCATAGAAAACAACTTGGAAGTTGCTGGTGTTGCGGAGAATTACAAAGTCCTTTATGCCTCTCACTTTCATGATGGAAGGGCACATACTTGGTGGGAAACCACTCGTGCTAATGTGGCTTCTAATCATGTTACCACTTGGTATGATATCATCGCCAAGTTCGGCAAGCATCACATCCCTACGGGAGTGATGAACATTATGAGGAATAAGTTCTCGAAACTGAGGCAAGGAGGGATGTATGTGTCAATGTATTGGGAGTTGTTTACCACTCTGGCTAGATATGCTCCCAATGATGTTGATTCTGAAGAGAAGAAGAAAGAAAGTTTTCTGAATGTGCTGCATGATGAACTGCAGTGTAGTCTGGTGGTTATCGGTTTCCAAGACCTCGAGTCGCTTGCTATGCTGCTATTACGATGGAGCACAAGCGCCAGACTGCTTATGATATCTGGAAGAGGAAGATGATGCAACAAGGATGACCTAATGCTCCTAGGGCTCTCATTACTCCACATGCGAGACCTCCACCCCATAGAGCACCTGGTTATGAACCTCGCCCCAACACTCGGTTTGCTCCAAGACCTTTAAGCTCCAACAAAAATGCTCATTATGCACCATGTCCTAGAGGTAGAAACACTTGAAACACCTTCAACCGTGCTGCTCCGAGCAACTGGTGGATGTTTTGCCTGTGGGAAGGCAGGGCACTTCTCTCGTGAGTGTTGCAGCAAGAACCCTGCTCAAGCTCATCCTCATGCCACCAAGATGACTCATGGCCCTATTCAGAAGAAGAAGGGAAAAGTGGTAAAGGGACATCTAAATCACATTACCGTTGAGGAAGATCAGGAGGCACCTTACATGGTTATTGGTATGTTCTCTATCAACTCAAAACCACCCTCGGTTCTGTTTTCTTCAGGTGCATCTCATTCCATTGTCACCAAGGCATTTTTTATGAACAACGGTATGGAATATAGCCGCATGGCTAATGCTATGTTAGTGTAAATACCTGGAGAAACCACTAAAGCCAATCATTGTTGCAATAATGTGCCTATTGATATTAAAGGCAAAAAATTTCATGCCGATCTGGTAGTACTAGGCTCACAAGGGATAGAAGTTGTGCTTGCTATGAATTGGCTGACCAAACATAAAGGTGTCATTGACTGCACCACAAAATCCATTACTATGACTAGTAGTGATGGAGAAGAGGTTAAGTACACCACAAGCAAGCCTACCTCAAAGGTCAATTGCCATAAAAAGTATACCTGAAACCTCAATTGAGAAAGTCCCTATGGTATGCGAGTACCCATATGTGTTTCCCGAGGAAATTCCGGGTGTGCCCCCTGATAGGGGTATTGAGTTTATCATCACATTAGTTTCTGGAATAGGACCTATAGCTCAGAAGCCTTACTGGATGAATCCAGAAGAATTAAAAGAGGTGAAGAAACAACTTGATGACATGTTGAGAAAAGGATTGATCCTCCCAAGTGCTTCTCCTTGGGGATCACCTGTCATCTTTCTGCACAAACGGGACTGTGCCGCTGGTCTATCTGTGGATTACCGTAAGTTGAATGTTGTCACCATCAAGAAAAAATACCTGTTACCCAAGATTGAGGACCTTTTTCACCAGATGAATGGACCCCGTATTTTCTAAAAAAGGATCTTCGCACTGGCTATCATCAATTGAAGGTGCGAGAGACAGATATTCCTAAGACGAAATTCACCACCCGTTGCGGATTGTTTGAGTACACCGTAATGTTCTTTGGTCTAACTAATGCCCCTGCTTATTTCATGAATCTCATGAACAAGGTATTCATGGATTATCTTGAGAAGTTCATCGTGGTGTTCATTGACAACATTCTCATCTATTCCAAAAATGAAGAAGAACATGAAGAACATCTGAGAATTGTACTCGGAACAATTCATAAGCATCAAATGTATGCTAAGTTCAGTAAATGCCAGTTTTTTCTTAGAGAAGTCGGATTTCTTGGACATGTGGTATCCAAAGGAGGAATTTTCGTTGATCCTGCCTTGGCCCAAACTATACTAAAGCGTAATGATCCAACCAACCAAACTGAAGTCAGATCATTCCTTTGGTTTGGTTGGATATTACCGCAAATTTTTCCAAGGATTCTCGAGCATCCTTGGAAAGCTTCCACTCACTCAATTTCTCAAGAAGGACAAGAACTTTGAGTGGACTGACAAGTGAGAGGAAAGCTTCCAAGAATTAAAGAAATGACTAGTGTCTGCTCCGGTTCTCACAATCCCGGACTTCACCAAACGTTTTGATGTCTATTGTGATGCTTTTAAACTTGGTCTTGTAAGTGTTCTCATGCAAGAAGGGAAGTTCTTCTCTTACATCTTGATACATCTCAAACATATCTATAATATTTTATGCTCCATCCTTGATTTATAATAATTGTCCTATGTATTTACTATGGTTTTATATTATTTATTGGACTAACCTACTAATGATTTTAAAGTGCACAAGTTCTTGTTTTACACTTTGATGTGTAGAAATTAACAAGAAAACACACAAAGGAGTCTTGTTGGAGAAGGACTCTGACTTTCCAGAAATCTGTCCACCAACAGTTTTTAGAGATCGATAGTTTGAGCCCCGAATACAAATTCGATTGAAGATGAAATTGCCTACAACTTTGTTGGCCATTTCCATAGCTTTCATTTAATTCCAAGAATAGCCCAATCCGATTTTGTACGAGACATGTGGAACCGTTTTACTGGAGGACAAATATGTGATTAAGGGATTACAAGAATCGGTGACATGATTGAGTCCAACTCTTACCATATTTGATGTCGGCCAAGACACGACTTTGGGGCCTAATTAGGGCAGAGAAGGGTCCCTAGGAAGGTTCTAGAGGTCCCACATACCTCTGTACCGCCCTATGTAAACATGGTGTTTGACGTTATAAATTATTTGCATATGATCTATTGCATCTCTGTCATGTTTGTGTAGATCTCTTTTGTCATATGATTGATTGTTGAATAACTATGGATGGTTTGAGCTATATATTTTTTTACAGTCCTATGGTGCCATCAAATGTTTATGCGCTCATGGATCACATCATAGGGTTTGAAGTATATGGAGAAAGCTAGAGGTAGGGCTGCTTGAGTGACAAAAACATGATCCCCAATCTAGTGATTAAAGCATATGGGTTGATCTTAATGCTATGGTTGGGTATTTTTACTTTAATGTATCTTATAATAGTTATGGATGTTTGCTAAAGTTTCAATCATAAGTACTTGCAATCATTGGATAGTGAGAGCTTTTTAGCTTTGCCTCTCCCACATAAAAGAGGAATAGCAACCTTGAATTTGACTATTTGATCATGGACAAATCCATCCCACTTTCCACCACTTCTCCACACTCATGTTACTGTTAGTTTATATTCATTTAGTATATTTTATTGCTTCAGCAACTAATTTTACTTTTATGTATTTATTATTCTGCAAAACTATCTTGTTTACCCGTATTGTTACTCTAGTTTTATTTCCTAGATATTGCAAAACGTTTAGTGCGCGTAGAGGTGTATCAGTGGTTGATATAACTTGAGAGAATACTTATCCTACCTTTAGATCCTCGTTGGGTTCGACACTCTTACTTATCGAAAAGGCTACAGGAGATCCTCTATACTAGTGAGATATCAAGATCTTTTCTGGCGTCGTTGCCGGATAGCAATAGCGTGGGGTGAATGTTCTTGTGTGGACTTGTTTTCTTTGTCTCTAAGTAGTATTATTTTTAGTTTTAAGTTTTTTGCTATCTTTAGTTATGGATAGGGATCACGAATCAAAACAAAAATTAGTTGTACTTGTCTAAAAACGTTTTCAAAAAGGAATGTGATTGGAAAGATGAGTAATGGTTAAGTGGGAGTCGACCTTGAACACTTGTGTTCATGCCTATGAAACCAAAACAAATATTTCCATGGAAGCTTTTCAGTTAAAACCTTGTATATATTGTGTATATTGCATATATTTTACATATTCCTCTTTACCATAAAAGTAAATTGATAATTGTAGTTTCTAGTTACTTGGAAGTTGATAGTTTTGCTTTGCTGTCCAGAAACAAATTTTCTGTGCTTCACCGTATAAAATGTTTAAAATCACCAAAATCTGATATTGATCTGAAATTTCTTGAGTGCAAAGTAATTTTTATTATATTTCTTTAATTAGAATAAGTTTATCTTATTTGAGGTACGTAGATAGGTATAATAATTCGATATTTACTGACTGATTCTGTTTAGACAGAATTCCTATGCTTCACTGTAAAAAATCGTGATAAATCTAAGAATAGTATTTTGATCTGAAATTTTTTGTGCATAAACCATAGATTATGATATGTCTTTCATTAGCTTTGAGTTTTTCGATTTGAGTTACCTAACTATCCCGTTGAGTGTCATCTTTACAGACTGTTCAGTTTTGACAGATTTCTTAGTTTATTCAATATTGTGCTTAGTTTTTCGACACACAACGGAAGTCATGACCACCTTAGTATATAGAGTGCCTAATGTTGAGTAAATATTATGAAACTTCTCAATTCTTGAACATGAGTGGATTTTATTTAATGAGTACTAACACTACTAATGAGTTTTTGTCAATTTTTATGTGAATGTAGTATTTAAAATCCAATGGAGATGGTGATACGAGATGAATGAGAAGAGAAAAGCTCAATCTTGGGGACTCCAAACTGCACCTTAATTAAGTATTAAGTAATATTCAATCATCAAACCTTGGGGATGCCCAATGCATCCCTTCTTTTTCCATGCCTAGCTAAAAGGAGGTAAAGAAAAGCACTTCTTGGGAGATAACCCATGGTTTTATTTTTGCATTGTTTTTCTATGTTTTCTTTGAATAAACATATTGTATAGATTTGTAGAAACTCCTTTGTATCTTTATTTTCATGTATTAGTTGTGCCAAGTAAAGTTTCTAGCGAAAGTTGGTGTTACTTTTGGATTTGTGCGCAGGAAACAGATTTCTGATGTCCACCATATAAAATCTCATAATTCGTAGAAAGATCAAAATGACCTGAAAATGTCTGTGCTTACTCCTCAGATAATTCACATAATTGCCCGAAAAAATTCGTCATTATAGACTATTCTAGTTTTGGCAGATTCTGGCTTTTTACTTGCATTCTCTATTTTACTATGTCGAGTGGATTTCTTTGCTTCACGAAAGATCAGTGGCTTTACCTAATGTTTAAAACATTACTAACACTTGTGCCGATGCGGAACACGTGAATTCTTTTATCGTGCACTAACCCTCTAATGCCAATTACTTTGAGTGTGGTATGAAGGAAGTTTTAAAGGGTCAAGAGAAGAGGGTGATATAATTTGATCAAGAATAGTGTAAAGGCAAAGCTTGGGGATGCCCCCATGGTTCATCCCAGCAAATTATGAGAAGACTCAAGTATAAAAGCTTGGGGATGCCCAAGGAATCCCCTTCTTCATCAACTATTTATCAGGTCACTTCTAATGAAACTATATTTTTATTCGGTCACATCATATGAATTTTACTTGGAGCATGTATTTGTTTTATTTTATTTTACTTGCTTCCATAAACTTATTTGGAACCTATAATTCTTGTGTGGGAGAAAAACACACTCCGTTTTAATTGCTTAGAACACTCTAGTTTTCATTCTTATTGTTTTGTGAGTGTTTACTTTTTGTTAGTACTACGTTTAGCCTTTGTTTTCCACTCGTATTTTGTTCCGAGCTTGTTAGTTTTATTAAGTTATATATGATTAGCTCTCTGATATTTGATGAATATTATCTATGAGAGTTGTTTCAAACAAGTTAATTGGTGTTGGAGAAGAGTAAAATAGTTCATGCTTATAACGGTACAAATAGAAGCTTGTTTACACTGTGGCTAGCTTTATCATGTCATGTTGGATGTTATTTTAATTCTATGCTTAGTAGTTATTATTGTAGGATGACTTGTCTCAAATAGATGAGAGTGGTTAATGTGCCATTAAAAGAATCATGAGTTGTTTTTATCACATTGAAGCATAAATTTGTGGCGTTCTCCTTCTAATGCTTTATTTGGTTGACTTGGCGCATGTTTACACCATGTTTATGACTACAAACCACTCACTTATAGCCTCTATGATCATTTAGTTTTTGTCTTCTAATAGCATTTATAATTTGATTAATAATGTTTTTGTCGCTATGCATGATTATGGCCATTATTGCTCTCTTAATTTGTCTCTCCCAGACTCTTGCTAGCCTCCGCATGTACTGAGTATGAGCTCTACTCATGCATCCAACTCCCAAAAACTAAAGTTTGCCAAATGTGTCCACTATACCTACCTACATGTGGTATTTAACCGCCACTCCAAGTAAATTTCTCATGTGCTACCATTAAACTTTCAAAAATCTTGTTTTGTGCCCCTGTTTTAGCTTATGAGGAAGTAGTAGTTGGGTTTGTTGTCTTCCATACTATTTAAGTACCCTGACTTGCATGCTTCATCTGCTCTTCATTAATTTTGCAAAGAGCTGGTTAGACCATTATAACATAAAAAAAGGTAAACAAATAAATAGGCACTCCTCCATGGTATGAGATTGTTGGAAGGCACTAGAGGATTCCGTTAGCCATGGTTTGCGAAAGCAAGGTGGGGAGGAATGCCATACTATATAAAGAGCATGCTATAAATGCTTATTATAAATAATTCAGAACCGCTCTCAACTTGTTTAGTATGTAAGATGACAAGAACTTTATTACCATTCGTTGACATAAGCATACACCTCTCTAATTTTTTTTCTCAATACCTTTGTTTTCATAAAATAAAAAGCTCTAGCATATGAGTTAATCCCTGCTTCCCTCTGCGAATGGCCTTTCTTTTAATTTTATGTTGAGTCTTCATGTTCTAACTTTATGCATAGTTAAGAGAGCGTAGTTGCCATTCTGAGTTTAATGTGCATCTGTCCCAAAAAAATATCCCTAGTTGATTCATTATGTGTTATTACTTGCTCTCAAACTATCTGTTCTAGTCATCCACTTGAACTTTGAAGGTGTCCTGGCATTTATGTTTTGCCCCACTCTTAAGGACAAGTGAAATATCAATTTTCTATGTTTACTTAATGCTTGAAACAAACGTATAACTTTCAAGTGCATTATTATTCATGATCTTTTATTTGTGTTACTTGCCATGTTGCAACATAGTTGCTAAGTTACATTGTCGGGATTATATCTATCATGCCTATGTTTAGAGTACTTTGGCCTCAGCTTGCAATGCTTTTACAATAACGTTGATCAAGTTTGTGTTGGCTGCATTTCACCTCAATAATTATTTTGTTATCACTTACCTACTCGAGGAACAGCAGGAGTTAAGCTTCGGGATGCTGATACGTCTCAAACGTATCTATAACTTTTTATGATCCATGCTTTTTTTCTACCAATTGTCCTATGTATTTACTATGGTTTAATATTATTTATAGGACTAACCTACTAATGGTTGCAAAGTGCACAAGTTCTTAGTTTACACTGATGTGTAGAAATTAACAAGAAAATACAAAAGGAGACTTGTTGGAGAAGGACTCAGACTTTCCTGAAATCTGTCCACCAACAGTTTTTAGAGATCGTTAGTTTGACCCCCGAAGACAACGTCAATTAAAGATGAAATTGCCTACAAAGTTGGTAAATGACCACATAGCTACTTTTTGATTTTTAATATTTATTCGGTGATGACTTTTTAGGTAAATCCATATGTATTCTAAGGGGCACCTAATCCTAGATTGTAATTATTTTAGGAGTCCTAGATTAATTTTGGTGTGCATTGCAAGTTTAGGGCTTTTTCTGTTATTTTTTACTAGTGATTAATTGGTGTTGTGTGATGTTGGAATTACTGTAATTGTTATTACTAGCATGTATAGGTTGTGTACTCTCTGTTATTTTGTTGTTATCTTGTATTACTAGTATGTTAGAAGAATTATTGTGTAAATCATTGTTACGATAATGTTTGTTTTCCTATAAATATGGATGTTATCTACTCCCTCTGGTTCCAAATAGTGTCGCTTGGTCTGTTATGAATTATAGCCAGTTTAGATATCGGCTCCTAACCAGTCCTAAGCAAAAAATCTATACATACAAGTATGTTTGTGTGCGCACATTATGTTTCCTGTTTTCGACATCCATAGTTTCAGATTGTAGTTGAGCCGAGTTCTGTTCCGTGCGACTGCGATTAGAAATTTAGAATGCACTAAAAAAAAGGATAGCTCCATATTTTTTTGTCAATTGGTTCCGCGAGTAACCGGCCTTCGAGCATAAGCAGCGGTGTGTGATGGATGCGTTTTGTTGCGTAGGACTTCAAGCCAGCCGGCCAGCCCTCTTCACACTTAATCTCGGTTGCTAGTGACAATTTCAAGCAAGCCGGGGCCGCCATCGTTGTCTTAATCATACTCCTCCTAATAAATACCAACTCCTGAAGAACAGAGAATGGGTTTAGGGACTGGTACCGGGGATGCTCTGTCAAGTCCCAGCAACGGCAGGCACATGCCGACTTCCACACCATGCGCACCAGCGGCACCGCCATCATCCTCCACACCACCAGTTTTTTCGGCTTCTACGCCATCTTCATGATCCCCATTGGCATACACCAACTTTTTTTTGATAATGGCCTTTATTACTTTAAAAAGTATTACACCCGGCTTCTACATAACATAATGCACACGGCCGACAGAAAATAAAAATAAAAATGCAAATCAGTAGCAACATGCCGATTACAACCAAGATGAAGAATCAGTTGTCGTCTATGGAGCCGTAATCCGTAAATCAAGTGGCCATCCATGTGGGATAAAAATATCCCTCGCCACTCTTTCCAGTCGTACACGTGCCTCCGTAAAAAGGCCTCGATACTCCGCTCATTGTAATGTGCACCACGAACGGAGAATACCTGTGCAGCGGAAAAGAACCTGCAAACGAGAGAAATTTTTATCATTAAAAATCTTGTCATTTCTACACAGCCAGAGCGACCATATAACGGCTAGCGCTACTACCATAAACATAGTTTTAAACCTATTATCGATTCCATTCAACCAGTTGCCAAAAATATTTGCAATGGATGTTGGAGGATATAAGTTCGAAGCCATTTGGATAGCTGACCATATAGACCGCGCAAAAACGCACTCGAAGAATAAGTGTTTTATCGGTTCATCCATAGGACACGAAACACACTTTGTACTTCCATGCCAATTACGCATCCACCAGCTAGCTCCAGCTGTCGCCCTCTGTCATTTCTTCTGGATTTGTGCTGCATTGAGTTAGTTCTGTCTGAAAATTTCGCTACATTACTATTGTCAGAATTTAAAGTCAGTTCTTTATAATATTTTTTTAAAATAATCTAGTACGAATCAAACTGAGCCAGTAATTTAAGTCCGATTCATCAAGCCAAGTAAGATTTTAGAAATAAATAAAAAACAAAACATGTGACGTTTGAGATATTTTGGTTCCAAAAACGTTGATTTACGTAGGAAAACACATCACAACACCACCTCCTTTTCCTTCCTTCAGTTAGAACCAACAACACTGTCAAAAAAAAGAACCAATAAAGCTTCTCCATCCTAAAGTAGCAGTTCATGTCGTTACGAACCTGGGCAAAGTGGTGAGGGAGAACCAGACACATGCGTTTTTGGTGGTGTGTGACGTAATCCACCTTTTCTTTTACTTTCTATTTATTCTATTACTAATGAAAAACCGAAAAGCGTCTATCATGAGAGAAGCGTAAGGTGCTGCCATCTCAAACAAAAAAGCAACTTAGCCTATCCACTCAAACGGGAAACTGCAGTTTGTTTCTTTTTCTTTCACGCAATGCCAGAACTAACAAGGAAAACACAGTAAGAAGAAAGTGATCGGCGCTCTGAAAGATCACTAGCCCATGTATAATAAGGGTAGATCTGGACATGTAAGAAGTTGTAGAGAGGGAAGAAAAGACGACGAGAGATTGTGCCACGAACATATCGTAGAACATGGAGCAGGTAACTGTAGTGGACCCAGGTGAGAGGATAAGCGAAGTGCCTCAGAATATGAACATAATAGGAACTAACTTGACGAGTGACAGCTAAATAGACAAGAATCCCAACAAGGTGGCGATAGTGCATAGACGAACTGACTCACAATATGAACAGAGTATGAACTAACGTGACGAGTGACAGCTAAATAGATAAAACTCCCAACAAGGGTGGCGATAGCGCATTAGATCAGCAAGACGATCACCACAAAAGACATGAAGGTGAACATTGAGATCCATAACTATGTCTTAGCCCTGCACTCATCATGAAGAGAGGCACGAGTAAGGAGATTCTGGATGTACTTTTTTTGGGAAATGTAGAAATCATCGGAGGTAGAAGAAACTTCAATGCCAAGAACGTAGCGGAGAGGACCAATATCAGACGTAAGGAACAGCTCATGGAGACAGGCCTTAACATATGCAATGTACTTAGAGTCATCACCAGTGATGACATATAGGAGGAGAACATCCGACCACAAGTGGACAAACAATATTGGGTGATGGTCAACTGGCGAGAAGCTGCGAGAGTCACAACAGAGGCGTAACCCTCAAACCAGACGTGTGGGGGTGTCTTATTTAAAGCTACAGAGAAAGCGCCGGATGCGATAAATCATGCAATCAGGAACAGAATATCCTTGTGGTGGCTGCATATAAACCTCATCACGGAACTCACGATTGAGAAAAGCATTATGAACATCAAGCTGAGCTACAGACTAATAATGAACAGAGGAGACATCTAGACGAGTGCATATAGTAGTCATATATGGGCCATAGAAGCTAAATTCTCATCATAGTCGCTTCCCTGATCCACATCAAAGCCACAAGCCACAAGACAGGTTTTGTAACGCTCAATAGAACCTTAGTTGTATCCGCTCTCACTAAAAGAATACATGGGTGTATTTTCTCGTATGTGTGTTTAAGTGGGCATATTGGCATATTTGGCATGTACAGAGAATTCAGTGGCTGGTATGTGTGTTTAACCCAGCGTAATGGCATCTTTTGATTGTACCGAGAATTCGAGTAGCCAAATAATTTTTGGCGACAACGAGGTAATGATGTCCATGTTGTTGGTAGCAAACAACTATTTTCTTCCTCTAAGGAAGAAATTATTCTATATCCTGTAGGTATCTATTTTTTTTTGAAGATTTCAAATAGCTCAAGAGACAATTAATAACAAGCAAATCCTAAAAGATACGTTTCTAAGAATGTAAGGATATTCTTTAATGATAGTGTGTAAATTTATGTGCACCAAATACCTGAAGCCCATAATAAGTTTATGTACGATACATAATGTAATAAGATATACACATGGATTTTAAGAGTATTAATATTTCAGATTTAGAAATCTAGAAGCCGTTTAACAACAATTAAACTTTTGTTTTATACATGAAATCAACAAAACATATTCAGAAATTTCTCGGAATATTATATGTTGACATCACCTAAATATATACATAAACAAAGGATCAAAACATTAACATGGGATATAATATAAATATCGACTAGATCATGTGATATTTTTCTTTTAAATGAAAGATCCTCCAAGAATTGATTCTGCCCCCTATTTAATGTAGTTGCAAACTCTCTGTCACTCACGAATTCAGTGGCGATGGACTGAAGAACAGAGAGAGGACACAGGTAATTTTGTGCTGCGTGCAACTGCCTGCAGCTTTTCTGTTATCCATTATATGTAGCTAGTACAACTGAAAACGGGAAAAACGGATCAGTGCGAGCTATGCGGAGTTGCCATCCCAACTCCACTCGTCACATGACCTGCACAACGCCACAATGTCCGCCAGAGCTCGTGCCATCCCACGAGGCGAAGACCGCGGCGTCTAACTAACCTATCAATCGAATCCTAAGACAATCAGGTCAAGACGTGTACAGCCACACGCTACAAGACCTGTTTATTCGAGTATAAACGATAACTGAAACTAGCTACTGAACTGTCAGGTTCCTTCGACAGAAACATGATCAGCTACAGTAACTGAATGAGCAAAGTTCAGAGAGGAGAGTGCAGAGTTTAAAATCCAACACTTCACCCCCTTAAACTTGCACCCTGGTCACACCAAGCTTCTCTCGCATCTCCACGAAGCGAGTCCTTCCCAATGCCTTGGTCAGAATGTCTGCAAGCTGTTCGTCAGTCCTGACATGATCGACGTCCATCTTGCCCATCTCAATACACTGACGAATGTAATGAAACTTGATGTCGATGTGTTTGCTTCGGTTGTGATGAACTGGGTTCTTACTGAGGGCGATTGCTGATTTGTTGTCGATGAAGAGTTTGAATTTCTCCGTCTGTCGCCCCATCAGATCACCCAGTAGGCTACTTAGCCATTCTCCTTGACTTGTTCCTGATCCAGCAGCAACATACTCAGCTTCACATGACGATACGGCCACCACTTGCTGTTTCTGCGAGGACCAAGTGATCACGTTGCCCCCAAGGAAGAAGACGACTCCTGAGGTGCTTTTCCGATCGTTCACATCCCCAGCCAGATCACTATCGGAGTAGCCAATGAGCTCTGGTGTCCCGATCCCCTTCTTGTAGCAACAGCCATAGCTCAGTGTGCCTCGCACGTACCTGAGTATTTGCTTGACGGCGGCCCAGTGGAGCGTGCTGGGCGCTTCCATGTATCTGCTCGCCACACCAACGGCGAGCGCGATGTCGGGCCGCGTGTTGACGAGGTAGCGCAGACAACCGATGGCACTCCTGTACTGTGTGATGTCCATCTTCGGTGCATTATCCACTTTGGACAGCTTCAGACGTGCCTCCATCGGTGTGTGGCACGGGTTGCAATCCCCCATGCCCGTCTGCTCGAGGATCTTCTCAGCATATGCTCGTTGACAGAGCGTGATCCTCCCTTCTTCTTGCTTCACCTCGATCCCAAGATAATATGACAGCAACCCCAAATCGCTCATCTTGAACAGTTTCTGCATTTCGGCCTTGAAAGCTGCGATTTCCTCCGTGCTGGTGCCCGTGATGATCAAGTCATCAACGTACACTCCTACGAGAAGGAAATTTGCGTCGTTTCCTCGCCGGTACACTGCATGCTCCAGAGGACTCCGTGCGAAACCGAGCTCGGCGAGCGTGGCATCGAGCTTTGCATACCAGGCCCGCGGCGCCTGCTTCAGGCCGTACAGCGCCTTGCTCAATTTCATTACTGAAGATGGGTTGCTCTTGTCGATGAAGCCTGGAGGTTGTTGCACATAGACCTCCTCTGCAAGATCTCCGTTGAGGAACGCGGATTTTACATCCATATGATGAACGTCCCAGCTGTTGTGCGCGGCGAGGGCGAGCAGGACGCGCACGGTTTCCAGGCGAGCGACAGGAGCGAAAACCTCATCGAAATCCACCCCCTGACGCTGTGCATATCCTTTCACGACGAGCCTTGCTTTGAACTTGACAATGTTTCCATCTGGGTCCTTCTTCAACTTGAATACCCATTTGAGCCCGATCGCACGCTGTCCGGCAGGCAGGGCTCCCAAAGTCCACGTCTGGTTTTCAGCGATGCAGGCCATCTCCTCTTCCATCGCTTTCCTCCAGTTCGGATCCGACATGGCTTCTTCGACACTTGCAGGTTCTTCTGCAGACACGAGGTGCAGAGTCTCGTGTTCGTCATTGCCACCAGCAGCTTCGGTGTCTGTCTTCCCCTCGCTCTGGCACTTGTCGCCGACAGTGGGTTGCGTCGTGGCGTAGACATTGTCCACGAGCCTGTATCTGCGCGGTCCGTCTCCGTCGTCAGCGGCATCGAGCCCACTGTCATGAGACAGTGGTGTGCAGAGCTGCACTGTTGGAGCTGGTGTGGAGACTGGCGTGGCCGCGCCCAGCGGCGTCATCATGGACATGCTCCCTGGGCTTCCTTGTGCAGACGGCGAGGGTGACCGCGCGGGCGTGTCGACATGACTGCTCATGCCATCGTCGACGATCACTGTCCCTCCGTCTGTGGTATACACCACGGTGAAGGTGGTCACCGGCGCCCCTCCCTGCTTTCCTTCTGACAAGGACCAGTCCCAGGCTCGCTTCTCTTCAAATGCTACGTCACGCGTGACGTACAGCTTGTCGCCCACAGGGTCGTACACCCGGTATGCCTTGGACCCCTCTTCATATCCGACGAATACAGTGAGCAGCGAGCGATCGGAGAGCTTGGTGGTGCCCGGCCCTGTCTTCTTCATATGAGCGACGCAGCCAAACGTTCTGAGGTGCTCGACGTTGGGCGTGCGGTGGTGCCAGGCTTCGTACGGGGTGATTCCATCGAGACTGCGCGTTGGTGCGCGGTTGAGGACGTACACAGCACTCTTGACAGCTTCTCCCCAGAACCTCGCTGGCATAGCCATGCCCTTGAGCATGCACCGGGCCATTTCTACGATGGTCTGGTTCCGGCGCTCCACCACGCCGTTTTGCTGCGGCGAGTACGGCGCAGTGGTGTAGTGGGTCACGCCCTCCGTGTCACAGTAGGCACGAAACTCCCCGGAGTTGAACTCCCCGCCGCGATCCGATCGGAACGCCCTGAGACGGCATTGCTGCTTGGCCTCGGCGTGCGCACGAATCTTCTTGAATCTGACGAAGGCCTCATCTTTCGTCTTCAATAACTCGAGCCACATGTACCGTGTGCAGTCATCGACGACGAGAAGGAAGTACTGGCTCCCTCCCGCGGTCACCGGCTTGATGGGTCCGCACAGGTCGGTGTGGACGAGCTCCAGGGCGCGCTCGGAGCGATGCTTGCTTGCTTGTGGGAATGCCATTCGATGCTGCTTTCCCAGTGTGCACCCGTCGCAGATCTCGTCGACGTGGTCTACTGCAGGCATTCCCCTGACCATGCCTTTGCTCGACATGGCGCTTACTGCACGAAAGTGCAGATGACCCAGCCGCGCGTGCCACAGCCACGCCGGACTGTCCGCGCTTGCTAGGAGACAGGTGGGTGTGCAGAGCTTCAGGTTCAACACGTACAGACGATTTGCAGTCCGCCTGACGCGCACGAGCAGCTTCCTCTGCCGATCGAACACGGTGAGTTGTCCATCCTCGACCACCGTCTTGTACCCACTCTCATCCAACTGGCCGATCGAGACGATGTTCGTGCGCAGTTGTGGGATGTAGAAGACATCCGTCAGCAGTCGTTGATGCTTGTCGGGGCAGCGAAACAGGACATCTCCTCTTCCCTCGATCTTCACCACGGATCCGTCGCCAAACCTTACTGATCCCTTGATGGTGCTGTCCATGGTGACGAACGCACCGCGCGTGCCCGTCATGTGGCTGCTCGCGCCGGTGTCCAAGTGCCAGACACCCATGGCGGCGGGCACGGGGATGACCCGCTCTTCATTCAGGTACACCGCGTGTGTCTCTGCAGCGACGGCAACGTGCACGATCTCCTGTTGTTCTGCTGCAGGTGCGTCCACGGTGGTGACGAGCTCGACGAGGTGCAGCGCCGGGGCGTCTGCGACTGCCTCCGCGAGGTTCGCGGCCTCGCCTTTCCGCTCGCGGTCGCGCTGGGCCTTTCTACACTCCTTCGCCCAGTGCCCGGCCTTCCCGCAGTACCGGCAATTGCCGGGTTTTCGTGTGCTGCCCGTGGTCGCACCGCCGGTGGTGGACCCACCGGCCTTGTCGCCGGTCTGCTGCTTCTGCTTGCCGCCGTTCTTGGCTCCTGGCGATGGTGACTGGACGCCGTGCTGGCGCGCGCTCCATTCCTCAGCAGTGAGCAGCAATTTGCCGCCGGCGTCAGCCTCCGGCTCGCCTCTTCCGTCAGACACCGAGAGGCGCCCGCACAGCTCTTCGATCGACAGGGTTGTCAGATCCAGCAGTGTCTCTATGGAGCACGCCATCTGGGAGTATTTCCCTGGCACCACGCGGAGGAACTTCTGGACGGCGTCGAGCTCAGTGATGCTGTCGCCGAGGGACTGCAGTTCGGTGACCACGCTGGAGAGCCGCAGCGAGAAATCCTCGATTGATTCTCCACCTTTGAAGGCGAGATTCTCGAAGTCTCTGCGCAGCTTCTGCCGGCGGGCCTCGCGAACGCGATCTACCCCGACGCGCATGATCTTGATCGCATCCCACGCCGATTTTGCGTTGTCCTTAGCCGCGAGCACGGGCACCATCTCCGGTGGTACGGAGCGCAGGATCGCGCCCAGGGCTTGGCGCTCCAGCCGATCATCCTCTCCGGCGTCGAGTCCTGGATCGACGGCGTCCCACAGGCGTGCGCCTTGCAGCTGCACGCGCATGAGAATCGCCCACTCGGTGTAGTTCGTCCGAGTGAGCATTGGTAGGTGCATCGCCCCGCTGCCGCCGCCTCCGCTCTCGCGGATCACCTCGCGCACAACGATCTCGCGCCCGCCGCTGCTCTCGCCGCGCCGGGCGAGACTGCGACCGCGGCTGCGCTCACGGCTCTGTGACGGTGGTGTCTTGGCCTTTGCGGGTGGTTGCGAAGGTGACTTCGATTTTCCTTTGTCATCATCCGCCATGGCGATGAACCTCTCTGGCTCTGATGCCAATTGTAGTTGCAAACTCTCTGTCACTCACGAATTCAGTGGCGATGGACTGAAGAACAGAGAGAGGACACAGGTAATTTTGTGCTGCGTGCAACTGCCTGCAGCTTTTCTGTTATCCATTATATGTAGCTAGTACAACTGAAAACGGGAAAAACGGATCAGTGCGAGCTATGCGGAGTTGCCATCCCAACTCCACTCGTCACATGACCTGCACAACGCCACAATGTCCGCCAGAGCTCGTGCCATCCCACGAGGCGAAGACCGCGGCGTCTAACTAACCTATCAATCGAATCCTAAGACAATCAGGTCAAGACGTGTACAGCCACACGCTACAAGACCTGTTTATTCGAGTATAAACGATAACTGAAACTAGCTACTGAACTGTCAGGTTCCTTCGACAGAAACATGATCAGCTACAGTAACTGAATGAGCAAAGTTCAGAGAGGAGAGTGCAGAGTTTAAAATCCAACATTTAATACCACCATAAGGTCGTAGTTTGTGAACTATCTAAAGAAGAAGGAACATAGAGTTGGAGAGACAAAAGGAAATAGGAAACCTCTCCTCATGGAACGTAAAGAATAGCACAATGGTTCTATGCTTGCCAGTTCTTCAGAGGATGTGTACAACATTATTTTCGTGTGACGGAAATGGAGGAACAAAGGTATAATCGGTCTTTTCTATCGGTCTAGTTTTATAAAATATATGAGCACACCTTGGTTATTTAGAAAATCTCAAGTAACTCATGCAATTTGTACTCCATATGTGTTTACTGACGGGGATGCTATAGTTCATTCTGTACAGATGTTGCGCTAATGGAAGATAGTTGTACACCTATGATGACGTGTGAACTAGACCTAGGAATAAATTATATACTTGCCAGTTTAGCTATTACAGGAAGTGTTTCAATGCCAACAAGGGCTGTTGTTCAGATAAATATTGTGTTGTGCAATTTCTTGACAATGCTACGGGAGTCTAGAATTGTCAATGAATTGCACAACAACAATATTTATCTGTAAGATCATGTGACATCGTGGAAGTGTCTTCCATGTGCGTGGACACACGAAGGTCGGGTCTTACACATGATTTACAACCCTGGTCTGTTTTCTTTGGAACAAAGAGATTAGAACATGGAGACCCACTCACACTCCCTCTCTGTTTGTTATTTCCTACCACGAGCTCACACCGGAGCAGCGGAGGGATCCCCGTTGGAATCCCGACTACTGCCCTACTTGGAACGTCTTTCTTCATTAATTGGTGGTAGAGGGCGCTCGTCAGGTACGAGAAGAACGGCCCGCCTCCTTCGAACTTCAATGAGGTTGGTTGTCAGCTGAGGTGGGGCAAGACGGACTCTTCAGAGTGTCATGGATTACATCGGGGCCGGCGATAACCCCCGCCTGTGCTACCCTCACGCCCAGTCCAGGCGTCCTGATCCACTGAGGTTCACGCCCCAAGCG
This sequence comes from Alopecurus myosuroides, assembly GCA_028641055.1. Taxonomy (NCBI): domain Eukaryota; kingdom Viridiplantae; phylum Streptophyta; class Magnoliopsida; order Poales; family Poaceae; genus Alopecurus; species Alopecurus myosuroides. Next base: position 515,125,191 of record CM054058.1, on the reverse strand, counting down.
CCGTCCAACGATAAAGACGACGATGGCGGCGACCACGACGACTCCGAGTCAAAGTACTATAGGCGTAGGCAGGAGTATGACTAGTAGATCAGATCCACTCATGCCATTATGTACTGCCTTTTTTATCTAGATGTACCGCCCCCTCCCTAATGTTAGCTTGATCTATTTTCGATCGTTTATGTTCAGATCCACTTTTGCCATTATGTATTTAAGGGTCGCGGCCGCGATCTTATTCCCGAGCACTTCATTCGCGCGACGCAGACGAGGAGAAGCCCGACGACGCGGAACCGCTGCCGGACACCCTCCCGTCGCCAGGCTACCAAGTGATTTCCGGTGAACCTCCCGCTCGATTCTGGTGAACTCTGGCGCTCGATACCGGCGAACTCCAATCGAGAAACTCCAACGATCCTCCACCGGTGTGAATGCATGCATGCACGTATTCTAGTATACACACACGCACACACGTGTAGTGTGTTAATTATAACTATAGTGTTAGTGTTAGTTGATTTTAGTAGTATTTTGTGTTAGTGTTAGTTGATTTTAGTAGTGTGAGTGTTAGTTGATTTTAGTAGTTATTAGTGTTAGTGCTAATTAGTTATGATCCTAATTATTTATATTTAGTAGTGTTAGTTGATTTTAGTACCGTTAATTATATTAATTATAGTAGTGATATTATTTATAATTAGTACGGTTAGTGTTATTTGATTTTACTATTGTTAATTATTTTTAGTACTGTTATGTATTATAGTAGTTTGCTAGTTAGTAATGTTAGTATTAGTAGTTAATTATTAGCTTAGAACTGTTAGTAGATTTAGTAGTTACTTATTTCGAACGATTGTCTTATGTATAGAAATTGTGAATTAGTTTGTTTCCCCGCGATGATGTTCCTGTTCGACCAGAGGAGCGATGCCCGTGACTGGGCTCCGCCGGGCTGGCACTGGGAGCTGCTACCTTACGGGACGCGCTGCTTGGTGAGGAACTCGTGTGACATCGTCAACCCGGATCTTCTCTGGTGGCGGTCGCGTGGGCCACGCTCGGTGCAGAGGGAGCCGGCCCCCGAGGAGGTGGTACGTCAGCGTATTAGGGAGGAGGACGAGCACATCTGTCTCTACGTGTACTTGCTCGATAGAGAGTATAGTAAAAGTTGGTCGACTCCTATTCTGTGGATGCGCAGCGCCCGCGACTCAGCACCCCGCGGCTTAGGACCTGGTCGAAGTTAATTAGTTTGAGAGAAGTTCATTAATGTATAAGTGATATTATTCATGATGTATTAGGGTTAAATACAAATGAACCCGAGCTATGTAACTTGGCGTGTAGTGATACTTTTGCATATTTGATCAATGTCGTTGCTTTTATAAGTAAAGTGAGGATCTGAAAATATAGTTACTCTTTTTTCTAACTTATTTACTTTTATTTCTGGAATAGTTAAGTTATGGATTCGAAAGGGAACGACGATCAAATTATCTGGGACATTATAAGAGATGATATGGCCGATGGATATCAAGAAGGCATTGATGTCAAAAATGACGATGAGATTGAGTCATATCTGGACCTTATATCTGGTGAGCAGAGCCAGGGAGTGCTGCAAGAACCGGTGGACGAAGAAAATGCCACTGTTGATCCCTAGCCAACAAACATCGATGATGATGAAGAAAATACCAACGTCGATCCCTCTACAACAACCGGCAAAGTATATATATATATTAAGCGTGTCTTGTGATTGATGCATTGATTTCTCTCTCTATATATACATAAATATATGTTAATCAATCTCTCTTTCCTACTTTAGCCCCCCCACATCGATGCAATCGTCGACAGCTACAAAACGAGGCACGAACAAAAAGTTGGATGGCAAAAGAAGGTTCAACATCGACGAAATCTAAGAGAATGAACGACCGAGTGCTCCACCATATCACGCGAGGAAATTCGTAAATCAATGTGGAGTGATTGTTAGGGACAACCTCCCGATCACCATTCAAGAGTGGATTAAGCCAAAGAATGCTGATGATTCAGCAAGTTATGTCCATGAAAGAGCCAAGAATGATCTTTGGGACAAGCTGCAGGAATTTTTTAGACTAACTCCAAACTATGAAATATTCGGGCCAGATGGTAACCCAATTCCGGGATGCAAGGAAAGAAGAGAAAGTGTGAAGTCTTGGGATCTAAGTAAGATGGCCGAACTACAAGAAGATATTATACCCGAAATATGTCGCGAAAGGTAAAACTCCAGATTTTCCGGAGCATTAGAGAGATTGAGGGGACAGTGGAAGGAATTTGAGAACTACAAGAAATCTTCTATGGCCAAGGAAAGGTCGAGAAAAAAAATAAGATAAATGCTGAGAAAAAGGTGTACCACCATAAATTGGGCAAGGGTGGCTACAAGACTGTAACATCCCAAGTATGAAAAACAACCATTAGAATGTTTGCTTTTTGTTAAATTATGTTTTGCATCATGTCATCATAAGCATTGCATTTGTTTTCATTTGTTTTCCCTTGTTTTTCAATATGAATTTCAAACCAATTTTCAAAATTCTTGTTTCATACTTGTTCTGTTACAATTTTCAAATGGAAATATTCAAATCAAAACATCAAATTGTTTCCAATAGACTAGAAGGTTCAAACTATTAAATTGTTTCTTTTCAATAATTCATTTAACACTAAAATCACTCAAATTCATTTGAATTTTCAAACAGCAACAAAAATTCAAATTTTTTGAAAAACAAACAATGGCACAGTGGGGTTTTTGTAAATAACAAACTATAAAAATTTATCCCCAAATTTTCTAACCCCCAAAACCCATTCTTTTCTTCTCTTTTCCTTTTCTGCAAAAAAAAAGAAAGAAAATATAAAAACAGAAACGGCTGGGGGAGGCAGCCAGGCCAGCCCAACAGCCAGCCCAGCCCACCTATCCACCCCAGCCAAGCGCCCAGGCCCGCGGCCCCCTTCTCTCTCCTCCGTACGGCACTAGTAGGGAAACCCTCTTCTGTGGCGCACCAAAATCCTATTCTGTGGCGCACCCTGGGGCCACAGGGGTGCGCCACAGAACACACGCCACAAAAATAATTTCTGTGGCGCACCCAGCCCGTGCGCCACAGAAATTGTGGATTCTGTGGCGCACCAGGCCAGTGCGCCACAGAAATAGTCGATTCTGTGGCGCATCCGCTCCTGGTGCGCCACAGAAACTGGTGCGCCACAGAATTGTCCCATGGTGCGCCACAGAAACATCTGTAATATTTTGAAATTTAAATTGTTTCTGGTATAAATACCAGCAATATTACAGGATTTATACAGTTTGAATACAGGCAGTGATATTTCACAAATATATAAACATATAAGTGATATTTGACAAAGATATAAGTCACACATTACTCGATAATAACATAATATACAATAGTGATCCATAGTGCAAAAGTATCAAATTTTGTTCATCGAACATCATCGAACATAGTGATACATCAAACATCATCGAACATGCCACCACATAGTTCATCGAACATGACACCACATAGTTACTCGATAAGGCCTAACCTAAGATGAAATAGACTACAAGCACGGCGACGATGGTGAGCAATAATGGTAGCTTGATGGAGGTCTTCATCTTGTTGTTCTGTTTCGACTGGTGGTCCCTCCACTTCGCAACCGCCTCGTGTCTAGTCTCGTATCCTTTATAGCAGTTGCCGCTGAACTTGTCAACCTGTGCTTTGCAGTCCTTCCACTCGTCATAGACTCCTGGAACCCGACCCTCGAACACCACGTAGTACGTCATCTATATAGATAGACACAAAGCATATTAGTAAGTATAATGCAAAAAACAACTAAGTCATATATGTTCACAAAAAACAACTAAGGAAACAAAAAATAAACATCAAAGATATACAAACATAAAGCTAGCTAGGCCTAAGTTAATTTAGAGAAAACTAATAGTAGCTAGCTAGGAGTTTAGAGCTAACTAATAGTAGCTAGCTAGGCCTAAGTTTAGAGCAAACTAATAGTAGCTAGCTATGCCTAAGTTTAGAGCTAAACTAATATAGTAGCTAGGCTTATATAAGTTAAGCAAATTTTGTTAAACAAACTAATAGTAGCTAGCTACGCACACCTCGATCAACGATACCTCAACTGGAGCGGCGCCGGAAACGGCTTATATAGCTCCTTCGTCATCCACGACCTACGATCAGCCTTCCGCTCTAGGCGTTCCTGGATATCCCTCTGGCATAACCCTATGGGTTGGTGCAAGGGCCCTCCCTTTTTGTTGACATCTTCAATGATTATCTCCGACAACTTGACTTTGATGCGATGAAAATCTTGTATAAGATCTTCCTGTGAGATTTCCCCCGCCATTTTGTTGGACCAGTCTCGGAGTCTAGAACGATGATTCAAATGGTTTGCATCGCGGACAATCCCTTTGAGGTGATGGAGGGCATAGAAGGCCTCTTTCGTGCTCCAAGCCGGCTGCTTGATGCAGGGGAAATCGGTCACGTGCCTGAACCCGTATTTGCCAGTAGCCGGCCTGATACATTCTTGTTTCTTTTCGAATGTGCCTCCATTTTGGGCGTAGCCATTGATAGCCTCATCGAGAACACCCCTTATTCTGGTGTAGTCTTTCCTCTTCGTCACATTCGACGAGTCGAAGTATTGGGCAAGTGAATATTGTGGGCAAAGCACGATGAGTGTGCAGTATGTGTCCCTGCTCAACACATGCAATTGAATCGAGGATAAGCAATGGATGAAACCTAGAAAAAAAACATTAGCTAAGACGATCGCGAGACTTACTCGGGGAAGACAGGCAAAAGAATGTCCGTCTTGTTCTGACCGTTTCTCAACATGAAGCTCTCGAGGTACTTCACTGCCTTGGTCCGTGTACTTGATCCTTCCTCCAGCTGGCTATCACGCATGTAGTAGGGATCCGCTACCATAACGTGAGGGGGTAACTCTCGCTGGATCTGCAGCTGAGCATTTAGCGCGTATAGGCGGACCAAGTTATAGTCCAGCCGTCTCGAGTGAAACAGACTGAAGATATCCTCATACGCTATGAAGAACAGTCCCGCGGGGTCTTCGTTGACGAAGTCCGGGCCCTCTGGCACCTTGACCGTGAACACAGGGTAATTTGGACACTTGTCTTGAAGAAGGAGACCCTCTAGCATCACGATAATGTTCTGCAATGTGAGCATTGGTCCAGTTGCCCCATGTATCTCGTCCGGACCCAGTATCGGTTTCCCAGCTTCATGCAAGCGGGTCAAGCCATCCTTAGGGGGTCGTATCACGGCGTCGGCCAAGATCTTAGTATGCTGGACCTTTTTAGCAGGTCTCTTCCTAATCTTCTTGCTGGCGGTGGCTTGATCTGCTGCGGGAGCTGGGGGTGAGGGAGCTGGGGGTGCGGGTGCTCGGGACGACCCTTCGATTGTCTTATGCAGTGTGCCAGGGCTGAATACTGTACCCTCCGGGTAGGTCAGACGCTGCGTGACTTCAGTACGTCTAGGTTGATCGTCGTGACTGCGGAAGGCTTCGTCGTCACGATTCATATCAGGCATGTACCTATCTTGGCTGTAGCCCGTGTTGAGGTAGGCATTGATGTCGACATTGTCATCGTAATGATAGTCTTCGACACCGGCGGCTCCAGCAAACTGGTTGTCCACGTCCTTTGGTGGTGCCGGCGGCTGTGATGCCGGCGGTTGAGGCACAACTGCTTTTGATGATCTTTTGGGCGGTCGTTGCGGCATATTTCCCAACAACACTTTGTGCCTTGTTGTGGTGGCAACAACCGCCGGTTCCTTCTGGGTGGTGGTGGCAACAACTGCCGGTTCCTTCTGGGTGGTGGTGGTGGCGACGAGTACTGTTTCCTTCTGAGGGGCGGCGGCCTTGGGTGCAGTCTGGAGGGCTCTTTGCTTCGTGGGCCGGACGATCTTATTCTGCGGGGCCATAGGGGATGTGGCGCCGGTGTTGCGCTTGATCACAAGACCCCCCCCAAGACGAATCTGGCTCTTCGGCCATTGCATCACCCAAGTCGTGCACTCTCCAAGTACCAAGTTGTCCTCGTCGCAGCCTGGAGGTTGAAAGGGGGGGGAGGACGTCGCGATACTCCGGCACTACATTGGCCAACTTCACCTTCATCACGTTCTGGTCCATTCGAGAGTGGTGCATAGTGCGTTGCATGGGTTGTATAATAGTGTCGGTAGCAACATCCACCAACTCTCCGCCCGGCACCACACGATGCAGGAGTACGCAAGGTTCGTCCTGTTGTGCAACATACCAGGCATCATGAGATGACAGTCATCTTGAGAATGCGTAGTTAGATCACGATTAACTAATTAGTTACCTTGGTGATGGCGTCTAGCTCGGCGGGTGTCGAGACAAGGGCGACGGTGCCCTGCCCATCATTCTTCGGCATTGCTGCCGAAGGGGGCGGCGATGTGACCAGAAGGAGTGGCGCCGGCGTCTGGGGGGTCAGCTGTTGCGGCGGCACTTGCTGGTTCATGCTTGAGTTGCTGCCGATGAAGCTGGGCAGATGGATCGGTCCAATTTGACCCCCCGCATTCCAGGAAGCTAGCCCCTCCATCAGCCCAGCGGGGATGACTTCCTTGAGCCTCTCATCCACTAATCGGTTGAGCCTGTCGGGGTCCACCTCTCTGCTCTCCAGTTTCTTCTCTAGAGCCGCCATCTTCTTCTTCAGCTCCGCGACCTCCTCATCATCCTTAGTCGATGTCGTCTTCCTCTTCTTTTTTGACTTGACATCTGATGAGTAGTACTCTGCTACCTTCATGTTTAGCCCAAAGCCGGAGATGCGGCCAGCTGACGTCGGCGGGGCATCCAACGGCCTTTGCTTGTATGCGTTCGTCGCTCTGTTGAAAGGCGTGTCCCACCGACTCGTCGACCCTTCGGACGAGTCAGATTTCCGCAACTCCCTCTCCTTCGGACAAAAGGAAATTAAGGTGAGCCCATTATCTAATTATTAGATCAATGCAATATACATGTACTTGAGATATATGTATCCTTACCAAATGTTTCTCAAATTCCTTCACGTCCTCGTCTTTCGTCACGAATTCCCCCGTCTTCCAGTCTAAGAAGTACCGGGATCGGACAAAGTTCCTAACTTGTATATCCGTGATTTTGTGCCAGGGGTTATCTTTTCCGAGACGTTCCATCTCGCGGTCCTCCTTCTCCCAAATAGGCTGTTTTCCTTGGTAACCACCGCTTCCGAGATGTTGGTGCCCTATGTTTTGGTCCCGCATATCCTGCCCCCATTTTGTCCATTTTTTACACTCCTCGGTGTTCAAGTACTCCTTAAATATCTCGAAATCTTCGTTCTGAAGCGTCGGGTCTTTTCGACTGATCTCCTCCCAGCTTTTACCTTTTTCAATCTTCTTCTTCACCCGGGATTTGCAGCTGCTCAACGCGGTGCTCATCTTCGTGATGGCTAAAGAGTCCACCATTTTGTTGAACGGCTCCGGGAACGTGTATCGCTGGTGAAGCTTCTTCAGAAGGATTTCGACCAAAGCCTTGTTGTCGTCGTGTCTAAGGTCAGTCGTGTTGATCGACATGCTTTCCCGCACGATGCACCCTAGCTGCATGCCGTACCCTGAGGTAACAGATCGAGGCGCCAATGGTAGGCCACTCGGCGAGACCTCGGTGATTGTATCGGTGACGTTCGCGACCACTTGCGGCCTACGATCCTTCCTTGGGGCCCGGGGCTTCTTATTCTTCTTATCGGTCGTCGGGGCGGCGTCGCCGCTACCACCAGCCGCCGTGCGGTCAGTGCCACCACCATCGGTGCTCTTATCCTGGTCCTCTTCCTCCAAGTACCCCCAATCAGGGTCCTCCCGGACCTCTTCCTCAATTCTGGTTGCAGCGTGGTCATCCTAGCCCTCTTCCTCGGCACCGGCTTCGGGCACGGACACGTTCTTGGAAGAGCCAGACATGTTTCTGTAATAACATTCAAATTTGAGTTTTTGAGTTGGATTTCAAATTATTCAATATAGACGTGCTTGGATTTCAAATTATTCCTGCTTGTTTTTACTGCATGATGAAATTCTACTCGTCTAATACAGTAAAAAAAATGTAGATTCATGATGAAATTCTCTTGTAGATCGACCATTCTGTCATCGAGAGCTTTGGGGCCGGAAGGAAGACGTGCATTCTTTGCCGGGTCTACCCGTCGCTCGCCACCGGCAAGAACGCCCACCTTCACGTGTTCAACAACGGCGAGGTGGGCATCAAGGTTTTAGAGTTGAAGGCATGGGAAATGATGCCGGCGTTCATGAACGGTGCCTGATGGGTTTAAGCCTGTAGAATTATGATGTTAGTGTGTGTGGGTGTGTGCTTCAGACTTGATTAACAAATCCTGATGCAAACCGTGTAAGCACTGGATTCGGTACTGTGAGTGCATCATGTACAATGCCTGCAACCTCTATAGCAGCATGGAAGTAGAGATGCTATGTCAACCTGTCAGCAGTGTTAAACCTCTATAGCAGCATGGAAGTAGAGATGCTATGTCTACCTGTCAGCAGTGTTAGCTGATAGAGGCAGGAAATGCTGAATTTAAGGACAGGAAGGAATTCATGATACTTAGTTGAAAATATAGTTAAGCCAGATTGAGTGATAAACAAGCATTATATTAATTATATAGATCGTACATAATTATGGATGGTTCACATCTACATAGTGTGCTGATTAGAATTACAGTACTTAGTTATATCTATGTCTCAGATTGTGCGGCAGCGGTTGCAGGTGCCATGTCGACTGGATAACTACTCGCAGCTGAAATCCTTTGCAGGTGACCTCCCATGGAAGGAAAAAAAAACTGAGAAAGGGGATCAACTAAAAGCGACTCTACCCTACCAGCTACTAGTGTTGCAGGATCACCAGTTAGTTAACTAATTACCAGCTAATGCTCCGTGAGTAGGACGGAAATAGGAGGATATCTTAATCAATCAGCTGCTTTGTGTAAACGAGGTGCCATAGATTAGGCTCACTTGCAATGCTTTCAGGTTTCGCGACAAGCAGTAGGCAGGAAATTAAGAAAGAAAGCATGCATTAGTGTGTGCACTAGTGATGATTAATAAGTAGAGAAAGGCTGCTCCTTTGGGGCCTGTGGATTTGGAGATAACCATATATGCGTTAGCTTTTACAGGGAGTTAGTAGGACAGACTGAGCTGGAGCCTCTCCGGTGGATAAGGTGGCGAGTTATGTAGTAATTTCTCGTTGCTTTCTGATAGCTAGTTGTTCTGGACGCCAGTTGGGGGAGAATGATAAGACATCTAACTTTGTTAGTAGAGACTAGTATGTACTAGTAGCATGAGACCACACAGTTATTTCGACTGGTCGATGCCTCGCTGCCCTGGATAGGGATTGAGCATTTGCCTTGCCAGGAGATCAATAGCAAACACTGGTGGTGGAAATGGGAGTTCATAGCTGGAAGGTGATTTCGAATACTCAAGTCCAACCGAATGTGAGAATCTTTCGCTGGCGTTGCGACCAAGCGTAACGAACGGACCGCACCCTTGAGATTGATGGTACCAGTAGTATTTTGTGGACAAGACCCTGAAGATGCTCACCATGCCATAGTTTGGGTAAAAGGAAAAAGAACATTGAGCAGTAGTTTTGTAAATATATGCCAGGGTGATTTCTTTGTTGTAAACTTAAAATCTCCTCCAGGTAGCAATATAAAACTAGAGCATATAAAACTCATCAGTTAGACGTGGCTGACAACAGACCTGGCCTCACACACCAGTCCCATGGACAGTGGCTAGAAAACAGTGTGAGAACCAGGAGTGATTGATCTCCGAGCAGCACAACAACACATATGTCATTAGAAACCGAGGCAAAGGGTAACCTGTCAGTTTGCTCGGCTAAACTTTTGCTACTACTAGACATAAAAAAAATCCTAAATTCCCACTACTTAACTAAACACAAACTAGACATGAATCAAACAGGAAGAATCACAAAACAAGAAATCAATTTCATGGCTCCAGCATATAATCACTAAACATTAAAAAATCATTTTTAAGGATACGATATTTTGGTGGAGACAGATTTAGCAAGCTACTCTTACGTTTAGTTTATCAAAATCAGTTGAACAATAGTTCTGAATATCTATGTCACACAACCTGCAAATTGAGTTATAGCTCGGTCTTTTCATTCAAAAAAATGATTTCGCCATTTGGCATGAAACATATCCGATAAATTATCCAAGGTTTAGAGTTGATACTAAGCTACCAGGGGCGTCGTACCAACTGTCCCGGCTGCTTCCATGAGCTCACCAGCCAACGAGCTTCCTTGGCCAACAAGGAAGTAATTCATTAATGAAAAGTATGGCATTGTCCAACTAATGATAACACACAGTATCACAGGTTTATTTTTAAATTGATTCAGCTAAACTGTTGCTAATGTTCGGTTCCTCATACCAAAGCTAGCTCTAGCAAGTGATGATACAAAACATTCACCAGAGGTTTCATGGAGAACATATTTTGTGCTAGCTTAACAAAAAAATTGTACCTCCTTCCGATTGGCAAAATTAAAATTATGCAAACAACTGATAACATTTTATTACCAAGTAATCAACTACAAGTAACATACCCTTAGAACAGGCTCTTATGTTTGTCATGCTCTATATGAATTGTTACATATAAACTAAAAGCATTCCGCAACTCCGATGTGTAGACTCTTCAATACCAACAATAGTTTTTACATGGTCTAAAGAACGACTAACATCCAGGGTCTTAAACAAAATGAATGACACGAAGCCAACAAGTTGCAGCCACTTCTGCAGTTCCCTCCCTCTATCTCTCTCCACTTTAGTTCAGGTCTACAATTTAGGAGCAGATGCAGTGTTTGATCTACATCTGAATGAGCTCCCAGCACTTATCCGACAGAAATTTCGTCCATCAGACTAGCAGTCTAGCAGTGTATTGGTGCCCAGCTGAGATTTACAAACACGATTCAAACGGTGACCGAATCAAGCAGATAACAATGCTAACGGTGACCGAAATTCTATCTGATAGGGGCTATGCAATTCAAGGTGGCAGTAACAAATAGTCACATTAAAACGTATGACTTGCAGATAACAATGCTAACAGGGGATATGAAATTCAAGTTGATAATAGTCTGACATTTCCACGTATAGTTGTATGGCACGCAAATACTAATACTTCGATGTATAACTGTTGTAACTGCCACTTCTAGCATGCATATTGTTTTTCTGATCCTTACTGATATTATATAAGGTCAGGAAGTTGTTTTTCTGATCCTTACTGATATTGTAACTGCCACTTCTAGCATGCAACTCCCTAAATTGTTTGGGCATTAAAATTTTCCAAAACCTAACTCCCTGAATGTTTGGTTGTTGTTTTTTGCTATTTAGCTATGTAGGGTGGACTAGCTGTTAAGCAACCTTCTGAGGACGTTTTGTAAAGCTTGTCAGCCAATGATAGTTTTTGAAACAAATGCTAAGAGAAACAATGTCCCTAAGCTGCAGTAGGTTTTTTGCCACCAATGATAGTTTTTGCAAAACATTTTTTAACAGGCAACCTTTGCTAAGTATAAAATTCATAGAAAAAATTGGGCATGACCTTTGCTAATTTTCTATGTCTAAGAGTGCCAGAAATTCGCTCGGAAGGAAATGAATCAACTTCCTCGCGAAACATTGGCATCTCAAAAAGAAAAAACCTGCACAAAAAACCTACCAGCACATATATTTCATGTCACTCTCTCAACACAAAGCTCCAGGTTGCAATGAATTCAACTAGACCTCATCTGCTACATCAAAACAAGTTAAAATACATCGTGAATTTGCTCAGAGCCGAGGTGACGCTTTTAGACTGCATTGGATATAGGTCCGTGTAGATCGCTTGGAGGCGGTTAAAATACATCGTGAATTTGCTCTAATGCTCATCTAATGTCTTCGGTGATTACATTGTGTTCTACCAACCGAATAACGAGATGCACACTTGATGTCAGCCATGATAATGCACACTTGATGCTGCAAAGTCAAGGCATTTCTGCGTTGATCTAGCGGTTTTGGTCTCAACGGGCAGATGAGAACGGATCCACGCACGACCCAATCGTCTTTTCTGAACGTGAAGGAACAGAAGAAGCACTTGCTCCACAAGAACCTAGGGGGCTTACCTGCCCTAGGTTGAAGGCGTCGAGGAAGACGGTGTCGAGCGGCGGCGCTCGATGCAGACGGCGACGGCGCGGCGGCACTCGATGCAGACGGCGACGGCGCGGCTCCTCCTCTCCTAGGTCACGGCGCGCGCGGTCCTCCTCGATGTGCTCCTCGATGCTCCTCCTCTCCTACAACCTCCACACGGCGCGCGCGGCTCCTCCTCTCCTACCACCTCCACAAGGTTCCTCCACGGTGGCGATCGAGCGCGAGGGAGAAGAAAACCAGGCGGATCGAGCGTGGTTCGTCGCACGAAGTGAGGGGATCGAGCGTGGTTCGTCGCGAGCGGGGATGCAAAATGCCTAAGTGTGGAAGAAAACCAGGCGGGCGGGTCCACATGTCATTGATCGAAAGCACATTCTGTGGCGCACCACGAGCCCGTGCGCCACAGAATTATTAGAATTCTATGGCGCACGCTTCCAGGGGTGCGCCACAGAAATGCTTGGGCCTATTCTGTGGCCAAGTGTACGGGGCCACATGTCATTGGGCCGTAGAAATTTCTATGGCGCACCATCAAGAACGTGCGCCACAGAATTCTGTGGATAAATAAATAAAAACACGCACGGTTGTACTTTGACAAATCTGTGTTACTAGTGCAGTGGTTTGATGTGAGGTTCTCACCACCCAGGTTCGAATCTTGATATCCCCCCACATTTTTTAACATTTTATTTAATTATAATTAAAGAAAGAAAACAGTAAATTACAATTACAAAAATAAAACACACATTTAATATTAGAATATTTTTTATATAAAGTCTCACACACACATATGGTTGTGTAACATACACATGAGCATATTACATAATAAAGTCTTTTTCGTCTCGGTTCCGATCTAGCTTAATTAGCGTCTCTTTCCCTTTTTGTTGGCGACTGGATACTTTATACCGGCCACCTTGAGATTTCTTCGCGTGAACGGACAACCGTGGGTAGGTAGGGATGTCTTCCTTCTTACTTTACCAGTAGTAGGCATGTCGAAGTGCTTGTCGAACTCCTCCTCGATCTTCGGATCACCGTTCTTGTCCAAGTCTTCCTCGTTGGCGTCTCCTTCCATTCCGATGATGCTCCTCTTGCCCCTCCTCACGACAACACGGCTAGGCCTTGACGGGTCGGTGATGAAGAAGCATTGGTCAACTTGGCTAGCGAGTACCCATGGCTCATTTTTCGCGGATGCGTTCTTCGATTTGGCATCGGGTATAACCATTGTGGTGAAATACCGTCCTTCTTTCTTGACATTCTTGGCCCATCTCACACGGAACATTGGCACCACCGTCTCTCCGCAGTAGTTGAGCTCCCATATCTCCTCGATCTTTCCAAAGTATCTTTCTTCCACATTAGTCTCGGCATCGCCATATGATAGCATAGTTACTCCTGAGTTTTGATTTTCGCTACTCATGTCCTTGTCCTCGGTGGAGAATCTGTAACCGGAGATGTCGTACCCCTGATAGGTCCTTACGTTCTGCCCGGGGCCCTGTGATAAGATGTATATGAGTTTTTCATCTTCCGTAGAAGGCATTTTTCTCCGTGCTTCAATCAGTTGACTTTGCTTGAACCAACGCGTGAAGCCGGAGTTGTGCTCTTTGGTTACGTCTCCCATCTTCCTCGGCCCGCCCATTTCAATATAATTCTGATTGATTAAGCTTTTGTGCTCTTCCACGAAAGGCTCGATCAACTTTAAGTGTTGTAGCGCGACCCGGTGAGCCCTATCAAAGTCGTCGCGTCGTTTTTGAATGCCGACATGGACGTCGCGGCAGCCCTCGCGGTGACCGACTCCGTTGAGTCTGCCACGGTGCGTCCTGGTGGTCAAACCGACATCCTGATCGTCTTCGGTGCTTAGGTAATTGTCGCAGAAAGAGATGCACTCGTTGGTTAGAAATCCTTTGGCCATGCTTGCGTCTGGACGGGCCCTATTGCGAACGTATCCTTTCAGGACACCATTCTGCCTTTCCATCGGCATCATGTAGTGCAGAAACGTCGGGCCGAGATGCCTGATGTCATCAACGACATGGAGAAGGAGATGTACACATATATCACAGAATGCCGGCGGGAAGTAAATCTCGAGCTCGCATAGTATCACCACGATCTCATCCTGTAGCATCTTGAGCTGCCTCACGCCGATCGATTTCCGGGTGATAACGTCGAAAAAGTTGCAAAGGCCAAACAACGTATCACGGACATGCTCGTCCATTATCCCTCGGATCGCAACAGGAAGTATCTGCGTCATGAGCACATGACAATCGTGAGACTTCATCCCGGTGAACCTCTTCTTCGCTAAGTCCAGATATCTGCTTATACTCCCTGAGTATCCGTGAGGAACTTTGACTTCTACGAGGCACCTGAAAAACTGCTCAAGCTCCGGCGGACTCAATGTGAAGCAGGCAGCGGGAAGCACCACGGCGGTGTTCTTCTTAGCCTTTTTGCGGGGAGGACGTTGAGTCCCTTCCGTCTTATCCTCATCGTCATCATCATCATCACTATCGGCGGGGACCTGTAGATTTTTCCTAATGCCAAAATATTTTAGATCGTATCTTGCTTTCGGCCCATCCTTGGACTTCTCCGAATTGCAAATAGTGCCAAGCAGACTCTCCGTAACGTTCTTCGTAATGTGCATCACATCAAGGCTATGAGGCGCGTGGAGGACCGGCCAGTACTCCAAGTCGTAGAAAACAGATCTCGCTTTCCATACACCCAGCAGCGGCTCTGGCTTGGGTCGTTTCTTTCCCGGCGAAGGGCACTCGTCCCAATTTTTCAGAAGCTCGTCGATTTCTTCGCCGCTCCTAGTGCGCGGGGCTCCATCGGGCTCGTCTTTACCATTGAACAACTCACCGCGTTTTCTCCACGGGTGATCCAGGCGAAGCCACCTTCGAGCCCCTGGGTACACGGTTTTCGAAGACCCAGGATCCCTTGGTAGCTGGAGATGCGGGGTCCCGTCCATGCACTTCACGCAGCCGCAGAATCCGTGGCCGACCTGGGCAGATACATACGCGTAACCAGGATAGTCTGTGACCGTCGTCAGCAACGCGGCTCTCATATGGAAATAATCTCTAGTGTACGCGTCCCACGTACGGGGTGGCGTCTTCCACAACGTGTCTAACTCGTCTTTCAGCAGCCCGAGATACAAATGCATGTCGACACCTGGTTGTTTTGGCCCCTGGATGAGAATACTCAAGTGTATGTACTTTTGCTTGGTGCACAGCCACGGGGGTAGGTTGTAAGGCCATACAAACACGGGCCAGCTGCTATGTGTGCTACTCTGGTTGCCGAACGGATTGAGTCCATCGGTGCTCATACCCAGCCTGACGTTCCTCGCGTCGCCCCCAAAACTCGGGAAAGCTATGTCCAATGCTTCCCACTGGGCAGCGTCTGCAGGATGTGTCATGATATAGCCCTTCTCCGGATCTTCTTCCGGCTTCTCCCTTTTTGCGTGCCATTGCATGAGCTTTGCTTCCTTAGGGTCCACGTAGTACCGTTGAAGACGGGGAGTGATAGGAAAGTACCATACCACTTTTCGAGGAATTTTCTTGTTGTTGGTTCCACACTTGTATCGTCCGTGGCCGCACTTCGGACATGTGATTGTGTCCTTGTACTCCCCCCGATAAATTACACAATCATTGATGCAGGCGTGAAATTTTTCGTGAGGTAGGTCAAGAGGGCACACGACTTTCTTAGCCTCGTTGATACTGCTTGGCAATGTGTTCCCCTCGGGAAGGCGATCGTGCCAGAATTTCAAGTTCTTGTTGAAGCTCGAGTCGGTCCATTTGTTTTGCGTCTTCATCTTCAGAGCAGCAAGCGTTACATGCAACCGCGTATCCTCGGGGCGGCACCCAGGAAACAACGGAGTCACCCCGTCTATCTCCATTTGCGCCAGTTTGGCTTTCTCCCTAGCTGCAGCTATGTCGTTGCTCGTCTCCTTAAGCAGCAGATCCTGAACATGAGAG
This sequence comes from Alopecurus myosuroides, assembly GCA_028641055.1. NCBI lineage: Eukaryota > Viridiplantae > Streptophyta > Magnoliopsida > Poales > Poaceae > Alopecurus > Alopecurus myosuroides. Next base: position 515,109,102 of record CM054058.1, on the reverse strand, counting down.
TCCCGCAAGGCCGAAATTAGCGGGGTCTCCGTGTTCTCGCCTTCATCGTAATGTCGATCTTCTCCGCCGACATATCCTTCTTCATGATGATCTTGTTCGCCGTCATATCCTCGCTCGCCCTCCTCTTCGTGCACAACTTTTGCTGCCGGCGGCGGTGCCACGTGGTTGCGGTCGTCAAAAAAACCGCGTCTGAGAAGGTGCTCCTCCAATTGTCCGGAATCAGGGTCAATCCAGCGCACGAGTTTGCATGATCGACACGGGCATCTTATCTGCCGCCTGTTGCACCGAATCATGTTCGCCTTCGCGTCTTTTTTGTATCTAGCGATTCGAGCAGAGCTCATTTCTAGTACCATGGTTGCCTGCACAGACACATAGAGAGCAGAAAATTAGAACCACAACGTGCATGCATAGTCGCCGGAAAAATTCGGCATGACCTTTCCTATAAGTAGGACATATGGGGTGCAAAAGTTTGCCGAAATGGAAGTGAATCAACATTTCGGCAAACATCCATGCACCACCGCGCCCGCACGCGCGACAATCGATCGGTCCACCTGCACATGCATGACAAACACCCATACACATCGATCGATGGCCACACAAGACATATGCACCTCCAACTATACTCACCGAGTAGATTCGATACCGACACGCGCGAAAAGAGCGAGGGAGAGGGAGGGACCGGAGTATAGATGCAAGGTAATTAGGCCCCCCCAACAACAACAAACTTCACCAACAATTATACATCGAATAAATAGGTTCACCTACCTAAAAAGGAGAACTAAATGTGTAAAAATAGAGTGGAGAGAAGGGGGGGGGGGGGGGGCGAGTAAGCAACATCCACTTGCAATGAAGTGAGTGGGGGGGGAGAGAGGGGGCTGCCACCTTTATGTGCACAGTGCGCAAATTTCTGTGGCGCACCAGTATGCTATTCTGTGGCGCACTGCGCTGGTGCGCCACAGAAACAACATATTCTGTGGCGCATTGGGCAGGATGCGCCACAGAATATGGTGTTTCTGTGGCGCACCAGTGCAGTGCGCCACAGAAGTTTCCCTTTCTGTGGCGCACGCGTCAGGGTGCGCCTTAAAAATATGGCCTATGACACCCAGCCCAATGATTGGTGTGGGCCCCGCACGCTTTCTGTGGCGCACGTCCACCACATGCGCCACAAAAATAGTTTTTTCTGTGGCGCACCCTGAGACATGCGCCACAGAATAATATTTCTGTGGCGCACCAGATAGAGGTGCGCCACAAAATCCATTCCATAGAATGGCAATTCCCTACTAGCACTAGTAGGGAAACCCTCTTCTGTGGCGCACCAAAATCCTATTCTGTGGCGCACCCTGGGGCCACAGGGGTGCGCCACAGAACACACGCCACAAAAATAATTTCTGTGGCGCACCCAGCCCGTGCGCCACAGAAATTGTGGATTCTGTGGCGCACCAGGCCAGTGCGCCACAGAAATAGTCGATTCTGTGGCGCATCCGCTCCTGGTGCGCCACAGAAACTGGTGCGCCACAGAATTGTCCCATGGTGCGCCACAGAAACATCTGTAATATTTTGAAATTTAAATTGTTTCTGGTATAAATACCAGCAATATTACAGGATTTATACAGTTTGAATACAGGCAGTGATATTTCACAAATATATAAACATATAAGTGATATTTGACAAAGATATAAGTCACACATTACTCGATAATAACATAATATACAATAGTGATCCATAGTGCAAAAGTATCAAATTTTGTTCATCGAACATCATCGAACATAGTGATACATCAAACATCATCGAACATGCCACCACATAGTTCATCGAACATGACACCACATAGTTACTCGATAAGGCCTAAGCTAAGATGAAATAGACTACAAGCACGGCGACGATGGTGAGCAAGAATGGTAGCTTGATGGAGGTCTTCATCTTGTTGTTCTGTTTCGACTGGTGGTCCCTCCACTTCGCAACCGCCTCGTGTCTAGTCTCCTATCCTTTATAGCAGTTGCCGCTGAACTTGTCAACCTGTGCTTTGCAGTCCTTCCACTCGTCATAGACTCCTGGAACCCGACCCTCGAACACCACGTAGTACGTCATCTATATAGATAGACACAAAGCATATTAGTAAGTATAATGCAAAAAACAACTAAGTCATATATGTTCACAAAAAACAACTAAGGAAACAAAAAATAAACATCAAAGATATACAAACATAAAGCTAGCTAGGCCTAAGTTAATTTAGAGCAAACTAATAGTAGCTAGCTAGGAGTTTAGAGCTAACTAATAGTAGCTAGCTAGGCCTAAGTTTAGAGCAAACTAATAGTAGCTAGCTATGCCTAAGTTTAGAGCTAAACTAATATAGTAGCTAGGCTTATATAAGTTAAGCAAATTTTGTTAAACAAACTAATAGTAGCTAGCTACGCACACCTCGATCAACGATACCTCAACTGGAGCGGCGCCGGAAACGGCTTATATAGCTCCTTCGTCATCCACGACCTACGATCAGCCTGCCGCTCTAGGCGTTCCTGGATATCCCTCTGGCATAACCCTATGGGTTGGTGCAAGGGCCCTCCCTTTTTGTTGACATCTTCAATGATTATCTCCGACAACTTGACTTTGATGCGATGAAAATCTTGTATAAGATCTTCCTGTGAGATTTCCCCCGCCATTTTGTTGGACCAGTCTCGGAGTCTAGAAGGATGATTCAAATTGTTTGCATCGCGGACAATCCCTTTGAGGTGATGGAGGGCATAGAAGGCCTCTTTCGTGCTCCAAGCCGGCTGCTTGATGCAGGGGAAATCGGTCACGTGCCTGAACCCGTATTTGCCAGTAGCCGGCCTGATACATTCTTGTTTCTTTTCGAATGTGCCTCCATTTTGGGCGTAGCCATTGATAGCCTCATCGAGAACACCCCTTATTCTGGTGTAGTCTTTCCTCTTCGTCACATTCGACGAGTCGAAGTATTGGGCAAGTGAATATTGTGGGCAAAGCACGATGAGTGTGCAGTATGTGTCCCTGCTCAACACATGCAATTGAATCGAGGATAAGCAATGGATGAAACCTAGAAAAAAAACGTTATCTAAGACGATCGCGAGACTTACTCGGGGAAGACAGGCAAAAGAATGTCCGTCTTGTTCTGACCGTTTCTCAACATGAAGCTCTCGAGGTACTTCACTGCCTTGGTCCGTGTACTTGATCCTTCCTCCAGCTGGCTATCACGCATGTAGTAGGGATCCGCTACCATAACGTGAGGGGGTAACTCTCGCTGGATCTGCAGCTGAGCATTTAGCGCGTATAGGCGGACCAAGTTATAGTCCAGCCGTCTCGAGTGAAACAGACTGAAGATATCCTCATACGCTATGAAGAACAGTCCCGCGGGGTCTTCGTTGACGAAGTCCGGGCCCTCTGGCACCTTGACCGTGAACACAGGGTAATTTGGACACTTGTCTTGAAGAAGGAGACCCTCTAGCATCACGATAATGTTCTGCAATGTGAGCATTGGTCCAGTTGCCCCATGTATCTCGTCCGGACCCAGTATCGGTTTCCCAGCTTCATGCAAGCGGGTCAAGCCATCCTTAGGGGGTCGTATCACGGCGTCGGCCAAGATCTTAGTATGCTGGACCTTTTTAGCAGGTCTCTTCCTAATCTTCTTGTTGGCGGTGGCTTGATCTGCTGCGGGAGCTGGGGGTGAGGGAGCTGGGGGTGCGGGTGCTCGGGACGACCCTTCGATTGTCTTATGCAGTGTGCCAGGGCTGAATACTGTACCCTCCGGGTAGGTCAGACGCTGCGTGACTTCAGTACGTCTAGGTTGATCATCGTGACTGCGGAAGGCTTCGTCGTCACGATTCATATCAGGCATGTACCTATCTTGGCTGTAGCCCGTGTTGAGGTAGGCATTGATGTCGACATTGTCATCGTAATGATAGTCTTCGACACCGGCGGCTCCAGCAAACTGGTTGTCCACGTCCTTTGGTGGTGCCGGCGGCTGTGATGCCGGCGGCTGTGATGCCGGCGGTTGAGGCACAACTGCTTTTGATGATCTTTTGGGCGATCGTTGCGGCATATTTCCCAACAACACTTTGTGCCTTGTTGTGGTGGCAACAACCGCCGGTTCCTTCTGGGTGGTGGTGGCAACAACCGCCGGTTCCTTCTGGGTGGTGGTGGTGGCGACGAGTATTGTTTCCTTCTGAGGGGCGGCGGCCTTGGGTGCAGTCTGGAGGGCTCTTTGCTTCGTGGGCCGGACGATCTTATTCTGCGGGGCCATAGGGGATGTGGCGCCGGTGTTGCGCTTGATCACAAGACCCCCCCCCCCCCCCCCAAGACGAATCTGGCTCTTCGGCCATTGCATCACCCAAGTCGTGCACTCTCCAAGTACCAAGTTGTCCTCGTCGCAGCCTGGAGGTTGAAAGGGGGGGAGGACGTCGCGATACTCCGGCACTACATTGGCCAACTTCACCTTCATCACGTTCTGGTCCATTCGAGAGTGGTGCATAGTGCGTTGCATGGGTTGTATAATAGTGCCGGTAGCAACATCCACCAACTCTCCGCCCGGCACCACACGATGCAGGAGTACGCAAGGTTCGTCCTGTTGTGCAACATACCAGGCATCATGAGATGACAGTCATCTTGAGAATGCGTAGTTAGATCACGATTAACTAATTAGTTACCTTGGTGATGGCGTCTAGCTCGGCGGGTGTCGAGACAAGGGCGACGGTGCCCTGCCCATCATTCTTCGGCATTGCTGCCGAAGGGGGCGGCGATGTGACCAGAAGGAGTGGCGCCGGCGTCTGGGGGGTCAGCTGTTGCGGCGGCACTTGCTGGTTCATGCTTGAGTTGCTGCCGATGAAGCTGGGCAGATGGATCGGTCCAATTTGACCCCCCGCATTCCAGGAAGCTAGCCCCTCCATCAGCCCAGCGGGGATGACTTCCTTGAGCCTCTCATCCACTAATCGGTTGAGCCTGTCGGGGTCCACCTCTCTGCTCTCCAGTTTCTTCTCTAGAGCCGCCATCTTCTTCTTCAGCTCCGCGACCTCCTCATCATCCTTAGTCGATGTCGTCTTCCTCTTCTTTTTTGACTTGGCATCTGATGAGTAGTACTCGGCTACCTTCATGTTTAGCCCAAAGCCGGAGATGCGGCCAGCTGACGTCGGCGGGGCATCCAACGGCCTTTGCTTGTATGCGTTCGTCGCTCTGTTGAAAGGCGTGTCCCACCGACTCGTCGACCCTTCGGACGAGTCAGATTTCCGCAACTCCCTCTCCTTCGGACAAAAGGAAATTAAGGTGAGCCCATTATCTAATTATTAGATCAATGCAATATACATGTACTTGAGATATATGTATCCTTACCAAATGTTTCTCAAATTCCTTCACGTCCTCGTCTTTCGTCACGAATTCCCCCGTCTTCCAGTCTAAGAAGTACCGGGATCGGACAAAGTTCCTAACTTGTATATCCGTGATTTTGTGCCAGGGGTTATCTTTTCCGAGACGTTCCATCTCGCGGTCCTCCTTCTCCCAAATAGGCTGTTTTCCTTGGTAACCACCGCTTCCAAGATGTTGGTGCCCTATGTTTTGGTCCCGCATATCCTGCCCCCATTTTGTCCATTTTTTACACTCCTCGGTGTTCAAGTACTCCTTAAATATCTCGAAATCTTCTTTCTGAAGCGTCGGGTCTTTTCGACTGATCTCCTCCCAGCTTTTACCTTTTTCAATCTTCTTCTTCACCCGGGATTTCCAGCTGCTCAACGCGGTGCTCATCTTCGTGATGGCTAAAGAGTCCACCATTTTGTTGAACGGCTCCGGGAACGTGTATCGCTGGTGAAGCTTCTTCAGAAGGATTTCGACCAAAGCCTTGTTGTCGTCGTGTCTAAGGTCAGTCGTGTTGATCGACATGCTTTCCCGCACGATGCACCCTAGCTGCATGCCGTACCCTGAGGTAACAGATCGAGGCGCCAATGGTAGGCCACTCGGCGAGACCTCGGTGATTGTATCGGTGACGTTCGCGACCACTTGCGGCCTACGATCCTTCCTTGGGGCCCGGGGCTTCTTATTCTTCTTATCGGTCGTCGGGGCGGCGTCGCCGCTACCACCAGCCGCCGTGCGGTCAGTGCCACCACCATCGGTGCTCTTATCCTGGTCCTCTTCCTCCAAGTACCCCCAATCAGGGTCCTCCCGGACCTCTTCCTCAATTCTGGTTGCAGCGTGGGCATCCCAGCCCTCTTCCTCGGCACCGGCTTCGGGCACGGACACGTTCTTGGAAGAGCCAGACATGTTTCTGTAATAATATTCAAATTTGAGTTTTTGAGTTGGATTTCAAATTATTCAATATAGACGTGCTTGGATTTCAAATTATTCCTGCTTGTTTTTACTGCATGATGAAATTCTACTCGTCTAATACAGTAAAAAAATGTAGATTCATGATGAAATTCTCTTGTAGATCGACCATTCTGTCATCGAGAGCTTTGGGGCCGGAGGGAAGACGTGCATTCTTTGCCGGGTCTACCCGTCGCTCGTCACCGGCAAGAACGCCCACCTTCACGTGTTCAACAACGGCGAGGTGGGCATCAAGGTTTTAGAGTTGAAGGCATGGGAAATGATGCCGGCGTTCATGAACGGTGCCTGATGGGTTTAAGCCTGTAGAATTATGATGTTAGTGTGTGTGGGTGTGTGCTTCAGACTTGATTAACAAATCCTGATGCAAACCGTGTAAGCACTGGATTCGGTACTGTGAGTGCATCATGTACAATGCCTGCAACCTCTATAGCAGCATGGAAGTAGAGATGCTATGTCAACCTGTCAGCAGTGTTAAACCTCTATAGCAGCATGGAAGTAGAGATGCTATGTCTACCTGTCAGCAGTGTTAGCTGATAGAGGCAGGAAATGCTGAATTTAAGGACATGAAGGAATTCATGATACTTAGTTGAAAATATAGTTAAGCCAGATTGAGTGATAAACAAGCATTATATTAATTATATAGATCGTACATAATTATGGATGGTTCACATCTACATAGTGTGCTGATTAGAATTACAGTACTTAGTTATATCTATGTCTCAGATTGTGCGGCAGCGGTTGCAGGTGCCATGTCGACTGGATAACTACTCGCAGCTGAAATCCTTTGCAGGTGACCTCCCATGGAAGGAAAAAAAAAACTGAGAAAGGGGATCAACTAAAAGCGACTCTACCCTACCAGCTACTAGTGTTGCAGGATCACCAGTTAGTTAACTAATTACCAGCTAATGCTCCGTGAGTAGGACGGAAATAGGAGGATATCTTAATCAATCAGCTGCTTTGTGTAAACGAGGTGCCATAGATTAGGCTCACTTGCAATGCTTTCAGGTTTCGCGACAAGCAGTAGGCAGGAAATTAAGAAAGAAAGCATGCATTAGTGTGTGCACTAGTGATGATTAATAAGTAGAGAAAGGCTGCTCCTTTGGGGCCTGTGGATTTGGAGATAACCATATATGCGTTAGCTTTTACAGGGAGTTAGTAGGACAGACTGAGCTGGAGCCTCTCCGGTGGATAAGGTGGCGAGTTATGTAGTAATTTCTCGTTGCTTTCTGATAGCTAGTTGTTCTGGACGCCAGTTGGGGGAGAATGATAAGACATCTAACTTTGTTAGTAGAGACTAGTATGTACTAGTAGCATGAGACCACACAGTTATTTCGACTGGTCGATGCCTCGCTGCCCTGGATAGGGATTGAGCATTTGCCTTGCCAGGAGATCAATAGCAAACACTGGTGGTGGAAATGGGAGTTCATAGCTGGAAGGTGATTTCGAATACTCAAGTCCAACCGAATGTGAGAATCTTTCGCTGGCCTTGCGACCAAGCGTAACGAACGGACCGCACCCTTGAGATTGATGGTACCAGTAGTATTTTGTGGACAAGACCCTGAAGATGCTCACCATGCCATAGTTTGGGTAAAAGGAAAAAGAACATTGAGCAGTAGTTTTGTAAATATATGCCAGGGTGATTTCTTTGTTGTAAACTTAAAATCTCCTCCAGGTAGCAATATAAAACTAGAGCATATAAAACTCATCAGTTAGACGTGGCTGACAACAGACCTGGCCTCACACACCAGTCCCATGGACAGTGGCTAGAAAACAGTGTGAGAACCAGGAGTGATTGATCTCCGAGCAGCACAACGACACATATGTCATTAGAAACCGAGGCAAAGGGTAACCTGCCAGTTTGCTCGGCTAAACTTTTGCTACTACTAGACATAAAAAAAATCCTAAATTCCCACTACTTAACTAAACACAAACCAGACATGAATCAAACAGGAAGAATCACAAAACAAGAAATCAATTTCATGGCTCCAGCATATAATCACTAAACATTAAAAAATCATTTTTAAGGATACGATATTTTGGTGGAGACAGATTTAGCAAGCTACTCTTACGTTTAGTTTATCAAAATCAGTTGAACAATAGTTCTGAATATCTATGTCACACAACCTGCAAATTGAGTTATAGCTCGGTCTTTTCATTAAAAAAAATGATTTCGCCATTTGGCATGAAACATATCCGATAAATTATCCAAGGTTTAGAGTTGATACTAAGCTACCAGGGGCGTCGTACCAACTGTCCCGGCTGCTTCCATGAGCTCACCAGCCAACGAGCTTCCTTGGCCAACAAGGAAGTAATTCATTAATGAAAAGTATGGCATTGTCCAACTAATGATAACACACAGTATCACAGGTTTATTTTTAAATTGATTCAGCTAAACTGTTGCTAATGTTCGGTTCCTCATACCAAAGCTAGCTCTAGCAAGTGATGATACAAAACATTCACCAGAGGTTTCATGGAGAACATATTTTGTGCTAGCTTAACAAAAAAATTGTACCTCCTTCCGATTGGCAAAATTAAAATTATGCAAACAACTGATAACATTTTATTACCAAGTAATCAACTACAAGTAACATACCCTTAGAACAGGCTCTTATGTTTGTCATGCTCTATATGAATTGTTACATATAAACTAAAAGCATTCCGCAACTCCGATGTGTAGACTCTTCAATACCAACAATAGTTTTTACATGGTCTAAAGAACGACTAACATCCAGGGTCTTAAACAAAATGAATGACACGAAGCCAAAAAGTTGCAGCCACTTCTGCAGTTCCCTCCCTCTATCTCTCTCAACTTTAGTTCAGGTCTACAATTTAGGAGCAGATGCAGTGTTTGATCTACATCTGAATGAGCTCCCAGCACTTATCCGACAGAAATTTCGTCCATCAGACTAGCAGTCTAGCAGTGTATTGGTGCCCAGCTGAGATTTACAAACACGATTCAAACGGTGACCGAATCAAGCAGATAACAATGCTAACGGTGACCGAAATTCTATCTGATAGGGGCTATGCAATTCAAGGTGGCAGTAACAAATAGTCACATTAAAACGTATGACTTGCAGATAACAATGCTAACAGGGGATATGAAATTCAAGTTGATAATAGTCTGACATTTCCACGTATAGTTGTATGGCACGCAAATACTAATACTTCGATGTATAACTGTTGTAACTGCCACTTCTAGCATGCATATTGTTTTTCTGATCCTTACTGATATTATATAAGGTCAGGAAGTTGTTTTTCTGATCCTTACTGATATTGTAACCGCCACTTCTAGCATGCAACTCCCTAAATTGTTTGGGCATTAAAATTTTCCAAAACCTAACTCCCTGAATGTTTGGTTGTTTTTTTTTGCTATTTAGCTATGTAGGGTGGACTAGCTGTTAAGCAACCTTCTGAGGACGTTTTGTAAAGCTTGTCAGCCAATGATAGTTTTTGAAACAAATGCTAAGAGAAACAATGTCCCTAAGCTGCAGTAGGTTTTTTGCCACCAATGATAGTTTTTGCAAAGCATTTTTTAACAGGCAACCTTTGCTAAGTATAAAATTCATAGAAAAAATTGGGCATGACCTTTGCTAATTTTCTATGTCTAAGAGTGCCAGAAATTCGCTCGGAAGGAAATGAATCAACTTCCTCGCGAAACATTGGCATCTCAAAAAGAAAAAACCTGCACAAAAAACCTACCAGCACATATATTTCATGTCACTCTCTCAACACAAAGCTCCAGGTTGCAATGAATTCAACTAGACCTCATCTGCTACATCAAAACAAGTTAAAATACATCGTGAATTTGCTCAGAGCCGAGGTGACGCTTTCAGACTGCATTGGATATAGGTCCGTGTAGATCGCTTGGAGGCGGTTAAAATACATCGTGAATTTGCTCTAATGCTCATCTAATGTCTTCGGTGATTACATTGTGTTCTACCAACCGAATAACGAGATGCACACTTGATGTCAGCCATGATAATGCACACTTGATGCTGCAAAGTCAAGGCATTTCTGCGTTGATCTAGCGGTTTTGGTCTCAACGGGCAGATGAGAACGGATCCACGCACGACCCAATCGTCTTTTCTGAACGTGAAGGAACAGAAGAAGCACTTGCTCCACAAGAACCTAGGGGGCTTACCTGCCCTAGGTTGAAGGCGTCGAGGAAGACAGTGTCGAGCGGCGGCGCTCGATGCAGACGGCGACGGCGCGGCGGCACTCGATGCAGACGGCGACGGCGCGGCTCCTCCTCTCCTAGGTCACGGCGCGCGCGGTCCTCCTCGATGTGCTCCTCGATGCTCCTCCTCTCCTACAACCTCCACACGGCGCGCGCGGCTCCTCCTCTCCTACCACCTCCACAAGGTTCCTCCACGGTGGCGATCGAGCGCGAGGGAGAAGAAAACCAGGCGGATCGAGTGTGGTTCGTCGCACGAAGTGAGGGGATCGAGCGTGGTTCGTCGCGAGCGGGGATGCAAAATGCCTAAGTGTGGAAGAAAACCAGGCGGGCGGGTCCACATGTCATTGATCGAAAGCACATTCTGTGGCGCACCACGAGCCCGTGCGCCACAGAATTATTAGAATTCTATGGCGCACGCTTCCAGGGGTGCGCCACAGAAATGCTTGGGCCTATTCTGTGGCCAAGTGTACGGGGCCACATGTCATTGGGCCGTAGAAATTTCTATGGCGCACCATCAAGAACGTGCGCCACAGAATTCTGTGGATAAATAAATAAAAACACGCACGGTTGTACTTTGACAAATCTGTGTTACTAGTGCAGTGGTTTGATGTGAGGTTCTCACCACCCAGGTTCGAATCTTGATATCCCCCCACATTTTTTAACATTTTATTTAATTATAATTAAAGAAAGAAAACAGTAAATTACAATTACAATTACAAAAATAAAACACACATTTAATATTAGAATATTTTTTATATAAAGTCTCACACACACATATGGTTGTGTAACATACACATGAGCATATTACATAATAAAGTCTTTTTCGTCTCGGTTCCGATCTAGCTTAATTAGCGTCTCTTTCCCTTTTTGTTGGCGACTGGATACTTTATACCGGCCACCTTGAGATTTCTTCGCGTGAACGGACAACCGTGGGTAGGTAGGGATGTCTTCCTTCTTACTTTACCAGTAGTAGGCATGTCGAAGTGCTTGTCGAACTCCTCCTCGATCTTCGGATCACCGTTCTTGTCCAAGTCTTCCTCGTTGGCGTCTCCTTCCATTCCGATGATGCTCCTCTTGCCCCTCCTCACGACAACACGGCTAGGCCTTGACGGGTCGGTGATGAAGAAGCATTGGTCAACTTGGCTAGCGAGTACCCATGGCTCATTTTTCGCGGATGCGTTCTTCGATTTGGCATCGGGTATAACCATTGTGGTGAAATACCGTCCTTCTTTCTTGACATTCTTGGCCCATCTCACACGGAACATTGGCACCACCGTCTCTCCGCAGTAGTTGAGCTCCCATATCTCCTCGATCTTTCCAAAGTATCTTTCTTCCACATTAGTCTCGGCATCGCCATATGATAGCATAGTTACTCCTGAGTTTTGATTTTCGCTACTCATGTCCTTGTCCTCGGTGGAGAATCTGTAACCGGAGATGTCGTACCCCTGATAGGTCCTTACGTTCTGCCCGGGGCCCTGTGATAAGATGTATATGAGTTTTTCATCTTCCGTAGAAGGCATTTTTCTCCGTGCTTCAATCAGTTGACTTTGCTTGAACCAACGCGTGAAGCCGGAGTTGTGCTCTTTGGTTACGTCTCCCATCTTCCTCGGCCCGCCCATTTCAATATAATTCTGATTGATTAAGCTTTTGTGCTCTTCCACGAAAGGCTCGATCAACTTTAAGTGTTGTAGCGCGACCCGGTGAGCCCTATCAAAGTCGTCGCGTCGTTTTTGAATGCCGACATGGACGTCGCGGCAGCCCTCGCGGTGACCGACTCCGTTGAGTCTGCCACGGTGCGTCCTGGTGGACAAACCGACATCCTGATCGTCTTCGGTGCTTAGATAATTGTCGCAGAAAGAGATGCACTCGTTGGTTAGAAATCCTTTGGCCATGCTTGCGTCTGGACGGGCCCTATTGCGAACGTATCCTTTCAGGACACCATTCTGCCTTTCCATCGGCATCATGTAGTGCAGAAACGTCGGGCCGAGATGCCTGATGTCATCAACGACATGGAGAAGGAGATGTACACATATATCACAGAATGCCGGCGGGAAGTAAATCTCGAGCTCGCATAGTATCACCACGATCTCATCCTGTAGCATCTTGAGCTGCCTCACGCCGATCGATTTCCGGGTGATAACGTCGAAAAAGTTGCAAAGGCCAAACAACGTATCACGGACATGCTCGTCCATTATCCCTCGGATCGCAACAGGAAGTATCTGCGTCATGAGCACATGACAATCGTGAGACTTCATCCCGGTGAACCTCTTCTTCGCTAAGTCCAGATATCTGCTTATACTCCCTGAGTATCCGTGAGGAACTTTGACTTCTACGAGGCACCTGAAAAACTGCTCAAGCTCCGGCGGACTCAATGTGAAGCAGGCAGCGGGAAGCACCACGGCGGTGTTCTTCTTAGCCTTTTTGCGGGGAGGACGTTGAGTCCCTTCCGTCTTATCCTCATCGTCATCATCATCATCACTATCGGCGGGGACCTGTAGATTTTTCCTAATGCCAAAATGTTTTAGATTGTATCTTGCTTTCGGCCCATCCTTGGACTTCTCCGAATTGCAAATAGTGCCAAGCAGACTCTCCGTAACGTTCTTCGTAATGTGCATCACATCAAGGCTATGAGGCGCGTGGAGGACCGGCCAGTACTCCAAGTCGTGGAAAACAGATCTCGCTTTCCATACACCCAGCAGCGGCTCTGGCTTGGGTCGTTTCTTTCCCGGCGAAGGGCACTCGTCCCAATTTTTCAGAAGCTCGTCGATTTCTTCGCCGCTCCTAGTGCGCGGGGCTCCATCGGGCTCGTCTTTACCATTGAACAACTCACCGCGTTTTCTCCACGGGTGATCCAGGCGAAGCCACCTTCGAGCCCCTGGGTACACGGTTTTCGAAGACCCAGGATCCCTTGGTAGCTGGAGATGCGGGGTCCCGTCCATGCACTTCACGCAGCCGCAGAATCCGTGGCCGACCTGGGCATATACATACGCGTAACTAGGATAGTCTGTGACCGTCGTCAGCAACGCGGCTCTCATATGGAAATAATCTCTAGTGTACGCGTCCCACGTACGGGGTGGCGTCTTCCACAACGTGTCTAACTCGTCTTTCAGCAGCCCGAGATACAAATGCATGTCGACACCTGGTTGTTTTGGCCCCTGGATGAGAATACTCAAGTGTATGTACTTTTGCTTGGTGCACAGCCACGGGGGTAGGTTGTAAGGCCATACAAACACGGGCCAGCTGCTATGTGTGCTACTCTGGTTGCCGAACGGATTGAGTCCATCGGTGCTCATACCCAGCCTGACGTTCCTCGCGTCGCCCCCAAAACTCGGGAAAGCTATGTCCAATGCTTCCCACTGGGCAGCGTCTGCAGGATGTGTCATGATATAGCCCTTCTCCGGATCTTCTTCCGGCTTCTCCCTTTTTGCGTGCCATTGCATGAGCTTTGCTTCCTTAGGGTCCACGTAGTACCGTTGAAGACGGGGAGTGATAGGAAAGTACCATACCACTTTTCGAGGAATTTTCTTGTTGTTGGTTCCACACTTGTATCGTCCGTGGCCGCACTTCGGACATGTGATTGTGTCCTTGTACTCCCCCCGATAAATTACACAATCATTGATGCAGGCGTGAAATTTTTCGTGAGGTAGGTCAAGAGGGCACACGACTTTCTTAGCCTCGTTGATACTGCTTGGCAATGTATTCCCCTCGGGAAGGCGATCGTGCCAGAATTTCAAGTTCTTGTTGAAGCTCGAGTCGGTCCATTTGTTTTGCGTCTTCATCTTCAGAGCAGCAAGCGTTACATGCAACCGCGTATCCTCGGGGCGGCACCCAGGAAACAACGGAGTCACCCCGTCTATCTCCATTTGCGCCAGTTTGGCTTTCTCCCTAGCTGCAGCTATGTCGTTGCTCGTCTCCTTAAGCAGCAGATCCTGAACATGAGAGTCCCGCAAGGCCGAAATTAGCGGGGTCTCCGTGTTCTCGCCTTCATCGTCATGTCGATCTTCTCCGCCGACATATCCTTCTTCATGATGATCTTGTTCGCCGTCATATCCTCGCTCGCCCTCCTCTTCGTGCACAACTTTTGCTGCCGGCGGCGGTGCCACGTGGTTGCGGTCGTCAAAGAAACCGCGTCTGAGAAGGTGCTCCTCCAATTGTCCGGAATCAGGGTCAATCCAGCGCACGAGTTTGCATGATCGACACGGGCATCTTATCTGCCGCCTGTTGCACCGAATCATGTCCGCCTTCGCGTCTTTTTTGTATCTAGCGATTCGAGCAGAGCTCATTTCTAGTACCATGGTTGCCTGCACAGACACATAGAGAGCAGAAAATTAGAACCACAACGTGCATGCATAGTCGCCGGAAAAATTCGGCATGACCTCTCCTATAAGTAGGACATATGGGGTGCAAAAGTTTGCCGAAATGGAAGTGAATCAACATTTCGGCAAACATCCATGCACCACCGCGCCCGCACGCGCGACAATCGATCGGTCCACCTGCACATGCATGACAAACACCCATACACATCGATCGATGGCCACACAAGACATATGCACCTCCAACTATACTCACCGAGTAGATTCGATACCGACACGCGCGAAAAGAGCGAGGGAGAGGGAGGGACCGGAGTATAGATGCAAGGTAATTAGGCCCCCCCCCCAACAACAACAAACTTCACCAACAATTATACATCGAATAAATAGGTTCACCTACCTAAAAAGGAGAACTAAATGTGTAAAAATAGAGTGGAGAGAAGGGGGGGGCGAGTGAGCAACATCCACTTGCTATGAAGTGAGTGGGGGGGGGGGAGAGAGGGGGCTGCCACCTTTATGTGCACAGTGCGCAAATTTCTGTGGCGCACCAGTATGCTATTCTGTGGCGCACTGCGCTGGTGCGCCACAGAAACAACATATTCTGTGGCGCATTGGGCAGGATGCGCCACAGAATATGGTGTTTCTGTGGCGCACCAGTGCAGTGCGCCACAGAAGTTTCCCTTTCTGTGGCGCACGCGTCAGGGTGCGCCATAAAAATATGGCCTCTGACATCCAGCCCAATGATTGGTGTGGGCCCCGCACGCTTTCTGTGGCGCACGTCCACCACATGCACCACAAAAATAGTTTTTTCTGTGGCGCACCCTGAGACATGCGCCACAGAATAATATTTCTGTGGCGCACCAGATAGAGGTGCGCCACAAAATCCATTCCATAGAATGGCAATTCCCTACTAGTGTAGTGCGTTAGATAATATCGATGAGTTTATATAGAGTGGTTAAGGGGTTCCGGAGAAGTTTCGGGGACTTCCAATATAAAGGGGGAGTGCCCGAAGAAGTTTTGGGGGCTGTAAGTTGGGCCCCAGTGGCTTCACAAAATGGTACACATCGTTCCGGTATTTTTCCTGAATTATTTGCAGAGAAAAAGGAGAAAAGAAAAAAAGAAAAGAAAAAGAAAAGAGTAGGAGGGAGGTAGAGTTGGACTCCACCTCACCCCAATCCGAGTTGGGCTAGGTGAGGGGTCGGCGACCTCCTCATTGTTGCGACCACCTTCTCATTGCTCAACTAGGACCCCTCTCCCTTTAGGAAGTCTCCCCCTCCTCTCATTATATGAAGAACCACAAGGCTCCAAGCAAAACACCAATTGGCTCTCAAGCCTCTCTCTCTCTCTTTCTCTAGAAGAATTAGAGGGTCTAATTAGAACTTCCAATTATAGCTCCTATAATTAAATTAGAGCTTCCTATAGTTGAATTAGAGTTTCTTCTAATTTGGTTTTGAGTTGTCCTCTCCCGATTAGACCTAGCTTCTAATTACTCGCTCTCTCTCTCATGTGTTGACAACTCCACCATCATATACACCTAAAGCGTCTAGTCCTGGATGGCAACGCGCTGTAGACTTTGTCCCGACGTATGTGTAGATGCTTTCATAGGGGTAACACATGAGACCCTCACTCTTCTGAATCAAGGTGCTGGATACGGGGAGTCGGCAACATCGTCACCCACCGGCTTGTGCGTGAGGATCTTCTACAGGCATCATGGACATCGTCATTGACACTTCTTTCTCTCCTACGGCATGTGGTACACCAACTCGGGAACTAGATGTTGAAATTTATATTCACTTGTATCTTGATAGCAAGGTCTTGGTTGTTGCGTAGCATGCATGGCGGGATTTTTTAATCCCCATTGCACAACCCAGCAGTGGTATCAGAGCTGTCTATGCGTAGGTACAAGATCTGATCTAGAGCACCAATGAGTACGGGCATTGCATAAGTTTGTGCAACTACATTGGAAAGTTCTCCAACGTTTATATTATTAATGATTGCTTCCGAACAAGCTTTATCATTTTTTCTCACAAAATATCGAGATTTTTATAAACTTCTGGCAATCCTATGACGTTCGAGTTGCCACTGGCATATCACGTTTAGTCTGAAGAAGTGCTTTAGTATATTTGGGTCTCTTTGTAGTCGGTCTTGTAAACAGTATTGTGCAAGGGGCATGTGGACTGGATCCACACGGGGGTCATGGTTATGAATAAGATTAGATTGGATCCATGCAATGTCAATCTAGCAACGTGAATAATCATGACTTATGAATGAGTAAGTTACTTGACTGTTCGTTTCGTAGATCCTACAACCATGATAAAAGATGCAATACAAAAAATGAGGGACGTCTAACTCTGTTTCGTAGGAAACATGATGTGGTATAGTCTTGAAGTTTAGAATTTTGAGATGTTTTACCTCACACCGTTTTTTAGCTACCAAACCATCCTAAACCCGATCATGGCGATGATGGGAAAGGAGAATGATTTTGCTTGTCGTGAACCTCGACATGTCACCGCCAACGCAGGATCTATCGGAGATGAAGGAGGACTATATTACATCACTAATTTTCCTCGTGCAAGTTTTAATTGTTTCCTTTGTGTCCCTTTGATTGCACAGTAGACATGATTATTAGGGTGATTTCTCATAAAATATCAAGGTAGATCATGTTCTCCCAACTGTATAACCATCAAGATGATTGGGGTTCATTCCCATCACCTAGATATAGGGATCAACGTGTTATTATGGTCAGAAGGTGGGCATCAAGATGATCCAAACTTATCACTTGTATATAGGGGTCAGTATGACATCACTTGTTGTAGCAAGATCAGTTTGTTTTTATTACGCTCGGGAATGAAAGTCGTGAGCTCAAAGCACATACACTGAAAGATGAAGCGGAAATCACGGTGTTAGTGATTGGCAAGTTATCCTACCCGTTGTAAGCTTATAGCCATCAAGGTTGAAATATCCATTGGTTATAAATTGAGCGTGGATTCCATAATACATTAAATTATAATAACGAGGAATATCGGATTTAGTGGGAGCACATAGTTAATTATTTTAACGTGTGCTTGGGAAATAATTATGAACATGTCTAAGTGAACTATTAAATTGTTGTAGATCCAGGACTCGTAACTCACCCGGTATTAACCTTGGTCCAGTAGAGAAGAACCACTTGTTGTCAATGGAAGTACCTATGCGGATTGGGTCTGTGCCCCGAGAATTGTTCTCAGGGGTATCAAGAAAGAGTATGTCCACGATGCCCTTCTTCTAGAGGATCTCGATGATGATGCTTTTGATGCTGAAAAGGATGCACACACCTTGAGGAGTTATGATACAATAAATGTTCAATGTCTCATGTTGACATGCATCAATCCCGAGTTACAGAAACAATTCGATCGTACACCCGCGTATGATATGATTGTTGCACTCACGAACATGTACCAAACACAAGACAATACTCAACGTTATGAGATAACGAAGGCTTTATGGTCATGTCACATGGCAGAAGGAAGCTCAAGTGAGCGAGCATGTAATCAAGATGTTTGGTTACTGGACAAGGTTTCAGGCTTTGGGATTTCCAATCCCGCCTGATCTGTGTACAGATTTGGTGTTGACTTCACTCCCACTGTCTTACAACGTTTTCATCATGAATTACAGCGTGAATGAGATGGAGAAAACACCAAATGAGCTCCTTGCTATGCTGAGAAAAAAACCGAAAGGGCAAAGGTTCTAAAGCACAGAATAAGCCCAAGTTTTATACACAGAGTTAGATTGAATGCTTTTTTTGTAAAAGAAAGGGCATTGGAATATGATTTGTAAAATCTACCTCAAGCAAAAGAAGAAATTTACAAAAGGTCATAAAGGTATAAGAGTTATACATGAATGATACTTATCATTATTACTAGTATCAATTGCTAAAATTATTTTACACATTCAATATAGGAGCTACAGAAAGTAAGGAGGCAGAATAATAAAAGGTGTTGATAAGCGTCAAGTTGTGCGCATAAAGGATCAAGACATCTCCACTTTTATATTTATAATTCAGAAGATTTATGAGTTTCGGCTCAATATATTGTAATAAGGTTGCATGTTTGGCGACCTAATAATTCTATGGATTAATAGGACAAAGTCCTTATTATCTTATGATAATATTATAGATTTATTCTAAACTATTGTGTGATTGAGTTGACACTATACCTGGGCATGGGCAGCCCGGCCCAACCAGCCCGGCCCGGCCCGGCCCGAAATTCCCGGGCCTAGGCCCGACGTGCTTTTCCATGGATCGGGCCTGAGCCTCAATTTCTAGGCCCGATGCATGTCCGGGCCGGGCCTGGGCACTGATTTTTGCTGTTTTAACGAAGAAGCCCGGCCCAAGGCCCGAAAGCCCGTCATTTTTCCCGCCTACGGGCCGGGCCTGGGCACGGAAACTAGGCCCGACTGTCGGGCCGGGCCGGGCCTGGGCCTTGGGTTTGTGCTGCGGGCTTTTTTAGGCCCGGCCCGATACATGGCCAGGTATAGTTGACACCACCTTCATGTGGCATTATGATTTTTTTTTTCGAGGGTATGCAATTGCATACCTGATTTTTATAGAAGAAGAGAAATAACATACAAGACGGTCGACAGCGCTAGTTGAACACAACCATGCTGTCAGACCCACTCCACACCACGCCACACCTAGGCAACTACTCGCGAATTAGGGCTCCCACTCCAGCTCCAGCCTCATTCCATATTCTTAGCTCTGCAATGATGCGAGAGGCAAGAATCTCCTCATTACATATTTGATTGGTGTTGCTGAAAACCCTCGCATTACGCTGTTTCCAGATGTGCCATGTAATGATGGTAACTAAGGTGTCGATCGACTTCCTCTGCTTATCTCTAAATCTCTCTCTTACCGTCAACCACCAGTTCTCCAGAGTATCGTCCTCCGTGGGTGTCGGGAGCTGTAATCGCAGCATACCCAAGTATCTCCACCAAACTTGTCTTGTGAACACACATGTCACCAGGATGTGATCTGAGGATTCCAACTCTTGGTCGCACATCTTGCAGATGTTGGGGTGATCCTGCAAACCATGTCTCGCTCTACGGTCAGAGGTCCAGATCCTGCGTTGGGTGGCTAACCACATGAACAACTTGCATTTAGCCGGAGCCCAACACCTCCAAACTCCCTTAGCAAGGGGGAAACCAATCTGCCCCACCATAAGGGCTTTGTAAGTGGAACTCGCCGAGTATCTCCCAGTGGCAGAGAATGGCCAAACGAACTCATCCTCCAAGGATACATCCCGTGGTACCTCCTGAATGGCCAGCCAGAGCTTAACACCTTGTAATGCCATCTCCATAGTCCAGGCTCCTCTACAATCGCCAACCCATCTGTTATCTGTCAGAGCTTCCTGTAAAGTCCTCTTGTTTGTCGTTCTAGAGATGACAGCGGCCCTCAACAAGGGGGCTAACTCATGAATGGCCACCCCTCCAAGCCATCTGTCTTTCCAGAAAAGCGTCTTCTTCCCGTTACCTACTTTGATGCGGGCAAGGCTGTTAAACACCTCGGCAGCTAAGGTGTCTTTGAGCATTGGCAACCCCTTCCAAGGTCTCGAATCATCGGTCCTCCTCAACCACTCCCATCTTGCTCGTAGAGCCAGACCCTGAGTCTCTAAATTTTTAATGTTTAGGCCCCCAAAACAATATGGCTTGCACACATTCTCCCAAGCCACGAGACACTGACCTCCGTGCGCTGACTCCGAGCTTACCCAAAGGAGCCCTCGCATCCATTTGTTGATTTCTTCTAGTAACCAACAGGGGGCCTCGGCCACTAACAGTTGATGCACCGGTCACGCTGCTACCACAGATTTGACCAAGGTTAATTGCCTTGCTCTGACAATCATCCCATTTCCCAAGCCGGTACGCACTTCAGCACCTGATCCAACATAGGCTGTAACTCGCTCTTGGTCAAAGGACGCAGCGCTAACTGCAATCCCAAATATTTAATTGGGAATTGAGCAATTTTACATCCTAGCACCAAGGAGACTAAGTTGTCATCCAACTCCTCTCCCCGAATGAGTGTTGCTGCAGTCTTAGCATAGTTTACTTTCAAACCCGATGCCTCTCCAAAAATGCGCAAGATCTCCCTCACGACCAGAAGATCCGACTCCAGTGGCCTCACGAATAGCACCACATCATCCGCATAGACCGAAACACTCTGCATTTTCGAGCAACCTGCAAGCGGTGCGAACAAGCCCTCACCCACCGCCTTAGCCACTGACTGCGAAATGACCTCCATTGCCAGCACAAACAACATCGGGGATATAGGATCCCCCTGGCGCAGGCCCCGAACGTGAGAGATCCGCTTGCCCGGTACCCCGTTGACCACCACCTTAGTGCTTGCCGTGTTTAACAGGATCGCGATCTGCCTACACCACCACTCGCTGAACCCCAGATGTCTAAGCACTTCGAACAAGAAAGCCCAAGAGAGCGAATCAAAAGCTCTAGAAATGTCCAGCTTCAGAAGCACCCCTTTCTCTCTCCTGGTGTTGATTTTGCGCGCGAGCTGACGCACCAAAATGAAATTATCATGCAGACTCCTCCCTTTGATGAATGCGGACTGGTTCGCACTCACCAGCATACCCAGTTTGCTTCTCAGGCGGTTGGCCAACAGCTTAGAGAAAAGCTTGGAAAAGCTATGCACCAAACTAATAGGCCTGTAATCTCCGATCTCCCCAGCATCTTGCTTCTTGGGAATTAGCGTAATCAGCGCTTTGCTAAGCTTGGAAAACCCTCTCCCATCCTCCACTGCCAACTTAAGCAAAGCTGCCATGATATCTGGCTTTATGACGCTCCAAGCTCTATGATAGAAAGCTCCGATAAAACCATCCGGTCCTGGAGCCCGGTCTGGTGGTAATTCTTTGATGGTGTCCCACACCTCCTCCTCGGAAAATAGGCCATCCAACTCCTGCAGCCCAAGGTGTTGTAGGCCAATAAACTCCAAGTCAATGGAATGCTCCTTGGTCTCCAGCTTTCCCAGAAGACTCTGGTAGGCCTCAAAGAATACTTCCTCCTTCTGAGCTTGATCCGTGATCAGATCTGCCCCAACACGAACTGCGGGAATAAAGCTCTTGGCTCTCCTACCGTTGGCCACCGCATGAAAGAGCCTTGTATTAGCATCTCCCTCTTTCAGCCATCTCAGCCTCGACCTCTGCCTAGCCATGGTCCGCTCCAGTGAGGAGAGTCCCAAGATAGACAATTTGAGCGTGCGTCTCAACCAAACCTCCCCCAATGACAATTGCCTCCTGTCTTGAGCAGCCTCCAGTCTGAAGATGATTGTATTTGCAATAGCCAGCTGGACTTTTATGTTACCAACCTTCTTTTGGCCCCAAGATTGAAGGTGGGAAGCCAAGTTCCTAAAGAGTGCATCCAGGCGCTTAAAAAGATCTAAAATTTCCGCGTCACACACCCAACCTTCTTGGACCGCTTCCTCAAACCCCTCCAACTTCAGCCAGAACAGCTCAAATCTGAACCTCCTTAGGTCTAACTGCGGCTTCCAAAGAAAGATGTAGAGGTGTATGATCAGATATGTTGCTAGATAACGCTTGTAGAATGCAGTCAGGGTAAAGAATGTCCCAATCCACAGAGGCAAGCGCACGATCAATACGAGTCATGGTTGGGACGGCCCTCTCATTGCTCCAAGTGAACATCCTCCCATGCAGATAAATGTCCCTCAGCTCATGAGCATTCACGAATTTTCTAAAACGACCCATCATGTTCCTGTTCAAATTGGCGTTGTTCTTTTTTGCTGCAGATAGGATCATGTTGAAATCGCCCACGATGATCCAAGACCCCGCACAAAGTGAACGTCGCTCAGCTAACTCCTGCAGGAATTGTATTTTCTCTGCGTCAGATTGTGGGCCATACACCACCGAGAGCCACCATCTCTTATTCTCCTTTGTGGTAATTTCACCTATCAGCGTGTGTGAATCGATGCTCACATGGGAAAAACTAAGGACAGTCGTGTTCCAAGCCACAAGAACTCCCCCTCGAGTTTCGATGGCAGGTAAGAACTCAAAACCATCAAAGGACGGGCCAAGACACTGCAGAATTGTGAAGCGGTCAACTGTATTCAGTTTAGTTTCCTGCAAACGCACCAAGTTTACATGCAGGGACTCCACAAACTCTCGAACTGCGTTTTTCTTTGCTGGCTCATTCAGGCCACGCGGGTTCCAGCTCAAAATGTCTATGTTTGGATCCATAAATATGCATCTAACACTCCACTCCAAGCCAGGCCCAGGCAACTCAATGTGCGAGGATCGCCTGGCTACTAGACTCCTGTAACGCATCAAGCGGTGGCATCTTCTTGCCAAAGATTGACGCCACCACACGCAAGTGCTTGTCCTGCATAGGTGAGTCGAAAAGATTCCTGAATTCCTGCAGGGCAGCCTCATCGACCAACATGTTCTCGGGCACCACTCCAAGTGCTTTAAGGAGCACTGTCTCGGCCGCGGAAGCTTTCTTGAGCGGCTTGCTAGCTGGGGCAGGCACACTCGACACACTAGAGCTCCTTGTGTGACGCCGTGGTGTATATGCTACAACAGCGGTGGGAACTCCCACGGAGGACTCCACTTCTCGGAGTAGCGGGGGTGCCAACTTCTTCAGCAAGTTAGCATAAAATGCCTTCATCCTGCTGAACTGAGCCGAGTACGGGGGCGGGGATCTGCGAATTGTGACGAAAGGCGCGGTCTCCACCGCCTTCGAAGCACTAGCCTCAGACTCCACTTTGATCTCCTCACTCTGAGCAACCGATGCCTTCTCCCTCTCTTGAGTGTCCACGTGGGACGAGAGAGAAACTTCAAAGAACTCGTCCTCCTGTGCTAAGCGAAAATTAGCGGCCGCAACCGCACCGGGATTGACATACGGTTTCGGGAACTGTGCCTCGCTCGAAGTGTCAAACCAATCC
This sequence comes from Alopecurus myosuroides, assembly GCA_028641055.1. Taxonomy (NCBI): domain Eukaryota; kingdom Viridiplantae; phylum Streptophyta; class Magnoliopsida; order Poales; family Poaceae; genus Alopecurus; species Alopecurus myosuroides. The sequence continues at coordinate 515,085,356 of CM054058.1, read as the reverse complement.
TGACCCCCAACGCCCTCCACCGATTGCAGCTCCCTGGGGCCCGCCACACAGGCGGATGCACCCTCTGCCAGAACCGATCCAGTCTCATCAATGGTTGCGGGACCCATCCCTCGGGCGGAAGGAGCAGGAGAAAGAACCTCCTTTCCTTCCACTCCACGCGGCGCCAGCTCCGTGGCTGCGCCCGCTTGCAACCTCGCCTCGGGATCCCCTCCACAACCTGTGGACTCCTGACCACTAGCGACAACGATTCCGGGGCCCACCATAAAGGCAGCTGCACCCAATCGTCTGCTATCCTTTCTGCTGATTCCACGCTGTGCCAACTCGTTGGCAGCTGGTGCGCTCACGTCCAACACGTGACTCCGCACAGGCGTAGTACCTCCCAAAGCGAGCCCAACGGACAAATCCACCTCGGGATCAGCGCTTCTTTTCGCTTTATCAGAAGCTGCGGCAGGAGGATCAGGGTGGGCCCGCCCCACTTCCCTCCATTCTTTACGGAAAGACACGCTCGACGAATGAGGACTCCCCGCTTTTTCAACCACAACCGGCCCCACCACCATCTTTCCTTTTTCTTTATCAGAATGGCAGGGCGCAGCCGCAGGATACGCTGCCTCTCTGGCAGGCGTGGGGACGGTTCGTTCCACCCCCTGTGTTGACCGATTCCCAGCGACTGGACGCGCATCTCTCCACGGCCCAGACGATGCCAAGTGGCAAGATGGGAGAGGCCAAACGCTGTTCCGGGCCCTGGCAGGAACAAGGGGTCCCACCACCCTTTCCACGTGTGGCGCAGCCATTGGCGGGATACGCCATGCCAACGCGGCTTCGCCATCCTGCGCATGCACGCGCTCTCCCGGCGACGCAGAGGGGCCGGCGGCCGCGCTCCGGCGGTCCAGCGAACCCCGTTTCCACGGGAATTGGTGCCACCGCCTCCTTCCAGCGGGTCCATCGTTCTCGTCGTGATCCCTCCGGGCTCCACGAGACGAGCCACCCCCTTCCGGCGAGTCCCAAGCTCGGCCGCTCGCCGCGGTGTTCGTCTCCTCCACGCCATCCAGGTGTATCAGCACCTTGTAGCTCAAGGTCTCCAGCACCTCGGCGTTCACCCCCGGCGTCGCACCACGGGAACAGACCGACTCCGGCGACAGAGGCGGAGGCGGCGTCCTATCTCCGGAACTCCCTGGCTCGGGGATCACCAAGGTGCGCGCCACCGGAATTGCGTCGAGGTGTGAGGTCCAGGCGATGAGCTTGAACAGGGCCAGGTCGTCGCGAGAGCTTGTCTCCGGTGCAAACTCGCCCAACACGCAGGATGTACCGAGCAAATCTTCCACCACCTCCACCGCCCAGGCATGCGGGGCGATCCCCACGAGCACAAGGCTCACCTTCTTCTCCAGCGCGCCGCTGATGGCTTGATCGCGTCTACTCCAAGGCCTGAAGAAGAGCGTGAATCCATCGCAAGACAACGACGGTCTGCTCGCAGCCCTACTCCGGCCTTCCTCGTCGGCGAACGTTAGGAGGAAATCCGCCGGGTGGAAGGCATGAACCGAGACGCGCTCGCTCGAGAGCCCCAAACGCGCCTCGAGTGCCGATGCCACCTGCTCGCACGAGACCGCCGGCCGTGCGCCTCCGATGTATGCCACCAGCGCGAAGCGCAGCCGGTTCTCCAAGTCGTTCATCTCCGGCGACCTTCGCACGATGCAGATAGGTGTCTCCGGATCGACGGCGGTCGGCGAAGGCCAGCCCACCGCTCGCTGCGCCTCCAACGCCGGCGAGGCCCACGCTCGGGGGGGGGGGGGGGCGACAGTGGCCGCCGCGCAGCCGTGGCCGCAGCGGCACCTCTGTACGACCCCTCCTCACTGGACCGCGGCGGCACGAATGGCATCGCCGCTCAGGCACGGTTCGCCAACAGAGCTCGCTGGAGTTCCTCCTCCTCCGCCACCGGACTTCGTGGCCTTCCGCACCCACGGGCGTCATGCCCCTCCTCCCAGCATCGGTTGCACACGGTGGCACCCGTGCACTCCGCCTTGACGTGGCCTGGGCGATAGCATTTGAAACATAGGCCCTGCAACTCCGGCGGGACCGGCGACCTTGGAGGCTGCGCAGCGAGGGCGGCGAGCGCTGCTTCCGCCGCTCGCTGGACGGCCTTTCGTTTCCGCCACAAGGATTTGCGGGACGGCGCCTCCGGCGCCCACGTGATCCTCTCCTTGACTCCTCTAGCTACCTCGACGACGGGCTCCACCTCCGCCCGCGAGGTCACCACGTCCTGGCCGCCCGAGGCCGCCGGCGACATCGAGTCGAACGAAAGCCCCAGCCCAAAGACAATTGGTCTCCCCATGGAAGCGCTGGAAGCAGCAGACCCCGCCCTCGGACTATGGAACCCCTCGTCGCCTCGCTGGCCACCCACGGCCAGCTGCGGACTCGGTCTCGCCGCGCGGGGGGGGGGGGGGGGACATACTGCGGCGGCGCTCAGAGCGGTGGACGTCGGGGCCGGAGTGGCCGCCGGCGTTGGGGAGGGATATGGTGGAGCGCGCGGGCGGGGAGCTTTCCACTAAAGATAATATGGCACTATGATTTCAACAACACATCATTTACATGATGAAAGTTTGAGATATTCAGTGAAGTACTTAATAAATTTCAAACTTCTTTGAAGGGTGAATTTGTATGCGTTTACAAGCACATAGAGAACTCAGCAAAAGGAGTTATTGACGATACTCTTGTCAATAATAGAAGGACTTCACAAAGTTTTAGAAGTTATATCTTAGTGGTGTCTCGAAATTTTTTAAGTCATAATTTGACTAAGGACGATAAAGTCAAACACTAACAAGCATTCTTTTACAAATAGTTCTGGATATTACCCATGGAATAATATAGTTAATTAAATTTTATTTATAGCAAAAAATTATTGAATGTACTTTGTGTCATAGTTTTGAAAGACAAAATATAATAGATACATCAGTCTTAGAATCAAAAATTTCTGAAATAGTGACACTTGATCCTAAGATTAAAAGAACAACATTATACTTTGTTCATTGTTCCAATTTTACATTAAAAATCCTCATATAAAAGCACCACATAAGTAACAAAGTTTTGTTACCGGGTATATGTGATTCGTAAGGAATCAATTCCTTGTCTAATTCTGTGGGAGGATACTATTTCTTGAAGGGATTAATGAATCTCCGGAAATAGTTATCAAAGTTATGCAAGGGGAAGCAATTCCAATTGACAATTTTTTTAGACTAATGCCAAGGTCCATTGCGGTTTTAAGGCATGGCTGCTTACTAAGAAAATACAAAACGATGAAAGCACACAAAAGTTTCAAGTCAACCTGAATAAAGGATGTGCACGTAATTAGTAAATAAAATAGAAGGGCTCAAATGTCCAATTGATTTGGAGTAAAAAAGTAGTTTATACAGTTATGATCAAGTTGAAAAACTTGAAGGAATTCCTGTTAGAATATAGGGATCATAAAGCTTGTTTTTTCTTAAATAGTTTTATGACAAAATCAAGAGTTGACTACTAAAAGATCTTGTGATCTCTAGCAAAGATTTAGAGATTTATATAATTAGTATGTATGAGATATTAACAAAAACAAATTCCTTTGAAGGAAAGGTAATAGTGTTTGTGTACTAAGTACAACTCGAGGGTTTTTCTTAAATACAGAGCTAATTATACAAGAGCCAAAATTTGTTTATTTAAGCCACATAGTATAAAGATTCTGTAGTGGAAATATAATTTATGAAATAAAACAAGTGTTGTTTTGACTTTATGGAAAATTATATAGGTTTGGTTTTCTTTAAATTCAATTGGAGTTAATTTGATGATATATTAGTTGTTGGAAATCATTGAAGGATTTTTTTGATAGAAAAGTTGCATCGTTAAAACTATTATTTTCATTCAAAAAGGTATACCGGTATTTACATGCACGTAGCGCTGTTCATTCAAAACCTGTTAAGAGGATATTGAGATACATGAAACGGACCACGAGTCTCAGATTGACTTCTAGGAAAACCTCGTCTACTCCAGTAAATGCATTCCTTAATGCTGAATGGGCAAGATGTGTAAATGATTGAAAATCTAGAGGTGGCTTTTGCGGTTTATTTCGGATATAATTTCATTTCTTAAACCACTAGAAAACAAGCAATAATCTCTGGATCCAGTTAAGACTATTGCTCGTGGTCTGATAATATAGGAGAAACATATCTTTGAGCTAACCATGTGTTTCATACAAGAACAAAACAAATTGAAATAGATTTTTGTTTCGTAAGAGAACGGTTAGCAAAAAATTTCTTGATACCAGATTTATTTCCTCACCAGATCATCTGGTAGATGGCTTCTCGAAGTCCTTACCTACACTGAAGTTTGAGAATTTAAACATAATCTCAACCTTGGAAAGGTTATGGTTGAGGAGAGGAGTCATGTCCTTCTCCTTTGACACTACCAAAGCGACCACCAAGAGAAATGAGATATTAACAAAAACAAATTCCTTTGAAGGAAAGGTAATAGTGTTTGTGTACTAAGTACAACTCGAGGGTTTTTCTTAAATACAGAGCTAATTATACAAGAGCCAAAATTTGTTTATTTAAGCCACATAGTATAAAGATTCTGTAGTGGAAATATAATTTATGAAATAAAACAAGTGTTGTTTTGACTTTATGGAAAATTATATAGGTTTGGTTTTCTTTAAATTCAATTGGAGTTAATTTGATGATATATTAGTTGTTGGAAATCATTGAAGGATTTTTTTGATAGAAAAGATGCATCGTTAAAACTATTATTTTCATTCAAAAAGGTATACCGGTATTTACATGCACGTAGCGCTGTTCATTCAAAACCTGTTAAGAGGATATTGAGATACATGAAACGAACCACGAGTCTCAGATTGACTTCTAGGAAAACCTCGTCTACTCCAGTAAATGCATTCCTTAATGCTGAATGGGCAAGATGTGTAAATGATTGAAAATCTAGAGGTGGCTTTTGCGGTTTATTTCGGATATAATTTCATTTCTTAAACCACTAGAAAACAAGCAATAATCTCTGGATCCAGTTAAGACTATTGCTCGTGGTCTGATAATATAGGAGAAACATATCTTTGAGCTAACCATGTGTTTCATACAAGAACAAAACAAATTGAAATAGATTTTTGTTTCGTAAGAGAACGGTTAGCAAAAAATTTCTTGATACCAGATTTATTTCCTCACCAGATCATCTGGTAGATGGCTTCTCGAAGTCCTTACCTACACTGAAGTTTGAGAATTTAAACATAATCTCAACCTTGGAAAGGTTATGGTTGAGGAGAGGAGTCATGTCCTTCTCCTTTGACACTACCGAAGCGACCACCAAGAGAAATAAGATATGTCACCTTTTCACGCGACAACGATGCGTTTCCATCGCCAATCTTCGTCTTTCCAGACCTCTAAAGTGGTTTGTCGGAAGCAAAACCATTCGTGTTGAAAGAATTCGACCTGGGCAACGCATCCCCAGACACGCCATCGAACTCTAGAACTCACATCCTCGCACGACTACGACAGCAAAGGAGTAAATCAGAACTCTCAGCCTCCAACCATAAACCTAGCACATGATGCACCATCTTTGAGCTGTCACATGTGCAGACCGGATGACATAACCTTGATGCTCCACCATAACGACTCAGAAAATATCATAGCAACGAGCACATAGAAGAAGGACAGACACACTTGATGTGGTCGCCGCCGCCACCGCCACCGCTCCTCGCTCATACCATTTGTGAACCCTAACACAGCCGATCTGAATGATCGGAAAATACACGATGCCATAAATTCCGAGACGCCGCTATAAAGAGCACCGCTAGTGTGGAAATGGAGATGAGGTAGAATTATTTATTCGGGCGGCGCTGCCACACCCCAATGGCGCACTACGAGCTACAAAATCAAACCGTAGATACAGAGCCGGAGAACTAAACGGAGGAAGGTTTCATCCGGTTTTTTTTGTACCTTTTCACCCATACTATGTATACATTTCTGTCCACCCCGTTTCGGCCTTCCGTACGCAAGTTTTGTTCTATCGCATCCTTGGAATCTGTTCACGATATGATAAATCAAATGTTCAGAATCTGTTCAGGATACGATCGATCCAATCTGTCTTGGACGCGTATACAAAGCATTATCCTAGGCGCCACCTATAGCATGTAGCGTCTTTATTCATCGTTGTTAGCTGTTACAGTACTGATCCTATATGAAAACATGTCAAACCTCTCCCAGTCAAACGCGATCGATTCCGATCTCTAGCTAGAATCCTCGTTGCCATGTCCTCATGTACGAGCTATATAGGGTTCATGAGGTCAGAGTGGGCAAAGCCTGCTAGGGGCCACTGCCCTCGGACGACATGATCAGAGAGAGCTGGGTCTTCTTCGTCAACGAAGAGATGGTGCGCCGAGCTTGATGAGAACATCCAGCTCGCCCTCATCCGCAACGTTGAAGACTATGGCCTCATCCGCAAACGCCTACCAATCTGTTCTCGGCGCGCGTTCGATCAAATGATCGTATTGGCTCTGTGTATTAGAGCGGAACGTGACTTTGCGTTGGTTGATCGATTGCCTCCTGCACGGGCTTTTTCCATGCCATCACGAATGACACTTTTAAGCTTTGAATGAAAGTAGTAGTATCTAGTCCCAATGATGGAAAAGAGCGCTAGGAAATTATCGTCTCGCTTAGAATCTTTACCTAATAATAAAGAGAGGAAGGCTTCTTCCGGTCCAACATCAATTTTACCGTATTACCCTCCCACCAAATCTTTACCAAGGCTTCTTCATATTTTCGTCCATCGTGTGACGGTTCCTTTCGCACATCCTATCCTGATCCAGTTGCTAAAAGCTTGTTTCCGTCCACCTTGCGGCAGATAAGTTAGAGTCCAGCACACACCCGCTTTGACAAAAGATATAAGTTAGAGTCCAGCACACACCCGTTTTGACAAAAAAAATAGTCCAGCACGCACACGCGACACAACGCACTGCCTTAGGGCTGACCTGCAGCTCCGTATATAAAACAAGGGTCCAAAGATAGTCCGTACAGTAATACGCAGACACAACTCGCTAAATCACGGTCACGCCGAGGCCCTATATATGATCGGAGGAGACGTGCACACGACATCGACGATATCGCCAAGACCATCGTCGCTCAGCAGGCTTTGGACCAGACGAGACGATCTCAGCAGAGCCTCGCAAACGCAGAGATCGCCGCTAAACTCAGCCACCAATTGGCTAATGCGACGGTGCCGGCGGAGGAGTCGCTGATGCTCGCAAACGCGCATCTCCTCGCCAATCTCAGCTAAGCGGTTGGTCAAATCGAGGACGTAGATCACAATCGTTTATGTCCTAGCCATCTTACTGGGTCGCTACCCCTGCTCACTTGCCATTGGCAGAGCTCACACCCGAGCTGCTAGGGAGCTGCGGAGAACACAGACGACTCCATGGTCCAGCTCGTGCACATGCATGGTTTCTCCAGCGGCTAGATTTTTCATGCAAACTTGTTAGCTGACTAGAGTCCATGTACAGATCTGGACAATACAAGCAGCTTGAGCCGGCTCTACGTGCATCTGCATGCATAGGTTGGTTTTTAGTATACGTGATGTATGCGTGAATTTATTTCACGACTCACTGATGTGGCGAGTTGGCAGCCTTTCCTTCATGGCTCCATGGGCCGCTCACGCCCGTCGTTGAGTGTGTCTCCAGTATCTCTTCAACAAACTCGATGTCTCATCCCGGGCCACATCTTCTATCCGCGAGGTGCATGTACCCCCTAGCAGTTCTGAAAAATTTATAAAGACACCACGACGTCGAAGACGATTGTAACTATGCATGCCACCACAACTCTAAACAGCCCATGTCGTTCAGAACCAATGAGTCAAGATGAAAAATGTGGGCATTGCCCAATTACCATGCTACTAGGTATGTCCCTTTTTTTCACCCGTTGCAACGCACGGGCAGTTTTGCTAGTTAAATACAAAAAATGTATACAAACCAAACTTGAATTGCATTTTCATCCAAGAATCAACTTTGTATACTTTATTGAAATTCACCCGAGGCACAAACCTATGACACACTATAATTCATAATATTCGTCACTTTCTTGGCATTGTCAATAAATTGCACAACAACAATAAATATCTGAACAGTAGCTCTTATTCCCTCGCATGCCCCTCCTGTCACAGAAAAACTGACACTGTTGATTATCGCCCGGCATTGGTCTTGTTCGACAATATGGAAAAGGTGTACAAATATCCTCCATTAGAGCAGGACCTGCCCACAACGAAGTATAGCATCCCCGTTAGTATAAGCATATGTTGTACCTGAATAACCAAGGTGTGTTCATATGTTGTATAAAACAAGTCCAGTATAAATATTGAATGTACCTTTGTTTCTCCCAGTTGCATCACATGGCAGTAAAGCGGTAGACATCATCAGAAGAACTGCCAAGAATAGAACCTTCCTGTTGTTCTTGATAAGTTCCATCTGGGAGTGGTTTCCAATTTCCTTTTGCTCCGTCTGTTTGAATACTTCTGAAACTAAGATCTTACGGTGGTATATAAAAAGAGGCACCATGAGTTGTTGGGGTATGTTTCCAAACCAGATATAACAAAAAAATATTTTGCAGACAATTTTTTCTTAAATTGTTCTAGATTTCCATATCTGAAATATTAATTGTCTGAAATACCGTTATTGCAAATCTTATTAAATTGTGAAAATTATTATTTTCTTCATGAATTTGCTGCATATAAATTTAATCATTGCCATTAAAGAATATGTTTGCCACGTCTTGAAACGTATCTTTTAGGATTCGCTTGTTATTAATTAGCTCTTGAGCTGTGAAATCTTCACAATAAACAATGCATTTAGTGCTGAACGGAAATACCATAAATTTACATAATGTGTACTCTCTCCGTCCACGGATAAGTGTGTATCTACTTTTACACTTAGTCAAACTTTTTAAACTTTGACCAAATTTATAGAAAATTGCATCAATATAAATGACATCAAAATGATATATTTTAAAACTTCATGTCAAGATAAATGTATTGATATTAATTTGGTGTCATAAATGTTAGTACTTTTCCCGATAAAGTTAGTCATAGTTTAATAAATTTGACCGACGAAAAAGAAAAATGTACACTTTATCGTGGACGGAGGGAGTATCCATCAACGCCGTAATGGACTTAAATTATACAAATATCTTGTGTTATTGTGCTCCCGAGTAATTGGCACGTCCCAAGACAATGTTGACAACTTATAGAAACAATTTCGACATTTACACTGCTACAAAATTGCCACGAAGAATTAGATTCAGGTATACAGAAACTGAGAAAAAAAAGATGGATATAATTTAAAGCCGAATTTAGGCTTAGAATAATATATGGGAGATAAATTTTTTGCATGATCTTGGATAGATATTTTTTTTTATCTAATGAATCTTTGGTCAAACTTTTCTTAGTTTATTTTGGTAGTGGTGAGCTTAGAGCATATTATCACTTTAATAAATGGTACTTCCTCCGTTCCACCAGCATGTAAACCTTTATGGCAGGATGTTTTAGTTTTCTAAGAAGTCTTATATTATGGAAAGGAGGGAGTAAGTGTCAATAGATATACTAGCATGACGACATGTCACGAATATGGCCTTAATAGTTAATACCAGCTGGGCTATTCCTAAATACCACAAGCGCACATTGGATCTACAGTCAATGCAATACCATTTCCCGGATATGCACAAAAAGGAACCCAATTAACAAAAAAGTATCGCCTCGCAAACAACTAACACTACTAGGAAACTAGATAAAGATGGAATCTTACCCGTGGCGCACCTAGTTTTGGTGTGTCATAACTAAGTAGCAGTGGGGCGCATAAAAGAGTGCGCACTGGTATGCTCTGACCCGTGGCGCACCAAACATTACGTGTGCCATGCCAAAGGGTGCGTCTGGGTGGCAGGAGGGTGGCCACATATAGCGGTGGAGCACCCCAATTTGATGCCACACGGGTATTATCTTACATGTGGCTGAAAAAAATGGGGTGCACCACGACTATGTGCGGACCAACGGTCATATTTGGTGCCAGATTAGCCGTGGCGCACCAAATATGGATGCACCACGGGTATGATCATACCCGTGGCGCATCCATATTTGATGTGCCACAGCTAACCTGCGCGTCATATTTATGATATGGAGCCACCTACCCCTTTGATTTATTCCCTCTTCTCCCTCTTCTAGATCTGGTCGACCCCATTTTCCTCACCATCTCATTCAATCCTTTTTCCCACCCACTTTATTTATTTAACACTAGTCATCAACCCGTGCAACCACATCGGCTAGCTAGCAACTGAAAGAAAAAAAACATCTAAAGGTAATGGTTAACACATATTCAACAAATTATGCGTAAATAAGTATAGTATAAGAAGGCTATTTATTATATTTAAATTGATGTTTACTGTTTTTTCATTGTTCTGCATACACTATAAATATAGTATTGTATTCAGAGAATGAGGTATTTTGTATGACAATGGAGAAAATGATGTTTACCGATACCTCTTTTAAAATTACAAAGAGTGCAAGGAGATCTTAATTCTTTAGGTTAAAAAAACTACATTTTATGGAAAAAAATAATGATATTTTAGTTGTTAGATTTGAGAAGTCGTCCAACTTGCAGTTGGCAAATAATATCATATACAGACTTCTGATATACAGACTTCTCACATAATATCAAAAAAAAAAAAAAAATCAACATTGATGGACCTTGTCCTATAACGTGTCAAACATGGAAGAATTGTGAAGTGTCATAAATTAGGACGTGGATCAAGTAAAACTAACCTTTTTCATAAAAATAATGTAATAGTGATATAAGAAGAGTGATCAGCAAAATCAAATTCGAACCGGCAAAGCAAAAAAGATGCAGAAAACTGATAAGACATTACGGATTACAGAAAACAACCCAACCGTAGGAGTATTGTTACATGCCGCCGTGTGGAGATGCATGTACACCGTCGACATGCCGTTGTGTGCACATGTCCGCCGTCAATCTAGCCCACGCTTGCGTGCGTGTGGACGCGCACGCGCGCCAGACCTTCACCTTGTGTGTGAGATAACATTCGTCTTTGTTCTTATTTTGAAAGAAATTGAAAGCTAACCTTTATACATGCCTTAATAAAAATAAATAAATAAACTGAAAAAAACAATGCAGGGACTGCTTTGTCATGTATTTCCACGCCAAAAGTGGCTTTGCCGAGTATTTTACCATAACACATTTACCGTGTGCATGCAGAATACACACGGCAAAGCCACTTCGCTGACTGTTGTTATGTGCCGTGCGCATTTTGCCGTGTGTCAAGACATGGCATAGGCTTTGTCGTGTTCTGTGTTGCCTTTGCCGTGTCTTTTACACATACGGCAAAGATCAACTATCCCTTAGTGGGTGCAATGTGAACTAAAAATATTGCAGCTCACTTTCAGTTTACGTTTAGGGATGAGAGAGGCACGTGTGAGGGGCCCCGTCTGATCGGTATTTTTGTTGCACTGGCTGCAGTACGCGGTTTTTCCACAAGCTTAATATACATAAATAGAATTAAATATATTGCAAGAAATTGCAATGCGTTTATGAATACGAAACATCCTTCACTTGTCTTTCAGTATGTACAGAGTCAAAACTTCGGTTGTATCCATTGAAGGAACCAAGGAGGGGCGTTGAATGTGAGCTGTGTTGTGTTTGCATATGTAAATGGAACTGATGCATGTTGATATATTGACAATAGAACATGTTATGTTTTTTAACTGAAATCTTCTACTAGGGTTGATGAAACTCAAATAAGTAACAATTTTGTTTTAATCGTACTAGGTTCATCTATTCAACAGTATTTTTTTCTTCTATGTCGCTCCAATTAACCAAAATCATGTTGAAGAACTGATGACATATTTGAAAATAATATAACATTAAAACTAACTTGATCCCCAGAGTATATCTTACTCTCCCAAGCTAGCTTCTCAAACTGCAGCCAGCTAAGCATGCATTGATACATAAGAGAAGAAAAACTGAGGGTGAACCTCAACGGCGATCATGAAGATGGTGCAGAATTTGCGTTAGCAGCAGTGGCAGGCTGAGTTCAAGCGTGATGTAGACATCCTAGATAATAAAACGCATCCATCTTGCAAAAACGAAAAAAACATAACAAAACGCTTCCATCACAGCATTTGAGACCCCACGGCAGCATGTATCTCCATGTACATACTATACAGAGAAACTATTTTTTATATGTTGTATCAGAACTGTTTTTTAGAGCGACGAGAATTTACGGTATGAACAAGAATTACTAAAATGTCTTTTATATCAAAGAATCTTAAATTGCAATTTCATCGAAGAATTAACTTTTATAGTTTATTGAGATTCGCCACATCTTTCAGGCATACAATTTTGACACATGCATGATAATACAAAGTATCCGTCACTCTCACATGATTGCACAACAGCAATATTTATCTGAGCAATAACTCCTTCTAGGATTGAAACCCTTCTTGTAACAGGAAAACTGGCATGAATAGTTTTGTCCTGGGTTTGGTCCACAGTTCCACATAGGTGTACAAATATCTTCCATAACAGCAGGATCTGCCGACAATGAAGTATAGTATCCCATTAGTAAAAGCATACATAGTACAAATTGCATAAGTTACTCGAGATTTTCTGAAAAGCGAACATGTGCTCATATATTATACAAAATTGGACCGATATAAAATATTGATTATACCTTTGTTTCTCCCAGTTGCCTCACACCGCAATAAAGTGGTAGACATCATTAGAAGAACTACCAAGAATATAACCCTCCTGTTGTTCTTGATAAGTTCCATCAGCAGTGGTTTCTTAATTAGGTCCTTTCAATCCTAGAGCTCTATATTACGTGTGCTTGAATATTTCCGAACTATGATCTTACGTTGGTATTTAAATAGAGGCATGATGAAATCATGGAGGAGCTTTCAAGTAAAATAAAATATCAGAGGGTAAACCAAACATTATCATTGTAATTATTAGAGGTATATCAGAATATTTATTTTTTGTACTTCATGTATAAGAGATTTTTTTGTAGACAGCTTGTATATTAATGACCTCGAGATTTCCATATCTAAAATATTAATACTGTGATACAGTTGTTTATCATCAATACACGTGTTATTGAGTTTAGGAATTTGGTGCATATAAATTTAATCACCATCATTAAATAATATCATTACAGCATCTTGAAGAATGTCTTTTACTAGGATTTTCTCGTTATTATTTGGCTCCTGAGCTGGAAATCTTCAAAATAGCAATACATTTATCGCTGAAAGCAAATACAGTTAATGCACATAATGTGTATCCTTCAATGCCGCAACACTAGACTTATAATCCCTTCTCTTTAAAATACTAATTGGCCCATTATCATGCTCCTGGGCAATCGCTTTTTGCGAAAAAAAATGTGGAGAACTTTCACAAACAATTTCAGTATTTGCCGTGCTACAAGTTTTCAACCCTGAATTCTATTCAGGTATACAGAAACAGAAGAAGAAGAACATATACAATTCACAACCGTATTTTAGGTTAGCACTATTCTTGGCGTGTGAAATGTGGAGTTGAAATTTTGCATGACGTTAGATAGATATTTTATCACTCCAGCGGATCTGTGGTCAATTCTATATGATTTCCTCTTGGTAGGTGTCAGCTGATAGCACATTATCGCTCTTATAAATGGTACGTATCACTAGATACAAAGCTCCATGTCGTCGGCCACCACGTCCTACCACGAGCTGGAGGTGGAAAAACAACATACTGTTGGGGTTATGGTCGCACTCCTGACGCTTTGCGGGTGCTTCAGGAGCGCTAGTGGCGAACCCGTCCGGATGCCCAGGGAGCGCTTTCTTGGGATGATTTGAAGATCATGAGTGATGAGAAGCTTCAACATACACACATATGATCAACATATAGGAAATTGGACATGCTGAAGAATAAGACATATAGGAAATAGAGCATCGTGTAGAGCGGACGAGCGAATGTAGGTTGAGTAGACTCATGAGATCAACACACGGGCACAGTGGTCGGAAAGCGATACATACATGCTGGGCCCGTCACAGCATCGCTTTCTAGCTCGCGAGGGACCCATGGCAAGCATAGGAGGTTTTGGATGCGACAGGCGCGAGCCTCCGGCAGTTTCATAGTGTTTTACTTTTTATAGAATACTCTTTGTTTACGTGGAGCAAGCTGCTGCGTTTACGGTTTTTGTTTTCTTTTTTCGTATAAACAGCCCAGTGCTACTCTGTTTGCTTGTATAGTATCAAATAATTAATGAAGAAAAAGGTGGACAGATCGTACTATCTGAAAGGATCGTCGACACCGACAATATAATTTCCCCGCGCGTTTGATCAAGAGGAACCAATGAAAGTTTTCAGCTTTGAAGGAATGTAGTAGTATATATTGCGAAAGTTGGAAAAAAGCAGTGGAATCTTGCTCGGTTCTCACTGTCGTCATAGCAACTCTTTTCAACATTAAAAGAGCGCTACAAAATTATTGTATCGCTTAGAATCATCAAGAAAAGAGAATTATACCAACGAAACTTGAATTGCAATTTTATCAAAGAATCGACTTGTATACTTTATTGAAACTCACCGGAGGAACAAACTTATGACACACGATAATATAAAATATCCATCACTTCCCTGGCATTGTCAATATATTGCACAACAACAGTAGGTATCTGAACAGTAGCTCTTATAGCCGCGCATACCCCTTCGGTCACAGAAAAACTGACACTGTTGAGTATCTCCTGGCATTGATTTTGTTCGACAATATGGAAAAGGTGTACAAATATCTTCCATTAATGTAGGATCTTCCCACAATGAAGTATAGCATCCCCATTAGTAAAAGCATATGTCGTACAAATTGCACGAGTTACGCCATAATTTCTGAATAACCAAGTTGTGTTTATATATTATATAAAATCCGTACGATATTAATATTGAGTGTACCTTTGTTGCTCCCAGTTGCATCACACGACAATAAAGCGGTAGATATCATCAGAAGAACTACAAATAATAGAACCTTTGTGTGGTTCTTGATAAGTTCCATCAGGAGTGGTTTCTTATTTGCTTTTGCTCCTAGAGCTCTATATTCCTTCAGCTTGCATATTTTTGAAACTATGATCTTACGGTGTTATTTAACTAGAGGCACGATGAAATCTTGCAGGATCTTTCATGTAAAAGAAAATATCAGAATATCCAAACAATATCATTATACATTTTAGAGATATAATAGAATTTATTTTGTGGATTTCATGTAAAAAAATGATTTCTAGAACACTTATTCTGAAATGGCTTCTAGATTTCCATATCTGGAATATTAATACTCTGAAATACCATAAGTGTATATCTTGTAAATTGTGAAACCTGTAAATTTCTTCGGGTATTGGGTGCATATAAATTTAATCAATGCCATTAAATAATATCCTTGGGACCTCTTAAAACGTAGTGCCTCCGTCCCAAGATGCTTGACATTGATATATACACTAAAACTTGTCTAAATACATCTATATTTAAACAAATAGAAGTCAAATATTTTAGGACAGATGGAATATCTTTTAGGATTTTCTTGTTATTAAGTTGTTCTTGGGCTGTGAAATCTTCAAAATAAATAATACATTTATTGTTGATTGCAAATACAATTAATGTACATAATGTTTATCCATCAATGCCCATTGGACTTCAAAGAATTATCTTTTCTTGAAGCTAGAGGGTGCCATACCATGTTAGTATAGGTGTGTTGTGGTCTTAGGATTGAAAATATTTGACTCCGGGGTGTGACCCGCTTCACCGGCGTCCGCTTCTCTCTAGCGAGTTTACATGTGCTTATATGGTGAAACTCCAGTATCGGACGAAACATAGGGAATCTTCCGAAGAGTTGTGTTCTAACTATGTGTTTTGGGTTCCTATGGCCTACTCTAACACAACCAAGCAACTGGTTCCATATTGCTACCCCCTTTCGACGTCGTTACCGCATGTATCCGTATAAGTCCAGTATTTCTCCAACGGGTCTAGGTTTTCACCGGAGGGGGGCTACGGAGCGTCCGGGTCCCCACACAAGCTAGGTCGTGCCATACCATGTTAGTATAGGTGTGTTGTGGTATTTGTATGGCAAGGATTGCACTCCGGGGTGTGACCCGCTTCACCGGTGTTCGTTCTCTCTAGTGAGTTTACATGCGCTTATAGGGTGAAACTCCCGTATCGGACGAAACATCGGGAATCTTCCGAATAGTTGGGTTCTACCTATGTGTTTTGCGTTTCTATGGCCTACCCTAACACAACCAAGAAATTGGTTCCACATTGCCACCCCCTTTCGACACCGTTACAGCGCGTATCCGTATAAGTCCGGTATTTATCCGGCGGGTCTAGGTTTTCACTGGAGGGGGGCTACGGACCGTCCGGATCCCCTCACAAGATAGGGGTGCCATACCATGTTATTATAGGTGTGTTGTGGTCTTAGTATGGCAAATATTGCACTCCGGGGTGTGACCCGCTTCACCGACATCCGCTTCTCTCTAGTGAGTTTACGTGCGCTTATAGGGCGAATCTCCTGTATCGGACGAAACATCGGGAATCTTCCGAAGAGTTGGGTTTTACCTATGTGTTTTGAGTTATGGCCTACCCTAACACAACCAAGAAACTAGTTCCACATTGCTACCATCTTTTGACGTCGTTACCGCGTGTATCCGTATAAGTCCGGCATTTCTCCAGTGCGTCTAAGTTTTCACCGGAGGGGGGCTCCGGAGCGTCCGGGTCCCCACACAAGCTAGGAGGTGCCATACCATGTTAGTATAGGTGTGTTGTAGTATTTGGATGGAAAATATTGCACTTCGGGGTGTGACTCTCTTCACCGGCATCCGCTTTTCTCTAGTGAGTTTACAGGCGCTTATAGGGTGAAACTCCCGTATCGGACGAAACATCGGGAATGTTCCGAAGAGTTGTGTTCTACATTTTTGTTTTGTGTTCCTATGTCCTACCCTAACACAACCAAGCAAATGGTTCCACATTTCTACCCCCTTTCTACGCCGTTACCGCGTGTATGCGTATAAGTCCGGTATTTCTCCAGCGGGTCTACGGTTTCACCGGAGGGGGCTCTGGAGTGTCCGGGTCCCCACACAAGCTAGGGGTGCCATACCATGTTAGTATAGGTGTGTTGTGGTCTTAGGATGGCAAATATTGGACTCCGGGGTGTGACCCGCTTCACCGGCGTTTACCATGTTAGTATAGCTGCCGTTATGTCTTCGTCACACACGCCCGTGCTGGAGTGGAACGAATTCTCAACTATATTTGCTTCACTGATGTGGCATTTGACAACTGAAACCATGTGAAAGAAGAGATACACATAAACATACATGCAGCTCTTAAGACTTCCCATATGTTTATCTCTTGAACTAAGGCTGACACTTGGATCAGATTCTTCAGCTGCCCATATTTTATGGTTATAACGAACTGTATTGTTAGTCATGTAATCACAAGAGGGTATATCATATCATTCCTAAACCTTTCTGAAACTAACCGGTAGGTCCTTGAGACCAGCAAATGCAAATGGCAAGGTTCCACCTTTATTCTATAGTCTATGCATACAAATGAACTGACAAAACACATCACAACATTGAGCCTTGGAATCCATTAGCTACAAAAACGGATATTGATTAAGTACACAATGGAAAGCAATATAACAACAATTTATGTAATGATCGGAAACTAATCAATAGTTATTCTTGCATGTTATTCTTGAAACTGTGTTTTTATTAAGTACTGAATGAAAAGCAATACAAAAGCAACAGTGCGGTTAATACCTTATTAGCATGTTGACATGTACTACAACGGTTGTTCACCTAATTCATGGAAATACAACAGGGAGGCAGGCCCAAAAAATCAATGAGAAATCTGAAAAAGATGCGTGCATCTTTCAGGCTGGTACGGATGCTGGATTGCCTATTGACGACTTGATGTGGATGTGCTAGCTTCACTGATTCGCTGAACATCCGAGTTCCCACCTAACGTCCGTCGATGTCATCCTTGGGCTACACAGGTCATGTGGCTCGGGCACGCCGTCTGGCCGGATGCACTGAGGTGTGTATGCTGCCGATGGCCGGGGATCATCAGGTTATGTCTGGCTCCTGCCGCGACGGTGATGGTATTCTGGCATACGAGGCATTCCTAGGGGTACCGGGCAACAGCTTCTCCATGCGCCCGGCGCTGGAACCGGCAGCCAATGTCGATGATGTTCCTGACATCTCTTCCGATTCTTCAAGCCACACATCTACAAACTTGAGTCCGCCAAGATGCGCACGTATTGTCAAAATAGTCTGACCATGCATCCTGACCTCGACGAAGGCAATGGAGGGCATCAGCTGAATCGAGGTGGGCGTGTCAGGTCCACCGCGGATGCAGAGGACCGTGGCAACGTCAGAGTCTCAGTACAAGAAACTCATACATACGGGCTCACAGGCATGATTAGTCGAAGCTTAATTAGATACCTGACCTGATGCGGTCGGGGCGCTCGTGGCCCAAGCAGAAGCAGGCGGTGTGCAGTAACAAAGAGGGCTCTGGGCTACAAGCAGAAGCATGGTGGTCGAGAATCCTACCGCATCTCAGGGCCAAGACCCGCGACGCCCCCGGATGATTTCTGTCTGACGCCGCCTCCTGTCCGGGAACGGATAGAAATTGGGGATTCTCATCCCTTCGGAAATATTACAAATCAGTCCTTGTAGCGGATTGATTTTTACAGAACTTGAGGGACTAAAAAGATGACGTACGAACGTCGTTAACGCTTTTTATAGTAGAGACTTAAAATCGAGCTGGTAAATAAAACTAGCATCGTCCCTAGTGTCAAAGGATGTGGGCGCCACCGAAATTTGTGTGCATTTAAAATTTATTGTGGTCGAGGCCGACATATGTGTTCAATTGATTTGAGAGTTTGAGAGGATGATGGGGCATGCTCGATCGACCAGAGCCAAGGATCATTCACTGAAATGTTATACTCAATTGATTTGAGAGTTTGAGAGGATGGGGCATGATTTGAGAGTTTGAGTCAAGGTTTTGGTTCCCGGTAGGAAAAATTTCCCGAGGGGGGTCGGGATTGCCGGTTACCGCGGTTACCGGAAAATCCCGACCGGTTACCGGACGAATTTCAAAACCAAAATTTGAAAATTCAAAAAAATTGATTCCCAATATAACCTTTTAATGAGGGGTTTTGTTAAAATTCAAAATTTTCAAAAAATTTGGGATTTTTTGACCGGGACGAGCATTTCCCGGGGGTGGTCGGGATCTCCGGTTACCGAGCGGTTACCGGATTTCCCGACCGGTAACCAAAACCATGGTTTGAGTAGCAGTCACGTCCACCAAGGATTGAACCAAAACGCGTTGTACCAGGCTTTCTCGGCCTTCTCCTTCTATGAAACTATCCTTAAAAAAGGATTGAACCAATCATCTGGTTTTGACTTGTTTTATTCAAGGAAGCTGAACCAATCATCCATTCCCTTGACTGGCTCTACTGGCTGCTGAGATGGTCAGCCAGCTGCAACAGCTGACCAACGGTGGCATGCTATACAGGATAGAAATGTTGACATGTCCATGTCGCCTGGCCAAATTTGACAATATGTATGGAGTACTGTAATCGAGCTCTTCAGACTAGCTCCACGTTGTCCGGAAGCTAATTTACCAGAAATAAGCTTTCGCCCCATCGTATTAATATAATAACCATATCACTGATAGGGCAAAAATCACAGTGACGCCCAAAAGAAACCAAAGAGAAAGAGAAAGAGAAAACAAAACAATGCCAACAACTACGGATCAACGAAACCGAAAATGACTCGCAACCGCTTCATCCTTTCCGAAAGCGAATCACCAGTCATGAAAGGAGAGTACTGCCGTTATTTCGGAAAGGATGAAGCGGTACAAACAAGGGCAGAGAAGATTAATTATGACGATATATTTGTCGTGTGCCGCACGCCGCACACGACAACAAGTAACACATGATGTATAGCTGTAACGGTACCCCAAGTATAGAGTATAGCGATGTAGTCCCGAAAAGAATAAGAGAGTAATTTTTATCATTAAAAATCTTGTCATTTCTACACAGCCATAGTGAATAAATAACGGCAAGCGCTACCACTCTAATAAGTCTTTTAAACCCTTTTTCCACACTATATATTAAGCCAGTTCTTGAAAATATTTGCAATGCTTGTTGGTGAAAATAAGGTTGAACCTATCTGAATGATTGACCATATAGACTAGCAATATTACTCTCGAAGAACAAGTGTTTAATTGTCTCGTCTTTATGACAGAAGACACATTGTTTACGTACCATGCCAATTGCGTTTTGCAAGATTATCTTTACTTAATATTACACCTCGATGAAGATATCACGCAAAAACCTTACTTTTAAGTGGGATCTTCATCTTCCAAATTTTCTTATTATTATCCAATGGCATATCTGGTTGTAGCATCGTGTCATATGTTTGAGCTCACCGAAAATTTACCATTTGAATGTAAATTCCATGGGAACTCATCCGCGCCCTCAGTAAGATTCACTACCACCAAACGCTGGAGTAGTTCATTCCAAGCTAAGAGGTGGGGACCCATGAGGCTTCTCATAAACGTCACATTCGGCGGGAAGTTCTCCAACACCATAGCAATAGGATTTAAGGTTGTATGGTATTTCTTCCTTGGTGTCTCGATGGAACTCATACTTTTGCAATCTGTTACTGCAAAATATGGAACAAATTACACTTTTTCAACCCAAACAGACAACACAGATAGAAAGCATACACGATTTCATCCAGAAAGTCCAAACAGACAAGACTGATACAAAGCCTACAAATACACAACAAAAGCATATACAATTACAATCAGAAAGCCCAAAACTGACAAAAGAGAAACATACTATGTAAAGCCTACTAACATGGAGCTTTCTGGTACCGGAGTTGGTAGTGCAGATATGTTAGGAAAATATATATATATATATATATATCCTTGACTAAGACTGAATCTCGATGGCATGCATGCACACCATGGTGGAACAGCTCATCCCGGCAGCGTTTCAGTCCATGGAGCAGGAGCAAGAAGTGGTGGTCAGCTTGGAGATTCAGCAACACATCAACCAGGCAAGTTCAATGAGAGAGATGATGGATGGAGGCAGCCGCTGACAGCCAACTAATTAACTTAGTTGTCTTAGTTGGTGCAGATCAACATGGAGATGAACATGGACGACGACGAGCCAGCAGTAGCGGCGGCGTACAGCCAGCACCACAGCTCCGTGGTGGACGACGTGGACTTGCTCAAAAACTCATACCACGCAATCAGTGGAAGGCTGGAGGAGAGCTTGCACCTCCTCCTGGCACCGCTCCAGTTTGCCGACGTCTCTTCCTTGGTGGAAGTTGGAGGAGTGGTGTCCCTCTCCTATGACTACAACCAGTACACGGCGGGTGGGATGTCGTAGACGAGTGCATTCAGGCGCTACAAGCGGCACCACGGCCCCCAGAGGAGGCTTGCGGAGCCGGCACACAGCAGCGGATGCTCAATGTTATTTTATGGTGATCCAAATTCGTATTCGTATATACTGATAAAGGCCGAACTTCAGACGAAGTGGAGCCGGAGGCGCAACGACCTAGTTAGGTCAGGACCGCCTTTATATACCTCTTGTAAGCCGTCGCACGGGATAAGCCACAGATTGTAAATCCCCGCGCGATTGTAACCTCACCCCGAAATAGTGAAGTATTGCTGGCTGGCGCCCGTGGTTTTTTCTCTTCCTTATTGGAAGGGTTTTCCACGTTAAAATCTCGTGTCCCCATTGGTTTGATCTTGCTTAATTTCATCGTTGTTTATCTATTGCGTGTAACCAGTGGTATCAGAGCCCTGTTTCAGATTAGGGATTCGCGATGGCAACGATGAAGTTTGATCTACCGTTGCTGGACTACAAGACGAGGTTTTCTCTGTGGCAAGTAAAGATGCGTGCGATTCTGTCGCAAGCATCGGATCTTGATGAGGCGTTGGATTCTTTCGGGAATAAGGAAGACAAGGATTGGACTGCCGAGGAGAAACGCAAAGATCGTAAGGCTTTGTCGTTGATTCAACTTCATCTATCCAATGATATATTGCAAGAGGTGTTGTTGGTGAAATCCGCGGCTGCATTGTGGGTCAAGCTGGAGTCGATCTGCATGTCAAAAGATCTCACAAGCAAGATGCATGTTAAGAGTAAGTTATTCTCGCTCAAGATGCAAGATGGTGGTTCTGTCATGAGCCACTTGTCGATCTTCAAGGAGATCGTGTCCGACCTAGGGTTGATGGAGGTAAAATATGATGATGAAGACTTAGCTCTTCTGCTGTTATGTTCGCTGCCTAGCTCTTTTACAAACCTGCGTGATACCATACTGTTAAGCCGCGATGAACTAACCCTCGCGGAAGTTTGTGAGGCCCTGCAGACCAGGGAAAAGATGAAAGTTATGGTGCAGTCTAACCCATCGTCCTCCAAAGGCGATGCATTGCAGGTTCGAGGCAGAGCAGAGCAGCGAGATAACAACTACAACAACAACAACAGAGATAAGAGCAGGGACCGTTCCAAGTCCAAAGAACGTGACAAGTTCTGCAGGTATTGTAAGAAAACCAAGCACACCATTGAGGATTGCTGGAAGGTGCAGAACAAGGAGAAAAGGAACGACACATACCAACCGAAAAATAAATCTGACGGTAATTGTAATGGTACTGGTAAGGCTGTTGTTGTTGCTGGTGATAATAGTTCGGATGGTGAATGCCTAGATGTTTTTGCTGCATGTGTTACCCATGATGATGAGTGGATTCTTGATACTGCTTGTTCGTTTCATATTTGCTGTAACAAAGATTGGTTCAGTTCTTATGAGGCTGTGCAGACTGGAGATTTTGTGCGTGTGGGGAACGACAACAAATGTCACATTGGTGGCGTTGGATCTGTTCAGATCAAGACCCATGGTGGGATGACACGTACATTGACGGGAGTGAAACACATACCATCCATGGCGATAAATTTGATCTCGCTGAGTACCCTTTACTGTGACGGGTACAAGTACGCCGGAGGGGATAAACGCCTGAAGGTATCAAAAGGTTCTCTCATTGTTATGATTGTTGATATGAATTCTGCCAAGTTATATATCCTTAGAGGTAGCACATTGTCTGGTACTGCTGCTGTTATTACTAATGATGATCCAAGTACAACTAACCTCTGGCATAAGCGACTTGGACACATGAGTCAACATGGTATGGCAGAATTGGTGAAGAGAGAACTTTTGAAGAACTGCAATATGAGTAAGTTGCCGTTCTGTGAACACTGCGTATTTGGTAAGCATAAGAGAGTTAAGTTCAATGCTTCCGTTCATACCACTAAAGGTACATTGGATTATGTACATGTTGATTTGTGGGGGCCTTCACGTAAGCCCTCTTATGGTGGTGCTCGTTATATGCTTACTATCATTGATGACTACTCTAGAAGAGTTTGGCCTTATTTCCTGAAAACTAAGGATGATACTTTTGCTGCTTTTAAAGAATGGAAAGTTATGATTGAAAAGCAAACTGAAAGAAAGGTGAAGTTGCTTCGTACTGACAATGGTGGCGACTTTTGTTCGCATGCTTTCGATGATTATTGTGTGCAGGAAGGCATTGTCAGGCATCACACCATCCCATACACACCTCAGCAGAATGGTGTAGCTGAGCGGATGAACAGGACGATCATCTCCAAAGCTCGCTGCATGTTGTCTAACGCCCACATGAATAGGCGTTTTTGTGCTGAGGCTGCCAACACTGCCTGCTACTTGATTAACAGGTCACCATCCATCCCTCTTGACAAGAAAACTCCTATTGAGGTATGGTCTGGTGAGTCAGCTGATTATTCACAACTGAAAGTTTTTGGTTGCACTGCCTATGCTCATGTTGATAATGGAAAGTTAGAGCCTAGAGCTGTTAAGTGCTTATTTCTTGGTTATGGTTCTGGAGTAAAAGGATATAAGTTGTGGAACCCAGAAACCAAAAAGACTTTCTCTAGCAGGAGTGTTGTGTTTAATGAATCTGTTATGTATGAGGACAGTTTGTCAACTAATGTTGTGCCAGATTCTTCTGATGAGGACGAACCACGAGTTCGTGTGCAGATGGAGCTAGATCACCTGGATGAGGAGAAAACTGAAATTGATGGGGAGGATATTGTGCCACCCTCACCTCCTATTGTGCCGGAAGGAAATTTGTCTATTGCAGAGCGCAGAGAGAAGAGGAATAAAGGACCTCGTACTCGTTTAATTGAGGAATGTGATTTTGTTTATTTTGCTCTAAGTTGTGCAGAACAGGTGGAAAATGATGCTGAACCTGCTACATATAATGAAGCTATTGCTTCGGTTGATTGTGACAAGTGGATTGGTGCAATGCACAAGGAGATGCAATCACTTGAGAAAAATGGCACGTGGGATGTCATGCGCTTGCCTAAACAAAATAAGACCGTACGCTGTAAGTGGATCTTCAAGAAAAGGAGGTTTATCTCCAAGTGAGCCTCCAAGGCTTAAGGCAAGGTTAGTAGCAAAAGGTTTCAGCCAGATTCCAGGAGTGGATTATAATGATGTGTTCTCACCTGTTGTCAAGCATAGTTCTATCCGTACTTTCTTTAGTATTGTTGCTATGCATGATCTTGAGCTTGAGCAGTTAGATGTGAAGACTGCGTTTTTGCATGGAGAACTAGAGGAGGAGATATACATGGACCAACCTGATGGGTTCATAGTGCCTGGTAAAGAGGATTTCGTGTGCAAGCTAAAGAAGTCCCTTTACGGTTTGAAACAGTCTCCTCGACAATGGTATAAATGGTTTGATTCTTTTATGATGTCGCATGGCTTTAAGAGGTCTGAATATGATAGCTGTGTGTACATTAAATTTGTTGATGAATCACCTATATACTTGCTGCTATATGTTGATGATATGTTAATTGATGCCAAGAGCATGAAAGAAATCACTACATTGAAGAAACAATTGAGTAGTGAGTTTGAGATGAAGGATCTTGGTTCTGCTAAGAAAATTCTAGGTATGGAAATTTCAAGAGACGGAAAATCTAGATTGATATTTCTTAGTCAGGAGAATTACATTAAGAAAGTCCTTCATCTTAATATGCATGATGCAAAGTCTGTTAATACTCCTATTGCTTCACACTTCAAATTGTCAGCATTGCAATGTCCTACTACTGACAAAGACATTGAGTACATGTCACGAGTTCCTTATGCTAGTGCTGTTGGTTCCTTAATGTATGCCATGGTGTGTTCTCGTCCTGATCTATCATATGCTATGAGTTTGGTCAGTCGATACATGGCTAATCCATGTAAAGAACATTGGAAAGCTGTTCAGTGGATTTTCAGGTACCTTCGCGGCACATCCAAAGCTTGCTTGAAATTTGGCAAGACTGGTGAGGGACTCGCAGGCTATGTGGATTCAGATTATGCTGCCGACTTGGATAAGAGGAAATCTCTCACAGGTTATGTGTTTACGATTAGTGGATGTGTCGTTAGCTGGAAGGCTACCTTGCAGGGTGTTGTTGCACAATCTACTACTGAGGCTGAGTATATGGCTATTGCTGAAGCATGCAAAGAGGCAGTTTGGTTGAAAGGTCTGTTTGCTGAGCTTTGTGGAGATGATACTTGCATTAACCTGTTTTGTGACAGTCAGAGTGCTATTTACCTTACTAAGGATCAGATGTTCCATGAGAGAACAAAGCACATTGATGTCAAGTACCATTATGTGCGTGATATTGTAGCACAAGGTAAGCTGAAGGTATGCAAGATTAGTACTCATGATAATCCTGCTAATATGATGACAAAGCCAATTCCTATTGCTAAGTTTGAGCTTTGCTCGGGCTTAGTTGGAATCACTACTTAGCCCAAGAGGCTATGTGGCGCCGAAGGTGTTTTCTTTGTGTGTTTCAGGTGAAGGTTCTCATTTATGCTACAAGAGGGAATTTGTCTCAAGGTGGAGTGTTATTTTATGGTGATCCAAATTCGTATTCATATATACTGATAAAGGCCGAACTTCAGACGAAGTGGAGCCGGAGGCGCAACGAGGACTGCATGGAGAGGGGTGCGGGGTACGGTACGAGTCGATACCGAGTTGGAGTTGGATTCACAGTTACCGACCTAGTTAGGTCAGGACCGCCTTTATATACCTCTTGTAAGCCGCCGCACGGGATAAGCCACAAATTGTAAATCCCGGCGCGATTGTAACCTCACCTCGAAATAGTGAAGTATTGCTGGCTGGCGCCCGTGGTTTTTTCTCTTCCTTGTTAGAAGGGTTTTCCACGTTTAAATCTCGTGTCCCCGTTGGTTTGATCTTGCTTAATTTCATCGTTGTTTTGCTATTGCGTGTAACACTCAAGACCGCGATGAGTTACATCCATCACCACCACCAGCAGCAACAACAGGCGTCGGGAAACCAGCTACATCACATCATCTCCGAACGCAAGCGCCGGGAGAAGCTCAAGAACAGCTTCCGCGCCCTCAAAAATGTCCTCCCAACTTGCTCCAAGGTATGTATATCCGTCTAGCAACAATCACATACATGCATATGTGACTATCTATGTGCACGTGTCTAGTATTCATCAAAGGTATAGCAACACTGCTTAATTAATTCTCTTTCGCTGAAATCGGTCCAGACGTCGAAATTAGGCCAGACGTCGATACTGACCATTGCGAGGGATTACGTGAACTCTCTCAAGTCCAAGGTTCGCGAGCTG
This sequence comes from Alopecurus myosuroides, assembly GCA_028641055.1. NCBI lineage: Eukaryota > Viridiplantae > Streptophyta > Magnoliopsida > Poales > Poaceae > Alopecurus > Alopecurus myosuroides. The sequence continues at coordinate 515,058,586 of CM054058.1, read as the reverse complement.
GAGGAGAAGAACCAGGCCCTCCAGTCACAGCTGGCCCGGCATGCGAAAGAAGACGAGAAGGTCGAGATACAGAATACAAGAGCACAAGACGGGGATGTTTGCACGGTGAAGATAGCGGCCACGCCAATGGGCGGCAACATGACAGACATGGTGATCAGGATCCTGCATAGCCTGAAACATCAGATGGGCAAATATCAGATATCCCATACTGGGTGCAATGTGAACTAAAAATATTGCAGCTCACTTTCAGTTCTTTCAGTTTAAGTATAGGAATGAGAGAGGCACGGGTTAGGGGGATCCGTCAGATCGGTATTTTTGTTGCACTGGCTGCAGCGCGCGGTTTTACCACAAGCTTAATATACATAAATAAAATTAATTAATATACTACAAGAAGTTGCAATGCGTTTATGAGCACGAAACATCCTTCGCTTGTCTTTCAATATGTACAGAGTCAAAACTTCGGTTGTTTTCATTGAAGGAACGAAGGAGGGGCGTTGGATGTGAGGTCTGTTGTGTTTGCATATGTAAATGGATAAACTGATGCATGTCGATATGCTGACAATAGAACATGTTATGTTTTTTAACTGAAATCTTTTACTGGGGTTGATGAAACTCAAATTAGTAACAATTTTGTTTTAATCGTGCTAGATTCATCCATTCAACATTTTTTGTCCTTCTATGTAGCTCCAATTAAACAAAATCATGTTGAAGAACTGATGACATATTTGAAAATAATATAACATTAAAACTAACTTGATCCCCAGAGTATATCTTACTCTCCCAAGCTAGCTTCTCAAACTGCAGCCAGCTAAGCATGCATGCAGGGGCGGAGACAAGGGGGGGCTAGCAGGGCCTAGACCCCCCTTAATGTTCGGCCCCCTCAATAATTATTTAGTATACTATATTGTACCATATAAGTAATTAGGATTAGCGCTAGGCCATTACGTACAGAAACATAAATGTATCTCCCTATGATATTCGAGACCAAACCCAAGAGGCCAATACCAGCCCATTAAGATCAATCACTAGCGAGACATAACACAACTGAGCTATCGGCTATCTAGTAGGGGCTTTGGATGGACGTGATACAACTGAAGCCTCTAACGTCATGTTCTACTTTGGTTGATTGCATTGTCGACTCAAGCTAGGGCATGGCAAGCAGTTGCCGCCTCTCTCCTCCCGAGGGGTCAGACTAGATGCATCCCAACCATCGGTGATGGACGTGGCCGGAGGCTATAGCTACCGCCTGCCGTGCGTGACTATTCCATCTCCATCTTCCGAACGGCGAAGGCAGCACAACTCGGGTACATGATTTGTTTAACTACTACTCCTACTCCATTGCAAATTATTGCATATACTGCCTCGTTCTCCATATGTGAAATTGCATTACGTAAAATTTTAATGGAAGATCAAATTACCTATTTTACAAAAAGAAATTTGGAGACGAATTTTGTGGTAGTACAAAATAGTTTACAATGAGAATAAACTGCTGCAAAAATTTCACAATAAGTCTAGTGGATCTATGGGTATGCAAATCTTATATTACCATAACTTAAGCGATGAATTGATGCTATATTTAAAAATCGATATATATATTGTGTGACATTGCTTGACCAATTTTTTTTCTTCGCCCCCCTCATACTCAAATCCTGACTCCGCCCCTGCATGCATGAATACACAAAAGAAGAAAAACAGACGGTGAACCTCAATGGCGATCATGAAGATGGTGCAGAATTGGCGTTAGCAACAGCGTCAGGCTGAGTTCAAGCGAGTAGGCCTCGTAAATAATAAAATACTTCCATTACAACATTTGAGACCCCACGGCTGCATGCATCTCCATGTACATACTATACAGAGAAACTGGTTTTTCGATGTTGTATCAAAACTTTTTTTTAGAGCGACAAGCATTTACGGTATGACCTAGAATTACGAAACTGTTTTTTATATCAAAGAAACTTAAATTGCAATTTCATCAAAGAATTAACTTGTATAGTTTATTGAGATTCGCCACATCTTTCAGGCATAAAATTTTGACACAATCATGACAATACAAAGTATCCATCACTTCCCTAGCATTGTCACATAATTGCACAACAGCAATATTTATCTAAGCAGTAGCTCCTTCTGGGATTGAAACCCTTCTTGTAACAGGAAAACTGGCATGAATAATTTTGGCCTGGGTTTGGTCCACAGTTCCACATAGGTGTACAAATATCTTCCATAACAGAAGGATCTGCCAGCAATGATGTATAGTATCCCATTAGTAAAAGCATACATAGTACAAATTGCATGACTTACTTGAGATTTTCTGAAAAGCCAATGTGTGCTCATATATTATACAAAATTGGAGCTATATAAAATATTGATTGTACCTTTGTTTCTCCCGGTTGGATCACACCGCAATAAAGTGGTAGACATCATTAGAATAACTACCAATAATATAACCCTCCTGTTGTTCTTGATAAGTTCCATCAACAGTGGTTTCTTAATTAGTTCCTTTTAATTCTAGAGCTCTATATTACTTGTGCTTGAATATTTCCGAAGCTGTGATCTTACGTTGGTATTTAAATAGAGGCATGATGAAATTATGGAGGAGCTTTCAAGTAAAATAAACCATCAGAGGGTAAACCAAACTATATCAGTGTAATTATTACAGATATATCAGAATATTTATTTTTTTGTATTTCATGTATAAGATAATTTTTTGTAGACAGCTTGTACATTAATGACCTCCAGATTTCCATATCTAAAATATTAATACTCTGATATACCATAAATATATCTTATCAATTGTTTATCATGGATACACGTATTATTGGGTACAGGAATTTGGTACCGTCATTAAATAATATTATTACAGCATCTTGAAGAATATCTTTTACTAGGATTTTCTCGTTATTATTTGGCTCCTGAGCTGTGAAATCTTCAAAATAGCAATACATTTATCGCTGAATGCAAATACAGTTAATGCGCATTATGTGTATCCTTCAATGCCGCAACACTACACTTATATTCCCTTCTCTTTAAAAAACTAATTGGCGCATTATCATGCTCCTGGGCAATCGCTTGTAGAGGAAAAAAATGTGGAGAACTTTCACAACCAATTTCAGCATTCACAGTGTTACAAATTTTCAACCCTGAATTTGACTCAGGCATACAGAAACAGAAGAAGAAAAAAGATACAAATCAGAACCGTATTTTAGCTTAGCACTATTCTTGGCGTGTGAACTGTGGAGTTGAAATTTTGCATGATGTTAGATAGATATTTTATCACTCCAGCGGATCTTTGGTCAAATCTATATGATTTCCCCTTGGTAGGTGTCGGCTGATAGCACATTATCGCTCTTATAAATGGTACGTATCACTAGATACAAAGCTCCATGCCGTCGGCCACCACGTCCTACCACGAGCTGGAGGTGGAACAACAACATACTGTTGGGATTATGGACGCACTCCTGACGCTTTGCGGGTGCGTCCGGAGCGCTGGTGGCGAACCCGTCCGGATGGCCAGGGAGCGCTTTGTTGGGATGATTTGGAGATCATGAGAGTGATGAGAAGCTTCAACTGTGAAAATGCACTTTAAGAACATGCACACATATAATCAACATATAGGAAATAGAACATGCTGAAGAATAAGACATATAGGAAATAGAGCATCGTGCAGAGCGGACGAGCGAAAGTAGGTTGAGTAGACTGATGAGATCAACACGCGGGCACAGTGGTTGGAAAGCGATACAAATATGGTGGGCCCGTCAGAGCATCGATGTCTAGCTTGCGAGGGACGCGTGGCAAGCATAGGAGGTTTTGGATGCGATGGCGCGAGCCTCCGGCTGTTTCATAGTGTTTTACTTTTTTTAGAATACTCTTTGCTTACGTGGAGCAAGCTGCTGCGTTTACGGTTTTTGTTTTCTTTTTTCGTATAAACAGCCGTGTGCTACTCTGTTTGCTCATACAATATCAAATAATTAATGAAGAAAAAGGTGGACAAATACGTACTATCTGAAAGGACCATCGACACCGACAATCATATTACCCCGCCCGTTCGATCAAGAGGAACCAATAAAAGTTTTCAGCTTTGAAGGAATGTAGTAGTATCTATTCCCAAAGTTGGAAAAAAGCAGTGGAATCTTGCTCGGTTCTCACTGTCGTCATAGCAACTCTTTTCAACATTAAAAGAGCGCTACAAAATTATTGTATCGCTTAGAATCATCAAGAAAAGAGAATTATACCAACGAAACTTGAATTGCAATTTCATCAAAGAATCGACTTGTATACTTTATTGAAACTCACCAGAGGAACAAACTTATGACACACGATAATATAAAATATCCATCACTTCCCTGGCATTGTCAATATATTGCACAACAACAGTAGGTATCTGAACAGTAGCTCTTATAGCCGCGCATACCCCTTCGGTCACAGAAAAACTGACACTGTTGAGTATCGCCTGGCATTGATTTTGTTCTACAATATGGAAAAGGTGTACAAATATCTTCCATTAATGTAGGATCTGCCCACAATGAAGTATAGCATCCCCATTAGTAAAAGCATATGTACAAATTGCACGAGTTACACCATAATTACTGAATAACCAAGGTGTGTTTATATATTATATAAAATCGGTACGATGTAAATATTGAGTGTACCTTTGTTTCTCCCAGTTGCATCACACGACAATAAAGCTGTAGATATCATCAGAAGAACTACAAAGAATAGAACCTTTGTGTGGTTCTTGATAAGTTCCATCAGGAGTGGTTTCTTATTTCCTGTTGCTCCTAGAGCTCTATATTCCTTCAGCTTGCATATTTCTGAAACTATGATCTTACGGTTGTATTTAACTAGAGGCACGATGAAATCTTGGAGGATCTTTCATGTAAAATAAAATATCATAATATCCAAACAATATCATCATACTTTTTAGAGATATAATAGAATTTATTTTGTGGATTTCATGTAAAAAAATATTTTGTAGAACACTTGTTCTGAAATTGCTTCTAGGTTTCCATATCTGAAATATTAATACTCTGAAATACCATAAGTGTATATCTTGTAAAGTGTGAAAAATATTAATTTCATCGGGTATTGGGTGCATATAAATTTAATCAATGCCATTAAAGAATATTCTTGGGACCTCTTGAAACGTACAGTCTCCCGTCCCAAAATACTAGACATAGATATAGACACTAAAACTTGTCTAAATACATCTATATTTAAACAATTAGAAGTCAAATATTTTAGGACAGAAGGAATATGTTTAGGATTTTCTTGTTATTAAGTTGTTCTTGGGCTGTGAAATCTTCAAAATAAATAATACATTTATTGTTTATTGCAACTACAATTAATGTACATAATGTTTATCCATCAACGCACACTGGACTTAAAAGAATTCTCTTTTCTTCAAAATGATACAATAGATCTTGCATTATCTTGCTCCTAAGAAATTGGCACGCGCCGCAAAAAAAATGCTAAAATTTTTCACGAACAATTGCAACAGTTATAGTGCTACAAAATTCCAACCCAGAATTTACGGAAGCCAAAAGAACAAGGCAGATACAATTCAAAACCAAATTTGAGCTTAGCACTATATATTCATATCTCATTTTTTTGTTTTCCTTTTGTTCTAAGTGTGTGAGTTTTTTTCTTTAACATGTTGGCGTGTGAAATTTTGCATGATCTTATATAGATTTTTGTCGGTCTGGTAGATCTAGGGTCAAACATTTCATAATTTCTTGTTGATAGTTGCGAGCTGATAGCATATTAAGCATCACTTCAATAAATTGTTAATATTACTCCAAGTTATATTAGGCCGCGGCAGCACACGTCGCTAAGCCATTTCCGGCTAAGCACAACAAGGAATGCAAATATTGTTAACCATCGCCTCGCTAACAATCAAATGTATGCAGCTACTGTACGTTTGAAGTTAATAAAAACAGCGGAATCTTGCTCCGATCTCAGTGTCATACTGATGCTTTTCAGCTTTAAGGGAGCGATAAGAAATTATTGTATGGTTGAGAATAATAATAAAAATTATTCCAACGAAACTTGAATTGCAATTTCACCAAAGAGTCAATTTCTACGGTTAACTAAAATTCACCGTAAGCACAAACTTATAGAGTAGTAGTAAGTTTATGTATTTAAAGCTCGAAACTCCAACTCACAAACCGGAGGGAATCTTGTGAATGGTTGGGGTAGACTTGTGTTACCATGTTCCTACCGCATACCCTAACACAAACAAGAAAAAAAAAATCCAATGTTCTACCCGCTTTTGACGCCGGTCATGTGGGTAGACGGAAATAGTTGACTTTTCTCCGGCTTCAGAGTTTCACTGTAGCGAGTCCCCGGAGCGTTAAAATTCCACCAAAACCTAGGGGGAGACATACCATATGTATAAAATTTTGGTGGGAAGTGTAGAAGGCCAAGATGCTACCCCAGGTTGTGATCTCCTTTACCGGCATCATTTACTCACTAGTAAGTTTCTGGAATTATAGCTCGAAACTTCCACTTCGGGCGAACTGGATGGGCTATTATGAAGGGTTAGCGTAGACTTTGGTTCACCATATTCTTATACCCTACCCTAACCAGACAGAAAATTTTCTACTGGCCTACACCCTTTTGACGCCTATCGTGGTGTAGCCGAAAAAGGTTTAATTTTCTCCTGCTGGTGTAAGGTTTCACTGAAGCGGGTCTTTGGAGCGTCGGAATCCCACCAAGACCATGGGGGTGACATATATATGTACAAAATTATGGTGGTAGGTGTAGATGACAAAGATGCTACCTGGGGGTGTGACCGACTTCACCGGAATAAACTACTCAATAGTAATTAAGTTTCTGGACATGTCGCTCGAAACTCTGCGTTTAAACGAACCGGAGGGAATCTTGTGAAGGGTTGTATGTACTTTGGTTTTCCATGTTCCTATGGCCTACGATAACACTACCAAGAAAAAAAGTTCCACTGGCCTACCCCTTTCAATGTCGTTCATGTCGGTGGACGGAAAAGGTTGACTTTTCTCCATCTGGTTCCGGATTTCACCTAAGTGGGTCTTCGAGTGAGAATCCCGCCAAATTCTAGATGGTGACATATCATATGTATGAAAGTGTGGTGAGACTTGTCGAGGGTCAAGATGCTACACCGGAGTGTGACCGACTTCATCCTATTGCCACATGCAAGTTTTTGAGGGATTCTGGCTCTCCCGTGGTATTTTGCTGGTGAAACCTTAGTCTTTCGGCGACGTAGGTCTACTCCTATAGCATTTTTCGTACGAGGATTGACACCAATGGAAATTTGTCTCTTTATTTTGAAAATTAAAAAAAATTAAATGAAGAAAGAAATTGAAAACCAATCTTTATACTTGTCTTAATAAAATAATAAACAAATTGTAAAAACTTAGGGACGGCTTTCCAAAACTGGCTTTCCCAATTATTTTATCATAAAAAACACGGCAAAGAATAAGAAAAATATGCCGAACAATACAGTCGGCAAAAGTGAGACGCGCTGACTGTTAGAGAGTGGCGTGGATCATGACATGGCCATACGTCGCCAGGCGCCAGCCCGGCCCCGTGCCTGATTTGTATTTTTAGCCGCGAAATTGTAGTTTGAACCAATCGGCTTGAAATAATTACTAATTGGTGGCATCTTCTCTTCGTAGCAAGCAGCTATATTATTAAAAAAACCATTATAACTAGCTATTTTTTCTATCAAGGATCAAATATATAATACCTAGGTTGGGGCTTGAGCGATCACCGGTTCAGATCTGGCAAAAAAAAATTATATTGGGGCCCTCCCTCATGGGACGGTGGCAGCAGTAGGTCGCCGTCACCAATTGAGGTTTCTTGATCTTTCGTTTCGAACCTGTCGGCATGTCTTGCGACGAAGGCGGCAGCGCCGCTCAATAGAATTCGGCGGACGGGGAATGTGATTTTTTTGACAAAAAATAGAGCTTTATTGATTAAATCACATCAATACAAAAGGTTCGCTGGATGAAATCCAGGACATAATGATAAATGTCACTCGAGCTAACAGCTAAGCAAGACTAAGCTAGAAGATGCGCTACTTGGTTACGAGATCTCTTAACATGGACGAAAGAGACTGAGGTAAAACCTCCAGCAATGAACCTGATATCATCCACTGCCATACCCACGAGGGACCTGTCCAACTCCGCGGAGTTTAGACGATGTACCAGAGAGAGACAGTCCATGGCAAAGATGGCCCGCTCGACTCCCTCTTCTCGCGCAAAATAAACTGCCCGACCAAGAGAAAGAGCTTTAGCGTGTTTTGGTGTCGTGAGGCCTAGGAGTTGGTGTCGACAAGCAGCCCAAAAACTCCCATCATGCCCGCGAATGATAACACATGCTCCCATCCGATCGAAGGCCCGAAATATCGTTGCGTCTGACTGAATGACAAACGTACCGGGGGCGACGGAACGAAAGTCGCTGCAGGGTGGTTGGTTCACGCTCTGAAGCCAAGGTCGTTTTGGAGAGGTTTGATCTGATCAGATCAATGTATGCTAGAATATTGGCACGGGTGCGCTATGGATTTGTTTTAGCTTCACCATTCCTTACGTAGTTTCGAACCTCCCAGATAGGCCAAAATGCAACTGTATGGGCTGTGGTTTGTAGCTCATCGGAACGCTCGAGGAAATCGAACAACCACTATCTAGGTCACAACGTGTTTGCAGTCTACAAGTATGATACATGTACGTGCCATTATGGCCTTAGGGCCTTGACTAGAACGTGTTTGGTTTTGGCCCAAACAAATTAGCATGCGGCCACGGTGGGCTGACTCTGAGAGGACTAGAATTAGGCTAATTACCAGATTATATTAGCTTCCCGAAAAAAATACTATATTAGCTAATATATATATATACTCGTTGGCCCCTCCTACATACGATTAGGGGTGCCCGAATCATGGGGGTGGCCAGGCCACCCCTCGCCCCTCCCTGGATCTGCCTCTGGGCGTTGGCGTCGGCGACGGCATTGGCGGTGGTGATGTCGGTGGCCGTGCACTGACATCCATGCTGGCCAGGGACCCCACCGCTCTCCCGGCCACCGAGGGTGGCACAATGGCACTGGCCAGAACAAGAAGGAGGAGAAGGAGGACGGTACGTGTAGCCATGATCATGGCTTGCTAGAAGTGTGAGCAGCAGGATGGATCAGGGTGATTGTTTGTGCAATGGTGTCTTGAGGGTGTATCCTTTTTGGCAAGTTCTATGATACCTTTTACTAGTCCAGGAGAGGGACTAGTATGATTTCATCTAAGGGTTAAGATAGATTTTTCAATGGCTGCCCATACAACAAACACGGCCCATGTGCTGATCGGCAGAACTTTGAGATCATTGCCGTTTGTGGGCAAAGATCTTTGACTTATTTGGATCTTTACTGTGTGTGTCCACAATATACACCACAAAGCCTTTAAATTTTGTCGTGTATTTTCTTTGGACGCAATGAAATTTGATCGTTTTGTTCAAGAAAAGATTTGACCGTTAACTTACTTTACTTTTGTGTGTTACCATCGAAAAAACATACGTCAAACACCTTTACCGTGTGCATTCAGAATACACACGGCAAATCCACTTCGATGTCTGTTGATATGTTATGTACATTTTGCCGGGTGTCAAGACATGGCAAAGCCTTTCTCCTTTTCTGCGTTGCCTTTGACGTGTCTTTTACACATGCGGCAAAGAACAAATATCATGTAGTGGGAGCAATGTGAACTAACAAATATTGCAGCTCACTTTCAGCACACCTTAAGGGTGAGAGAGCCACATGTGAGGGGGGGGGGGGGGGGGGGGGGGGCAGACCGGTAACTTTGTTGCATTAGCTAGCGTATGCAGTTTTACGACAAGCTTAGTATACATAAATTAAATTAATTAATATAGTACAAGAAACACTGGTAGAAAATAGGCCTATAGTCCCGGTTCGCAAAGGCCATTAATCCCGGCCGCGCAACCGGGACTAAATAGGCGCGACTAAATACACCCCCCCCCCCCCGGTTTAGTCGCCCCTCTTACGAACCATGGCGAAAGGCCCATCCACGTGGGCGGGTGGCGTGCGCCGGGGGCGGAGGACCTTTAGTCCCGGTTGGCCACACGAACCGGGACTAAATGCTATTTCGTTATTTCTTTAATTCATGTGGGTTTCTAATTATTTTTCACTCACTTTTTTTCTCTTCCTTTTTTTTTCACTCCCTTTTTTTTCAGAATTTTTATTATTTGCTTAGTGTCTAACTACAATTATCTCTAGTCAAATTTCTTACTCGTGGTCAAACTTCCCGTTCGGTCACCCATCCTCCCACTACTCTAGCACTAGCACGCTTAACTTCCGAGTTCCATCCCGTCCCGCATCCAAGTGTTTCGCACGCATGTATGTGATAGTAGTATCATATCAATCCTATTAACATGTTTGTCCATGCCACATTTCTTTATTGTCTGAATTTCAAATAAATCTTTTGATAAACAAAAGTAATGATGTAATTAATAATTTTGAATAAATAAATAAACATTAACTTTTAATTTGTATTATTTCTAAAAAATATTCAGAAAAATAAAACTAATACATTTTAAAATCTTACAAATACTATTAATATATCAAAATATTTAGAAAATAAAACTAATTCATTTTAAAATCTTAAAAATACAAATAATATATCAAAATTTTCAGAAAATAAAACCAATACATTTTAAAATCTTAAAAATACTATTAATATATTAAAATATTCAGAAAAATAAAACTAATTCATTTTAAAATCTTAAAAATACTATTAATATGTCAAAATACTCAGAAAAATAAAACTATATCATTTTAAAATCTTAAAAATACAAATAATATATCAAAATATTCAGAAAAATAAAACTAATTCATTTTTAAATCTTAAAAATACAAATAATATATCAAAATATTCAGAAAAATAAAACTAATTCATTTTCCCCTTTCCTAAATGCAAAATAAAATGTCATAAAATTCATGAACCAAACCATATGAAATCTAAACCATATAAAATTTGCAGATCCAAGTTTCGACTATTATTTTGGACACAAGAACTGTTTTGGCAATGACTATCTGTGAGAGTGATTTGAACCTAACTTTTAAAATACATAACCAAAATGGACAAACTAAAATGTTCTGGATAGATATTGAAAAGATCTATCCATAGTACTTAGCCTCACATCAAGGTCAACAACCAAATGAAAATACCATCCTTTTTAATAAAAGACCAGTAGGCTCTTCTATTATTTTTAGAATGAGTTCAAAAATGTATTTTGAAGTAAATCCAACTGGATGAGTTTGGTATTGCCTAGATCTATGTTTTTGGTGAACACATATATATAAACGGTAGTGTTTCTGTTTTGTTTTCTTGATGTGTTTTTGTTTGTTTTCTTGATGCGTTTTTGTTTGTTTGTTTTGAAATGTGTGTTTGACATAATATAGAAATAATATAGCTAGGAATTAACATAGAAATAATATCCATTACATACTAATATATCCATTACATACTAATATATCCATTACATGCATATATCGAACGCAAGATGCCGTACACAAACACCATCTACTCGAGCTCCGTCGAGTAGATGCGGAACAACTCGTAGGAAACGTATGCATCTATGGCTGCATAGTTGAGGTTGATCCAGTCCAGTGGGTTCTTCCCCCAACACATGTGATTCTTGGAGGGGAAACCAGACTTCATGGTCTTGTAGTCGGCGTGGATGAACGCAGTTGCCATCGGAGCCATCCCGGTCTTGGGACCGTACAACTCATCAAAATGGATAAGGTCCGGAAGATCAATGTAGTGATCTTCAGGTATCACAATACCCAAGCGCATCAACTTCTGCCGGTCTTGAGTGATGTCAACGCTGCAGAAGTCGTACCCCTGTTGACAAGAAAATCAACAAGCTCCGGAGAATTCTTTGAACTACTACAACAACAAAAATAGAACATGTGTTAGATATGTTGCAACACATGTATTCTTCCAATGCAACAAACAAATCGAAAATGCAACACTATATATCCTACAAGAGAGATTGTACGTGTGTGTTACCTTGCCCAGTGGAAGACCAACACGATCTCCTTGAAGGCAATCTGGATGACGGCAACATCCCGTTGATTCGCCGTATACTCTAGATCAAGGCCGAAGAACCTATGGTGTTCATCGGCTTCTTCATAGAGATTGCTCAAATGTGTAAGAAGATCGGGGAGCCTCTCGCACATATTGGTGTACGCCACGTCTAGAATCTTGCAGCATGGTGTGGCCACACGTAGAGTGTTCCAAACTTGAGCCATGGGTGCTAGGTGGAGGAAGATCGAAGAGAGGAGAAGAAACAGAGAAGAGAGAAGAAGAAACAGAGACTCTCGGGTGCGCGCACTGTAGCAATGGCCTCTGCCTCTCGCTCGCGAAATAAAAACCGCCGCGCGGGAGGAGAGCAGTTTGTATCTTTAGTCCCGGGTGGCCAGGCCAACCGGGACTAAAGGCAGGGAGGCCAGCAGACTGGATCATTAGTCGCGGGTAGCCACGCCAACCGGAATTAAAGCCCTCCACGCGCCTCCACACGCTTCCCAACCCACGACGCATGACCTTCTGTCGCGGGTCTCCTCCCGACCCGGGACTAAAACCCCTTTAGTCACGGTGCGCAAAGTTTGGGGACTGATGGGGGCGTATGGAAGGCCTTTATTCTACCAGTGAAATAGCAATGTGTTTATGAAGACGAAATATTTTTCTCTTGTCTTTCAGGATGTACAAGAGAGTGAAAACTCCGGTTGTTTCCATTGAAGGAACGAAGGAAGGCCGTTGGATGTGAGCTGTGTTCTGTGTGCCTATGTAAATCCAGATTTCTGGAATTGAGGCGTGTCGATATGCTGACAATGAAACATGTTATGTTATTTGACTGTAATATTTTATTGGGGCTGATGAAGCTCAAATTAGGAACAATTTTGTTTTAATCGTACTAGATTCATCCATTCAACAGTTTTTTGGTCTTCTATGTACCTCCAATTAACCAAAATCATGTTGAAGAACTGATGACATATTTGAAAATAATATAAAATGAAACTAATTCGATCTCCATAGTATCTCTTACTATGCCAAGCTAGCTTCTGAAACTGCAGCCAGCCAAGCATGCATGAATACATAAAAGAAGAAAAACAGAGGCTGGACCTCAACGGCGATCATGAAAATGGTGCAGAATTGGCGTTAGTAATAGTGGCAGGCTAACTTCAATTGTGAACTAGACCTCCTAGATAATAAAACGCATTCATCTTGCAAAAAGAAAAAAATACATAACAAAACGCTTCCATCACAGCATCTGAGACTCCACGGCTGCATGCATCTCCATGCACATATTATACAGAGAAACCATTTTTATATGTTGTATCAAAGCTGTTTTTTAGAGCGACAAGAATTTATCATATGACCGAAGATTAACGAAATTGTTCTTTATATCAAAGATTCATTAATTGCAATTTCATTGAAGAATTAACTTGTATAGTTTATTGAGATTCGCCTCATCTTTCAGGCATAAAATTTTGACACATGATAATACATAGTATCCAACACTTCCCTAGCATTGTCACATGATTGCACAGCAACAATATTTATCTGAGCAGTAGGTCCTTCTAGGATTGAAACCCTTCTTGTAACAGGAAAACTAGCATGAATAATTGTGTCCTCGGTTTGGTCCATAATTCAACATAGGTGTACAAATATCTTCCATAACAGCAGGATCTGCCAACAATGAAGTATATCATCCAATTAGTACAAGCATACATTGTAAAAATTGCATCAGTTACTCGATATTGTCTGAAAAGCCAATGTGTGCTCATATATTATACAAAATTGGACCAATAATATAAAATATTGATTGTACCTTTTTTCTCACGGTTGCATCACACCGCAATAAAGTGGTAGACATCATTAGAAGAACTACCATGAATAGAACCCTCCTGTTGTTCTTGATAAGTTCCATCAGCACTGTTTTCTGAATTAGGTCCTTTTAATCCTAGAGGTCTATCATAAGTTGGTATTTAAATAGAGGCACCATGAAATCATGGAGGATCTATTAGAGATATATCGGAATATTTATTTTTTGTATTTCATGTGTAAGATAATATTTTCTAGACAGCTTGTACATTAATGACCTCCAGATTTCCATATCTAAAGTATTAATACTCCGATATGGCATAAATATATCTTATCAATTGTTTATCATGCATACACTTATTATTGGGTTTAGGAATTTGGTGCATATAAATTTAAACACCGTCATTAAATAATATCATTTCTTCCTGTTGACGAATATATTTTACTAGGATTTACTCGTTATTATTTGACTCCTGACTTGTGAAATCTTCAAAATAGCAGTACATTTATCGCTGAATGAAAATACAGTTAATGCACATAATGTGTATCCTTCAACGTCGCCGAACTAGAATTAAAATTCCTTCTCTTTAAAAAAGTAATTGTCGTGTTATTGTGCTCCTAAGCAATTGCACATAGTGAAAAAATGTTGAAAACTTTCACAAAAAAATTCAACATTTACAGTGCTACAAATTTTCAACCCTGCAATTGATTCAGCCATACAGAATCAGGAAAAAAAGTCAGATACAATTGACAACCATATTTTAGTTTAGCACTATTCATGGTGTGTTAATTTTTTTATTCACTACAAGGGAATAGGCTATAGCAGAATAGAGTAGCACCGGCGCGCGTGCTATAGGGTCCGCCGGCGGTAAGTACCACCGGCGCGCTCGTTTGGCATCCGCCGGTGCTATGCCATTACCCCGGCGCTCACAATACCAAACGCGCCGGCGATAAAGACAGGCCAGCCCCCCCCCCCCTCGGGGCAAACTTAGCCCCGGCGCGGCCCATTACACGTGCGCCGGTGCTAGATATTTACCCCCGGCGCTACACGGCTGCCCAGGGCCCCCGATTACCACCGGCGCGTGCTATCTCCCCCCCCCCCCCGACGCACTAGGGTGATGGCGCGCCGGCGGTAAGATATATCTTATCCAGCCACAGCCACCACCCATTTGCCCAACCACTCACTCCACTCACTCCTCCTCATCTCCAACTCGAAACTCCTCTCTTTTCACCCCATTTTCTCACCCCTTTCTTCCAATTTTAGCACATTTAACCAACCAAATAGGATATGTTTTGTCAAAACTTTCTCTCCCAACATGCCCCTGCCTTCTACCTAGTTAGATCTAGATCTACTATGAAGAATATCTCTCCCCACATGCACCATATTCATATATCTAGATCTAGATAGAGTCTACACACACGGCACTCTCTCCGGTCGACCCGTGTTGTGTGTACGTTATGATCTTCCATATATCGTGCCGGCGGAATATACTTATATCGATATATATATAATTATTGTGTTTGCAACCAAAATATGTGATGATGACCCCTATTCATGGGAACTGTATTATGTCTGTTGCGACCGTGTAAGATGTGATGACATGTAAATGAGTTGGCAATGTTTTGCCGAAATGTCGATTCATTTCCGTTTCGGCAAATTTTTGCCACTATGTTTTGACCTTTTTTTAGCAAAGTTCATGCCGAAATTTTCCGTGAAACTGCCCGGGTGTGGATCTAATCAAAATTTACTCTTGTCGACCGTGCAGGAGACAATGGTCATCTCGATGAGGGAAAGCGTCGTGGATAGATATGTGGAACATGCAACGGCCGACATGCATCGAAGGGACCGCATAGACATACTTTCTCCGTGTCGAAGATGCAAACTTGGGTCCCTGTTCAACCCATCTTCGGGCGTAGTGAAGGACCAGCTGCTTAGGCGTGGTTTCATGGACGGTTACACTCAGTGAACCATGAGTGATGAGGAAGATGATCATGGGGATGATCATGAGGATGATCATGAGGAGGGGGTGCGACGACAGCCGCTGCAAATGGGGAAGAAGGGCAGAAGGAGAATGACGATGACGAAGAGGCTACCGCACACGACGGTATTCGAGAGAAAAAAGCGGCGGACAACAATACTCCGCTAACGCCAGTCGTGCGGGACCCTCATGTTCAAGAGTTACTTCTCAGCAATAGGTCGACGACTGACGCGAGAGCCGCCGGTAGACGGAAATCTAAGCCGGCGCAACCAGAGATAGACTCAAATACTCCATTGTACGATGCAACAGACTGCGATCCGGAGGAGTCCCGCTTAAGAGTAGCACTCGATATTATGCAGATGAAGGCAAAACACGGATGGACCGACGCAAGCGTTGACGACCTACTGCAATACATGAAAAAGCGTCTTCCTAAACACAACACGTGTCGTACTAGTCTAGACGAGGCGAAGAAAGACGTGTGCCCTCTTGATTTACCGCACACAAAGTATCATTTATCGGCACCCTGTTCAACATGCCGGATAGGACCAAAGACGGGCCGAAAGCAAGATACGACCTGGCGGCCCTAAACATCAGGAAAGACCTTCAAATACCACCACCGGCTGCTAGGACCAAAGATGACCAGCTGGACGAGGAGGAGGCGGACAGTTGCACGCGCAAAAGGGGTAAGCCGCAACACTGGGTATGCCCCCCCTCCTGCTTTACTCCAAGTCCCAACGAGCTCGATCAACTGTTTTGTTGCCTTCTAGGAGTCAAATGCCCTTTGGTTACTCGGGGATGATAAGGAGATACCTGGACCCGAACAAGAAAATCTTTAGCGGGATGAAGCCTCATGACTATCACGTGATGATGACGCAGATACTTCCAGTTGCAATCTGAGGGATAATGGAACCTCACGTCCGTGAAAGGCTGACTGGTCTATGTAACTTTTTCGACGTCATCACTCGGAAGTCGATCACCATGAAAAAACTTGAAAGGCCGCAGGAAGAGATTGTTACGATCCTATGCGAGCTTGATATCTACTTCCCGCACGCATTCTTCGACATAATGGTCCAACTCTTGGTCCATATCGTAGATGATATCATTGATCTCGGGCCGGCATTCCTGCACAACATGATGTCCTTCGAAAGAATGAACGGGGTCATCAAAGGTTTCGTTCGTAACAGGTCACATCCGGATGGAAGCATCGTCCAGGGGTTTCTCACCGAAGAGCGGATCTCGAAAAGTCGGTTGGTTTGCCGAAAAACAAGCACATTGGCAGGTTTGAGGGATCATGTCACAAAACGGGCAGGCGGGAAATGCACGTGGCCTTTGAGGGGCGGACATCCGACTTTGACAGGGCCAACTTAGTAGTACTTCAGCAAATCGACGATGTGGATTCTTGGTTAGAAGAGCACAAAAAAATGATAGAAAACAATGCTCGCAAGCCGATGACCGAAGCAGATATACTAAGAGCGCACAACTCCTCTTTCGTTCGCTGGTTCAAAGACCAGATTGATGTTGATCCCCCGACAATGACCAGCGAGAACGGCAAACTAATTTTGGCTTTGTCATATGGACCTCGCCCAACCTGATGATTACCAAGCATATGATATCAATGGGTTCACATTCTACACGGAGGAAAAAGACAAAAGTAGCGACTACCAGAACTCTAGGGTCACGATGGAATCCTACACGGGTGATGTCAAGAAAAGATACTACGGAAGGATCGAGGACATCTGGGAGCTTGACTACGCTAGGGAGAAGGTGTCAATATTTCGTGTCAGATGGGCTAAGAACATCGAAACCGAAGGCAAATATTTTGTCACCATGTGTATACCTGAAGCCAACAAATGCAAGACCACAAACGCCAACGCTCAAAATGAGCCATGGGTACTAGCTAAGCACGTGGAGCAATGATTCTTCACAACCAACCCGTCTAGGCCTAGCCGTGTTGTCGTAAGGAGAGGAAAAAGGAACGTCGTCGGAATGGATGGAGTTGCTAACGAGAATGACTTTGACGGCCTCGTCGGAGACCTAGTGATAGAAGAACCCAATGAAGACAATGCAACATACACCAAAAGAAGAAGCAGGACCACGCTACCTAGGTCAGGTGATCCCAGCAAAAGAAGAAGTCATCAGATAGGGCTAAAATATACAACGACATCCAAGAAGGGAAAGAAGAAGATTGTGATGAAACGATGAGACAGAAACACTCGCAATGTGTGTTGTGACGATGGAACTATCATTAACATTGTATTATTATGTGCAACTCTTTCTTAATTAAATCGATAACAGTGAACGATGTGTGTTTTGCCGACGCAACTATCTTATATTATATATCCTCTTTTCAATAACTACAATTTATATTCCATTTTATTTTATTACTATCCTCTTATATCAAAATTAGCTTTATTACTATCCTATTTTATCTTAGGCACAATAGATAAAGAATAAGGAAAAGAAAAGACAAAAGGGGAAAAAAACAAAGATAGCGCTGGCGCACAGGCATAGAGACGCGCCGGCGCTAAGGTGTCGCACCCGGACTTCTAGAGGATACTCACAGTCCGCTAAACAGTAGAACAAATGGCTTACGGGGCATACCGGCACCCGCATCTCAATATGAGCAGGCCAACACGTAAACGTGTGACAACCATTCTCTACTATCCATCGTCTGCGTAAACCATCCCATAGAAATCAGGACACTTCCGTTGACGTACTTCATAACATACACACATGGTACGTCAACGTCATTAGAACAACTGATATCACAACATATCTCTAAGACACAAAAGATTGAAATAAGTTGCAAATAGCTCTCACTAGAGCAGAGATAACTAATACAATCATCCAGAGGACACATGTCCCAACAATTCATCATTACAACACAGCGGAAGCATCCAAAGTGTCTGAGTACAGACAAGAACCAAATAGGCCTAAGAGGCCGGAAACGAAAAGACGAAGCCCATCCACGATGTCTCGGATCCTGCCCGGGTCCGCTATCTACTCGTCAGCAGCCTCGTCATACTCCACGTAGTAGCCTCCATGGGGATCCTCGGAAACGTAGTCTGCGGAAAGCACAGCCCCAAAGGGGTCAGTACATAAACGTACTGGCAAGCAAGACTCACAAGATACCATAGTGTACCCGGCAACACCAAGTACAGATGCTTTGGGTTCAACGGAAGAATAGGTGATACAAAAGTGCGGCAACATGCTGCGCTAACCAACTACAGAAACATGCTACAACTTCCGGCTAAAAGAGGGGGATGAGATAGCGTATCGTAACCAACTATAACTAACCTCAAACAAACCCATCCTGGATCTCGCCCCTTGTCCAAAGAAGCAATCCAAGGATAACTCACACAGTTGGTTTAATGATGGTTCCAGTTATTGTGTCAATAAGACTATTACTAGTCAAATTATCATTAGTTAGGTGTAAGTTGTTCTGAGTACTTGTTAGCCAGTACTTTCACCAAGTCATCCATAACCGCGGAAAACACGGCTTCTCGAGAAGATTTACCCTGCAGGGGTGCACCAATTTGGTCGTACACGTAAGAATAACCCGCCAGATGGAATGCCTCCCACCAAGCGGGGCACTCAACACAACTCAACTCTTCTCCGCATCAAGCCCAAAGAACCCCGTGCAATTGAGCGCACGGCTAATCAAGCCCCACGAAGAAAAGGGGACCCTCATAGCACTCTAAAAACGTGTCTCCCTAAATGCCGACTACAAAAGTTCCACCCTGGCCTGGGTTCGCAAATACATATGCATGCGGCAAATGGAAAACCCGAACTAAATGAGGCGATTTGGACGAGATGCGAATCGAATCAAGTTGAGGGGGGCGCCCATACACGCTTCCCACATGCGGATAGTGCGCTCATCATGGATCAGTAGACAAGACCCTTTTCCTAATTAGGGTCGACACTAGCAGGCCTCAAAACCACGCCGGGCCTCCTGCCGGTGCCTTATCATCAAATTAGCATTACCTCAAATATTAACAGGTGTTGTTTAACATCGAGCCCCAGAACATAATAAAATATGGTAACAGAAAGTAATGGACAACAGACTCGAGCAAAAACAACCCTAAGCATGCTAGTAAGACACGGGCAACAAGCAACGGTGTGATAGGTATGGAGGTGAGGCTATATCAGGGTTGAAGGATAACATGTGATAGGTTCGGAACACAAGCAACGATTCATAAGGCTAGCAGAATAGACAACGGAAAAGTATCGGTATCCAATGTGGAAAGGAACACAATGGTTCATGTGAGTGAATACTTTCCTGCAAACTCAGCAGCCTGGTACTGAGCTAGATCCTCAGAAGGGGTGTCGTAAGTCTCGTCTGTCTCAACGTCGTCGTCTATTCGAGAAGAAGCAAACAAACAACGCAGAGAGACAAACAATCAATAACATGGCATAATGCACAATCATGGGATGATGCATGACCATTTAATTGATGCATCAAAAATAAGCTAGTTGACATGGTAACATAATTAAATGGGCCCATATGCAATTTGGGTTGCATATGGAAAGCCCATGAATTTAAGGTTGGATTGAATGATCTACAACTAATCATCATGTGAAAGTGGATTAGCATGATGCATGGATGAGGAAAACAATAAGAAAACAACAATAGACTCAAATTTAAAAGGTGTTTACCAGTTTGAAATTTCATTTATTTAGTTGTGAAAATTTGCTTCTTAAAGGAGTTACACAAGCATTTTTTGTTTTCACCAATTTTAATTGTTCAAAATAAATAACAAAATTCATATTTGGAAAGAACACACAATTTTAGGTGGAATACATGTTTCATTTGTTGAAAAAGGAAATAGAATGATTTAATTATGAATTAAACAAGTTTAAACAAGATTTAAATGAATTTAATGCAATTATGAATTTATTTGAATATTTATTTGTTCAAAACATTAATTAAAATTCATATTTGAAAAGATTATAATTTTCTACTTTGAAAACATATTTTATATGTCCAAAAAGAAATTAATTTGACCAAGTTATGAATTTAGCAATTTATAATGATTTAAACAAGGTTTAAAATTATTTACCCAATTTTAATTATTCAAAACATGAAACACAGTTTATATTTGAAAAGGTGGTTCAATTTAGCATGGAAAACATATTTTATATGTGACATTCGAAATTAATTTGAAATAGTTATGAAGTTAACCAAATTTTAATTAGTAGTTTGAATTTGAAATTTTGAAACAATTTGAAATGTTCAAAGCAGAAAACAAAATTTATATTTCGGTAGAGAATTTAATTTGGTTCATATTACATATTTTATTTGTATTATTTGGATGTGTTATGCAATTTTTATAAAGGTTTGAAATTTAGGGGTTAATCTGTAAATTGCAGGGACCTAAAATAAAAGAAAACTGGGGCAGAAAACTAATTACACCGCGCAGTGACCCAACCTGGGCCACTGCCAGCGGGCCCTGGCCACCTTGGCACTGCGTGGCCGCGGGTGTGCGCCTGCGTGGCCTGCACTGCCACAGACAGGTGGGGCACGCGTGCATAGGTGGCAAAGCAAAAATTGTGGGGTTTTAATCCGCCCGCGGGGACTCGAACTCTGGCCGCGGGCTCGCGCGAGCAGCGCTCTGGCCACTGCGCTAGGCTGCTGTTTCGTGACAGGTAAGGTGCACGGGGGAGGTTGAGGTTCAGATCCGTGTGTTTAACTGAACTGAAATTCAGTCAACTGAATTTCGACAGAGAGGACGGCCGCCGGCGATGACCTGCTGCGGCTCGCGGCGGCTGCTGTCCGTGGTGCGGGTGCTGCGTGCGGTGGCCGCGTGCACTCGTGCACTCGTGCGCCGGAGGTGACGAGGTGGAGCTCACCTCCGATGTCGAGGATGCAGAGGCTCGGGGAGGATGGTGGACGTCGCCGGCGACAGAGGCACGGACGGCGGCGGTGCTACAGTGGCTCCCAGCCAACGAGGAAACGTCGAGGAGGAAGAGGGGAGTACAGGGGTCTGATCCCCGTACTCAACCTGCGCGGAGACTAGACCTACCGGCGGCGATCATCGGAGTTTCAGAGGGTGGCGCTCGGTGAGTTCAGAGGTGGGGTGGAGCCGCGACAGAGAAAAGCGGGAGAGAGGGGGAAACGACGGCGGCGAGAGAGGGAGAGAGGAGGGAGGACCTAGGGCTAGGGTAGAGGGAGGCTAGCTAGGTTTTTAAGGAGGGGAGAGCGAGGTCGTGGCCGTCCCTGCCTCTGTACTGTCGACGTGGGCGTGCCCGATGCACGCCGTACAGAGGTAGGTGACGAGCGCGAAGATGTAAGCAGGCCGTGGGCTGGGCCTGCTGCCCACTGGCCTGCGTTTCCTTTTTTTTATTTTTGTTTTGTTTCTTCTCTTTTTTTGCTGAAAAGAAAAAGGAGAAAAAGGATGAGGTTTTGAGGTTAGAAAATTTTAGGAAAAATTGTATTGATTAATTATTGTATCAGCATCCTAGTGCAAACTTTGGTTTTCCAAATAATTCAAATTTGTTGCTCTTTGTAATTCATTTGAATTTGAATGATTTTTTGTTATTAATTGATTAAATGAAAAGAACAATTTAAAAGTTTGTAATTTCAAGTGTAATGGTAACAAATGATAGATTTGTTTTTTTCATTTTCATAATTTTCAAAATGTTGTTGTTTGGAAAAATTAATTGAATTTTGAATGAAATTGAATTAAGTGAATTATTAAAAAGAACAAGTTAATAGTTTGAGCTTTTTATTTTAATGGAAACAAATAGCTGTTTTTATTTGAAAATTGTAACAGAACAAGTATGAACATGTCGTGGTGGTGTCACGGCAGATGCAATGGGATGGCTAAAGATGTGGGGACGAAGGACGCTGGAGGTGCTCGGGGAGGGATCACGCGACGAGTAGCCGCGTGAGGTACGAAGTAAACACTGCAAACAACACGATCTACCCAGGTTCAGGGCCCTCGTGAGGAGGTAAAACCCCTACTCCTGCCTTTCTCTATGTATTCTGATGTCTCACCGAGTAGCCACAGTACAATGTTCTTGCTACCGAGTAGCCACTCTCCTCTCTTTGTGATGAACTAGGTCAAGAATCTAGGGTTTCCTCTGTTCTAGTATGCGATCCCTCACGCAGGAGGCGGCGGGGAACCTTATATACACGGTGCCCAGCCGGATACGTCCAAACATGGACAAGTGTCGACATAGTGTGCACATCGTCCTTCTTCCGGGTTCCCGCTGACAGCTTTGGTTCCTAGTCTTGGCTGCATATGGAAAGTCGTTGGGCAAAACAAGGGGACAGACTGGTATCACTGTGCCAAACACAGAGTAGGCCCCCCTTATCCTGCCACGGCCTGCTTCCATGCTGTCACTGTCAGGCATGCCGGTCCCAGATGAACAGTAGTTCGGATACTGCCAAGTACGGACCCAGGATACGCGGGATCCTGTGTCAGAACGGCTCCTTTGACTTTCTGGCCCGAGTAGGTTCCCGCCAATTTTACTCGGGCCAACTCTTCTACTCGAATGGATGGAACTTGACTGATATCTCCTTCCGGTCATCTTGAGGTGAGACCGAGTAGCAGTCGACCGGGTAGCAAATACCGGGTAGTCGGCTACTCGACCAAATCTCTCTTCTGTAAGTCGCCTTTACCACTTGCCTTTACCCTACTCGGGGGTAACCCCCCGACAGTAGTCCCTGAAGCTGGTTGAGTCTTGCGAACTCGTTCACTAGGCTCTGCCAGCTTAAAACCAATTTTTGCAACATAGCCCTTGAACCTCAAGATGCCGAGTAAAGGACCTCCGAGTAGTACTCTAGAAAGTACCTTGAGTTTCCTGTCTTCCGAATAGCACCTGCTTTCTACTCTGTAACCGAGTAAAAAGACTTAGAGAATTTCTCCTCTAGCGTCTCTGCAGCGTAGAGCATAATCCAGCCTTCCGTGTCGCAACTGGACACGTGCCAAGCATCCGTGACCCCGTCGTTTCGCTGCCACGACACGACGTGCCACGCGCCCAGTTTTCACGGGGCGGGCCCACTGGCTCGTTATGTCCCATCACGCGAAGTAATTGGCCACGATCTGGTAGTGGGATCTGCTGCGGCCGTTACGCGCGCGCCTCGCGCGTGTGTGCGTTTCCAGCCGGCCACAGACCCCACCACACGCCACGATCGATCCCACTTCCCCGATGGTAACGGTAAACCGCGGAGAGGATATAAATACCTCCGCCGGTAACTTCCTTTTCTCCTCCCTTCGCACTTTTCCCCTTTCGTCTCTTTGTTCTTCTCCGCCGCCGAGCTCTCCGCCGCCGCGCAACCTTTCGCGCCGCCGCGGACTCACCCACTCCATTCACCACCTTCCAACTCTTCCCATCCTTCCTGCTCGTGACCATGTCTCGCGCCGGCTGGGCTGGTTCGCACGTCACCGCCGAGGACTGCGCCTGGCTCGTGAACACCCGGAGGGTTCCTCCTGGTGTTCAGTGCCGGCCGTCTGAGGGCGAGATCGTGCCAACCCCGCGGGAGGGCGAGCATGTTGTCTTCCTGTCGCATTTTGAGCGCGGATTCGGCCTACCGGCCTCCGACTTTCTCCGCCGCTTCCTGGACCACTTTGGTCTCCAGATGCACCACTTGCCACCAAATGGCGTCGTCTTCCTCGCTTACCACGCTGTGGTATGCGAGGCCTTTCTCGGTATCCATCCCACGACGGATACCTGGTTGAAGTATTTCCATCTTCGCCAGCAAACCATCGGGAAGAAGGATGGCGCGGCCGCCAGCGCCCGCGCGACCGATACTGGCTGCGCCATGATGGTGCAGCGGTCGGGGACCAATCACCCTCGCACCAAGGGTTTGGAATCCGTCCGGATGTGGCAGAAGACCTTCCTCTACGTTAAGAACATCCCCGCCACGGAAGGAGGCCAGGTAACTGACAGAATTAATATTCCTGCTTGGAGTACTCGCGCTCCATCCGGGAAGAATTGGAAGTCGAAGCCCTCCAACGACCTCAACTCGAAGGAGATAGAAGCGCGGCTCGGCGTTCTAATCGACGAGGGCCTCAAGAGCGATGATCCTGTGGCTTGCTGGATCAAGAATCGCGTGCTGCCTCTGCAGGAGCGCAGCCATCTGATGTGCTACATGGGAGGCCCCCGCGACTGCACCAGAACGACCACCATCGAGCTCGACAACGCGGATGTTCCTGCGCACGCCAGGGCCATCCTGACGACAAGCCTTGGTGACCACTGGCAGTATGGGTTCATCCCATTCAGCCGCACGAAACCGATTCCCCGGGTACGTTCTCCTTATTCTGCTTTCAATATTTGCCACCCGACTAGAAAATCTTCTCTCTTGGCTGCAACTAGCAATTGCATTCTGTACCGAGTAGAGTACTCAGTAGAATTGCATAGGCTTAGTGTGCTTTGTGCCTGCACGGCTTTCCGAGTAGGATATTCAGTGAAAATTGCATAGGCTTAGTGTGCTTTGTGTTTGCACGCCTATCCGAGTAGGACACCTTCCTGCTACTCGGCTATCTTGTGACACTTTTCCGCTCTTCAGGTCCTCAATCGCCAGCTTATGGAGAGTTGTGAGCGCTTTGAAGGCAACTGGTTTGCTGACGAGAGGAGGACGACAAGGCCTCCTTTGAGACTGCAGACCAGATCAACCTTCCTCACTCTCCTACGACCGAGAAGCAGCCTGCCGAACCATCTCTTCGCGACTGGTCTGATGACGAGTTCGAAGGTAACTGAATTCGCGCTCTCCCTCTGCAAAAAGCACAGGCCCTTTGCCTGCTGTTTCTGAAGTGCTTTCCTTCCTCCCTATTTCACAGATGCTGCAAATGCTGAGGACGAGGGTGAGGATGAAGACGAGAACGAGGGCGACAGGGTTCTTGACGCCAACCCTCTGTTCGTCGCCGCTCCTGTCACCCGTAAGCGGACAGGAAGTGACGCCCAAGAGCCCCCCGCCAAGAAGAGAAAAGCAGCCGAGAAGAAGAAGGCGACCAAGGCGGTCGTGAAGAGAACAAAGCGAACCATCCCCTCCACCAAAGCGTAAGTTCCTTCTCGGTTAATTCCCAATTATGTACTCTGCTGTTTCTCTTATCCTTCCTCTGCTTCCCTCTAATTTCTGATTTTTCCTTTCTCACCAGAGCTCCCTTGGATGCGAACGCTGCTTTCGCGCCTGACCAGGCCAAGAAACAAGCTGCCATTGACGTCGACAAGGTTGTCGACCTTGAGGGCGACGAGGCCGACACCACCCACACGCAAACGGGGCTTGAGCAACAGTCCCGCGCCGATCCAGATGCGCAGGACGCCGCTCACCAGGACAGGCCCCCTTCTCCTCCGGCTAGCACCGCCGAGGAGCACCAGGAGGAAGACCAGGAGATGCGTGATGATGACGCCGCCGTCGAGCGGCAAGAAGCTGAACCTGAGCATCCAGCCACAGGCGCTGCCGGACAAGCGGATCCCACTACCGAGCAGCGGGTGGAAGATACAGTCATGACAGAGGAGTATCCCCTGAGCAGCGCGCAACCAGGCGCTGCACCGAGTAGCGCCCAACCAGATGCTGCACAAGGTGACGGATCCGTGGCGCCACCCATTGATCAAGGCACTGCACCGCCAGATTCCTCCTCGGTGCCGCAGACTAAGGACGCAGCCAGCCCTCCTGCCGGGCGAGTAACCAGGAAACAGGCCCTAGATGCTCTGAAGGAGGCAGTCGAGAAGAGGGCAGCCGAGAAGAAGGAAACCGAGACGCAGAAGATCGAGAAGCCAACCTCCGAGAAGCCACTTTCTCAGAAAGAGATAGCAAAGAAGAAGGCTGCCGACAAGCCGCCGCCGACATCAGCTGGCCAGTCCAAGCAGTTGGTTATCCGCAATCCCAGTGCGGTTCCTGCCGCCGCTAACATAGCTGATCAGCCCCTCTACCTGGATTATATGGTGAAGGTCAGCCAACAGCGCCAGATTGGCCTTTCCGTCGAGGACCGGAAGCTTGCTCTCACAAGAGGGAGGAAAGCCGTGGCGGTGGACTCCGGGCC
The DNA here is from genome assembly GCA_028641055.1 of Alopecurus myosuroides. NCBI lineage: Eukaryota > Viridiplantae > Streptophyta > Magnoliopsida > Poales > Poaceae > Alopecurus > Alopecurus myosuroides. Next base: position 515,031,770 of record CM054058.1, on the reverse strand, counting down.
CTCGGCCCCAAACCAGGACAGATCCATTGCTTCTCGGGGAGCTCAAGACCAGGCGATATCATCCCAGAGCCTCGAGCAGGTACTCGACTTGGTTGGTTTCATCGATGCCAAGTGGGACAGCAAGCTTCTCGGCACAGACAAATGGCATGGCCTTGGCCTGGGCGACATCGATCATATGCGGGTCGACTGGAACAAGGTGGACTTGGGCTACAAACCCATGACCGTCTCCTCCAGCACCGCTACTCTTGCTGCCAAGATGTTCGTGCACCGCAAGAATGCAGAAGATCTCGAGCAGTCTTACGCGGTAAGTCTTAACTTGTCCTCTCCGAGTAGCATTTTTCTTCTCCCCTATCCGTTTTCATTTTCCTTTACCATCACCCAGTCCCCGAGATTTTGGCCGAGTAGGCGGATGCTCTCCCGAGTAGCCGCCTTCTCGGGTTGAATCTTCACTTCTCTGTCTAACTTGTTTTCTTTTCGCTTCTCAGGATAGCGTTTTGAAGCGGACCAGTCTGCATCGCCAGCTTCTCTGGAATCATGCTATCGCCAGGAGGCGAATTGCTGCACTGGAAAAAGAGAAAGCAGCTGCGGAGGCAGCCGGTAAGAATGCAAAGGATAGCACTCTGAAGCTGTCTGAGGTGGAAGGTACGCTTCTAGTCGCGCGGTTCTTGCGTTTTTTGTTTACGCCCGCTTCTGCTTTCTTGCGCTAACCTTTTTTACACTGCAGGGAAACTGAAGGCCCTGGCTGACGAGCACGAGAACTGTCGCACCTTTGTTGCGAATGCCGAGACCACCATCAAGAAGCTTGAAGGTAAACCTCCGTCTACTCGGTTTGCCCTTGTGTCTGTTTCCTTTGCTTCTCTGCTAACCGTGCTTTGCTCTTTTCAGAAGATCATAAGAAGTTTGTTGTCGAGCATCAGGACTGTCTCAAACCTGCTGAGGTGCAGGTGCAACTGGCAAGCCAATCTGCTGCTCTGCAGAGCGAGCACGCTACAGAGATGGAGAAACTGCAACTCCAGCTGCAGAAGGCACTCCAGGATGCTGTCACGCTTGGTGAGGAGAGGGACAGAGTGATCGCCGAGAAGGCCAAGGCTGAGACAACCTTCAATGCTAAGATAAAGGCCCTTGAGCAAGAATGTGAAGTGCTGACGAAATCCAATGCTGGGTACTTCACTCAATTGGATGGACTTCGCTTGCTCGAGGAGAGGCATGTTTCCAATGAGGAGGAATGGAAAATCCAGCTGCAGCAGCTACGCCACGAGCTTCACAGTAAGTTTCCTCCTTTCTGCATCTTTTCTTCTCGGTTCTGCCTCTTCTCGGATCCTGTGACTAAATTTCTCCCTTGCTTTTGCGCAGAAATCTTCCCTGATCTCGTGTCCGCTTGCGCGCCTGCTTTGGCCAAGGCCCGAGCAGCTCGCCTTGAGAAGGGCGAGGCCGCGGACACCAGAGCCGAGATCGAGGACAGCCTGCTGGTGATGCGAGGGCACTTCGAACGCCTAGCCGGCGTGGGCACCCACTTGGTGCGCGTCGGCTTCGAGCTCCACAAGCTGTTCTGGCCTGAAGATCCCGCGCCGACAACCATTGGTGGCCTTGCTCTGAAGCTGCGCAATGTGAAGATCGAACTGAAGAAGTGGCGCGCCTCGGGAGCTCGGGCGGGTGCTGACTTGATGCTGCTCTGCGTCGCCTCCTGGTACGAGAACCTCAACATGGAGATCATCCGCGGAAAGCGCGACAATTCCAGGTGGGAGACGGACCCCAGCTGTGTGACCACGCGCAAGCTAATTGCGCATGAGGTTGCGGAGTACGCGGACACGGCCACCTTCATCGACGGCCCCACCGAACCCGACACCGAGGTGGAGGAGGACGAGGACGCAGATGAAGAGACAGACTCCGAGCTGGAATCGGGCTTCTTCGACTCACCGAGGAGCAAGACTGAGAAAGGGAAGGCCACGGTCGTCGCGAGTAGCAATGAAGAGATGGAGGAGATCGACACAGCCGCCCTCGACTTCGGCACTTCATCAGGAGCCGCTCTCGACGACACGGTACGCCCCCAAGGCCAAGCTTCTGGTCCATCCGAGATGGAGCAGTCCGCCACCGTCCACCCGGAAGCGGATGCGACCAACACAAGCGCCGAGGAGGAAGCCGCGAAGGCAGCTGCAGCCAGCACGGAGGCGGAGGCGAACAAGACCGCCACCGAGAATGAAGCAGCCCAGGCCAACATCGACAACACCGCCTCTTCGACATGATCTTATCCTGCAAGCTTTTTTACTCAAACATTTATCAGTTCCCCGGGATGCCGGGAGCAGATGTATCAGACTACTTTATTCCGTTGCTACTCAATTTTATTCCCACTTTTGTTATTTCCAACTTAATCAATTTGTTCAACCTGGGCTGGATGCCGAGTTGCGTTATCATGCGAGTCCCCGAGTTGCATTTCTTATTCACTCTCCCTTTTCGTCTCAGCTCTACCCGCAACTTGTTGCTTTTTTGGTATTCGAGTCACAAGAGTTAAAGGGTAGAGCTGCAAATACTTAGCTGCTTAGAAACAATCATAGTAACGCAGCCCACCATTTAGCCGGAAAGACAATTCACAGAATAGTAATAAAAACACCCTACTCGGTTCCTGCACTCTTCTTTTCCTTAGTAATTTTTCTTGTGCTCATGGACCTTTTGCTTGTTCTCTTGCTTGCCATGAAGCCGGGTTTCGGACAGCAGCAAAGTCGAAGAGTTGGCACGTAGGTTTAAACACAGTACTCAATGTACCTTTGAATTTTGAAGTAGAGCAACCGAACAGGCAAAAGGTAAAGCCGAGTAAAAACACTTAGAGCAATTTTGGACGAGGGCAGTCCCCGAGAACAATTTCAGATTGCAGAGTAGGATTTCAACTCGGATAAGAGGGTACATACACATCTTTGCTCACGAATGAAAACGACGAAGTAGAGCTACATTCCAAGGGCGCTTGGTTTCCTCTCCGGATTTATCTGCCCTGTTCGCCTGTGGTGGGCGCACATCTACAAGATAGTAAGCGTCGTTGTGCAGCGCTTTGCTCACAATGAAAGGCCCTTCCCATGGAGGAGACAACTTGTGCATCCCGGCTGTGCGCTGCACAAGCCTAAGGACCATGTCTCCTTCTCGGAAAACCCTTGGGTTCACCTTTCGGCTATGATAACGCCGCAGGTTTTGCTGGTAGATAGCCGAACGTGACAGAGTCAGCTCTCTTGCTTCTTCAAGCAGGTCAACGTCGTCTTCTCGAGCTTCTCTCGCCTCCACCTCAGTGTAGAGGGTTACTCGGGGGGAGTCATGCTCTAAGTCTATTGGCAACACGGCCTCAGCCCCGTATACCAAGAAGAATAGCGTGTAGCCGGTTGACCGGTTAGGGGTAGTCCTTAGACTCCACAACACCGCTGGCAACTCGTCTAACCAACACCCAGGTGTTTTCAGCAGTGGCTCCATTAGCCTTGGCTTTATGCCTGCCAGTACCATGCCATTTGCTCTTTCAACTTGCCCATTGGAAGCAGGATGTGCGACTGACGCAACGTCTAGTCGGATATGCTTATCTCTGCATAACCGCACCATTGCTCCCTCAGCAAAGTTTGTGCCGTTGTCGGTGATGATACTGTGCGGGTAGCCATATCTCAGGATCACATCCTTCACGAATTTCACCGCCGTGGCCCCATCACACCTCCGAATAGGTTTCACTTCAATCCACTTGGTGAACTTGTCCACCATGACCAGGATGTGAGTCATGTTGCCTCTAGCCGGCTGGAAAGGCCCAACCATGTCCAAACACCAAACAGCGAATGGCCAGGTGATAGGAATTGTTTTCAACTCGGAAGCAGGCATGTGAATCTTACTTGCGAACATCTGGCAGCCAGTGCACTTCCTCACGATATCCTCAGCTTGCTGCAGTGCTGTGAGCCAGTAGAAGCCATGCCGGAAAGCTTTCTGGACCAGCGCCCGAGAAGAGGCATGGTGCCCGCATTCTCCTTGGTGTATCTCTATCAGGATCTCTTCTCCTTCTGCTGGATCTACACAACGTTGCAGCACGACAGTGGCACTTCTCTTGTGCAGCACATCTCGGACAATAGTGTAGCCCTTGGATCTTCTCTGAATCTGCCTTGCAGTCACCTCATCTTCAGGTAGAGTACCGTCCCTTAGAAAGGATAATATGGGCATAGCCCAACTCGGTGTCTCCCGTGCGGGAAACACTGGTTCGTCCACTTCCATTGGGACGGGTACCTCTGGTTGCTCTTTAGGGGTGGGAGCACTTCTTTGCAGCCCAGATCGATTGGCGAGAACCTCCTCAATGAATGCGATAGTCCCCGGGTTAAGGACAGCAGTCCCCGAGTAAGGAATGGCAGTCCCCGGGTAAGGAATGGCAGTCCCCGGGTAGGGAGTGGCAGTCCCCGGGTAGGGAATGGCAGTCCCCGAGTAGGGAATGGCAGTCCCCGGGTAGAGGACGGCAGTCCCCGGGTTTCCTGTAGCATTCTCCCAGTCAATCTCCATGGGATCAGATTCCTCACTTGGCAGAGAAGGAACAAATATGGACTCCGAGTTAGGAGAAGGCTTGATGGATGGCTTCCTCAAATGCTCCAAGGCGATTCCCGCCGGGATGGATTGCCGAGAAGACCCCAACTTGGATAACTCATCTGCTGCTTCGTTCTCTGCTCGGTGAATGTGCTGGAACTCACAGCCTTCGAAGAATCCAGTCATAGATTGCACCAGAAAGCGATACGATGCCATATTGGCATCCAAGGCATCCCAAGTGCCCGAGACTTGCTGCACCACCAGATCTGAATCTCCATAACATATGATGCGCTGCACTCCAACCTCCTTGGCTACTCGCAAGCCATGCACCACTGCCTCATACTCTGCAACATTGTTGGACGCCTTAAAGTGAATCTGCAGCACATACTTGAGTTGATCTCGCTTGGGTGACGTAAGCACGACACCAGCACCAAGGCCTTCCTTCACCTTTGAGCCATCAAAGTGCATCTTCCAGGTAATTAAAACTGGAGCAGGAGGTTCATACTGCACCTCGGCCCAGGTCCACCAGGAAATTCCGCCAGAATCTGAGACTTGATGGCTTCTCTTCTCGCATACGCGGGTGCGTACGCGGCCAGCTCGATTGCCCACTTGGCTACTCTGCCACTCGCCTCCTTGTTACCCATGATGTCCGAGATGGGAGCAGAGCTCACGACAGTGATGGGGTGCTCTTGGAAATAATGCTTCAGCTTCCTGGCGCCTAGGTACACTCCATATTGCATCTTCTGGTAATGCGGGTAGGTTCTGCTTGGAGCTGATAACACCTCACTGAGATAGTATACTGGGCGCTGCACACTCTTGCCTTCCTCTTCTCGTTCCACCACTATCACCACACTGACTACTCGGTTAGTCGCAGCAATGATATAGCAGCAATGCTCCTTGGGTAGCAGACTAGCCAAGATGGGAGCGCTAGCCAGCATTGCTTTCAGCTCGTTGAATGGCCACATCCGCTTGCGGAGTCCAGACAAACTTGTCACTTTTCTTCATCAGCTGGTATAGAGGCAGGGCCTTCTCGCCCATTCGGCCCAGAAAACGGCTCAGAGATGCCAAGCAACCTGTGAACTTCTGCACATCTTTCAGTGATCTCGGTAAAGACATGCTTTCAATAGCTTTTATCTTGGAAGGATTAGCTTCAATGCCCCGACTAGAAACAAGAAAGCCGAGTAGCTTTCCAGCCGGTACACCAAAGGTGCACTTACTCGGATTCAGTTTCATTTTGTACTTGCGTAGGTTAGCAAAGGTTTCCTCCAGGTCGGCAAGCAGAGTATGTGTTTTATTCGTTTTGATGACAATGTCATCTACGTACACCTGCACATTCTTGCCGAGCTGGTCGTGCAAGCATTTCTGCATGCATCTCTGATAGGTTGCACCCGCATTCCTCAAGCCAAAACACATGACACGATAGCAATAAGCCCCGTACGGGGTAATGAAAGCAGTCTTTATTTGATCAGCAGGGTTGAGTGCAATCTGGTGAAAACCAGAGTAGGCATCTATGAAAGACAACAGTTCACAACCAGCAGTGGAATCGATCACCTGATCGATGCGAGGTAGCGGGAAAGGATCCTTGGGGCATGCCTTGTTCAAGTCGGTGTAGTCGACACACATGCGCCATGCAGTGGCAGCCTTGGGATCCTCCTTCTTCTTCTCGACCATGACCGGGTTGGCTAGCCAATCCGGATGCAGCACCTCCATGATGAAATTGCTTATCAGTAACTTGGTGATCTGGTCACCAATGGCCTTCCTTCTCTCATCTCCGAAGCGGCGCATAGCCTGCTTCACTGGTTTGGCGTCAGGACGCACATGTAAAGAGTGCTCAACCAACTCCCTCGGGACTCCTGGTAGATCTTCATTGGACCAGGCGAATACATCCCGATTCTCACGGAGGAAGTGGATGAGCTCGCTTTCCTATTTCTCCGCCAACCCGGAGCCAATGATGGCTACGTGGTCGGGGAACTCGGGGTCGACCTGGACCTTCTTTGTCTCCTTGGCAGCCTGAAAAGCAGTGCCGTGCTGGGTACTCGGCACACCCTGTGCACCAGCTTGCGCGGACTGAGCCATAGCTACCACCTCATACATCTTCTTCTTCTCGGCAGCAACCACCATTGACTCCGCCAACTGGGAGCTAGCAGAGGCACACTCCATGGACTTCTTGTAATCTCCAGAGATGGTAATGATGCCATTGGGACCAGGGATCTTCATCTTCAGATATGCAACATGGGTAGAGGCCATGAACTTGCTCAGAGCAGGCCTGCCGAGTAGAGCATGGTAGGGACTCTGATGATCAACCACCTCGAACTGCAGGCGCTCTGTGCGGCAGTTATCCCTGGTGCCGAATAGCACATCGATCCATACTCGGCCAATCAGGTTGCACGAGATCCCGGGCACAATTCCATGGAAGGTGGTCTTGCTCGGCAGCATCATGTTCTCGGCCAGGCCAAGCTTCTCGAGTGTGTCCTTGTACACAATGTTGATGCTGTTGTCGTTGTCGATTAGCACCTTGCTGAACCTCACATTCTTCTCGGGACCCAGGAAGGTAGGATCCAGCACCAAGGCATAGCTACCCGGATTGGGCATCACCTTGGGATGATCTACTCGGGACCACCTGATCTCCTGGTCACACCAGTACATGTAGTGAGGGACAGCAGGAATCACTGCATTGACCTCCATGGCCCGCCTGTGCTGTGATTGCTTGTCGACTGGCTCAGAAGTGAAGATCATATAGCTCTCGTGGTGCTCTTGGTACTGATTGGAGCCTCCGCCCCCATTGTTGCCGTTGTTGTTGTTGCCCTGGTAGTTGTTGTTGCCTCTGTTGTTGTTGTTGCGGTTGTAGTAGTTGTTGTTGTTGCGGTATCTCTCATTGTTGAAGTTCTGGTTGGCTCCTAAAGCCACCTGGTTCACATTCTCTCTTCTCGGGTACACTGGCGGCCGAGCTGCGGGTGCACGAGTAGGCTGCACATTGGCATTGGCCGCTGGCAGAGGAGGAGGAGGAGGCAAGCCATCACTCTTGATCGCCTCCCACCACTCGCACTGCCGAGTAGTGTGGTTAGCAGGCCTCGAGGGGTGGTGAGTGTGAAAGCTGCATGGGTCATCCTTCATGTCATCAAAGACAAACTTCTTCGGCTGCTCGGAGTTCCCGCTACCCGACTGAGAGGTGCGAAATGGCTTCTTGTTGCCTTGGCCCTGGCTCTGGTTCTGCCCGTAGGCTCCAGCAGGTTTCTGCCTCTGGCTGCCACCAGCTCCAACAGTCACTGCATTCACCTCTTCGGGATCATACCGATTATCTACTCGGCGCTTTTTGCGGAACTCGTTGCGCTTGCTGTTGCTGAAGTTTCTTCTCGGCTCAGAGGAGTCCATCAGTGGCTGAGTAGGATCACCAAGTGCGTACTGATCCGCAATCTTGATGGTCTCCGCCAGAGTGTTCGGCATCTCCCTCTGCAATCTCTGCCACAACATACTGCCATACCTGCATCCCTGCGCAAACCAAGTGATGGCCTGTGCTTCATTCACACCCTCACAGGTGTTCCTCAATGTGCTCCACCGGGTAAGATATCCTCGGTCTGTCTCATCTTCTCGCTGCCTGCAAGCTGATAGCTGCTGTGGCCTATTCGGCCTCTTGTATGTGCTCGTGAAGTTGCTGATGAAGGCATCCGAGAAGTCCAGCCAGCAGTTGATGCTGTTCTTGGGCAAGTTGTTGAGCCAAGTGCGAGCTGGACCCTCTAGCATCTGCGGAACATAGCGCACAGCCCATCTTCTGTTGCCATTCGCGATATGGACCGCGGTGACATAGTCATTGAGCCAATCTTCAGGCTTGGTGCTGCCATTGTAGCTCTTGGTGCCTCTAGCAAGCTGGAAGTTCTTCACGGACGGCTCGTTCATGATGCGCGGGCCAAAGCACTCGGGGCCGGGAGGACCCGTGCTCTCCAGCCGCGTCGACAAGCTGATCCGGTCCAACTGATGCCTCGCATATCCAGGCGCCAGCATGCGCTCGCCAACACGATCATGGACATCATAGCCCGCCATCTCCATGGCCGAGTAGCCATCATCATACCTGTCCACCTGCACAGCTGCAGGCTGCTCCACCGGGTTGGCGACTGGCGCCACTGGGCGCGGCTGCTGCCTCTGCCGAGTAGGCTGAGCTGCGGGTTGCCGAGAAGGACCTGGACGTGCAGCATCTCGGGCACGGCTTTGAGCTTGGTGGGCTTGAGAGCCTGCTCTTGCAGCGTTGTGTTCCTGCCCGGGCTGCTGCGGCACAGCAAGCTGTCTCGCGGCAGCAGCCGGGTCATACACCTGCATTTGCCTGTCTCTGCCCGAACGCCCGCTGCGGCTCTTCTCGCGGCTGGGATGCCGAGACGAGGCCTGATCGTTAGATCTAGCCGCGTGCGAGTGAACCACCTGCGAAGCCCCAGCACCCGGGTTGGCCTTCCGGAACTCCTCGTTCTGCCTAGCAGCCTCCAACACCAACTCGTTGAGTCTTTCTTGCTGCCTAACACGCGCATCGCCATCTAGGCGAGGCAACTCGGCAGCTACAGCCTCTGCAGCTCTAAGTGTCTTGGCGGGTGTGCTATATCTGGGCCTAGTGGAGGTGTTTGCGGTGGCGGACTGAGCAGGAGCCTCTACAACTGTCGCCATCTCGGCACCAAGATTGCGCCGAGTGGCACCTACTTGCTAGGCCTCCTAGCGACTGGCGTGAAGCCGTGAGCCTTGTTGTACTCGAGCTGATCTAGACTCAACTCCAACCTCACCTTATCCAACTCCGCCTGCTCGGCAGCAGCTCCAGGAGTTGCCGCTCGAGCTGCTCCCTCATGGCCAGGAGCTCGATGTCGGTGGGAGTTGGCATGCCAGGTCGCGTAGCCGACGCGGGAATGACCGTAGACGTGGAAGGCGGCAAGTTGCTCTCCTTCTCGTAGGGCCGGTGAACCCTGCCACCAGCAGCCGGTGCATCGATCTCCTCGACGACGGCCGCAGCGCCAGTAGCGGCTGCGCCAGTGTTTGCCGCCAAGCCCGTCACCATCACCTCGGCGCAGTTCGCAGAGCGGCACGCGGGTCTTCCGCAAGCAGCGATCACCGCGAGAGGATCCTCCGCGTCATGCACCAGCTCGGGGTACTCGCGGTTGGCGACGGTGGCGACATAGACGAGGTGAGAGCCGAAGGAGATCACCGAGCCGCCCACCGGCATGGCCCTGCCGCCGAAATCGCCGGCGTTGTCGGTGACGAAGTCGAAGGAGCCGAATCTGTGGACAAGGCCACAGACCACGCGCTCCGCTGAAGAAGATCCCGTCCGAATAGAAACTCCAGCCAGCGCCGCTGGTTGCCCCACGGTGGGCGCCAACTGTCGTGGTGGTGTCACGGCAGATGCCATGGGATGGCTAAAGATGTGGGGACGAAGGACGCTGGAGGTGCTCGAGGAGGGATCACGCGACGAGTAGCCGCGTGAGGTACGAAGTAAACACTGCAAACAACACGATCTACCCAGGTTCAGGGCCCTCGTGAGGAGGTAAAACCCCTACTCGTGCCTTTCTCTATGTATTCTGATGTCTCACCGAGTAGCCACAGTACAATGTTCTTGCTACCGAGTAGCCACTCTCCTCTCTTTGTGATGAACTAGGTCAAGAATCTAGGGTTTCCTCTGTTCCAGTATGCGATCCCTCACGCAGGAGGCGGCGGGGCACCTTATATACACGGTGCCCAGCCGGATACGTCCAAACATGGACAAGTGTCGACATAGTGTGCACATCGTCCTTCTTCCGGGTTCCCGCTGACAGCTTTGGTTCCTAATCTTGGCTGCATCTGGAAAGTCGTTGGGCAAAACAAGGGGACAGACTGGTATCACTGTGCCAAACACAGAGTAGGCCCCCCTTATCCTGCCACGGCCTGCTTCCATGCTGTCACTGTCAGGCAGGCCGGTCCCAGATGAACAGTAGTTCGGATACTGCCAAGTACGGACCCAGGATACGCGGGATCCTGTGTCAGAATGGCTCCTTTGACTTTCTGGCCCGAGTAGGTTCCCGCCAATTTTACTCCGGCCAACTCTTCTACTCGAATGGATGGAACTTGACTGATATCTCCTTCCGGTCATCTTGAGGTGAGACCAAGTAGCAGTCGACCGGGTAGCAAATACCGGGTAGTCGGCTACTCGACCAAATCTCTCTTCTGTAAGTCGCCTTTACCACTTGCCTTTACCCTACTCGGGGGTAACCCCCCGACAGAACAAAGATTTGAAATTTGATTTGAAAATTCAAATAGAAAACAAGGGAAAACAAAAGGAAAACAAAGGAAAAAAATGCAATGATTAAGATGCCATGATGCAAAACATAAATAGACAAGAAACAAACATTCTAGGGGTTGTTTTCATACTTGGGATGTTACAAAACGCCCCCCTTGAAGGAATCGCGCCCCGAGATTCCTACTGAGAAGAGAAAAGGTCCGGATACTTCTTGCGAAGATCCTCTTCGGTCCCCCACGTTGCCTCTTTATCGGAATGATGGGACCACTGCACTATCAAGAACTTGGTGCTCTTGTTGCGAGTCTTACGCTCGGTCTCATCGAGAATACGAACAGGGTGCTCCTCATAAGATAGATCTTCTTGCAGTTCAATGGCATCATGATCAACTGCACGATCTGGATCTTTGAAGCACCTCTTGAGCTGTGACACGTGAAACACATCGTGCACCTTGGATAGCTTTTCCGGAAGTTCGAGACGATAGGCATTTTCCGCACGCCTTGAGAGAATGTTGAAAGGACCAATGTATCTTGGTGCAAGCTTTCCTTTCACACCAAAACGATGAGTGCCTTTGAGTGGAGTTTCACAGAGATATGCTTTGTCACCAGGTGCATAAATCATATCCCTGTGCTTGCTGTCATAGTAGCTTTTCTGACGAGACTGAGCAATCTTGAGATTGTCACGAATGATGCGAACTTTCTCTTCGGCTTCCTTAACAATGTCAGGGCCTAAGAGTGAACGTTCACCAGCTCCAGACCAATTGATTGGACTCCTGCATCTGCGGCCATAGAGAGCTTCAAATGGTGCCATGCCTAGGCTTGCCTGCAAGCTATTGTTGTAGGAGAATTCAGCATATGGAAGGCATTCCTCCCATTTCATGCCAAAAGAGATACCACATGCTCTGAGCATATCCTCGAGAATCTGATTGACTCTTTCGACTTGCCCTTGAGACTGAGGGTGATAGGCTGTGCTGAACAGAAGTTTGGTGCCCAATGCTTCTTGAAAGCTTTTCCAGAAATGAGAAGTGAATATGCTTCCACGGTCTGAGATTATTTCCAGTGGAACACCATGAAGAGGAACAATCTTTGCTGTGTAGAGCTCTGCTAACTGGCTAGCTGAGATTGTTTCTTTGACAGCAAAGAAGTGAGCTACTTTAGTGAGACGATCAATGACAACGAAGATTGCATCGTTGCCCTTCTTGGACTTTGGAAAACCAATGACGAAGTCCATTTCAATCATGTCCCACTTCCACTCAGGGATTTTCAGAGGTTGGAGAAGACCGGCTGTTTTCTGATGAACTGCCTTAACACGTTGAAAAACGTCGCATTCAGAAACGTATTTAGCAATTTCACGTTTCATGCCAGGCCACCAATACAGGGTCTTGAGATCCTGGTACATCTTTGTACTTCCAGGGTGTATGGAGAGAGGAGTTTCATGAGCCTCCTTGAGAATGACATCTTTGAGACTTTGAACTTGAGGAACTACAATGCGTCCTTCGAAGAACACAGTTCCCTTGTCATCAATTGAGAAGGACTTAAATTTCTCCTTGCCTTTTTTGATGTGTTCTACCATCTTGTTGATTTCAGCATCACGAAGTTGTTCAGAACGAATCTTGTCCTCGAGAGTTGGACTGGCTGTCAAGTTTGCAAGATAACCTTGAGGAACAAGACCAAGGTTGAGCTTCTGGAATTCTTCATGAAGAGGAGGTTGGCTTTCCATGATCATGAAATTATTGCAATACGACTGTCGACTGAGAGCATCGGCCATAACATTAGCCTTGCCTGGAGTGTAAGAAATGGTAAGATCAAAGTCCTTAATCTTTTCAATCCATCTCCTTTGCCTGAGGTTTAGATCTGGTTGAGTGAAGATATACTTGAGACTCTTATGATCTGAAAAGATTTCAGTGCGATTACCCAACAAGTATTGTCTCCATTTCTTCAGGGCAAACACAACTGCTGCAAGTTCAAGGTCATGAGTGGGATAATTGAGCTCATGTGCGTTCAACTAACGTGAAGCATAAGCCACAACTTGACGTTCTTGCATAAGAACTGCACCTATACCTTGGAGAAGCATCACAGAATATCTGGAAAGGTTTGGAAGGATCTGGGCCAACCAGAACTGGTGTAGAAGTGAGCTTAGTCTTCAGGAGATTGAATCTTTCATCACACTATGGAGACCAAACGAACTTCTTGTCCTTCTTTGTGAGATCAGTGAGAGGTTTGGCAATCTTGGAAAAGTTTTGGACGAAGCGACGGCAATAGCTAGCCAAGCCAAGAAAACTTCTTACTTGCTTCACCGTCTTTGGAGGTTTCCAATCAACAATTGCTTTAACCTTTTCTGGATCAATGGCTATGCCCTTGGCTGAGATGACATGACCAAGGTAAGTAACTTCTGAAATCCAGAACTCACATTTGGAGAACTTGGCATAAAGACGATGCTCGCGAAGCTTCATGAGAGTGAGACGAAGATGTTCTTCATGCTCTTCCTCGGATTTTGAGTAGACAAGAATGTCATCGAGATATACCACAACGAACTTGTCGAGGTATTCATGGAAGACATAATTCATGAGTCGAGGGAATGTCGCCGGTGCATTGGTGAGACCAAAGGACATGACGGTGAATTCATATAGACCGTAGCGAGTGGTGAAGGATGTCTTTGGAATATCCTCTTTTCTGATCTTTATCTGATGGTAACCCATTCTCAAGTCCAACTTAGAGAATATTGAGGCTCCAGCAAGTTGATCGAAAAGATCATCGATGCGAGGAATTGGATACTTGTTTTTGATGGTTTTCTCGTTAAGAGGACGATAGTCAACAACGAGTCTCTTTGTGTGATCCTTCTTCGCAACGAACAGAGTAGGGCAACCCCAAGCCGAGGAACTAGGTTGAATGTAACCTTTTTCCATGTACATATCAATTTGTTCCTTTAACAGCTTCAGTTCGGGAGTTCCTATCTTGTAGGGATGCTTAGAGATTGGAGCAGTACCTGGTTCAAGTTCGATGACGAACTCAACAGCTCTGTCCGGAGGCATCCCTGGCAATTCTTCTGGAAAGACGTCAGGGAATTCGCAAACCACCGGAACATTTTCAAGCGAAGGTAGAGGTTTTGCATCGAGGTTGCATAGCTGAAAGGAACTTGATTCATTTGGAGAATAGACTATCTGGCCAGAATGGTGGAACAGAGTTATTGACTTCTTAGCACAGTCAATTCTAGCTTGATTGTCCTTCAACCAATCCATACCAAGAATGACATCAATGTCAGAACTTCCCAGCAACATGAGAGAATCAAGGAAAATGTGGCCTCCAATTAGAACTTGGTTGTCCTTACTTATCTTGGAGGTCAACATTTGAGATCCCGGGGAGTGAACAGTGATTTGATTGCTTAGTGGAACCACCATTAGGTTGTTTGTTGTGGCAAAAATCTTTGACACAAAAGAATGCGATGCTCCGGTATCAAACAACACTTTAGCTGGAAAAGAGTTTACGGGTAATATACCGAGAACGACGTCTGGAGCTTCCTCAGCTTTGTCGATCTTGACATGATTCACCCTTGCGGTCCTCCCGACATGCCTGTTGTTGGAGTTGAAGGCTTTAGGCGGGGGAGCGTGCACCATTGCCTGGTTTGAGTTAGGACCAGGTGGTGGTGGAGGTAGCTGCCTCTGCGTGCACTTGTCAGCGTAGTGCCCCGTCTGCTTGCACTTGTAGCAAGTGACGACACGAGGAGGTCCTGGCCTTGGCTGCCCCATCGAAGCCCTTTGATCATGCATCTGAGCAGGTTGGGTGGGCGGGGAGCGAAGCCTGGAGAAGTTTGGGCGTATGGAGCCCGAGTGACAGCACCATTTGGCACCCAGATGCGGCGCTTCTGCGGAGGGGTGGTCATGTTGGAGGAGGAACTACCCTCACGCGAGTGCTTGCGAGACTCCTCGAACGCCTTGCGCCCATTTTCTTCATTGAGCGCGGTGTTAACGAGATCCTCGAAGTTGTTGGCCTTGACATTTGTGAGGGCATACTTGAGTTCCGGGTTAAAACCTCTGCGGAACCTTGCCATCTTCTTAGCCTCAGTGGACACCTCATCACCAGCGTAGGGAGCGAGGCGATTGAACTCACTCTGATAGCCAATGACGTCCAGCTTGCCCTGCTTGAGTGAGCAAAACTCTTCACGCATCCTTTCCATGAGACCATCTGGAATGTGGTGCTTCAGGAAGGCTTCCTTGAAACAATTCCAGTTGATTGGAAAGCCAGCTCTCATGGCCTGGTAGTTTTCCCACCAAGTAGCTGCCTGACCCTTCAGCAGATAGAATGCATACTTGACCTTGTCTTCCTCAGCAACGTGAGCAATCTCCAGAGCCTTAGCCATCTCACGGATCCAGTCATCAGCATCCAGAGGCTCGCGTGTGGCCACGAAAGCTCTTGGGCCCAGACTGAGGAACTCCTTGATGCTGACTCGTGGAGCATTCTGGTTGTTGTGCTGGTTAGTCTGGAACTGGGCCATCTGCGCCATGACTTGTGTCATCTGAGTCAACAGCTCCGTGATTGGCGGTGGCTCAGGCGGGTTGTTCCTTGTTGGCGGCATCCTGAATGGAAATGCATTTTAGCACAACAATAGAAAAGGATAGACTTGGAAACCGAAAGAGAGATTATTCCGACGCATGAATAGATAACCAACAGGTACATCATCACATGTTCAAATACATCAGAATATCCAACACACCACAAATGGTTCGAATGCCAAAGGATAACTAAACATAGCTAAGAATGGATACATCGGTACTCCCATGCTCATCACGCAGGACGGCGACTAGGAGTACGGCCAGAGGTACGGTGAGGAGCACGGCCACGAAAGTAGGTAGAACGATGATCCACGTAGATCTGACGTGGTCTGAGAGCGACTCTAGGTGTGGTGAAGTACATAGCGTCGACTCCCTGTGCTCCAAAGCGTGGAATCCCAGTGTAACCAGCACCAAGGTTAAGGAGTGGACCTCTGATCGACTCGTAACCTCCAACATCTGGTAGACGACGTCCAACTGTCTGATCGAAACGTGCAAAGCGCTCGTCTCCAACAAAGTCTGTGGTGTACGTCGCTAGACGAGTCAAAGCAAGGTAGAGCTGCTCTCTGACTGACGCCAACTCCTGAGATAGTGTGTTGGCAACTGCGTCAATGTGCCTAACAAACTGAGCGGTGGTGTGCAGCCTGGAGTTATCATGCTCGTAGACATCCAAGTTGTCGTAGAGAGTGAAGTGAGCTCCCTCCAAAGTGATGTAACCACGGGGGATGTGGCGATAGATAGAATCGTCAAATCCCCAGTAGTCAGCACGAAGGACGGTGAGACTCACATAAGCTGCCTGCTGCACAGCCATATCCACTGTGGAACCTACTGCCTCGTAGCGGTGGACTACGCTCATGCCATCATCTGACAGAATGTAGACGATAGCCTGGTAGTAGGTCTGGTCAAACTCTCGCTGCTGCTCGTAGACCTGGTACTCTGGTGCCCAACGGAACCCCAGATAAGTGACCATGTCCCTCAGCATCTCCAGATAACCGGCGGTGCTCTCACAACGAGTCATCCGAACCACCTGCGGGTAGAACCTGAGATCCATCTGCAGATGATCGGGGAAGTTTTGATTAGACGCCGATAGAAGAACTGAAGTGCCAAGCAACAACAAGGTTTCAACGGACGAAAAGGATGTTGAGAAGAACAGGATATCGAAGCAACATTGGGGAAACACGAGACCAACACTCCTGAGGTACTACGGAAAACCCCATCCAGGCTTCTAAAGGGTAAATATCTACTGCTTAAGGAATAGAGGATTTGCTTCCGGGGCTTACACGCCTCCGTTCTCAATCGTGAGTAGGCAACATGATAAATCATGTCACAACCACCTCTATCCCTATGGTCTAGTAGTTATAACTATCCTAGAGAAACCAGGATACGTGAAATCCTAACTCGAAAGTTTAGATGAGAAGAGAAAAACAACGTTGCACTTCCTTACCAGAAAAGGGAGGGTGGGTGGGGAAAGAAGAAAAAGAACAGAATTCCTACTCTCACGTTTCATTTTTCCTATATAGCTACAACATAGTTTCTAGACTCAACTGCGACCAGTAAAAGGGATCCTACAGGCATGCAGGCTCTGATACCATTTGTCGCACCCGGACTTCTAGAGGATACTCACAGTCCGCTAAACAGTAGAACAAATGGCTTACGGGGCATACCGGCACCCGCATCTCAATATGAGCAGGCCAACACGTAAACGTGTGACAACCATTCTCTACTATCCATCGTCTGCGTAAACCATCCCATAGAAATCAGGACACTTCCGTTGACGTACTTCATAACATACACACATGGTACATCAACGTCATTAGAACAACTGATATCACAACATATCTCTAAGACACAAAAGATTGAAATAAGTTGCAAATAGCTCTCACTAGAGCAGAGATAACAAATACAATCATCTAGAGGACAAATGTCCCAACAATTCAACATTACAACACAGCGGAAGCATCCAAAGTGTCTGAGTGCAGACAAGATCCAAATAGGCCTAAGAGGCCGGAAACGAAAAGACGGAGCCCATCTACGATGTCTCGGATCCTGCCCGGGTCCGCTATCTACTCGTCAGCAGTCTCGTCATACTCCACGTAGTAGCCATCACGGGGATCCTCGTAAACGTAGTCTGCGGAAACCACAGCCCCAAAGGGGTCAGTAAATAAACGTACTGGCAAGCAAGACTCACAAGATGCCATAGTGTACCCGGCAACACCAAGTACAGATGCTTTGGGTTCAACGGAAGAATAGGTGATACAAAAGTGCGGCAGCAGGCTGCTCTAACCAACTACAGAAAACATGCTATAACTTCCGGCTAACAGAAAGGAGATAAGATAGCGTATCGTAACCAACTACAACTAACCTCAAACAAACCCATCCTGGATCTCGCCCCTTGTCCAAAGAAGCAATCCAAGGATAACTCACACAGTTGGTTTAATGATGGTTCCAGTTATGGTGTCAACAAGACTATTACTAGTCAAGTTATCATTAGTTAGGTGTAAGTTGTTCTGAGTACTTGTTAGCCAGTACTTTCACCAAGTCATCCATAACCGCGGAAAACACGGCTTCTCGAGAAGATTTACCCTGCAGGGGTGCACCAATTTGGCCGTACACGTAAGAATAACCCTCCAGATGGAATGCCTCCCACCAAGCGGGGCACTCAACACAACTCAACTCTTCTCCGCATCAAGCCCAAAGAACCCCGTGCAATTGAGCGCACGGCTAATCAAGCCCCACGAAGAAAAGGGGACCCTCATAGCACTCTAAGAACGTGTCTCCCTAAATGCCGACTACAAAAGTTCCACCCTGGCCTGGGTTCGCAAATACATATGCATGCGGCAAATGGAAAACCCGAACTAAATGAGGCGATTTGGACGAGATGCGAATCGAATCAAGTTGAGGGGGGCGCCCATACACGCTTCCCACATGCGGATAGTGCACTCATCATGGATCAGTAGACAAGACCCTTTTCCTAATTAGGGTCGACACTAGCAGGCCTCAAAACCACGCCGGGCCTCCTGCCGGTGCCTTATCATCAAATTAGCATTACCTCAAATATTAACAGGTTGTTGTTTAACATCGAGCCCCAGAACATAATAAAATATGGTAACAGAAAGTAACGGACAACAGACTCGAGCAAAAACAACCCTAAGCATGCTAGTAAGACACGGGCAACAAGCAACGGGGTGATAGGTATCGAGGTGAGGCTATATCAGGGTTGAAGGATAACATGTGATAGGTTCGGAACACAAGCAACGATTCATAAGGCTAGCAGAATAGACAACGGAAAAGTATCGGTATCCAATGTGGAAAAGAACACAATGGTTCATGTGAGTGAATACTTGCCTGCAAACTCAGCAGCCTGGTACTGAGCTAGATCCTCAGAAGGGGTGTCGTAAGTCTCGTCTGTCTCAACATCGTCGTCTATTCGAGAAGAAGCAAACAAACAACGCAGAGAGACAAACAATCAATAACATGGCATAATGCACAATCATGGGATGATGCATGACCATTTAATTGATGCATCAAAAATAAGCTAGTTGACATGGTAACATAATTAAATGGGCCCATATGCAATTTGGGTTGCATATGGAAAGCCCATGAATTTAAGGTTGGATTGAATGATCTACAACTAATCATCATGTGAAAGTGGATTAGCATGATGCATGGATGAGGAAAACAATAAGAAAACAACAATAGACTCAAATTGAAAAGGTGTTTACCAGTTTGAAATTTTATTTATTTAGTTGTGAAAATTTGCTTCTTAAAGGAGTTACACAAGCATTTGTTTTTTTCACCAATTTTAATTGTTCAAAATAAATAACAAAATTCATATTTGGAAAGAACACACAATTTTAGGTGGAATACATGTTTCATTTGTTGAAAAAGGGAATAGAATGATTTAATTATGAATTAAACAAGTTTAAACAAGATTTAAATGAATTTAATGCAATTATGAATTTATTTGAATTTTTATTTGTTCAAAACATTAATTAAAATTCATATTTGAAAAGATTATAATTTTCTGCTTTGAAAACATATTTTATATGTCCAAAAATAAATTAATTTGACCAAGTTATGAATTTAGCAATTAATAATGATTTAAACAAGGTTTAAAATTATTTACCCAATTTTAATTATTCAAAACATGAAACAAAGTTTATATTTGAAAAGGTGGTTCAATTTAGCATGGAAAACATATTTTATATGTGACATTTGAAATTAATTTGAAATAGTTATGAAGTTAACCAAATTTTAATTAGTAGTTTGAATTTGAATTTTTGAAACAATTTGAAATGTTCAAAACAGAAAAACAAAATTTATATTTGGGTAGAGAATTTAATTTGGTTCAGATTACATATTTTATTTGTATTATTTGGATGTGTTATGCATTTTTTATAAAGGTTTGAAATTTAGGGGTTAATCTGTAAATTGCAGGGACCTAAAATAAAAGAAAACTGGGGCAGGAAACTAATTACACCGCACAGTGACCCAACCTGGGCCACTGCCAGCGGGCCCTGGCCACCGTGGCGCTGCGTGGCCGCGGGTGTGCGCCTGCGTGGCCTGCACTGCCACAGACAGGTGGGGCACGCGTGCATAGGTGGCAAAGCAAAAATTGTGGGGTTTTAATCCGCCCGCGGGGACTCGAACTCTGGCCGCGGGCTCGCACGAGCAGCGCTCTGGCCACTTCGCTAGGCTGCTGTTTCGTGACAGGTAAGGTGCACGGGGGAGGTTGAGGTTCAGATCCGTGTGTTTAACTGAACTGAAATTCAGTCAACTGAATTTCGACAGAGAGGACGGCCGCCGGCGGTGACCTGCTGCGGCTCGCGGTGGCTGCTGTCCGTGGTGCGGGTGCTGCGTGCGGTGGCCGCGTGCACTCGTGCAGAGAGTAGATCGAGAGGGGAAGGTGGAGGTGACGAGGTGGAGCTCACCTCCGATGTCGAGGATGCAGAGGCTCGGGGAGGATGGTGGACGTCGCCGGCGACAGAGGCACGGACGGCGGCGGTGCTACAGTGGCTCCCAGCCAACGAGGAAACATCGAGGAGGAAGAGGGGAGTACGGGGGTCTGATCCCCGTACTCAACCTGCGCGGAGACTAGCCCTACCGGCGGGGATCATCGGAGTTTCAGAGGGTGGCGATCGGTGAGTTC
The DNA here is from genome assembly GCA_028641055.1 of Alopecurus myosuroides. Classification (NCBI taxonomy): domain Eukaryota; kingdom Viridiplantae; phylum Streptophyta; class Magnoliopsida; order Poales; family Poaceae; genus Alopecurus; species Alopecurus myosuroides. The sequence continues at coordinate 515,011,313 of CM054058.1, read as the reverse complement.
AGAGGTGGGGTGGAGCCGCGACAGAGAAAAGCGGGAGAGAGGGGGAAACGACGGCGGCGAGAGAGGGAGAGAGGAGGGAGGACCTAGGGCTAGAGCAGAGGGAGGCTAGCTAGGTTTTTAAGGAGGGGAGAGCGAGCTCGTGGCCGTCCCTGCCTCTGTACTGTCGACGTGGGCGTGCCCGATGCACGCCGTACAGAGGTAGGTGACGAGCGCGAAGAGGTAAGCAGGCCGTGGGCTGGGCCTGCTGCCCACTGGCATGCGTTTCCTTTTTTTTTGTTTCTTCTCTTTTTTTTGCTGAAAAGAAAAAGGAGAAAAAGGATGAGGTTTTGAGGTTAGAAAATTTTAGGAAAATTTGTATTGATTAATTATTGTATCATCATCCTAGTGCAAACTTTGGTTTTCCAAATAATTCAAATTTGTTGCTGTTTGTAATTCATTTGAATTTGAATGAATTTTTGTTATTAATTGATTAAATGAAAAGAACAATTTAAAAGTTTGTAATTTCAAGTGTAATGGTAACAAATGATAGATTTGTTTTTGTCATTTTCATAATTTTCAAAATGGTTGCTGTTTGGAAAAATTAATTGAATTTTGAATGAAACTGAATTAAGTGAATTATTAAAAAGAACAAGTTAATAGTTTGAGCTTTTTATTTTAATGGAAACAAATAGCTGTTTTTATTTGAATATTTTTATTTGAAAATTGTAACAGAACAAGTATGAACAAAGATTTGAAATTTGATTTGAAAATTCAAATAGAAAACAAGGGAAAACAAAAGGAAAACAAAGGAAAACAAATGCAATGATTAAGATGCCATGATGCAAAACATAAATAGACAAGAAACAAACATTCTAGGGGTTGTTTTCATACTTGGGATGTTACATAAGGTAGCATCCGTTCCCCAAGGGGGTGGGTCCCACTTAATTTATCCCCGGCGCGTCAGGCCTACGGTGCGCTGGCGCTAAACTATGTGGCCCACTGCCTAGAGGGTCCCACCATAGTTATCCCCGGCGCAGTTTCGTGTACGTCGCGCCGACGCTAAAGTTATCCACGATTACTGGAATAGGACTTAGGCCAAAATTCGCTCACGCTCACTCACCGTTTCACTCACGCACTCGATCCCGTTCCTAATTCAACTCGATCGATGACGAACCCTAGTTCCTAGGAGGAGGCGAGGAGGAGCCAGGAGCGAGGAGGAGGAGCCACCGTCGAGGAGAAGCGCCGCCGTCGAGCCCTCCCAAATTCCCCTTCGCCCGCGCCACCGTCGAGCCCACCCCAATTCCCTTGCGCCCGCGCCGCCGTCGAGGTACTGCCCCTCCCATCCGTGCCGCTCCAGTCTCCTCTCCCGCCAGCTGAGGTGATTTTCTAGCATCCGTTTTGATTTCTCATGGGATTGATTGAAGAATGCCATGCCCATGCGTGAGTGTGACCGTCGCTACATACCTAGATCCGGTACGGATGTAAGAGACGAACGTTTAGTTGGTGGTTACTGGAGTTTGAGAGAAAAGCTAGGTTGCTGAAGTAATTGATCTTTAGGAATTCCTCTACATTTTCTTTATATGATGTTGATACCCATGATGGCTCCTCTGTATTGTTCAGTCTTCTCCTTTGGCTAAGAAATTAGCAGACACATGGAGCCCCTTTTACTGATAATTCTGTTTCTTATTTGTGTGAATGATTTCAACGATGCGTGTGATTTCACTGCTATAATATCCATTCACTTTGGTTACTTGCATTTTTTTAATGGTAGTCTGCATCTAATTTGGAATTTGAACCTAGAATTATTATACCATTGCATATTTGGTTGTTTTTATTTGAACGGGGACAGTTCTTTTGTAATAGCTTCCATTGGCCTGTCTTTGATTTATAAGCAAGTTGCTTTATATGCCATTATTTGATCGACCTGTACAATTGAATGCCATTTATCTTTCATGTTGTTTCTCATTATCAACCATCCATTGGCAGTTGAAGTCATCTTTGCAGCGACCAGCCCAGAAACCATAAATTTGCCTACAAACCATCCTCTGTTATTATCTCATTTACTCCAGTAACCACCAATGGACTTTCTGGCAGTTGTTAAAGTTAGTTCAATTGGGAAGTTATGTTGGTGGATTCAGTACTAGGTGTAAATTTTGTTGCATGTACATTGATCGAATTGCTAACGTTTTGCCGGAACATCGATTCGTTTCCGTTCCGGAAAATTTCTAGCACTCCGGCATGACATTTTTTAGCAATGGTCATGCCGAATTTTGCGTCAATTTCTAGAACCAAATATTGAGTGAACTAATTAAGTGCAAAAATAGGATAACCAGAGATTGGGTCGATTTACACAAAATTATATTTTCTCTAAATTACAAGGCACCTAAAAGGTGTTGCACGCAATAGCAAAACAACGATGAAATTAAGCAAGATCGAACCAACGGGGACACGAGATTTTAACGTGGAAAACCCTTCCAAGGAGGAAGAGAAAAAACCACGGGCGCCAGCCAACAATACTTCACTATTTCGGGTGAGGTTACAATCGCGCCGGGATTTACAATGTATGGCTTATCCCGTGCGGTGGCTTATAAGAGGTATATAAAGGCGGTCCTGACCTAACTAGGTCGGTAACTGTGAATCCAACTCCAACTCGGTATCGACTCGTACCGTAAAGAGACTTCTTTAGCTTGCACACGAAATCTTCTTTACCAGGCACTATGAACCCTTCAGGTTGGTCCATGTATATTTCCTCCTCAAGTTCTCCATGCAAAAACGCAGTCTTCACATCTAACTGCTCAAGCTCAAGATCATGCATAGCAACAATACTAAAGAAAGTACGAATAGAACTATGCTTGACAACAGGTGAGAACACATCATTATAATCCACTCCTGGAATCTGACTGAAACCTTTTGCTACTAACCTTGCCTTAAACCTTGGAGGCTCACTTGGAGATAAGCCCTCCTTTCTTTTGAATATCCACTTACAGCGGACGGCCTTCTTTTGTTTAGGCAAGCGCACAATATCCCATGTGCCATTCTTCTCAAGTGATTGCATCTCTTCGTGCATTGCACCAATCCACTTGTCACGATCAACCGAAGCAATAGCTTCATTATATGTAGCAGGTTCAGCATCATTCTCCACCTGTTCTGCACAACTTAGAGCAAAATAAACAACATCACATTCCTCAATTAAACGAGTACGAGGTCCTTTATTCCTCTTCTCTCTGCGCTCTGCAATAGACAAATTTTCTTGCTGCACAATAGGAGGTGAGGGCGGCACAATATCCTCCTCATCAATTTCAGTTTCCTCCTCATCCAGGTGGTCTAGCTCCACCTGCAAACGAACTCGTGGTTCGTCCTCATCAGAAGAATCAAGCATAACATCAGTTGACAAACTGTCCTCATACATGACAGATTCATTAAACACAACACTCCTGCTAAAGAAAGTCTTTTTGGTTTCCGGGTTCCACAACTTATATCCTTTTACTCCAGCCCTAAGCCTCGGCCCTAAGCCTCCAACACTTCGGCTTCGCTACGCTTCGGCCCTAAGCCTCCGGCGACGGGCCTCCGCGTAGCGAAGGCCGAACTTTCCTTTATCTTCATATGAATTTGGATCACCATAAAATAACAAAAGGTAAAGATATTTAATTTATATTTCAAAACTAAGACAGTTTCTCTAAATATTTCAAAACTAAGACAGTTTGCTAAGACTGGAGTTTTCTCTAAATATTTCAAAACTAAGACAGTTTGCACCACCAGCTGCTATCATCACATATATACTGCCCTCCATAACACTCCGTGCAATTTATATTTTGGCAAAGTGCACACCAATTAGTTTATAGAAATAAAAAAAATGCCCGTATAAAATTATACCACTATCTATGAACTCTGCTACAATGCCAAATGGAGCCTTGTTTGTTCGAACTCGTTATGCAAGTGTGAAATGGCCGAATAAATGACACATCATCAAGACGTGAACAATCCGGGTAGTGAAAATTCAAGCTTTATATTAGTTGAGGTGCCATGTCTTGTTGCAGTTATCCTAGCGAAACAAGATAAATACATGAATAAAATGTATGTACTCCACACAGCGTGACCTCTAAACGACACACAAAGTAAAACATCATGTTCAGGTCCACGGGCTTATACAAGATATGTTCTACAAAAGAGATGCATATATTCTATCATGTACCCCAAGCTAGAGGAGGCGGTCATTTTTTTTTTTTTTTGAAACGAAAAAACCCAGCCTCTGCATCCAGTGGATGCACACGGCTTATTTATTAATAAATCATTCAGAATCAAAGCTAGAGGAGGCGGTCATTGAAGAATACAGTTGCATCAACAAACTATGAGGAGGTAGAGATATAGGGAAATAGCAGATTCATAAGAAGATATGCTCAAAATTAAGCAATCTGCAACTATGGGAGTATGTGACCAACTACTTGCTGGACCTGAACTTCCCAAGCTCAAGGAACTGATAGCCTTGTCCACACATGTGGTTGAAGAATATGCACCACTCTAGTACCTTCTCGCCTTAGATGGCCCTGAAGATCCCGCCTTCCTGAAGATCCCACAGAAGATGCAACCAGGAACCTTGGGTGAAGGCGGATCCAGCGCCGGGGTTACACGCCGTGCACGGTAAGCCTGGCTGCCGTGCTCCACGCCACCGCCACGCCTGGGCTGCAGACCAACGGACCCAACGCTGCGGGAGTGCCTGAGCTCCTAGAACTCTGTCTCCATCTGGCTATGGTCCCCTAACATAAGCCTCTCATCCCAGACCAAGCCTGATGAACCAGACCTCCTAAATGTTAGTGAAGATCTCTGCAGCCCAGCCATCTTCTCTTCCTCTGGGTTTGTCTCTAGGTGGTTTTATGGCTGTGCAATGAGGGCTGAGGGAGTAGGACAGCGATATGTTCTAGCTAAGTAGCATGCATATCCACGGGTTGGAAAATACAGAAATAATGTTGGGATAAGGGTCAACCGATGGTGACAGGCACATACTACTGGTGAGGATTAGGAATTGACATGAGGAATTCATTGAGACATAACCAGAGCGTCCTTTATCCACTCGACACGTTTCTGGCTCTTGTGCACGTCAGAGTGAACTAGACATTTCACTAAATTATCTGTCATGTCAAGCATTACGACATCAGCAAACGACATTTTCGGGCAGAGATTCTCCGTTCTCTGCTTTGCCATGCCCTGCTAGGCCTAATGCTTAACATAGTGAAGCAATAGCTTCTCTTACTAAGCCCTAAGCCTCCGGCGACGGGCCTCCGCGTAGCGAAGGCCGAACTTTCCTTTATCTTCATATGAATTTGGATCACCATAAAATAACACTCCACCTTGAGACAAATTCCCTCTTGTAGCATAAATGAGAACCTTCACCTGAAACACACAAAGAAAAACACCTTCGACGCCATATAGCCTCTTGGGCTAAGCAATGATACCAACTAAGCTCGAGCAAAGCTCAAACATAGTAATAGGAACTGGCTTTGTCATCATATCAGCAGGATTATCATGAGTACTAATCTTGCATACCTTCAGCTTACCTTGTGCAACAACATCACGCACATAATGGTACTTGACATCAATGTGCTTTGTTCTCTCATGGAACATCTGATCCTTAGTAAGGTAAATTGCACTCTGACTGTCGCAAAATAGGTTAAAGCAAGTATCATCTCCACAAAGCTCAGCAAACAAACCTTTCAACCAAACTGCCTCTTTGCATGCTTCAGCAATAGCCATATACTCAGCCTCAGTAGTAGATTGTGCAACAACACCCTGCAAGGTAGCCTTCCAGCTAACGGCACATCCACTAATCGTAAACACATAACCTGTGAGGGATCTCCTCTTATCCAAGTCGGCAGCATAATCTGAATCCACATAGCCTGCGAGTCCCTCACCAGTCTTGCCAAACTTCAAGCAAGCTTTGGATGTGCCGCGAAGGTACCTGAAAATCCACTGAACAGCTTTCCAATGTTCTTTACCAGGATTAGCCATGTATCGACTGACCAAACTCATAGCATATGATAAATCAGGCCGAGAACACACCATGGCATACATTAAGGAACCAACAGCACTAGCATAAGGAACTCGTGACATATACTCAATATCTTTGTCAGTAGTAGGACATTGCAATGCTGACAACTTGAAGTGTGAAGCATTTGGAGTACTAACAGACTTTGCATCATGCATATTAAAACGATGAAGGACTTTCTTAATATAATTCTCCTGACTAAGAAATAGCAATCTAGATTTTCTGTCTCTAGAAATTTCCATACCTAGAATTTTCTTAGCAGGACCAAGATCCTTCATCTCAAACTCACTACTCAACTGTTTCTTCAATGTAGTGATTTCTTTCATGCTCTTGGCAGCAATTAACATATCATCAACATATAGCAGCAAGTATATAGGTGATTCATCAACAAATTTAATGTACACACAGCTATCATATTCAGACCTCTTAAAGCCATGTGACATCATAAAAGAATCAAACCTTTTATACCATTGTCGAGGAGACTGTTTCAAACCGTAAAGAGACTTCTTTAGCTTGCACACGAAATCTTCTTTACCAGGCACTATGAACCCTTCAGGTTGGTCCATGTATATTTCCTCCTCAAGTTCTCCATGCAAAAACGCAGTCTTCACATCTAACTGCTCAAGCTCAAGATCATGCATAGCAACAATACTAAAGAAAGTACGAATAGAACTATGCTTGACAACAGGTGAGAACACATCATTATAATCCACTCCTGGAATCTGACTGAAACCTTTTGCTACTAACCTTGCCTTAAACCTTGGAGGCTCACTTGGAGATAAGCCCTCCTTTCTTTTGAATATCCACTTACAGCGGACGGCCTTCTTTTGTTTAGGCAAGCGCACAATATCCCATGTGCCATTCTTCTCAAGTGATTGCATCTCTTCGTGCATTGCACCAATCCACTTGTCACGATCAACCGAAGCAATAGCTTCATTATATGTAGCAGGTTCAGCATCATTCTCCACCTGTTCTGCACAACTTAGAGCAAAATAAACAACATCACATTCCTCAATTAAACGAGTACGAGGTCCTTTATTCCTCTTCTCTCTGCGCTCTGCAATAGACAAATTTTCTTGCTGCACAATAGGAGGTGAGGGCGGCACAATATCCTCCTCATCAATTTCAGTTTCCTCCTCATCCAGGTGGTCTAGCTCCACCTGCAAACGAACTCGTGGTTCGTCCTCATCAGAAGAATCAAGCATAACATCAGTTGACAAACTGTCCTCATACATGACAGATTCATTAAACACAACACTCCTGCTAAAAAAAGTCTTTTTGGTTTCCGGGTTCCACAACTTATATCCTTTTACTCCAGCCCTAAGCCTCGGCCCTAAGCCTCCAACACTTCGGCTTCGCTACGCTTCGGCCCTAAGCCTCCGGCGACGGGCCTCCGCGTAGCGAAGGCCGAATTTTCCTTTATCTTCATATGAATTTGGATCACCATAAAATAACAAAAGGTAAAGATATTTAATTTATATTTCAAAACTAAGACAGTTTCTCTAAATATTTCAAAACTAAGACAGTTTGCTAAGACTGGAGTTTTCTCTAAATATTTCAAAACTAAGACAGTTTGCACCACCAGCTGCTATCATCACATATATACTGCCCTCCATAACACTCCGTGCAATTTATATTTTGGCAAAGTGCACACCAATTAGTTTATAGAAATAAAAAAAATGCCCGTATAAAATTATACCACTATCTATGAACTCTGCTACAATGCCAAATGGAGCCTTGTTTGTTCGAACTCGTTATGCAAGTGTGAAATGGCCGAATAAATGACACATCATCAAGACGTGAACAATCCGGGTAGTGAAAAGTCAAGCTTTATATTAGTTGAGGTGCCATGTCTTGTTGCAGTTATCCTAGCGAAACAAGATAAATACATGAATAAAATGTATGTACTCCACACAGCGTGACCTCTAAACGACACACAAAGTAAAACATCATGTTCAGGTCCACGGGCTTATACAAGATATGTTCTACAAAAGAGATGCATATATTCTATCATGTACCCCAAGCTAGAGGAGGCGGTCATTTTTTTTTTTTTTGAAACGAAAAAACCCAGCCTCTGCATCCAGTGGATGCACACGGCTTATTTATTAATAAATCATTCAGAATCAAAGCTAGAGGAGGCGGTCATTGAAGAATACAGTTGCATCAACAAACTATGAGGAGGTAGAGATATAGGGAAATAGCAGATTCATAAGAAGATATGCTCAAAATTAAGCAATCTGCAACTATGGGAGTATGTGACCAACTACTTGCTGGACCTGAACTTCCCAAGCTCAAGGAACTGATAGCCTTGTCCACACATGTGGTTGAAGAATATGCACCACTCTAGTACCTTCTCGCCTTAGATGGCCCTGAAGATCCCGCCTTCCTGAAGATCCCACAGAAGATGCAACCAGGAACCTTGGGTGAAGGCGGATCCAGCGCCGGGGTTACACGCCGTGCACGGTAAGCCTGGCTGCCGTGCTCCACGCCACCGCCACGCCTGGGCTGCAGACCAACGGACCCAACGCTGCGGGAGTGCCTGAGCTCCTAGAACTCTGTCTCCATCTGGCTATGGTCCCCTAACATAAGCCTCTCATCCCAGACCAAGCCTGATGAACCAGACCTCCTAAATGTTAGTGAAGATCTCTGCAGCCCAGCCATCTTCTCTTCCTCTGGGTTTGTCTCTAGGTGGTTTTATGGCTGTGCAATGAGGGCTGAGGGAGTAGGACAGCGATATGTTCTAGCTAAGTAGCATGCATATCCACGGGTTGGAAAATACAGAAATAATGTTGGGATAAGGGTCAACCGATGGTGACAGGCACATACTACTGGTGAGGATTAGGAATTGACATGAGGAATTCATTGAGACATAACCAGAGCGTCCTTTATCCACTCGACACGTTTCTGGCTCTTGTGCACGTCAGAGTTAACTAGACATTTCACTAAATTATCTGTCATGTCAAGCATTACGACATCAGCAAACGACATTTTATGGCAGAGATTCTCCGTTCTCTGCTTTGCCATGCCCTGCTAGGCCTAATGCTTAACATAGTGAAGCAATAGCTTCTCTTACATGAAAAGGGTCAAAAACATTTTATAGAGGTAAGAAATTTCTGAATGTTTGATGTCTACTACGGCCGTAGTAAGCATGTCATTCTAAGCTTGGCGATGATGAACCCAGCTCTCAGCTCCCGACATCATCTTCTTGGTCAGGCCCTTCTCTTGGATAAACTGCTGGTGGAACTAGACTGCCAACCACCCATTATACAGAGGCTTATGTAACTCTACCTCAGACTCGGAGCGTACCCGCAATTCTATTGTTGTTTTGAGTAATCGAAGAGGATCAGCCCCGTATCTTTTATTTACAGTAATCAGCCATTGGTCTGTATTGGTTTGCATGAAGAGAAGATACGGGAGATTGGGCTGGTGCCTGTTAAAGCAGTGTTTATCGTACATTATTATGTTTTCAGTATCCTATTGACTTAGTCTTATGTCAGACCACTACTTCTCAGACTCTTTAGATCGTGCCCTGTATTTAGTTGATGCACTGCAGCCTATATATTGTACTCTAGAAGTCTACCTCACAATGTGTTTATCACCGGGATGATCTACAGTCATGCTGACTTGCATAGACAAAAATTATGTGTTTTTTTTTTAGAAATGGGGTTAGACCCCGGCCTCTGCATCGAGTGATGCACACAGCCTTTATTGATTATTAAAAACCAGAGTGTCGAACTGAGTTACATCCGATTAAACCTTACAAGCACAAGAAATTCTCCCTAAAATTACAGCCAAGCAAAAATTATGTGTAGTGTCAGCTTATAAGAAAAATGGTATTCAGTTAATAGAGGCCACAATATGCTGATTAAAAACACAAGTTCTAGTTTGATTTCGAGCTCTAAAAATTGATTCGAGCAAAATCAACTTCAGTTAATACAAGAAAACATACACAATCCATCTAGAATCTAGTACAACCAGAGGACACACATACAGAATGGTGAGGTTGCCACCGCTGGTTTGCGGCCCACCCTATAACAGCATGGTAGCTAAGCTTCTTAATTTCTATTCACAACACACTATATGGCTTCATATTTCTTCTTCTTATGATCGCCTTCCTATATTAACAAGTAACAACTGCTAGATAGGAACTAGAAGGAACTCAAACTCAATGGAAACACTTATACAAGAACCAATAGCTGTAAATAAAATTGTATAATAACCTATCTGACTTAGAAAACATTGACATGCACAAGAGAACTCCAAAGTCGCCTGGCTTAATTACCTTCCATTACTTGATCGTTTTATCGATTGTAGACAGTAGGAAGAGTGCATTGTTTGCTGTCTGGCACCACTTGATATTGTTGGTTTTCTCCTATATTTTCAAACTTTTGAGGTAGTCTAACTGCAGAAATTGCGTAGAAATGAAACAGCAGGGGGTATTAGCTTCCATCTTGCAGTAATTTCAGACAAGCAAGAGCAAGTTATGGTGATGCAGTCCTTTATTCTACACTCAGTTGGTGCATGCTGCCATGACTAGGCTCCTTCAATTTATTCTGGAACTAGCTATTGGTATGTAGACATGCAAATAATTGCTTTCATGTCAAGAAAACAGAACAAAAGAGAGGAAGTCTATGTGCTATGAAAAAAGATGAAAACTGAAGAAACGAGCAAATACTACCTTGCTCAAATCTGTTAGAAACTTAAAATAAAATAAAATATCTCCATCCTAATGGATAAAAAACGTAATCTTATACTATTTTTCATGGTGAGAATAAGCTTTTAATGGACAAAGTTTTTAATGGACTAGATTGGCATATTTGATTGTCCTGTAGTTGTTAGACACACCTGCACCACACCGAGAGCCAACCATCGAGTGCTGCCCCGAGAGTCATGATTATTGGTTCATTTACAGCCATTTGTGGCCCATTTATTAGATATGTCTAAGATAATAAAATTAATGTTTTGTTGTTTTATTTCTCTGAAATGATAGCGTGACCCCCTTGAAACACGGTTGTAACGTCGTCTCGCGGAGACCAGAACGACGACACCGGCGCCGAGACATCTGAACAAGAGTTGGGGGCACAGTATCATCTGATGTTCTTAAAGAAGCAGAATGAACAAAGGGGCAGCGATGATGCTGATTATAACCGTACCACGGATGAGGAAAGGGAGGATGCCGAGGAGCAAGGTGGTAGAGGAGAAGAAACCACCGATAGTGGCGCGGGTGGTGGCTCCGAGACCAGTAACCAAGCTAGGAAACGGCGTCGGGAGGGGCGCCCAAACCAGGTCGGTGCCACCCGAGAACCATTCACGGTGGTTGACAGCGATGGTGTGCCTAGGGAGCCTAAAACTCGCGCAAGGGGTTACGACATCCAATTGGCAGCAATCCTTCGGGACGTCGTCAACCTCAACGAAACAAACCTCCAACACAGGGACAAGAAGCATTTGCGTGCTCAACTCATTTCGAGGCTGCACGCCCGATACGAGTTTCCTGGCGAGTACAACAACCAGGATTTCGAAGGTAATGTGGTGAACACCCATGCCATGACCAAGTTCACCAAAGAACTGAGCGGTTATAAATATATGGTGAGGGATATGCGTGCCGCCGGTGCCGATTTCGAGAAGATCCACAGCCACTTTCCGAAGATTACGCAAGAAGACTTCGATGCTTTCGTGGCCAGTGATGACCTAGAGCAAACCAAGGCTAACACCAAGTGGGGAGTGGACATGAGAAACAAGAACATCAGAGTCCACCTCCTGGGTAGCAACGGTTACGCCGACAAGGAGGAGATATGGGTGAAGGAGGACCAGGCCTATATAGAAGCCGGCATCGAGAACCCGTGGCACAAGTACCCCCACCCGGAGACGCGGAGATTTTTGAGGTCCCGGTACCGTAAAGAAACCTATACTGGGGATGTCGTCACGGACCCCAGGAAGGTGGTTGGTCTCAAGTTGGCCACGGACGAGAAGGTGCTTGCACTTGAGAAAGAACTGGTAAGCAAATTTACCGGTTTCAGCTTTGTTAGATCCTACTCTTGATTAAATTTTAGTATTGGCATTTCTTAATGCTTCACGTTACTTCTGCAGATAGCAGAACAAACGGCAGAAGCTGCCTCCTCATCTGACGCGTCGACGGAAAAGTTTCCGTGGGACATACCCCTTGTGAGGGCGTTGAACAAGGTGAAGGACCTGCCACCGTTGACAAGGCCGCATCAGGGCCGTACGATTTCAAACGGAGGAGGTCGCAAGCATGTTAACCATGGCTTCGTCGTGGCAACTACTAAAGAGGAGCGAATGGCGGCGCGAGCGCAGAAGAGGAAGCATGAGACTAGCCATACTAGCCAACTGCTGGAGGAGACGGCGGGGCTAAGGGAAGAGACGGGGGTGCTACGGCACAAGTTGGTTGAATTGGAATACACGATGGAAGAGAAGGTTAATGACAGGGTGGCTAACACGTTAAATGAATTCATGCCTTCCATGTTTCAGTCGTGGGCGAACTATTTAAAAGAGGACGGGCAAGGGCCGCTCCCGTTGTTAAGCTTAGGCGGAAGCAACTCTCACAACAGGGCGCCGCATGATGCAGGTGAACGAGATCGACCTGTTATATTGGTGACTCCTGGCGCGGCAAAAGAAGGTGGTAATAGGTGGGAGTCGCCGTCACTTCCGGCTAGCAGCCCCTCTGTCACCTGCACGGATGATCCCGCCCCTGGTCCTTCGACACGCGCTGAGCTCCCCGCTGTCACTCCAATGCCCACCACCGATCTGTCGACACGCGCCGAGATCCCCTCTGTCACTCCCAAGCCCGCCCTCGGTCCGTCGACACACGCCGATCTTGACGCCCTCACGGTAATTAATCTTAAATCGTGAACTCGTTACTTAACTACTTCATCACCGCCCCTTCTAACCTACATATTTTCTTATAGGACCCCGAAGTTCCTTGCACCTTGCTATTGTACGTGGACAATGAGTTGAAGGATATGGCGAACGGAATAATCCTTTGGCCACAAAACCACAGGTTCCATTGCCAGCAAATGTCTGATGACGTCCATCGGGTTCGCGTGGATCGGGCTTTAGCGGGATGCGGAGAGATGTATCCTCCTTATCAACCCCCGGAAGCCGACATCGAGCTGAAGATATCAGAACTGAAGAATGAAATATCGGTATGGCTGAAGCGACTGATTTGATTGAACGCCAAATCAGGGATGGCGGCAAGCCAAGACAAGGCCACTCCATCGGCTGCGCCGGCGGCTCTAACTCCTCCACCTGTCGTTTATCCTTCTGAGCCCGCGACACGGCACAGAACCGAGGATCCCATTGATGAATTCATTGCTGATCTCGATATGGACCAGCATTATGATGATCTCGGTATGGATGAGCATGTTGCTGACCTCGATCTGGATCAGCTCGCTGATATGGACCAGCCGCCTCGTGATTCACCCGACCACCGTGAACTCCCAGCTGGGAAAGCTGCTTGAAGAAGAAGTTGTTCGGTTCTCAAGAAACTCCTGAGGAAGATGTCGGCTTCAGCGCTCGGTGACCACCGTGATCTGCCAGCGAAAGCTTTGCTAAGCCCAAACACTTGTCGTGGTGCGACACTCGACGCGATAAGAGCAGGCGACGGCGCTCCCCTGTGCTTAAAGACGAACAAGACCATCAGGAAAAGGTCTCAGAAGAAAAAAGCGGCCGCCGCCTCCGCCAGCCAGCCACCTCGGGTTCTGGACAAGTTAACCGACAAGTGGCGCCAGCACCATGTTCTGAGCCAGCCGATGCTACCACCCGACCTTGTCAGCTGTCATGACGGTGTTCTGCAGAAGGAGAGGGAACTTATGCAGTCGCGTTCCCCCTCATACCCGCTCCACGTGGTCAAGGTGCCCCTCGGCGTGGGCTTTGTGGAGAAATACCCAGCAGAGCAGTTCTTTCTCAGGTTTGATGACCTGTTCAACGTCTTCCATCTAAAACGGCTCTTCCCACCCTTCGTGCGTCTCGTAGCTCTGAAAATGGCGCACAATATCATGCAAGAGAGAACACCAGGTGTACCAATAATGGACCCCTACTACATACGTGAAAGCGTCTTGGCCAACCCACGGGACCGAGTGATTGCCACAAAGCATATCGAGGATTTCTTGGTGGCGAATCATACTAAGGAAACCTTTCTCATGCCATACTTCCCCGAGTAAGTTTACGATCGACCGCTAGCCATCGTTACATTCTTTAGTATATTTCCATCACTCTTTTGCGTGTGTGAGAAGATTAATCTGAGGATGGCGCATGGATTGTTTTGTGCAGAGACATGTACTGTGTCCTCTGGGTCATGCACCCGCGGCAGTCGCACGTTACTTATCTCGACTCGGGGAGTGCCAAGCCGAAGAACTACACCATCCTCAAGTCTGTTCTCGACGCAACTCTCGCCGGATTTGCCGCCAAGGCAGGTCCCCTCAAGGTATGGAAATAAACCAGCCGAGGATGCCTCCGGTGCGTCCACAAAACTCCGTTTTCCTGCATGAAGCAGTTGCACCAAGAGAGTGGGATGGACACCTGGTACACCATCCTTGATATGAGGGAGTTCGTGAAGGACGCAAACGACATATTGTTGCCATCTAGTCTCCAAAGACGGGGCATCGACATGGCGAACGCCCCTAGCGATAAAGTGAGAAATGAGTTTCGTCACATCCAACGACAGATTTCCACAATAATCCATCATGATATCGTCACTAAGGGTGGCCTCTTGTTCGTCGGTTACATACCACCAATGAATGACGAGATAGAAGCCCGCCTAGAGGCATACGGTGACAAGCAGCCATTCAACTCGCTAGACGGCATCCGCCCCTTCCCGCCAAAGCCGAATCCATAGAGTAAGAAAACTTATTTCTCAGCCCATATACTTGTTGTTGCAGCTGAATCCTTGTTTCATATACTTGTTTCATATTTGAATTTGCTACGGTGTTGCATATACTTGTTGCATATATGATTTGGCTACTGATGTATATTTTGTCTTGTCCAAATAGATGACGTTCTATGTCGTGTACCGGGGACATGTTCCCGGAGTATACGACGACTGGGAGGCTTGCCGAAGACAGGTGCACCGGTTCAGCGGCAATAGCTACAAGGGGTACACGACTACGGAGGAGGCACAAGATCGATATGCGAGCTATCTAGCGGGAGAGACATATCTAGCGGGCGAGACGAGAAGGAAGCGGATGAAGACCATCTTCGTCACGATGATGCTCATCGTTTCCGCGTTTCTATTCTATCTTCTAGCTTAGATCGATGTCTCCTTAGTTAGATATATTCCGACACTTTGTATCCATGACTTTGTATTCCATCATCGATGTCTTAGCTACTTATTTTGTCTATGCCTTCAGTTCGATACTTTATATTCGTTTTTGAGACTTTTTATATTCGTGTGTGATATATATGAGTATTAGATGCTTGTTTTGTGCCGTATAAATTCTGTTTTGTGAGATATATATTCTGTTTTACTGCTATTTTTTGTAACGGTATAACCTGTAACAATATAGAACCTGTATATACGGAATTTAATTTTTTTAAACATCAAAACTTACCGCCGGCGCGTTGGGTGGACCTATCACAGGCGCGGCCTGCGCGCCAGGGATAACCCAGCCATACCCCCGGCGCGTTGGGCAGACGCGCCGGCGCTAAGTATTTTACCCCCGGCGTGTCGGACAGGGGCACCGGCGGTAGGTTTTTAGCACCGGCATGGTGCGCCAAGGCGCCGACGGTAAGCCAAACTAGAGCGCCGGCGGTAGGAGTTTCCCCTAGTAGTGATTGGCGTGTGAAATGTGGAGTTGAAAGTTTGCATGATCTTAGATAGATATTTTATCAGTCCAGTGCGTTTTTTGGTCAAAAGTATCTGATTTCCTCTTGGGGCTGATAGCACATTATCACTCTAATAAATGGTGCGTATCATTAGATACAAAGCTGCATGAAGTCGGCCAACGCATCCTACCACGAGCTGGAGGTGGCAACATTAGAGAGGTTGAGAAAAAAAATGAAACGATATGATCAAGCTTCATCGATAAATGATCTGTTCGGGGCTGGAAGACAACGTACGGCTGGTGGATAGATGAAATACCATACAGGTGACAGAAACTTGTTTTGGGCTCAAGTTCGTGTAAAGTGGGCCTTTGAATGTAAACCTTTTGTACTCCCTCCGTCCAGAATTACTAGACCCCTAGTGAATTACATCACGATCAAGGTAGCATCCTATTGGCGTGATATATCGAGGCATGATGTACCGTTTCCTCCAATTACGTGACAGTCTCGAATTTCGTTAATAATAGCCATTAATTAGGCCATGCTTATTTAGGGAAATTAATGATTATGACCCTATTGGGAGAGAGGAAGGTGAGGGTTTTACATTAATAGGGCCACACTTATTTAGGACAATTAATGATTATGGGCCTTGTGGGGAGATAATTTCTGGACAAATAATTTTCACTAGGGGACTAGTAATCTTGACGGAGGGAGTATATTGGATGACATTCCTGAATAGGGAGCAATTAAAGCAATAGCTCGAATAGACGAGTCAAGTACATTCTAGTATTAGAAACTTCATACACTGAAATATTTATTATTTTAGATATCAGTTTCATATTCTTGAACTCGTATATAAAGTGATACACAAAGATATTTAGCAATACCATTGAAAAATGGTGCATATGAAAATGTATTACACTGTGTCCGTGGCCTAATTATAATGTTGGAATGATGTGAAATTCTCGTTTTCTCGTGTTTGCGTATGCAATTTTTTAGTTTAGAACTAGGGATGTATTTGTGATAACTGCATAATAAATTTGTAAATTGGTGTAAATGAATATTTTTTAGTTGCTGATACTATATCAGTAAAAAAACAGCAGGACGTAAAAAAGTTCAATATAAATACTCGTTATTACCATAACCATTTATGTTAGATGAAGTTCAAAAAATTTGGGTAGAATTAAGAATCCGCCGATTAAACGTGCCAACATGGATTTAAATATGTGGGTGGCAGGACTACAAGATAGTTGAAGCTCCTGGAATACATTTTACTCTACCTGCTGATACTAATTTGGTCCTTTTAATCCTAGAGCTATATATTACTTGTGCTTCCATATTTCCGAAGCTATTATCTTATGTTGGTATCTAAATGGAGGCACGATGAAATTATTGAGGATCTTTCATGTAAAATATATTATCAGAGGATAAACCAAACAATATCATTGTAATTATTAGAGATATATCAAAATATTTATTTTTTGTATTTCATGTGTAAGATAATATTTTGTAGACTGCTTGTACATTAATGATGTACATATTTCCATTTCTAATATATTAATACTGATATACCATAAATATATCTTATCAATTTTTTTATCATACATACACTTATTATTGGGTTTAGGAATTTGGTGCATATCAATTTAATCACCGTCATTAAATAATATCATTACGGCCTCTTGAGGAATATCTTTTTCTAGGATTTTCTCATTATGATTTGGCTCCTGAGCTGTGAAATCTTCAAAATAGCAATACATTTATCGCTGAATGCAAATACAGGTAATGCACATAATGTGTATCTTTCATGGCGCAACACTAGACTTATAATCCCTGCACTTCAAAAAACTAATTGGCGCATTATCGTGCTCCTGAACAATTACGTGTGGTGAAAAAAATGTTGAAAACTTTCACAAACAATGTGAGCATTCACACTGCTACAAATTTTCAACCCTGAATTTGATTCATGCATACGGAAACATAAGAAGAAAAAGAGATACAATTCACAACCGTATTTTAGCTCTCCACTATTCTTGGCGTGTGAAATGTGGAGTTGAAATTTTGCATGATCTTAGATAGCTATTTTATCGGTCCAGCCGATCTTTGTTCAGTTTTATATTTTTTTAATTTTTTTAGGGTAAAACGGCCGTCACTTCATTGATTGTTTATAAAAGTAGGAATACAAAAATAAGTCCGGTGAAAAGTTTAGCCAGACATGAAGACCATACTCGTGATACGCCGACGACCTCACGAGGCCATGAGCTTCTCTGTTCGAAGTCCTTCTCTCGTGCCAAAACTCCACGGAGACGAAGTCCAAAGATCGCAGCTGAATCTCCTTCAGTATAGTGCTAAACTGGCCCTTCCATACTCTTCATCACCTCTAGGCAGTCCGAGGCCACACACACTCTTGTCAACTATAAATCCTTTGCCAGCGCTAGAGCTTCCCGGCATGCAAGGGCCTCCAACACTGTTGAATCTATGGTTCCTTGAATAACGATCGTCGATGCTCCCATGAAAGTACTTGTGCACGAACGACACACATCAGCCATTGCCCCTAGTTTTCCCTCCTTCCTCACTGTTGCATCAACGTTAATCTTTGCGTAACCTTGCGGAGGAGCTATCCAGCATTCATCCAGCCTTCCTTGTTCCTGCTGCACCTGAGGTTTGTGAGTAGTAGAGATCACCAGACCCCTAACCATTGCTTCCACGAAGGCATGCGTGGTGAGGGAGCTTTGGAATACGGCCTCATGTATCGCCTTGCATCGAGCCGACCATATTTCCCACAGAGTTATCAAGTATAACGTTAACTCCTCATGTGGTAGTGTTCTCATCACCGTAAACAGCCACTGCTTAGCATCACCTTCCGATAAATTATTGATGTGCTCCATGATTGCTTCTGGTGCCAATGCCCAAACACACGCACTGATGTTGCACTCCAGGAGAGAGTGCCTCCACAAGTCAGGCATTCCGCAGATCGAGCAAGCTGCGTCTGAGGCCATGTGACGGTGATGTCGAACATCACATGTGGGGATTGACTGTCTCGCGAGCCTCCATAAAAAGTTTTGTATTTTAGATGGTACCTGTGTCTTCCATAGCATGGTCCAATCTTTCTCATCCCGTTTTTGTTCTTAACATCGAGGCTTCCCTCCTCCTTCTCGAGCTTATCAACATACGATAACATGAGCGCATAGAAAACAAACCCGTTTTCTCTCCGCTCCAATCCCAGAAGTCCTCAAACCGACTTGTACCAATCAGAATGTTATGAATCACTTCTATATCAATAGGTAAGAAGTACTTACGTAGTTTTGTCATATTCCATGTAGCTGAGTCGGCATTTATCAATTCTGAAACAACCACAGGTGGATCACTCTCCATGCATGCAATGGGTCGCATAGAGTTTTCTCTCGGGAGCCAATTATCGTTCAAAGCGTGTGTCATCCTTATACGTCCATTTTGCATAATTATTTTATATCGTTATTTTCTGTTATAATTACTTATGTTATTTCATCTTATTTTGGATGATTAATAATTATGGGAGAAGAAACACCGGAACCAGAAATCTGATGGAAAACAGCACCGCAGGACACAGTATTTCAGAAGATCAGAAGAAGAGGGGGAACACTGGAGGAGTCTTAGAAGTCTCGAGGAGGAAGCTATTCAGAAGGGCACCCGGAGGGGCTCACTTGGGGACCACACCACTAGGCGTCGCCCCTGGTCACGTATGGGGGTGGTCTAGCCCCCCTGGCCCACTCCTAGGCCCCCTTTCGCGTACTTGACCCCCAGGGAACATTAAGCCCTGGAACATTATCGAAGAATTATTCCTCCGCCGCCTCTAGGCGTCGCCTCTGGACGTATGGGGGTGGTATACCGTCTCGGAGACGCCACGGCTTACCTGCTGCTCTATGTCGACGACATCATCCTGACGGCCAGCACCCATGTGCTTCTACAGCAGCTTACTGATCATCTACGTGCTGAGTTTTCTCTCAAGGATTTGGGGCCCCTACACTACTTCGTCAGCATTGAGGTCGTGCGTCGCCTGGATGGATTCTTTCTTCATCAGAGAAAGTATGCTCATGAGCTCCTTGCCCACGCTGGGATGCTTAACTGCAGCCCCGTGGCCACGCCCGTTGACACGAAGGCCAAGCTCTCCGCCACGGATAGTTCTTCGGCCCCTGATGCTTTGCTCTACCGGTCCATCGTCGATGGTCTCCAGTACCTCACTCTTACCAGACCGGAGCAACAATACGTTGTTCAGAAGGTGTGTCTTCATATGCACACTCCCCGTGATGCTCATTGGACTTCGGTGAAGCGGATCCTCCGTTATGTCCGCGGCACTTTGGGCCTTGGTCTCACTCTACATGCTTCTGCTGACACAGACATCATTGCCTACTCGGATGCTGAATTGGCCGGCTGCCCCGACAGGCGACGCTCCACTTCGGTGTATTGCGTCTACCTTGGACCATCACTCAACTCTTGGTCGTCCAAGTGGCAGCCCACGGTCTCTCGTTCCAGTGCCGAGGAGGAGTATCGAGCTGTCACCAATATCGTCGCTTGGCTCTGGCACCTTCTTCAGGAATTGTCTTGTCTCGGCAACAAGGTCACAGTGGTGTACTGTGACAACTTCTCCGCCGTGTATTTCTCCCCCAACCCCGTTCATCATCGTCGGATGAAGGATATCGAGCTCGACATTCATTTTGTTCGCAAACAGGTGGCTCTCGGTCGCGTACGTGTGCTACACGTACCCACCTCTCAGCAGTTCACGGATATCATGACTAAAGGACTACCTACGGCGTCCTTCGAGGAGTTTCGATCCAGTATTTGCGTCCACTGTGCCGACGTTTTAACTGCGGGGTGGTGTTGAATGTATATATTCTGCACCTATTGGATTTAGTACATTAGCACTTAGGCCCCCTTTCTTGTATATCTGAGGATGTGGAGGGCTCTTGATGTACATATATACGTACGTGCTTTGCACGGAGCAGTACATTGTGAGTTCCCTTCTACATTCGTGAGCACCCTAGCCGCCGCCAGCCACTTCACTCTTGGCCTGCTACCCACGGCTTCCTTTGGCAGAACCACATCGTCGAGCTCAGCTTCATGCAACGTCATACTCTTCAGCATTGCATCCACATCGAAGACCCTAGTCTCTTTCACTTTCATCGCCCTTGAACCTTCAGCCGCCATGGCGATCACCAATTCCCAGATCGCGATCGCCCCCTGTCTACCCACGCAACCAAATGCCGGGAAACCAGTCAAGCCGGCTCCTTTATCAGCCGGAATCGCCGGAGGCTAGGTTGGGGATGGTCTTAGCGCTGGGATCGGAGAAGAACCTTCGGCAGGAGGAGATCGCCGCCGGAGTCGCCCTAACCCTTGAAAACTAGGTCAGGACATGTTAAGGTACATGCCAGTTCTATATGATTTCTTCTTGCTAGTTGTGGGCTGATAGCACATTATATCAATCTAATAAATGTTACGTATCTATCTCTAGAGACAAAGCTCCTAACGCTTTGCGGGTGCATCGGGAGCCCTGGTGGCGAACGGGCCCGTCCGTGTTGAAATATTTGCACCTTGTAACGTTGTCTCGTGTGGTATTATAAACACGTGATAACTCCTTTGTGTCTAACCGTATAGGAGCTTGGTTAGGATATTGATCTTAGCTAGTTTTAGCTTGTGTTCCAAGCCCTTTCGGTTAGGCATAGATTGATGTATATCCTGGCCGGTTTGGCCCCGTTATTAACACGCAAGCACCCGAGGTCCAAGGGTACGCTTCCAACATATTTTTACATGGTATCAGAGCCTAGCTCTTCCAATCGCATCTGAATCATGTCGCAAGCTTCGTCGTCCTCCATGGCGCCTACCTCGGCACTCGGGCATCCGGTGAGTGAGAAGATCAACCGAGACAACTTCCTGATGTGGAAGGCCCAGGTCCTGCCGGCTATCCGCGGTGCGCAACTCACCGGCTACCTCGACAACACCACGCCGGCGCCAGCGAAGGAGGTGGACGTGACCACAGGGGGCAACACCGTGAAGGCGGCCAACCCCGCCTATGCCCTCTGGATCGCCCAGGACCAGCAGGTCCTCGGGTATCTGTTGGCCTCGCTGTCACGCGAGGTTCTGGCTCAGGTGGTGGATCTCACCACCACATCGGGCCTGTGGACTGCGATCGAGCAGATGTACTCGTCGCAGTCACGCGCACGGATCATCCAGCTGCGCGCTCAGCTCTCCAATTCCAAGAAAGGTGAGCTCACGGCGACTGCCTATTTCACACGCATGAAAGGTCTTGCAGATGAGATGGCGGCCGCAGGGAAGAAGATCGACGACGACGATCTAATATCGCAGATTCTTGCGGGACTTGATGCGGATTACACTCCTTTTGTATCCGCGATCTCGGCATCGGCGCGCTGTGGCACCCCTCTGACCCTCAGCGATCTTTTCGCTGAGCTGCTGGTCGCGGAGGGCAGGCTAGAGGCACAAAACCCGGGCATGCAGCTCGGTGGCTCCATCAACCTTGCGTCCAAGGGCGGGCGCGGCTTCACCAACAACCGCGGTGGCGGTAACTTCGGGAGCTTCAACGGAGGGGGCCGTGGCGGTGGTGATGGCCGTCCCAACTTCAGCAACAACCAGCCCCGCCATCCGTACACGGGTGGCAACGTCAACCCGAAGCAAGGACCTCGTCCCATCTGCCAAATCTGTGGCAAAACGGGGCATATTGCTCTTCGGTGCTGGAAGAGGTTTGAGAAGAATTTCAAATCTCCACTTCTGAACGAAGAGAAGTCGGCGAACTCCGCTTCTGGGTCTGCACCGACGTACGGCATCGACACTAATTGGTACTCCGATACGGGAGCTACCGATCACATCACCAGCGAGCTAGACAAGCTCACGGTTCGTGATCGCTACAATGGCACCGATCAGGTGCACACGGCGAGCGGATCAGGTATGGAAATAATGCATATTGGTCACACGCAATTTCATACTCATGATCGTCCTCTCCATCTTAATCACATCTTACATGTACCACAAGCTTCGAAAAATCTTATTTCTATTCACAAACTTACTCGTGACAATAATGCTTATGTCGAATTTTGGCCTGAATTCTTTTCTGTCAAGGATCAGGAAACGGGGAAGGTTCTGCTCCACGCCAGGAGTAGAGGTGGCCTCTATCCTTTACCATGCAAGCCGTCTATCCATGGAAGACATGTCCTCGGTGTTAATCGACCATCCTCCTCCCGCTGGCATAGACGATTAGGTCACCCTTCTTTTTCAGTTGTTAACCAAATTCTTAAAGAGAATAATTTGCCTTTCTCAAATAAAAGTCATGAGCAAGTTTGTGATGCATGTCAAAAGGCCAAGAGCCATCAACTCCCATATCCTAGATCAACTAGTGTTTCTAAAGCTCCTTTAGAGCTAGTTTTTTCTGATGTATGGGGGCCTGCCTCCACTTCTGTTGGGAGAAATAAATACTATGTGAGTTTCATCGATGATTTTAGCAAATTTACATGGATATATTTGCTTAAGAACAAGTCTGAGGTTTTTCAGAAGTTCCATGATTTTCAGCAACATGTTGAACGTCTCTTTGATAGAAAAATTCTAGCCATGCAAACCGATTGGGGTGGCGAGTATCAGAAATTAAGTTCCTTTTTTTAGCGCATTGGTATCTCACATCATGTATCTTGTCCTTATGCTCACCAGCAGAATGGATCTGCTGAAAGAAAACATAGGCATATAGTTGAAGTTGGTCTGTCTCTCTTAGCACATGCATCCATGCCACTCAAATTCTGGGATGAAGCTTTTCAAACTGTTGTTTATCTTATAAACAGGGTTCCTAGAAAAGTCATTAATTCACTAACTCCTTTGGAAAAGCTCCTTGATACTAAACCAGATTACTCCTTCTTAAGAATATTTGGTTGCGCCGTGTGGCCCAATCTTAGACCATTTAACAAAAACAAGCTCCAATTTCGCTCAAAGAGGTGTGTTTTCTTAGGTTATAGTAACCTTCATAAGGGATATAAATGCCTAGATGTCTCAACCGG
This sequence comes from Alopecurus myosuroides, assembly GCA_028641055.1. Classification (NCBI taxonomy): domain Eukaryota; kingdom Viridiplantae; phylum Streptophyta; class Magnoliopsida; order Poales; family Poaceae; genus Alopecurus; species Alopecurus myosuroides. The sequence continues at coordinate 514,987,490 of CM054058.1, read as the reverse complement.
TCGGGTATACATTTCTCGTGACGTTGTGTTTGACGAGTCCATTTTTCCCTTTTCTGAACTACACCCAAACGCCGGTGCACAACTTCGTGCGGAAGTTCTTCTCCTTCCACAAAATCTTCTTAATCCGTCTTTTGATCATGGGGGTGATTTACGTGTAGATCATATGTCTATTTCTAACACTAATGATCAAAATTCAGATGGTGAAAGTGTGCAAGAAAATTCGGATTTTGGTGATTTTATGCAGCACTCAGCAGCCATAGAAGATCCCAGCGCTGGATCCGGTGCAGATTCACCTGCGCGCATGGAATCTCATGGCGCTGACAGCGCAGGTGCATCACCTGCGGGATCCGCGCGATCCGCGTCAGGATCGGCGCAGCCTTCTGGTCGGCCCGGCGGTCGGCCTGCTTCCTCGCGCCAGGTGCGCACGCGCGCTGCTGATGATGGGCCTTCCACGTCGCGCCACGGCCCATCAGCGGAGACAGAGTGGGCTCCGCTCTCTCCACTTGTCGGTTCGTCATTGGAGGGGACCGGCTCTGTCCCTGGATCGGGTGCAACAGCACCTGAATCTTCATCGTCGACTGCGCCAGGATCCCGTGGATCGGGAGACAGCAGTGCAGGCTCTTCTGGATCTTCTGCGGCCACTAACCCTGCAGGAACAGATGTATCAGCTCCAAGAGCACATACTCGTGCTCAAAGTGGGATTGTTAAACCTTTCCGGTATACTGACGGTTGTGTACGTTGGGGAGGGTTTTGCAGTACAGGTGAACCTGAGAATGTGCAAGAAGCATTATTGGATGATAAATGGCGTGAAGCAATGAATGAAGAGTATTCCGCACTCATGAGAAACAATACCTGGAATTTGGTTCCCTTCAAGAGAGGAAGTAATGTTATTGATTGTAAATGGGTGTATAAGGTAAAAAGAAAATCTGATGGTACCATAGACAGGTACAAAGCAAGACTTGTAGCCAAGGGCTTCAAGCAAAGGTATGGGATAGACTACGAGGATACATTTAGTCCTGTAGTCAAGGCAACTACTATTAGATTAATTCTATCTATTTCTGTGTCAAGAAATTGGACTATGCGACAGTTAGATGTGCAGAATGCGTTTCTCCATGGCGTTCTGGAAGAGAAAGTATATATGAGGCAACCACCTGGGTATGAGGATACAAGAAATATTAATCTTGTCTGTAAATTGGACAAGGCATTGTATGGACTGAAACAAGCCCCACATGCATGGTATTCTCGACTTTCCACAAAATTGCAGTCTCTTGGTTTTGTCACTTCCAAGGCAGATACTTCTTTGTTCTTTTATAGCAAAGGTGGAATAGTTATGTTTATGCTTATTTATGTGGATGACATTATTGTCACGAGTTCCTCTCCTAATGCTGTTGATTCACTTCTTCATGATTTGAGGACTGATTTTGCATTAAAGGATCTCGGTGAACTTCATTATTTTCTTGGGATTGAGGTAAAGAAGGTAAATAATGGTATTATATTGTCTCAAGAAAAGTATATTGGAGATGTGCTCAAGCGTGTTGGTATGAAGGATTGTAAACCGGTTACAACTCCATTGTCAACATCAGAAAAATTGTCTCTAACCGTAGGTAATCCTCTTGGTGGTGAAGATTCCACTAAGTACAGAAGCATTGTGGGTGCATTGCAATATTTGACTCTCACTAGGCCAGACATATCTTTTTCTGTTAATAAGGTGTGTCAATTCTTGCATGCACCAACTTCTATGCATTGGTCAGCTGTTAAAAGGATTTTGAGATACTTGCAGTTTACTTCATCACATGGACTGAAATTAATCAAGTCAGATTCTACTCTTGTGAGTGCATTCTCTGATGCAGACTGGGCTGGTTGTCGTGATGATAGAAGATCAACTGGTGGGTTTGCAGTATTCTTTGGTTGTAATCTTATTTCATGGAGTGCACGTAAACAGGCAACAGTATCGAGATCTAGTACTGAAGCTGAATATAAATCCTTGGCCAATGCAACAGCTGAAGTAATTTGGGTGCAGACATTGTTAAGAGAACTTGGTGTTGAGCATCCTGAGTCTGCCACATTATGGTGTGATAATCTTGGAGCTACATATTTATCAGCTAATCCTATTTTTCATGCTAGGACTAAGCACATTGAGATGGACTATCATTTTGTTCGTGAGAGAGTTGCAAGTAAGCTTCTGAATATTAGATTTATACCTACAGGAGATCAAATTGCTGATGGGTTTACTAAGCCATTATCAGTGAGACAAATAGAAAATTTAGACGCAATCTCAACTTAGATAAGTTGTGATTGAGTGGGGGTGTTGAAATATTTGCACCTTGTAACGTTGTCTCGTGTGGTATTATAAACACGTGATAACTCCTTTGTGTCTAACCGTATAGGAGCTTGGTTAGGATATTGATCTTAGCTAGTTTTAGCTTGTGTTCCAAGCCCTTTCGGTTAGGCATAGATTGATGTATATCCTGGCCGGTTTGGCCCCTTTATTAACACGCAAGCACCCGAGGTCCAAGGGTACGCTTGCAACATATTTTTACAGTCCGGATGCCCATGAAGAGCCCCTTGCTTAGCTATGGGCAGGTGAGCAGGCACGCTCACCCTCAGAAGTAATTTAAATCCCTAATATGGAACTCTTGAGACACAAGATTCGAATGTATCCAGTCACGTACTTGTAGATCACAAAGAACCTTTCAAGCAAAAGACATTTAGTTCGCTCGTACAAAAATAACTTAACAACTACTCCCTCCGTTCACAAATAGATGACTTTCACTTGTCCAAAAATGGATGTATCTAGGCTAAACATACATCCACTTTGGGATAAATGGAAGTCATCTATTTATGAATGGAGGGAGTAGCTAGCTAGTCGTAATGAATTTACTTGATCGAGACAGCTACTTGTCTCTCTAGAAAATATATATTTTTCGAGGCATCTTGATCAGGGAATAAAATTATATATATATATATATATATATATATATATATATATATATATATATATTCAGCACCCTGGGTGTAGAAAACTTATTTTGCACCCACAATTTTTTTATGTTCCCATATCAAAAATTTATGTTATGTATGTAATAATTTATGTTCATGTTTGATCCATAAGAAAAATAATAGACATAAAAATGAAAAAATACGAGTCATAGCAATATAAAAGTCATAAAAACAACATAAAAATGTGTATTTTTTCATTTTTTTTGTAGCGTCACATAAATAAAAGTTTTATGTCATGTATATATTTTATTACGTTCTACTTGACATAAGGAATACGACAAAATTTACGTGACGTAAAAATCATGTACGATTCAAAAGATATAGGGTGGGTGTAGAATAACTATTCTGCACCCTGTGTGTCAAATAGCGCTACCCTATATATATATATATATATATATATATATATATATATATATATATATATATATATATATATATAAATTCAGGCTACTCCCGGGGGTAGCTACACCCACATGTGTTTTGTATGATGTATGTAGTATCTATCATACCGGAGAGTATGTACAGGTAGTATGCAGTATATATTACTATTTCGGCAGTATATATACTACTTTTTACATAGTATGTGTAATTTTTCTACATACTCATTTTATATGTACATATATACCGATATTTTGAATATATAGTGCAAACTACATGCTCAATTTTATAATTTTCACGAAACATGCTTTGGAGTATCTTAGATATAGTATATGAACATGCTCGTATCGAAAAAGTATGACACATACCTCCGTAGGACAGTATATGAGACGTGGGTGTAGCTACACCCGGGAGTAGAAACCATTTTCCCTATATATATATATATATATATATATATATATATATATATATATATATATATATATATATATCTTTGTCGCCGACAAAATACATTGCTCTTTAATACTACAAACGACAAAATACATTGCTCTTTAATACTACAAACGATCCCACAAGGTGTTACACGCAATAGCAAAACAACGATAAAGTTAAGCAAAATCGAACCAACGGGGACATGAGATTTTAACGTGGAAAACTCTTCCAACAAGGAAGAGAAAAAACAATATACGCCAGACAACAATACTTCACTATTCCGGACGAGGTTACAAACGCGGCGAGATTTACAATATGTGTCTTATCCCGTGCGGCGCTTACAAAAGGTACATAAAGACAGTCCTGACCTTCCACGGCCTCTGCAGCATACGCCGCTTCCACGGCCGCCAGGGCCGCGGCCATCTCGCGCCCCTCCTTCTCCTGACGCGCCTTGGCCTCCATGGACGAGTCATGGAGGGCCATGCCAAGGCCCTCCCACTGCATGACGTCGTCGGGGACCTCCTCCTCTTCCTTGACAGGCCCGCCCACGGGGCTGCCAATGCGCCGAGTCCCCGGAGGTGCTCGGCGGGCACGGCGGCGCATGCCCGTTGGCGGGTGATGGGGGGGTGCCGGCGGGCGTCGTGCATGTCCTGGAACCAAGTGTCCCAGTACGGTGAGTCGAGGGCGAACGACGGGTGCATCTGCAGGTCCTCGGGGAGGTCCTCGCGGTGGCGCAGGATCTCATTCTCCGTCTTCAGCCCGGCCCTGGGGATAGGCGGCACCGGAATCCTCTCGGGATTCAGATGCTAGCCGCCCGCGAGGTGGACGTCCCGCCATGGTACTGGGATCGCGTTGTCCCAATACCATTTGCACTTCTCCTTGATGAGGTACGGGCGGCGGCGCACGCGCTCGTCCTCGTCCTCGTACTCCTGTCGGGGATGGCTGGTGGAGGAGATGGTGGGGGAGCGCGACGGCGGGAGGCGGAGGAGGAGGACCCCACATCCTTGTCGTGCTTGCCGCCCCCCAAGCCACCAACGGCGAGGCATTGCTGCGGTGCACAGGTGGAGAGAGCGGGCGCGGCGGCGCTTGGTATTTCGGACGGGAGAGAGAAGGACGGGGGAGAGAGTGGGGGCGGCGCTTGGGGACGGGAGGGGACGCATGCCGCTTTATGTACGCCAGGAGGGCAAGAGAACCGTCGCCGTGTCGCTGGCGGGTGGGCCACCCCGTCGCGCGTGGGCAAAGGCGCGTCCGCGGCCGCTCATATCCCGACCAAATTTGAGCCGGATTTGAGCAGACCGGGACGGAAAACGGACCCGGGCGCGAGATGTCCTTATGCTACAAATTTTTCGATTTTTATTTATCATTTTCATGGTTTTCAAAGCAGTATTTTTTATCACTTGTATTACTTATCATATTGCAAATAAAAAACATTTAAATACAATACACAGAAGTTGGTTTACTTATTAAAAAAAAATATGAGAGAAAGTAGGTGACGCAATTGTGGAGATCCAAAACTATTTTTCCATCTCCCTCCTTTTTTTTTCGTATTCCCCACTTCCCTCTATTTGTTCCCTCCATTTATTCATTCCCCTCCAATTATTTTTAATGTTTATTAGTTGCGCGCGCGTTTTTTCTCATTTTAATTAAGTGACCCCACCGCTCATAGACATTAAGCAGTGACACTGGGTTACTTAAAATATAAAAAAGCTATCTGCCTCTAAATCTACGCACCTCCCCTATATAAATAGCACAAGTCGTGGGCGTGGGGTTCTCTACAATAACAACAGCTCCAGGGATCTCCGCCGGCTGGTGGCGGCGGGCGATTCTGCTCCATTCTCTTCGATTGCAGGTCAGTCCCTCCTCTCCCTTCGGTCTCCTCTCGCAATTGACCACATTCCGTAAGATCCATCCGGCTACAGCGTCTCACATTCACTACACTGGCTACCCCGCCAGCCGCATCTCACGCGGTCCGGCGAGGCCACGATTCCATCGCTGCTCGACCTTCTTGTACTTCTTGCCGTGTTCGCTCATTTCATCTTTAACTATGGGCACATACTGACCTCTGAACCGAGTGCTACCAACTCCAGCACCATCCAATCGTGCTGCGCCTCTTTTCCGATGGCTAGTCGCCACCGCCGCTAGCGGCTGGGGAGCTGGGGGGCAACCTCTTTCTCCTGGCATACCACATCCTCATATTATGGTAGTCACATAATTCTCTCTGCGGGGATATGCTTTGCGTATATTGTACTTATCTTAATATAACTTAGAGCTTGTAGTGTGTGGATGCAGTTTGCTGCATATTGAACACTGCTCCGATTCTGGTACAAGAATTTCACTTCGAGAAATGGAAAATTTATTGAGCTGATAGAACAAAATGAATATGACAGTTTTAGAATACCCATTATATGATCTTCATGGAGAGTTTTAGACACGAAGCTGGCATGTGCAGAGTCGGACATGTGGCCATGTGCAGAGTCAGACAGATACAGGCTTATCATTAGTGCCGTACTAGCTTAAATGGTCCTATGTATATTGCTCGGATGTGAATATACACATACACGCTGATTACCTGTGCTCTACAAGCTCAAATTTGTTGATGCCACCTGGTACTACCCCTATCAAGTGCTTAGACTAGCTTTGTTCAGTTAAGATGTAGAGAGTACTATTCAATAAATCTGATCAATCTGATGTGTCTATGTACGAGTAAAGCAATACTAGAAAATTTCTTTATTTTTCCTTTTAGCAACCTTACCTAAACTGGGGGCAATGTTTTTCATTTAATGTTGTGATTTTCCTCCTGGAGCAGAATGTCACGGAGGAGACCGCATGTTGTTCAAAGTAATGATGAATACATGGTTGAGGAACAGGAGAATACTACACATAAAGATGCTGAATCATCTTACTTTGAACCTTTATCTTGTAATGGTGAAGAAGGCATGTCAGGTAGTGATGACGAAGACGATGAAGAAGAACACGATGACATTGCTGATAATGCCCAAGGTAATTTCTAAGATATTCAGTACTGAATATAGAAAATAATATGTGTTCATTACCTATTTATCGAATAAAATTGTTTTGGAAAATTTTCCATGGTCAGATGAAAATACAGAAGCAATCAAGCGTGGGAAGAAAAAACTGAAACAAACTTGGAATCTTCCAAAAGGGCAGAGAATTGTGGTCAAATGCAATGATCTAAATCAGCCAATTGGAAAAGAGGCGGGACGTCTAGGTTACTTTCTTGGCACAATTGCTAGGAATGGTAAATTGTGTAGCTTGAGCTACACAGACTAGAGAAAACTAATAGGAGAGAGAGATAAAAAGACCAATGAACAAAGAAATAAAAAGGATATACTGGGGCAAGTAAAGGTGATATAGAGTACATTTATATCCTAACATCGTTATGATTTGCATTCCGTGCTATCATAATTTTACTTTTGTTGGATATGTAGATGAGGTTTCTTTACCCTTCTCGATTGGAAATCATATGTTAGAAACAATTAGAGACAAATGGAGGCAACATAAGTCAAATCTGAAATCAATCTATTTTGATGAAATGAAGAGCATGCAAGAGAACAACACAAATGTTCCAAAGGGTGTTATTAAGGACCAGTGGATTACTCTTGTTTCTCATTGGATGAGCCAAAAGGCACAGGTACATATACACTTGTCAGATTTATCACTTACATGTTTCTCTTTTGATGAAATTATTCAAATGTATATGCATTATTTACAAATTGTATGACAGGATATAAGCGAGAAAAATAGAGAAAATTGTAGAAGGAGGAAGTCGATACACACCGCTGGAACTAAGAGTTTCGCTCGGCATAGAGAATAGCTTGTCAGTTTACAAGAACTCAAACATACACATTTGCATTTTATATTTTCATCACTAACTATCAATTTTTTTGACCCTTAAACAATAGAGGCAAAAGGATCCAGAAAAAAAGTACCCACATAGAGCTGTCCTTTACATTCATACACACCTGCACAAAAGGGACAAAAATATAAATGAACATGTGGTATAATGTCTACCCTCTATAATTGATATTTGTATTGTTGTTTCCTGCATTGTTATTACATACATTGTTCTCTTATTTAGGTTGAATTTAAGAATACTTTAGCTCAGAGGCCAGATTTAGCAGACACTAGTAAAGGGACAGCTTGGAAAGGAGATGCTTTGAATAAAATACTCGGGGCAGACAAGCCTGGACATGTACATGGTTTGGGACTAGTGCCGAATCCTAATCAACTCTTTAATGCATCAACTTCACGTCAGTTTAAGGATATGCACGTTACTTCGTTGGAAGATACAAGGAATGAAGATATTTTGTCTCTTAGACTTCATTTGGAAAAGCTCGAGCAACACACGAAAAAGCAAGATGCTGAAATTCAAGAACTAGAAGAGAAGGCATTGAACAATGAAAGACATGTAAAGTGAAAGAACTTTTCGATTATTTAGTACATGTACTAATATTGTTTTGTCGTTATAGGGTTATGTAGGTCAGATATCTACGCCCGGAGATGCTCTTGGTATTGCCCGGACAAACCCAACTAGGAAAGTATGTATCCTTAGCAAATTCAAAGTCAGTCAAAAAAAATGTGATCTTTTTCTCATTTGTTTTTCTATCGGCAGAGAGTATATGGTGACCTTAGTAGTCAACAAGTTGGCACCGCTGGACAGCAAACCAGTGTGATGGTACTACATATGCATTAATTAATTCATGTTTGTTTTTTCTGTAGAAATACTCATCTCTTGTATTTCACTACAGAGCAAGGAAAATTTTCTCAGTGATATGGTTAAAGATGGAAGTGTGCAACCATGGAAAGGAAGTGCTAGTACAGAAAAGGTTATATGAGATTCTTTACTTTTAGGATTCATCTCGTATGTAGCTGTTGTTGTCTCACATTCATTACGTACTTCTCTCTTTTCCCATGCTTATTACTCTTCAGCCATGGTGTCTTTGTAGCACAGAATATATTTTAAGGAAGACGTGGTTCATGAATTTTTTATTTATGTAATGAATTGTCATGTACTTTAGGATCAGGACCATGACATTGACCCCCAACACAATAAAACATTTCCCACTGCACACACGGTACCTTCTCATTGATCATGTACACATTTATATTCAGCTTTCTCATTCTATTGCATCTGACTATTATGCATCTTCTCATTAGGATGGTGACCAGAACAAGAAGATCCAAAAAAGGCTTAGTGCAACATATCATGCTAATGTACGACATGGGAAATATCATTCCTCTCATTTTCAGTATGCTTATGATTTAATACTTTATGTTTGACAATGTCAATCTTAAAATGTATGTTTTGTTCACAGAGCAAAGAAAATTTGGTCCATGATGAAAATTTCCAACCAAGGAAGGAATGTGCTAGTGCCGAAAAGGTTAGTGCACTTCTTTACGTGTTGGATTTATCTCTCCTGTACCTATGATGGATCATTGTATTTATTTATGCGAGTGGCTGCTAGAAATGTTTGTTTCAGCAAACAATTTAGATGGCAGACATTGTCCCCAAAATACATTATATATTTGCAAGCATCAAGAAAAAAGTACTACTGTCCAATGGGCATATGTGGATAAAACAATGTGTACTACTATCACATGCAGATTCTTATGAAGTCATTAACTTCTGATTATTTTGTAATTGTCATTAGCTTGGCACTAGTAGGAAACTGCCTTTCTATGGAATGCTTTCTATGGCGCACCAGAGAGTGGTGCGCCATAGAAATTTAATTCTGTGGCGCACGCCAAAATATGCGCCACATAAATGTTGGATTCTGTGGCGCACGGGGGAAGCGTGCGCCACAGAACATTTGCAGGCGAGCATTTCTGTGGCGCACGTAATCTGGTGCGCCACAGAAATGTGGTATTCTATGGCGCACGGGCTTTGGTGCGTCACAGAATCCAACATTTTTGTGGCGCACCAGCCACACATGGAGCCACAGATTTTTTTTCTTCTCTCCACACCCCACCCCACCCCCCCCCCCCCCCCCCCCCCCGGGAACGCCTTTTCTAGTTTTTGACGGAAGAGTTGCCGGTCTAAAAAGCATCAAAAAATAAATCCCTTATAGATGCACGGAGAGTTTAAGGTCTACTTTTTTTATCAAATTTTGAAATATGAATTTCGACTTTCTGAGCAAAAGTTCGTTAAGAAAAGTAAAATGGGCATAACTTTTGCATACGATGTCGAAAAAAAATGATCAAGATATCAAAAAAAAACTAGAGAGAAAAAGGAACCCAACCTCACTCGCCTTCGGCCTGTGAGCTTTTTTTACAATCGCGAAATTCCAAAAGGAAAAAAAGTTATGGCCGTTTGAAGATTTTTGACTAGAAAATAAAAAAAAGGAAAAAAAAATCTGTGGCGCACCCCTTCACTTGGTGCGCCACAGAATTGTTGGGCAGGATTTTCGAATCCTGCCTCCTCCCCACCTCTTCTTCCTCTTCTTTCCATTCTCCTCTTCTACCCTTCTCCCCTCCTCTTCTTCCCTTCTCCCCTCCACTTCTCCTCCACTTCTCATCTCCCCTTCTCTCTTCTACCTCTCCACTTCTCTCCTCCACCTACTACTCCACCTCCTCCTCCTCTACCACCACCACATCTCATCCTCCTCCTCCTCCTTCTCCACCACCACCTCTCCTCCTCCTCCTACACCACCACCACCACCACCACCACCACCACCACTCCTCCTCCACCACCACCACCTCCGGCGAGCTCCTCCTCCTCCTCCACCAACTCTGGCGAGCTCCTCCTCCTCCTCCTCCACAAACTCCGGCGAGCTTCTCCTCCACCAACTCCGGCGAGCTCCTCCTCCTCCTTCTCCTCCTCCACCACCACCACCACCTCCGGCGAGCTCCTCCTTCTCCTCCTCCACCAACTTCGGTGACCCCCATCCTCCACCCACCACGACCAAGCCACCTAAGCCCACGGTCACAACGACATCCAACGAGCTCCGGCGAAATTTCGAAATTTCGTCAAAATTCCGGCGGCCAGATCTAGATCTAGATCTAGATCTGGCCGCTTTTTTTTTGAAATTCAAAAAAAAATTCTGTGGCGCACCCCCCCTTGGTGCGCCACAGAATTGCAAATTTCTGTGGCGCACGGCTGAGGTGCGCCACAGAATTGACATTTCTGTGGCGCACGGCCACGGTGCGCCACAGAAAAAAATTCTATGGCGTGAATTCTATGGCGCACCCCTCTGGCCCCTAGGTGCGCCACAGAATTGCAAAATGGTGCGCCACAGATAAGGCTTTTTGTACTAGTGTGGTGGCCAGAACATGAAGATCTCAAAAGGGTCTAGTGCAGCAAGGCAATGTAATGTATGTAATGGAATTTCTAAATCTTTTGCTTCTGTTTTCAGTTTGCGTATGGTTTAATTCTATTGGATACTGATGTTGTGCACTATATCATTTGCAGAAACAACATTCCAGTACAACAAATTACATGGATGCCAACTCGATGGATGTATGTGCATTATGTTTATTTTATTCATGATTCTTTGTAGGTTTCAACTTGCATTGGAATTGTTTTCTCATGTACTTCTGTTTATATAATAGGTTGGCACTATTATATTTTTGGAGAGTTTGGAAAATCTAAACAAGAATGTTGCTCTTGCTACACTCCAAAGTAGAGACCCAGAGTATATAGTTGAAGGTGTTAAACTTGGAAATCAATTCGCCCTCTAAAATCCGATGAGCTGATACGCCCTCTAAAAAAGGTCAAGATTATTGGTCATGCAGGAGGATTAACTATCGCATGGCCTTCAACCTTCGTATGTTACTCTTACCTAAATTTAGCCCTCTCTTAAATTATACTAATCTATTAACCTGATTATTTTTTTTCTCTAATGATCTCAATTTTTGTTCTTGTAGATTACCAAGTTAAATTGATGATGCATTGTTGAGTTTTGAGTACAAGATGGAGACTGATGCTACTATCGGATAGTTCACTTTATGTTTTAGCATTTTCATTTTCATGGTCAATGTTTGGAACAGAATGTATATATTTGTAATAGTGCAAGTACCAGATAATTTATATTCCTCGAATCTTGTTCTTTGTAATGCAACATAGTTGATATATTATATGAAATATTTTTGTTTCTAAGTTGACCTAGCACTACTAGGGAAAAGCTAACCCGTGACGCACCAATTTACTTATCCGTGACGCACCCGGGCGCGTCACGGCTATCACGCCAAGCCTATGGGTTTAGCCGTGACGCACCTAGCTGGTGCGCCGCGCCTATTTATACCCGTGACGCACGGCCGTGGTGCGCCGCGGCTACTGCTAGGCGCGTCATGCCTAATCTCTCAGGTGCGTCACGGGTACCCTTTTTTGTGCGTCACGGCTATACTAAGCAGTACCGTATTTATACAGGTATATACAGCTCAAATACAGAAGAATATCAGTAGACAAAATACAGAAGAATATATGTAGCTCAAATACAGGTATGCAATTGACAGCAAAATAACAGAATAAAGTTTCATAGCAGAATTATTACATAGTCTCGAAAACAACCATATATACTACTAATAAATCCAGGAGTTAGTCTCGAAAACAACCATATTACATAGTCTCGATCATCACCACATAGTTCATCTATCTAGCGGGCGCTGATGTAGTCGATGACCATCATCATGTCCAAGTCGGGGATGTCACTATTCCTCATGGTGATCAGAATAGCTCGGCGAACCTCCATACCAACTTTTGCGGAATGGAACTGCCTCCATGCTTGAGAGTTGAGGATGACGCGATCATCAGCATTATCCCTAGTGATCGTAACTGCGATGATATTTCCTGATTCTCCACGGCGTACTCCAATGGTACCTTGCTCCATGCCAGCACTGTGCGCTACCGCCATAGGTATTTTCTAGAACACACAATTCCAAGAAAGAATGAAAGCACAATGTCACATACCGGCCACATTATAACATGCATAAGCAACTATAGGAATAAGAAAGTGTTAAGAAACATACCATGACATGTTCATTGGACATATTAGTGTTGCTGATGCGATGCACGAAAGGGACCCCGATGTAGCTATCTATCTGAGCTAGTTTCTGAAGGACACGGTCCTTCTCAAGCTCGCTAAGATTGGCTCTTTGAGCAACCACCACATGTTTCCATGGGTCCTCCTCGTGCATATAATCATCCTCACTTTCCTCCTCACTCCCGCCATCCACCTCCATACTCTCGCTATCCTCGCTCGCAATCTCGCCCATATACAGAAGTACGATACGAGGTTGCGGTCCTGCCATAGAGAAGTGAAACAGATCACCTCCGCTTAAATTATAGGTGGCGATGATAGACACCAATTGTTCCCCGTAGAAGTAGGTCTTCTTTCTTTCTTCACTCGAATTTTGTAAGTGGTCCCGTGAACATCGAAATCAACGATATTGCCTACTAACTCGTTGAACTCTTCCCGAATATTGCATGGTACAATCTAAAAAAGAAATATAAAGAATCTTTTGTTAAGAAACATATCAATCTAAGCTGGATAGTAAAACATATAAAGAAACATAAAAAGAATCGTTTGTTAATTACCAAAGAATTAAGGTGGCCGTCTTTCAGCTCAATCATAAAAGAAGACCCGGTGAATTGTCCTTGGGCACATAGGGACCGACATAATTTGCAAGCCATGTTCTATTAAATTAAGAAATTAGACATAGAGGTATAAAGCATCAGGTATAAAGCATCAGGTACAAAGCATCAGGTATAAAGCATCAGGTGTTAGAAGAAAGTAACATTTTACTTGTGACAACTAGCTGAACAAAATATTGTACACCATAGGTAAATTATTGTACAACTAGGGGGCGTGTGGGGGAAATTTATTTGTACAGCCATAAGTGAATAATCAACTTAAATGAATTTAGTGTACAACTACCTAGCAGCAACATCAACCTAGAAGTAGCAGCAACAACCTAGCAGCAACATCAACCTAGAAGTAGCAGCAACAACCTAGCAGCAGCCTAGAACTAGCAGCAACCTTATTAGAAAAAAAGGAATGGTTTGCTTCTCCGGAAATCAAACCAGCCTCGATACAGAAACACACAGAACAACCTAGAAGATGCCCCGATACATAAACACACAGATACAAAATCATGGTGCATGCAGCACATAGATTTTACATTCTATGTCTATTAGTCTGACATTCTCATGGGAAGTTTAATCTAAAAAAAAAATCCCATTGGGAAGTTAAGATAAATGCAAGCAGCAGTATTCTAAGCAATCTAGCATTTTAAAAAAATCACAGTGGTGCATCTGATCATTGCATGCCCAGATTAAGGGAATGGATATGTATGAACCATGCATTGCAGAAGATTGACATTAGCTAGCCTCCAACAGCTAGCATCCATTTAACTTATACCAAAATAAATCGATTTCATGATTTACAAGTGATGCTAAGCACCTAGAAAAAGAATGCTGCTAGCCCCATGCCATTATTCTGAATTTGGATACCAAACTTATCATTTCAGTATTTTTTGCCTAGCACAGTTGCTATACCACCATCTTGTTGTTGCAAATGCTACAGATTTAAATATTCCATTCTTTACACAACATAAATCATGGGACTCAAAGCTGCAACATTCCATTCTTTGCAAATGCTACAGATTTAAACATTCCTTGCCAAGCACACTGTTTGCATTGTCCTACCATCATTTACATTGCACACACTTTACAACTAAAAAACCAATTAAGAGGCCCTTTTATTTATCAACAATGCCAAGTGCAACAAGAGAAAAATAAGGTGAATTAATCCAACACAAATAACAGCCACTAGGAGTTTGGCAAGACAGTGAGCAAGACCTTTTATTTAACAGCCACTAGGTGAATTAATCCAACACAAATAACAACCCTTTTATTTATCAACAATGACACCTTTTGGCAAGACAGTGAGTATACGGAGGAGTGGAGGAGTGGCTTACCTGGGGAAGTAGGGGAAGAAGATGGCGGCCTTGGCTCGATGTAGTCGTTCACGTTGGGGAAGCAGGTGGACGGCGTCGAGGACGAACCAGATGGCTCCTCCTCCTCCTTGTCGTGGACGGCGGCGTGACTCCCCCTCCTCCTCCTTGTCGTGGACGGCAGCAGCGTGACTCCCCCTCCTCCTCCTTGTCGTGGACGGCAGCAGCGTGACTCCCCCTCCTCCTCCTTGTCGTGGACGAACCGGACGGCTCCTCCTCCTCAGATCGAGATGGCCGGCGCTGGGCGGTGGGCGGCTAGGGCGATGGGAGGTGGGCGATGGGAGGTGGCGGTGGGCGCTGGAGAGGAAGGGAGATCGAGCGATGGGAGGTGGGCGATGGGAGGTGGGCGATGGGAGGTGGCGGCGGGCGACGAGAGGAAGGAGAAGAGAGGGGAGCAACGCGTGTGTGGAGAGAAGGAGAAGAGAGGGGAACGGCCTATACCTGTACTCCCCATAGCCGTGGCGCACCACGCCTTGGTGCGTCACGCCTATCTAACCAGTGGCGCACCACGGGCATGTGCGCCGCGCCTATCCAACATAACCCTGACGCACCAAAGGCTCGATGCGTCGCGGGTATGCCTCGGAGGCTCGCCACCCCGGCCCCACACATAGGCGCGACGCGCCTTCCATTTGGTGCGCCGCGGGTAAGGCTATAGGCGCGACGCACCAAACTGTGGTGCGCCACGGCTATTAGGCATGACGCGCCGTATTGCTGGTGCGTCACGGGTATCATCACTCCTATAGCTGTTTTCCTAGTTGTGTAGTGTTCTTTACCGACAATATGAAAAATAATATTAATTGATTATGATATGCACCAATGTTTCTAAGTGGTGAACGTTCTTCCATACCAGTTTCCATTCCTGTACGGGGCAACCAACATATATGAAGCGTTGTTAGCCCCTCCTCATATATATTGCTATCTTACAACACATTTTCACATCGATTACCAACGCATGTTTATGTGTTGTCGTAGACCCTTGCAACGCCACCTATGGCAACACACACTATACCGTTGGTATAGACCCTACCAACGCATATATGCACGTTCAGCAACACATCGATGTATTGCTAAAGGGGTGGTCATGTTGTAGTGAAGGAACGAGCGCAAGCCCTAGGGAACCAAGAAGGCAAAGCAAAGGAGGGTGATTGAAGGAGAGGCATCAAGCATAACAGAGAAGATGGAGCACATGATGAAGTCAAGGGAGACATTGACAATAAAAACATTAGAGACAAAGCTTCTTATCAACGAGAAGATGAAAGATGTGAATCTTGCACAAGTACAAGCACTCCGTGAAGAGGCCATGCGCAAGGCGGAGTTCGAGGATAGCATGATCAAGGTCAAAGAAGCAAAGGTATGGAAATAACTCATGGCGGAAGAGAAGAAGCACATGATGATGTCCAAGAAGGACATGGATGAAGAACAATTGGCGTGGTGCAATGAGGCTAAGGAGGACAAAGCGGAGAGGAAGAGGATATTCCGTTGTGCGTCCTCTACTCTTCGAGGTACCACTCCGATGAGTAGTGGTGGCGATGGCGTGGTGGAGGACTCCACCACTTGCGACAATGGAGGTTCTTGATGGATTTGGAAGTGGTCTAGGAGATAGCGCCGAGTTGGAAGTGTTTGGTGATGGTGCCGATGAGAGAGGGAACATGATGAATTTATGATCTAAACTATTAAACCACGCATCAATGATTTCCATTTTCGTGTTTGTTTGAAGTTTGTTTGTTTTTTCCTAGTGTTAACTGTGATATGCGAAATGAGGTGGGGTTGCGACAAAGACTAGAACCCTCAAACCCTTAAAACTGGTTTGAGGGTTGGGTTTGAGCGTTCTAGTATTTGCCCCTATTTTTCAACCCTTAAACTGGTTTGAGGGTTTAGGGATTTAGGGGCACTACTAGTCATGCTCTTATGTAGTTTGCTTGGTTTCCGTGATCGATCGCTGGTTGTGGGTCTGTCCGTGAATGATCGTTTAACAACTACGAAGTAGGAAATCTAGAAGACCGTTCGTGTTTGACAACAGACCGATCCAAACACGACTACGTATCCAACCAGACTGAGTCGTCCTCTTCGTTACTTGATGATTTAGTTGAAACTAGTACAATACCCGTGCGTTGCAACAGTTAAAAAAATGATAAATATTTTTTACAAAAGAAGAAACTAAATAAAATATTCGATCTTCATTTAGATAAGAACCAGACTTCTTTCCTATTGTTAGGCATTGCCGTGTCGGTCTTCAGCTTTCCTAAGAATCAGTGCCACAATTTTTTTTATCTCGCCCAATGATATCACTCCTCGATCTATGTATCCCATTCGATCCTTCTTTTTTTTATCTTGATCAGTGACGGCGATGTTGAGCAGTGCTCGTGCTGGCGTAGCAACGACGAAGAATATAGAAATAAATATGGTGAACACTTAGTTTTTACCATCTTCTCGTATTTTCGGTTCCGAGTGAACAATACCACATCCCAAGTAAAGAAGAGAGAGAAACGAGCATTCGGAAATAGTCAATGTAACGAGGAGAATTCAATAATAAAATTGAAAGTGTCAATATCTATCCCGGAAAATTGTCTATCAATTTATTTTGTTGAACTCGGAGGGCTGTTGCATCAATATATATGGTAGATAGGCTATTGCATCAATATATATGGTAGATATAATACAAATATGATTATGCAAAAATCATGTCCGCCCATACAACATTCTTTTCGACACTTTATATAATTATATTTGATTATTTGAATTATGAGTGCTCTAATAATAATGCACCCCGAATAAATATACACAGTGCAGACAATATTTTTATGTAAACTTAGACATATAGATTTTGAACAACGTGAAGAGTATATAGCAAATATGGATAAGAGTCGGATCGATTTGAAAGATGATTGGTTCCAAAAAAAATCCATAACATAATGATAAGCAGTTGGTGACCCTGTACTTAGCAATGCAGGGTATGTAGCTACAGCTGATGTTTGATCTCTGACAACCCTGTTGGTCTGATACCATATAAACAGTTGAATACAAAATCGACCAAAACTGAATAAGAAGTGATACCGCGGTTGGACATAGTTGAAAACTCAGGTGCTTAAATATGTACTCTCGGCTGTCAGTGGGTAAAACAGTGTTCTATGGTTCAAAAAAGGCTCCCTAACAGCCACTTACAGTTGTAGTAAAAACCAAAGTGTCTTAACCAAGTGCAACGAGACCGGATTGGAATTATTCATTTTTAGTTTTGTCACTGAAATTCATGTGTAGATAGGGGAAGCTGGGTGGGGATGTGCGAGATTAGAGTCCTCATCTCTGGTAGTCAACGCATGGCCAACAAAGTGATTGTGATGTAGGCATCATCCAGCTCCATGCTGCCTCCCTTCAGGAACCGGTCCTTCTCCGTATCCGTCCTCACTTCTGCTCCCATGGCGGCGGCCGGCAGCGCAGCTGGCCCATGCAGGAGGGGCGGAGGGACATGACGGCTAAACCTAGATCGTGTCGACTCATGCAAACCGCACTTGAGCTCGTATATAACGCCGCGCCGAGATGCGAGTCAGGGCGCGTAGGTCTACCGGGGCGGCAGCAGATCGGCATGTTGCTGGCGGAGGAACGGTGGGCGCCGGTGTCTTGCACGACCCTGCGAAGTACCTGCGCGACGGGAACCGCCTCGATTCGTGAGGGTCGACCTGGCGGCTGCTGCTTGCCAGATTGTGCGAATAAGAGAGGAGAGGGCAAAAGGACCGCAGGATGGTTTTTTATCTGGCGGATACAATTTTTGTGGCGATGGTACATAGATTTAACAATAAACACACCATTATTTGTTAATTTCCACATAAAAGAGTCAGTTCCTGCGACCTCGTGATCTCCATTAATTTTTGGCACAAACGAGACCAAGCATCCCAAAGTGGTCCAATTAGGGTCACTAGTGGAAACAACCCCTCTCGTCCAGGGGGGCGGGGGGCAGCTGTCCCGGTTGCAACCAAATCCGGGACAAATGCCCTGCATTGGTCCCGGTTCGTGCGCCCGGGGCAACAGGAATCGCCTGGGCGCATTGGTCCCGGTTCGTGAGGGGCATATCGGTCCCGGCTCTTGCCACGGACCGGGACCAATGCCTAGCCACAGGCCACGTGGCACGCGCATGACCTATTGTCCCGGTTCAATCCACGAACCGGGACCAATGCCCCCTTCCCCTATATATATACTGCCCCAGCCCCCCCCCCCCCTTCTTCCATCTTTTTTTGCTTGGAGGTGTGAGAGAGTGTGGTGTTAGTGTGTTTTTTTTTACTATGCACACGAGGTGTTCGACGAAATTCCCGAGACGCACACAAGCTCACTGAAAATGGTATCTTCGACCGAGGTTAACAAATTATCATTTTCATCTGTAACTGATACATAAAAAAATATTATTTGTCGATGTACTGTGGTCATCTCTGTATTAATATGTTATTGTAATGTATTTTGATAAACTTAATTATATGATGCAGATGGATGCACGGCAGCGATGGATGTACGGTGACCGACGCACTTCCGAGTATGGCAGGCCTGAATGCATTTCTTGCTGTAGCTCAGGCGAACAAAGATAATGGCTTCATGTGTTGCCCATGTGTTTATTGTCGGAACGTCAGAGAACATTCTTCCGAAAGAATCCTTCACGGCCATCTACTTCGGAGAGGTTTCATGCCCAGCTATAATTGCTGGACCAAGCATGGAGAAAGAGGGGTTGTGATGGAAGACGATGAAGAAGAAGAAGAAGATCCTTTGTTCCCTGAATACGACGATACTGCAATGGAAGAGAATGCAGAAGAAGGAGGTGATCAAGAACAGGCATCAGAAGAGCCCGATGATGATCTTGGCCGAGTTATTGCTGATGCAAGGGAACACTGTGAAAATAAATTGGAGAGGTTGAAGCTGGACAACATGTTACGGGATCACAAAAAATTGTTGTACCCAAATTGCGAAGATGGTAGCACAAAGCTCGGTACCACACTGGAGTTGCTGAAATGGAAGGCACATAACGGTGTGACTGACAAGGCATTTGAGAGTTTACTTCAACTAATGAAGCCAAAACTTCCAAAGGATAACGAATTGCCTGAGAGTACGTACGAAGCAAAGAAAGCTCTCTGCCCTCTAGGATTAGATGTGCAGAAGATACATGCATGCATTAATGACTGCATCCTCTTTCGCGGTGAGAAGTACGAGAATTTGGATGAATGTCCGATATGCACTGCACTGCGGTATAAGATCAGAGCAGATGACCCTGGTGATATTGACGGCGAGCCCCCCCCCCGTAAGAGGGTTCCTGCTAAGGTGATGTGGTATGCTCCTATAATACCACGGCTAAAACGTCTGTTTAGAAACAAAGAGCATGCTAGGTTGTTGCGATGGCACAAAGAAGACCGTAAGAAAGACGGAAAGTTGAGGCACCCCGCCGATGGATCGCAGTGGAGAAAGATCGAGAGAGACTTTCCAGACTTTGCAGGAGAGGCGAGAAACTTATGGTTTGGCCTAAGTACAGATGGCTTTAATCCTTTTGGGGAGCAGAGCTCCAGTCATAGCACTTGGCCTGTAACTCTATGTATATACAACCTTCCTCCTTGGTTGTGCATGAAGCGCAAGTTCATTATGATGCCAGTTCTCATCCAAGGCCCGAGGCAACCTGGCAACGACATTGATGTGTATCTAAGGCCATTAGTGGAAGAACTCTTACAATTGTGGGGCAAACCAGGTGTACGTGTGTGGGATGAGAACGAACAAAAGCCATTTGACCTACGGGCGTTGCTTTTTGTAACCATCAATGATTGGCCTGCTCTTAGTAACATTTCCGGACATACAAACAAGGGATAGAATGCATGCACACACTGTTTAGATAATACTGACAGTGTTTTTTAGGATAAATGTAAAAAGGTTGTATACCTGGGGCATCGTAGATTTCTTCCGATCAAGCATCCTGTAAGAAAGAAAAGGAGGGAAGCATTTCAGAGGTGAGGCAGATAACCGGAAGAAGCCTGAGCTGCGTAGTGGTAATGATATATTCGATATGGTCAAGGACCTAGAAGTAATCTTTGGTAAGGCTGCTGGCAGCCAACCAGTTCCGTACGGCCCTGATAAGCGCGCACCCATGTGGAAGAAAAAATCTATATTTTGGGAGCTACCCTATTGGAAAGTTTTAGAGGTCCGGTCTTCGATCGACGTGATGCACGTGACAAAGAATCTTTGTGTCAATCTGCTATGCTTCCTGGGCGTGTATGGGAAGTCCAAAGATACGCCAGAAGCACGGGAGGACCAGCAACGTATGAAAGACCCAAGCAACAAGCACACAGATATGCGTCATTACTTAAGCAGCTACGCTCTTACTAAAGCAGAGAAGGAAATATTCTTTGAAGTCCTTTACAGTATCAAGGTTTCGTCTGGCTTCTCGTCGAATATAAAGGGGATAATAAACATGGCAGAGAAAAAATTCCAAAACCTGAAGTCTCATGACTGCCACGTGATTATGACGCAGTTGCTTCCGATTGCATTGAGGGGACTTCTACCGGAAAATGTTCGAGTACCCATTGTGAAGCTATGTGCATTCATGAACGCAATATCTCAGAAGGTAATCGATCCAGAAAGTCTGACAAGATTACATAGGAATGTGGTCCAGTGTCTTGTTAGTTTTGAGTTGGTGTTCCCACCATCCTTCTTCAACATTATGACTCATCTCCTGGTTCACCTATGTGAAGAGATTCATATTCTTGGTCCGGTATTTCTACACAATATGTTCCCCTTTGAGAGGTTCATGGGAGTCTTGAAGAAATATGTTCATAACCGTGCTAGGCCAGAAGGAAGCATCTCGAAGGGCTATGGAACAGAGGAGGTCATTGGGTTCTGTGTTGACTTTATTCCTGACCTTAAGACAATTGGTGTTCCTGAATCGCGGCATGAGGGGAGACTGAGGGGAAAAGGAACGCTGGGAAAGAAAACAATGATACCTAGGGACGGGCATTCTTTGACCAAAGCACACTACACAGTTCTACAAAATTCTATGTTCATGGCTACGTATCTCGAGGAACACAAGAATATTGTACGGTCTGCAAACCCGGGGAAGGATGACTCATGGATTAAACGCGAACACATGGAGACTTTCGGAAGTTGGTTGCAAACACGTCTTATAAATGATACCACTGTTGAAGATCAGCTATACATGTTGGCAGGGTCACCATCTTCGACTATTGGGAGTTTTCAAGGGTACGAGATAAATGGGAATACATTTTACACGAGCTCCCAAGATAAGAAGAGCACCAACCAAAACAGTGGTGTCCGCTTTGATACAACAAACGAGAATGGAAAAAAATGACACATACTATGGTTACATAGAGGAGATATGGGAACTTGACTATGGACCTTCTTTTAAGGTCCCTTTGTTCAAGTGCAAATGGGTCAACCTGAATGGAGAAGGGGTAAAGGTAGACCCGCTTTATGGAATGACAACAGTGGATCTCAACAATATTGGTTACAATGACGAACCATTCGTCCTAGCCAATGATGTGGCTCAGGTCTTCTATGTGAAGGACATGTCTTCCAGACCGAAGAAAAGAAAAAATAAGGAAACAAATGCATCATACGATGAGCCGAAGCATCACATAGTTTTCTCAGGGAAAAGAAACATCGTGGGAATTGAGGACACGACAGACATGTCAGAAGATTATAATAAGTTTGTTGAAATTCCACCCTTCACAGTGAAAGCTGACCCCACCATCCCGTTAAATAATGAAGATGCTCCATGGTTACGGCCGAAGCGATCATAAGCAAGGGACACGAAGAAAATTCAGAAGACTAGATAGGGATGTTATTGGTGATGTGTAATAATAAACGTGGAATACATGATCATAGTTCTTATAACGCAGTATGAACGAGATTTTGTTAGCCAAAATGATATTTATACATATTCTGTGATTATGAATGGAGTAGGTGCAAGTTTGACCAATAATTTGTATTGATCGGTCAAAAGCTGGCAAGCATTGAGTGCCTGACAACTATGACCAGCCTGACTTCATTATTATTCCAACCAGCAGCACACCCACCCACTTTTCTGTTTCTCTCTCCTCCGTCTGTTGGTGATGTGTAATAATAAGCGTGGAATACATCATCATGTAGTTCTGTTTGATCAGTATTTTGTATTGACCGGTAAAAAGCTGACAACTATGACCCATATCCGAGTATGAGATAACTGTAGGCAGATATTGCAGGAACACTTCAAAGTGATAGTACAGATACAATCCTGACAGATATTGCAGGATTATAACTACTTTGGAGATGTAGTATGTGTTGACACACGGTATAGAACAAGTGATTATATGGCAGGCCTCTATTGTTATTCATTGGAGTTAACCAGCATAAACAGCCAAAAACTGTTTTGACTGACTGCTTTACATCGATAGGGGATGCAGTTGCTTCTGCTTGGCCAGGGACTGTCCACCGCTCGGATATATATCAAAATGCAACGAAAGTATTAAGGGATATATTGCACTGTTCGGAAACTTTCGCTCATGATTTTAGTAGGTCTTGGCGAAGTACAATCTGAAGGATAACGAGTGGCTAAGTAGATTGTATGAGGATAGAGAAAAATGGGTTTTGCCTTATGGGTGTCATATATTCTGCGCAAATATTGCAGTCACACTTCGAAGTGATAGCACAGATACCATCCTGACAGATATCCTTAAAACAGAAATAGAGCTTCGGTACTTCTTTAACAGATATGATAAATTTTTGGAGGAGAAACGTCTAACTGAACAACGAAGATCCCAAATGTTAAAAGCGGAGGGGAGCACGACGGAGACGGCGGACGAGCAGAGGAGAGGAAAGCGCGACAGCAACGGCGCGGTCTCCCCCGCCCGACCGCCCGTCTCTGCTTTAAGTCTGATGCTCCCGCTGAGGCTTGCCGCGTACACGGAAGTTACTATGTTTTCAAGCGGGGGTCGGGATAAAGGGAGACGAAGATCTCAAATTCACCGTGTCAATAAGGTACAACTCGCTTTGTCGAACTTTATATAAATCATCCGGGATGCCTTGTATGCTCTGGACTAACTCGGAAGATCACGAGAGAAAACAAAAATTGTAACATTTTTATATTAAAATTATGTACAAATGGTAAAATAATTAATAGTTTCAGTAGTTAGAAAAATTATTTAGTTAAACGAAAAATGGATTTAAATTAGTTATGCAAATTCTAGTATTTTTCATGTTGAAATTTTTGTCAAATTCGAAAGTATATAGAAGTTGTTAATGTGCAAACTTAATAATTTTTAAACTTTGGCGCTAAAAACTTTTGGGCGCGCAGGGTGCCACCCCCAAAATTCGAAATATGTTTTTGGTCCCGGCCCGTGGTACCAACCGGGACCAAAGGGGCTCTAGTCCCGGTTGGTGGCACGGGCCGGGACCAGAGGCCCAGGTGTATAAAAATCGCGGCCCTCTCTCCAGGCCGAACAAACACCCCAGGACAGTGGACATGGCTTGGCGAAGCCCTGCCCCGGCGGCGGGAACGAGTACACAGATCCCGCCGGCGGACCGCCGGCGGGGATGGGCTAGGGACACGGTAGACTAGGGCACACAACTTATATTAAAAAAGGCCAGTGGCCTTGCTTACATAGATAGGGGGCGGCGCGGCCACATGCGGCCGGCCGTACTTGCATAAAGGGGGCGGCGGCGCGGCCACAGGCGGCCGGCCGTTTTCTTGGGGGGTTGCTTAGTCTAGGGGGGGTAGCTTAGTCTAGGGGGCGCACCGGCGCCGATCTACTCGTCCTCCTCGTCGGAGGAGATTTCTTGGTAGGGGGGTGGCTGCCACAGGTGGGCAGGCGGCTGGGCCGGGGGTGGAGCCATCGGGGGCATCGGAGGCGCGTACGGCGGTGGCGGGGGCAGCGGCGGCGGTGGGGGCAGCTCTTCCTGCTGCGGCGCCCAAGCGCCGCCGGTCCAGACCCAGGACATGCCGTACTCCAGGCCTGGGGGGAGCGGCTGTGGCGGCGGCTGGTCCTCGGACGCCTCCCAGTCGGCGTACATCTGCTGCCACCAGGGGGTAGGCTCGGTAGGGGCGGCGGCATGGCGGCGGCGTCGGCGGCGGCGGCGGCCACGACCCGCTCCCACCGCTTGATCTCGTCTTCCCGGAGGGAGCGGCGGGAGGCCTCGCAGGCCTCCTCCATGGCGGCCCGGAGCTCGGGGTCCTCCTCCCCGGAGAAGTCCTCCGGGATGTCCTCGAGGAGCCACAGCTCCCTCTCCCGGCCGGGCGGTGGCGCGGGGTAGTCCGCCACGTCCGCCTCGTGGGGGGGCGGGGATGAAGGAGCGCCGGCGCTGCTCGTGCTCCTGCTCGAGCCAGGCGGCCCAGTAGGGGGAGCTGCGCGCGTACGCGCGCTCCCTGCGGACGGGGGCCGGCAGGAGCTCGCGCCGGCGGTCGATTTCCTCGAGCAGCGCCTCGCCGGTCGGGACCGGCGGCACAGGGATCCGCTGGGGGTTCAGGTGCGAGCCGTCCGGGAGGTGGACGTCAGCATAGAACACCGGCGTGGCATTGTTCCAGTGCCACTCGGCCTCATCCCCCCGGACGTACCGGCGGAACCTCTTGCCCTTGGGCGCGGCACGGGGCGGCGGGCGTGCCGCCGGAGGTGGCGCGGGGACGCGCGGCGTCCCGCCGAGGCGACACCTCCAGGGCCGTAGCCGAAGGCCTCCGCCGGCGGGGGTGGGACGCGGCCGGCGCCGCTCGAGGAGCCTTCGTGGTCGTTCCTGGGGCGCTTGCCGGAGCCGGAGCCGCTGCCGAACCAGCGGGACATGGTGGCTATGGTTGCTCTGCCTTGGGCGCGGCCGGGGTGGATGGGTTGTACGGGCGGCGGGGGCCCTTTAAAAAGGACCCGGGGGGCTGGCATGCCAACCGGCGGCCTGAACGTGGCGGCGGTTGCAGGCGCCCATGAATGCGGGCGGGAGCCGAGGCGTGGCGCGTGGGGAAGTGGGGGCGCGGGAAGCCGAGGCGGGGCGGGACGACGAGGCAACAGTGACCCTTTGACCGTCATGTGGTCTTAATTTAAGGGACCAGGCGAGCCAGCCACCAGGCCGCTGGCCAGTGGCCCCTTCGAACCGTTGACTGACCATAATAAAAGACGTGGGCCAGTGGGCCCTTCGAACCGTTGACTGACCATAATAAAAGACGCGGGCCAGTGGGCCCTTTTGACAAAAAAAATGTGGCCAGTGGGCTTAATAAAAAACGTGGGCCTGGACGCGGTTGGGGAAGGGGAGGCCGGCTCGGGATTGGGAGACAGGAGCCCAAAAGACGTGGGCCTGGACGCGAAAATTGACGATTATATATATTTTTTCCAAAAAAGTATCCATCCCGGTCCCTTGAACGAACCGGGACGAACTCCCTGGCCCAGGTTCGCCACGTGGCCTAGCCTTACCATCCCGGGTCCTGGCACAACCGGGACCAATGGGGGAGGGCCATTTGTCCCGGCCAGCCCATCCCGGTTGCACAACCGGGACAACTGGCCCTTACGACCCGGGACAAAAGGCATTGTTTCCACTAGTGGGTCCTCCTAAGCCTCAAATTTATAGGGGGCGCATTTGCCATAACCTCCTGAACAGAAGCATTCTTCCTTCTAACATGTTTATATAAGGATGGAAATTGATGTCTAAGAGGTGTGTCACCTAACCAAATATGTTCCCAAAAACTAATAGAAGACCTAGAGCCAAGCTGAAAAAAAACCACTACTAAAGAATTTTGTTTTTACCCTCATCAAACATTTCCAAAAAGGTGAGTCAGTAGGTTTGGCTCCTACCTGAGCCAAAGTGGAATTCTTTAGATACTTATTGGTTAGAAGCTCCTTCCAAACACCCTCCTTCTTTGAAAATTTAAACATGCATTTGCTTAGAAGACATTTATTTTTAATTTCAAGAACTTCAATACCTAAGCCCCCTAACTCTTTGGCCTACAAATCATGTTCCACTTAGTCAACCTGTACTTGCATTTAATCTCATCACTTTTCCAAAAGAAACACGAGCGATAGAAATATAATCTCTTTCTTGCCCCAATAGCTACCTCAAGAAAAGATAACATGAACATAGGAAGACTAGTTAATACTGAATTTACAAGGACAAGTCTATCCGCATAGGATAATAATTTCCCTTGCCAGCAGCTCAACTTTTTCTCAAAACGAGCCTCTACTGGATACCATTCAGCATTATAGAGAGTTCTGTGATGGATCGGTACCCCTAGGTATTTAAAAGGTAATGCTCCTACCTCACATCCAAATATTTGTCTGTATTGGTCATCATTCTCTTTTGCCTTTCCAAAACAGAAAATCTCACTCTTATGGAAATTTATTTTTAAACCCGACAATTGCTCAAAAATGCATAAGGTAAGCTTCATATTTATTGCTTATGTAAGATCATGTTCCATGAACAATATCGTATCATCTACATATTGCAGTATAGAGGCACCCCTCAACCAGATGGGTTATTAGACCTCCCACTTGCCGATCCTCCTTAGCCCTAGCTTTGAGGATAGCGAGCATATCGGCCACAAGGTTAAATAAAATGGAAAAAAGAGGATCTCCTTGACGTAGACCCTTTCTGGTTTGGAAATAATGACCGATGTCATCATTCACTCTAACCCCCACACTCCCACCCTGAATGTATTGCATAATCCAAGTACACCAGAGGGGATCAAATCCTTTCATTCAAAGGACTTGCAGAATAAAAGCACAATTAACCTTATTGTAAGCCTTCTCAAAATCGGTTTTAAATAGAACCCCATCCATTTTCTTACGGTGGAGTTCTTGTATAGTCTCATGGAGAATAACAACTCCTTCCAAGATGTGTCTCCCTAGCATAAACTCCGTTTACGTTGGCTTAATAGTTTTATTAGCAATTTCCGTTATTTTATTATTTAAGACTTTAGTGGAGATTTTAAAGCAAACGTTTAAAAGGCTTATCGGTCTATATTGCTAAATTTGCACCGCATTTTCCTTCTTATGAAGCAAAGTAATTACCCCTAAATTTAATTTGTATAAGGTAGATTTCCTTGCTTTAATTGTTCGAACAAAGCCATTAAATCGTTCTTAATAACCTCCCAAAAGGTCTGATAGAACACAGTGGGGAACCCTTCATGCCCGGGAGCTTTGTTCTTTTCCATTTGAAAAATAGCCTCATAAACTTCCTTCACAGAGAAATCAGCTGTTATGATCCTATTTTCCTCAGTGGTCAATTCGGCATATCATGGATAACGTTTTCATCCAAAGAGAAATTACTTGGAGCCAGTGCTCCAAATAATATTTTATAATACTCAGTAATATAGGTCTTAAGGTTATCCTGCCCTGTAATGGTTCCTTCATCTTGCTCAAGCTGAAAATTCATCTTTTTCCTATGTTTTTCATTTTCCATGAGGTGGAAAAATGTAGTGTTATTCCCTCCTTCTTGCACATATTTTACCTTCGCTCTCTGCGCCCATTTGGTCTCCTCATCCCGTCTTAGTGCACAAACTTAATCGTTCGCTCTTCTCAAAGTATCTCGTTCAGACACATTGAGTTGTGTTGCTTCAGCTTTTATATCTGACACTTCAATGACTTTCATTAGCTTTTCCTTTACCAATTTGTACTTCTCGCTCTGATTCTTTGCCCAACCCTTCAGAAAAGCGCGAACATCCCTTAACTTATTAAGCCACACCTCAATAGGTGTTTTGCCTTTGTTAAAAGCAGTCCACTCTTTTGCTACCATGACAAAGAAACCTTCATTTCTCATCCATGATAATTCAACTAAGAATTTCGCCGTATTACCTAGATGAGCACCATTTCCAATGTCCAATAACAATGGAGTATGGTCTGACCCAGACCTTGCTAGAGCTCTCACCATAGCCAATGTATACTTCTGTTACTACTCCATGGTTGTGATAATTCTATCCAATTTCTCGAAAGTCTAATCCTCTCTTCTATTAGCCCAAGTGTATTGTCTTCTAGAAAGCTCTATTTCTTTCAGACTCAAACTTTGGATAATAACATTAAAAATAAAAGGCTATCTTGGGCAAAACCGGTCATTATTCTTCTACTCAGGAGATCTAATAATATTGAAATCCCCTCCCAACAGCATGAGAAGAGTCTCATTCTCACACATCCGAACAAACTCTTCTAAATATTCCTGTTTATGAGCATCTTGAGCAACACCATAGACTGCAACTAACACCCATAGGAACCCATCTAACATCGATTTCACATGAAATTTAACGCAGTAATCCCTAGCATCCACCTTTTGGACCCGAATAGTAGCAGCATTAATCCCAATTAGCATACCCCCAGACCTCCCATCAGGTGGTAAGCAAAACTATTTGAAGTCCAACCCTCCTACTAAGTGTGAAAGAAAATGTGAAGCAAAGTTGGCCCTTCCTATGTCCTACAAGGCAATAAAGTCCAATTTTTGTTGTCTTACAGTTTCCTGAATAAAGAAATGTTTGCCCAGATCTAAAACCCTCACTATTTCAGAAACAACCTCTTAAACCTTGCTACATCTTATTAACAATTTTGTTTTCTTAGCGTCACACTCCTTCTTCTCTTATAATTAGACATCACCTTTTTCTTACGCCGCGCGTAGTTAACTTTTCAGAAAATACTGGAGTATCCGTTTGATCTTCCACGTTTTCGTCTTCCTCAAAGTCTTCCGAAAGACTTAGAGGCTTTGGGTAAACCAAGACTCGTAGGCCCATCATCCATACCATGTTAAGAAAAAGTATTCTCTAAAATTGAAACTTGTCTAACGGCTGAAATAATTTGTTTGTCTTTTACCGAAAAAGGCCTTCCGCCCCGCTTTATAAATAAAGCAACACCAAACCAAGTTCATACAACACACACGAGAGGAAAGGAGAGGGGAGCACATAGTACATCGCTGGGGCAGCAGCACAAATAAGCCCAACGCAACAGAATGCTACAAAACAGGGGCAAAAAGAAAAAGAAGGGGAAAGAGAGAGAGCTAGGCGAAGCAGAAGTCGCAAAGAGCCGTCGCAACATCGGGCTCAGCTCGAAGGGGTAGAGGGGGCGGAGATGCGACGCGCCACCACCACCAAATGGTCCAGCATGACGTCCAGCTGAGCCCTGTCCCGCTGACTACATAGCAGGTGCCACTGGTGCAGAAAAGCAAGAAGTTTGTAAATCGAGTCAGAAGCGCGCCGAAGAAAGATCCGCTCAATCACCATCTTATTCCTAATAGTCCAAAGGGTCCACGTCATCCCGGCGAGGATGACCCAGAAGAGGCGACGCCCCCTCCCGGTCTTCCTCGCCTGGCACTCCAGGAACCCTGCAAGGTCTGAGGCCCTCCAGTCGGTCCCCAGACCTTCATACACAACGTTCCATAGGAACCTGGCCGCGCGGCATGTGAACAAAATATGGGTTTCCGTCTCCGGAACCCCACACAGCGGACATTTCCCATCCCCCGGACCATGACGCTTCCGCACCTCCACCCCCGAAGGGAGGCGGTCTCGCAGCCATTGCCAGGTAAAGATCTTGATCTTCAGAGGTAAAGGAGCTTTCCACAGGCCAGCGGACCACGTTTTCCCCGGCCCAAGGAAAAGACTGCGGTAGGCCGACTTAACGGAGAAGGAGCCCGAGGGGGCTAGGCTCCACGTAACCTGGTCTGGGGATTCCCCTAAGGTCCCCGGTAACAAGGCGTTAAGCTCATTCCATGCTGCCGCCTCTGCAGGGCCAAATGTCCTTCGGAACGAGATGTTCCAAATTCCATTCGGGGCCGCTTCGGCTACAGACATCATCGGAGCTGAGCAAATCGCAAAGAGATTAGGGAAGGCCAATTGGAGTGGTCTATCCCCTAACCAAACGTCTATCCAGAAGAGGGAGCTTCTCCCATTCCCAACGATGAAGCGAGCCCCTTTCCGGATTTCACCCTTTATGGCTTGGATGGCTCTCCAGAATTGGGAGCCATCCCGGCGCTCGCAGGACAGTAGCGGGCATCCTCTAAGGTATTTCGCTTTGATGAGCTGGAGCCAGAGCCCGCCCTCGTCCTACAAGATACGCCATACCCATTTAAGCATAAGGGCGGTATTCATCTTCCGGGAGGCCAGAATACCTATGCCCCCAAAGTCTTTGGGGGTGCACACATGTTCCCACTTGACCATATGGTACTTCTGTTGGCCGTTGGAGGCCGAGCAAAAGAACTGTGAGAGCTCCTTGTCAAACGCCTTATGGGCCCCTTCCGGGAGAAGGTAGAGGCCCATCATATACATAGGCAGACTGGACAGGCAAGAATCGATAAGTACGGATTTCCTCCCCTTAGAGGTGAACCTACCGCACCACGGTTCAGCCTTAGCCCTGACCTTGCCAAAGAGGGGTTCAAGGTCCCTCATCAAGATCCTAGAGTCCCCTAGAGGGTCCCCCAGATACTCCACCGGAAAGGACGCCAATTTGCAATTGAAGTTATCTGCAATTCGTTGCTTTTCCTCCGGGGGGTATCCCAATATCACCACCTCGCTTTTGTCGAAGTTGATTTTGAGGCCCGACATGGATTCAAAGCAAAGCAGAAGGAACTTCAAATTACAGATATCTAGATCCGATCCCTCTATCATGATCATCGTGTCGTCCGCATACTGGAGGTGGGTTACCCCACCTCCAGGGATAAGGTGGCCAACCACACCCGAGATGTGGCCAGCCTCCTTGGCCCGATCTAACAAAGTCGCTAGGGACTCGACTGCCAGGTTGAACAAAATGGGGGATAAAGGATCCCCCTGTCTCACCCCGCAGGAAGACCTAAAGGAGGGGCCAATCTCCCCATTTATGTTAATCGAAATGTTCCCGCTCGTCACCGTTTGCATAATCCAGGAAATAACCCTGTTATCGAACCCTCTGCGTTCGAGGACTTGGCGCAAAAACGCCCAATCCAGCCGATCATAGGCCTTCTGGAAATCTAGCTTCAGGAAGACACCCTTATGGTGTCGGATCTTCACTTCATGAACTATTTCGTGAAGCGCCAGAATGCCATCATGGATATGTCGACCCTTAGTAAAGGCGAACTGTTGAGGGTGAGTTAAACGTTGAACCACCGGCGCAGCCGAAGCGCAAGGACCTTAGCGAAGATGCGCTGGATGACATTGATCACCGTGATTGGCCTGAACTGGCGGATATCCGTAGCCCCAGTCAATTTGGGGATCAAGGAGATCAACCCAAAGTTCAAGCGTGACATCACCAACGTCCCAAGATAGAATTCTTGGAACATTGGCATAACTACCGCTCGTAGGTGGCCCCAAAATCTTTGGAAGAAAGAGATTGGTAGGCCATCCGGACCGGGGGCCGAATGTGGCTTCATGTCCATAATGGCACGTCTAACTTCCTCTGCCAGGAAGGCGAGAGTAAGATCCGCATTCTCCCCCTCTGACACTAGCGCGTCTAAGCGCCAGAGATCCCTGGATAGCGCGGTCCCCGAGCGGGGACCCGCTGTAAATAGGTCCCTGTAAAAGGAGTATATGTGGGTAGATAGTTCGTGCGCCTCCTCTAGGAGGCGACCACCCTCCCACAGCCACGGGATCGAGCACTTCCGGCGCCGCCCGTTAGCAATCACATGGAAGTACGCCGTGTTGGCGTCTCCCAGCAACAGCCATTTCTGGCGGCTACGCTGGCGCCAGAAGATTTCTTCTCCCCTATAGATACTCATCAGGGACGCTTCCAGAGAGTAGCGATGAAGCCACTCGTCCGTAGACAAACCAACGGAGTCAGCCACAGAGTCAAGCGATTGGATCTGAGAAATGAGCGGGGTCTTTTGTCTTCGAATGTCCGCTCCCACGTTTGCCCCCCACCCTCGCATAAATTGGCGGATCATCTTAGCACAGTGGTGCCAGACATCCACCGCATTAAACAAACGAGGCGGAGCAGCGGCCGCCTCATCCCATCTGATGCCCACCGAGTCCACAAATCCTGGCTGTTCGAGTCAGTAATCTTCAAAGTGGAAGCGGTTAGGTCTAGGTACTATCCCCCCTCCAGACGAGAATAGGAGGGGAGAGTGATAAGATCCCACCCTAGTGAGGGCCCGTAGAGAGCAGAGGGGGAATGATATCTCCCACTCCGCTGAAACTAGGACCCGGTCAAGGGCGCTACGGATAGGGTCCACCTGGTTATTAGTCCAGGTATAGCGGCCCCCACCCGGTCTATCTCATGTAGCGCCAAGTCCGCGATGAAGTCGTTGAACATCCGCATCCTAGGGAGGTCCACATTGGCCGAGCTCTTGTCTTCTGGGGATCTAATAAGGTTAAAGTCCCCCGCCACTACCACCGGAATGGGACACCGTTCCACTTTCACCGTCAGCTCCGCAAGGAACTCAGTGGACCTTCGATGGTCCGCGGGCCCAGAGACAATGATAACCCATTGGAGGTTAGAACGTCTATGGGTGAGCGACATGCTCACAAAGAACTCCCCGCGATCCATGTCATCCACCTGAAAGGTATCCTCCTTGACACCAAGGAGGATCCCGCCCGAGTGTCCCGAAGCTGGGAGCCAATGCCACACAAACTTGAAACGGCTCAATCTCTGAAGTTCCGCAATGGAGAAGTCTTGTCTAATTGTTTCTTGCAGGCCCACAATGTCTACATTTTCCTGACGCATGTAATCCGTGAGTTGGAGCTGGCGGCCGTCCTCCCCAAACCCCCGCATGTTCCAAATAAATGTAGACACACTCATTGGGAAACTGCGTCCGGGGGGGTCCCCATAGGGGGGACCGGGGTGGCCCTACCACTGGTCGAGGGCCTGGACGTCGCCTTAGGGGGCCGCCCCCTCCTCTTCCCCATCTGGGGAGGAGCACTGGGGACTGCCTGCTCTAAGGGCCGAGGAGAACCGTCATTACTAGACTTTTGACTCCCCCAACAATACCCCTAGAGAACTAACCGTACCAACAATATGAGCTTTACACAAAGATAGTAAAGATGGCAAGGGGTTTTTGTTAGTACCTGAAGGTTGATCACGGTTGTAAGCCATCGCCGTAGCCCTCTCCATAATGTGATCTACTTCTTCACGGAAGTACAAGCCAACACCGAACGATCCACTTAGACCCATAGGTGATCCAAGACGACATATACGCCTCTCAATCGAGTGTGTGGTTCATCCATTTGCGATTTGAAGAAGAGAGCAACAACGTTCTAGAAGGACCACTTACCCTAGTGTCAAAGGATGATACCGCGTGACAGAGAAAACTCACTGTTTATCTGCCCAATAGAGTCACAACAAGGAGCGCTTCATGGAGCCACGCCCTGCCCGGCAGCAACATCGTAAATTTTATGCCCGGCAGCCTCACTGAGTTGGGAGTGGCCGGCAAGGAAAGCTTCGTTCTCTGCCTGGCAGAGCAGCTCACAGCGGACTCAACCATGCTGAACTGGCGGCGAAGATGAGAAGAAACCACCACCCGAGTTTGGGGGGTGAGCGAGACAGGATGTGCCTCACGCGCAGGGTGCGCGTCTCCCATGGCGACTCCAAGGGCGACGGGGCGGTGTCCCCCTCGCCGTCGCGTGCAGGAGCCAAGCTGAGGCGCAGGGCCGGCCGCAGGGCGCGGGCGCTCCTCGCGGAGGTGGAGGCGGAGCGCCGCTGCCGCGCGTCGTCTCCGGAGGCGAGGTCTTCCGCCGAGGGCGGTGCGGGATCTGACTCGGAGCCTCGCGGGTCGCCCTCCATCGGCGAGGTCCTTGGCGCGGCGCTGGGAGCGTCGTGCAGGGCGCAGGGAGGCGGTGGATCTGCGCGGGGGGATGCCGTGCGGCCCTCCCTTCCGGTGGCTGGGGACGCGGGGTCTCGGGGACCGCCGTGGTCGCCGCGGGAGTTCCCTCCGTTGGCCGGCAGCGTGCAGGGGCCTGGGTGGGCCTCTCCGCGGCTGCTGGCGGGCGTGGAGCTCATCGTTGGCGCGCTGACGGTGCCTCTCCCGGCGCGCGGCTCCGTGGCGGATCTCAGGCCGGATCCGGGGGCGGAGACGGCGGCGCTGCCGGAAACCCTAACGCGCTCGGGGGAGACGAGCGAGGAGGGATGGACTCTGGTTGGGCCGCGGCCCAGGAAGCGCTGCGCTGCGCAGGGCCCAGGGGCAGGGGGCCCACGGCCGTGTGCTCAGCAAGAGGAGGCCCGCGTACCGGTTGGTGGGCCGTTGTCAGTGGTGGAAGAGTGTCGTGTGGGGGGGGCCCGGTCAAAGCAGCCTTTCGGGTATAAGAAGGGGTGGCTCACCCCCGAAACCCTAAACGCCTTTCTCTCGCGTTCTCCTGCCAGCCGCCACCCTCACTCCCACCCAAAGCAACTGGTGCCGCTCGTGTCTCCCTCCGGCGAGTGCTCCTTCCGTCTGGTGCGGATGGACCGCGACCGCCGCTCCGGCGACCGTAGGGGAAAGCGGTCCCTCGATGACCGGGAGCAAGGCCGCGGCGGGGTCGACGGCCAAGGCGCAGATCTGCGCCTGAGGCTTGACCGCGAGCGCGACCGGGAGGCGTCCCGTCGGGCGCAGCGTGCTCGCGAGGAACGGGAGGCTTCCCTCCGCCGCCGGGAGGCAGACCTGCTGGAGGAAGATCGGCTCCGCGCGCAGATCCAAGGCTCAGGAGCGCAGGGGCGCGATGTGGGGAGGGCCGGGGCGCGCCCTGCCCCACGGCTCTCTGGTTCTAACTCTACTCCGGTGGGGGGGGCCCCACCGGCTCCGACGGAAGCCGCGAAACCCATCTGCTTCAAGTGCGGGCAAGAAGGGCACTTCCAGGCCGCGTGCCAGGGCGACCCGTTCTGCGTCAAGTGCGAAGTCAAAGGGCACTGGTCGGCGATGTGTCCGGGAGGGGCGCCTTGCAAGCTGATCTGGGTGGGAGGAGCCTCGGGGGAACGCGGCTTCTTCCACCTTTCGGTGCCTCCAGAGAAGATGCCAAAAGCCACGCCTAACGCAGCGACGGTGCGCATTGAGAAGGGGAACTTCTCGGTGGAAGAAGTGGAAGATGAGTTCAAGGAGCTGGCGGATGACATGTGGGACTGGCAAGTTCGCCAAATCGGGCCGACGGAATTCTCTCTGGTGTTCCCCTCGCGCGAGCTGCTGCGGATGGCGTCCCGCGGGGGTGGTCTGACCCTGCCCATCACGGACTTCCGGGCGGTGGTGTCCGCAGCGGAGGGTGATCCGCGGGCCTCGGAGAACCTCTCGGCGGTTTGGGTCCGTCTGCTGGAGGTCCCGCCCCCTTTCCGTGTGGAGTCCTACCTGATGGGCGCCACATTGGAGATTGGGGTTCCCTTGGAGGTGGATCGAAGCACGCTGACCGGTGATCACGCGCCCATTCGTATGAAATTCGCTTGCCGTGAGCCGGTGCAGCTTCCTCCCTCGATTACTCTCTTTGTCAACATGCATGGGTACTGCATCCCGGTGGAGCTCGAGGCGGACAAATCCAAGGCTCCTCCCCCCCTCCTCCCCCTCCCATGCACCCTAGGGAGGATGACAGCGACGACAGAGATGATGATGAGACTTCCTCGGACGATGAAGGGGAGGACTGGGACAGTCGCCGTTCTCGGGAGCGGGAGAGGGCCAGGGCCAACTCCCTCCCCTCCAAGAGTGACAAGCAGGGCTCCATGGCTGGCGCGGGTGGCAAGCCCCCCCCTGGGGGGGCCACGGTGGCCACGATCCCTCCTGTCGCGCTGCCCATCCTGCCCAAGACCACCTTCTCGCAATATGGCTCTAATCTTACCGATGACGGGGACATCTTCAAATCGCTCGGGGCGATAGTGTCGGCGGCGCAGTTGGAGCTCTCCTCCGACGACCCGGCTCACTCCATCACCAGCGACGTCACCATCCTCTCCCCCGCTGGAGCCCTCGACGTTTCTTCCTCCAGGGCGGACGGCCACGAGCGCGGGCAGCCAAAGGTCCGCCGGTTGGAGTTCTCCCCCGCCCCGTCTGCGACCCCGACCGACCCCCCTGCCGCCATCGCCAAGGAACGTCGCAGCAAGGCGAACCACGATCGTCCCGCTCGGGTTGCGGCGGCGGTGGACTCCGCCCTTCAGGTGCCCTCGCAGTCCGCAGGCCGCCCGGCGCCGCCCACGGCAGCCATGCTAGGGCCGCTGCGGGAGTCAGCTTCTGTGCTGGCCCTAGCCGCGCCGGTGGCGAAGGGCCTGCGCTCCAAGGGCTCGGGGGCGGATGCATCCAAGCTGAGCGCGCGCTCGGGTGGCTCTGCGGCCGCTCTGGTACTCGACAAGGCGATCCAGCGCGCCAACGACAAGGATGCGGCTCCCTCCCTCAAGCCACCCACAGGTATGGTCGCGGACCCCGTATTCGCAATCCTTCAAAATCTTCCAGATGGTCATCTCCTTTCGGTAGCCGCGGACTGCGGCGTTGCGTTCCAATCGGCTTGTGGGCCGCCTCTTGAGGCCCTCGCGATCATTAGGGCGAACGAGCTGGCGCAAGCGAATCTAGCGAGTGTCCGCGCGGCGTCGGCGCTGGCCGCGTCAGCGGCAGAGTCAGGGGACCCTGCTGTTGGGGCGGCAGCTCCCTCGGAGGCGAGCCCGGCGCCGGTGATGGCGGATGTCAGGCAGGATCTCAGCCCGGACCTGGAGTTGACAGTGGCTTCCATTGCCGCGGCTCTCGCCCCCTCAGTTGGTGCCATCAGGGAGACGGCGGGCCCGGCTGCCGGGCCGGTGCCACCCCCTGAGGTAGGTTCGTCGCTGGGGCTGTCGACGCCGGTCTCCTTCTCAGAGGTGGGCCTGGCTGCGGCTTCCCCATCCGCGCCCTCTTCCCCCTCGGCCTCTGCGGAGGGGGCGTTCAAGCCCATCGCCAGGGCCCAAGTCCCGTGTGTCGAGTCCGCTGCTGTGGAGGGCCCTAGGATTGGGACCTCGAAAACCACTTCTGCGGCTCAGACTAGGAAGCGCTCGAAATCTGCGGCGCCGCTAGGTCGGCGCCCAGTGACCCGCCAAGCACGGGCCGAAGGTGCTCAGTTGTAAATGCGGATATTATTCTGGAACATCCGAGGGTTTGGGCGCAAGGGGCGCCGGACGTTAATTAGGGAACTCCTCCGAAACCATAGAATCGACATCCTAGTGCTTCAAGAGACCAAGAAACCGGACTTCTCGGACGCCGAACTTCAAAGCCTAGAGGTTGGCGAAAAGTTTTTCTGGTGCTGGCTCCCGGCGACTGGCCGCTCTGGGGGCATCCTGTTGGGCCTACGGGATAGCGCCTTTGAGGTCGAAAGCATCGACAAGGGCCAGTCTTTCATTAGCGTCAACTGCCTCATCCGGGCAGAAGATAAGATCATGACGTTCATTGGGGTTTACGGCCCTGCTAGACACGCAGACTCTCCTTCCTTCCTGGCCGAGCTGTCGGCCAAAATTGCGGCGTCGCGTTTCCCAGTTCTCATGGGAGGCGATTTCAACCTCCTTAGAAGCGCCGAGGACAAGAACAACGGGAACATCAACTGGCCGCGCATCGAGATGTTCAACAATCATATCGCAGAGTGGGCTCTGACGGAAGTTCCAAGATCCGGGGCGCGGTATACTTGGACCAACCGCCAGCGAGACCCAGTGCGCTGTGTCTTAGACAGAGTCTTGATCGACCCCGAGCTTGACGCACTTTTCCCGCTATCCTCTCTTGCTGCGGACCCTATTCTGGGCTCGGACCACTGCCCTCTAGTTTGGGACTCGGGCAGGGGTCCCCCAATTCGCTCAAACCGTTTTTTCTTCGAGTTAGGCTGGTTCGAGATCGCGGGTTTCAAGGACCTGTTGATCTCGCAATGGACGTCTCTCATGGCAAGGGCGGGAGGGCGCGATATTCTGGACTGGTGGAAGCACATGGCCGGGGGCCTGCGTCAATACCTCCGTGGTTGGAGCCGTAATCAGGGTAGAGAGACCAGGCTGCGCAAGATTAACCTCCTCGCCCATATTAAGTCGCTGGATGAGAAAGCAGACTCGGTGGGTATCGACGAGGACGAGTGGGCCCTCCGATATCATCTTGAAGACCAACTGCTCGCCATCTTCCAACTGGAAGAGTAATACTGGCGCCAGCGCGGGAGAGTAAGATGGGCCTTGCAAGGGGATGCAAACACGGCTTATTTCCACGCGGTGGCGAACGGCAGAAGACGTAAATGCGTCATCACGACCCTGATCTCGCCGGAGGGTCCAATTAGGGACCCCTTTCACATCCAAGACCATATCTACGCTTACTACCGGGAACTGCTTGGTTCGGACCACAATCGCCGTCTGGGTCTGGCACCCAACTTGTGGCCCGAAGCCGCTAGAGTCTCGCTGGCAGAGAACGAGGGCCTGCTGCGTACCTTTACTAAGGCAGAACTGGAAGCAGTTGTTTGGGACATGAAAGAAAACACGGCGCCAGGCCCGGATGGGTTTCCGGTGGCCTTTTTTCGCCGCTGTTGGCCTCTGTGCAAGCTGGGGGTGTTGCATATGCTCAATGACTTTGTTCTTGGCCGTATCAATGTGTCCCGACTTAACTTCGGAGTCATCTCCCTTATTCCCAAGGTCCAAGGGGCTGACCAGATTTCTCAGTTCAGACCCATTGCACTGATCAATGTAATTTTTAAGATCATCTCCAAAGCCTTTGCCTCTCGTCTTGACCCGATTGCGAACAGGATTATCAGCCCAAACCAGACTGCCTTTATCAAAGGCAGGTATATCCTCGACGGGGCGCTTGCCCTACATGAGGTAGTTCACGAGTTAAGAGTCAAGAAGCTAGGGGGCATCTTACTCAAACTTGATTTCGAAAAAGCCTATGACAGAGTAGACTGGTCTTTCCTCCTGGAAATCCTCCGCAGAAAAGGTTTCGATCAAGGATACGTCCACCGAATAGAGCAGTTAGTTTCCGGGGGTCAAACGGCTATCTCTATTAATGGGCAGGTCGGCCCTTTTTTTCGTAACAAGCGTGGGGTGCGACAGGGGGATCCTCTCTCACCCCTGCTGTTTAACTTTGTCGCCGAAGCCCTTTCAGCCATGCTGTCCGCAGCCTGCGCGGCGGGGCACATTAGTGGGGTGGTTCCCCACTTAGTCCCAGGCGGTCTCTCCCATCTTCAATACGCGGATGATACTATCATCTTGATTCAGAATAAGGACCTCGACATCGCTAACCTGAAATTCCTATTGCTTTGTTTCGAGGAGATGTCGGGTCTGCGCATCAACTTCCACAAATCTGAGGCCTTCGTTCTTGACGTTCCTCAGGCCGAACAGATCCGTGTAGCCAACATGCTCAACTGCAAGTTGGGGTCCTTCCCATTCTTATACTTAGGCCTCCCGATATCGGATAGGAAACTGACCACTGAGCAATGGAACTTCCTCGTTCAAAAGCTCGGCGCGCGTGTCGAGGCATGGATGGGTAGACTTCTTTCCTCGGGTGGAAGGCTGATTCTATCCAACGCATGCCTCGACGCTCTACCCACTTACGCCATGGGGCTCTTCCTACTCCAAGATGGAGTGCACGAGAAATTTGACATAATCCGGGCGCGTTTCTTCTGGGAAGGCGCGGGCAACAAGCGTAAAGGCCATTTAGTTAACTGGCCAGTAATCTGTCGACCCAAGGACTGCGGGGGTCTGGGCTTGACCAACACCAAAATGATGAACAAAGCGCTACTTCTCAAATGGGTTTGGAAACTCTTCCAAGAGGACGACTCGATTTGGCGCACTATCATCTCGGCTAAATATCCTGAGGCTGCGAACATCTTCTCGGCGGAACCCAGGGGGGGCTCCCAATTCTGGCGCAGCCTCCACAAGATAAAACACCTCCTTAAGTTGGGGTCTAAGTTCTCAGTCCAAAACGGACATAGGACTATGTTCTGGTTGGACTGGTGGACGGGGGAGGACCCCCTTAGAGTTAGGTTCCCAGCGCTGTTTGAAATCTGCGCTAAGGCCGACCTCTCTGTAGCCGCGGCTTTCGAACCTGAGGGGCTTAGGTTCAGACGCAACTTCTCCCCTCGCTGTGAGGAAGAATGGCGCAGGTTGAACTCGGAGTTGGAAGAGATCGGTCTCACCGAGGGGGCTGATTCGGTCTCTTGGACTCTCGAGCCTTCGGGCAATTTCTCGGTTGCCTCCATGTATAATAAACTCGTGCGAGGGGCGTCGATTCTCATGTGTAAGGACATCTGGTCGGCGCACATTCCCCTCAAGGTCAAGATTTTCTCTTGGCAGCTTGCTTTGGATAGACTACCAACGCGTAACAGGCTATTTGGTCACTCCTCACCGTCTCGCCGTTTCTGTGCCCTTTGCGGAGAGGTGGAAGACTCGGCGCACATAGTTTTCCAGTGTTCCTTGGCGAGGCTGGGTTGGAGTGCGATCCGACAGCTGTTGGGCTGCAGCTGGAGCCCCGCTAACTTCCCCCAATTCTTTGCCATCCATCAGTCGCTGCTAGGGAGCCAACGCCATAACAGCTGGGTGCTGTTTACGGCGTTAAGCTGGGCTCTTTGGCTCACGAGAAATAAACTGGCTATAGAGGGAATCGCTCCTAAACGCCCCGCTGACGTTTTGTTCAAAATGTCGATTTTTGTGCAGGTTTGGGCAAATCTCGCTAAGGATCCTGACAAGCCGACGCTGCTGCAACTCGCTGATGGACTCAAAGCTATCTTCCGCTCGTTACTACCAGCAGCTCCGACTCCACCGTAGTAGTTTCGCTCTTGTGCTTTCCGGTCTGTCGTTGGGGTGACCGGCCCCCCGATTATTTTCCATTGGCTAAGCTGTTTGCCCCCAGCATGTTTTAAGTCGAACCTGTGATGTAACCCAAACTACTTGCTTTATTAATTTAAAGTAGGGCAATTTCTGCCTTTTATCTAAAAAAAGTGTCAAAGGATGTGGCTGCCATGGACCACTTTTGTGCATTTCCAAACCACGTAGTCAGGACTAATATTTGTGTTCAATCGATGTGAGAGTTTGAGAGGATGGGGCATGCTCCATGAGAGCCAACGATCATTCATTCATATGTATTAGCAGTCAAGTCGACCAAGGATTGAAAGATAATCAGCATTTTGGTCAAGGGAATTGACTGACTCTACTGACTGCTGAGCTTTTTGCTAGCGGAAGCTAA
The DNA here is from genome assembly GCA_028641055.1 of Alopecurus myosuroides. Classification (NCBI taxonomy): domain Eukaryota; kingdom Viridiplantae; phylum Streptophyta; class Magnoliopsida; order Poales; family Poaceae; genus Alopecurus; species Alopecurus myosuroides. The sequence continues at coordinate 514,945,739 of CM054058.1, read as the reverse complement.
TCAGCATTCATTCATGAAAGGAGAATACTGACAACAACGCATCAGTGCCGTTATTCTTGACTCCCAGATTTCCACGGAACTGGAGTCCAACATAGACAAACAAATATACATATAGCAGGCTTGACTCTCACAGGGTCCTCACGTTTACAACTCCTCTGCCTTGTGATTTGTTTCCAGCTACTAGCTGTTTTTTCAGTCTCGCCCAGATGTGACACCTCAAAAAATAAGGGGCCCCTTAAAATTGGAGCAGCCGAGAGTAGCGATTAGTGATGTGACACCTAAAAAATCAGGTCCCCAAAAAATTGGAGCACCCGAGTACTCCCTTTGTTCAATATTACATGAGTTTTATTTGTTCAAATATGGATGATCTAGACACTAAAACATGTCTAGATATGTATTGTTGAACGGAGGAAGTACCGACTAGTGGTGTGACACCTCAAAAATTCAGCCCCCCGTAAAAACTGGACCGCCCGATTAGTGATTAGTTTCTTTGACTAAGACGTGCCATTCATTCAATCAGGTCTATATAGCTGCTCCATGTCTCTCCCTCGATTAATCAAATCAGCCTATCTGATCCTAGTTTTGATGCCTAGTCAGTGATCAATTCATTGGCTGATGAAAAATATTTTATGGTGTAGCTTGTGGAAATTATTGGAACCCTAATAATCTGTTGTTTATTGCTCGACCCTCACATGGGGTATATAAGGAGAGGTACACGGGGTAGGTGAAGACTTGGAGTACAAGGACGTAGAGTCCTAATCTATGCCTACACGTATACTTTCTGTATACTAACATCCCCCTCAGTCGTAGCGGGAGTGAAGCGCCCGCTTGCGACTGAATTTGAAGTTCTGCACTTCCATCGTTTCCTCCTCTCCGTCATCATCATCTCTCCACTCTTCCCCCCCCCCCCCCCCCCCCCCGCAGTCACAGTGGGAGTGGCGTGGACACAAGTGACGACGCGAACGCTGCTGACTGGAGTTGTTGCCGATGTATTGCTGTAGACGTAGCACGTGATGCCGTAGTCGAGGTAGTAGTGGTCGATGTAGTACTCGTCGTAGTTGTTGTAGCCGCAATGCCGGAGGCGCAAAAAAAAAATTGCGCGATGTTTATGACGGTGTTGCAGTTGTGTTTTTCTATCGACGTTTCGCACCTTGAGAGGTACCGTCGCGGGCGTCAAAGAACGCGGTCGTAGGTCAAAAGTGAGTCCACCAGTTTTGCCAGGACTGGGAGAAGCTCACCAAGCAAACAACGGTTTTGCCAGAACCGTGCACGCGGTTTTAGGGGCTCACAATAGTGATGTCGGGTTGTCAATGCAGTCTTAGCCGTCGGACGCGGTCAATGCCGCCGTCGGTGTCGTGGCGTCTTGCAGTTTTACTGTCAGAGGACGCATGTCCAGACTTGTGGACGTCGTAGTTGTAGCGGCGGCGGCGGTGTGTTGACGAGGATATCGATGAGGACCACGCTGATGTAGACCTTGGCGATGTGGTGTCGGCGATGAAGGTGTGAAGTGGTATGTCGCTTGGAGGCGTCCCTCGCGGCGACGATGATGTAGATGCCTCGCCGTCGGAGAAGTCGACGATATTCCACACCGGCCTGCGTGTGGTGTCGTTCTCCTAGATGTGCTCGAGGAAGATCTTGAGTCGTATCTTGGCGTAGTCGTACAGCTTGATGTAGTCGTTCGGCTCGGTGTAGTCCCGGTTCGATGCAGTGCGGATCGATGTCGTAGGCGTGCTGCAGTCGGAGTCGACGATGTGTGGTAGCCGCGTATCGTGGCGGTCGTTCGCGCGTTGTACGCTGATGAAATCTCACCGGGGTGCATAGTTGAAGCCAGAGTTTATGCATACTCGGATGCATCTCACATTGCATCACTTGGTCCCTACTAATTGCTCTTGTAGTGCATGTTCATGGGTGGATGATGCAGCAGCCTCTGACGTATGCCCGTGGCCTTGTCCAAATCAATCTGCAAGCCGCGGTGCCGATGTAGCACAGCTGCTGACGTAGACGGTTAGGTGCTGTGGTCGCGCAAGGAAGCACTTGTACGTGCGCCATGGACAAAGGTGCCGTGTTGCTTGATGTTGCACCACGGTGACCACAGATCTGCATGGATTTTCGTCGGAAGAGGGTAATAAAAATTAGGCATTTATTTGGCTAAATTGGACCTAATCTAATGGAGAATCTTGAAATTGTCTAAAATCTAATTTAAAGAACCGATCTGATCGTTGATCGAAACCGGGTGCCCCGCTCCCGAGGAGAGATCTCCCCGGGGGCGGCGCGCTGCGGAAGTGGTGGAGAAACCTAGGATCGGTGCCGTGAGGCAAACCGCTCTGATACCATGTGGAAAATCTTTGATCCCTAATATTTCTTGTTGTTTATTGCTCGAACCTCACATGACGTATATAAGGAGAGGTACACGGGGGTAGATGAAGACTTGGAGTATAAGGATGTAGAGTCCTAATCTATCCCTACACGTATACTTTCCTTATCCTAACATAGCACATCATTCATGAGGGCTATTAACTCCTTTTCATCGACTATTGCTAAATAAAAAGTGGTTTGCTTCCATTTTTATTTGGAAAAGAATCTGAAACTCATGCCACACAGAGACTTCATCATCATCGCCCTCACAATAAAGGTCTGGTCACGATCTTATTCTGTTTTCTTCATAAAGCTAGAGATGTCATAATTTACTTCAGAATATTTCTTGGTCTCAGAGAGATGATTAATTAAGAAGATATATAAGGTTAGTTTATTAATGTAGTTGTACATTTACTCGGTTAGTATATATATTTAATAACACCCTATGAAACAGCACATACTGAAGTTAATTAACTAAGTGATTTATAAAGTTCAGACCTATTAGTCATACGATTTCAGAACAAATATTAGACCAATTGGAAAGCATCCAATGTCAAAACATAAAAAACATTGACCAAAGGGGGACGGATACCTCCCTTGGTGTCCTATATCCTTGACTAAGACTGAATCTCGATGGCATGCATGCACACCATGGTGGAACAAATCATCCCTGCAGCGTCTCAGCCCATGGAGCAGGAGCAAGAAGTGGCGGTCAGCTTGGAGATTCAGAAACACATCAACCAGGCAAGTTGAGATGATGGATGGAGGCAGCCGCTGACAGCCAACTAATTAACTTAGGTGTCTTTGTTGGTGCAGATCAACATGGAGATGAACATGGACGACGACGAGCCAGCAGCAGCGGCGGCGTACAGCCAGCACCACGGCTCCGTAGTGGACAACATGCACTTGCACAAAAACTCATACCACGCCATCGGTGGCGATAGCTTCCCCTCCTCTTTCTCCTGCAGTCTGGAGGAGAGCTTGCACGTCCTCATGGCACCGCTCCAGTTTGCGGACGTCTCATCCTTGGTGGAAGCTGGAGGAGTGGTGTCCCTCTCCTATGACAACAACCAGTACACGGCTGGTGAGGTGTTGTCAACGAGTGCGTTCAGGCGCTACAAGCGGCACCACGGCCCCCGGATTACGCTGGCGGAGCCGGCACATAGGCAGAGGATGCTCAAGACGGCGATGAGTTACATCCATCACCACCACCAGAAGCAACAACAGACGTCGGGAAACCAGCTACATCACATCATCTCCGAACGCAAGCGCCGGGAGAAGCTCAAGAACAGCTTCCGCGCCCTCAAAACAGTCCTCCCGCCTTGCTCCAAGGTATGTATATCCGCCTAGCAACAATCACATACAAGCATATATGATTATCTATGTGCACGTGTCTAGTATTCATCAAAGGTATAGCAACGCTGCTTAATCAGTTCTCTGTTCTCTCTCGCTCAAATCGGTCCAGACGTCGAAATTAGGCCAGACGTCGATACTGACCATTGCGAGGGATTACGTGAACTCTCTCAAGTCCAAGGTTCGCGAGCTGGAGGAGAAGAACCAGGACCTCCAGTCACAGCTGGCACGGCACGCGGAAGACGACGAGAAGGTCGAGATACAGATAACAAGAGCACAAGACGACCAGAACGGGGATGTTTGCACGGTGAAGATAGCGGCCACGCCAACGCGCGGCAACACGACGGACGTGGTGATCAGGATCCTGCAGAGCCTGAAAGATCTGATGGGCCAAGACATCACCCTGGTGTCGATGAGCACCGGCCAAGACGGGCCTCATCGAGCAAGCCAGCTGACACTACACCTCAAGGTAGTAGTACTGCAGTTTTTTGGTAGCACTAAATATAATCAATGAGCTTAGTATAGACTAGCAATTTGTTGTTTCACATTATCTCTGTTTTACGATGTAATCTGTTTTTTTTTTTTTTTGAACAAGGGAGAGACCCCGAAGGGTCTAGATGCTGCATTTATAAACGGAAGCGGTGTACATTTTACAAGTAAGCCCCCAAAGGATAAAAAGATTACAGGGAGGAACAAAACTTGCAACTAAACCCTTGACTGAAAACTCCAAAAAGCAATCCAGTCCAGCTACCACACCGTCGCCGAAGACGAAGGCCTCCTCGCAACTCCCCACGCCGGCAGCGGGGACGAAACCACTTGCTGCAAGATGGAGAGAAGCTGCTGCGAAAAGACCCTGAAGAAACCTCTCACGGAGGTTGAAGATGGCCTGGCACAACCGAGACGCCAAGGCTTGGAGCTGCTGACCGCCAGCATCGCCAGTCGGTGGTCGATCTTGAGCCACCGAGTATCTGCTCCAAAGGACAGCAGCATCTGAACACTCCCGACCTCCTCCATCGTCGCCCAACAGCAGCCGCGCACCCCTTCCTCCCAAACCACCACGGCCAGTGGGAAGAGCTCGCAGATCCGCCGAAAAGCAACCACAAAGGGGGCAAACAGAGTGATTATGGAACCGAGCTGCTTCTGCTCCATCTTCCAGCAAATCCCACCATGGAAACTTACCGAAGATGATACAGCAGCGCCTGATTGAGCCACTCTCAAGCTCAAACGCAGGCAAACTCGCAGGGACGGGGAAGACGGCCTTATTCGCCGAGATGGCTCTCCTGCACCCCTCCATCCGCCACCGCTCCTGCCACCGGAGCTGCTCGACGGAGAAGATAAGGACGAACATGTATCGGATCTGGCCGATGAGATCCAATACCCTACTCCACATCTCCACTATGAAGGCAAACAAGCAAAGCAACCTAATCCTACTGCTACTCTGTACAAAGGCGCGCCACGAACCTCCTCCATCTTCACTCCAAACAGCTAATCCGCTGGAGCAAATCCGGGATCGGGCCGGGCCACCATCGCCACAGGCGACTCTCAAACGGGGGTGGGGAAACGGGGGTGAGGAAACGGGGGGGGATGTAATCTGTTTTAATAGGATAAAATTGCTTACTAAAACGACTTAGGGTGACTTCTTTTGGGCTTCTCGGATGGCTTCTAGGTCCAGAACAGCACAAGCCCAAAAGAAGTCTCCGGCTACTGCCGAGCTTATTCCCACCGTTAAGCCCGTTCTCTACGCATTTCCAGAAACTGGTCGCGGGTGGATTCTGGAGAGCTTCCCGCAAAGGATCGAACGGGTATATGGGCATACCCCCATTTTCCATTGTATTTACAGGAGAACTGCCACCGCAGCCAAATAACGATTGGGCAAACGAAAAAAAAAGTGGAGCGTGGTGTGCGCTGGCGCCTCATCCCTGACCTCCTGTTTTCTACCGCCTCCAGCCCAGCTTCCGCGTCCGCGCACGCTGCTCCGGCGCATCCCGCCGCCGCCATATGGAGATGAAAAGCAGCGGTAGCAACTTAGCGAGCAGTTATGTTGTATCCACGCCAAGTCAAGTTATGGTATCAGAACCGACGAACTAAGATCAACGGCGTCCATGCCGATAGTCATTAGTACTAGCAGTATGCAGATAATTCAGAAACTGTACGAGACCATCATGTTGTCCAAACTGTGGCGTCGCAGCAGCCTCGAGCAACGAGGCCAACGCAGACATGGTCAACCAAGAACAGCAGCTGCAGCTAGAGAACGCCAGACTGAGACCCAGGTTTATTTGGGCATGCACGTACTAATTATACTATGACACAGATATTTCGAAATCACTACAACATTCGTCTTATTTTGCCATGCACGTGCTAATCATACTATGACACATATATTTTATGTCTTTTGCTATTATATTTAATTTTAATTCTGTCTCATATCTCATAGTTTGCATAGTAAATAAGTATATGTAATGTATTATTACTTTATTAACACATATGAAATTCAGAGACATTACAGACATCTCACTACCCAACATGGCTGATAAGTCAAAAACTTTAGAAGCCTAAAAGAAGTCTCCAACAGTTTCTAGGAGCTTCTACCCACAACAGTTTCTCCCCACCAAAATCCATAAGCCAGCTTATTCATAAGCATAAGCCCAAAAGAAGTCGCCCTATATGGTTAGAACAGAGCAGGGGCGGAGGACCCCTTAGGGCAAGGTAGGGCAGCCGCCCTACCTTGATTTTTGGCAGAAGATTGAATATATATAGCCATTTTCATGTATATATACGTAGTTTGCTACTTTGTGTCCGTTTCTGAAAGAAAAGAAAGGAAACACACGGTAGTTGTGCCAGTTCTGGCTAACTCGAAGGACCTGGGCCTTGTTGGGCCTAGTGCGAGGAGCCTCCACCACTCTACCGGCACCAAGTCGAGGGCGCTTCTCCTCTGCATGAATCATTCCATCATGTTTTGTATTATTTTTAGTCAAAGATTTGAAGAAATCTTTTGTGTGGGTTGAACGTGGGCAGTAGCTCTAAACCAAGCACTTGGGGAAGTGCAAATTATGTGGCACGTGGAGAGCAAGAGAAGAGAAGAAATTAAAGGAGGGGCCGAAATTTCTATGGCTACCGACATGGAATAAGTGGAACATTCGTTGAAGCCTTAGTGGAAGAGAATGACGAGGTTTCATAGATTTTATACAACTTAAGACGTATGTTTATTGGTTAAATTTTTATTTAAATATGCTGGTTTTGCCATTGTACCAAAAAGTGACTATGCTTAATATAATATAAAGTATAGTTGTGTAGACAATTTTACTTTTTTACATCATATTTTATTTGCTTTAGATTTCGCCCGACCTTAAATTTTTTTTGTCCTCCGCCACTGGAACAGAGGTACCATTGTGATACATGCTACTCTATATACACAGTTGGGACCCATTGTACTAAGTCTCCTGGCTACATGCATGAACGCACGTCTATTCAACATCCATGAAGAGTCATCTAAGCTAGGTTTTGTCCTGTCGTGTGAACCTGAGAACTAATAAGTCTCAACGTGAACTTTTAGTTGACCCGTGGAACGCACTCATCTTATTCACGTACGATGACTGGTCTGTGCATAGTAGTTACTAACCGCTGAATTTATTTTGTTGCAGTCCACGTCAGGCGCGATGTGGGAGGAGGAGACTATGTGGGAAGCCGTGACCAAGGCCATGATGAGTGCCGAGTGATGTAGGTCGTACACAAGTACTACCGTACCCGACGCCACACTCATTTGAGATGTAATGTGTTCGTCGCTCAAAGATCATCGTTATATTGACCACATGTGATATCTTCACATTGACTCTGTTTCGATACATTTCAGTCAACTTTTTACATCTATTCTCTATGGGATTGGACATATGCTTGATGACTAGGAGCACAAGGCACACGGCAACGCCGGGTCCATGACTGGCTGCAATCTTTGTCCACCTTATATTATTTATCTCTTTGAAAATAAATGCATAATTTTGTCCCATATGACTGGCTCTAATGACCTGTCCATGTCAACGTATCGCTTTGACTGCCAGGATAGAAATGTGGACCTTGTCCATGTCGACATGGCCACAATAGACAGAGACTGCAAACATTTTTTTATCGAGTGTAGCTAGCTTATGTGAAACTATCAACTCGGTAGCAGCCGGAGTCCAACATACACGTGTCGGGTTTCTTCTCCTAGGGTGAAGCAGGAATGTATGGATAAAGAAAAATGAATTTGGATTGTGTAGTTTTTTTAGAAATGGAGGTCTACCACCAGCCTCTGCATCAAAATGATGCACACAGCCGGTTTTTATTAAATGATAGAACAGTAATCACCATGTCATACAACATCGACTTGACATGAATCCACCAATCATAGTGACAGCTCACTACCTACAATACCGATGAAGGGGGTGGACAATCACAGAGCTGATACTCTGAGAACCCACCAATGCACATCATCAAAAACCCGAAGGCCTCACCATACCGCCCGATAGCGAACAAGGGGCACAACCGGTCTAGCACACCGCAACGAGTACCGACATACACGTTCGAAAAGTTGCTGCCGTCGTCTTCCGCTCACCCGTCTTCAGGACAACGATCAAAGCATCCACCATGTCAGACATGTCGTCGATACCACCATGGCACCAAATAACACCACCACCCTGCGTGCGTCCATCATCTCGCGTCCAACACCGAGACCCCACAACACCAAGCTACCGAGAACCGCCGTCACTGATGCAGTAGAAGAAACACCGCTTCCTCTCCAGGACCCTCCAGGCTCTGCTCCAAAACAATGCCCTCAAGAGGAGAGCGACACCAATGGCCTCACCATCATCTAATCCGGGAAGCCCAGATTTCGCGTTTTCCCCGGAGTAGGCCGAAATGAGGTAACGTGTTGACGTTGCCGTTGCCACGTAGACCACCGTGGAACCTGCATCCACCACCGTACTCATCCTCTGATCCCTTCGACTGGCGCACTCCTCCAAGGATGATGCCCCTAAGAAGGTAACGACGTAGAAGCGCCGCCATCATCCGATCCACGGATCTAGGGTTTCCCCCGGAGGTGACGGGAAGAACCGTGGGGCTTCCTCGATGATGCATTCAGGAAACATCCAATGATCCAAACATATACAACACAATGTTTTTCCACCAAACTATGATTCGTGAAATCAATAGAAACAAATTGTGATGTCCTATCTTCCATAGTATGGATGCACTCCTTTTTCTGCAAATCCCATATCTGATTTGACAAAAACAATTAAGCATGTACGAATTGATATGCGTGTACTCTATTGACTAAATAACTAATAGTGTGTGAATGGTGTTAAAACTAAGAGGATGGTACATGGAAGAAGTATATGTATGTATGTACCTTGGCAGTACAATCAACAGATCCAGTGATCAAATACTGCCCATCATCACGAATGAAGAAATCGAGACAGCCTATGTAGTATGATTTGATTTAACGGTTCGGATAGCAATTCTCAGATTAGGCCCAACGGTTCCATCAAGTTATCAGTCATTAGATGTAAAAAATTGACCAACCGCCCACGCCTAGCCATCTTCACGCTGCCACCTATGTCTCCTGCACGCCGCCACCGACGTTCATCCGTGTGTCGGCTTTGCGCCCCCACTGACGCACACCGGTACGTCCGTCCATCCGCACGCAGCCTACAAAACTGATAGAACACAATAAATGAATCCTGTGAAGTCATTTGTGTTAAGTCAGCAACTATTAGATCAATCAACGGCATAGTAAGTAGCAACATCATAATCGCCGTGCGACAATTACGGGATTCAGAGAGCCTTGGACACGGTCAAATCCTAACTTGCAGACGCATGTCGTGCGCGTGTGAGACACCAAGCAGCTACTACACGCATGTCGTGCATCATTCATGATGCGTGTGGGATTCATGAATGATGCACGACATGCGTGTAGTAGCTGCTTGGTGTCTCACACGCGCACGACATGCGTCTGCAAGTTAGGATTTGACCGTGTCCAAGGCTCTCTGAATCCCGTAATTGTCGCACGGCGATTATGATGTTGCTACTTACTATGCCGTTGATTGATCTAATAGTTGCTGACTTAACACAAATGACTTCACAGGATTCATTTATTGTGTTCTATCAGTTTTGTAGGCTGCGTGCGGATGGACGGACGTACCGGTGTGCGTCAGTGGGGGCGCAAAGCCGACACACGGATGAACGTCGGTGGCGGCGTGCAGGAGACATAGGTGGCAGCGTGAAGATGGCTAGGCGTGGGCGGTTGGTCAATTTTTTCTGCATCATTCATGATGCGTGTGAGACACCAAGCAGCTACTTCACAATGGGGCGGAATCCCGACGACTGCAGTGTAGCGTGTAGCGCACAGACGGATATGGAAGATAAGGTAAATCGCGTGAGTGTTGACGGCGACAACAACATTTACACCAACACAACGGGGCTGGAGACACACCGACGACGCAGAGGATAACCAGAATGCGGCGGCATCTTGGAACCGGTAACATGCGGACGACGAGGACGCGCGGAGTAAATGGATTTTGGATTAGAATTTTTTTTTCTTTGATCGACGGTGCAAATAGAGATGGGCTCTACTGGGCGGAGGCAGGGCTTGTTGACGTAATTTTGACCTTGCCCGGTGTTACTGGTACGATTTGTACTACTCAGGTTTTACCACTAGTATGAATCGATATATGCTTTGGATCTAAAAAAAATTATGACTCTTATTCATCCAACATCACCACATGTAGACATGCACATGTAAATTTGTACATCCGGCTGTGTGCATCAATTTGATGCAGAGGCCGGGGCAGACGCTCCCATTTCTAAAAAAAATGTAAATTTGTACATAAGCAAACACACTTGGTCTACATCAGCTGCATGCTGCCGTTAATATTCAAATCAGCATGTGTATATGTAAAATATGTCGGGGGCTTTATTTAAAGTATTCAAGGATGTTATATCCATGAATTTACATAACACGAATGCCACAACTCGGTGATTGTGAGCTACACTGAACTTTGATAAGAAGCGTGAGCTGCGTTAGGGAAGACATTAACCTGTCACGACTTTGTTGCTCCCAGTTACGACATGGTTGCTCCCGGATACGATATTGTTGTTCCCGGATACAGTATTGTGGCTCCCCGACACAACATGGTTCCTCCCAGATACGACATGGTGGACACCACTTACGGCATTGTTATTTCCGGTGACGACAATGTTGTGGCTCCCAGCCATAACGTTGTAGTTCCCAGAGATGACCGTGTTGTGGTCCCCAGAAACAACATTCTTCCTCCCAGATCTGACAGAGTTGTGGGTCCCAGTTATTGTATTTGGTTGTTCGCCAAGTGCTCTTTGGTTCCGCGTCATTGCACGCAATGGCACGTTAGTGAAAGGTGAGTGGCCAGCGGTGGTGAGCCGTATCTGCAAACTCTTGGGTACCTCGCCAACCAGTGAATTATGTGAGAGATCCAAGTGACGAAGGTGGTGAAGCTCACCGATCCACGATGGGATGGCGCCGACCAGCCTGTTGTAGGCAAGGTTGAGTGACTCCAGCCTCGCGAGGCCAATCAGGGCTACCCCCGGGATGGGGCCCGCGAGGCCGCGCCCGGGGAGCGACAACGCCGTGACGCGTCCGCCTGCGAGGCTATCGCAGCCCACGCCTTCCCAGTCACAGCACGAGGTGCCAGACCACGCGGTGTGGAGGAGGACGCCCCCATCGCTGAGGTTCCCGGCGAAGTCCTTCAGCGCGCGGAGGTCATCAGGGTGGCACTGGGTCGCTCTCCCTCCCGGCAGGAGGGACCCCAGGAAGAGCAGGAGCAAGCAGCATTTCGACATGGATTCAGCTGCGGTACGCTATACTGTATGTGTACACAAAAGGAAATGTTGTTGTTGCCTTGCTAGCAAAAACTATCACATATATATAGCGTGTATGTAAGAGAGAGAGTTTGTCAGCATGCGTTGTAAGTGGGCACATTTTTTATGTTGTCCGTCGACAGAAATTCGTGGGTGGAGGAGGAGTGGGCACTCTTGGCTGGTGTAATAAGATCATATATATCGCGTGTCGACATCAAGCAACGACAACGGCTAGGATTCGTGCCGACATCGATCTCGCCTAGTACGTACCATGCGGCCTCCACTGATATATATTGTCCAGCAAAGTCCTGTCCAAGATTTCCCCCTTTGATTTTGTCCGGTGAACATTCTTGCAACAACATTTGTATACTAGGTTTTATCTTGACCAGCCACGCAGTGCATATTGCTCTACAGGGTATCTTAAATACACCGCAAAAGCACGTCGGCAACACTTTTGCAGAGTGTTGCACTCGGCAACAAACTATGGGCAAACAAATGGTTTCGCCAAGTGTCGAAGCGCGGGATCGTCGGCCTATGCCGGGTATTTTCGCCGGGGCCTCGGCATAGAAAAGACGACCAGGATGCAAGAGGAGTACGCGCATGCAGGCTCAAAGATATGCGTCCAAACTTCTTATTTCTTCACCGATGAATTGTTCTTCCGCGGAGGAGCCAAAGGTTGCCCCCAAGGTGAGTAAGGTGTTGCGGAAGATCAAAATTTCAGTATGTCCTCCATCTGTGTGTTAGTGGATGATGGATCGAGCGAAGATCTATGTATCTGGGTCACCTCTAGGAAACATAGCACCGGTCGATCGTCGACGGTGTGTACTTCTATGCTTTGATCACGACATCAATCACGCCCGTGATTTGTGATCGGACAATTCAAACTTAGTTTCCCGTAACCATGTTCGAGTTGGCCATGTAGGCCGGTCGATATGGGGTCCCAATACTAGCAGTGTGAGACCTCCAGTATGCATATATTCGCAATCTCATGATAAGTTAGTCGTGAACAACATATTCGAGTTGGCATTGCAGATTACATCATCCAATACAACGAATACACACAACTGGTCACATGACTCAGTCGAAAACAACTACCACGCAGGGCAGCGAACACAATAAACATCGGAAGTCTTAAAAAAACAAAATCTTGGTAAAACCCATGTCATGCCTTGACTACCTACATGCTATGACTGGGAGACGTTCCTAGTTCACATAGCCGTCAGCGGCACCATCTTCGTCAGGTTCTCCGGAGTGCTCCTCAAAGTCTGGCCAAGTTAATAGCAAGGGACGAAACCAACGTGAGTACATTTTATTGTACTCGCAAGTCACCCCAAATGAAACCTTAAGAATGCAAGTATGATATAGTAGTGGTGGTAGGATGGCTGTTGTTAGGGTTCATCTAGCCATGATGAATGAAAGATCCATCGTGGTTGATCAATTTTTAGACTTTTTGTTGAAGAAAATACTTCAAAAGATATTTAATTTCTCTTTAGATATCGCATGTCCACAAGGTTTTGATAAACCATTCTAAATAAAGAGAAGTTTTTCTTTGCAAAACTTTTTGGAAGAACACATCATCAAGATCATCATTTTCCAGTACCTCAAAGGTACGATCATTTCCCTTTCCGAGTATCTCCCAGGTACAACACCAAAATGAAGGTTCAAGTTTTGAAAACTTCGACACAATACTAGCTAAATGGTCACCCAACTGTCCATATCCGAGGACTCGGCTATTATGAATAGTTTTACTCTATAGAGGTGTACATATTCCACAAGATCCAGTACATTCTCCGTAAACAACCACGGACTGTCTGTGACAGTATGCGAACATCAGATATACTAGTCTTAACTATCCACTATGCGGGTGCTAGTAAATGACTACCTCTTCAACTGGATTTGTTCTCCCCGGCACCGAGTGTGTCAGCCGTATCGATCCAATTCGGTTCAGGAGACTCTAACCCCTATAGCACATTGAGGTAGAAACGGACTAACATCGGCAAACTTTTAGTTAGACCCCGTTCCCATTTTGAGGTGATGTGGCAGTACGAATTGGTTGTCCAGTGAAAACTAGGTTATGTGTCATTTTGGAAAACAAACCGAAAAACGTTTCTCCTTCACATACCTCCCATGGACAAGGTCCCACCTTTCCTTCGGGTTTTTTTCCAAAGAACTTTGTTTTCCAAAAACATCGATTTTAAAATGTCCACTAAGGGACATAATGTTGGTTTAGATTAAGTGGTAAAATAGTATGGTGGCTAATGGGCTTGTTAACACTAAGATTAAATAGTAGCTATAGCATATTAGATACATAATATAGATAGTAGTATAATCCACTTCAGAAGTAAAACATGCATGATAGATTATGATTAGTAAACAACAAGCAAGCATTTAGAGTGTCTTGCCTTGGTACTGGTCTTGGTCTTCCTCTTGGAATAAATAAAAGTTGCAATAAACCACTTCGGGAATAATACCGTCTTCGTTATCTAACATCGTAAACTAAAAATAAAAACACACAATCAGTACCTAATAGAGTAAAACGATGGCTACTGGAGTAAACATACAGCAACCAATTCAACAAATAATTACACCCAAAAACAATACTACTAGGGTACACATCATCAAGCAAAACATACATAGACAATACAAAAGAATAACACTAGAATTGATGCTATGGATCCTCAACCAAAATGGCATGAGTCTAGTGGGTGTGCCACTCCCATATCATGACCGTACAAGGCTAAATGACTCTCTAGTCATTCATGAGGATAAACAAAATAACAAGAAAAAAAACTTAGGAACACATACACATGCATAAGGAAACAATAATAAGCACTACTACAAGACTAAGATATCACATGCTTTTCTGTACTTGGAGAAATAATATAACCAGAGGCAATATGACATAATAACAGAGACATAACTGTACAAATAATGCCATGACATCACTCAAGGCATCGAAATAACAAGGATCAAAACAAGTACTAAAAACTAGAAATAAAAAGTGACTATTTTGACATGCATACATGCATAACCAGAATAGAACATCAAATAAGATTTATTCTAACATGCTAGATCTATAAGATAGCATCCATATAAAAAAGAAAACAACACCTAGACATGCTAGTAATATAAAAATAACAACCAAAATAATTAATCAATAATAAACACACAAATAACAAACATGGCAGAAAACACCTAAAACTAGCATTGCATGTCAAAAATTATCTAGAGCTTCTAAAATCATGCAAGCAAGGATAATATGCCACAATATCAGTAGCATTGCTATGAAAAACAATACTAAATCAATCACTCAAAATATCTTACTAACATAGTAAATAACAAAAGTAACTCCTAATTACTAGGAAAACAACTATATAGGGGGTGAAACCCTATGAAACCAAGACATACAAATAATTATCCTAACATGATAGTAGAATAAGTAAAACACATCACCATAAGGGATTACCACCCTACATATGCTAGGAATCCTATTTATAACAATAAAATTATAGCACACTAATTAATAAAGGCCTGAAAGAAATAGGCAGAAAAGGCCAAAACACTAGATAATTCACCAAACCTCTTCTGTAACTCCTAAAATCATGAAAATCTAGATCTAGGTACTAATAAACATAAAAATACCAACAAAATTGGATTTACTCAAAAATTCATCACCAAATAAATTAAACACTTCACGGGTCTTTCTGGTCCTAATACAAACATCCATGCCACTTTCAGACAGAAGTTCATTTAAACACAAGGTCAATTTCTATAGATAGGTACCACGGGGTTTTCAGAGCAATTTTATTTGCGGGATTTTGGTACTTAAAAATAAAGTTGTCATTTTATTAGTGAAAATAAATGGTTCTGGCATGCATTCAATATCCCCAAAATATACATCCAAAAGTTGATCTACAAGTTGGGTATGGTTAAGAAAAAGTAGATCTACCATTGTGATTTTTGGTTTGGACAAGGTATCATTTTAACTATTTTAATTCGATTAAAAGTGAGGCACCAGAAATAGATCTACGGAAAAAAGAATTAACCTGCAGAGAAAAAATGATTAACGTGTTGGATCCGGCAAGGACATGGACCAGGCGGAGACAGGCCATATGGAAAGGGAGTTGCGCGGCGACGGGCCTGATACGTAATAAATGTATCCTTAATTTCTGATGTTCCATGATGTTTTCATGTTGTTTCCCACATGTTTGATATACACTTTATGTCATTTTTATTGATTTTCCGGACTAACCTATTGACAAGATGCCACATAGCCAGTTCCCTGTTTTCAGCTGTTTTTAGTTTCAGAAAAGTTGTTTTGGAAATATTCTCGGAGTTGGAAAATTCGAAGTACGGAGGTCCTAGAATTCCCGAAGGTTCCACGGAGTCCCAAAGACACCCGGAGGGGGCCACAGGGGGGCCACACCATAGGGCGGTGCGCCCCCTGGCCGCGCCATGGGGTGGTGTGGGGCCCCCAGGCCTCTACCGCCTTTGCTCTTTCGCCTATTTATACCCCCCGAGGCATAAACCCTAAATATATACCACTTCGTCCCGAAAAACACCCGAGGCCACCGTCCTCGTCATCTCGAGATCGGGAGGGTTCTAGAGCTCTCCCCGGCACCCTGTCGGGAGGGGAATTCATCACCGGAGGGCTCTACACCATCATGCCCTCCTCCGAAGTGATGCGTGAGTAGTTCATCCCTGGAATATGGGTACATAGCAGTAACTAGATGGTTGTTCTCTCCACTTTGTACCTCATGTTTAGATCTCGTGAGCTGCCTCACATGATCGAGATCATCTTTATGTAATGTTACATGTTGTGTTTGCTAGGATCTGATGAATGTTGAATCCCATGTCTTCTGATTATCAATCTATCATGTTATGTTGATGCTTATGTTATTTATGATCTTGCATGCTCTTCGTTATTAGTAGATGCTCTGGCAAGTAGATGCTAGTAACTCCAAGATGGAGTATTTATGCTCGATAGTGGGTTCATGCCTCCTTTGCATCTCTGCTCGAGTGACAAAAACGTGACAGATGGAGGATGTGATGTTGCCATTAGGGAGAAAACAACGGTGTTTACCTAGTTTACATTGTTTACATTACACATTTTGCTTACGGCGATAATATGTTGCTTGCAACTTAATACTCAATGTTTGTTCGGATGATATTCGGAGGGTGGATTATTAGACATATACGAAGTTGGATGACGGTCTATGTATTTTGTTGTAATGCACGCATGAATCACATAGTAATCTTTATGTCTTGCATATGCACTACGGGGCAGCCTTCATTTCTGTCAATTGCCCAGCTTTAATTTGTTCACCACGCATGTTAATTATCTTTCACAGAGAGACACCACTAGTGAACTGTGGACCCCGGTCCTTTTTCCTCATACTGATAAAACACCTACTGCTTTCATACTATTACTACTTCTTTCATAATGTTCCCCTACTGTTTTCCACACCATATGTTTAACCTCTTTGTGTTCAGCAAAACCAGTGAGATTGACAACCTCATAGTTTCGTTGGGGCAAAGTGATTTGATTGTGTTGTGTAGGTTCCAAGTTGTTGTTGAACCGGTAGTGCGCCCTGCCATCTCAGCTGCATCAACCTTCAGAAGTTACTCCTTCCTCCTAGTGGTCGATTCAACCTTGGTTTCTTTCTCTCGGAAACTTGTTGTTGCACTCTGCATACCTTCCTCTTGAGGTCTCCCAACGAACGTGTGTTCACACGCATCAAGCACTTTTCTAGCGCTGTTGCCGGAGAGGAAGAGAATTTCTGCAAGGAGAGTCTCTCCATTCCAATGTCTTTACTTTGTTTTTGTTTTGCTTAGTTTATTTTATTTTGTCGTGTTTGCTTCTCTTTATCAAAAACACACAAAAAATTAGTTCGTATTCTAGTTGTTATTTTTTCTTTATCATGCTTGCTATCAATGGTTGACGTCTTTGAAACTAGGTCTTATTGGCAAGGTGGCTTGACGGATGAACAACAAAAATATTATAAAGAACACCGCTTGTCACAAAAAGGGATACACTTATGGGAGCAAATTAATAAATTGCATGACTATGCTAAAAACTTGTGCTCTACTTATAATATTACTTATTGCTTTGATAAATCATGTTGTTGTAGGAGGTATAAACACCTCCCTTTTCAATGTGAGTATAATGATGATGTTACCATATCTTCTTATGTTAAGGGAAATTATGAATTATATGATGTGGAAAAAATTGAAGAATTTATTGCTTGGAAGGGTCATTCTAAATTGCCTATTTACTTTAAATTATTGATGATGCCCCTTATAAATACGAGATTTATGCTATACTTGAATATTTCTTTGATAATTACAAGGAGATTACTACATAATGGAATATCTTAATAAATGCTCTCAACCTAAGGAAGAGACTGATGCCTTGCAGGAGCCTATGGGAGAAGAAATTGCTGAATCTGGAAGGTCATTGGATGAAAAGAGGAGGAGTGATGATCAAGAGGAGGAAGAATGGAGCTACCCATGTCAACCTCCCAATAATAGTAACTCTTTAACTTACACATTATTTGATAAAATTGATACTTGTTATACTTGTGATCTTGATACTAATATGAATGAAACTTGTGAGAATGATATTGCTACTGTTATTTATGATAATCCATGCTAGTTGGATAAATCCTATGATAATGCTCTTGATGATGGTCCTATGTTACTTGATGTTATAAATTATAATGCTACTGAAAATAGGATTGCTATAATGTTTCCTATACCTTTTCAGAGTGACCAATTATCTTGTTTTGTTATTGCTAAAAGTGGGAAAAAAGAGGAGTTGATGATCCCACTATTTTTGAGCTTAATATGAATTGTGTGCTTTTAGACCATGACAAACATGCTTTATGTGATAATTATGTTGTTGAGTTTGTTCATGATTCTACTGAAAATTATTATGATAGAGGAAAATATGGTGCTAGGAATTTTCATGTTACTCAAACACCTCTCTTTTTATTGAAAGTTTTGAAATTGCTCTTGTTCTACCTTCCCATGATTTCTAGTTTGAGCTTCTTTAATTTATTTCTTTACAAGATTCCTATGCATATGAAGTGGGTTAGACTTAATTTTTTTTATACTTTCTTCTTTATACTCTATTTTGTTTAATTCATATTTCTTATGTGAGCATCTACTTGATTCCACTTTTTCTGGGCCTAGCTAAAAGGCGTGGAAGAAAAGCACTTCTTGGAAAATAACCCATGGTTTTATTTTTGTTTTTTTCCCCTGTTTTCTTTGAGTCAAGTGGTTGTATACTTCTGTAGAAACTACTTTATATCTTTCTTTTCATGTTTTAGTGGTGCCAAGTAAGTTTTCTGATGAGAGTTGGAGCTGGTTTTCGGATTTCTGCGCAGGAAATAGATTTCTGCTGTCCACCGTAAAAAACCGTAAAATTCACAGAAAAATCAGAATGACCTGAAATTTCTTGTTATTATTCCACGGATAAGTCCGCAACTTTTTTGTTCTTTAATTTTTCGATCTGAGTAGCATATGTGCCCCAAAAAAATTCATCTTTACAGACTATTCTGGTTATGACAGATTTTGCTATTTTTCTTGCATTTGCTCTTTTGCGATGTCAAGTGGATTTCTTTGCTTCACGAAACATTAGTGGTTGTAGATAATGTTTATAAGTATCAATATAACTTGTTCCCTTACAGAACCTATGGATTTTTCATTGTTGCACTAACCCTCTAATGTGAATTACTCTTTGAGTGTGGTGTGAAGGAAGTTTTCAAGGGTCAAGAGAAGAGGGTGATATATGTGATCAAGAAGAGTGCAAGGTCAAAGCTTGGGGATTCCCTCGTGGTTCATCCAAGAATATTTTAAGCTGACTCAAGAATCTAAGCTTGGGGATGCCCAAGGCATCCCCTTCTTCATCAACAATCTATCAGGTCATTTCTAGTGAAATATTTTTTTATTCGGTGACATCATATGAAGTTTACTTGGAGTGTCTGCTTGTTTTTATGTTGTTTTCTTTTGTTTTCCTTTATTTTATTTTTTTCCTTTATTTTATTTTGTTTCCTTTCTGAAATAATATAGTTGTACCCTAGCATTCCTTGTTTGGGAGAGAGACACGCTCTGTTTTTTCGTTTGAATACTCATTATGCTCGTATTCTTAATTTTTCTTCTAGTTACTGCAAAATTCCTGTTTAGCTCTTGTTTTCATTCCATCTCTTGTTCAGAGCTGTTAGTTTTAGTAGTGTTATGTGAGTACTCTCATGTTTGCTTGATGTAGCATTTTGAGATTTTTTGTTAAAGCATGTTTTGTATGGTGCTTGTTGGGAAAAGAAACTGCGGCTTGAGGTAGAATTTATAACGGTGCTAGTAGAAGCTTGTGTAGACTATGGCTAGACTTTTTTATATCATGCTAGATGTTGTTTTAATTCTAAATCCTAGTGGTTATTTAGTACCATGATTATCCTCAAATAGCTTAGAGTGTTTAATGTACCATTGAAAGAATCATGAGTTGTTCTTGTCATATTGAAGCATAAATCTGTGGTGTTCTCCTTTGAATGTTTTATTTGGTTGACTTGGCGCATGCTCACACCATGTTTATTACTATGAACATTCACTTATAGCCTCTATGATCATTTAGTTTTTGAACTTTTGGTACCACTTATGCTTTGATTAATGATGTTTATGTCGCTATGCATGATTATGGCTCTTATGCTCTCTTGATTTGTCGTTCCTAGTCTTTTGCTAGCCTCCACCTGTACTGAGTATGAGCTCTACTCGTGCATCCAACTCCCAAAAACCAAAATTTTCCCATTGTGTCCACCATACATACCTACATGTGGTATTTAACCGCCACTCCAAAGTAAATTTCTCATGTGTTACCTTTAAAACTCTCAAAATTACTCCTGTTTTAGCTAATGAGGACGTAAATAGAGAATCTTTATCTCACTAGTTGATTGTACTTTCACACCCTGGACTAGTGGTTTCATCCGCTTATCGAATGATAGAAGAGTTGGCAACGGGGTGCCCAGCCCCAAATTAATAACAACAAATTCTCTTCCCTATTTTTGCCCCTGATTTATCAGTCAAAGCATAATTGTATAAACAAAAGAGAAAGACCGATGACCCTCTACCCAGATGCGTACTTCTATGGGAGCCGCTCTTGTTAAATCTAGTTGGCTTGTTACGTACTATATTTTTTATTTACCATTCGTTGACATAAGCATACACCTCTCTTAAAAATGTTTTTCAATACCTCTGTTTAATAAAATAAAAGCTCTAGCACATGAGTGATCCATGCTTCCCTCTGCGAAGGGCCTTTCTTTTACTTTTACGTTGAGTCTCCATCTTCTAACTTTATGCACGGTTGACAGAGCATAGTTGCCATTCTGAGTTTTATGTACATTTTTTCCAGAAACATTATTAATTGATTCATGATGTGTTATTGCTTGTTCTCTAATTATTTATTCTAGTCTTCCTCGTGAACTTTGAAGGTGTCATGGCATTTATGTTTTACCCCACTCTTAAGGACTAGTGAAATATCATTTTGCCATGTTTTCTCTATACTTGAAACAAACGTATATATTTTGTTGCATTGTTATTCATGATCTTTTATTTGTGTTACTTCTCATGATGCAAGGTGATTGATATGCTTTATTATTAAAATTATATTTATCATTCCTGTGTTTAAGTTCTATGATCTCAGCTTACTTGTGCTTTTACATTATTGATGATCAAGTTTATGTTGGTAGCATGTCACCTTAGAAATTATGCATTTTTATCGTTTACCTACTCGAGGACGAGTAGGAACTAAGCTTGGGAATGTTGATACGTCATTAATGTATCCTTAATTTCAGATGTTCCATGTTGTTTCCCACATGTTTGCTATACACTTTCTGTCATTTTTATCGATTTTCTGGACTAATCTATTGACAAGATGCCACAGAGTCAGTTCCCTGTTTTCTGTTGTGTTTAGTTTCAGAAAAGTTGTTCTGGAAATATTCTCGGAATTGGAAAATTCGAAGTCTGAAGGTCCTAGAATTCCTGAAGGTTCCACAAAGTCCCGAAGAGACCCGGAGGGGGGCCACAGGGGCCCACACCATAGGTGGTGCCCCCCGGCCGCGCCATGGGGTGGTGTGGGGGCCCCCAGTCCTCCATCGCCTTTTCCCTTTCACCTATTTATACCCCCCCGAGGCGTAAACCCTAAATAGATACCACTTCCCCCCCCCCCTGAAAAATACCCGAGGCCGCTGTCATCGTCATCCCGAGATCGGGAGGGCTCTGGAGCTCTCCCCGGCACCCTGCCGGGAGGGGAATTCATCATCGAAGGTGTCTACACCATGATACGTCCATTTTTATATTTTTATTTTCTGTTATTCATTGATATATTTCATGTTATGATGCATCCCTTATGTTATTTTATCTTATTCTACATGTTTCATATTTTTTGGAGAATAAACACCGGGATCAGAAATCTGATGGAAAAAGCACCGTCAGGATACCCCATTTCAGAAGATCAGAAGAAGAGGGGGGACACCGGAGGTATATTAGAATTCCAGATGAGGGATCCAACCATGAGGAGAGCCGGAGGGGGGCCACCAGGGGCCCAGACCATGGGGTGGCGCCACCCCCCCACCTTGGTCGCGCCGCCACGTGGTGTGGCCACCCTGGCCCAACTCTGGTGGATTTTTTGGCGTACTTGACCCCGAGGGAACCCTAGGCCCCATACCATCATCGAACAATTATTTCGCCGCCGCCTTGGGGAGGAAAACACCCGAGAGAGAAAAACTCTCTCGCAGAGAGAAATCTGCCAGGGAAATTCCTCTCTAGAGAGGGGAAATCACCGCCATCGTCATCGTCATCACTTCGGGCATCATCAAGATCGTCATCGTCATCATCCTCACCACCATCACCATCACCCTCATCATCCACCGTCATCCCTCTGTAACAATTAGGGCCCTCTATCGTTGTTTTACATTAGATCTCTCTCCCGGTGTGGATTACTTGTTAGTAGTTGATGCTTGTGAGATTTATCGGTGTTAGGACTTTATGACTAGATTGTTATCATCCATTATATCATCTCTGATTATGATCCATATGATGTCTTGTGAGTAGTTCGTTTAGTTCTTGAGGACATGGGAGAAGTCATGGTGTTAGTAGTGAAGTTATATTGAAGTAGTATCTCATGTTTTGGTATTTAAGTTGTGGTCCTATTCTTCTAGTGGTATTTATAATGAAGAACCATTTTCCTAGAAACAATGAATTTCCCGACAGTACATACCAAGCAAAGAAGCTTGTATGCCCCCTAGGATTAGACATGGAGAAGATACATGCCTGCATTAATGACTGCATCCTCTACCGCGGTGAGAAGTACGGGAATTTGGAACAATGACCGGTATGCACTGCATTGCGGTATAAGATCAGACCAGACGACCCTGACGATGTTGAGGGTGAGCGCCCCAGGAAGAGGGTTCCTGCAAATGTGATGTGGTATGCTCCTATAATACCACGGTTGAAACATTTGTTCAGAAACAAAGAGCATGTCAAACTTTTGCGATGGCACATGGAAGATTGTAAGAAAGATGAGAAGTTGAGACACCCCGCTGATGGGTCGCGGTGGAGAAAAATCGAGAGAAAGTTCCCACGCTTTGCATGTGAGGCAAGGAACTTATGGTTTGGTCTAAGTATAGATGGATTTAATCCATTTAGCGAGCAGAGCTGCAACCATAGCACCTGGCCAGTAAAAATCGAGAGAAACTGCCACGTGTTGATGACACAATTGCTTCCGATTGCGCTGAGGGGAATTCTACCAGAAAATGTTCGACTACCCATTGTGAAGTTATGCGCATTCCTCAATGCAATTTCTCACAAGGTAATCAATCCAGAAAGTCTATCAGCGTTACATACATGTGTGGTCCAATGTCTTGTCAGCTTCGAGTTGGTGTACCCACCATCCTTCTTCAATATTATGACACACCTCCTAGTTCACCTAGTCAAAGAGATTACCATTCTCGGTCCTGTGTTTCTACACAATATGTTCCCCTTTGAGAGGTTCATGGGAGTCTTAAAGAAATATGTTCACAACCGTGCTAGGATAAAAGGAAGCATCTGCAAGGATTATGGAACAGAGGAGGTTATTGAGTTTTGTGTTGACTTTCTTCCATACCTTAAGTCGGTTGGTGTTCCCGAATCGCAGCATGAGGGAAGAATGAGTGGAAAAGGCACGCTAGGAAGGAAATCAAAGATATTTATGGACGGACATTCTTTCACTAAAGCACACTACACTGTTCTACAAATGTCCACCTTGGTGGCTCCTTATATCCAGGAACACAAGAATATTATACGGTGCAAAAACCCGGGGCTGTCTGAATCCTCGATTAATGATGAACACATGGATAGTTTCGGCGCCTGGTTGCAGGCAGAACTCATGAATAACAACATTGTTGGAGATCAACTCTACTTGTTGGCCAGGTCACCATCTTCGACTGTACTGACTTTCCAAGGGTACGAGATAAATGGGAATACATTTTACACGATCGCACAAGATAAAAAGAGCACCAACCAGAATAGTGGCGTCCGTTTCGATGCAACCGGATACAATTGGACAAAGGACACATATTATGGTTACATAGAAGAGATATGGTAACTTGACTATGGACCTAATTTTAAGGTCCCTCTATTTCAGTGCCAATGGGTCAAGATGACAGGAGTAAAGGTAGACCAGCAGTACGGAATGACAACAGTGGATCTCAACAATCTTGGATACAGAAACGAACCATTCGTCCTAGCCAAATATGTGGCTCAAGTTTTCTACGTGAAAGACATGTCTACCCAACCAAGGAAAAGAAAAAAAAAGAATTCTAGTACATCATGCGGTGAGCCGAAGCGGCACATAGTTCTTTCAGGAAAAAAAAAACATTGTGGGAGTGGAGGACAGGACAGACATGTCAGAAGATTATAATAACTTTGAAGAAATTCCGCCCTTTAGAGTGAAAACTGACCCAAGCATCGCGTTAAATAAGGAAGATTCTCCATGGCTACGACAGAGAAGTAAACAATGGCGGCAATAGTTGGTGATAACGTATTAAACCTTCATGGTTCATGTAATATTGCTAGACTATTTTGTAATAATGTATTAAACCATAGCAGATTAAACCATTCATAAACTAGTTTTTTTAATGTTTGAATTTTAAAAAATTGTTACTAGATTAATTATTTTATAAAACAGAAAATGTATTTGAAATGTTTACACAATTTTAAATACTTTTCATAAACAAAGTTTCTCCAAATTCTAAACCATTCATAAAATAGGTTTTTAAAAATGTTTGAAAATTCAAAAATTGCTACTAGTTTAAATAGTTAGAATAATTATTTTATAATACAGAAAATATATTTGAAATTTTTACGCAATTTTAAACACTTTTCATATTGAAAGTTTCTCCAAATTCTAAACCATTTGAAATGTATTTGAAAACGTATTTTAAATAGTATTTGAAATGTTCGAAAGGAAAAAATTGGCGGCAGAAAAAAACACTGAAAATTTGGGCCTTTTGCCCCGGTTCGTGTTACCAACCGGGGCAAAAGGCTCCCGCCTAACCCCGGGCGGTGCTAAGACGCAGAACGACGAAGTCCCAGGCGACGAGAACCAGAACGACGCCGTTAGCCTACCCGATTCTCGCCGCCGGGGATCCTCGCCACCGCCGCTCCTCTACGCCTCCTCCCGTGCCGCCCGTCCTCTCCTCCCGCGTCGCCCGTTTTCTTCTCCGTGCCGCCCGTCCTCTCCTCCTCGCCTCCCCGCGCCGCCCCCGTACGTCCTCGCGCCGCGCCCGAGATAGCCGCCGGCGGCTTCGCACGCGCCAAGCCTTCTTCCTCGCCGTCGTGCCCTCCTCCTCAGGTGAGATCGCCACGCCCTCGTCCTCCTCAACTTAGAAAAAATTTAGGTATTGGGATTAGTATTAGTGTTAGATTAGTATCAGGTATTGGATTAGTATTACTGTTAGATTAGTCTTAGTGTTAGATTAGTATTAGGTATTAGGTATTGGAGACTTAGAAAAAAATTTGGTATTGGAAACTTAGAAAAAATATAGGTCCTCGAGACTTAGAAAAAATTTAGGTTTTGTACTTTCCTATTTTTTTTCTTAGTGAATGTTTAGTTTAGAAGTGAATTAGGTTTTTCTTAGCACTATTAGATGAATTTTGTAATCTAGGAATTTTAGTTTAGAAATTTACTTAGTGAATGTTTATAATTAGTAGAACTTTTACTCAGTGAATTTTTACTTAATTAGGAATATTTACGATGTCTCTGTTGGACTCACCGGGCGATGTCCGGGACTGGGCCCCGCCGGGCTTGCACTGCGAGGTCCTTAGTACCGGGGCACGCGGCTTGATGAGAAATCCGGGTGACGTTGTCGACCTGGATATACTTTGGTGGCCATCGCGTGGGCCACGGTCGGTGCGGAGAGAACCGGCCCCTGAGGAGGGGGTACAACATCGTATCAGAGAGGAGGACGAGCATGTCCATCGCTACATGTACTTGCTCAATAGGGAGTATAGCAGCGGTTGGTCGTTTATTCGGAGAGTTCTTTACCACGTGAGCTATGACCCTGTGAGGGTTCCGTACCTATGGATGCGTAGCACCCGCGACTCAGCACCCCGCGGCTTAGAACCCGGTCGGAGTTAATTAGTCTGAGAGATGTTTCATGAATATGTATAACTGATATTATTACATCGTGATGTATTAGGGTTAAATAAAATGAACCCGAGCTATGTAACTTTTCGTGTGTATTGATACGTTTAAATATTTTATCAATGTTGCTTTTATAATTGAAATGAGAATCTGGAACATATAGTTACTCTTTTTTCTAACCTGTTTAGCTATTAGTACCATTAGCTATTATCTATAAGCAATTTTGATGAAATGGATGTATTATCTATATTTTTATTATATTATATGCAATTGTTGCGAACTGATGAAATTGATGCTATTTGCTATTTTTTAAGCCATGGTGAGACGTCCTGACGCGGTTCGCGTGTAACCGGCGGTGGGTGCGGCGTCGTCCCCGTCGAAGAAATCCCTGTACAACGTGGTTGACGTCGACCTGGACGTCCACGTGGATCGCGTGCATCGAATGCACGTGGTGGTGGCGCCAGAGTCATCAAAGAGGAGGAAGCGACGCCTCCTACTCGTGGACGTGGACGCGGAGCACGGGGGGCATCAAGCGCTGCAAGGGGGGCAAAGGGCGGTGCAAAGGGGTCAACACGCCGTAAACGGCGCGCCGCTGTCGCTGCAGCGACGGAGAAGGAGGAGGAGGAGGAGGCTGCGGCGGAGGAGGAGGCTGCGGCCGAGGAGGAGAAGGAGGAGGAGGAGGAGGAGGAGGATCCGGCTACCGGAGTTCTACGTCCACCTGTTCCACCCACAGGAGAACAGGCTCCGTCTACCAGAGAAGATATCGGCGATCCTCCTCGAGCGCAAGGGGCCCTATAGTTTCAGCCTCCGGTTGGAGGGCTGTGACAATGGGCCCGTGCATGTTGTCCTGCAGCGACGTGACGATGACCTCTACCTGCGCTATGGGTGGGGGCAGTTCGCGCGCATGCACAACCTAAATGTGGGCAACATGCTCACATTCAGCTACTTCAAGGACGAGGAGGTGGACGTGCTGGAGGTGAAGATCTTCGACGGTACCTTAGTCCGCCCCCTTTGCTGCCAGGATAGCTCGTTTGACAGCAGCTCTGCCTCCGAGTCTGACTCCGGCGAGTCTAGCCCGGGCAAGGCTACCTCCGACGCCGAGGGCAAGTGCAAGACTGCCTCCGACGCTGATGCGTAGTAGATATGTTTCTGTCGATCTATAATTTATGTCGAACTATGTTTTATGTCGAACTATGTTTAATTATGTCATTGTGTCGAACAATATTTGTATTCATGGCAGACTATATGTTTATGTTATTGTTCGTTTTCATCTGTGTTTTTGTGCGATAATTTTTCATCTTTCTTACTATAAATGTTTAGTGCAGAGAACAGTAAAACAGAAAAGAAAATAGAATTTCTAATCTAGCGCAGAGAACACGAAAACAGCTATAAAATACAAAAAAGAAAAAGAACCTTTTACCCCGGTTGATGTTACCAACCGGGGTAAAAGGGTGCCGGCCTACTCGCTGAGCAGAGCCCACGTGGGGCACGCCTTTTACCCCGGTTGATAACCCCACCGGGGCATAAGGGAGGCCTTTAGCCCAGGTTTGGCAACCCGGGGCATAAGGCTCTTCCCAACCGGGGCTAATGCCAGGTTCTCCACTAGTGATATCGAGCCAATCATGCATGGAGTGGATGAGGTCGGGTGAGGAGATGCATTTTTTAGCCGTAGAGACCAACCTACATCAAATATGGACAGCTAAACACATCTGAAAAGCGACCTATCAGGCATAAAGACAATGCTAAAATTCAAAGAATTGACAATACCTTCTTGAGTTTGTATTTTTAACCCTTCTAGGTCTCGTGCTAATGCTGAAATAAATAATAAATAAATTGAATCGGTGGGGGATATCGATTAAATCGCATAGGAGAAAAAAAATGCACTCGCAATAAGGCGCAATAAACTCTTTAGTAGGCGAGTTCCATCGACACCATATTGTTCTCAAAAAAATTACGATACCAGAGTAAACTTATCTAAACAAAAAGCGAGATTAGCAGATTAAACCTGGTATATTTATCCTAGAGTATATCACCAGCATCTCTCTCAATTGTGCGAGGTGAAAAATACACCATAGGAGATGGAGACAAAGGAAGTTTTAGTCGGCAACAATCTGGATTAATAGCCACATACCCCATAATTTGTAAGATAATGAACTACGTGGGAGCCGGCGATATGTGCGAGTAACCATTGACGGCTTTAGGTTCTCCGGCTGCACTGCAAAATCTGTAGAGAGACACCCGACAGGTCATGGTAAAAGGAGCGATCAAAGCTGCAAGCCCAGACCTTCGCCGAGGAGATTTTCGTTGGAGAACGGTAAGGAGTGCTCCCGTTTCTTTGTCTTCCGGCTACATACAGATTCCTGAGTTAAGGAGCGTGTCCTGGACGCCATGAGCTGGATTGGAGAGGCATTAGAATATCATATAGGCAGCCCGCGTGTCAGACACATAAAAGCAAATTCAGCAAATACGACGAGTGGCGAGTGTGGAAACTTGGAGTTGGAGGAGCAAGGAGAATTGGATGGAGGAAGGGAGCAGTGATGAACGGACTGACTGAACTCAAATAATTGGAGGGTGATGCGGGGATCCACATGAATAAAATAGTATGAGGAGCAAAAAGTGATCAATGCAAACTTCTCGTATGCCTCGCCTTAACGGCAGGGGAATGGAAGAGACAGAACTGTCCTTGACCGTGGTGGATATTGATGGAGAAGATGAATAGTACTGGGCCGGGCTATTCTATTTGGATATGAGCTGAATTTGTGAGACTGGAGGGAGCGTGGGCTATTTTCGTATTTTTTATTTGAGGGTGAAATGCAAAAAAAAACGACAACGAGGCCCACATGTCAGTGTCACATAGACGGCAGATACGCTGAGAATCCTCCGTGGGCACCAGGCTTAAAGCCTTAGTTAATTCCTATTTGTAAGTACAGGTAAGTCTACCGATTCAGTTTGGGCCGTGTGCGAGATCAGTAGGGCCACGCGTCCATCATTAGAGGGTGGTTCATGTTGATGGCATTGTGGACCGGGTCCTATAATTTTTTTTTAGCCGGACACAACAGAGGGCAACATTTCTTACTCGGCTAGAGTATGAAGAGACTACTCTACGCGATTGAATTATGTACGATCTTTTTACAACGGGCCATCTGACGGCGTCCGTCCCATTAGCCTTGCGATCGCACGATTGGATCTATATGTCCTTCAGAAATTGGATGAATTGTGTGTCGTACGCATAGCAACGCTTTGCTTACAATAACAAGCCGCAAAATGACAACTTTTTGGTAGTAGAAAATTTAAGAACATGGAGATATAGTAACACGTACATAATTGTCCACTCACTTCTTACGTTTACTCCCTTCATACCAACATACAAGGAGAGAGAAGAGACAAACTGTTTTTCCGGTTGACCGCCAAAGGAACCGAATCACAGTAGCAGCACGCAGCTAACATGTAGCACATGCACAACTGATACACTAAACAGTTACACAAGCGAACCGTTCCGCAGCAAGTCGAGCCCTCACAAAAAAAAACCAGTGACCGTCATGTAGGCCTGCTCGAAGGGTGCACCTGAGGCCACCAATTTCCCGCCAATTAGGTAAGAAAAGGATGAGTGGAACGGTACGCACTCACCAGAATGAGAACAAACAGAAATTTCTCAAAAGAAAACTAAACATAACCTGCGCGCATGCAAAGACGTTGACGCGAGATGGCTCAAGTGGTGGACCCGCTGAGGTGTCATAGCTGCATGTTTAGAGAAATATGATAGTGGGGGTGATCTACTTAGTTATACTAGATATGATAGCGGGGGTGATCTACTTAGTTATACTAGATATGGCTAAGAACCTATTTTTTCTTTTTCTTTGAGCATCCAAAGAAGAATTTTTTTTTTCTGCTAGGATCATGAAGTCTTCTAGTAGAAAATGTTGGGCCATAAGAGAAACAGAATGCGGCCCAGTGAAGGCCCAAGAAGGAACGAAGGAGTCCAGGAAAGGAGCATCACCGTCATCATCGTCTTATTTTTTTTCAGATTCCTCCCCAACTCCAAATCCATCTCGGCTCCATCCTCTCCTCCTCTTCTTCCCCTCTCCGCGACGCCAAACCCTAGCCAGCACCAAACCGCCGCCGATCTGGTCCCATGGCGGCGCCGAAGCCCATCTGGGTGCGCCAGGCCGAGGAGGCCAAGCTCAAGTCCGAGGCCGACACCACCGCCGCCGCCAAGGCCGCCTTCGACGCCACCTTCCGGGCCCTCTCCGCCTCCGCCCACGCCGACCAGCCGCCCCAGGACCCCGAGCCCTCCTCCTCCTCCCCCGCCCAGACCGCCTTCCCCGCCCTCCGCTCCTCCTCCGCCAACTCCGACTCCGAGTCAGACGACGACGACCGTCCCCGCGCCCCGCCGGGCCCCGTCGACCCCGCCAAGTCCTCCGCGGCGGGCCCCGGCATCGCCGGCGGCTCCGCGGGCGCCCCCGCCACCTTCACCGTCGTCGGCAAGGACCGCGACGGCCGCCGGGTCACCTCGGGCGGGGCCCGCGTGCGCGTCCGCGTCTGCCCCGCCGCCGGCGTTGGCGGCGACGACCTCGAGGGCGCCGTCCGGGACAACGCCGACGGCTCCTACGCCGTCACCTACGCGGTCCCCAGGCGCGGCAACTACACGGTCCACATCGACCTCGACGGCGACCCCATCATGGGCAGCCCCTTCCCCGTCTTCTTCAGCGCAGCCACCGCCGCCACCCCGTCCCCCTACCCCTCCACCACGGCCTTCACCACCGCCACCTCCTCCGCGTACCCCAACATGGTCAACCAGACCATGCCCAACATGCCCAACTACGCCGGCTCCCTGACCTCCGGCGCCTTCCCCAGTCTGCTCGGCCTCATCCCAGGAGCCTCCACGGGGGCCTCAGGCGGGGTAGTCCTGCCGGGCGTCGGCGCCTCGCTGGGCGAGATTTGCCGCGAGCACATCAGTGGCAAGTGCACCAAGGTGACCGACTGCAAATTTAGCCACCCGCCGCAGCAGCTGCTCATGTCTGTCATGGCTGCCACCACGTCTGTGAGCACGCTTGGCCACGCTCCCATGGGCCCTTCCGCCGCGGCCATGGCAGCTGCGCAGGCCATAATGGCTGCCCAGGCGCTTCAGGCGCACGCCGCTAAGATGCAGGCCGATGCCAAGCTTGCTGCGCAGGCTCCAGGTAATACCTGTCAAGTTTTTGACGAATTCACATCATGCCCCTGTATTACGCCCTGTTAGCATTGCATTGAACTAGGATCAACGACTGGCTGATGCTTCTATGTTTGGTCTTTGCTCTGCCGAATACAGAATCTAGACATGTTAAGCTGCAAGCCTTTCAGTGCTGTTTGTACAACTTAAGGTGCTTACTTAATACCTGCCAATTTTTAACAAAGTCACACGATGTGAAGTATTGAACTAGGTTGACTGATGGTACTATGCTATTCCTCGCTATGCCGAATCAATAATCTAGACATGTTAGGTTTCTAGCCTTTTAATGCCTTTTGTATTACTTAATGCTCATCAATTGCACCTAGCATGTTTGGTTACTAGTTTTTTAACACTACATGCATAAAACTTAGCGTTATGTGTCCTTAAAACATACTGAAGACGTTCATGCACTTAAGACATTCGTTTTCTTGGTTCTTGCCCAGTCACTCACATTCATATTGAGTCCTTGCAGGTCCTACGGAAGCCGAGATAGCTGAGACTCTTAAGAAAACTGTTCAGATTAGCAACCTGAGCCCACTACTTACCGTGGAGCATCTCAAGCAGATGTTTGGGTATGTTGGCAAAGTTGTTGACTGTACCATCACAGACTCGAAGCAAACTGCTTATGTGGAGTACACCAAACCGGAAGAAGCAACTGCTGCGTTGGCGCTCAGTAGCGTGGACGTCGGTGGTCGCCCCTTGAATGTTGAGATGGCTAAATCTCTTCCTCAAAAGGCTACTTTGGCAAATAGCAATTTGCCTATGATGATGCAGCAAGCTGTTCAGTTACAACAGTTGCAGTTCCAGCAGGCACTGATGGTGCAGACGTCAATGGCAGCTCAGCAGACTGCTATACGTGCAGCTACTATGAAAAATGCCACTGAAGCAGCAGCAGCACGGGCTGCTGAGATAAGCAGGAAGTTGAAAGCAGAGGGCTTTGGTGGGGAAACTCTGGAAGAAAAGGATGCCAAAGAGAAGTCAAGGTAATGTTTGACTCTTTGGTTAATGCATGAATTATTGTCATCTTCTCTATTTTGATGACAGATAGATCTTGTCCTGGTTTCTATTTACTTAAACATTGCAATATAGGATTAAAAGCACAATGTTTTCGCTTGGACAGTTCATTTAGTTATTGCTTTTGTGAAGCGTTTTGGTACTTGTTTGGAAATACATGCCTTGTTCTTAAGAAACAGAAACACATGATTTACTTTGAGGAGATAGATTTAGTTTCAGCCTTTCAGGTGATGCTGTTTTCTTAATTGGCATATATTTCCTCATTTCGGTCTATGCGTCTGGTTTTTGTTGAACATGCAAAATAGAAGGAGAGATCTTAGAGTAGGAACTAGCAACCGCACTACTTATATTTTGGTTTATCCATCTTTGGTTTTTGTGGAAGATGTGAAATAGAAGGAGAGATCTCAGAGTAGGAACTAGCAACTGCAGTATTTATTTTAGTTTAATCGCAGAAGAAACTCTGACATATTTATTTTTTATTTTTCAGATCCCCATCACCCCCTTCTCGTAGGTCCAAATCTCGGTCAAGATCACCTATCAAGTACAATCGGAGTAGGCGGGACCGCTCTTACTCTCCGCCTGTTAGACGCTCCCGGGATTACCGATCACGATCCCCGTCAAGATCTCACCACTACTCGAAGTATGGCAGTGACCGGTCATATAGGGATGACAGGGACAAGTATAGCAGGTCTGGGAGAAGAGAGAGTGACCGATCTCGTGATCATTATTCATCTAGTTCAAGGAGGAACAGGAGTAGAAGTATAAGCCCAAGGTATAAGAAGTCATCCAGAGCTGATTCTCGGTCGCCCAAACGGCAAAGGGAAGAAAGTTTAAGCCCACCGAAATCAAGAAGGTCAGCTCGTGCTGGTTCAAGGTCACCGCGACATCATAAAGGAAGCAAATCATCACCCACACGTGACGAACGTTCTTCTCGTCGTAGCAGGCATTCAAGATCCAGATCACAAGAGAGAAAGCATCGTAGCAGTGACAAGAAGGATGTCAAAAAATCTGAGTTGCAGGATGACAAAAAAAGATCTGGCAGAACTAGTAGAGGTGGCAAAGATGAAAGGTCTGTGAAGGACCCAGTGGAAGATAAGAATGTGGATACTTCTATTGTTGCTCATAAGAGGAGTTCGTCTGTATCTGACGATGAAATGTTGAATGGTGATAATGGATATCACAAGAAATCCCGGCATGATGCTGCCTTGAACTCTGACAAGAGGAAGAATGAGGACAGTACTGAGGATGGTGATGGGATGACTGGAGATAAAATTGATGTGGACTCTCCAAGGCCAAAATCTGAGAAGAGAAGCTTGGTAGACGATGATGATAACCAGAACCATGACACAAGTAGGAAGATGAAGACAGATGGCAAGAAGTATGACAGAGAGGATTCTTCTCGGAAGGACAGAAAACACAGAGAAGATGAACCGAAACATTCTAAAGATAAGATTTCTCGTCATTCATCTTCACGGTCCCATAGAAGCTCAAGGCATTCTGGGGAAAAACACCATAGGGATGCTAATGACAAGCACGAATCAAAGAAATCAGAAGAGGGTGGTAGACCTAGGAAAGACAATAGTTCTCTTGATGAAAAGAAAGTCCATAAGGAGAGCTCTCCTGTTAGGAAGCTTAATCAGTCGGAAGCTGGGTCAGATTCTGAAGGCATCGATCATGACACTGAAGTTAGGCTGCGAAATGC
The DNA here is from genome assembly GCA_028641055.1 of Alopecurus myosuroides. Taxonomy (NCBI): domain Eukaryota; kingdom Viridiplantae; phylum Streptophyta; class Magnoliopsida; order Poales; family Poaceae; genus Alopecurus; species Alopecurus myosuroides. Next base: position 514,911,569 of record CM054058.1, on the reverse strand, counting down.
TTTACTAGAAAAAGCAGATATGGTTATCCAGGAAGACCAGCAGTTTGCTGCAGATAAATGCTCGGCAGATGTCCCATTACCCGCATCAAAGCAGAAAGGCGAGGAAGAGATGTGCTCCGCTCAACATGGACCTGAAGGAGATGGTGCTTTAGGGGAGTCTGCCATATGTTAACCAGAGTGTTCACCTGAGCTGTCACACCATTCAGTTGGCTAATTGCAGAGTCTACTCACCCAATGGATGCATAGCTGAACTGGTGTTTGTTATCTCCTTTCTGATTTAGGAGTTTTATTTGCAGGGTATGAAGATCTTTGGAGAGCTTCAGTGCCGACCAGAGTGTTCATCTGATCTATAAAAATGTATTCCTCATTACACTTTAATTGATGGAGATTCGCTCTCCTAAATGTAACGCTGGAGATTGTAAGGTGATTTAGTACAGTGAGGTCAAAAACCAACTATATATATTTGTCGTTGCAGGCTTGTGGAGAGTTGGAGCTGATTCTGCGGTGAAGATTCAACGGAGTGCGCACTTATTCATACTCAAGTAAATCCCATTATTATGAAAGAATATGAACAACTTATCTATAGACTATGGTACCTTTCAGTTGGCATGCTTTGGCTTGTGCAATGGTCCAAAGATGTTTCTCTACATACTGCAAACATGTTCTGATTTAGTTTGCATCAACTACTTATATTTTCTGCGTATGATTCCTATCATGTGTACCTTGTATCAGTATTGATCTGATGATTCGATGAGTATGCCAAAAAAATAAGTTCACTAGTTTTTTACTTCTCTCGATGAATGTAGACTTGTGCTGTAGCAATTATATGATATTGATGTGCTGCTCAGTTCTCGCCAAGTCTGCCTAAAATAAGTGTCTGTTTATGTCATGGCATTCATGATTTTCCTTTTTTCCCTTCTTTTTCCTTTCTTCCATCCTCCCTTTCCTGAGTAGCAGGGTCCACTCAGAAGCCAGTGTAAGTTGACTGGTGCGAGGCGATCCGACGGTTTACTCGAGGGATGTTCCCTTGATAGTTCCAGTTCCAGAGATAAGCAGCATGCCTTCAGATACATATATCACATTTGATGTCTTCCTTTTCATATGTTTGTTAGTTTCTCTTTGCACTGCCTCTGCAAAGAGAAACCTTGCTGGTCACTACTAGTGCTTACCTGCTGTGATGGGTGTTGTGATTGGAAACCATGTGCAGGTTTTCCGGAACGTTTTTTGGGATGGAGTGAGCCATGCTAATTTTGGAAGCTGTGTTGTATGTAGAAGAGGTAAGGGTTATGTTATAGAGTTGTTTAGAGGGGAGTTACACCAGAAACACTTTTGTTTCCTATAAATCCAGTCTCTTGTGCGTGCTTGCGCTCGTGCTTTCACCATATATTTTTTGCCTGCTCTAGTGGACTTGGTTGTTGATACAGAATGTGTGTTTGTTTTTAGGTAGTGCACTGTTCTAGTGGACCAAGAAAACTCATTTTTATGTCTTACTGGTATCTCTTGTCTTCCTTTTTTCTGCCCTTTTACTGGCTTGCATTGAATAGGATGACTAGTTGACAGCGGGTATAAGGCGAGTTTGGCCCCCAGGTAGGGTGTGTGTTTTCGGTGTCAATGTGCTTACTGTTATAAGTTCCTGCGACTGCTACTGCTACTGCATATAATTGTTGTTTAGTTGGTCAAATATGTGATCTGGCATCGACCGCCTGTTTGCGATTGCCAAGGATCCACCGAGATCAAAGTTTTTGTACTTTCTTATCCTTGTCTGTCACGCCTATCCTTGCTTGTTACGGAGGCGGCGACTTGGTCTTGTTTACTGCTGTGTATGTAGAGGTAAAGGAACCCTGACCAAACAAGGCAGGCGAATCGATGGAGCTCAACGAAGGTGTATGTTTCAGTATGCTAGCAACGAGTCTGTTTATAAATGACATTTTGAACTGTGGTTAAATTGTTTGCTGGCATGCGTGGTCTGAATATGCATCAACTCTGCACGCGTATCTCCGTAAAGATTATGAAGCAACTAAACTACGAGTATCTATTTTTGGTAGGTTGTTTCAGCCTCTACCATAACATATGGGACAGGAAGTATTTATTAGGAGCTGGGTGGATGTAAATACTCCATCTGTCTAACAAATAAGTGTTACTTGAATGGATGTATCTAGTACATCCGTTTGAGCCACTTATTTTGAGACTTTGGAGTATAATAATTATATATACTTTGTTTGTTTGAAGAAAAAAGGAGGTAGTCTCCAAGTTGATCTCATATTAATAGTAGAGGCTTGATAGTGTACGACTACTTCTCCATCTGTCCAAAAATATTTGACTTGCATTTATCTAAATATGAATGTACGAATGCACTAGAACACGTCTAAATTATACTCGTCTATACTCCTTCCCTTCTAAAATAGATGATTTCCATTTGTGCAAATATAAATGTATGTAGACATATTTTAGTGTCTACAACAAACAGAAGTCATCTATTTTGGAACCGAGAGAGGAGATGAGATGTCGGCAATCCGTCCCATCCAAGGGGCTCGATCATACTTTTTGTTTGTACCACTATTTCTGTTAGTAGACAATTAATAGGGGAGATGTCGGCAAGAATCAATCTGTCCGAAGAGGCTCGTACGCGTGTCAACACGTCCACTTCATGGAGGACCACGCCCATGGACCATGAGGACCATGCGATATGATTGTTACGCACCACCAAAAAGAATGGACGTTCCTCGTGTAAGTGCCTAACAAGGCCCATGTATCTATCTATCTATTTCATCGACATATATTTTGTAAAATTTATTTTTCAAAATTTTATGAAATAGTTGACATTGACCTATATATGTAAGTGAAAATAAATTTCAGTGATTGGAAATACTCCCTCTATTACAAATTATAAAATTTTATACTCCCTCTGTATTAAAATAAGTGTCAGCTCAAATGGACTTATTTAGGTATATTTCAAAACTAGATGTATTCATTTTAGCGACACTTATTTTGAGACAAAAAAATAGATATATTTTACATATAGACTGAAATAAGTGAATCAATGCACTAAAATACGTCTAGATAAATGCGATCTAGAAGAAGGAAAAAAAATATCTTATGATTCGAAACGAGGGATTATATGTTAATGAAATTTGAATAATTATTTACGAAAAAAATATATATTTACTTTGGTGGTGTTGTCCTGCTTCTTTTCTTTTTTATTTTCTTTTACATTCTTTGTGTGTACAACCTACAAATAACTAGCACAATGCCCGTGCTTCGCCACATAGCAAAATAGATGGCCAAGGAGAGTTGGATGCACCATACACAAGAGCCCCCGGATGCATAGGATACGTCGTCCCATCATCACCAACTGTGATTTTTATAGGAGTAGGTATGTTCAGGGGGTTTGAAAAAAAAAATACACGGGGCTTGAAAAAGAATCACGGTTCCAAAAAAAGACATGTCCACGAGATAAAAATATTCACGGTTTCAAAAAAGAATACCATATTTTGTGTCCCTCCGTAATAGTGGACTAGATATAGTGGACTAGCTAGAAGAAGATGAGTCGATGCCACCCACAAATTTCTGTAGACAGAAACTGTGGCCACTTGCAACACGCACACACACACACACACTATATAAGAAAGGATGCACCACCCAAACAGTACCTGCCAACACAACACTGGCAAATCACTTGCGTTCCAATAAAGGCTTCTTGCTGAGCCGTTGCGTACCACACAGCCGAATCCATGGGGAAATGTTGGCTGCTGCTGCTCTTCTCGGCGTTCCTCCTTCCGGCGGCGAGAGCGGCATCGTGCCACCCCGATGACCTCCACGCTCTGCGGGGATTCGCCGGGAACCTCAGCGGCGGGGGCGTGCTGCTCCGTGCCGCATGGTCTGGCGCCTCGTGCTGCGCCTGGGAAGGTGTGGGATGCGACGGTGCAAGCGGCCGCGTCACGACGTTGTCGCTCCCCGGGCGCGGCCTCGTGGGCCCCATCCAAGGAGCATCCTTGATCGGCCTTGCGTGGCTGAAGTCGCTCAACCTTGCCAACAACAGACTGGTCGGCACCATTCCGTCGTGGATTGGTGAACTTGACCACCTTCGCCACTTGGACCTCTCACATAACTTATTGGTTGGCGAGGTACCCAAGAGTTTGATGACACGGCTCAGGGGCATCACCACCGCGAGTCATTCACTAGGTATGGATTTCACTGACGCGCCATTGCATGTGAAGCTGAACCGAAGAACGCTCGGCGAACAACCAAATGTAATAACTGGGACTAACAACCATGTCAGATCTGGGATCAGCAATGTTGTTTCTGGGAACGACAACACTGTCATATCTGGGAATGACAACGTCGTGTCTGGGAAACACAACACTCTCGTAACTGGAAATGACAATGTCGTATCCGGGGGCCACAATACTGTATCAGGGAACAACAACGTCGTATCCGGGAGCAACCATGTTGTATATGGGAACAACAAAGTCGTGACAGGAGGTTAATGACCAGTCAGTGGATTGTTTCCATCTTTCTTAACGGAGCTTGTCCAAGTTCAGTCACTTGGTGGTTCCGATTGTGTTATGTAAACTCATGGATATAGCATCCTTGAATACTTTAAATAAAACTTCCCTTAAGTATCTTACATATATACATGCTGACCTAAATATGAACGGCGGCTCATAGCTGATATAGATCAAGTGTGTTTTCTTATGTACAAATTTGCATCATGGATGTCTACATGTGGTAATTATTTCATTGTTTTCTATTCTCTGTCATGTGTGATGATTTATTAGCTCGACTGGGCCGTGGGTTCACATGCTGAATTATAGCTGCTTAGTGTCAATGTTACATGCATCAATGTCAAATGTCTGGATGAACAGAGCAGAGATTAGTAAAAATAACTTTGTACCATCCATCTGACTTGATCTAATGAATCAGGTCCCTCAATACTTGTGTATAGTGGAACGGGCACAATATTTTTTCGGCCAAGAGAAAAATCTCGCAGAACTCAGACCATCGATGCGCTCGAGAAGAAAATTTGTTAGGTAGTGCAAGAGGTTCTGCCAACATTTTTCCACGTAAAACGCGAGGAGACGCATCCTCTCAACTCAACATCCAAGCAATTTGGACCATTCGATTGTCTTTATTTGACGGTTTAGATTAATTGTAAGCAACACAGTTTGCTCTTTTATTACTAGTTTAGATTTAGATAACGCTCAAAACCAATAGATCACATATAGTTTTCATGTGCTTCAAACTTCGAATGCCCGAAGAACTCTCTAAGTGAAAATTCAGCGACCGCGCCGGTTGCTTGACAAAAAAAGGGTATTTTGAACTTGATTTTTATTTGGGAAGTGAACTTCAGGCACAAAAGAAAATACTAAGACATATCTAGATTTTCACGGACAAATAGTTCAGGTTATTGTATGACGTCTAGTTTTCAGACGTGTCAAACTTAAAATCTACCAAAACACAGAGCATTATAACTCTAGTTTTCAGACGTGTCAAACTTAAAATCTACCAAAACACATGGCATTATAACTCTGTAGCAAAGGACATTAAAATTCAGGAAAGAATTTATTGAAGAATAAAAAAATTAATTTTACACTTTTACTCCCTCCATATCACAATATAAGATGTTTTACCATTTTCTAGACAAAACGTATCCAGACATGTTTTAGTGTATAGATTCATATGCATCTTATATTAAAACATATCTAGATTCGTTTTGTATAGGAAATGGTAAAATATCTTACATTTTGATACAGAGGGAGTACTATTTATCAGCTAGCTGATTATTCATTCTGCCATCAGCCAAATCACCTGCCGTCGATCTCATTCCCATCCCGATCCTAAGAGCGCTCCTTTAAGCCTCTTTCCACCCCACCCCTCCTTTTCCCCTATTAACTCGTATGTCACCGGGATCGAAATTTGTATTGAATCGTACACGAGCTATCAATGCCGTGATGTTTTTTCATTGGCGTTCTACATTGATTCTGTTAGCTATGTGACGAAGCTGCCGCGTCCTCCTGGAGAGGCATCCCGATCATAACAATTTTTTTTTCGCGAAAACGCAAAAGCTTTGCGTTTCATTGCATTGATAGAAAGAATAGTTTTACACGCTCAAGAAAGAGCAGACACCACCCATTGACACAACCCAGTAGAGTATAACGGCTACACCTCGCAGCGAACAATGAGCGTAGCATGCACTCCACACTCGGCTAGACCGAGGAGAGCCACCACCGACATCGGAACTACGAAACAAAAAAGCTTGTCCTAAACTGAGCAACATCGCCACGTCTCGACCGACGCAGATACCTCCGAGGACAGACAACTCCACCCGAATTTCCCTTGTTGATGCACCATCCACTCTTGATGCCTAAGAGGTAGCAAATAGATGGCGGGACTTGGTCGGTCCCGAGAGAGGCATCTCCTTGGACTCACCGGCGACAGCGTGCATTGTGCCTCTGAACCCTCGACCTTGGACAACAGCGAACGCCGGAGGAAATAAACAAGGACCTCACGCGGTGTCTCCAAACTCAATGCTCCCAACGGAGGGACGACGCCGATGACGTCGCCATACTGCCGATTCACCGAATCTAGCCTTTCACCCGGAGATCTCGATCCAACAAGGAAAGGGCGGGGGAGGTACCGTCACACCTCGACGACGCCTCCAAGGAAGGGAATAGCGTCCACGGGCGCCAGCACCGCCGGCACCGACCGAAGACGGGCAAGACTTTCGTCCGTTGTGACCAACCTCCCACCCTACCTTGCGGATTGGACTTGCCGTCCTTGTCTTACACACCGCCGCCGCCGCAGCTCCCCACCATTGTAGTCAAATATCGTGGCGAAGGAGGCATGGCCATCATCCGAGCGGCGCAGCCTCCTACCATCTACATACGCCGGCCGAAGTCGCCGCGACGAACAAGCAACCAGGGCGCGCCAAGGCGCAACCTTTCTTCCACCCTCCCCGCACATGGATAAGAGCAAGCAACGCCGAGACTCGAGGTCGTCGTGCCACTGCATCGGGAAGATGATGAGCACTGCAACTTGCCACCGATGGTGGCACAGCTGCCCCGCCGCAAAGGGCCTCGAGCGTCCTCGGCAGCCACCGCCGACCAGAGTGGTGGAGTGGCGGGAGGACGAGGATGCCGCTGTGTGCAGCAGGATGGGGTGGGGTTGGAGGAGTCGGGCACGACAACCGTCGCCGTGGAAGGCACAGACCGGCCAGCAAGCGTCGTTGCAGGGGCGCCTCCGGCCGAGCGTCGTCAGGCCAGGGCCACCCACGCCGCACCCGAGCCGGCCGCAGCACGTGCGTGTTGGCCGAGGCCCGCCAGGCCCATCCGGAGCCCAGATTGGAGCCACGCGCCATGATAGCGCATCAGTGCAGCACGCCGGGCCACTCCCCACGCCACAGCAACCCGCCCACCCCCTCCATGGCTCTCCCGCATCCTAGGCGCCGTCGCCGGCGGCCTCCCGAGCTGCGCTAGCACCTCCATCCAAGACACAACCTACCGCTGCGAGGAAGGTTGAAGAAAACACGCCCCGCCGCCACCTTCCCTGGGGCGCGCCACAGCTTTGCCGGCGGCCCCTCCGGCGACGGCGACGCGGGGGGAGGAGGGTGGGAGGCCTGGAGGCCGGCGGCTAGGGTTTCCCCGTGTCGCCAGAGGAGGGCGACGTGGGGGTGGCTCGTTTTCGTTCCTTGGATAGTTACATGACGGGATCTGCTGTCTGGTTACCGGTTGGGGCGTCGTGTGCTCTGCCTCTTAAGTAGCTGCTGCGACTGTGAATACTTCTAGCTCAGACGCTTATGTTCATCAGTAGCATGGGTTTGTAGGCATAGGTTTAATGTCCCACTGACCATGGTAGTTGGAGCTGCTGTGTTTTTTTTTGCTGACATGCTTAAGCTCCATCTGTATTTTATAGTTTGTTTGAATTTAGTCCTTTTCTCAATTTTTGACTGAATAGACACTTGTAATTGTCAGTAAACATCTCATGCCTTTTCATGTTTGTCCTTGTAAGTTTCTAGAGTCTTCATTGTAGTGATGGGTTCTTTAATTCAGTGACACCTGATTTTTGTTTTGTTTTGATAGAAGTAATTTCTCCATTTTTTGTTTCTTGTGTGTGAATTATAAGGAGAATGAGATTGTTTTTTATAGTATCATGTGTCTGAAATTTGCGTATGCAGTAGTGTGTGCGGTAGAAAAAATAAGTCAAAAATATAGAGGCTGCTTTAGGTGTATATATAAATACCAAAAATATATGGTTCTTAGCTTCATTTTTTTGTTTGCAGCGTAGTGCGCTCGCATGGTCATTGGGGTGACGTGTTTGACCACGCGTCATCTAATGCTGATGATTATGATGGGGAGTCTTCATCCAGTGATTTTGTATGTGGCCACTCATTTTTTAAGTTGTATCTTTACCTTGTGTCTTTCTACTGCTTACCATTAGGAGTCTGATTTTAATTAGTTTTAAGTTTTGATATCTCATCAATGGGAAGATTGTATTGTTACTCATTATTTTAGTTTTTCTGTTTTGTCTTTTGCATCCTCCGGTGCGTACTTTGCAGGGTATTGGTATTCGCATGAGGAAGAGTGATTTAGATGATGAACTGTTCGATTTTTTTAGCAGACAAGTACGGTTTTTGTTGTTATAGATTTTTTTTCGTGACACTTGACGTTGATTCGGCATGCAATCTTTATAAATGGCTAAGACAAATAGTTCCAGCGTTGTAATAACCAAAATCATTGCAACATGTAGCTTGCACAAATAAAAAAATGTATTTGGAAATCAAAATAATTAAAATTCAGAAAATAATTAAAAGTTGTAAAATTAATAACTTTTAATTGGTAATTTACAAAATTCTGAATAATATATAAAAATCTTCATAAATAAATCCTAATGTTTGTAAACTTTTCAAACATTTTTGAATAACTTCAAATTTGACCATTATTTGATTTTTTCTTTAAATCATTTAAATTTGGGAAATTAGTAGAAATATTTGTAATCATGAAATTGTTTAGTTGAAAAATAAATTTAGTTGCCTAATAATTTAGTTGCTTAATAATTTATAGTTGCTTAATTTCTTAATAATTTATGGTTGCTTAATAATTTAGTTTCTTAATTGTGCTTATTTTAGAAATATTCACTAGAGAGAAATATTCAATTTAGTATCTTGTGAGGAAGAAGCTTGTTACAAGAATGAAGATGGACCGGTTATTGAAAATATGTAGCTGTAAAATACAATAATCAAACATTATTTGTGATAAGTCACTGATGAGGGAGTGGATGAAGAACCCGTATCCCACGCGCTATCAGGAGATAGGCTAGAATGATGCTCATAAGAACTCTTGTTAGTATATGTAGGACGAGGGTTGTTCATGCTTACATAAGATGAAGATTTCCCGCAACCGCTTGGATCAAATATTCCAACTTTAAAATGAGAGTCTCAATGGAGATTAGGAAGAATATACTAGAGAAGGTACAAGATTTTTGAAGCACCCAAACCGTAGAACAATCGTTCTACGGTAATTTTCATTTATATACAATAAATTACAAAAGGAACGCTCTAAAAACGTCCATCCAATGCCAGTATTCTCTAACATAGATGAAAATTAACCCCCACCTAGAACTGAATCAATCCAATTAACAAGAGATATCTTGTTAAGAGGTTTACACCTGTGTGTAAGAATGTTAAGGTCGTTTCTAAGTTGGATTTTCCAAAACAGATAATTATGCAACTGATTATCGAAGATCTTGGCATTTCTCATCTTCCAAATATTCCAGCAGCCCACAATAAAAATCTTCATAGCAATTTCATTAGGTAGAGTCGCACAGATGAGGAGGCATTCATCAAAAACACAGATACCTCTATTCTTCTCTTGAAGGATCTTCCAGATTCTCATCCAGATTCTCATCACAAAGAACACATGAATACCTCGGGATATGGAAGTTCTTCCTAGCCAGGAGATTTCTAGTGTTCAATCTGTCATAGAGAAGTAACCAGAAGAAGATTTTATATCGAAGAATATTGACTCATCTCCAGATGTTTTGGAACACACAATGAGAAGTAGGACCAGCTATCATCAAATCATAAGCTCTTTTAGAAGAAAATTGCTTATGGACTCTGAGAAACCAAACATCCTGATGCGAAGTGATGTTTAAATCTTGGATATCATGACAAATGGTTTCAAACTGATTAAAAGCTTCCACGAACAATGGAAGATGAAAGTGTTCAGAGTAGTCCTGAGCAGAGAAGAACTCTTTGACAGATATCTCCTTATTTCTTCAGAAAGAGAAAAGCTCTGGGAATTTGACATGAAAATACTGATCTTCCATAGGTCCATCCAGAACAGAACAGATTCCCCGGATCCAACTTGACAAACTGCCATATCTTTAAATAATGGGACTAATTTCAGCATACTCTTCCACCAAAAAGATCCCACAGGTCTGTCGTTCACAGAATTGTCCATATAATATTTCTCCTTAATGAGTTTGATCCACATTGTTAAAGAATTTATGGATGTGCTTCAGCAGCAAAGCTCTATTCTAGATAAAGATGTTCATAACACCTAGGCCACCTTGATTCTTAGGTTTACAAACTTTCTCCCAAGCTATGAGAGAAGCACCTTTGTCCTCCATACCATTCTTTCTCCAAAGGCACAATCTGAGCAGTTTATTAATTTGCTAAATAACCGAGTCTTGAACCAGGAGAGTGCTTAGGTAGAAAATAGGTAGACTAGAAAAAACTGATCTGATCAGGACCATCTTCTCACCATAAGACAGAAGAGATGTACAACCAGCAAATCTGTTACTAATTCTAGTCAAAATAGGCATCATATCCAAAACCCGCTGTTTACAAATGGAGATAGGCATGCCAAGATAGGTGAAAGGGAAGGATCCTTCAGATCAGCCAAATGCATGCAACATGATATTCACTCTGTCCTGCTGAAGATTAATAGGAATCAAGCTCGATTTAGAATAATTCACTCTCAATCCAGTGAATGCACCAAAGTGATTAAGTAGGCTTTTGGCATGCAAAAGTAGTTGAGGGCATGCCTGCATAATGAGAATGGTGTCATCAGCATACTAACAATAGGAAAATCTGGACATGCTTGTGACCAAATGGGAGGGTGGACCAACTGGTTATGCATAGCCTCATTGAAAATGTCTTGAAGCAAGTCAGCAGCCAAGACAAAAATCAAAGAGGATAGAGGATCACCCTGTCTGACTCCTCTTTTACATCTAAATTGCTTGCCAGGAATCCCATTCAGCAGAACAGAGTTATAAATCAGCTCAATCCATCTCAACCATCTAGGAGCAAAACCCTTAGCAACCAGAATCTCATGAATGGTTTTGTGCTCCAACATATCAAATGCTTTCTCGAAGTCTAGCTTCAGAATAATATCTTCCATATTAGAACTTCTACATAGATGAATATATTCATAAACCCAAGGCTGACAGTCTTGAATGGATTTGACTTTGAGGAAACCATATTGATTAACATGAATCAATGAAGACATTTTGGTTTGTAATCTGTTAGCAAGTAGCTTGGTGATGATTTTGAGGGAGAAGTTTAACAGAGAGATTGGTCTAAAATCTGATGGAGTGGATGGACAATCCTTCTTGGGAATCAGAGTGATGAAGGAAGAATTGATGCTCTGTATGGTAACATTCCCATGATAAAAATCATCAATCAACTTATAAAAATCCTTAGCTATAATGGGCCAAAAACTTTTGATGAAATTTGTATTAAATCCACTAGGTCCAGGTGTTTTATCCATAGGAAGCTCTTGAACCACCTTATCAATTTCATCCTTAGAAAATGGGATCTCCAAATCCTCCAACCCCTCAGCCTTGCTGATAAGGTTAATCACTCCTAACTCGTCAGAAGTCTCAGATGTAGTACCCATCCTCTGTTTAAAAGGTCTAGAGAAAATAGCAGCTTTAATTGAATGCTCAATATGCTCAACACCTTGTTCATCCATGATGGATGCAATGAAGTTCCTTCTATACTTGATGGTAGCTTTCACATGGAAAAACTTGGAGTTCTCCTCTCCAAATTTAGCCCATCTAATGGTGGCTCTTTGCTTCCAGTAAGCATTCTGTCTGGCCAGCAGAATAATCATATGGTCCTTAGCAATCTTCTGCCATTAAATTCCCAAATAGAGAGTTCTCTAAATTCTTCAAGATGATCATAAAAACCAATGATATCATTAGTGTTCTTGATGGCAACGGATAGTTGAGATTTATTTCTAGCCCATATCTTGAGTCCCTTGCGAAGCCTTTTAAATTTAGCAGTAATGAGTTTAGCACTGTCAGTCTTCTAAACATCTTGTTCCCAAATATTTTGGACAACATTCTTAAAGTCATAGTGATTCAGCCAAAAATTCTCAAATCTAAAGGTACAAGATCAATGTACTTACTTAGGAAAGCTAGCTGGCTACAAACGACATTCTCTCTTTTAGAAAACGAGCAAGGTGGCACTCGCAAATGGGAGAGTGTCATCTATAATATATTTTACGGTGACTCTGAAAGAAATTAAATAGGATGAACTATTAAATAAATATGCATATATCATATATTTATAAATATGTATTCTTTGTAAGATTATAATGCAAATACCTGAAATTCAGTTCGGAACCTGCACTCGTATGCTCCTCCTGGTATAATAAAAAGCTAAATAAATAGTAAAACTTTTTAAAAACTGATTTTTTTGCTGATGAACGTAGAAAAGTACTCTACATACGTACTAAATTTCGTGCTGAAATAACATTTGTATTGCTCTGCGCAAAAAGACAATCAGTGGCCTAAATGAGATTGAAAAATATTTATTTTAGAGCATTGAATTTGTCTTTTTTGCACAGAGAAGCACACATTTCATTTGTCCACGAAAATTTACGTATTTATAAAACTTATATATCTTCAGCATCAATTGTTTCCATATTTGTTTGAAATGTTTTATCATTTTGTTTTGATTTTTATAAAATATCAGGAGCATATGAGCTCGGGAGCCAAAACATCACTCGGTGCATGTACCATCTATTGATTTTGCTCCCTAGGAGGGTACTATTGGCATTGTTACTTCATGCTTCCCTATGCATTCTTCAAATGTTCCAACAAAACCCATGGGACCTACTACTATTCACCGAGCAGTTAGATTTTTCTAGTTTTTCTCTCTACGAAATCCATATGTCCTTCAAAGAATGATTTTTCTGATAAGCCTGGTTCAATATTAAAGTTGAAATGCATTTTGAAGCGGATCCTTGAATTTTGATTACATTTGTTGGGAATACCAGTGATTTCTTTTCAAGAGTTTCTAAACTCGTGGAAGCCCTTCTTTGTCTTAGTGATTTTTCTAGAACTTGGATTGTAAAATTCTGGAACACATCCTTGTACTTCAAGTTCGCAAATCATATTTGGAACATTGATTGAATATTATTTAAACAAACATCTAATTTTATGGAAGCTTATCCTTTTTTAGCGTATGAATATTCCCATGAATATTTGGATTCCTAGATATATGGTTTTGGAAGTTGGTTTTACATTCTATAAAATAGACAATGATCCGTTAACTTTCATGATTTTTTAAGTCGGGTTATACGTTTTTTAAAGTTGGGTGGTAATAAATATTTTGAAAATTTATCCTCCGTTATAGGAACTTCATGAATTATTTTGAAGTTCAACCTTTTCTTTTAGATTGGGTAACCCATCCAGATTTCAAATACACTTCCGACAAAACTTTTGATCCATTGGAAGTAAACGTGGAGCTTTTGTTTTCCTAGTGACCTCAAGGTACTGTAACCTGTTACTCATAGCTTTATCCATCCGACATCTGTACCAAAAATTTATCTAGACGCGAGAACTTGTGTTTGTTTGGGTTACTATTAGTTTAACACTAAGTGCATGTCGCTTACAAATTTCAGAGTATGTATATATGTGAGTTCAATTATTTTGAGACATTGCCCGGTTTATAAGAACGTCTTGAAACTTTTGGAGGTTTTTAATTGGACATTTGTTAATCTATAACATGTTTCGAACAATATACATCCGACAACCCAATTGAACCATTTGAAAGTAAGTATTTTATTTGGCTAGTAACCTCAAGGTGTATTGCTTTGTCTGTAAAAGCAAATACACTTCCCACAAGCCAATTGATCCATTGGAAAATAAGTACTGGGGTTCTTGTCTAGGGTTTTGGAAAGGGATTGTTCTTCGGTTTTTTGGGAGGGAGAGAATCAGCGGCTTGTCGGGGAAGAAGACTAGCAGCGATCAGATCATGAGAGGGGTCCTGAGGGCGGCGGTAGATCAGAGAGCAACCAACGACGACAACAGCTAGACGAGAGGACAGAAGGCTCTTGATACCATGTTGTGTTTCATAGAGGGTAAGGGGAACGATCGATGCCCTCTCGGGCCGATCCGGTACCTGTTAATAGAGCCTAGGAAAATCCCCTAGGGTGGCGTACAAGGTGAATACATATTGGACTGGAGTACTACTCAGTTCCGACTGGACTTGCAACTAGGAAAAGAATCAGTTGTGACCCTACTTGCAGGTGAAAAAAAATCTCAGTTACAACCCGACTTGCCACTCGGAAAAACTTAGTTGTGACCACGCTTGCAACTGGAAAAATATCTGAGTTGCAACCCGATTTACAACTAGGAAAAAACTCGGTTGAAACTTGACTTGGAACCGGGATAAATAAGTTGCAAGATCACTAAATACGAACATATAATTATAAAAGAAACCAGCTCTAAATAGATATACAGAAAAAACTACAAACAAAAAATACATAGCAAACCACTTTACAAACATGTCTTCAACCTATTTATAACTATGACAATGTTTATGAACCAGAGAAATACTATCTCTAATATTTGATTCATGCCTCAAAAAATATCTCATGTGAATAAAAATATTTCCATAACGCATTTCAAGTATTATATCAAGTAATAGGCAATAAACTATTTATATAAATTATTTTGTTTTGAAAATAATTAGAAGACTGTCGAGACATCGTAGTAGTTTTCATAGACGGGGGTGCCATGAGACTACGGTAGAGACGTGGGGTAACGGGATCGCGTGGTGGACAAAGAGACAGGATTTACCCAGGTTCGGTACGTCGCGACAGTACGACGTTGCTACTCCTGCAATCTCACTAATCAAGGCTAAAGCCTGTGTATAGAATTACAATGTGAGGTTTAGATCTAGCTATTCGCTGAGGATCAACTTCCCGGCGAGTTAGCCTATATCTTCTTCTCTGGTTATCTCATCTCTCGTCCGGCTTTATATAATAGTCGGATTAGGGCTTACAGAATAGGAAACCTAGAAGACTACGGCAACTATAACTTGGAAAGTAAGGAATCCGTCTTCTCCTCCAAGCCAGATCACGTGGGCCGTGATCCGGGTTCATCTAGAATCCGGCTTCTGTGCGTCAGGTTACTGGGCCGCCCAATGGACCATAGCCCACTACCACTCGGGCCACCCTGGTAATCCGGCACTTATGACTACCATCTGATATACCCCTATTTGGTATATATCCGATAGTAGCCCCCAAGAAGGATTAAAACTCTGATTCGCCGTCTTTCGCCAAATGTACTTTGTACGAGAAATATCAATCAGCAGTCTTGATTCTTCTTAGTCTTCTTTTCAAAAGAGATGGTAACGTGAAACTCGGAATCCCGAAAATCCGGCTTTTCTCTCACAATCCTTCGCGGAGAAGGAACTTCCTACGTCAGCCCTTTAATCATGCTGACGTAAGGGACGTTTGAGTTTCACGCGGGAAACCCAGTAACGTATCTCTCACAGATTCTCACGGGAAACGAGGAGATAACCATCATTACCCTGTCGTTTTATTTCCCGGATTTTCCGGCGAGTGACACGCATTGATCATCCAACGGTCGAAATAGCCGTTGGCACGTATCTTGACGGATTTCCGGCTATAAGTAGCCTTCTTCGTCCTCACAGAAATCCTTCCGCTCTCTCGTTTTCCACGCCATTACTGCGCCCAAGCCTTCGATCAAAGAACCCGTTCCGAACGCACACCGCGCCCAAAGCACCACCGGAGACGAACATCGCCGCCACCTAATGGCATCTCCACCGTCCTCTCCCGTTCACTCCGCCGCGCACGCTATCGAGGAGATCATCAACAACCTGGATCCAAGGCTGGGCTCCCCGACGCGCGCCGGCGACGAGCCGGAGAAGACCGCGGAGTCCGCGGCGGACGGAGGTAATCCTTCCGCCGCCGCGAACCTTGCGGGTTCGAGCTCCGCGCCTACTCCGCCGTTTGCTCCTGAGACGGCGGAGGAAAAGGTCACGCTTCTCGGCGACGAGCTCGCCGCGTCGGCCGCCGCTGGAGCGGACGACGAACTAGAGACTGCAGGCAACTGGATTGCCTGCAGCATTCCGCCAGCCCTCCTCCGAATCTGGAAAAGGAGGGGTTGATTCTGAAAGGGAAATGGCGGCTCCCTGAGGACGAGAACGAACCCCTGCCATCCGACGGCGAGCGGGTTCTTCTTTCCTCCCATCTCCTAAGAGGTATGGGATTGCCACCTTCTGCCTTTTTTCTCCAAGTTCTCTCCCACTATAACATCCAACCTCATAACCTGCCTCCCAACTCCATTCTTTATATGGCTGGGTTCCAGGCTCTCTTTGAGGGTTTCTTAGGTTTAGAACCTAGGTTAGACTTCTGGATGTATTGTTTCGGGGTTAAGCGGAACTCTTCGGAGGGCGCACTCCCGACTTGCGGAACCATCTCCTTTACTCTTAGGAGATTTAGGGAAGATTGGTTCCCCAAGATCAAAACATCGGAATCCGTCAAATTTTGGACGGGTTCCTTCTTCTATCATCCTGATGTGCCTTTCCCGAAAAAGGCCATCGGGGTTCCACGTTTCTCGAACACTGCTGCTGTTCCCCAAGAAAATTGGGGAACAGAAGCCGTCCAAGTCCTGCCGCCTGATCTTCTAAGGATCAAGCGGCGCATCGCCAAACTCACTTCCTCTGATCCGCCTCTAACCGGCATGGACACGGTCTTTGCTGGTTGGATAGGCGGATCCAACCGTTAGCTAACCACGGAGGTCGTCTGCTTTGCAACTACACGGGTGCCAACGACCAAATGCGGACAACCAGCAAAGACTGGTCCGCGAGGGATCTTCGATGGCGCGTGAACCAGTTGGTCGCATCACGCGACCAATATGAAGCGAGTCGGCCGATGTATACGGCCGACAATCCGGCTCCCAAGGTATTTTTTCTGTCATTTGGGTGGAGTTTTGTCATTCTTTCTCGGATTTTTCGCTTCTAACTCTGATTTTTCTTTTCGACAGATCGCTGAACTTCCAGGCTCGGAGCTAGCCTCCGAAGCTGAGCTGGATGCATTGCGTACCGCCTCTACAGGTGGGCGCAAGCGCAAGAAGGTTTCCTCTTCTGAGGAAGTTATCGATCTTGACGGAATTCCCGTCGCCACCTCCAGGTTAGAACATCTGGGCTACTTTCTTTTGTCGAAGTTTTCTTTCGTCTTCGGAGTTTTAACTTTTCCGGGTTTTTTGTTTTTAGCCTACCTCCCTCCAACTTAAAGCCGAAGAAGCTGAAGAAACACAAAGTTTTGTCCAGCAGAGGCGCTCAACCTTCTCCCGTCAACGCCCCGGACACACCGTCCACGATGGCGGAAGAGCACGCTACAGCCCCCACCACCAAGCCGCTGGAGCCCAGCCAGCCCATTGTGTCGAACACGGACACGAGGGAAAGGGCGGCTCCAGGGGTGGGAAAATCTTCTCGGACATTCGACGAGGAGATTCCCACCTTCGACAAGGACTTCAAGATCATCAATGACGGCCTAAGTGCAGCCGGAACTCTTTTTGCGGAATATGCGAAAGAGTTCAATGAAAACTTGGCGGGTTTGCAACGAATGAGCCAGGTATGTAACTCTAGCCCCCAAGCATTAAACAAAACGTTTGCTTTTTGCCTTGATGCTTTATGTACATTCTTTTCCTTGCCATGTTCCAGCAAACCGCTGAAGCCATTAACGTGGAAGTTTTCAACAAACTCTCCATCAAGAATAAAGAAGTTAGAAATCTTCTTTCTATTCTTGAGGAGAAAGAGTCGGAGCTGGCATCGTCTTAGCTGGCGTTGTCGGAAACAACATGTAAGCGTTTTTCCTCTGAAGTTTTCGATTCAACCTTTTGTCTAAGTACTTATTCCGGAAGTTTTCTAAACTCGGAATTTTCCTTGCTTTCCAGCTGCTTTGGCTAAGGCCAAGAAAATAGCTGAAGACGCCGGTAATGCCGAGTTTCTCCGAAAGGAGAATTTGGACCTTCACAAGGATCTTGTGAAGGCTCAAAAAGATCTGGAAGCTAGCAATCTGGCCCTTGGAATTTCTCAATCCATGGCTTCCGCACCGGCGGAGAAGGACAAGTCCACCATTCAGGACTTGGAAGCTGCTCTGACCCTGCGCCTGGAGGAAGACTCCGAAATTGACAAACTTGTCGGTAAGTTTTTTTTTCTGTATTTACCATTTTTCCCAATCTTGCTGTGTTTCTCTGATTTTTTACTTAACCTTCTTGGTTGTTTTTGCTGAAAAACAGGAGATAGCCCAGATCTCTCTCGGATTGATAGAATCCGAGCTTTTGGGAAGACCTGGACTTCGGTCAGAGCTGCTTGCATGCAGCAGATCAACAAAATCATTCCCTCAAGGACTGGGGAGTTCTCGGAAGTGGAAAACTTCCGGGTGCCATCATGGAAGTGGCGGAGTCCAGGGAATCCATCCTTCGCTCCGCTGCACGGGGTGGTGCACGCATGGCACTCGGCCTTATGCGTATGCACTACCCTGGTGCAAAGTCTTGGCGCGTGGCGTCCGGTATCCCTCAAGGATACACGGAAACTCAGCGGAATACAATCTTTTATGAAATCAAAGGCCATGCCACCAAGATTGCCTCCATGGTGAATATCTCCATCACTTATCCGGAAGAGGAGGTCCCTGCAGCCCCCGAGGATGATAGCAGAGAAGAAGAGTCGGATGCTTGAAGGGATGCCTTTAACCTGGATGGTGAAAGTAGACAATAGGAGCATTACTGTACTTTTACAATGTAATTCAAATTGTAATGCTTCTATTCCTTTTGTATAAATGAGAACTCCGCCTTTTGCAGTTTTAATTATGAGATTCTTTGCAAGGTTTTCGGATTTTACTATTCCTTTATCTTCTAAGTTCTCTGGCGTATATGGTTTAACTGTCCTTAGTGTTTGAAATGGCTCAATAGCATTATGCAGCGTCATGCCGAGTAACTGGGTATAACCAATCAGTTTAAACTCGGAAACATGGATCATACTAAAGGCATTTTTACTAACTAGCTCCAGTGACCCAACACATAAGCAATCAGATAATGCTTAGAAAAAAATAAGGAATTTTTTGAATGAAACTTGGGCACGCAGGCACAATCCGAGTTTCCTTTAGCCGTTAGCAGGCTGAAATCATTCAGTTTTTAAACGCCGAGCACGCAGGCACAATTCGGGTTAACATTGAGTATTTTGTAAGATCATTGGGAAATAGATAAAAGGTGGAATCATGCTTTGTACTATAATGAACTTGTAAAAACATGGATATCAGAATTCCGACAACTTTATTTCATGATCTCAAAAGATGTTTACATAGAAATTGAACTAAGTATAGAAGGGACATAACTGCTAGATACTCCCAGGCCTTTGCTGTCCACTTGAATTTGTCGGATTTTTTCAGCAACTTGTAGAGTGGTAAGGCTTTATCTCCCAGCCGACTAATAAATCTGTTGACGGCAGCGACGGAATCTGTCAATCTTTGAACATCTTTCACACACGTAGGATTCGAGATGTTCAAGATGGCTTTGATCTTTTCCGGGTTAACTTCTATTCCTCTGTGAGAAACGATGAAACCCAGAAGTTTTCCTGAGGGAACCCCGAATACGCACTTTGATGGATTTAACTTCATCTTGTAAGTGCGCAAGTTTTCGAAAGTTTCTCGCAAATCCTCAAGGAGTGTATCTTTTTCCTTGGACAGCAATATCGTCCACGTAAACATGGACGTTTTTGCCAATCTGACTATGCAAACAACGTTGCATGCAACACTGGTAGGTTGCACCTGCGTTCTTCAGGCCAAATGGCATGGTTACGTAATAGTACGTCCCATATGGGGTTATGAAAGAAGTCTTAATTTGGTCTTCCTTTTCATGCGTATTTGGTGGTACCCGGAGTATGCATCCAAAAAGCATAAAAGCTCAGAGCCTGCAGTGGCATCTATTATTTGATCGATTCGCAGTAACGCGAACCTATCTTTTGGACACAATTTGTTCAAGTCTGTGTAATCTATACACATTCTAAGAGCAGTAGTGTCTTTCTTCGGTACTAATACCGGATTTGCAGACCATTCAGTATGGATTACTTCCTGGATGGAATCTGCCGCTAAAAGCCGGATAATTTCCTTGCCAATAGCCTTCCGTCTTCTTCCGTCAAATCGACGGAGACCTTGTTTGACGGGTTTTGAGCCTGGAATCACCTTGAGTTGGTGCTCAGCAAGTTCCCTGGGTACGCCTGGCATGTCAGCTGGACACCAGGCAAAAATATCCCAGTTCTCACGGAGGAACTTGATGAGCTCGCCTTCCTATTTGTCGGTCATCCCAGTCCCTACGACGACAAATTTTGTCGGATCTTTGGGATCTAGGATTACCTGTCTTGTATTCTCGGACGCCTTGAAGCTGTCTGCTGGCTTCCGGGTTTCTTTTCCTGCCGGCATTTATGTCGGCGATACCTCCTTGGCCAGCTCCTTCAGTTCTTCCTTTGCTATGACTCTCTGAGCGCAAAGGGCGTTTTCTTTTTCCAGCTCGTTTGCCAGCTTGAAGTCACCAGCTATGGTGATTACTCCTCCTTTGGGTCCTGGCATCTTCACCTTGTTATAGATATAACATGATCTTTCCATAAATTTGGCGAAAGCTGGACGTCCGAGTATTGCGTGATACACGCTTTCGAACGGCACTACTTCGAAGGATACTTTTTCCTGACGGAAGTGATCTTTATCTCCGAAAGTGACATCTAGGGAAATTTCTCCTAGGGATCGTGCTTGTCTGCCAGGAATAATGCCATGGAAGCGTATGTTGCTGTAATTGAGCTGGGACTCGGAAATCTTCAGATGCTTTAGCGTATCCAAGTACATTATGTTAATGCTGGATCCTCCGTCCATCAGCACTCTTTTTAGCCTAGTGTTCTGGACGATAGGGCTTACAACAAGAGATTGTGTGTCGGGTTCAGGGATATTCCCGGGATGATCAGACTGATCCCAGGTAATTGGTGTATTGGAGTACTTTAAGAATTTCGGGGTTACCGGAACAACCGCGTTTATTTCTCGAAGCGTTCTTTTGGCCACCTTTGCTGATGGAGTTGCTAAGAATGTCAGCATTGCTTCTCCATCAACTCTCGGAAATTTGGGTTCGCCTTTTCGCTGTTGTTCCTGGATTTTTTCATCAGTGTCCGATTTACTGTCTTCTTTGTCAGCTTCTGGCTTTTGTTTGGGGAATTTCCTCTTGGAACTCTTCCCTTTATTTCCGGATCCTGCACTGCCTTTCATGTGCTTGTTCAGCCGGGCGCGTTTGTATGGGTGGGCTTCCCAAATTGTGAATGGTGGACACAGGGTTCCGATTTAATCCTTTTCCACTCTTCTGGAGTGTAGTTGATTGGATCTGGACTGCGTCCTTTCCACTTACTCCCTTTTTCACTTCCAAAGGCTATGTTGACCTCTTTGGGTTTTGTCGTTGTTTCTGGAGTTCCTTTTTTGTCAGAGCGAGGAGTTTTCTTGGCGAGTATCAGTGCGTCGATATTGCCTCCTCTTGCTCTGATGTCGTCTTCGGCTGCAGCGTGTTCGTTGGCGGTTGTAAGCATAGATCCGAGATCTTTGTGCTGTTTGGAACCAACCATGAATGGTACAAGTCCGGGTTTTAGGCCATTGATGAAAGCATGCATTGCTTGTATGTTAGTTACTCCAGAGCAACTATTCTTCATTGCCGTCCATCTGGAGATGAAATCCACGTATGGTTCATCCTCAAATTGGGTGCAACGGTTCAGCTGGTTGATGCTGTTCGGGCGCTTGTACGTTCCCCGGAAGTGCTGAGTAAATACTCGAGCCATATCATCCCAACTGTCAACAATTCTTGATGGTAATCCATTGATCCAATCTCTGGCTCCGTCCAGTAACATTAGGGGAAGAAACTTGACCGCTTCCAGGTCTATCCCATTGTTGATCTGGACGGCTGTATAGTAGTCTGAGAGCCAGGTATCCGGGTTTGTGCTGCCGGTGTATTTCTGGTACGTTGGACCGACCTTGGCAAAGCCAGAATGCAGGGTTATCCTTCGGATCCTGTCAGTGAAACACTTAGGTCCAAAGTATAGATCATCCTTTTCTGCTCTATCAATGTGTGCAGAATATCTTCCGGCTGAATGGACAGAAGGGGATCTGCTCCTTTCTTTTCCATTGTTGCGCGGACGCGCTTTTCCGGGATTGTTTCTATCTCTTCCGTGATCACGCCCTTTTGGATTAGGCGGAGTTCTGCTCCTGTGCCTTTCTTTATCCTTAGGAGGTGTCCGGGATCTCTCACGTCTGTGAGGCGTATCATATCTTCCAGCTTTTTCAGCTGGGTTCCTCGGAGGAGGCATTATTTTGCCGTCATTCCGGTATTTTTCTTCCCGATCGTGGGGTTTGAGTCCATCTTTCGGGGGATGGGATCCGGTTCGGGACGCTTCATCCATATTGTCGGGGTTTTTCTTGTCTTTTCTCGGATCCTCTTTTTTATCCTTTGAATTTTCCGAATCTCCAGGTTCTTCCGGTCCAGGTGCTCCAGCGGCGCAAGTAGCTGTTTTACATAGGGCGGAGTTATCATGCAGCCTTCCTGATCGCTCTTGGCCCCGCTGCTGTTGTTGCAATGCTTTTCCTAGGAACGCATACACCCCTTGAAGTTTTTCACCGTTGGAGTACATGTCATTGTTGAGGATGGCGAACGCTGCTTCCGCGTTTTCTGCTGCGGTTTTGTATATTGGTTCGCCTCTGGCATCTTTGCCGTTTACCTGCTTTTGCCAAGATGGGTTGTGGAACCTTTCTTTTGGCGGCAGTACTTCCGGTCTTACGATTCCGGGTAACCTTGTAGGTTTTAAGGCAGATCTATTCTTTCTCTCGTACTCCTCTATTTCTTCCTTCATGACCTTGATGTCATCTTGGGTTTTTTGGAGGTGTTCACGAGATCTGAGTAGATGTTGCTGTTGCCGTTGGAAAGCTCGTCTCCTGGCTTCCAGCATCTCAGGGGGTTCGTTTAGTCCCACTGGCGTTTGCAACAGATCCTGTTCTTCTTGTTCTGTCATTGGCATAACAAGGATTTCCTTGTTTTTCTTCTCCGTAGGCTTTGTTCCGCTAGCATCTCCTATTTCCAGGTTTTCATCAGCTACATCAGCCAATTTTTTCTTCCGGAGTTTGTATTGGAGCTTTTTGGCGGTTTTATGCTTTTTCTTGGAAGAGGGAGGCTTTTTGACAGGCTCATCTTCTGTCAATTCCTTGACATTAGGAAATACCGGAGAAGTTTCTCCGTCTTCTCTCTCTTCTTCTGGCGGAGGGGTTTTAGGGCTTTCCTCGCTGCCGACATCCGTGACTTCAGCCGGTTTTGCCATTAGCACTTCATGGAATCCCTCTTGAAGAGATTTTACCTTTCTTTCGAAGGTATCCTCATCCTCATCTTCGGAATCGAAATTATCCGATCCGGTTTTAGACTCTAATCTCGCCTCAATGGCGGCTAGCACTGAATCAGCTTCCGAGTTCATCGTCATATTGACGGATGTCGGATCTTCCACCTCTGTGATGGGTGTGTTGTTATCTGCCTCTTGCACGGGATTTCCGTCATCCGTGTCTTCGGCGACTTCGGATTGCACCATGCCGATAAAGTGTGTATCACTTTTTGGTCGGCGATCTGAGCAGAATACGGTATCATAGTTATCTTCGACTGGGTAAAGGGCGGGTGGGAAATATTTGCTTCCACCGCAAAACCCCATTGCTTCTGCCGTTAGTCCGATAAATATGTTAGCAGATCCGATCGGTAACACGCAGGCACTTACCAGGTGGTTTTGCGCCGGTATGTAGGATCCGTTGTCGAGGAAGCGTCCGACGTCGTCGTCGAACTCCAGGCTTCCGACAGTGATTGATCTTCCGATTTCGCCGAGTATCCCAGATCGGAACTTCACGCCTGACGTCGTTTGCCCCACGGTGGGCGCCAACTGTCGAGACATCGTAGTAGTTTTCATAGACGGGGGTGCCATGAGACTACGGTAGAGACGTGGGGTAACGGGATCGCGTGGTGGACAAAGACACATGATTTACCCAGGTTCGGTACGTCGCGACAGTACGACGTTCCTACTCCTGCAATCTCACTAATCAAGGCTAAAGCCTGTGTATAGAATTACAATGTGAGGTTTAGATCTAGCTATTCGCTGAGGATCAACTTCCCGGCGAGTTAGCCTATATCTTCTTCTCTGGTTATCTCATCTCTCGTCCGGCTTTATATAATAGCCGGATTAGGGCTTACAGAATAGAAAACCTAGAAGACTACGGCAACTATAACTTGGAAAATAAGGAATCCGTCTTCTCCTCCAAGCCAGATCACGTGGGCCGTGATCCGGGTTCTTCTAGAATCCGGCTTCTGTGCGTCAGGTTACTGGGCCGCCCAATGGACCATAGCCCACTACCACTCGGGCCACCCTGGTAATCCAGCACTTATGACTACCATCTGATATACCCCTATTTGGTATATATCCGACAAAGACCTTCAAAACAAAAATTTACATTTGAGACCACCTCTCTTAATTTTATTAAATCCTAATTCCATTTAATTATTATTTTCTATTTTAAAATGATTATTAGTACTATTAATGATTTATCCCTAATTTCAAAAAGCAAAATTTGAAATGTGTTGGCAACAACACATTTAAGTTCATATTTAAAAAATATTTATTTTACAAAAAGGTAGAAACTTGTTTGAGGCCATTTGGTGTTTCCAAATAAAAGATATAAATTATTTAAGAAATTAAACATGAAATAGAAAATGAAAAGACTCGGAACAAAAAAAAAACAGAATGGGCCGAGCCCACTTCATTCCCTCTCTTTCTCTCTCCCGTGCGCAGCGCAAAACCCAGCAAGCAACCCAATTGGCCGGCCAAGCTTTTATTTTATTAAACAGAGGTATAAAAAGCTTGACACTCCTCCCATCCATCTTGCACAAATCATGGTTAACCGAATCCTCGGGTGCCTGCCAACAATCACATACCGTGGAGCATTGTCTATATTTTAAGAGAGGTGTATGCGAATGTCAACGAATAGTAAACAGAAAATGCAGTACGTCACAAGCCAACTAGACTTAGAGGCTCCCATATGAAGTACGTATCTAGGTAGAAAGTCATCCCCTCTTTCTCTTTTGTTTACACAATTATACTTTGACTGATAAATCCGGGGGGAAAATAGTGAAGAGAATTTGTTTCTATTAATTTGGGGCTGGGCACCCCGCTGTCAGCTCTTCTATCAATTGGATAAGCGGATGAAGCCACTACTCCATGGTGTGAAATCCAATCAACAAGTGAGATAAAAATTCTCTATTTACGTCCTCATGAGCAAAACCAGGAACACAAAACATGAGTAATTTTAATAGTTTTAAAGGTAGCACATGAGCAATTTACTTATAGTGGCGGTCAATTACCACATGTAGGTAGGTATGGTAGACACAATGGGAAAATGTTGGTTTTTTGGGAGTTGGATACACAAGTAGAGCTCATAGTCAGTACATGTGGAGGCTAGCAAAAGACTGGGAGCGACAAATCAAGAGAGCACAATAGCCATAATCATGCATAGCGACATAACCATCATTAATCAAAGCATAAGTGGTACCACAAGTTCAAAAACTAAATGATCATGGAGGCTATAAGTGACTGGTTCATAGTCATAAACATGGTGTGAGCATACGCCAAGTCAACCAAATAAAACATTCAAAGGAGAATACCACAAATTTATGATAAAATATGACAAGAACAACTCATGATTCTTTCAATGGCACATTAAACACTCAGATATTTGAGGCTAATCATGCTAATCAATAACCACAAGGCTTTAGAACTAAAATAACATCTAACATTATATGAAAAATTCTAGCCACAGTCTATACAAGTTTCTACTTGCACCGTTACAAATTCTACCTCAAGCAGCAGTTTCTTTTCCCAACACGCACCATACAAGACACGTTTTAACAAAACTCTATACATGC
Organism: Alopecurus myosuroides; assembly: GCA_028641055.1. NCBI lineage: Eukaryota > Viridiplantae > Streptophyta > Magnoliopsida > Poales > Poaceae > Alopecurus > Alopecurus myosuroides. Next base: position 514,885,286 of record CM054058.1, on the reverse strand, counting down.
TACAGCAAGAAAACATGAGAGTACTCACAAAACACTACTAAAACTAACAACTCTGAATAAGAGATACAATAAAAACAAGAGCTAAATAGGAATTTTTGAAGTAGCTTGAACAAAAACTAAGAATACTATCATAGCAAGTATTCAAACGAAAAAGAGGAGCGTGTCTCTCTCCCAAACAAGGATTCTAGGTCGAATGATATTATTTTAGCAAGGAAAACAAAGAAAAATAAAAGAAAACAAAATAAAAACAAACAGACGCTCCAAGTAAACATCATATGATGTGACCGAATAAAAATACAGTTTCACGAGAAGTGACCTGATAGATAGTTGATGAAGAAGGGGATGCCTTGCGCATCCCCAAGATTAGATGCTTGAGTCTTCTATAAACATGCTTGGATGAACCACGGGGGCATCCCCAAGCTTTGACCTTGCACTCTTCTTGATCACATATATCACCTCTTCTCTTGACTCTTGAAAACTTCCTTCACACCACACTTAAAGAGGGTTAGTGCAACAATCAAAAATAAAAAAATCCATTGGTTCTATATGGCGCAAGTTCTATTGATACTTTTAAACATTTTCTAGAGCCATTGATGTTTCGTGAAACAAAAGAAATCCACTTAACATCGGAAAAGAGCAAATGCAAGAAAAATGACAGAATCTGTCAAAACCAGAACAGTCTGTAAAGACAAAAAAAATTGGGGCACTTACGTTGCTCAGATCGTCAAACTTAAAGAATGAAAAGGTTGCGGAATTAGCTGAGGGATAAGCACAAAAGATTTCAGGTCATTCCGATTTTTCTGTGAATTATACATTTTTTTTTACGGTGAATAGCAGAAATCTGTTTCCTGTGCAGAAATCCGAAAACCAACTCCAACACTCGTCAGAAACCTTAATTGGCACTAATAAAACATTAAAAGAAAGATACAAAGGAGTTACTACATAATTATACAATCCCTTTACTAAAAGAAAATAGAGAAAAACAAAGCAAAAATAAAACCATGGGTTATCTCCCAAGAAGTGCTTTTCTTTAACGCCTTTTTGATAGACCCAGAAAATTGGAATCAAGTATTTTCAAGTGAAGAAGCATCCAAATTTCACTTTTTTCGAATAATGGAATCAAAATCCAACTTCATTCTCTTTCTACGAAAGTGTTCCATACCTTTCTTGCGTGGGAACTGAAATTTAATATTCCCATCTTTCATATCACCAACAGTTCTAAGAAAAGGTCTTCCCAAAATAATTGGACAACAAGCATTGCATTCCATATTCAAGACAACAAAATCAACAGGACACAATTATTATTAGCCATGATAATAAAATCATCAACTCTACCCAAAGTTTTCTTTCTAACATTATCAATAAGACGAACATACAAATAACAAGGTTCAAATGGTGGTAAATCAAGAATATCATAGAGTTTCTTGGGCATAACAGGGATACTAGCACCAAGATCACATAGAGCATTGCAATCAAAATTATTCACTTTTATTTTAATAATGGGTTCCCAACCATCATCTAGCTTCCGGGATAGAGGCTTCACATCTTAATTCATCCTCTCTAATTTGCATGAGAGCATTTGTAATATGTTTTGTGAAAGCCATATTCATAGCACTAGCATTAGGACAACTAGAAAGATTTTGTAAGAAATTAATCACTTTAGTTATGTTGCAATCATCAAAGTCAAGATCATTTTTAGCAAAGGTAATGGGACCATTGTTTCCCATGTTTCAAAAATTTCAGCACTATTATCATGAGCATTTTTAGCAGTTTCAGGCAATTTTGCATTTTTAATAGCAGAAGTGGGAGTGTTTTCAACAACAGTTACTTTACCATTGATAGTAGAAGGTTTTCTAGTATGATAAGCTTTAGTTTTACTAGGTGGTAATGGTGCAAACATTAGCTATATTATTCTTTCTAGCTATTTCATCTTCTTTTTTCCATCTAGAATGCAATTCAGCTAACATCCTAACATTGTCATAAATTCGAATTTGGATAGCATTCAATGTTTTACTTTCTTTAACATCATGAGGCATAATATTTAGTTTAAGAAAATCAACATCAAGATCAAAGCTATCAACTTTAGAAGCAAGAACATCAATTTTGCCAAAATTTTCCTCAACAGATTTATTAAATACAGTTTATGTACTAATTAAATTCTTAAGCATGTTCTCAAGATCAGAGGGTACACTTTTGTTTCCGTTAATTAAATTATATGTTGCTCAAAGGCAATCATTTTTCTACTGCAACTTAATACAAAGAGATTTGCTGGATAGCTTTCTTGAAGTAGACTAATAGATATGGATGCATACTGGATAGCGGTCCGCATACTTTGATGTAATGCTTAAATAATTAGAACCCGTGAACTATATATATTTTCATAATAGAATTGCTATGGCCTCATGTGTGACGCCCCGAGATCGGGCACTATGCAGATTTCAGCATTCCCGCCAAAATCCACATAATAACCGATTACAGGTTGCCACTTGTGATAACATTACAATAGTTCACGAATATTCCACAATTACAACAGAAACAGATAGATACAAGATGACTCAGACGAGCCAGGGATACAACTGATACAATACGAAGATCCAAATAACAGCGGAAGAAACAACATAGCGTCCGGCTACGGACAAGATCCAACTTGGACTAAGAGTCCTGAAGATAACCGAAGGCGTCCAATCCCTGCCCAGGCCAAGCCGGAGGGATTCCCAAGCTAACGTCGTCAGACTTCAAACCCGTTGACTGCAATATTGAATATGCAGCCACGAAAAAGATTCGTGGGTCAGTACGGTTAAGTACTGGCAAGTGGATAAACCATACTCACAAGATACCGGCGTAGCCAGTCATCACAAGATACAAATACTTTGGGACCAACGGAAAGGAAGGGGTTATTGCAAATAAGCGACAGCGTGCTGCACTAACCAACTACAGAGATTCTATCACTTCCGACTAACAGAAAGGAGATAAGATCGAGTGTTGTAACCAACTGAAAGATAACTTCAAACAAACCCATCCTGGATCTCGCCCCTTATCCGAAGAAGCAATCCGAGGATAACTCACACAGTTGGATTAATGATGGTTCAGATTATTGTGTCAATAAGCCTATTACTAGTCAAGTTGTTAATCATTGGGTGTAAGATTGTTAATCATTAGGTTTAAGTTGTCCTGAGTACTTGTTAGCCAGTACTTTCACCAAGTAATCCATAACCGCGGAAAACACGGCTTCTCGAGAAGATTATCCCTGCAGGGTTGCACCAATTTGGCCGTACACGCAAGAATATCCCGCCAGACGGGGATCAAACCCACCAAGCGAGGTACTCTACACAACTCAACTCTTCTTCGCATCAAGCCCAAAGCACCTTGGCGCACGGCTACTCGAGCCCAGAAGAAAATGGACCCTCATAGCACTCTAAGAACGTGTCCTCCTATATGCCGACTACGAAAGTTCCACCCGGGATCCAAGGGCTCGCAAGATCATGCATGCAGCAAATGGAAAGCCCGAACTAAATGAGGCGATTTGGACGAGATGCGAATCGAATCAAATTGAGGGGGGCGCCCATACTCGCTTCCCACATGCGGGTAGTGCGCTCATCATGGATCAGTAGACAAGACCCTTTTCCTATTAGGGTCGACACTAGCAGGCCTCAAAACCACAAGGGCCTCCTGCCGGTGCCTTATCATCAAATTTATTATTGATAATAACAGTAGCATGATTGATTGATTAAACATCGAGCCCCCAGAACATAAAGAAGTAATAACAGGAAGTAACGGGTAACAGACTCGAGCAAAACAACCTAAGCATGCTAGTAAGACACGGGCACAAGCAATGGTTATAGGTGTGGAGGTGAGGCAATATCAGGGTTAAAGGATTCATGTGATAGGTTCGTAACAGAAACAACAACTACTAAGGCTAGCAGAAAAGAACAACGGAAAGTATCGGTAACAAGTGATGAAAGGCAGCCATTTGGCAGCAAGTGAGTATACTTGCCTGAGATCCCGCAAGGTAGCAGAACTTGTCGTTGCTCACATCATCTCAACGTCCTATCCGGGAAGAAGCAATGAACCTCGAACAAACACCGGATGCAACAATTACTACTACGGCAAAAGATCCAGCATGATCTAGATATGGATGCATGACAAGTTAAAGATGCATCAGAATAAACTAGTTGATATGATAAACAGGTTTAAATGGACTCATATGCAATTTGAGTTGCATATGAAAAGCCCATGAATTATGGTTGAAACAATTGTTTTCCAACTAATCAACAGGTGAAGGTGGATTAGCATGATGCATGGATGAGGAAAACAACAAAATAACAACAATAGAACCAATTGAAATAAGGTTTAACAAGTTTGGAAATTATTGGTTAAGTGTGGAAAGTTTGGTTACTTAAACATGTCACACAAGCAATTGTTGTTTTAATCAAGTTAAAGTGTTCAAAACAAATAACAAATTTTATATTTGAAAAGAACATCAAATTTTTAGTTGGATTACATGTTTCAAATATTGAAATTGGAATTAGGATAATTTAATTATGAATTAAACAATATTAAACAAGTTTTAATTGAATTTAAAACAAGTTTGAATATTATTTGAATTTTATTTATTCAAAACATAATTTCAAACTCACATTTGAAAAGTTCACACTTTGATGGTTTGAAAACATATTTTGCATGTTCAAAAATATTTTATATTGAGCAAGGTATGATTTTATCAAATTTAAATGAATTAAACAAATATTAAATTATTTAGGCAATTTAAATTATTCAAACCATGAAACAAAATTTATATTTGAAAAGGTTATTCAAAATGGTATGGAAAACATATTTTATTTGCCTTATTTGGAATTAGTATGAATTGTTGCAAATTACAATTGAATTATTTGAATTCAAATTTGAATTGCATTTTGAAAATTCAAAACAGAAAACAAATTTTATATTTGGAAAGAACATCTAATTTGGGACATAAAACATATTTAAAAAGTTAAATTGGAGTTGGGATGAATTTCTTATGCAATTTACAATATTTAGTGTAATTCTGCCATTTTTTTATGAACCAGGGACTTAGGAAAATTTGCAGGGGCTAGAAATAGTTGATAAGGGCCTATTGGTGATTTCTGACAAGTGCGGTGACCAAACAAATAGCAGAAAAAAAGTTTGGGTTTTTTGGTGGGCAGGGGGGATCGAACCCCCCACCTCCTGCTTGCGCTGGGTGCTGGTAATCAGATGGGCTGCTGCTGTTTGTTTGTAACAGAAGGGGTGCGGGGGGGGGGGGGGGTTAAGCTGTGGTTCCGCGCGGTTTTCTGAATCTGAAAGATGCAGTCTTTCTGCTTCAGGTTGTGACAGAACAGAGGATAAAAGGATGGATCGTGGCGTCGCGAGGGATGGATCCCAGGCTCCACAGCCTGACCACGACTAGGTGCTACCACTAGGCTAGCACCCGATCGGTGATGCACATCGGGAAGGATCAACCAGTTACTGTCCCAGCGCGAGCTGAGGTTCTGACGAACGGAAACACTGGAACAGAGAAAAACGGACGGCGACCAGGGGGGTGATTCGGCGAGCTAGAGGGATTACCAGACGATGATGCCTTCGGTGGTCTTGGTGATGAAGGGGTCCTCGTTCCATTCCAGGGGACAGAGGTTCCTCGAGGTGGCCGTGGCGAGCCCACAGCGTCCAACTTCTGACGGCGATGGGAGACAGTGGTGGCGACGGGGCGGTGACCGTCGGGAAGAAGGGCATGGCGTAGGCGCCTCCGTGCGTGATGGCGCCGATCCCTGGACGTGGTGGTACCGCACGTTGAGGCGCAGCTACTGGTAACGGTTGCTTACCTTGGGGTAGGGTAGATGTGAGGGGACGTCGACGGCCGCCGGACGGGGAGCTGCAGAGACATGCTCGGGTGACCTTGCCCGCGAGCAGACAGGGGATTAGAGATGAACCAGAATTGGTACATCGAAGGAGTAGCTCGAGCATACCTTCGAGGACAGGGCCGAAAGGCTAGAGTTTGACGGGGTCGGTGGCGAGCTGCACCAGGCTCTGTCCTCGATCGGTAGACACCGAAAGAAAAATCAGGGAGGCGAGGAGGGTATGGCGGCGGCGGAAGGAGATGGGAAGAGGGAGATGGAGTGGGTAGGGCTAGCCTAGGGCACGCAGGAGGGAGGGCTTTATGGAGGCAGCGAGCTCGTGGTGGTGATCGATGGAGAGCAACGTGGGAGGATCCTGGCCATGCCGTACAGGAAGACAGCGACAGGAGGGAGAACAGAGAGAGAGGGGCTGTGGGCTTGGGAAAAGAAGGGAGATGGGCTGTGGGAGAAGGAAAAGAAAGGAGTGGCCTGCCTCTCTCCCTTTGCTCTCTTTTTTTCCCTTTTGAATTTTTTTTGTAAAGGAATGAAAGGGAGAGAGAGAAAGGATTTGGGGGTTTTGGGGTGGTTTATTTCATTAAATATTTTTATTACTTTTTCAAAACAGGAAATGAAAGCAATGTTAGCATTATTTTCACAAGGTGGAAATTTTAATTGAATTAAAGTTGTTAGTTGAACTTTTCAAATAGAGTTTGGGATTTTTATTTAATAAATAATTTCTATTAAGTTGCAAAACAAAAAGCAAAGCAAAGGTTAGTTAATGATTTCAAAATTGGAAATATTAGTTTGATGTTTAAGTGGTTAGTGGAATTTCAAATAATGTTTGATTTGGGAAATTTTGGAAATAAGCAAATTCCATTTAATAAGTCCAAACCATTATGCAAACATTATTGAAAAATTTGTTTTGCAAGAATTTAATTTTTAAACCTCAATTTGGTTCATATCAACTATGATTTTATTTGAAATTTAATTTGCCATTAGGGTTTTTAATAACAGGGAAAGTTTATTAACAGGCAATTTGATTAAAGCAATTTCAAACTATTGAAAAACAAATGAGTGGTTTAGTTTGCAAGTTTGAAATTGGAAATTTGAACATGTGGGAAAGTTTTAATTGTGTTTGAATTTTGAGTTGTTTTGAAAAACAGAATGCAATTCTCATGTGATGCATATGATGCAAGCAAAAAGAAAACAAACACTTCCTATTAGGGTAACACCCCAGGTGTTACAGACGACACCACTAACAAGGGATTGCGCCCTCGCAATCCACCTGCTAACCCGGGAGGGAAAAGAAGTTCGACTATCGATTCTTCGTGCTTCCAGTTGATCTCCTCGACACCACTAACAAGGGCTTCTCGACACCACTAACAAGGGATTCTTGCTCGGAGTGATGACGATATTCTTCCACCAGGAACCTTCCGATGATCGAACCTATTAGGTTAAAGGCTCAGAAAACGTCCACCCACGTAGGATCCTAACACTTTGAAAGATAGACAAGGGGGGAGACTCCAAAACAAATAAGATGGGAGGGGAAATAGAATAGGGGTAAGGAGAAAACAAGAATCCTATCGAGATGTTTTTCCAAAATAGTTTAGCAGAAATAGGTTTTTGACATTCTAGAAACAACGACCGTTAGCTAGGTTATCCTACAGGCTTTGCGGACCCGTTGCTTCGATAACCATTCGTATCGAAACAATCTCGGGAATCGGAACCAAGGCTCCGATACCATTTGTGACGCCCCGAGATCGGGCACTATGCAGATTTCAGCATTCCCGCCAAAATCCACATAATAACCGATTACAGGTTGCCACTTGTGATAACATTACAATAGTTCACGAATATTCCACAATTACAACAGAAACAGATAGATACAAGATGACTCAGACGAGCCAGGGATACAACTGATACAATACAAAGATCCAAATAACAGCGGAAGAAACAACATAGCGTCCGGCTACGGACAAGATCCAACTTGGACTAAGAGTCCTGAAGATAACCGAAGGCGTCCAATCCCTGCCCAGGCCAAGCCGGAGGGATTCCCAAGCTAACGTCGTCAGACTTCAAACCTGTTGACTGCAATATTGAATATGCAGCCACGAAAAAGATTCGTGGGTCAGTACGGTTAAGTACTGGCAAGTGGATAAACCATACTCACAAGATACCGGCGTAGCCAGTCATCACAAGATACAAATACTTTGGGACCAACGGAAAGGAAGGGGTTATTGCAAATAAGCGACAGCGTGCTGCACTAACCAACTACAGAGATTCTATCACTTCCGACTAACAGAAAGGAGATAAGATCGAGTGTTGTAACCAACTGAAAGATAACTTCAAACAAACCCATCCTGGATCTCGCCCCTTATCCGAAGAAGCAATCCGAGGATAACTCACACAGTTGGATTAATGATGGTTCAGATTATTGTGTCAATAAGCCTATTACTAGTCAAGTTGTTAATCATTGGGTGTAAGATTGTTAATCATTAGGTTTAAGTTGTCCTGAGTACTTGTTAGCCAGTACTTTCACCAAGTAATCCATAACCGCGGAAAACACGGCTTCTCGAGAAGATTATCCCTGCAGGGTTGCACCAATTTGGCCGTACACGCAAGAATATCCCGCCAGACGGGGATCAAACCCACCAAGCGAGGTACTCTACACAACTCAACTCTTCTTCGCATCAAGCCCAAAGCACCTTGGCGCACGGCTACTCGAGCCCAGAAGAAAATGGACCCTCATAGCACTCTAAGAACGTGTCCTCCTATATGCCGACTACGAAAGTTCCACCCGGGATCCAAGGGCTCGCAAGATCATGCATGCAGCAAATGGAAAGCCCGAACTAAATGAGGCGATTTGGACGAGATGCGAATCGAATCAAATTGAGGGGGGCGCCCATACTCGCTTCCCACATGCGGGTAGTGCGCTCATCATGGATCAGTAGACAAGACCCTTTTCCTATTAGGGTCGACACTAGCAGGCCTCAAAACCACAAGGGCCTCCTGCCGGTGCCTTATCATCAAATTTATTATTGATAATAACAGTAGCATGATTGATTGATTAAACATCGAGCCCCCAGAACATAAAGAAGTAATAACAGGAAGTAACGGGTAACAGACTCGAGCAAAACAACCTAAGCATGCTAGTAAGACACGGGCACAAGCAATGGTTATAGGTGTGGAGGTGAGGCAATATCAGGGTTAAAGGATTCATGTGATAGGTTCGTAACAGAAACAACTACTACTAAGGCTAGCAGAAAAGAACAACGGAAAGTATCGGTAACAAGTGATGAAAGGCAGCCATTTGGCAGCAAGTGAGTATACTTGCCTGAGATCCCGCAAGGTAGCAGAACTTGTCGTTGCTCACATCATCTCAACGTCCTATCCGGGAAGAAGCAATGAACCTCGAACAAACACCGGATGCAACAATTACTACTACGGCAAAAGATCCAGCATGATCTAGATATGGATGCATGACAAGTTAAAGATGCATCAGAATAAACTAGTTGATATGATAAACAGGTTTAAATGGACTCATATGCAATTTGAGTTGCATATGAAAAGCCCATGAATTATGGTTGAAACAATTGTTTTCCAACTAATCAACAAGTGAAGGTGGATTAGCATGATGCATGGATGAGGAAAACAACAAAATAACAACAATAGAACCAATTGAAATAAGGTTTAACAAGATTGGAAATTATTGGTTAAGTGTGGAAAGTTTGGTTACTTAAACATGTCACACAAGCAATTGTTGTTTTCATCAAGTTAAAATGTTCAAAACAAATAACAAATTTTATATTTGAAAAGAACATCAAATTTTTAGTTGGATTACATGTTTCAAATATTGAAATTGGAATTAGGATAATTTAATTATGAATTAAACAATATTAAACAAGTTTTAATTGAATTTAAAACAAGTTTGAATATTATTTGAATTTTATTTATTCAAAACATAATTTCAAACTCACATTTGAAAAGTTCACACTTTGATGGTTTGAAAACATATTTTGCATGTTCAAAAATATTTTATATTGAGCAAGGTATGATTTTATCAAATTTAAATGAATTAAACAAATATTAAATTATTTAGGCAATTTAAATTATTCAAACCATGAAACAAAATTTATATTTGAAAAGGTTATTCAAAATGGTATGGAAAACATATTTTATTTGCCTTATTTGGAATTAGTATGAATTATTTATGAATTGTTGCAAATTACAATTGAATTATTTGAATTCAAATTTGAATTGCATTTTGAAAATTCAAAACAGAAAACAAATTTTATATTTGGAAAGAACATCTAATTTGGGACATAAAACATATTTAGAAAGTTAAATTGGAGTTGGGATGAATTTCTTATGCAATTTACAATATTTAGTGTAATTCTGCCATTTTTTTATGAACCAGGGACTTAGGAAAATTTGCAGGGGCTAGAAATAGTTTATAAGGGCCTATTGGTGATTTCTGACAAGTGCGGTGACCAAACAAATAGCAGAAAAAAAGTTTGGGTTTTTTGGTGGGCAGGGGGGATCGAACCCCCCACCTCCTGCTTGCGCTGGGTGCTGGTAACCAGATGGGCTGTTGCTGTTTGTTTGTAACAGAAGGGGTGCGGGGGGGGGGGGGGGGGGGGGTTAAGCTGTGGTTCCGCGCGGTTTTCTGAATCTGAAAGATGCAGTCTTTCTGCTTCAGGTTGTGACAGAACAGAGGATAAAAGGATGGATCGTGGCGTCGTGAGGGATGGATCCCAGGCTCCACAGCCTGACCACGACTAGGTGCTACCACTAGGCTAGCACCCGATCGGTGATGCACATCGGGAAGGATCAACCAGTTACTGTCCCAGCGCGAGCTGAGGTTCTGACGAACGGAAACACTGGAACAGAGAAAAACGGACGGCGACCAGGGGGGTGATTCGGCGAGCTAGAGGGATTACCGGACGATGATGCCTTCGGTGGTCTTGGTGATGAAGGGGTCCTCGTTCCATTCCCGGGGACAGAGGTTCCTCGAGGTGGCCGTGGCGAGCCCGCAGCGTCCAACTTCTGACGACGACGGGAGACAGTGGTGGCGACGGGGCGGTGACCGTCGGGAAGAAGGGCATGGCGTGGGCGCCTCCGTGCGTGATGGCGCCGATCCCTGGACGTGGTGGTACCGCACGTTGAGGCGCAGCTACTGGTCACGGTTGCTGACCTTGGGGTAGGGTAGATGTGAGGGGACGTCGACGGCCGCCGGACGGGGAGCTGCAGAGACATGCTCGGGTGACCTTGCCCGCGAGCAGACAGGGGATTAGAGATGAACCAGAATTGGTACATCGAAGGAGTAGCTCGAGCATACCTTCGAGGACAGGGCCGAAAGGCTAGAGTTTGACGGGGTCGGTGGCGAGCTGCACCAGGCTCTGTCCTCGATCGGTAGACACCGAAAGAAAAATCAGGGAGGCGAGGAGGGTATGGCGGCGGCGGAAGGAGATGGGAAGAGGGAGATGGAGTGGGTAGGGCTAGCCTAGGGCACGCAGGAGGGAGGGCTTTATGGAGGCAGCGAGCTCGTGGTGGTGATCGATGGAGAGCAACGTGGGAGGATCCTGGCCATGCCGTACAGGAAGACAGCGACAGGAGGGAGAACAGAGAGAGAGGGGCTGTGGGCTTGGGAAAAGAAGGGAGATGGGCTGTGGGAGAAGGAAAAGAAAGGAGTGGCCTGCCTCTCTCCTTTGCTCTCTTTTTTTCCCTTTTGAATTTTTTTTGTAAAGGAATGAAAGGGAGAGAGAGAAAGGATTTGGGGGTTTTGGGGTGGTTTATTTCATTAAATATTTTTATTACTTTTTCAAAACAGGAAATGAAAGCAATGTTAGCATTATTTTCACAAGGTGGAAATTTTAATTGAATTAAAGTTGTTAGTTGAACTTTTCAAATAGAGTTTGGGATTTTTATTTAATAAATAATTTCTATTAAGTTGCAAAACAAAAAGCAAAGCAAAGGTTAGTTAATGATTTCAAAATTGGAAATATTAGTTTGATGTTTAAGTGGTTAGTGGAATTTCAAATAATGTTTGATTTGGGAAATTTTGGAAATAAGCAAATTCCATTTAATAAGTCCAAACCATTATGCAAACATTATTGAAAAATTTGTTTTGCAAGAATTTAATTTTTAAACCTCAATTTGGTTCATATCAACTATGATTTTATTTGAAATTTAATTTGCCATTAGGGTTTTTAATAACAGGGAAAGTTTATTAACAGGCAATTTGATTAAAGCAATTTCAAACTATTGAAAAACAAATGAGTGGTTTAGTTTGCAAGTTTGAAATTGGAAATTTGAACATGTGGGAAAGTTTTAATTGTGTTTGAATTTTGAGTTGTTTTGAAAAACAGAATGCAATTCTCATGTGATGCATATGATGCAAGCAAAAAGAAAACAAACACTTCCTATTAGGGTAACACCCCAGGTGTTACAGACGACACCACTAACAAGGGATTGCGCCCTCGCAATCCACCTGCTAACCCGGGAGGGAAAAGAAGTTCGACTATCGATTCTTCGTGCTTCCAGTTGATCTCCTCGACACCACTAACAAGGGCTTCTCGACACCACTAACAAGGGATTCTTGCTCGGAGTGATGACGATATTCTTCCACCAGGAACCTTCCGATGATCGAACCTATTAGGTTAAAGGCTCAGAAAACGTCCACCCACGTAGGATCCTAACACTTTGAAAGATAGACAAGGGGGGAGACTCCAAAACAAATAAGATGGGAGGGGAAATAGAATAGGGGTAAGGAGAAAACAAGAATCCTATCGAGATGTTTTTCCAAAATAGTTTAGCAGAAATAGGTTTTTGACATTCTAGAAACAACGACCGTTAGCTAGGTTATCCTACAGGCTTTGCGGACCCGTTGCTTCGATAACCATTCGTATCGAAACAATCTCGGGAATCGGAACCAAGGCTCCGATACCATTTGTGACGCCCCGAGATCGGGCACTATGCAGATTTCAGCATTCCCGCCAAAATCCACATAATAACCGATTACAGGTTGCCACTTGTGATAACATTACAATAGTTCACGAATATTCCACAATTACAACAGAAACAGATAGATACAAGATGACTCAGACGAGCCAGGGATACAACTGATACAATACAAAGATCCAAATAACAGCGGAAGAAACAACATAGCGTCCGGCTACGGACAAGATCCAACTTGGACTAAGAGTCCTGAAGATAACCGAAGGCGTCCAATCCCTGCCCAGGCCAAGCCGGAGGGATTCCCAAGCTAACGTCGTCAGACTTCAAACCTGTTGACTGCAATATTGAATATGCAGCCACGAAAAAGATTCGTGGGTCAGTACGGTTAAGTACTGGCAAGTGGATAAACCATACTCACAAGATACCGGCGTAGCCAGTCATCACAAGATACAAATACTTTGGGACCAACGGAAAGGAAGGGGTTATTGCAAATAAGCGACATCGTGCTGCACTAACCAACTACAGAGATTCTATCACTTCCGACTAACAGAAAGGAGATAAGATCGAGTGTTGTAACCAACTGAAAGATAACTTCAAACAAACCCATCCTGGATCTCGCCCCTTATCCGAAGAAGCAATCCGAGGATAACTCACACAGTTGGATTAATGATGGTTCAGATTATTGTGTCAATAAGCCTATTACTAGTCAAGTTGTTAATCATTGGGTGTAAGATTGTTAATCATTAGGTTTAAGTTGTCCTGAGTACTTGTTAGCCAGTACTTTCACCAAGTAATCCATAACCGCGGAAAACACGGCTTCTCGAGAAGATTATCCCTGCAGGGTTGCACCAATTTGGCCGTACACGCAAGAATATCCCGCCAGACGGGGATCAAACCCACCAAGCGAGGTACTCTACACAACTCAACTCTTCTTCGCATCAAGCCCAAAGCACCTTGGCGCACGGCTACTCGAGCCCAGAAGAAAATGGACCCTCATAGCACTCTAAGAACGTGTCCTCCTATATGCCGACTACGAAAGTTCCACCCGGGATCCAAGGGCTCGCAAGATCATGCATGCAGCAAATGGAAAGCCCGAACTAAATGAGGCGATTTGGACGAGATGCGAATCGAATCAAATTGAGGGGGGCGCCCATACTCGCTTCCCACATGCGGGTAGTGCGCTCATCATGGATCAGTAGACAAGACCCTTTTCCTATTAGGGTCGACACTAGCAGGCCTCAAAACCACAAGGGCCTCCTGCCGGTGCCTTATCATCAAATTTATTATTGATAATAACAGTAGCATGATTGATTGATTAAACATCGAGCCCCCAGAACATAAAGAAGTAATAACAGGAAGTAACGGGTAACAGACTCGAGCAAAACAACCTAAGCATGCTAGTAAGACACGGGCACAAGCAATTGTTATAGGTGTGGAGGTGAGGCAATATCAGGGTTAAAGGATTCATGTGATAGGTTCGTAACAGAAACAACTACTACTAAGGCTAGCAGAAAAGAACAACGGAAAGTATCGGTAACAAGTGATGAAAGGCAGCCATTTGGCAGCAAGTGAGTATACTTGCCTGAGATCCCGCAAGGTAGCAGAACTTGTCGTTGCTCACATCATCTCAACGTCCTATCCGGGAAGAAGCAATGAACCTCGAACAAACACCGGATGCAACAATTACTACTACGGCAAAAGATCCAGCATGATCTAGATATGGATGCATGACAAGTTAAAGATGCATCAGAATAAACTAGTTGATATGATAAACAGGTTTAAATGGACTCATATGCAATTTGAGTTGCATATGAAAAGCCCATGAATTATGGTTGAAACAATTGTTTCCCAACTAATCAACAAGTGAAGGTGGATTAGCATGATGCATGGATGAGGAAAACAACAAAATAACAACAATAGAACCAATTGAAATAAGGTTTAACAAGTTTGGAAATTATTGGTTAAGTGTGGAAAGTTTGGTTACTTAAACATGTCACACAAGCAATTGTTGTTTTCATCAAGTTAAAATGTTCAAAACAAATAACAAATTTTATATTTGAAAAGAACATCAAATTTTTAGTTGGATTACATGTTTCAAATATTGAAATTGGAATTAGGATAATTTAATTATGAATTAAACAATATTAAACAAGTTTTAATTGAATTTAAAACAAGTTTGAATATTATTTGAATTTTATTTATTCAAAACATAATTTCAAACTCACATTTGAAAAGTTCACACTTTGATGGTTTGAAAACATATTTTGCATGTTCAAAAATATTTTATATTGAGCAAGGTATGATTTTATCAAATTTAAATGAATTAAACAAATATTAAATTATTTAGGCAATTTAAATTATTCAAACCATGAAACAAAATTTATATTTGAAAAGGTTATTCAAAATGGTATGGAAAACATATTTTATTTGCCTTATTTGGAATTAGTATGAATTATTTATGAATTGTTGCAAATTACAATTGAATTATTTGAATTCAAATTTGAATTGCATTTTGAAAATTCAAAACAGAAAACAAATTTTATATTTGGAAAGAACATCTAATTTGGGACATAAAACATATTTAGAAAGTTAAATTGGAGTTGGGATGAATTTCTTATGCAATTTACAATATTTAGTGTAATTCTGCCATTTTTTTATGAACCAGGGACTTAGGAAAATTTGCAGGGGCTAGAAATAGTTTATAAGGGCCTATTGGTGATTTCTGACAAGTGCGGTGACCAAACAAATAGCAGAAAAAAAGTTTGGGTTTTTTGGTGGGCAGGGGGGATCGAACCCCCCACCTCCTGCTTGCGCTGGGTGCTGGTAACCAGATGGGCTGCTGCTGTTTGTTTGTAACAGAAGGGGTGCGGGGGGGGGGGGGGGGGGGGGGGGGTGGGGGTTAAGCTGTGGTTCCGCGCGGTTTTCTGAATCTGAAAGATGCAGTCTTTCTGCTTCAGGTTGTGACAGAACAGAGGATAAAAGGATGGATCGTGGCGTCGTGAGGGATGGATCCCAGGCTCCACAGCCTGACCACGACTAGGTGCTACCACTAGGCTAGCACCCGATCGGTGATGCACATCGGGAAGGATCAACCAGTTACTGTCCCAGCGCGAGCTGAGGTTCTGACGAACGGAAACACTGGAACAGAGAAAAACGGACGGCGACCAGGGGGGTGATTCGGCGAGCTAGAGGGATTACCGGACGATGATGCCTTCGGTGGTCTTGGTGATGAAGGGATCCTCGTTCCATTCCCGGGGACAGAGGTTCCTCGAGGTGGCCGTGGCGAGCCCGCAGCGTCCAACTTCTGACGACGACGGGAGACAGTGGTGGCGACGGGGCGGTGACCGTCGGGAAGAAGGGCATGGCGTGGGCGCCTCCGTGCGTGATGGCGCCGATCCCTGGACGTGGTGGTACCGCACGTTGAGGCGCAGCTACTGGTCACGGTTGCTGACCTTGGGGTAGGGTAGATGTGAGGGGACGTCGACGGCCGCCGGACGGGGAGCTGCAGAGACATGCTCGGGTGACCTTGCCCGCGAGCAGACAGGGGATTAGAGATGAACCAGAATTGGTACATCGAAGGAGTAGCTCGAGCATACCTTCGAGGACAGGGCCGAAAGGCTAGAGTTTGACGGGGTCGGTGGCGAGCTGCACCAGGCTCTGTCCTCGATCGGTAGACACCGAAAGAAAAATCAGGGAGGCGAGGAGGGTATGGCGGCGGCGGAAGGAGATGGGAAGAGGGAGATGGAGTGGGTAGGGCTAGCCTAGGGCACGCAGGAGGGAGGGCTTTATGGAGGCAGCGAGCTCGTGGTGGTGATCGATGGAGAGCAACGTGGGAGGATCCTGGCCATGCCGTACAGGAAGACAGCGACAGGAGGGAGAACAGAGAGAGAGGGGCTGTGGGCTTGGGAAAAGAAGGGAGATGGGCTGTGGGAGAAGGAAAAGAAAGGAGTGGCCTGCCTCTCTCCTTTGCTCTCTTTTTTTCCCTTTTGAATTTTTTTTGTAAAGGAATGAAAGGGAGAGAGAGAAAGGATTTGGGGGTTTTGGGGTGGTTTATTTCATTAAATATTTTTATTACTTTTTCAAAACAGGAAATGAAAGCAATGTTAGCATTATTTTCACAAGGTGGAAATTTTAATTGAATTAAAGTTGTTAGTTGAACTTTTCAAATAGAGTTTGGGATTTTTATTTAATAAATAATTTCTATTAAGTTGCAAAACAAAAAGCAAAGCAAAGGTTAGTTAATGATTTCAAAATTGGAAATATTAGTTTGATGTTTAAGTGGTTAGTGGAATTTCAAATAATGTTTGATTTGGGAAATTTTGGAAATAAGCAAATTCCATTTAATAAGTCCAAACCATTATGCAAACATTATTGAAAAATTTGTTTTGCAAGAATTTAATTTTTAAACCTCAATTTGGTTCATATCAACTATGATTTTATTTGAAATTTAATTTGCCATTAGGGTTTTTAATAACAGGGAAAGTTTATTAACAGGCAATTTGATTAAAGCAATTTCAAACTATTGAAAAACAAATGAGTGGTTTAGTTTGCAAGTTTGAAATTGGAAATTTGAACATGTGGGAAAGTTTTAATTGTGTTTGAATTTTGAGTTGTTTTGAAAAACAGAATGCAATTCTCATGTGATGCATATGATGCAAGCAAAAAGAAAACAAACACTTCCTATTAGGGTAACACCCCAGGTGTTACAGACGACACCACTAACAAGGGATTGCGCCCTCGCAATCCACCTGCTAACCCGGGAGGGAAAAGAAGTTCGACTATCGATTCTTCGTGCTTCCAGTTGATCTCCTCGACACCACTAACAAGGGCTTCTCGACACCACTAACAAGGGATTCTTGCTCGGAGTGATGACGATATTCTTCCACCAGGAACCTTCCGATGATCGAACCTATTAGGTTAAAGGCTCAGAAAACGTCCACCCACGTAGGATCCTAACACTTTGAAAGATAGACAAGGGGGGAGACTCCAAAACAAATAAGATGGGAGGGGAAATAGAATAGGGGTAAGGAGAAAACAAGAATCCTATCGAGATGTTTTTCCAAAATAGTTTAGCAGAAATAGGTTTTTGACATTCTAGAAACAACGACCGTTAGCTAGGTTATCCTACAGGCTTTGCGGACCCGTTGCTTCGATAACCATTCGTATCGAAACAATCTCGGGAATCGGAACCAAGGCTCCGATACCATTTGTGACGCCCCGAGATCGGGCACTATGCAGATTTCAGCATTCCCGCCAAAATCCACATAATAACCGATTACAGGTTGCCACTTGTGATAACATTACAATAGTTCACGAATATTCCACAATTACAACAGAAACAGATAGATACAAGATGACTCAGACGAGCCAGGGATACAACTGATACAATACAAAGATCCAAATAACAGCGGAAGAAACAACATAGCGTCCGGCTACGGACAAGATCCAACTTGGACTAAGAGTCCTGAAGATAACCGAAGGCGTCCAATCCCTGCCCAGGCCAAGCCGGAGGGATTCCCAAGCTAACGTCGTCAGACTTCAAACCTGTTGACTGCAATATTGAATATGCAGCCACGAAAAAGATTCGTGGGTCAGTACGGTTAAGTACTGGCAAGTGGATAAACCATACTCACAAGATACCGGCGTAGCCAGTCATCACAAGATACAAATACTTTGGGACCAACGGAAAGGAAGGGGTTATTGCAAATAAGCGACAACGTGCTGCACTAACCAACTACAGAGATTCTATCACTTCCGACTAACAGAAAGGAGATAAGATCGAGTGTTGTAACCAACTGAAAGATAACTTCAAACAAACCCATCCTGGATCTCGCCCCTTATCCGAAGAAGCAATCCGAGGATAACTCACACAGTTGGATTAATGATGGTTCAGATTATTGTGTCAATAAGCCTATTACTAGTCAAGTTGTTAATCATTGGGTGTAAGATTGTTAATCATTAGGTTTAAGTTGTCCTGAGTACTTGTTAGCCAGTACTTTCACCAAGTAATCCATAACCGCGGAAAACACGGCTTCTCGAGAAGATTATCCCTGCAGGGTTGCACCAATTTGGCCGTACACGCAAGAATATCCCGCCAGACGGGGATCAAACCCACCAAGCGAGGTACTCTACACAACTCAACTCTTCTTCGCATCAAGCCCAAAGCACCTTGGCGCACGGCTACTCGAGCCCAGAAGAAAATGGACCCTCATAGCACTCTAAGAACGTGTCCTCCTATATGCCGACTACGAAAGTTCCACCCGGGATCCAAGGGCTCGCAAGATCATGCATGCAGCAAATGGAAAGCCCGAACTAAATGAGGCGATTTGGACGAGATGCGAATCGAATCAAATTGAGGGGGGCGCCCATACTCGCTTCCCACATGCGGGTAGTGCGCTCATCATGGATCAGTAGACAAGACCCTTTTCCTATTAGGATCGACACTAGCAGGCCTCAAAACCACAAGGGCCTCCTGCCGGTGCCTTATCATCAAATTTATTATTGATAATAACAGTAGCATGATTGATTGATTAAACATCGAGCCCCCAGAACATAAAGAAGTAATAACAGGAAGTAACGGGTAACAGACTCGAGCAAAACAACCTAAGCATGCTAGTAAGACACGGGCACAAGCAATGGTTATAGGTGTGGAGGTGAGGCAATATCAGGGTTAAAGGATTCATGTGATAGGTTCGTAACAGAAACAACTACTACTAAGGCTAGCAGAAAAGAACAACGGAAAGTATCGGTAACAAGTGATGAAAGGCAGCCATTTGGCAGCAAGTGAGTATACTTGCCTGAGATCCCGCAAGGTAGCAGAACTTGTCGTTGCTCACATCATCTCAACGTCCTATCCGGGAAGAAGCAATGAACCTCGAACAAACACCGGATGCAACAATTACTACTACGGCAAAAGATCCAGCATGATCTAGATATGGATGCATGACAAGTTAAAGATGCATCAGAATAAACTAGTTGATATGATAAACAGGTTTAAATGGACTCATATGCAATTTGAGTTGCATATGAAAAGCCCATGAATTATGGTTGAAACAATTGTTTTCCAACTAATCAACAAGTGAAGGTGGATTAGCATGATGCATGGATGAGGAAAACAACAAAATAACAACAATAGAACCAATTGAAATAAGGTTTAACAAGTTTGGAAATTATTGGTTAAGTGTGGAAAGTTTGGTTACTTAAACATGTCACACAAGCAATTGTTGTTTTCATCAAGTTAAAATGTTCAAAACAAATAACAAATTTTATATTTGAAAAGAACATCAAATTTTTAGTTGGATTACATGTTTCAAATATTGAAATTGGAATTAGGATAATTTAATTATGAATTAAACAATATTAAACAAGTTTTAATTGAATTTAAAACAAGTTTCAATATTATTTGAATTTTATTTATTCAAAACATAATTTCAAACTCACATTTGAAAAGTTCACACTTTGATGGTTTGAAAACATATTTTGCATGTTCAAAAATATTTTATATTGAGCAAGGTATGATTTTATCAAATTTAAATGAATTAAACAAATATTAAATTATTTAGGCAATTTAAATTATTCAAACCATGAAACAAAATTTATATTTGAAAAGGTTCTTCAAAATGGTATGGAAAACATATTTTATTTGCCTTATTTGGAATTAGTATGAATTATTTATGAATTGTTGCAAATTACAATTGAATTATTTGAATTCAAATTTGAATTGCATTTTGAAAATTCAAAACAGAAAACAAATTTTATATTTGGAAAGAACATCTAATTTGGGACATAAAACATATTTAGAAAGTTAAATTGGATTTGGGATGAATTTCTTATGCAATTTACAATATTTAGTGTAATTCTGCCATTTTTTTATGAACCAGGGACTTAGGAAAATTTGCAGGGGCTAGAAATAGTTTATAAGGGCCTATTGGTGATTTCTGACAAGTGCGGTGACCAAACAAATAGCAGAAAAAAAGTTTGGGTTTTTTGGTGGGCAGGGGGGATCGAACCCCCCACCTCCTGCTTGCGCTGGGTGCTGGTAACCAGATGGGCTGCTGCTGTTTGTTTGTAACAGAAGGGGTGCGGGGGGGGGGGGGGGGGGGGGGGGGTTAAGCTGTGGTTCCGCGCGGTTTTCTGAATCTGAAAGATGCAGTCTTTCTGCTTCAGGTTGTGACAGAACAGAGGATAAAAGGATGGATCGTGGCGTCGTGAGGGATGGATCCCAGGCTCCACAGCCTGACCACGACTAGGTGCTACCACTAGGCTAGCACCCGATCGGTGATGCACATCGGGAAGGATCAACCAGTTACTGTCCCAGCGCGAGCTGAGGTTCTGACGAACGGAAACACTGGAACAGAGAAAAACGGACGGCGACCAGGGGGGTGATTCGGCGAGCTAGAGGGATTACCGGACGATGATGCCTTCGGTGGTCTTGGTGATGAAGGGATCCTCGTTCCATTCCCGGGGACAGAGGTTCCTCGAGGTGGCCGTGGCGAGCCCGCAGCGTCCAACTTCTGACGACGACGGGAGACAGTGGTGGCGACGGGGCGGTGACCGTCGGGAAGAAGGGCATGGCGTGGGCGCCTCCGTGCGTGATGGCGCCGATCCCTGGACGTGGTGGTACCGCACGTTGAGGCGCAGCTACTGGTCACGGTTGCTGACCTTGGGGTAGGGTAGATGTGAGGGGACGTCGACGGCCGCCGGACGGGGAGCTGCAGAGACATGCTCGGGTGACCTTGCCCGCGAGCAGACAGGGGATTAGAGATGAACCAGAATTGGTACATCGAAGGAGTAGCTCGAGCATACCTTCGAGGACAGGGCCGAAAGGCTAGAGTTTGACGGGGTCGGTGGCGAGCTGCACCAGGCTCTGTCCTCGATCGGTAGACACCGAAAGAAAAATCAGGGAGGCGAGGAGGGTATGGCGGCGGCGGAAGGAGATGGGAAGAGGGAGATGGAGTGGGTAGGGCTAGCCTAGGGCACGCAGGAGGGAGGGCTTTATGGAGGCAGCGAGCTCGTGGTGGTGATCGATGGAGAGCAACGTGGGAGGATCCTGGCCATGCCGTACAGGAAGACAGCGACAGGAGGGAGAACAGAGAGAGAGGGGCTGTGGGCTTGGGAAAAGAAGGGAGATGGGCTGTGGGAGAAGGAAAAGAAAGGAGTGGCCTGCCTCTCTCCTTTGCTCTCTTTTTTTCCCTTTTGAATTTTTTTTGTAAAGGAATGAAAGGGAGAGAGAGAAAGGATTTGGGGGTTTTGGGGTGGTTTATTTCATTAAATATTTTTATTACTTTTTCAAAACAGGAAATGAAAGCAATGTTAGCATTATTTTCACAAGGTGGAAATTTTAATTGAATTAAAGTTGTTAGTTGAACTTTTCAAATAGAGTTTGGGATTTTTATTTAATAAATAATTTCTATTAAGTTGCAAAACAAAAAGCAAAGCAAAGGTTAGTTAATGATTTCAAAATTGGAAATATTAGTTTGATGTTTAAGTGGTTAGTGGAATTTCAAATAATGTTTGATTTGGGAAATTTTGGAAATAAGAAAATTCCATTTAATAAGTCCAAACCATTATGCAAACATTATTGAAAAATTTGTTTTGCAAGAATTTAATTTTTAAACCTCAATTTGGTTCATATCAACTATGATTTTATTTGAAATTTAATTTGCCATTAGGGTTTTTAATAACAGGGAAAGTTTATTAACAGGCAATTTGATTAAAGCAATTTCAAACTATTGAAAAACAAATGAGTGGTTTAGTTTGCAAGTTTGAAATTGGAAATTTGAACATGTGGGAAAGTTTTAATTGTGTTTGAATTTTGACTTGTTTTGAAAAACAGAATGCAATACTCATGTGATGCATATGATGCAAGCAAAAAGAAAACAAACACTTCCTATTAGGGTAACACCCCAGGTGTTACATCATGATTTGTCAATTGCCGAGCCATAATTTGTTTACCCAACGTCCTTATTGTTCTATGGAGCGAAACCACTAGTGAAACTATTGCCCGGGTCCATTCCTTTAAATTGATTACAACGTTTCTTACTTGCTTTCACCATTTCTTGCTCGTTGTTTCGTTCTTCTTTTAATCTCAATAAACTCGATATGTTTAATCCTTTTGTTCATAGCAATATGGGATGATTGACAACCTTCCTTGAAGTTCGGAGTAAAAGAGAGTTTGTGTTCTATGTGCAGGTACACGATTGTTGAAGCGGCGGACAACAAGAAACCTACTGATTGAGTTTGAAATCCTACTGGATTGATCACAGTGATTCCTTCACTGGTTGCAACAAAAACGATTTGTGAGTAGCATTTTTGAGAGGTGTATATAACCTTGTATGTATCAAGAGAAAAAATAGAAGAATATGCGTGTGATCAATGTAGTAAAAAATATCAAACGAAACAATTTTTGTGTATGAATGTAGCATATGTAGCAATTTTTCCAAATCTGTAAAATTTTGCGACGTGCAGCAAAAACTATTGTAGCACTTTAAACACAGCCAAGTAGCAAATACCAACAACGTATGCAACATATTTCAAATTTGATGTAGCAAAACCCTGAATAGGCATGTCACCATGCGATGCATTTTCAACATGTAGCAAAACACATATTTTCTTGTAACATGTTGAAACATTACGTGCAACATCTGCACAACTCAAATCTCACTGACCCCAAACCATCAACAGTGGAGATTGAAGGCATTCATCGTTCAACGATTCCGGGCTCGCCAATCACGAATCCACTTTCATAAAGGCCGGTCGAAGCCAGATCTGGTAAGCCCCGACGAAATCCCCACGTGGCCGTCTTCTTTACTAGGTCCGGTGTCGTGCGGGGAGCTCGCCGTCTATGACAAGCTCCAGCACAACGTCCATGGCGAGCTCCACAGGAGGAGCAGAGGAAGGCGGGCGGAGGAGCGCGTCAACCACCCACGCAGAGAAACGGCTACTAGCAAAAAGTGGCGACATACAGTGGTCAGTGGAGGAGCTCCACCCGGCCGGTAGAGGCCATGGCACGTCAGGAGCAGAGGGGCACGCTCCGCTCTTTCCCCGTGCACTCTTTCGCGTGTCGTCCTGAACCGGTGCCCGTCGGTTGTAGAATAGCATTTTCCTTTCTCAAATGAGATATTATGAGACCGCGTCTAGTTTTTGATATGTCTCAAATTTCAAATCCGACACATAAAGTCCATCAAAGAATTTATTCAAGAATGAAGAAACGATTTTGAATCGGAAGGTGAGTCCGTGTTGTAGTTGCATCAGAATCCATCGCCAACGTAAATCCCAAGTTTCCTTGGAGCTACGTGATCTCTTCCTATATATGAGCATCAGATGAGCACGACAAGAGATCGAACGAGGCGCCGATGACGACGCCCATGGCCGCCTTTGCAGGAAACCGCGAGATGGTCGGCCTCGACTACGACGAGCAGCACCTCAAGTGCTCCCCGACCCTCCGCTTCTCCGTCGGCGCCGCACAGTTCGCCCCCGACGCCCTGGCGAACGCCCGCCGCCTGATCGACGCCGTGGACTCCGCCGTGGCGGCGCGGGCCGAGGACGTGGAGGCGCTCGAGACCTCCTTCGTCTACAACGCCTTCGGCCTTCCCCGCCCACTTCCAGGACACGTTCGCCTCCCGCGGATACTTGGCCAGGCACGACCACGCAGTCCACATCACGTCCGCGCACCTTGCGCGCTGGCTGCGCTTCGCCGCCAGCCGCGTCACCGGGAGCTTCGTCATCTCGGTGCCTACGGTCCCGCCGCCGCCGCGGATGCTTTCGCCGGAGCTGATCGGGCTGTTTGGCGGAGATGACGGAGACGGCGTCTCGAGAAGAAGCACGTCAGGGGTCGTTCGACGGCACGACGCGGCGGCCGTCCGGGAGATCAGGGAGCTCTACGCCGAGCTGCCCGCGTCGTGGAGGGCGGAGACGGTGAGTTTGACGCTGGGCGACGCCGAGATCACGGTGCCCGGCGCCGGCGCCGGCGCGTTTGGCGCACTGACCGACCTCTTCCTCAGCCACTGCATACTCGACACCGGCGAGGACGCCAACCTGGCCCGCATGCTCTCCTCCTCCTCCTGCCCGCGCCTGCGGCACCTCCGCCTGGAGCAGGTCGCCGGGCTCCACGCCCTCCAGCTCGAGGCAGCCGGCACGCTGGAGGAGCTCCTGCTGGATCACGTCAAGGAACTGTCGGTCCTGAAGATCGGCGCGCCGGGCCTCCGGTCGCTGCACCTGATGAACTGTTCCAACATCTCCGAGGTCTCGGTCTCAGCGCCGGCGCTCGAGACGCTGCGCTGCCTCTACCTGCCGCCGGACACCACGGAGCTCGACGGCGTGGCGAGCATCCGGCGGCTCGAGAAGCTCCTCCTCTGGTCGCACGGGTTCCCGCCGGAGGGCCACCGGGAGTACAGTAACGCGGCCGCGGCGTGGCTGCTGGAGCGGTGCGCAGCGGTGGAAACCCTGGACGTGAGCATCTGGGCGCCGCCGCCGCCAATAGTGAACATCGGCGGCACGGCGGAGCTCATCGGCCTCGTGCCGCGCCTCCCCGCCGTGACCAACTTGAGCATCGATGCGTGGGTCACGGCGGGCCTCGGCCCCGGCCACCGCCTCGGCCACAGCGTCGCCAGGCTCGTAGCCCGTTGCAGCAGCCTCCAGCGCCTCGCCGTCGAATTCTCCAACCAGTACCACGGGCTGTGCGAGGACCCCAACTGCTTCTGTTGCCCACCCGCGCCGGAGATAGAGGTGATGGAGCAGCTCGTGGAAGCCAAGATCGTCGGGTTCCGGCCATTGGAGGATCAGCTTAGCCTGGTGCGGGCGGTGATGGCCAAGGCGCCGGCGCTGGAGAGGATGACGGTGCAGTTCCAGTGGCCGGAGGAGGACGACGGGGAGGGGGCTCTGCCTTGCCACAGAGGCCACTGGGCTCCTTCTGCCGCCAGCCCCTGTGGCGACCCGGTTTACGAGTGGACACCGGCCGCTCCATGATTCTTCAGAATGGCCGCTACAACAAGACAAGATCAATTCTTGATCAGTTTATCATTAGCATGAGAAACTATGCCAATTTATATTACTATTATTATTACCGTGAACATGTTAGCATATGTATTAGTGTTGGGTATATTTTTCGTACGGTGAAATGACATCTACAATCTATTAATTGATTATCCGCAATGCAACTACAATCAGAGTTCAACTCTCATGTCTTTATAACAAGCTAGGGACAAAGATGCACATAACCAACTTTATTTATTGATCAGTTTATATCATTAGAATGAGAAACTATGCTAATTTATTTTTATTATTATTATCGTGAACATGTTAGCATATATATTAGGTTGGCTATATTTTTCACACAACACTACTGGAAAACTGAACGCCGCCGAGTATCCCACAGTTTGCCGAGTGCACAAACACGGGATACTCGGCGTATAGTACTAAAAGCCGAGAAGAACATAAAAACACTCGGCGTACCTAAACAACTCGGCGTATAACAAACTCGCCGAGTAGGCCCTTTCACGCACACTCGGCAAACAAGAAAGACTCGGCACTAACGCCCTCTGCCGTTTGTGCCCTGCCCGCAACACTCGGCAAAGATAAATATATATGTCGGCAACAACGGAGTACGAGATGCATGAAGACTGAGGGCACACGACGAGGACCAAGACGCACGATTAGAAAATGCAAGCAAGCAAGTACATGACATTGGATGCATGCGGGCACACCAGGTTAGGCAAATGATCTGGTGCAGCTATGCAGGGGGCACCCATCCCTGGCAGATGCGCACCAACGTTCAGGAAACTCGTCACCTACGCATTCTTCCTGGCATCAAGGCAGAAGTGGAAACGTTCGGGAAACTTGAACGTCGTGTTTGCAGGTGGAAGCAGTTCTGGCAGTAGTACGTGCAGGGAGGGGGGCTCGTCGTTTCTGCAGTATGGGGGTGCAACGTAAGGGCAGTCTGTTGCCCTGCAGAACCGGCTGTAGAGATCATCTGTATTCTCTGCCGAGGAGAGGAGGAGTCATAGGAGGAGGACATATTATATATCGGGGCATTTTATTTTTCTCATCGTGGATGGCACCTCCAACATATATCCCATCCAAGTGATCCAACCCCAGGAACGACAGATCAACTAGCTAGCTTGCATCATGTGTGATGAGTCCTTTGAAGAAATTAATTACTCCACTAGTAGTTGCAGCAAGCCGGCTTACAATCATATATATATTCAGGCCCAAAATTTAACTACTACTTATATAGTTTAATAAATTTCCATGAGAGCATCTTGCTCTGTGGAGTCAACTAGCTAGGATGATCTGCGGCCAGCAGTTGCGATCCGATTCGATACGATACTCTCCAACCTTGGCACGTGGCCATGGGCAAAAAAAATCTCTAGGCCAATCAAATGCATGCATGAGCCCAAAATAATTAATTAAATAGCCGGCTATAGCCCGGCTATAGCCAGACTATAGCCTTCCGAGAGGGTCGGGGCTACGGCTAGAGCCTTCAGAGGCTATATGGAGAATAGCCGCTAATAGCCCGGCTGTATGAATATAGCCCAGATATAGCCTGTTAGCCCGGCTATATCCCGTCTAGGGGACCAAAAAATTTGGTCCAAAATTTGTCACCTCCGTCAATTTAGGAGACTAAATCAATCACCGTTGGTTGTTGAATTGTTGTTGTGAGGTGTGAGTGCGATCTATAGCGACCTAGTTTCAGAATCGTTGAAATTTATCATGAATAGTTGTTATTTAAACTCCTAATTGTTCGTTCATCTTATATGACTATGTTGTTACGTTATGCATTTTCGAATAATACTATATAAACGATTATATGTTGTCTAAATTTACTATTTTTTCAATATTCTAGCAAAACGGCTATATGGTTATAGCCCGGCTATAGCCCGGCTATAGCCTTTCGTAGCTTCTGAAAACGCCGGGGCTATATGCAATAGCCCGCTATTTTAAACTATGGATTCAATGCATTGTATATTGTTGTCTCTTAAGTTTTTATTAGACATATGATAACGTGCTAAGAGACGGTGCATTGGGATTTGGGACAGGCCTTAGTTTTCTCGAGGCTTTGTTTACCCTTCTTGTATTTGCTGGGTTGTGAAGTTTAGGGTTGGGAAATCCCCTCAAATACTCTTCCCAATAGTATGGGGTAGTGTTTTCAATCTAGACAAAAATGATGTGATTTGTGGGTATTTATGGGGATTATCCCCTCCAAAACCGCAGTGGTTAATAAACTAATGAGGATTTTTAGGAATTCGGTAAAATCCCCTATATTCCTCTACGATAGACTAGAAGTAAACAAGGCTTGAGGTGGTAGCATATTGGCAGAGGGTGCCGCCTGGGGGCGTAGCGGCAGGGCACCACTACATCCTTCCAGCAGGAGCCGTGCATGACGGCATGGCCCGCCAACCGCGTTTCCGGTTCTCAACAGTCGTCGAGTTCGCGTTCTAGCCTGTTTTGCCGCTTGGCAAGCCTACCGCCACAATATTTTTTGTCAATTTTATTGTGAAGTTGTGTATTTTTTGTCATTTCACGTGGCGAGGTAGTCTCTTATGAGAAAACTTCCTACCTAACTAGAAAATTTGAATCACTGGCGTAAACCCCAGCTGGTATACATACAGCCTCTACATTACGGACTCTGAGTCTCTGATGATTCCTACAAGCTCCTCCTCCCACTTGTATGCTTGTTCATCCCAATCAAATGCGGCGAATATGGCTCCGTCGTAGTTTGGACATAACCTCATCTAACCGGGGCTGTACAATGACTGCAGCACGACCATGGCTGACGATATATTGGATCGATTTTCTCTACACACAATAACCTTGAGTAAATTGGTAACTCAACCAGAATTATCCCCGACTATCCCCACAATTCCCCAGCCCGTTGCCTATTTTCCCCTCGTTGCCGATACGCGAGGCAGGGCTCACGTTTTATCCCGATCAAGCGACGAGAGCGAGGAGGCGACACATCCAGTGGCACGGTGGCGAACGATAGAGAGACGTAGCGGCGAGCATGGGGTAGGTCTATCAGGTGAAGCTCATCCCGCCGTCAAGATGCTCGACATCATCGATGTTCTTCTTCAACCCACCAGCGAAGCTCCCTCCCGCCTTCCGGCAACCGGTAATCTACGTCTCTCTCTCTCTTCTATGGATCGAAGAAACATAGGAGGTGAAGGCGGAAGGACGACGGCGGACGATGTAGATGGGTGGTTGTTCGTCTGTGGTTCAGCTAAGTTCTTAGATCTTAGATTTGGAGATAGGATGCATTCTTGCCTACATAGTACGTCTCGATAGTACGTCTTCCGTACGACTCAACAAGATGAAAATAAATAGGAAAAAAGACGATATCTTCTAGATTAGTCTTTCTATGTAGGGCTAACTATTCACCTCGCCTTTCAGCAACCTGAACTAATACCTGTGGAAGGGGAGCCGCCCCCCTCCAATAATGATCTCCCGCATATGTCCCTTCCTACAACAATGGAACCAAATGAACCACATCACACCGTCGACTCCCAAAGTGAATCTACTGAGGTAAAAGGTAATCCATATCAGGACAAGAACCAACTTGTTGAGATCTGTTGCCGCGTTGAAATTGAGTGTTGCCGGCTATGTCATGGTTTGGACTTGGGAGAAATTGGCCGAGAACTACGAGTTGTGAGGTATATCGGTTCTTATTACAGCGAGGCGTGTGAGCAGTCTAGTGAGCGAGATGTCAAAAAATGGGACCCCCACATCACACATCGGATCCTCCACCGTCCGCTTCGGAAAGACTCCCAACAAGTATCTTGAAATAGGCTACCGTTGTGATCACATAGGTCGGAAAATAAGGATAACTTTTTGTTTTAATGCGAGGAAATTAAAGACAAGAAAATTAAAGGAATATTACGTCATGCTTGCTCGGCTCGATTACACTCTACCTCACTAGCTCACTATATATAAAACCTCAACGATTTTCTGATCTTTACCTCGCCACTCATTGTTTAAATCTCATCCAATCGTCGCAGATCGAGCAAAGTCATCTCATCGTCGCCATGACATTCTTGGCCGGCCCATCATCCAGATACCGACTAACTCTTACGTACGTCCTCATATTCTTACATCTCTTCCCTTTGTCGTCCTTTTGTCTTTTCGGATCGGTTTACTTCCATCCGTCGTGGTGATCGATCAATTTTTTTCGAGGGTATGCAATTGCATACAATTTTTTTTTTGGATAATAGAGAATTTAATTACAAGAGTGCTGAGAGCGTCGGTTGCAAACAACGTCTGCTATCGCACACACTACCCTACTCCAACACTCTAAGGGACTACTCTAAGACTATGCCACCTACTCCAGCTCTTGCTTCGACCCGGTGCTTCAATTACTCTATCACTCTGGTCTCCAGCAACTCCTAATTGCAAGATTGCCTGATATTTTGGAACACCCTTGCATTACGTTGTTTCCAAAAACTCCAGCATATCAGGGTGATTTACGAGTCTATCAACTTGCTTTGCTTTCCTCCGATTCTTTCGCGGACTGCTAACCACAAGTTCTCCAAAGTACCCGTTATCGTGGGCATTTTGCATTTGAACTCGAATCCGAGAGGAACACTGCCACAATACCTGCCTCGCGTAAACGCATTGCAGAAGTATATGATCAGTCGCGTCCACTTCCTGCAGGCACAACTTGCAAAGATTCGGTTGATCTTGTAGCCCATGCCTTGACCTCAAGTCTAATGTACACATTCTATATTGCAAGGCTAGCTACATAAAGATTTTGCATTCTATCAGGCCCAACACTTTCAAACTCCATCTGCCCGTGGAAAGTCGAGCATTCTGTAGGTGGCACTGGCTGAGTATTTCCTAAGGGCCGCGGCCGGCCAAACGAATTCATCCTCCAGATTGATGTACTGCATTGCCATTCCCGCACAGATCGGCCCTCCGATGCACATCATCTACCTATTATCCCACAAGGCCTCGTGGACCGTCCTCTTATTAGCCCATCTAGTGCACATCGCAGCCCTTAGAAGCGGGGCTATAACTTGCACTGCCATTCCTGTCAACCATCTATCCTTCCAGAGTAGTGTTTTCTTTCCATCCCCCACTGGGATGCCCTTAGAAGCTGCTAGAGAGTACTTCAACATGGGAAGCCCTTGCCAAGGCCTAGACAGATATGTTCTTCTGAGCCACTCCCATCTCATCCTAAGAGCCAGACCCTGCAGGCCCAAATTCTTCACCCTGAACCCTCCAAAGTAAAGGGGTTTGCAGACGTTGTTCCAAGCCACCATGCATTGTCCTCCTAGCTCATGCACCGATCCTGCCCAGAAAAGTCCTCTCATCCACTTGTCAATCTCCTCCAAAAGCCAAGAAGGGGCTTCCGCAACAAGCAACTGATGCACCAGCCTCGCTGCCACCACAAACTTGACTAAGGTAAGTCCTCCTGCTCTCATTATCATCGCGCTCTGCAAAGCCGGAACATTGTTCAGATTCTGATCCACCAACGGCTGTCATTCGCCCTTTGTTAGAGGTCTCAGAGCCCGTTGAAGGCCCAAGTATTTGATACAGAACCAGGCAATATTGCAATTCAAGTTCTAAGACACCAGAGTTTCCTCTTCCTCCATTCCATGGATTAACGTGGAAGATGTCTTGGCATAGTTGACTCCCAGTCAAGAAGCTTCCCCGAAGATGCGAAGGATATGCTGTGAGGTAGCAAGATCCAGCCGGGTAGGCCTAATGAACATGACCATATCATGTGCATATACGGACATTCGTTGCATCGCTGAACACCCAACAAGGGGCAAGAACAAACCCTCCTCCTCCACCGCTTTGGAAATTACATAGGTGATAGCCTCCATTGCAAGGACGAACAACATGGCTGAAATGGGACCACCTTGCGTCAAACCACGGACATGCAGGATCCTCTTCCTCGGAACTCCATTGACTGATACCTTGGTGTGCTAGCCATGTAAAGCAGGATAGCAATTCTCCTACACCAAGTCCCACTGAACCCCAACTTTGGCAGAACCTCCAACAAGAAAACCCAAGAGAGTGAGTCAAAGGCCCTTGAGATGTCCAATTTTAGCAAAAAAATCCTTCTCTCTCCTGGTGTTTATTTTCCTAGCAACTTGCCTTAGCAAGATGAAGTTGTCATGCAGACTGTGTCCCTTCACAAGGCCGACTGATTGGTGCTCACCAACTCTCTCAACTTCCAATTTAGAGAACTTGGAAAAGCTATGTACTAGACTGATTGGCCTATAATCTCCCGCCTCCAAGGCATCCTGTTTTTGATGATCAAGGTGTTGAGAGCCCTGTTGAGTTCGGCAAATCCCCGAACATCCCCAACAGCTAGTTTTTGAAGAGCTGCCATGAGATCAGCTCTAATAATAGGCCATGCTCTCTGATAGAAAGCTCCAACCAAACCATCTGGCCCAAGGGCCTGATACGTCCAAAACATATCTACTTTCCCGAACAGTTTTGCTATTATTTTACCTCTAATTTATATGATTTTGATAGAACTAACATGGACTAATGCTGTTTTCACCAGAATTGCCCTCGTGTCTTATTTTTGTCGCCAAAAATTGTCGCAAAATTTCTATTTTCTAGAAGACCCATGGAGCCGGAAGGGGAGTCGGAGGTGGCGCACCAGGCCGCCACGCCACACCCCAGCGCGGCAGGGGTGGGACCGCGCCCTCCTATGGCGTGGTTGCCTCGGTGGCCCCCCCGATGCCGCGCTTTCGACTACTTAAGCCTTCTGACTTAAAAACGTCGGGGGGTTCGTCATATTCCACAGAAAAACACTCGAGCGTCGTCGACTCCTCGAAACTCAATTCGGGGATCAGAAATTCCTATTATGGCACCCTGCTGGGACGGGGATTCGTAGGAGATCATCGCCATCGCCATCACCACCACCTCTCCATCAACCGTTTATGATTCCCCCATCCATGTTTGAGTAATCTATGTTGTAGGCTGAGAGGGATTGTAGGGATTGGATGAGATCGTTCATGTAATAATTGCCAGATCATTCATCTATTTATCATTGTTGCAACTTGTTGTGCTTAATTCTTGTCACTAGGTACCGAGTGCCATGATCTCAAATTTGAACATGTTATTGTATTATGAAGATAATTGTGTTTTAGATTATACCAGCAAGTTGTATACACATGTCATTGTCCGGAACTAGAGGCCCCAAAGTGAAAACAATTGGGATAACTGGAGGGAAAGGCTCTGATGTGAGGACTACTTGTGTTCATGAAGTGTTAATACTTTGCTCCGGTAGTTTATTAAAAGGAGTAACTTAATTGTTATTAGTTTCCATTGAGGCCCCGCTGCAACGTGCAGGCAGTGAAAAAGAGGTTGTTCAAGTTTCTCATTGCGAGCACGTACAACTATATACAGAACACATGCATATGTTTATTTTAGTACTTGGATGCTTTATTATTGTTTATCTGCAAGTGCCATGTGTTATGATTATTATATGAACTATCTCATCCATGCAACGCCCGTACACCTGTTATTCTTCCTACGGATCCTGTTGTTTACTGAGATCATTACTATTGTCTACGTTACATTGTTGCTACTGTTACTTGACTACTGGTGTTGTTATATCACTGTTTCTACTGATAAATTGTGTCAAGTAAGTTTACTTTCAGGTGCAGCTGAATGACAGTTCATCTGTCTTTAAGAGCACTTGCAGAAGTAGTAGCTTGAGCTTCTTTAATAAAGTCATCATTATGTTCAATGTAGGTTTCATCAAGATCATCAATAGACTCAGGTGAATTAATAGGTGTACCAACATTTTCAACGGGAATTTAAGTGTTTTCAACTTGTTTAGCTCTAACAATTGTAGCATCTAGGAAAGGACCTAGTGAACCGGTATCATCAAGCACAGTAGAAGCATCATCAAAAGTATAAGAATCATTTTTAGACTCAGCAGAAGTAACAATGTGTGTAGCATGAGGTGGTGTAAGAAGCTTACCCGTTACAAACGGTGAATCAAGAGCAACAGAGGTGTTCAGAGTTGTACCTCTCCTTGTAGTGGATGGTAATATAGAGACTTTTCCATCACGAGTCTTACCCGTGATGAAAGGCTTGCAGCGAACAATATCACGTTAAAGTGAGCAAAAAAATAAAGCTATGTTCCCTGGCAACGGCGCCAGAAAATAGTCTTGATGACCCACAAGTATAGGGGATCGAAACATTCTTCGAGGGAAGTAAAACCCAAATTTATTGATTCGACACAAGGGGAGCCGGAGAATATTTATAAGGCTTAACAACTTAGTTGTCAATTCAGCTGCACCTGAAAGTAGACTTTCTCGTAACAATTTATCAGTGGAAACAGTTTTATAGCAGTGGTCGTAGTAAAATAGTAAAATCAGTAGCAATTGCGGGAAACAACTGGATGAAAATCCTGTAGGCATAGGGAATGGATGAACGGTCGTTGCATGGATAAGATAGTTCATATAATAATCAAAAAATGTGCATTGAAGATAATAATACTAAAGCATCCAAGTTCTAGGCAAACCATAGGCATGTGTTCCAATATTGAAATACGTGCTCGCAGTGAGAAACTTGCACAACATCTTTTGTCCTACCAGCCCGTTTGGAGCGTGGCCTCAAGGGAAACTACTGGTAATTAAGGTGCTGCTTTTAATAAAGCACCGGAGCAAAGCATTAACACCACGTGAACACACGTGATCCTCACATCACAGCCACCCCCTCCGGTTTTCCCAATTTCTGTCACTTTGAGGCCTCGGGTTCTGGACAACAATGTGTGTAAACAACTTGCAGATATGATCAAGAGACATAATTATACTCATGAAGCAATAACATGTTCAGATATGAGATCATGGCACTCGGGCCCTAGTGACAAGAATTAAGCATAACAAGTTGCAACAACGGTAGAAAACACTAACAATGGATACAAGGCACTATGACCTAACAATATGGCATTATTACATGAACGATATCATCCAATCCCTTCCATCCCTCTCAGCCTATAGCAGGAATTACTCACACATGGATGGGGGAATCATGGATGGTTGATGCAGAAGTGGTGGCGGTGACGATGGCGATGATCTCCTTCGAATTCCCGTCCCGACAGGGCGCTAGAACAGGAACTTCTGATCCCCGAATTGAGTTTCGAGGTGTTAGCTACGTTGTGATGTATTTCTCTGAAATATGACGAACCCCCTGATGTTTTAGGGTTACGGGGGATATGTAGTTGAAAGGGGAGCCTGAGGGGGTGCCTGGAGACCCCACACCACCTGGTGGCGCGGCCTAGGGGGGCGCCTAGGGGTGGTGTGGACCCCTCCTTTCCCCCCTCCGGGTCTCCTTCTGGCTCCGGGGGTCTTCGGGTGAAATAAGGTCACTGGGATCTTTTTTGGGCGATTTCCCGAAAGTTGATTTTTCTGCACAAAAACAAGACACCGGGGTAATTCTGCTAAAAACAGCGTTAGTCCGTGTTAGTTGTATCCAAAACTCACAAGTTTAGAGGCAAACAATAGCAAATGTGTTCGTAAAGGAGATACGTTTTCAACATATCAAGCGGCGTGACCCAAGGCCGAGGAATAGGGCCACGCAGAAGCCTCCCCACACCATTGTTGGCACCGGAAGCTCCACTTGACGCCGCGGATGACGAACTTGCAACCGAGCCCGACTCCCTCAATATTGTCGCAGATGTCGAACCGCATCCTCCTGTACCGAACCACTCCCCAAAGACCTGCATCCAGAAGACACAAACACACCTTTGATGTCGTCGATGGCTCGCTTCTTCTCCCAAAACCGCACCGCCGGTGAAGGATACCCAATGTGGTCCCATAACTCCCTCTCGATCTCCTCGTCTGACTTCACCGGTCGTGAGACATCTTCCCGAGAAACCTCGCGGCTCTCCGCAAGAACTGCCTCTCAGCACATCTGCACCGTCCCCTCCGCATCCGACACATCCTCCACGTCTAGCAGGTCGAAGAGAGATCCAGGCCCTAGACCTCGCGGCACCAAGGTAAGTCGCCGGCTCCTAAGATTTGACAGAGGAAATGGCGGTGGTTGGGAAGGTGCGCCCCGATCTCCCACCATCGCTGACGTCTTCGCATATACACCTTGGAAAAATGCTGCTTGATCACTATCCAAGATATAAACAGGGCAAGACCAGGAGACACCATGACCTCCATATCTCTAGGCTTCACTGATAACCACCGAGCGTGGAATATCCCAGCACCTCCATAAGAAAGCTTGATAATAGTGTGAGCTGGAGACGCGTCTTCCCGCCACCACGACTTCATCTTACCAAACTTGGAAACCATCTCACAAAGAAAGTCGTCATTACGTTAATATAGGTGAAGATTCAGAATCATAATCCACCGAATTCTAGTGCGAACCGTTGCTCTGAGATTATCGCCTTCATCATGCCTTGCAAAAGATAGAATGCGGCCTCCAGCAAATGGAACTGCCACAGAATTGACCATGATATCGCGGGCTACTTGATCCGCCATCCTGAATATCCTCACACTGACCGCACTCTCAGCCAAAGAGATGACCTCTAGGTGATGAACATCAGAGATGTGGTTGGCCACCAGCTTCAGAGCATCGTCTATTTCCTCACCAGGTGGCCTTGGCTCCAGTTGAGCAACGGCCCAAGCTTCATGAGGCCGAGGAGGAGCCATGGAGGATGTGATGTACACACAAGCAGGCCTCACTTCACCCGCCCACGGCTCCAAGACATGCATCTCAGTAGGAAGAAACCGTGTAGGATTTGTAGGGAAGATCGCCATTGGAGGTAGATTGGAATCGGGCGAGAGCTGAGGCGATGTTTTTTCGAGGTGATTGGGGAAGAAACATATTCTAGGAAAGGTGGAGGGGGCTCCTCGATTTCTCCTGCTGCCGCTTTAATGTAACATCCCAAGTATGAAAAACCACCCCTAGCATGTTTGAATTCTTGTTTAATTAAAGTTTTGCATCATGTCATCATATTCATTGAATTGTTTGCATTTGTTTTACCTTGTTTTCCATTTGTTTGCTTCTGCTTTACTCTGTTTTCACAATTCAAATTCAAACTTTATTCAAACATTTATTTCATACTTGCTCTGTTACAATCTTTTAAATAAAAAGTCCAAATAATAACACTTCCATTTGTTTCCATGAAATAATAAAAATTTCAACTATTATTTGTTCTTTAATAATCCACTTAATATAAATTGCATTCAATTCAAATTCAAATCACATGTTACAACAGCACCCAATATGGATTTATGAAATTGCCAAAACAATTTAACTCAATTGTTTATAATTAAACAATAGGGTTCCAAATATTTAAATCCTTGTTTTCCACTATCGGGACACGCGGCTTGGTGAGAAATCCGGGTGACGTGGTCGACCCGGATATTCTTTGGTGGCCATCGCGTGGGCCACGGTCGGTGCGGAGAGAGTCGGCCCCTTTGGAGGTGGTACATCAGCGTATCAGGGAGGAGCACGAGCACGTCCGTCGCTACATGTACTTACTCGATACGGAGTATAGCAGCGGTTGTTCGATTATTCGGAGGGTTCCTTACCACGTGAGGTATGACCATGTGAGGGTTCCTTACTTATGGATGCGTAGCACCCGCGACTCAGCACTGAAGGGAATATGCCCGAGAGGCAATAATAAAATGGTTATTATCTTATTCCTTGTTTATGATGAATGTTTATTTCTCATGCTAGAATTGTATTAACCGGAAACGTTGATACATGTGTGCTTAATAAACAAACAATGGTTCCTAGTAAAGCCTCTCTTTTAACTAGCTCGTTGATTAATAGATGATCAAGGTTTCCTGATCATGAACATTGGATGTTATTAATAACGGGGTCATGTCATTAGAAGAATGATGTGATGAACATATACCCAAAGAGAATATAGCAATGCGATCAAGTCATTTAGTTTACATTGTTATATCAAACATACGAAGTAACTTATTCCTTAGACCTTGAGATCATGTCAATCATTGATACCGGAAGAGTGCTTTGATGGCATCAAACATCACACCGTAACAGGGTGACTATAAAGGTGTCGTTGAGTATTCGGAAAGTATTAGTTGAGGATCATGGATCAAGAGTGGGATTTGTCCATCCAAATGACGGAGAGATATACTCTGGGCCCTCTCGGTGATATCACATCGAAACCGCTTGCAAGCACGTGATATGATCACAAGGATGTTATATCACGGGAACGAGAAAAGAGTACTTGTCGGTAACGAGATTGAACAAGGTATGGTTGATACCAATGATCGAATCTCGGACAAGTAAAATATCGCGAGACAAAGGGAATAGTTCACGGCGTTGTTGGTTCACACGATCACGAGAGTCATCGTTGAATATATAGGAGTCATCACGGATCTCCAGATCCCGCTGTTGATTATTGATCGGAGAGGAGTCTCGATCATGTCTATCTTATTCGCGAACCGTAGGGTGACACACTTAAGGTTCGATGACGCGTTTGAGAGGATACGGAATATCGAAGAATATTTTGGACAGCACCGAAATTGTTTCGGGGAAAATTGAAATAGTTCAAGGGGTTTTTCGTCGAATGGTTGTTAATAGAATTAACAAATGATTCGAGGTGCTATATGCAAAAGTTTGTTAATAGAATTAACAAATGCTGAAATAAAGAAATAAAAAGGTTTTATTTATTTATTAAAAGAAAACCTTTGGATTTTCCAAGTGGGAAATAATGGGAAAGTGAGTGGAGGTGAGTGGAGTGTCCACTCACATGATGAGGGAAGAGGTGGGGGCACACCCATGGGCTGGCCGCACCCCCCTTGGGCTGCCTCCCCCCTCTCCTATAAAAGGAGGGTGAGAGCTCTCCCTCCTTCACACACTTGGCCACTTCCCTTTCCCTCCACCCGCTGCTCCATTTCATGGTCTCCGGCTTGGCGAAGCCCTGACCGTGGGATTCTTCACCACCACCACGTCGTCGTGATGCTGGAGTTCCGAGGGATCCTCTACTTCCGCGCCCCGCTGGAACGAGGGAACGGAGGTCGTCATCAACCGTACGTGTGACCGATCACGGATGCACCGCCGGATTGCGGTGCCATCTTCTCGCTATCGGGATCGGTGTGAGTACGACTACGCCAACAACGAGATTTGATCTCGTACCACTTTGAGTCTTCGAGGGTATGTGTTCTCCTTAACCCTCTTGTTGCCCGTTGCACTTCGTCTCATAGATTAGATCTTGGCCTTTCGGGTATCTCTCGCGTAGGAATTTTTTTTTGTTTTCTATGCTACGTTCCCCTTCAGTGGTATCAGAGCCGGATCTATGCGTAGATGTTTTGTACGGGTAGAACACATAGGTGTATGTGGGCGTTGATGATCATGTTATTACCTCCTTGACTATTTTATGATCTTAGTGGCATAGTGGGATGAAGCGGCCCGGACTAACCTTACATGTCCACGTACATGAGACTTGTTCCACAACTGACATGCAACTTGTATTGCATAAGTGGCTTGCGGGTGTCTGTTTCTCCTACTATAGTTAAGATCTAATCTATGAAGGGTTGCTAAAAATATGTTTATCAACGTTGTGGTTGATGTTCGTAGGTATGAACGGTTCTATCCTCGAAAGCCCTAAGCCACGTAAAATATGCAAAAATAAATTAGAAGCGTCTAACTAGTTTTTGCTGGGCATGTGATGTGATATGGTCAATATTACAAATTTGATTATGAGATGATCTATTTTGTAAATTATTGATATACCGTAAGGTATCCATATGGTTGTCTTCTTATTGATGGACAAACAAGTTTGGGGTACCGTGGTACTTGGTACCACGCCGATGGAATGATTGAGATCATACCATAATGCACATGATGGAGATCAAGTGCAAGAAGGACCATATCATATCACGTTATCCTTTCATGTGATGTCTGTGATGTTGATCCTTTTTATGCATCTTGTTTTGCTTAGATAACGTTGGTAGCATTATAAGATGATCCCTCTCACTTAATATCAAGATAATAATGTGTTCTTCCTTAAGTATGCACCGTTAAGAAAGTTCGTCGTTTCGAGACACCACGTGATGATCGGGTGTGACAGACTCAACGTTCACATACAACGGGTGTTTTCAAGCCTAGCATGTACAGACATGGCCTTGAAACACACGCAATACTACGGTTCTACTTGGCGAGCCTAGCATGTACAGACATGGCCTCGGAACACGTAACCGAAAGGTAAAGCATGAGTCATATGGATGATATGATGAACTTGTCGATGTTCGCCTTTGAAACTACATCATCTCACGTGATGATCGGTTTTGGTGTAGTGAATTTGGTTCGTGTAATCACTAAAGACGACTAAGAGGGATGTTGTTTTTGAGTGGGAGTTCATGGTTTAATTTTTGAATTAACTTGAACTTATTTATCATGAACAACAAATCAAAGTGAATTTGCACAAATTGTAGTATTCATTGGCATCCACATAACTACCTACACTTAGATTGTTAATTGAGATATAACTGTTATGATCTGGTAAATACCATTTAAGATTGGTACCGTATTAGTGAAATTTAAAATTGAGTCCTATTGTAGATTTTTGGTATTTCCTACCTAGCTCCATATGGTTAATGATTGATTAATCTAGAGAGCAAATAATTCCTACTTAGAATCCAGAGTCATGGTTGCTTCCGTATTACTTTATCTTCAAAAGAATGTTTTGTTGATCAAGGTGATTTAGGAACTGAAAAGAGTTGTTTTCAGAAACAATCAAGTGAAAGATATATTGATACCTAGAAACTTATTTGTGGCAACATGACTGAGTATAATTTAGCGTGACAATGTTTGCTTATATTATCTGAATATATGCAAATTTAGCGTGACAATGTTTGCTTATATTATCTGAATATATGCAATGATTGAAGACGCTAGGCGTTTGAATATTCCAAGAAGTTGGGCGCTCAAAATTATCCTCTAAATTCCTTCTTTCGAGCTATAGTAGCTTAATCATAAAATTGTTATGAGGGGATGGATTAGAAGTATGGGTAAAGTAGTTTACCTTACTTGGAAATTGCTAAGAGTGGAATCTAGAAGAATGCTATTAATATGGTGATATTAGTAGAACAATCAAACTCAAAGTATGACTCAATGGGTGATAGTATATGACTAACACGCCAAAGAAAATGAGCTAGTAAGACTAGCATTGTTTGATGTTGAATGATTCTTCTATAAAGGAAAGGGAATATTGAAAATAGAATTACAAAAAGATATATGGTAGAAAAAGAAGATAACTGGAAAGTCCAGCTCAGGAGTATATGCTTGATATACAAGTTATAGATGTATTACTAGTTAACAAAGTATTTTTGGGTATTTTGATACCACATTGGTTGGTATGAGTTGTCATACAAAGCAACGCAATGCAAGAAATACAAGGGCCTAAAAGGAACTAGTAATAGATGTGGAATCGATTATGACAAGAACATAAATAAAGTGTTATTGTGTTCATTGTAGTATCGAACCAAACATTCAAGATTTATTTTAAGAACTTAATAAGTTGTTATTTTGTTCTAGTCTTTTGTGAGAACAAATGAGATTGTTCAAACTATGATCA
Organism: Alopecurus myosuroides; assembly: GCA_028641055.1. Classification (NCBI taxonomy): domain Eukaryota; kingdom Viridiplantae; phylum Streptophyta; class Magnoliopsida; order Poales; family Poaceae; genus Alopecurus; species Alopecurus myosuroides. The sequence goes on along the minus strand of CM054058.1, from coordinate 514,843,955 downwards.
TATTCCATAATTGATGGATATGTTAATATATAAATCATGTTGGTAAAGTAAACATCTATAAGACTAAATGCTAAACGTTGCAAGACGTTGAAGAGTTTCACTTAAATTGTGACACCACCATTTTAGTTCATATCGGAAAGTAAAACATGAAGGAACTCCATATTGATGGACTTCCGGAGTCATTTTGTTTTGAGTAAATTGACGCTTGTGAGACCTCTTCCAAAAGATTGACTAGAATTCCGTTCATAGGCCAAAGTAGAATGGACGACTAATTTAGTGGAGATTATACATATTGTATATAGTCCATTATGTGTAGTCATGTATGGTGGATTAATTTTTCCTTCATAAAATTCTGTCGATGATTTAAGTAGATATGTGAGTATATCTATTTAAAGGGAACAGAGTTTGACATTTTGAATTGGTTCAAAAGGTTGTTAATATGAAGTTAAAATGAATGTAACAAGATAATCAAGTATTTATGATTGGATCATAAAGGACAAAGTTTGAGTTACAAGTTTAGCAAAACATCTGAGAAGTTGCAGAATTGTTCTACAACTTATACTTCTCGAATACCCCACATTAGATTGGAGTATTCAAAAGAAAAAATCAAACCCTGTTTGACATGGTAAGATTAATAAAATTGCCATTATAATTTTGTAGTTTATACATTAGTGACAACCGTTTTTCCACTGAAAAGAGCACCATCATGATCCGCTGAAATTGACAACATATAAGATATGGTTTGGGTAGTGACCTGAATTGTCACTTTCTTAAGTTTTGGTATGCATAGCATGTGTAAAATGTTTACAACCAAAATAGGATAAATGTATGTTTATAAGGTTATCCCAAATAAAACATTGGGTATTTCTCCTATCACCGAACCAAAAGACAAATGTTGTTTGTCAGAAAGGGTTGATTTCTCGAGAAAGTAGTTCTTGCGAAACAAGTGAGTGGGAGCACAGTACAAACTCAACGAGGTTAGAGAATCTTCGTTATCATGTCAAGAGTAGCGCAGCACTGGAAGTTGTTCCGGGGTTTACTATTTTGACTAAGTAGAAGACACTACAAATGTTGTAGATACTTCAAATGAGTTTGCGAACTGTACCAGTAAAGTCCAAAAACTTTGTACTTAGAACAACTTGTGGTTTAAGTGTAAAGTGTTGTTTTGACAACAAAAGGACCTGGACCTTATAAAGGAAGCAAATGATGGGCCCTGACTTCGTAAAATTGACTATGAGTCATTATATCCGCCATAGTATCCTTGTATGAATATCAAGTATGTGACTTGGTAGTCCTTTCGATAGGCATGATGCCTAGCGATAGCAAAAGGGTCTATATAGCGACAAAGACATGGATTTTACATCTTATTAAAATTGTACTTATCGAAAAGTTGTTTTCGACGAAGTTCAAAGAGTTAACTACTACAAGATTTTGATCTTCCGTAGTGATGCTTTAGTCTTTGCGGATAGTTCTAGCAAAAGGTTACATATTATGATATGGCAGTTGAATAACAAAACCAACTCTCCTCTCAAGGAAGTTTTATCAAGGATGTGTACTTGACACAGTCTGAGAGTTTTGTAAAATTCAAAAAGGTTGCTAGAAAGGTATGCACACTTCAATGGTTGAAGTGAGCATAACGAAGTTGAAATCTTTACCTTAATGAAGTTATCAAAAGAGTTTGATTCCATCATGAATGATAAAGATGCTTGTAAAGTTACAAGAAATTAAGTGGGAGCGCTATGACATATTTCCAATACTTTATGTAGATGACATATGGTTGATTGGAAAATATGTATTTTAAATTAACACGGTTAAGATTTTCATATTGATGAAAGGCTTAGAAGATATTGGGCTTCGATATCTATAAAATATGGATTGAAACGCCTGATATGATTGAAGCCAAATTACATAGATGAAATATTGAAGTAAGTCAATATAAAAATGATAAGAAGGAGTTCTTGTCACATGGAAAACAATTGAGCAAGATTCAAGTGTTTTGACACATGATGAGCATCATTGAAATTGAGATTTCTAAAGTCATGTTTCCATGCTATGTACACAACCAGATGAGTCCTATGCTATAGAATGTTATAGTAGGATAATTCATATGATGATTAGACAACAGTGGGAGAGATCCTTGTGTCATTTTAGAAATGCTAAGGATATGTTTTCCTATATAGTAATGACAAAATATTAGTTGTAATATGTTACACTAATAGTCTTGTCATTTATTCAAGTAATTTTATCTCAATTAAAATATGTGATGAAGGGTAGCACAATAGGATGGAAGAAAGTTCCATGCTGGATTTGAAAGAGTTTCAAAATTAAAATATTGTGACAGATACTACAACAAAGGCTAAAGTATATCGTTGTGTTAACAACTGATAATAAGCGTATTTTCTGTCAAGGAGTTCTTTATTGAACTTGGTGAATTTCCAAGAATGCTAAAACTTTGAAGCTACATTTTCACAATGTTAGTAACATCAGTTTAAGCTGAGGAATTAAGGTATCACCGGAACTTGGTGAATTTCCAAGAATGCTAACACTATGAAGCTACATTTTCACAATGTTAGTGACATCAGTTTAAGCTGAGGAATTAAGTTTTCACCGATTGACCATATATATACAAAGCCATCTCATTAGAGAATGAGTGATGCGTGTAGACGCAAAGAACATGCAAATACAATAGGACCTGAACAGTTCAGATCTTTTTGATGATGTTTCCCGCATGCGAAGCATGGTAATAACACTGGTACGCCATATGTGTTAAAGTGCTTAGAGACTAGATTATTGACTCTAGTGCAAGTGGGAGACTGAAGGGAATATGCCCGAGAGGCAATAATAAAATGGTTATTATCTTATTCCTTGTTTATGATGAATGTTTATTTCTCATGCTAGAATTGTATTAACCGGAAACGTTGATACATGTGTGCTTAATAAACAAACAATGGTTCCTAGTAAAGCCTCTCTTTTAACTAGCTCGTTGATTAATAGATGATCAAGGTTTCCTGATCATGAACATTGGATGTTATTAATAACGGGGTCATGTCATTAGAAGAATGATGTGATGAACATATACCCAAAGAGAATATAGCAATGCGATCAAGTCATTTAGTTTACATTGTTATATCAAACATACGAAGTAACTTATTCCTTAGACCTTGAGATCATGTCAATCACTGATACCGGAAGAGTGCTTTGATGGCATCAAACATCACACCGTAACAGGGTGACTATAAAGGTGTCGTTGAGTATTCGGAAAGTATTAGTTGAGGATCATGGATCAAGAGTGGGATTTGTCCATCCAAATGACGGAGAGATATACTCTGGGCCCTCTCGGTGATATCACATCGAAACCGCTTGCAAACACGTGATATGATCACAAGGATGTTATATCACGGGAACGAGAAAAGAGTACTTGTCGGTAACGAGATTGAACAAGGTATGGTTGATACCAATGATCGAATCTCGGACAAGTAAAATATCGCGAGACAAAGGGAATAGTTCACGGCGTTGTTGGTTCACACGATCACGAGAGTCATCGTTGAATATATAGGAGTCATCACGGATCTCCAGATCCCGCTGTTGATTATTGATCGGAGAGGAGTCTCGATCATGTCTATCTTATTCGCGAACCGTAGGGTGACACACTTAAGGTTCGATGACGCGTTTGAGAGGATACGGAATATCGAAGAATATTTTGGACAGCACCGAAATTGTTTCGGGGAAAATTGAAATAGTTCAAGGGGTTTTTCGTCGAATGGTTGTTAATAGAATTAACAAATGATTCGAGGTGCTATATGCAAAAGTTTGTTAATAGAATTAACAAATGCTGAAATAAAGAAATAAAAAGGTTTTATTTATTTATTAAAAGAAAACCTTTGGATTTTCCAAGTGGGAAATAATGGGAAAGTGAGTGGAGGTGAGTGGAGTGTCCACTCACATGATGAGGGAAGAGGTGGGGGCACACCCATGGGCTGGCCGCACCCCCCTTGGGCTGCCTCCCCCCTCTCCTATAAAAGGAGGGTGAGAGCTCTCCCTCCTTCACACACTTGGCCACTTCCCTTTCCCTCCACCCGCTGCTCCATTTCATGGTCTCCGGCTTGGCGAATCCCTGACCGTGGGATTCTTCACCACCACCACGTCGTCGTGATGCTGGAGTTCCGAGGGATCCTCTACTTCCGCGCCCCGCTGGAACGAGGGAACGGAGGTCGTCATCAACCGTACGTGTGACCGATCACGGATGCACCGCCGGATTGCGGTGCCATCTTCTCGCTATCGGGATCGGTGTGAGTACGACTACGCCAACAACGAGATTTGATCTCGTACCACTTTGAGTCTTCGAGGGTATGTGTTCTCCTTAACCCTCTTGTTGCCCGTTGCACTTCGTCTCATAGATTAGATCTTGGCCTTTCGGGTATCTCTCGCGTAGGAAATTTTTTTTGTTTTCTATGCTACGTTCCCCTTCAAGCACCCCGCGGCTTAGGACCCGTTCGGGGTTAATTAGTTTGAGAGATGTCATGACTATGTATAAGTGATATTATTTGATCTTGATTTATTAGGGTTAAATAAAATGAACCCGAGTTATGTAACTCTTGGTGTGTATTGACACGTTTAAATATTTCATCAATCTTGCTTTTATAATTGAAATGATGACCATTAGTTATTATCTATAAGCAATTTTGCTGAAATGAATCTGGAACATATAGTTACTCTTTTTTCTAACTTAGGAAATTTTGACTTAGGGAATTTTGTGTATTTTCAGAAAAGTCTGGAGCCAAGAGACAAAGATGCGAAAAACTTGCTCGCGGGTTTAATCCGCGGGCCCGAGGGAGAGACTGATGTGAGCCAGTGGATGAACGACTCCGGTGAGGGAGATCCGGAGCTCACCTAAGGAGACGTCTCTGCTGAGGGAGAAGCCAACGGCTCCGATGAGGGAGAAGCCGACGGCTCCGGTGGAGCCGTACAAATTACAGACACCGGCTCCGAGGTGCATATAGATATGTTAATTAATGAAGCATCCGTTGCCTATGTACATGTATTAACAGTCTTTATATTTTTAGCCATCCGGTTCAAGCATATGAACCGGAAAAAGACTAAACGAGACGCAACAAAGAAGTTGAAAGATATAGAAAGATCAGGGCCAGCCCTGTGGGGGGGGCAGGGTGGGCGGCCGCCCCGGGCCCCCAAAATCCAGGGGCCCCATCCCAGGTACGCTGCAGGCCAATAAGCTAGGTATTGCGCAGCCAGCAGAAACATAAAAGACGATGGGCTAGCTGTACCCTGTAGGGAACACAGCCATGGAAGTAGCAACCAGATCGCATCCCTATGGCAGAGCTGCAGAAGGCAAACGCAAATATCCATCACGACGATTCCCCTGGCTCCTTCGGCTCGGCTATTCCATGGCTGATATCACTCGTCGCGCATCAAGGCGATCCCATCCCCACGTCGTCGCTGCCACGGTTCATCAGTTCTGCAGTCCTCGAGACCCAATTGTTTTATAAATCATAATCCACTAATCTCCAGGCCACCTGCCGCCACGGTAAATTTATTTCACTTATATGTTTGCTTTATGTTAGGTTGAGTGCGATCTGTAAATTTGATCCCAAATTCCTTCTAATATTGATCACCAGTTCGTCCCCTCACAATTTCTATTTCTGGGCCCCCGATCATGAGAATAAGCTAGACTGGTTTGGCTATTTCCTTCCACTGTCAATGTACCACCACACTGCACGCACACGCACATGACCTATTTGACCATCTGAGGTTTTCCCTTACGTGATGCATAGCTAGTACTATTTATTTTCGAGCATAGAGAAGTGATTATTATGGTAAATTGGTAATATCTCTATCGCTTATCACATATTATTAACTGTTCCTATGACTATTGCATAGGGTGGAAGAAGTTTTTCCAAGTTAACATTATTGAAGAACTATTCACAGTCAACAATGGCTCAACCGAATTTTAAGGTAATTTGTAATTAGTACTAGCTCGAATTTAAATGCTTTTGGAAGCATTTAAATTTTATTAAAAAGACATTGTTTAGACGTATATTCGTTATTATTGTTATATTGTTCACATCAAGGGCCCAAATTTCAGTTTCGCACCGGGCCCCGAAAAACTCAGGACCGGCCCTGAGAAAGATATAGGATCGAAACGATCGCAGCAGACGGCGCACCCGAGCTTCCCGCTGATGTTGCCAAAAAATTTGTGAAGAAATGCGGAGTGCTAGTTAGGGATCACATCCCGATCACTGTTCAAGAGTGGAATGAGCCAAAAGATCCGCGGAGACAAGGAATTTCATATGTCAGCAAAACAGCCAAATATCATCTTTTCAAAAAGATTATGTCTAAATTCACCTTACCCTTCCCGGTGGTGGACGAGAATGAGGCGGATGAGAATGAGGAGGTAGATGGTGAAGCCCATGTTAATAAAAAGAAACTTGAGTTAGTGGAAAAGGTCAAGGCGTGGACTTTGAAAAAGATGGCCCAGCAATTCAGCAACTGGAAGAAAATAATGAACCTTGACTTTATTAAGAAGGGCAAGACTCCGGATTTCACTCAAGGGTATGAGAAAATAAAACCCGTATGGTCCGATTTTGTTGAGTACAAGCTGTCACAGAATGCACATGAAAGGTAAAAAACAAATCAGAAAAACGCCGCCAAAAAGGTATATCACCATATTATGGGACAAGATGGCTACAAGGGTTCCCTGCCCAAGTGGGAGAAATGGGAGAATGACCTGCTTGAGAAGGGGATCACTCCCGAGCAATTCCTGTGGGTCGAGCGGACAAGGTCTTGGTTCTACGGGCATGTGGGCAAGTTGGACGCCGAAGAAAAAGCAATCTATAACCTAAGGCATAAAGAGAATCCTCTACCCATAGAAGATCTTAGAAGCGCAATAAAGGATGTTCAAGAGGGGAGGTTCGTGCCAGATAGAGAGAACGACGATCTCACATGCGCCCTCAAGAATAAGGGACACGTAGGGCATACACGAGGCACAAAAGGCAATCCTCCGTGGAGTATTGGGTTTGACAACAAAAAAAAGAAATATCCCGATAAAAGCCGTTAACGGAAAGAGGATACGGAGGCAGCTAAAGCAGCTAGTCAGGCAAACGGGAGGCGTCAACTTGAAGAACAGATAAAGCGGACGCAGGAGGTAGCAATGAAGCATCAGGAGCAAATTAACACACTTAGCCAACAGCTAGTGTCTACCGGCGTACCACACCTGGTAGAAGGTGAAGTCGATGCTACCGGCACCGCACATTCTCATCGGAAAAGCAGCGTTGCGTCCACACAGCTCCCGGGTGATGATGCACCCGGTGGATGATATCACGGAGATGACAACCTGTGAGATCCACGTGAAGGTCGTCAATATAACCATCAAGGCCGCACACGGCTATGTCTTACCAATTGGCAACGAACCAACTCACCATAGTCTTCCGGTTCAACGGGGCTACGCTGTTGTTGGGGTCGATGAAGTTGTCAACGGATTCAAGCAGTTGAAGCTTGAATTCCCTGAAGGTGAAGACGGAGAGGTGACTGAACTCGAAGAAGCCAAGAAGTTGACCGTTCTATGGCTAAAGGAATGCATTGTGCTTCCAAATCAGACGGCAAGGCCATCGACTCCTCACCATTCTCCAGCGCAACAGTCTCCAGCGCGGTCGTCTCGTCCATGCATGCCGTCTCCAGCGCGGTCGCCTACGCCGTGCATGCCGTCTCCAGCGCGGTCGCCTACGCCACCGCGTCAGCCTTCTCCGCCCACTAAGATTCTGCCGAAACGTAAAAGGTCACCCAAACGTCAACGGTCACCCCTCCCGAAGGTACCAAAGGAGTTACCCAAGTTACCTTACGACTATACTCGTAAGGAAACCAGAAAATCGCAAGGGACGAATACGAGGCGTGGAAATCGAAGCCTCGGAGCAGAAAAAGGCAGATTTCCCCGAGATTGAAGAAGATGTAGAACGAGTGTGTAAAATGGTGAAGACTCTTCATCAAGCCAAGCTGAGCTCTATTCTGAAGTCACACCAGGAAATGGTGCGGTCGACGAAGAGTAGTAGCACAAGAGCAAAAAGGGGGAAATCAGTTGTCCAGCTCGGAGAGCAGAAAAAACAATCCATCTCCCCGCTCAAAGTGATTTCCAATATCCAGGTGGGGCCGAGCACTAATGCTGACGAGCAAATTTATCTGGAGTTTATAGAACTGTACGGAGAAAGGGCAGCTGCTGCGGGTTTGTCCATTGCTGAGTATATGCAAACAATAGACTAATTCCCCGATGCTGAATGTGCATACAAATACCAGCATGGGAATTCTCTCGTCAAACCCGAGGAGGTAAAGGATCTACCAACCAAAATGCGAAGAGTGCATAATTGGTATATGGAAGCCGCTCAGAAATCTCAGGACTGGATAGTGCTCGCAGTTAGAGACGAGCACTACGGGTATGGAGATGGACTGGTTCTGATTCAATTTTCCGAATTGTTTCAGTTATTACAGCAGCATGCCCTCGACAAATCTATCATTAGTGCCTATTGTCTATAAGTACTTATTTCTCTAATTAAGTCTCTAGCTAGCTCACCTCGTTCATTGCATATTCATATATATATAGTACACTCATTATATTATAATGGCAGAATGAAGATTCTCCAATGCAAAATTGGACAAATCGATGATATTGGTTTCATTGACCCACATTTTGTTAATCATAAGACTCTTGAGCTATCTCCCAAGGATACAGAAGATAACCTTATGAGGGCAATAAGGTTTCAACAACACCGACGGGAAATACTATTTCCTTACAACTTCGGTGAGTGTTACTGTGTTGTACACATTTTGTTTTCCTTACTCGATATTCAGTGTATAATTGATGAGTTTTGCGTGCGCAGCTTCCACTATATTCTGCTAATCTTCCAAGTTGACAAAGGAAAAATACTGGAATGGACCCAAAATGTAAACCCCTAGCGATGTGGGCGGACATGCAGGAAATGATCCACCGGTAATTTCAATCTTTATATATGGCACTATATCGACTACTTTGTTTCATTTTCGGATATCAAGTAATTACTGAATCTTTTTATTCTTTTTCTTTCCCGGGCAGCGTTTGGAAGAGGATCACAAAAAAGGCTAGGGGTGAATGGAAATCAGAGCTTACATTTGATATTGTGCAAGTAAGTACTACTATCTAGATCCGCGCATCTCCTTGATTCTAGTGTCGATACCATTATAATGGCTAGTTGATTATTATTTTGACTGAAACCATGTTCTCGTAAAGTGCTTGCAACATGGAAACGGGAATCACTTGTGTGAATACTACGTCTGCGAGTTCATTCGTCAGACGACCCGTCCCAGGGGCAGAGATTTAAACAAACTTCATGTACGCCAGTCGTCAATTTTTCTTATTACCATCTATTTTAGTTACTTAGTTTCATTAATATATATTGACAACTCTTCTTTATATTAGATCGAACGGCTCCAGGACGGTCTTCTACCAAGGGACCGCATACGAGCAATACAGGAGGAAATTGCGGGCTTCTTAGATGAAGAGATCCTAAATGTAGATGGAGAGTATTATAGCGCCGGTTGGTCATGAATTTGATTTTGTAATTCATTCCATCGGTCATGTAATATGCTCGATATACTTATCTTCTATAATACAAGTGTTCCTTCTTTTGCTATATATATGTATTACTTATTCACTCGTGGGATTCGGGAGGTCTGGGGAGGGGCCACCGAGGCTCCTCTCTTCTCGTGGGATCCGGGAAGTCCGGAGAAGGGCCACCGGGCTCCTCTCTTCTCCTGGGATCCTTATCAGTGTATGGTGACAGGGGTGTCGTAAAATCGAACTGATCGCAAAACATAAAATAAAAAGGAAAACAATAAATAGAAAAAAAAATCGCCGCGGCAGAGGAGGCATTCATCCCGGTTCGTGTTAAGAACCGGGACGAATGTCCCTGGACAGGTTCCAGCGCACCTGTCACGTGGTCAGCCCCATTTGTCCTGGGTCCTGGCACAACCGAGACCAATGGGGGAGAGCCATTTGTCCCGGCTGGCCCATCCCGGTTGCACAACCGAGACAAATGGGGCTTACCAATCGGGATGGTTGGCCCTGTTTCCACTAGTGACATGGTGTCTCGTTTTGGCGCCAGTTTCTTTACCAATGAGAAAATTCCTCTGAGCTACCCACTTTCGACGCACGTGGAAGCCGTAGACGGCACCGTTGACTTCTTGTCAACTTTGAGGGTGTTTCAGCGTGACCGGGGCCCCGTAGCATCGGAATCACACCAAAACCAATGTGGTGTCGTAATATATGTGTTAGAGTGTGTGGTAGGTAACTGGGAGCCCAAGGAACACCCAAGACAGTGGTAGCAACGACTCTAAGTAGTCGTGGAAACCACGAGAGAGAATCCGACGCCGGTGAAGCGTACGAGCTCGGTGCCGGTAATCTAGCGTCGCCCAAGGCCCGGACTTGGAGCAATTGCTACAATGGAGCATGTCGATGAACGCTTCTTTTACATGGTTTCAATCCTGTAGGCTAAAGTTGAGAAAGCTAGGAAGCACGCGCACTACCAAATTCCGCGCGATCAGGGACGTTTCAATACCGTTGTGGATGGATCCAAACCGTCGCTAATGGCAATCCGCGACGGTTTGCTCGACGAAATGAAAACGTATCAGATCGACTGTCACGGACGATTCCGCGATGTTTATATGAACACTAAACCATTAAGGCTATCCACAACGTACAACAAATCGTCGCCACCAGTTGGACCGTCCGGACTAGGCCCAATAAGCATTAACGTAATCAGCTGATGTGGCTAAACTTTTAGTGAACATAAGCAAAACGTGGGAACGTTTTTTTACGTCACCAGTCTTGAAAAATGAGGCGAAACCATGTGGACCATTCGAAATAAGCCACATGGAAACAAAATGGTGCCACATTGCCTTCTTCTTGGACGAAATCGGTTCGTCCCGGGCTACCCAACGACGTTTTTTTCCGTCGCGAGTCTCGACCAATCAGGCGAAAGCATGTGGACCAATCAAAATACGCCACATGGAAACAAAATAGCGCCACGTCGCCTTCTTCTGGGACGAAATCTGCTCGTCGCGGGCTACCCAGCGACTCTTTTTATTTGTCGCTAAACTCGTGGCACGTGCACCAACAAAATGGTGCCACGCAACGTCTTTTCCATGAAGTTTTTTTCCGTCTCGGATTTTGGTGATGTCCTCACCGTGCCAGGGATGTTATTTTTACGTCGTCTAATCGCCCACTCATAGTAGGCCACGTGGGCTGGGCATACATGGACACGTGTCGGTATTTTCCTTGACGAATTTTTCGTTACATTACTATGATGTTTGTTTTGGTGTTATTTGGGTGGTTACATCATCGTTATAATTTCCAATTGCAAACAGGCAGAAAAAAACCACATAACAGGCATCAAATATTTAGTTTTTCTCACCGAATATGAAACCAACATACAGAACCACAGTTTCAAGGACCACGAATCTGCTCAGCTAGCATCTCAAGTAGGGCAACTCCTTCTAGTTGAGATTTCTTTAGCGCAGCTTGTTGCTTCCGAATCTCTTCCATATCAACTGCAAACTTCAGCCTCAGTTGCTCGGATTTTGCTTTCGCCGTCCTCATATGAGCAATTGTTCTGCGCACATTCACATCAATCTGTGGTTCAGGCTCAGACTGTGAAAGACATGGTTCCACACAGATCTTCTTTGAGAAAGTATGCTTTCCACTCTTCGGCATGACAACTTCACTATCATCCTCGTCCTCAACCTCTGAAGCAGATCGAGACATCACAATTTTCTTGCTTGCCTATCAAGCATGCAAAGAAAATAGATGAAAATAACAGATAACAAGAATGTACAGAACATACAGAAAACTACCAAATGACAAGCATGTACAAAAAAATGATGAAAACAAGCAGATTATAGTCAAACAACGGTGTGTCTCATGAACTAGCTGATGAGAAGCATAGATGAAATAACAGGTGTCAAGAATGTGAGGAAGATAGATGAAAATAGCAGATGACAAGCATGTACAAAAAATTGATGAAAACTAGCAAATTATAGGCAAACAACGGTGTGTGTCATGAACTAGCTGATGAGAAGCATAGATGAAACAGTATGTGTCAAGCATGTGAGGAAGAAAGATGAAAATTGCAGATGACAAGCATATCTGCATGTACAAGAAATTGATGAAAACTAGCATATTATAATCAACCAACTGTGTGTGTAATGAAATGGCAGATGAGAAGCATTGATGGAATAGCAGGTGTCAAGCATGTGAGGAAGATATATGGAAACCATGTTGAAATGACAACGACAACTTTAATTACTAAAAGTCGGTTTCACGGCCTTAATTAGCTTGCCAAAACTTCTTATAGTACGGAATAGAGTAAGTAGCACAAAATATATGACGCCACATTGATCAAACAGTTCAACACAAGATAAGAAAGTTGCACCCTAGTTGTTGCGATATCATGAAAGAATGTTGAGCTACCGGGTTAACGAATAACCTGCAGCTCATTGTCCACACTGGATTGTGATTGATATGACACGACTCCTTCAGTGGCATCTGATTCCTCTTCAACATCATACACAGGCATGTACTGGGATCAAGAGTCTTGCTTCTTGGTATTTTTTTTGGGGGGGGGGTATAGTAGGACATGAAAGAAAACTTGCTAGCTTTATGCCCAGTTCATGCATCTTGGCATTGTTTGCTATGATAGTTCTGGCATGCTCTTCTTCAATGGGGTGTAGTGGCGATCCTAGTATGAATAAAGAACTAAAAGTAAATTACAAATATAACGCTTCATAAGAACCTAATAAAGAATAAATAATTAAGGTACTCATCTTGTAAGAACAGTCCAGTGCAAGTAATATAAATTCTAATCCTAACTAGGACTGGTAGGATCACAATCAAAATGAAATTAAACCTAATACGTAGTATACAAACTAGATTGCTGCAAATGAGCAAAGTTTTACCAAGCAAGAAGGACCCCCTTCCTATTTCCGTTACGAGAAACCGTTTAGAGAGATTTATTGCATCAGACATTAGCAGTATAATTAGGATAATAATGAAGCATCGAACATACGATTAAACAGACAACCAATTTAGAAAGATTAACTGCATCGAACATAAGCAGGATCATAAGGAAGCATCAAACATATAATCAAATAGACAAAAGCAATTTAGAGAGAATAGTTGCCTGCATCTTTAGGGTCTTCTTTCTTGCTGCGTTTCTCGCCTTCAATCTTCACTCGCTTCAGCGTGCTTGCCGATATTGACGGTCTGTTGCGGCGAGGTTGGAGACGAGGTGGTAGATCTGGATGTACGACGAGCTCGGTCTGCGAGGTTGGAGATGATGTGGCAGACAGACCAGCACAACGGCGAGGTGGCGGATCTAGACGGCGAAAAGGCCGGTGATATGGCCGATCTGGAGGGTGATCTCGACGGCGACGAGGGAGTTCTGGCAAGTGAGCTATACGGCGAGGGGTGAGACTGGGGGAATAGAGGATCTGTTTTGGGAGGACAAGGGGGAGTGGATATTTCGAAATAGTGGCTTTCTCTTTCGGCGAGAGGTTCGATTGAGCGGATGAGGCAGGGTTTCGGAACGATTACAGAAATGCCCTCCAGGCTAAAGGTTGCCAGTTGTGTGCGCGAGGGCTGAGAAGTAAATTATCCTTGCACGAAAAAATTTGGGCGGGCTATCCTGGCGCGAGTTTTTTGGAGCGACGCGAAATTTTGGCGGAACTGCGGGAAACTTTGCTAGCCGTCCGATGCTGATGGGTGGCTTACAAAAATTGAGCATTTATGCAATTATTTAATACTACATATTGTGAAAAAATCCCAAAAGTATTTTCCTAAAATCCTGGAAAGGGTCGATTATCTGGAATACTACTACATGTCGATTGGTGGCTTGAACTTTGCTAGCCGTTGGATGCTAGTCAACTTTTTTGTCTACACCTATCACCGGTGTCGGAAGGGGGTAGACCACTGTTCTTTTTTGCTTGGTTCTGTTAAGTTAGGCCATACTTACATGGATAACCCAAATCTAGATCTAATTGTAATAAGATTCCCTCTAGTTCGCCTGAAGAAACCATAGCCATAATGGGGGAAAAGACAGAAAAGTGGAACCAATTGCCTGTTTGTGTTAGGTTAGGCCCAAGGAACACCCAAGAAAATGGTTGGGCCCACCTGTTGACAAGATTCCCCAAGTTCCATCAGTTTAGGGAGTTTCGGGCTCTAAGTAGTCCTGGAACCCACCAGAGAGAATCTAACGTGCCGGTGAAGCCATAACAGAGAGAGAGGGAATCTTGGGCATCCAAGACCCATGACACACTATATACACACACATGTTATGGCATACCATGGTGTATTTGGTGACATTCAGACGATCTGGAGGCCCCTCTCTATAGAAACCATAGCCCCGCTGGGAAAAAGACGGAACTGCCGTTTTGGCCCCTCTACGTGTGCCGGAAAGGGGCAGCAAAGTGGAACCAATTACTTGGTTGTGTTAGGTTATGCCCAAGTAATACCCAATAAAATGGTAGGTCCCACCTCTTGGCAAGATCCCCCCCCCCCCGTGCTATGAGATCCGGGAGTTTCGGGCTCTAAGTAGAACCCGTGAAAGAGAATCAGACGCCGGTGAAGCCATAACACAGGGAGTAAGGGAATCTTGGTGTAACACCTGGGGTGTTTTCCCTAAGATAGAAAGTTGCTTGTTGTTTTCTTTTTCATCGCATAGCATCATGCATCATATGCATTGCACTTGTTTTCAAACCAACCTAAAAATTCAAACCAATTTTAACTTCTCAAACAAAGCACCTTTGTTATCAACTCAAATTGTTTTCATTAAGAATTTGAGTTGGAATTAAAATTTGCTTGGTTAATAAAATCCCCTTTCATTAAAACTCTATTTGAAATTCAAATGACAAATTCAAATCACTTTGGCAAGTTGAAAATTTTGAAAATAAAGTTCACTTACCTTTGAGCTTGCTGCTGTGTTATTCAATAAAAATTATTTCATAAAATAAAAACCCCTAAAACCTATTTCTTTTTCTCTCTCTTTCTTTTCTACAAAAAAAAATGTAAACAGAAAAAAAAATAAAAGAAAACCCCTGGGGGAGGCAGGCCTTTCGGCCCACCTACCACCCCAAGCCCAGCCCACCTCCACGCTTCTTCTTCGTACGACAGGGAGCACGAGGAGGACGTGGATCCCTCCTCTGTCGCTGTCAACCACCCACCGCCATGGTCCCCCTCCTCCTCCATAAAGCAGCTCCCCCTCCTTCTCCAAAACCCTAGCCTCTCCCTCTCCCTCTCCCTTCCCTCTCCGCCGCCATCTCTCCCCCTCTCCTTCCTCCCCTTCGAGCTCCACTTCCTCTGCTTTCTCTGAACCTTGTCTGAACCTGAGCACCTCCATGGCCGGAGCTTGAGGCCTCCACCGCCGCCGCTACAGTCCCCGCCGTCCCCGTCCGAGCCCGGGAACGGAAAGCCCCCACGTCCCTCTACCGATTTCCCTCCAAGATCCACGCCGAGGAGTTCCACCACGCCGGCGCCGAGCTCGACATCACCGCCGCCTCGCAGCTTGTCTGCAAGTTCCGCCTCCGTCGCTCTTTCTGTCTTCCCGAGCGAACGACGACTCGGAGCCCACGGTAAGGCCCCCTCCCGTCCTCCTCTTCCCCCTGCACCCGACGCACACACTCACATCCGCTCGCATCACTCGCAGCAGCAGCAGTTCGCCGCCGTCGATGGTTCTGTTCGTCGAACTGCGTTCAGTTTCCAGTTTTGTCCGCGAGATCTCACCTCAACCAGTTTCCGTCTCCTATTCTAACACGATCCGCACAGTAGCCTAGTGGCAGCGCAACCTTCCGCATGCTGGAAGCCCCGAGTTCGAATCCCCCCCCGGCGCAAGCCACCTCCTTTTTCTCAGCCTTTTTTTCTTTTATCTCTCGAATTCCAGAAAACAGATCTGAATCTTTAATTATAAAATAAATAACAAATTGAATATTGCTCCAAATTCAATGATTCAAGTTTCTGTGGATTCATAATTTCGTGCTCTTCCTGTTAATGTCAAGTTTGCAACATGTTTCTGTCATAATTTTTGCACTAAATAATTAAATATAGAAAATGCAATAAAAATTTGAAACTTTGGAATTTCATAACTTGAGTTCTGTTCATACAATTTGAGCAAACTTGGGCTCTAAAAACTTGTCTTAACAAACTCTACACATTGGTATTTTATTTGGTCACAATTGAATTAAATTTGAACATGTTTCCCTCTGTTTACTAAAAAGGGCAGAATAAAATATTTATGGAAAATTGCATAATAAATTCAATAATGATCCAAAAATTATGTTTAATAGCTCAAAATGTTCAGTGAAACATTTGCTACATGTTTTCAACCTTTTAAATACAATTTGTTTACTGTTTTTCCTAATTAAAAGTGGTGCAATAATTCAATGCTTTAATTAAACCTTTTAAATTGCAAAATTCATAACTTGGGCAATTCAAATCCAATTCCAACATGTAAAATATGTTTTCCATCCCATTTCTCATGAACTTTGCAAATATCAACTTTGTTTTCTGTTTTGAATAATTTAAATTGCTGAAAACAACTGTTTCTTAATTAATGCATTTAAAATTGTCAAATTAATAACTTGCTCATCTAAAATCCAATCAACAAATGAAATATGTATTCCATCTAAAATTTTGTGTTCTTTCCAAATATAAATTTTGTTATCTATTTTGAACAATTTAAATTGGTGAAAACAACAAATGCTGGTGTAACTCATTTAAGAAGCCAAATTTCATAACTTAATAAATAAAATTCTAAACTTGGTAAACACCTTTTCAAATTGAAGCTATTGTTGTTTTCTCATTGTTTTCCTCATCCATGCCTCATTCTAATTAACTTTCACATGATGGCTATTTGTAGATCATTTAATTCAACATTAATTCATGAGCTTTTCCATATGCAATCCAAATTGAATATGGGCCCATTTAAATATGTTTACCATGTCAACTAGTTTATCTTTGATGCACCCTTTAACTTGTCATGCATATAAAATAGGATCATGCTGGATCTTTTGCCGTAGTAGTAATTGTTGCATCCGGTGTTTGTTCTAGTTCGTTGCTTCTTCGCGGATAGGACGTTGAGATGATGTGAGCAACGACAAGTTCTGCGGATGTACCTCTACTTGCTAGATCTCAGGCAAGTATACTCACTTGCTGCCTATGGCTGCCTTTCATCACTTGTTACCGATTCTTTCCGTTGTTCTTATGCTAGCCTTATGATTCGATGCTTGTGTGTCGATCCTATAATATGTTTACCTTGCAGCCATGATATAGCCTTCCTTCCACTTCCTATTAACTGTTGTTTGTTTACCTTGTTGGCCCTCGTGTCGTAGTTGCATGCTAAGTGTTGTTTGCGCTCAAGTCTTGTTGTCCGTCTTATCACCTGTTTAGTTTGATAGTTGGGTTTCAATTCAATCAACAACATGCTAATGTCTTGGGTAATAATAATTTGATGATAAGGCACTGGCAGGAGGCCCGGCGTGGTTTTGAATCCTGCTAGTGTCGACCCCAATTAGGAAAAGGGTCTTGTCCATTGATCCATGATGAGCGCACTAACCGCATGTGGGAAGCGAGTATGGGCGCCCCCCGCAACTTTGATTCGATTCGCATCTCGTCCAAATCGCCTCATTTAGTTCGGGTTTTCCATTTGCCGCATTCATATGCAGGTGCGAACCCTTGGCGCCAGGGTGGAACTTTTGTAGTCGGCATTTAGGGAGACACGTTCTTAGAGTGCTATGAGGGTCCCCTTTTCTTCGTGGGGCTTGATTAGCCGTGCGCTCAATTGCACGGGGTTCTTTGGGCTTGATGCGAAGAAGAGTTGGGTTGTGTTGAGTGCCTCGCTTGGTGGAAGTGCATTTCCATCTGGCGGGTCATTCTTACGTGTACGACCAAATTGGTGCATCCCTGCAGGGTTAAATCTTCTCGAGAAGCCGTGTTGTCCGCGGTTATGGATGACTTGGTGAAAGTGCTGGCTAACAAGTACTCAGACAACTTACACTTAACGATGATAACTTGACTAGTAATATAGATTACCTCCACCATAACAATGAATGTCACCTTAATCAACAGTGTGAGTTTCCTTGGGTTGCTTCCTTAGTAGGGGGTAACATTGGATGGGTATTGTTTGGTGAGTAGTGTAGTTAGTTCTGATATGCTATCTTATCCCCTTTCTTTTAGCCGGATGTTGTAGCGCGTCTCTGTAGTTAGTTAGGGCAGCCCGCTGCCGCTTCTTTGCAATAATCCCTTCCTTTCCGTTGTACCCAAAGTATTGGTATCTTGTGATGATTGGTTACGCTGGTATCTTGTGAGTATGGGTTATCCACTTGCCAGTACTTAACCGTACTGACCCACGAATCCTCTTCGTGGCTGCATATTCCACATTGCAGTCAACAGGTTTGAAGTCTGATGACGTTAGCTTGGGAATCCCTCCGGCTTGGCCTGGGCAGGGATTGGACGCCATCGGTTATCTTCAGGACTCTTAGTCCACTTTGTATCTTGTCCGTAGTCGGACACTATGTTGTTTCTTCCGCTGTTATTTGGATCTTTGTATTGTATCAGTTGTATCCTTACTCGTTTGAGTCGTCTTGTATATACCTCCTCTGTTGTTGTTGTGGATTATTCGCGAACTGTTGTAATGTTATCACAAGTAGCAACATGGAATCGGTTATTATGTGGATTTTGGCGGAAATGCTGAAATCTGCATAGTGCCCGATCTCGGGGCGTCACACTTGGGAATCCAATACCCATGTCACACTCTAACACAAGGTATGGCATACCGTGGGATTTGGTGGCATTCAGACGGTCCTAGGGCCCCTCTCCAGAAAAACCATAGCCCCGTTGGGAAAAAGATGGAACTACTGTTCTGGACCGTCTACACGAGCCGGAATGGGGTAACAAAGCGGAACCAATTGCTTGGCTGTGTTAGGTTAGGCCCAAGTAACACCGAAGACAATGGTAGGTACCACCTCTTGGCAAGATTCCCCCCATTCCGTGAGGTCTGGGAGTTGCAGGCTCTGAGTAGTCCTGGATCCCGTGAAAGAGAATGCGGCACCAGTGAAGCCATAACAAAAAGAGTGAGGGAATATTGGGCATCCAATACCCATGACACAATATAACACAAATGGTTTGGCATACCCTAGGATTGCGTGGGAATTCAGACGCTCCGGAGCCCCCTCCCCGGAGAAACCCATAGGTCTGCTGGAGAAAAAAAAGAAACTGCCGGTCTGGCCCCTCTACGTGAGCCCGAAAGGGGTAGAAAAGTGGAACTAATTGCTTGGTTGTGTTATTTTAGGCCCAAGTAACACCAAATAAAATTTTAGGACCCACCTCTTGGCAAGATTCCCCCTGTTCTGTCAGATCCGGCAGTTTCGGGCTCTAAATAGTTTTGGAACCGGCTAGAGAGAATCCGGCGCCGGCAAATGCCTAACACACAAAGAGAGAAAATATTGGGCATCCAAGACCCATGGCACACTATAACACACATGGTATGGCATACCATGGGATTTGGTGGTATTCAGAAGATCCAGACTCCAGAGCCCCTCTCCGGAGAAACCCTAGCCCCGCTGGGAAAACAGACGGAACTGTCGTTCTGGCCGCTCTACGTGAGCCGGAAGGAGGTAGCAAAGTGGAACCAACTGTTTGTTTGTGTTATTTTAGGCCCAATGAACACCCAAGACAATGGTAGGGCCCACCTCTTGGCTAGATTCCCCCTGTTTCGTCACATCCGAGAGATTCGGGCTCTAAGTAGTCCTTGAACCCGCCAGAGAGAATCTGACGCCGGTGAAGCCATAACACACCGAGTGAGGAAATGTTGGGCATCTAAGACCCATGAAACACTCTAACACACATGGTATGTCATACCATGGGATTTGTTGGCATTCAGACGATCCGGAGGGCCCTCTCCGAAAAAACCATAGCCCCGCTAGGCAAAAAGACGGAACTGCCGTTCTGGCCCCCTACGTGAGCCGAAAGGGGGTAGCAAAGTGGAACCAACTTCTTCGTTGTGTTAGCTTAGGCCCAATGAACACCCAAGACAATGGTAGGACCCTGGCAAGATTCCCTGAGTTCCGTCAGTTCCGGGAGTTTCGGGCTCTAAGTAATCCTGGAACCCGCCGAAGAGAATCTAACGCCGGTGAAGCCCTGACACAGTGTGGTGACCCAGCACACCACTGCATGTGTAGTGCGCAAGTTGATGACATAATACTCATAGAAGGACTTATCCGTGAATATTACATCCCTCAGAGTAGTACAACAGAAACACAGCGGGACCAGGCAAAACTATAGGATACAAACACATTACAAAATCTTGAGAATCACTTTAATGAATCAAGAAGATCTCATACAAATGAAACATCAGAAGAAGCAATTCGAAGATCCAAGCTGGAGAAGAACTCTAGCTCAGAACTAAATCCACTATGGCTGATGTCAGCCCTAATCTATGGCTTGTAACCGCTAAGTCAAAAAATGGACTCCACCTACACCTTAATAGCTTCTCCTCCACCAGCGTTGTTGATGATGATGCTTGACTGGCTAAGTGATAGATCATTCCACCTAGCTTTATGAGGTAGCGATGGCTTCATGATGACGACTTCCATAGGCTTCAACTCTAAGCAGGGGGTCCAACGAGAACGAATGAGTAACGAGCGTTACTCAGCAAGCTCATGATATATAGTGGGTAGTTTGATGCACTAACTACAGCTTAAGACTCAAAAGAGTCATAAGCTAATGCAAGGTTTTTGTAAATCTTTCTTCAAGAGGTTACTTTTAATTCTGAGACTATGCCCGCCAGATCTTCACAGGATTAGAACTTTCATGGAGTTGCCTTTCCTGCGGCGTTCGCACCTCCTTCCCGGAACAAGGGGTAACATGCCACATCCTTTTACACTCTGCAGAGGTGCGTTACTTTTCCCATGGACAACCAAGACCATGTTGCACAACCAGGCTCGAGATCCTGTCCACTCCCACTCAGGTGTGGGGCCCGGTTGTTGGTCCAAGCCAAACCGTGCTTCTCCGCACAACGCATGCCCACCCATTTCTGCCAGCAGGTTGAACGCCTGATTCCACCCCTCACGATGGATATCTACGCGCCCCTGGCAGACCATCATAGACCCGCAGAGTCCGTGGGAATTAAGGGATCCCACCCATGTGCATGTAGTCCCGCAGGACCTACAGCGTACGTCTCTGGCAGCCCGTTGACATGCGAACGAGAAAAGTATCACGGCTGACTTACTCCCCCCATAGAAGACCCAAGGTTAACGCGAATTTATGGCGCAAGAATCCTGACGGCAGTTGTGATTAATCCTAGGTAATACGTTCCCGTGCAGATGGAACCTTCCTTTGACCTATTCATCTTACCATGGTTCCATCCGCCCACCAAACAGAACACTACCACTCGGGTAGTCATTCAATTAGTCATATTATTATAAAAATAGGATCATGCATTCTTTTGAGAGTAAGTGATAAGACGATAGGGTTTATTCAATTAGTTTGTTATGAAGGATATGAGCAAGTGATGAACTTGCCTGTGATTGAAATAACCATAATAATCAATGTCTTCGGGTTCAAGGGTCTCGTAGAAAATCCCGACATATGAAAGATAGCAAAGTAGTCCCGTTAAGGGATACAGAAAACAATGGCAACATGATACATGCATAATAATGAGATGCAATCGTGAAATACCCTGGAAAATACCCCAGCTTACAAGTGTAAGCCATGTTTAATGCGATAACTTATTCACACGGGTTTTAGGTGAATTGTTGCATTACTTGTGGTGATGTGGTCATTACTTTGTCTTTAGATTTACATGTGTTTCACTTTTATTTAACAAACACTTGTTATTATGTTTGAGTAGAAGTGTTTATTACTTGGTGAGGTAATAAGACCATAACACATGGAAAACAATTATTGAAAAGGTAACAAACATGTTTGGCTTTATTTTCCAAAAGTGTAGAGCTGATGACAATGAGTTTAGTTGAAAACGATGAACTAATAAAACTACTCTATCATCACACAACTTGTTAGTGATTAGTGATGATAGGTTTAGTAGGTGCGAAAACATGGGGTTTATTAATAAGGAAAATAATGTTTGAGGTAGTTGTTTATGGTTATAATGGAACATGGTAGAAGTTCATTATACTCTTAGAAACAAGTTTATAACTTAAACAAAATGTTTTGTGTTTGTCCTATTTGATTTGAAAACACTTTTCTCTTTAATTTAATATACACTTTATGTTTTCTGAAAATATTTAAATAAGCTATAAATTTATTAATTTTATTAAATTAAATGATTAGACAAAATATTGCACTCGTGAAAACTTGAGCAAATGGCTTTGTGAACATCATAGATGAGTTGTATTTGTCATTTGGAGCATTTTGGTATATAACTTGTATTTTTCTGATTTTATGAATTATTTATGATTTTTCAGAGTTAATGATTATTATTACTATTATTTTTATTTGAATTTTATTGGTTTGTCATTATTCATAATATTTTCTTTTTAGGTGGAAAATGGTCAAAGACCAATTTGCCCACAGGGCTGACTAGTGGTCCCTGGGGTTAGGGTTGGGCCTAACCCACTGGTCTGGTCGGGCCGGACCAGACCAGGCGCACACCGAGCCCCCCTTAGCCTTCTTCCCCTCCCTCGGCGCGAGGCGACGCAGAGGCGATCCCCATCGCCACTCTCCGGCGATTTCTCCTCCCCTCTCCGTTGATCTCCGCCATCGTGACCTAGCGCCACTGCTTCTCCTCCCTGCCCGCTACTACGCCTCCTTCCTCGATCTGATTTTCTCCCTGTGTGGCTCCTGTGGAAACCTCAAACCCTAACCCTAGGTTTCGGTACCCGGGGTGCTCCTCCACCTCTCCGGTGACCTTGGCTCCTCGATGTGACTCATGGAGGCTCCAGGAGGTTGATGTGCTGCTGCTGCTGCTTCTGTGGCTCGGTTTCCGGAGACGCCGCCGCCGGGACGGCCTTCTGGGGCAACCGTGGCTCGCCGCCGTGCTCCGCTCATCATCCGGATGTGGTCACCACGATGGTGACCACCTGTAAGTGCCTCCCTTCTCTTTCTCTTCCCTCTCACCTCTCTCTCTCTCTCGGACTCCTACCTCCCCTTGCTCTGGAGCATAGCCATCGAGCTAGCTCATACCGTGCTTCCCTGTGATGCTCTTAGTGAACTGGTGATTGAGTGGTTAGCATTGGATTTTACCTTATGATTTACTTGATGTATGAGACATGGAAATCATGCCATGATCTGTGATGAATGAGGAATTTTTATTGTGCACTGAGATTAACCCTCGGTTGCTATGAGCTGTGAGATGTTACTGGTTATGGAGCTGGTGCTGTTAGGAGGAAATCGTTTTGGGATTTACTCCCAATGTTATTTCTGTGTACTGATACCCTAGGGTTATCTCCTGTAACAAACCCTGTTGGTTGGCTATCTGATAAGCTCCTCGTAGCAAACATATGTTATCCTACGTTCTATGGGTGTGCTATGCTATTTGATAGGTGTTACTCTGAATAATAATTCAGAGAATATGCCATCAATCCTCGTTTCCAAGTTACTATTTTTATGTCATGATTCCTTGGTTCTGGGGTATCAGATCCTTGGATCTGGTGCCCAGCAACCATGTGTGTGTGTGGCATAATCCAGTGCACCTGGCTATTGATTTGACTCTAAATCCCTTGGCTATAAACCTTTATATCTTGATTCTTTGTATCAGATGATAAGAACAGAGCACTACTCATGATATCTTTTCCTTCTTTGGGACTTATAAATTAAGAACAGATACTTGCACTAGTTTCCTTTGCCCCAAGCCAATGATGCAATAGTCTAAGGCCCTAATTTTATATAAGTACAGATACTATGCTTGAGCTAGTTGCAAATCTAAGATGTTGGGTTAATTATTGGGCATCTCTATATGCCAACTGGTGGGTGCTACTCTGAACCTTAGGGTTCAGAGGATGTGCCACCATGTACCTCTTGTGTTTCCAAGGAACATTTGAATTGGTGAGTTGTGTTTGAGGTACCAATTTTGATGGTTCTAGTGCCCAGCAACTACACTATTGATTGTTTGGTTAATATATCTGATAAGAACAGATTAATGCTTGTGGAATTTCCCTTAGGCCCATGATGTTGTTCTGAGGCATTTTTCTTAAGATAAGAACATATATTATACTTGTTTTTAAACCCCTGTGATGTGATTAGCATAGGAACACTATGCTAGACTGAGGGAAATAAATCCCAACCCCTCTCTGTGCATAGCTTAGCAATTCCTTGCTGAGTTGTGTGTAGAGATCAACCTGTTATGTGTTGATGCTGGGATGGTGTGTTGATCTTGTGGATCTACTGCTGGGTGGTGTTGCTGGCTTGTTGGCCTTCTCCCTGCAGATCCTGCTCCCTTGATCCTCTGGCTCCAGGCTTGGCCTTGCTGTTATCCTACTGGATCTATGGTCTCATAGATCTTTGTTGGATGAATTGATTTGTGGTGCTGCTCCCTTGAACGGAAAAAGGAGTGCATGATGGGTGTCATGGGAAGCAATTTGCTCGCCAAAGTTTGCTGGTGGAATGGGCTTCCGTGACATCGAGATGTTCAATTTGGTTGCGTTGGCACGACAAGCATGGCGTATACTCCAAAACCCGGATACTTTGAGTGCTCGGATTTTGAAGGCTCGTTACTTCCCCAATGGGGAGTTCTTGGAGGCCCCTCTCGGTAATGCACCATCTCAGGTATGGAGGGCACTGACTGAAGGAAGGGACTCGATGAAGCAGGGTCTGATACGGAGGATAGGTACGGGTCAAACGACACAAGTGTGGAATCAAAATTGGCTCCCTCGTGATTTCATGTTGCGAACTATCGCTTGCCCTGATGACGAATCGCTTGAACATGTGGCTTCTCTGATTGATGAAACTACAGCGACATGGAAGGAGGCGGATCTACAGAAATTCTTCCTGCCTATGGATGCGGATGTGATTCGTAATATCCCCCTGAACACTAGAAGAATGGATGATTTTCAGTGTTGGCACTACGAACGGACCGGAATCCTCACTGTCCGGTAAATGTATAGACTCCTTGTCCACACAAAGGCAAGGAGAGATGAATGGCTTCAGAGCCGTGCATCAAACTCAAACTCTACTAGCGAGGGCCAAGACTGTCAGCGGCTATGGAAAGTGCAGGTCCCCTCCAAACTACACGTCTTCCTTTGGAGGTTTGCCAGGCACTCTTTACCAACCGGCGACGTTCAGTTTGATAGGCACATGTCCGTGTCCAGCTCATGTGCTATATGTGGGTCGGAGGATTCATGGCGTCACTCGCTGTTAAACTGCACCACTCCTCGTTGCGTGTGGGCGTTAGCAGATGAGGAACTAGCGGAACATTTGGCAGTACACAAGGAACCATCAACGAAAAAATGGATTTTTGCAATAATGGAGACTCTTACCCGAGATGACTTTGCTAGAGTGGCAGTCACCTTGTGGGCTATTTGGTATGCGAGGCGGAAGATCATCTTCGAGGATGAGAACCAAAGCCCCCTAACCACACATCTCTTCATTCAAAGATTTGTAGAAGATATTTCGATAGCTACCCCAACGGTGGATCCTTCTCATGGGGGAGTGCAGCAACCTCGCCCAAGATGGATACCACCACATGGAGGAACATCAAAAATCAATGTAGACGTCGTGGTCTCGAAAACAAGGACAGGAGGCGTAGTGGGAACAATATGCAGGAGCGAGAGGGGTGACTTCTTAGGGGCCTCGATCCTAGAGGCTATTGCTTGCGGGGAGGCACTTGCTTTGGCCCGAGACTTGCGGCTCGATAGAATTAGAGTGGCTACGGATTGCTTGGGAGTCGTCACTAATCTTAGCAAGCCGTATCACGGGGTTTATTCCATGGTTCTAGATGTGATAAAGCTGGAGAAGGAAACGTTCCTTGTAGCTTCCTTTGTGCACGAGCACCGATCTTCTAATCAGGAAGCTCATAATTTAGCTTGATCTAGTGTTACTAGTAGTGTGGGTCGACAGCTTTGGCTCCTCCAACCACCTGCCGATCTTTGTATCAAGACTAATATTTTCGATCAATAAAGAGTTATTTTTACCCTAAAAAAACAGGCACCGAGTTCGCGTTCTAGCCTGTTTTACCGCTTGGTGAGCCTACCGCCACAATATTTTTGTCAATTTTATTGTGAAGTTGTGTATTTTTTGTGATTTCACGTGGTGAGGTAGTATCTTATGACAAAACTTCCTACCTAACTAGAAAATTTGAACCACTAGCGTAAACCCCAGCTGGTATACATAGAGCCTCTACATTATGGACTCTGAGTATCTGATGATTCCTACAAGCTACTCCTCCCACTTGTACGCTTGTTCATCCCAATCAAATGCAGCGAATATGGCTCCGTCGTGGTTTGGACATAACTTCATCTGATCAGGGTTGTACAATGACTGCAGCACGACCATGGCTGACATGATCTTGAATCGATTTTCTCCACACACAAAAACCTTGAGTAAATTGGTAACTCAACCAGAATTATCCCCAACTATCCCCACAATTCCCCAGCCCATTGCCTATTTTCCCCTCGTTGCTGATACGCGAGGCAGGGCTCACGTTTTATCCCCGATCAAGCGACGAGAGCGAGGAGGCGACACATCTAGTGCCACGGTGGCGAACGATATAGAGACGTAGCGGCAAGCATGGGGTAGGTCTATCAGGTGAAGCTCATCCCGCCGTCAAGATGCTCGACATCATCGATGTTCTTCTTCAACCGGCCACCAGCAAAGCTCCCTCCCGCCTTCCGGCAACCGGTAATCTACGTCTCTCTCTTCTATGGATCGAAAAAATAGGAGGTGAAGGCGGAAGGACGACGGCGGACGATGTAGATGGGTGGTTGTTCGTCTGTGGTTCGGCTAAGTTCTTAGATCTTAGATTTGGAGATAGGATGCGTTCTTGCCTACATATTACGTCTTCCGTACGACTCAAAGAGATGAAAATAAATAGGAAAAAAAGACGATGTCTTCTAGATTAGTCTTTCTATGTAGGCTGACTATTCACCTCGCCTTTCAGCAACCTGAACTAATACCTGTGGAAGGGGGGCCGCCCCCCTCCAATAATGATCTCCCGCATATGTCCCTTCCTCCAACAGTGGAACCAAATGAACCACATCACACCGTCGACTCCCAAAGTGAATATACCGAGGTAAAAGGTAATCCATATCAGGACAAGAACCAACTTGTTGAGATCTGTTGCCGCGTTGAAATTGAGTGTTGCCGGCTATGTCATGGTTTGGACTTGGGAGAAATTGGCCGAGAACTACGAGTTGCGAGGTATATCGGTTCTTATTACAGCGAGGCGTGTGAGCAGTCTAGTGAGCGAGATGTCAAAAAATGGAACCCCCACATCACACATCGGATCCTCCACCGTCCGCTTCGGAAAGACTCCCAACAAGTATCTTGAAATAGGCTACCGTTGTGATCACATAGGTCGGAAAATAAGGATAACTTTTTGTTTTAATGCGAGGAAATTAAAGACAAGAAAATTAAAGGAATAGTACGTCATGCTTGCTCGGCTCGATTACACTCTACCTCACTAGCTCACTGTATATAAAACCTCAACGATTTTCTGATCTTTACCTCGCCACTCATTGTGTAAATCTCATCCAATCGTCGCAGATTGAGCAAAGTCATCTCATCGTCGCCATGACAGTCTTGGCCGGCCCATCATCCAGCTACCGACTAACTCTGACGTACGTCCTCATATTCTTACATCTCTTCCCTTCGTCGTCCTTTTGTATTTTTGGATAGGTTTACTTCCATCCGTCGTGGTGATCGATCGAATTTTTTTCCGAGGGTATGCAATATTGCATACCAAATTTTTGGAGAAGAGAGAATTTAATTACAAGAGTGCTGAGAGCGTTGGTTGCAAACAACGTCTGCTCTCGCACACACTACCCTACTCCAACACTCTAAGGGACTACTCTAAGACTATGCCTCCTGCTCCTCCTCTTGCACTACCGGAATCGGGCCAGACGCCGACGGCCGGCGACCCTCGGGGAAGATCGGATTCCCCTCGGCGTATACCTACGCCGACGGCCGCCCTCGGCGTAGGGCCCTCGGCGTACACCCCTGTCGGCGTATGGGCTTTGGCCGTCGGCGTATAGATTCCCGTCGGCGTATACTTCAGTGGGACCCACCGTTGTCAGAACGGAATCCGTTCCACGGATTACAGACGCCGACGGCCCCCCTCAGCGTATTGGAGGGCCACGTGGAGCTCCCTGCAGGCCTGGCCCAAGGGCTACGCCGACGGCATCCCCTCGGCATGGGGTACATACGCCGACGGCCCCCCCTCGGCGTAAGGGTACAATATTTCAAAAAAAAATTGATTTTTTTTTGAATTTTTTCTGAGTTTTTTTATTTCATTTATTTAACCACTTAATCACACTATAGTCACATTTATATTTATCTTTAACCATTTTTATTTTTAATCTAAATTACTCGTTTCTACTAACACTTCCCGATCGGTCACCCATCATGAGATTGCTCCAGCCCCAGCACGCTTAACTTGGTAGTTCCTTCCTTGTGAGATACCTAGAAACAACAGATGTATTGTTGTCAATATTATCCAATCTATCCTGTTAACCTTAACCCTTGGACCATCAATGTCACACTATTTTATTTTGTGAACTCAAACAATTATTTAAGTAAAAAATAATAACTAGTAATAAATTTGAATTCAAATAATCTTTAATTTAAATAATAATTAACATTTTTGTCTTTTCTATTTAATATTGAAAAATTCATATCTATAAATCCGTAAATCGAAATTTGACAAATAATATGTCTATATCGATTAGAAAAATGAGAGAAATTCAAATATGACATCCATATAATATTTTCCATCATATATAATACTTTTTTCTGTTCATTGAAGAAAAAAACAATTTTCCATTTCTCGAGTGTAAAAAATGAGGTTTTTTGTGAAGGACCTACCGCAAATATGTTGCAAAACTTGAGAGCTATAATTTTTGAAAATACTAGACCATGTTATATGCACAAATAACCAATTTGTTTCATATGAAAAGGTTTCCATCCACCTCTTTTGAAGAACAGAAGTTTCTGCCGATTCCATAGGAAACATGTCAAATTTGAACTACAGGTACCTCATAGTTTGCTCGTGATTTTTGGCAAAAATAATTTTTAGGTACACAAGTACCTATTTCATCATAGATATACCAAGAGTTTCTCAATATTCAATCCCTAGCTACGAACGGTCATACCTGCCGCCTTGACTTTTTCCTCAAACGGGGTTAGCAAATTCCAAAAAATTCAAAAAAAATCAAAATGATGTGAGACCTTTGCGTGGTGTCATTATATAGGTACTAGTATACAACAAAAATAATAAACTTGGAATACGACAGTTGTGTTGAAAATATGTTCACAAAAATTAGCTATCTCCTATGAACATTCGTCGGTTTCGGGCCAAATGACGAGTGTTATGGTCATATCCATGGCATAGTTTGTTCAAATGTTCCCATATTACACACAAACATGCATCTTGGAAGCACGGACAATGTTGACCGAGGAAGTTTTCCTTTTCATCGAAGCAAAAAACCATTTTCCATTTCCCGAGTGTAAAAAATAGGGTTTTTTGTGAAGGACCTACCGAAAATATGTTGCAAAACTTGAGAGCTATAATTTTTGAAAATACTAGACCATGTTATATGGACAAATAACCAATTTTTTCATATGAAAAGGTTTCCATCCACCTCTTTTGAAGAAAAGAAGTTTTTGCCGATTCCGCTGGAAACTGGTCAAATTTGAACTACAGGTACCACATAGTTTGCTCATGATTTTTGGCAAAAATCATTTTTAGGTCAAAAGTACCTATTTCAACATAGATACAACAAGAGTTTCTCAATATTCAACCCCTAGCTACGAACGGTCATGCCCGTCGCCTTGACTTTTTCCTCAAACGGGGTTAGAAAATTCCAAAAAATTCAAAAAAAATCAAAATGATGCGAGACCTTCGCGTGGTGTCATTATATAGGTACTAGTATACACCAAAAATAATAAACTTGGAATACGAAAGTTGTGTTGAAAATGTGTTCACAAAAATTAGCTATCTCCTACGAACATTCCTGGGTTTCGGGCCAAATGACGAGTGTTATGGTCATATCCATGGCATAGTTTGTTCAAATGTTCCCATATTACACACAAACATGCATCTTGGAAGCACGGACAATGTTGACGGAGGAAGTTTTCCTTTTCATCGAAGCAAAAAACCATTTTCCATTTCCCGAGTGTAAAAAATAGGGTTTTTTGTGAAGGACCTACCGCAAATATGTTGCAAAACTTGAGAGCTATAATTTTTGAAAATACTAGACCATGTTATATGGACAAATAACCAATTTTTTCATATGAAAAGGTTTCCATCCACCTCTTTTGAAGAAAAGAAGTTTCTGCCGATTCCGCTGGAAACTGGTCAAATTTGAACTACAGGTACCACATAGTTTGCTCATGATTTTTAGCAAAAATCATTTTTAGGTCAAAAGTACCTATTTCAACATAGATACAACAAGAGTTTCTCAATATTCAACCCCTAGCTACTAACGGTCATGCCCGCCGCCTTGACTTTTTCCTCAAACGGGGTTAGAAAATTCCAAAAAATTCAAAAAAAATCAAAATGATGCGAGACCTTCGCGTGGTGTCATTATATAGGTACTAGTATACACCAAAAATAATAAACTTGGAATACGACAGTTGTGTTGAAAATGTGTTCACAAAAATTAGCTATCTCCTACGAACATTTCTGGGTTTCGGGCCAAATGACGAGTGTTATGGTCATATCCATGGCATAGTTTGTTCAAATGTTCCCATATTACACACAAACATGCATCTTGGAAGCACGGACAATGTTGACGGAGGAAGTTTTTTTTTCATCGAAGCAAAAAACCATTTTCCATGTCCTGAGTGTAAAAAATAGGGTTTTTTGTGAAGGACCTACCGCAAATATGTTGCAGAACTTGAGAGCTATAATTTTTGAAAATACTAGACCATGTTATATGCACAAATAACCAATTTGTTTCATACAAAAAGGTTTCCATCCACCTCTTTTGAAGAACAGAAGTTTCTGCCGATTTTGTTGGAAACTGGTCAAATTTGAACTACAGGTACCTCATAGTTTGCTCATGATTTTTGGCAAAAATCATTTTTAGGTACACAAGTACCTATTTCAACATAGATACAGCAAGAGTTTCTCAATATTCAACCCCTAGCTACGAACGGTGATGCCCGTCGCCTTGACTTTTTCCTCAAACGGGGTTAGAAAATTCCAAAAAATTCAAAAAAAATCAAAATGTTGCGAGACCTTCACGTGGTGTCATTATATAGGTACTAGTATACACCAAAAATAATAAACTTGGAATACGACAGTTGTGTTGAAAATGTGTTCACAAAGATTAGCTATTTCCTACGAACATTCCTGGGTTTCGGGCCAAATGACGAGTGTTATGGTCATATCCATGGCATAGTTTGTTAAAATGTTCCCATATTACACACAAACATGCATCTTGGAAGCACGGACAATGTTGACGGAGGAAGTTTTCCTTTTCATCGAAGAAAAAAACCATTTTCCATTTCCCGAGTGTAAAAAATAGGGTTTTTTGTGAAGGACCTACCGCAAATATGTTGCAGAACTTGAGAGCTATAATTTTTGAAAATACTAGACCATGTTATATGCACAAATAACCAATTTGTTTCATATGAAAAGGTTTCCATCCACCTCTTTTGAAGAACAGAAGTTTCTGCCGATTCCGTAGGAAACTGGTCAAATTTGAACTACAGATACCTCATAGTTTGCTCATGATTTTTGGCAAAAATAATTTTTAGGTACACAAGTACCTATTTCATCATAGATATACCAAGAGTTTCTCAATATTCAATCCCTAGCTACGAACGGTCATGCCCGCCGCCTTGACTTTTTCCTCAAACGGGGTTAGCAAATTCCAAAAAATTCAAAAAAAATCAAAATGATGTGAGACCTTTGCGTGGTGTCATTATATAGGTACTAGTATACAACAAAAATAATAAACTTGGAATATGACAGTTGTGTTGAAAATGTGTTCACAAAAATTAGCTATCTCCTACGAACATTCCTCGGTTTCGGGCCAAATGACGAGTGTTATGGTCATATCCATGGCATAGTTTGTTCAAATGTTCCCATATTACACACAAACATGCATCTTGGAAGCACGGACAATGTTGACGGAGGAAGTTTTTCTTTTCATCGAAGCAAAAAACCATTTTCCATGTCCCGAGTGTAAAAAATAGGGTTTTTTGTGAAGGACCTACCGCAAATATGTTGCAGAACTTGAGAGCTATAATTTTTGAAAATACTAGACCATGTTATATGCACAAATAACCAATTTGTTTCATATAAAAAGGTTTCCATCCACCTCTTTTGAAGAACAGAAGTTTCTGCCGATTTCGTTGGAAACTGGTCAAATTTGAACTACAGGTACCTCATAGTTTGCTCATGATTTTTGGCAAAAATAATTTTTAGGTACACAAGTACCTATTTCAACATAGATACAACAAGAGTTTCTTAATATTCAACCCCTAGCTACGAACGGTCATGCCCGCCGCCTTGACTTTTTCCTCAAACGGGGTTAGAAAATTCCAAAAAATTCAAAAAAAATCAAAATGTTGCGAGACCTTCGCGTGGTGTCATTATATAGGTACTAGTATACAACAAAAATAATAAACTTGGAATACGACAGTTGTGTTGAAAATGTGTTCACAAAAATTAGCTATTTCCTACGAACATTCCTGGGTTTCGGGCCAAATGACGAGTGTTATGGTCATATCCATGGCATAGTTTGTTAAAATGTTCCCATATTACACACAAACATGCATCTTGGAAGCACGGACAATGTTGACGGAGGAAGTTTTCCTTTTCATCGAAGAAAAAAACCATTTTCCATTTCCCGAGTGTAAAAAATGGGTTTTTTTTGTGAAGAAACTACCGCAAATATGTTGCAAAACTTGAGAGCTATAATTTTTGAAAATACTAGACCATGTTATATGCACAAATAACCAATTTGTTTCATATGAAAAGGTTTCCATCCACCTCTTTTGAAGAAAAGAAGTTTCTGCCGATTCCGTAGGAAACTGGTCAAATTTGAACTACAGGTACCTCATAGTTTGCTCGTGATTTTTGGCAAAAATAATTTTTAGGTACACAAGTACCTATTTCATCATAGATATACCAAGAGTTTCTCAATATTCAATCCCTAGCTACGAACGGTCATGCCCGCCGCCTTGACTTTTTCCTCAAACGGGGTTAGCAAATTCCAAAAAATTCAAAAAAAATCAAAATGATGTGAGACCTTTGCGTGGTGTCATTATATAGGTACTAGTATACAACAAAAATAATAAACTTGGAATATGACAGTTGTGTTGAAAATGTGTTCACAAAAATTAGCTATCTCCTACGAACATTCCTCGGTTTCGGGCCAAATGACGAGTGTTATGGTCATATCCATGGCATAGTTTGTTCAAATGTTCCCATATTACACACAAACATGCATCTTGGAAGCACGGACAATGTTGACGGAGGAAGTTTTCCTTTTCATCGAAGCAAAAAACCATTTTCCATTTCCCGAGTGTAAAAAATAGGGTTTTTTGTGAAGGACCTACCACAAATATGTTGCAAAACTTGAGAGCTATAATTTTTGAAAATACTAGACCATGTTATATGGACAAATAACCAATTTTTTCATATGAAAAGGTTTCCATCCACCTCTTTTGAAGAAAAGAAGTTTTTGCCGATTCCGCTGGAAACTGGTCAAATTTGAACTACAGGTACCACATAGTTTGCTCATGATTTTTGGCAAAAATCATTTTTAGGTCAAAAGTACCTATTTCAACATAGATACAACAAGAGTTTCTCAATATCAAACCCCTAGCTACGAACGGTCATGCCCGCCGCCTTGACTTTTTCCTCAAACGGGGTTAGAAAATTCCAAAAAATTCAAAAAAAATCAAAATGATGCGAGACCTTCGCGTGGTGTCATTATATAGGTACTAGTATACACCAAAAATAATAAACTTGGAATACGACAGTTGTGTTGAAAATGTGTTCACAAAAATTAGCTATCTCCTACGAACATTCCTGGGTTTCGGGCCAAATGACGAGTGTTATGGTCATATCCATGGCATAGTTTGTTCAAATGTTCCCATATTACACACAAACATGCATCTTGGAAGCACGGACAATGTTGACGGAGGAAGTTTTCCTTTTCATCGAAGCAAAAAACCATTTTCCATTTCCCGAGTGGAAAAAATAGGGTTTTTTGTGAAGGACCTACCGCAAATATGTTGCAAAACTTGAGAGCTATAATTTTTGAAAATACTAGACCATGTTATATGGACAAATAACCAATTTTTTCATATGAAAAGGTTTCCATCCACCTCTTTTGAAGAAAAGAAGTTTCTGCCGATTCCGCTGGAAACTGGTCAAATTTGAACTACAGGTACCACATAGTTTGCTCATGATTTTTGGCAAAAATCATTTTTAGGTCAAAAGTACCTATTTCAACATAGATACAACAAGAGTTTCTCAATATTCAACCCCTAGCTACGAACGGTCATGCCCGCCGCCTTGACTTTTTCCTCAAACGGGGTTAGAAAATTCCAAAAAATTCAAAAAAAATCAAAATGATGCGAGACCTTCGCGTGGTGTCATTATATAGGTACTAGTATACACCAAAAATAATAAACTTGGAATAAGACAGTTGTGTTGAAAACGTGTTCACAAAAATTAGCTATCTCCTACGAACATTCCTGGGTTTCGGG
The DNA here is from genome assembly GCA_028641055.1 of Alopecurus myosuroides. NCBI lineage: Eukaryota > Viridiplantae > Streptophyta > Magnoliopsida > Poales > Poaceae > Alopecurus > Alopecurus myosuroides. Next base: position 514,809,034 of record CM054058.1, on the reverse strand, counting down.
CCAAATGACGAGCGTTATGGTCATATCCATGGCATAGTTTGTTCAAATGTTCCCATATTACACACAAACATGCATCTTGGAAGCACGGACAATGTTGACGGAGGAAGTTTTTCTTTTCATCGAAGCAAAAAACCATTTTCCATGCCCCGAGTGTAAAAAATAGGGTTTTTTGTGAAGGACCTAACGCAAATATGTTGCAGAACTTGAGAGCTATAATTTTTGAAAATACTAGACCATGTTATATGCACAAATAACCAATTTGTTTCATATAAAAAGGTTTCCATCCACCTCTTTTGAAGAACAGAAGTTTCTGCCGATTTCGTTGTAAACTGGTCAAATTTGAACTACAGGTACCTCATAGTTTGCTCATGATTTTTGGCAAAAATCATTTTTAGGTACAAAAGTACCTATTTCAACATATATACAACAAGAGTTTCTCAATATTCAACCCCTAGCTACGAACGGTCATGCCCGCCGCCTTGACTTTTTCCTCAAACGGGGTTAGAAAATTCCAAAAAATTCAAAAAAAATCAAAATGTTGCGAGACCTTCGCGTGGTGTCATTATATAGGTACTAGTATACACCAAAAATAATAAACTTGCAATACGACAGTTGTGTTGAAAATGTGTTCACAAAAATTAGCTATTTCCTACGAACATTCCTGGGTTTCGGGCCAAATGACGAGTGTTATGGTCATATCCATGGCATAGTTTGTTAAAATGTTCCCATATTACACACAAACATGCATCTTGGAAGCAGGGACAATGTTGACGGAGGAAGTTTTCCTTTTCATCGAAGAAAAAAACCATTTTCCATTTCCCGAGTGTAAAAAATGGGTTTTTTTGTGAAGGACCTACCGCAAATATGTTGCAAAACTTGAGAGCTATAATTTTTGAAAATACTAGACCATGTTATATGCACAAATAACCAATTTGTTTCATATGAAAAGGTTTCCATCCACCTCTTTTGAAGAACAGAAGTTTCTGCCGATTCCGTAGGAAACTGGTCAAATTTGAACTACAGGTACCTCATAGTTTGCTCATGATTTTTGGCAAAAATCATTTTTAGGTACACAAGTACCTATTTCATCATAGATATACCAAGAGTTTCTCAATATTCAATCCCTAGCTACGAACGGTCATGCCCGCCGCCTTGACTTTTTCCTCAAACGGGGTTAGAAAATTCCAAAAAATTCAAAAAAAATCAAAATGATGCGAGACCTTCGCGTGGTGTCATTATATAGGTACTAGTATACTACAAAAATAATAAACTTGGAATACGACAGTTGTGTTGAAAATGTGTTCACAAAAATTAGCTATCTCCTACGAACATTCCTCGGTTTCGGGCCAAATGACGAGTGTTATGGTCATATCCATGGCATAGATTGTTCAAATGTTCCCATATTACACACAAACATGCATCTTGGAAGCACGGACAATGTTGACGGAGGAAGTTTTCCTTTTCATCGAAGCAAAAAACCATTTTCCATTTCCCGAGTGTAAAAAATAGGGTTTTTTGTGAAGGACCTACCGCAAATATGTTGCAAAACTTGAGAGCTATAATTTTTGAAAATACTAGACCATGTTATATGGACAAATAACAAATTTTTTCATATGAAAAGGTTTCCATCCACCTCTTTTGAAGAAAAGAAGTTTCTACCGATTCCGCTGGAAACTGGTCAAATTTGAACTACAGGTACCACATAGTTTGCTTATGATTTTTGGAAAAAATCATTTTTAGGTACAAAAGTACCTATTTAAACATAGATACAACAAGAGTTTCTCAATATTCAACCCCTAGCTACGAACGGTCATGCCCGCCGCCTTGACTTTTTCATCAAACGGGGTTAGAAAATTCCAAAAAATTCAAAACAAATTCAAAATGATGCGAGACCTTCGCGTGGTGTCATTATATAGGTACTAGTATACACCAAAAATAATAAACTTGGAATACGACAGTTGTGTTGAAAATGTGTTCACAAAAATTAGCTATCTCCTACGTACATTCCTCGGTTTCGGGCCAAATGACGAGGGTTATGGTCATATCCATGGCATAGTTTGTTCAAACTTTCCCATATTACACACAAACATGCATCTTGGAAGCACGGACAATGTTGACGGAGGAAGTTTTCCTTTTCATCGAAGCAAAAAACCATTTTCCATGTCCCGAGTGTAAAAAATAGGGTTTTTTGTGAAGGACCTACCGCAAATATGTTGCAAAACTTGAGAGCTATAATTTTTGAAAATACTAGACCATGTTATATGCACAAATAACCAATTTGTTTCATATGAAAAGGTTTCCATCCACCTCTTTTGAAGAACAAAAGTTTCTGCCGATTTCGTTGGAAACTGGTCAAATTTGAACTACAGGTACCTCATAGTTTGCTCATGATTTCCGGCAAAAATCATTCTTAGGTACACAAGTACCTATTTCAACATAGATACAACAAGAGTTTCTCAATATTCAACCCCTAGCTACGAACGGTCATGCCCGCCGCCTTGACTTTTTCCTTAAACGGGGTTAGAAAATTCCAAAAAATTCAAAAAAATTCAAAATGATGCGAGACCTTCGCGTGGTGTCATTATATAGGTACTAGTATACACCAAAAATAATAAACTTGGAATACGACAGTTGTGTTGAAAATGTGTTCACAAAAATTAGCTATCTCCTACGAACATTCCTGGGTTTCGGGCCAAATGACGAGTGTTATGGTCATATCCATGGCATAGTTTGTTCAAATGTTCCCATATTACACACATACATGCATCTTGGAAGCACGGACAATGTTGACGGAGGAAGTTTTCCTTTCATCGAAGAAAAAAACCATTTTACATGTCCCGAGTGTAAAAAATAGGGTTTTTTGTGAAGGACCTACCTCAAATATGTGGCAAAATTTGAGAGCTATAATTTTTGAAAATACTAGACCATGTTATATGCACAAATAACCAATTTGTTTCATATGAAAAGGTTTCCATCCACCTCTTTTGAAGAACAGAAGTTTCTGCGGATTTCGCTGGAAACTGGTCAAATTTGAACTACAGGTACCTCATAGTTTGCTCATGATTTTTGGAAAAAATCATTTTTAGGTACACAAGTACCTATTTCAACATAGATACAACAAAAGTTTCTCAATATTCAACCCCTAGCGACGAACAGTCATGCCCGCCGCCTTGAATTTTTCCACAAACGGGGTTAGAAAATTCCAGAAAATTCAAAAAAATTCAAAATGATGCGAGACCTTCGCGTGGTGTCATTATATAGGTACTAGTATAGACCAAAAATAATAAACTTGGAATATGACAGTTGTGATGAAAATGTGTTCACAAAAATTAGCCATCTCCTACGAACATTCCTGGGTTTCGGGCCAAATGACGAGTGTTATGCTCATATCCATGGCATAGTTTGTTCAAATGTTCCCATATTACACACAAACATGCATCTTGGAAGCACGGACAATGTTGACGGAGGAAGTTTTCCTTTCATCGAAGAAAAAACCATTTTCCATGTCCCGAGTGTAAAAAATAGGGTTTTTTGTGAAGGACCTACCTCAAATATGTTGCAAAACTTGAGAGCTATAATTTTTTAAAATACTAGACCATGTTATATGCACAAATAACCAATTTGTTTCATATGAAAAGGTTTCCATCCACCTCTTTTGAAGAACAGAAGTTTCTGCGGATTTCGCTAGAAACTGGTCAAATTTGAACTACAGGTACCTCATAGTTTGCTCATGATTTTTGGAAAAAATCATTTTTAGCTACACAAGTACCTATTTCAACATAGATACAACAAAAATTTCTCAATATTCAACCCCTAGCGACGAACGGTCATGCCCGCCGCCTTGACTTTTTCCTCAAACAGGGTTAGAAAATTCCAAAAAATTCAAAAAATCAAAATGATGCGAGACCTTCGCGTGGTGTCATTATATAGGTACTAGTATAGACCAAAAATAATAAACTTGCAATACGATAGTTGTGTTGAAAATGTGTTCACAAAAATTAGCCATCTCCAACGAACATTCCTGGGTTTCGGGCCAAATGACGAGTGTTATGCTCATATCCATGGCATAGTTTGTTCAAATGTTCCCATATTATACACAAACATGCATCTTGGAAGCACGGACAATGTTGACGGAGGAAGTTTTCCTTTTCATCGAAGAAAAAAAATCATTTTCCATGTCCCGAGTGTAAAAAATAGGGTTTTTTGTGAAGGACCTACCGCAAATATGTTGCAAAACTTGAGAGCTATAATTTTTGAAAATACTAGACCATGTTATATGGACAAATAACAAATTTTTTCATATGAAAAGGTTTCCATCCACCTCTTTTGAAGAAAAGAAGTTTCTACCGATTCCGCTGGAAACTGGTCAAATTTGAACTACAGGTACCACATAGTTTGCTCATGATTTTTGGAAAAAATCATTTTTAGGTACAAAAGTACCTATTTCAACATAGATACAACAAGAGTTTCTCAATATTCAACCCCTAGCTACGAACGGTCATGCCCGCCGCCTTGACTTTTTCATCAAACGGGGTTAGAAAATTCCAAAAAATTCAAAACAAATTCAAAATGATGCGAGACCTTCGCGTGGTGTCATTATATAGGTACTAGTATACACCAAAAATAATAAACTTGGAATACGACAGTTGTGTAGAAAATGTGTTCACAAAAATTAGCTATCTCCTACGAACATTCCTGGGTTTCGGGCTAAATGACGAGTGTTATGGTCATATCCATGGCATAGTTTGTTCAAACGTTCCCATATTACACACAAACATGCATCTTGGAAGCACGGACAATGTTGACGGAGGAAGTTTTCCTTTTCATCGAAGCAAAAAACCATTTTCTATGTCCCGAGTGTAAAAAATAGTATTTTTTGTGAAGGACCTACCGCAAATATGTTGCAAAACTTGAGAGCTATAATTTTTGAAAATAGTAGACCATGTTATATGCACAAATAACCAATTTGTTTCATATGAAAAGGTTTCCATCCACCTCTTTTGAAGAACAAAAGTTTCTGCCGATTTCGTTGGAAACTGGTCAAATTTGAACTACAGGTACCTCATAGTCTGCTCATGATTTTTGGCAAAAATCATTCTTAGGTACACAAGTACCTATTTCAACATAGATACAACAAGAGTTTCTCAATATTCAACCCCTAGCTACGAACGGTCATGCCCGCCGCCTTGACTTTTTCCTTAAACGGGGTTAGAAAATTCCAAAAAAATCAAAAAAAATCAAAATGATGCGAGACCTTCGCATGGTGTCATTATATAGGTACTAGTATACACCAAAAATAATAAACTTGGAATACGACAGTTGTATTGAAAATGTGTTCACAAAAATTAGCTATCTCCTACGAACATTCCTGGGTTTCGGGCCAAATGACGAGTGTTATGGTCATATCCATGGCATAGTTTGTTCAAATGTTCCCATATTACACACATACATGCATCTTGGAAGCACGGACAATGTTGACGGAGGAAGTTTTCCTTTTCATCGAAGAAAAAAATCATTTTCCATGTCCCGAGTGTAAAAAATAGGGTTTTTTGTGAAGGACCTACCGCAAATATGTTGCATAACTTAAGAGCTATAATTTTTAAAAATACTAGACCATGTTATATGCACAAATAACCAATTTGTTTCATATGAAAAGGTTTCCATCCACCTCTTTTGAAGAACAGAAGTTTCTGCCGATTTCGCCGGAAACTGGTCAAATTTGAACTACAGGTACCTCATAGTTTGCTCATGATTTTTGGAAAAAATCATTTTTAGGTACAGAAGTACCTATTTCATCATAGATATACCAAGAGTTTCTCAATATTCAACCCCTAGCTACGAACGGTCATGCCCGCCGCCTTGACTTTTTCCTCAAACGGGGTTAGAAAATTCCAAAAAATTCAAAAAAAATCAAAATGATGCGAGACCTTCGCGTGGTGTCATTATATAGGTACTAGTATACACCAAAAATAATAAACTTGGAATACGACAGTTGTGTTGAAAATGTGTTCACAAAAATTAGCTATCTCCTACGAACATTCCTGGGTTTCGGGCCAAATGACGAGTGTTATGGTCATATCCATGGCATAGTTTGTTCAAATGTTCCTATATTACACACAAACATGCATCTTGGAAGCACGGACAATGTTGACGGAGGAAGTTTTCCTTTTCATCGAAGAAAAAAACCCATTTTCCATGTCCCGAGTGTAAAAAATAGGGTTTTTGTGAAGGACCTACCGCAAATATGTTTCAAAACTTGAGAGCTATAATTTTTGAAAATACTAGACCATGTTATATGCACAAATAACCAATTTGTTTCATATGAAAAGGTTTCCATCCACCTCTTTTGAAGAAGAGAAGTTTCTGCCGATTTCGCTGGAAACTGGTCAAATTTGAACTACAGGTACCTCATAGTTTTCTCATGATTTTTGGCAAAAATCATTTTTAGGTACACAAGTACCTATTTCAACATAGATACACCAAGAATTTGGCAAAATAAAGTTTTTTTTAAACACACACGCAAACGGCCTGCGCATCACAATCGAGAAAAGAAAAAAAAAACAATACCTACGGCGACGGCATCCCCTCGGTGTAGGGTTAGGTACGATCGAACGGGAAGAAAAAACAATTTCCTCCACCTACGCCGACGGCACCCCCTCGGCGTAGGGTTAGTTTTTTTTTAACCTCAGACGTACTCGCACGGTACGGTCAAACGCGGGGAAAAAAACCATTCACCTACGCCGACGGCACCCCCTCGGCGTAGCCTATCACATAACGGGCCGCGTTCGAAGGGCGTAACGGGCCATCCCTACGCCGAGGGGGATAGATACGCCGACGGTGCCCCCTCGGGGTAGCGTCCATACGCCGAGGGGGAGGAGACGCCGACGGGCAGGCAGGTGGCCAATCGTACCGACCACCCTACGCCGAGGGGGCCGATACTTGGTCGTCGGCGTATCCGCCGGCTGTCGGCGTCTATGGCGTTTCCCGTAGTGTTGCTTCGATCCGGTGCTTCAATTCCTATATCACTCTGGTCTCCAGCATGTCCTAATTGCAAGATTGTCTGATATTTTGGAACACCCTTGCATTACGTTGTTTCCAAAAACTCCGGCATATCAGGGTGATTTACGAGTCTATCTACTTGCTTTTCTTTCCTCCGAATCTTTAGCGGACTGCTAACCACAAGTTTTCCAAAGTATCCGTTATCGTGGGCATTTTGCATTTGAACTCGAATCTGAGAGGAACCTGCCACAATACCGGCCTCGCGTAAACGCATTGCAGAAGTATATGAATAGTCGCCTCCACTTCCTGCAGGCACAACTTGGAAAGATCCGGTTGATCTTGTAGACCATGCCTTGTCCTCAAGTCTAATGTCCACATTCTATATTGCAAGGCTAGCTACATAAAGATTTTCCATTTTGTCAGGCCCAACACTTCCAAACTCCATCTGCCCGTGGAAAGTCGAGCATTTTGTAGCTGGCACCGACTGAGTATTTCCCGAGGGCCGCGGCCGGCCAAACGAATTCATCCTCCAGATTGATGTACTGCATTGCCATTCCCGCATAGATCGCCCCCCCCCCGATGCACATCATCTACCTATTATCCCACAAGGCCTCGTGGACCGTCCTCTTATTAGCCCACCTAGTGCACATCGCAGCCCTTAGAAGCGGGGCTATAACTTGCACTGCCATTCCTGTCAACCAGCTATCCTTCAAGAGTAGTGTTTTCTTTCCATCCCCCACTCGGATGCCCTTAGAAGCTGCTAGAGAGTCCTTCAACATGGGAAGCCCTTGCCAAGGCCTAGACATATATGTTCTTCTGAGCCACTCCCATCTCACCCTAAGAGCCAGACCCTGCAGGCCCAAATTCTTCACCCTGAACCCTCCAAAGTAAAAGGGTTTGCAGACGTTGTTCCAAGCCACTATGCATTGTCCTCCTAGCTCATGCTCCGATCCTTCCCAGAAAAGTCCTCTCATCCACTTGTCAATCTCCTCCAAAAGCCAAGAAGGGGCTTCCGCAACAAGCAACTGATGCACCAGCCTTGCTGCCATTTGCCCTTTGTTAGAGGTCTCAGAGCCCGTTGAAGGCCTACGTATTTGATCGGAAACTAGGCAATATTGCAATTCAAGTTCTAAGACACCATAGTTTCCCCTTCCTCCATTCCATGGATTAAATTGGCAGATGTCTTGGCATAGTTGACTCCCAGTCAAGAAGCTTCCCCGAAGATGCGAAGGATATGTTGTGAGGTAGCAAGATCCAGCTGGGTAGGCCTAATGAACATGACCACATCATCTGCATATACGGACATTCGTTGCATCGCTGAACACCCCACAAGGGGCAAGAACAAACCCTCCTCCTCCACCGCTTTGGAAATTACATAGGTGATAGCCTCCATTGCAAGAATGAACAACATGGCCGAAATGGGATCGCCTTGCGTCAAACCACGGACATGCGGGATCCTCTTCCTCGGAACTCCATTGACTGATACCTTGGTGCTAGCTCTGTAAAGAAGGATAGAAATTAGCCTACACCAAGTCCCACTGAACCCCAACTTTGGCAGAACCTCCAACAAGAAAACCCAAGAGAGTGAGTCAAAGGCCCTTGAGATGTCCAATTTTAGCAAAACAATTCCTTCTCTCTCCTGGTGTTTATTTTCCTAGCAACCTGCCTTAGCAAGATGAAGTTGTCATGCAGACTGTGTCCCTTCACAAGGACAACTGATTTGTGCTCACCAACTCTCTCAACTTCCGTCTCAAACGATTTTCCAGCAATTTAGAGAACTTGGAAAAACTATGTACTAGACCGATTGGCCTATAATCTCCCGCCTCCAAGGCATCCTGTTTTTGGGGATCAAGGTGCTGAGAGGCATGTTGAGTTCGGCAAATCCCCGACCATCCCCAACAGCTAGTTTTTGAAGAGCTGCCATGAGATCATCTCTAATAATAGGCCATGCTCTCTGATAGAAAGTTCCAACCAAACCATCTGGCCCAAGGGCCTGATACGTCCAAAACATATCTACTTTCCCGAACAGTTTTGCTATTATTTTACCTCTAATTTATATGATTTTGACAGAACTAACATGGACTAATGTTGTTTTCACCAGAATTGCCCTCGTGTCTTATTTTTGTGCAGAAAGTCAGAATTCGGGAAAATCGCCAAAAAATGTCGCAAAATTCCTATTTTCCAGAAGACCCATGGAGCCAGAAGGGGAGTCGGAGGTGGCGCACTAGGCTGCCACGCCACACCCCAGCGCAGTAGGGGTGGGACCGCGCCCTCCTGTGGCGTGGTCGCCTCGGTGGCCCCCCGATGCCGCCCTTTCGACTACTTAAGCCTTCTGACATAAAAACCTCAGGGGGTTCGTCATATTCCACACAAAAACACTCGAGCGCCGTCGGCTCCTCGAAACTCAATTCGGGGATCAGAAATTCCTATTATGGCACCCTGCTGGGACGGGGATTCGTAGGAGATCATCGCCATCGTCATCACCACCACCTCTCCATCCGCCGTTTATGATTTCCCCATCCATGTTTGAGTAATCTATATTGTAGGCTGAGAGGGATTGTAGGGATTGGATGAGATCGTTCATGTAATAGTTGCCAAATCATTCATCTATTTATTGTTGTTGCAACTTGTTGTGCTTAATGCTTGTCACTAGGTCCCATGTGCCATGATCTCAAATTTAAAAAAGTTATTGTATTATGAAGATAAGTGTGTTTTAGATTATACCAGCAAGTTGTATACACATGTCATTGTCCGGAACCAGAGGCCCCAAAGTGAAAACAATTGGGATAACTGGAGGGAAAGGCTCTGATGTGAGGACTACGTGTGTTCATGAAGTGTTAAAGCTTTGCTCCGATAGTTTATTAAAAGGAGTAACTTAATTGTCAGTAGTTTCCATTGAGGCCCCGCTGCAACGTGCTGGCAGTTAAAAAGATGTTGTGCAAGTTTCTCATTGCGAGCATGTACAACTATATACGGAACACATGCATATGTTTATTTTAGTACTTGGATGCTTTATTATTGTTTGTCTACAAGTGCCATGTGTTATGATTATTATATGAACTATCTCATCCATGCAACGCCCGTACACCTGTTATTCTGCCTACGGTATTTTAATCCCGCTGTTTACTGAGATCATTACTATTGTCTACGTTACACTGTTGCTACTGTTACTTCACTACTGCTGCTGTTATATCACTGTTGCTACTGATAAATTGTGTCAAGTAAGTTTACTTTCAGGTGCGGCTGAACTGACAATTCATCTGTCTTTAAGAGCACTTGCACAAGTAGTAGCTTGAGCTTCTTTAATAAAGTCATCATTAAGTTCAATGTAGGTTTCATCAAGATCATCAATAGACTCAGGTGAATTAACAGGTGTACCAACATTTTCAACAGGAATTTCAGTGTTTTCAATTTGTTTAGCTCTAGCAATTGTAGCATCTAGGAAAGGACCTAGTGAACCAGTATCATCAAGCACAGTAGAAGCATCATCAAAAGTATAAGAAGCATTTTTAAACTCAGCAGAAGTAACAATGTGTGTAGCATGAGGTGGTGTAAGAAGCTTACCCGTTACAAACGGTGAATCAATAGCAACAGAGGTGTTCAGAGTTGTACCTCTCCTTGTAGTGGATGGTAATATAGAGACTTTTCCATCACGAGTCTTACCCGTGATGAAAGGCTTGCAGCGAACAATATCACGTTCATGTGAGAAAAAAAAAATAAAGCTATGTTCCCCGGCAACGGCACCAGAAAATAGTCTTGATGATCCACAAGTCTAGGGGATCGCAACAGTCTTCGAGGGAAGAAAAACCCAAATTTATTGATTCGACACAATGGGAGCCGGAAAATATTTATAAGGTTAGCAACTTAGTTGTCAATTCAGCTGCACCTGAAAGTAGACTTGCTCGTAACAATTTATCAGTGGTAACAATTTTATATCAGTAGTAGTAGTAAAATAACAGCAGGAGTAAAATAGTAACATCAGTAGCAATTGCGGGAAACAGCAGGATGAAAATACTGTAGGCATAGGGAATGGATGAACGGGCATTGCATGGATAAGATAGTTCATATAATAATCAAAACATGTGCATTGCAGATAATAATACTAAAGCATCCAAGTTCTAGTAAAACCATAGGCATGTGTTCCAATATTGAAATACGTGCTCGCAATGAGAAACTTGCACAATATCTTTTGTCCTACCAGCCCGTTTGCAGCGTGGCCTCAAGGGAAACTACTGGTAATTAAGGCGCTCCTTTTAATAAAGCACCGGAGCAAAGCATTAACACCACGTGAACACACGTGATCCTCACATCACAGCCACCCCCTCCGGTTTTCCCAATTTCTGTCACTTTGAGGCCTCGGGTTCTGGACAACAATGTGTGTAAACAACTTGTAGTTATGATCAAGAGACATAATTATACTCATGAAACGATAACATGTTCAGATATGAGATCATGGCACTCGGTCCCTAGTGACAAGCATTAAGCATAACAAGTTGCAACAACTATAGAAAACACTAACAATGGATACAAGGCACTATGCCCTAACAATATGGCATTATTACATGAACGATATCATCCAATCTCTTCCATCCCTCTCAGCCTACAGCAGGGATTACTCACACATGGATGGGGGAATCATGGATGGTTGATGCAGAAGTGGTGGCAGTGACGATGGCGATGATCTCCTTCGAATCCCCATCCCGGCAGGGCGCTAGAATAGGAACTTCTGATCCCCGAATTGAGTTTCGAGGTGTCAGCGATGTTGTGATGTATTTTTCTGAAATATGACGAACCCCCTGATGTTTTAGGGTTACGGGGGATATGTAGTTGAAAGGGGGGCCCGAGGGGGTGCCTGGGCCCCCACACCACCTGGTGGCGCGGCCTAGGGGCGCGCCTACGGGTGGTGTGGGCCCCTCCTTGCCCCCTCCGGGTATCCTTCTGGCTTTGGGGGTCTTCGGGTGAAATAAGGTCACTGGTATCTTTTTTGGGCAATTTCCCGAAAGTTGATTTTTCCGCACAAAAACAAGACACCGGGGTAATTCTGCTAAAAATAGCGTTAGTCCGTGTTAGTTGTATCCAAAACTCACAAGTTTAGAGGCAAACAATAGGAAAGTTGTTCGTAAAGGAGATACGTTTTTGACGTATCAAGCGGCGTGACCCGAGGTCAAGGAATAGGGCCACGCAGAAGCCTCCGTGCACCGTTGTTGCCACCGGAAGCTCCACTTGACGCCGCGGATGACGAACTCGCAACCGAGCCCGACTCCCTCGATATTGTCGCAGATGCCGAGACCGCATCCTCCTGTACCGAACCACTCCCCAAAGACCTGCATTCAGAAGACACAAACACACCTTTGATGTCGTTGATGGCTCGCTGCTTCTCCCAAAACCGCATCGTCGGTGAAGGATACCCGATGTGGTCCCAGAACTCCCTCTCGATCTCCTCGTCCGACTTCACCAGTCGTGAGACATCTTCCCGAGAAACCTCGCGGCCCTCCGCAAGAACTGCCTCTCAGCACATCTGCACCATCCCCTCCGCATCTGACACATCCTCCATGACCAGCAGGTTGAAGAGAGATCCAGGCCCTAGACCTCCCGGCACCAAGGTAAGTCGCCGGCTCCTAAGATCTGACATAGGCAACGTCGGTGGTTGGGAAGGTGCGCCCCGATCGCCCACCATCGCCGACGGCTTCGCATATACACCTTTGAAAAATGCTGCTTGATCACTATCCAAGATATAAACAGGGCAAGAGCAGGAGACATCATGACCTCCATACCTCTAGGCTTCACTGATAACCACCAAGTGTGGAATATCCCCAACACCTCCATAAGAAAGCTTAATAAGAGTGTGAGTTGGAGACGCGTCTTCCCGCCACCACGACTTCATCTTACCAAACTTGGAAACCATCTCACAAAGAAAGTCGCCATTACGTTAATATAGGTGAAGATTCAGGATCATAATCCACCGAATTCTAGTGCGAACCGTTGCTCTAAGATTATCGCCTTCATCATGCCTTGCAAAAGATAGATTGCGGCCTCCAGCAAATGGAACTGCCACAGAATTGACCAAGATATCGCTGGGTACTTGATCTGCCATCCTGAATATCCTCACACTGACCGCACTCTCAGCCAAAGAGATGACCTCCAGGTGATGAACATCAAAGAGGTCGGCCACCAGCTTCAGAGCATCATCTATTTCCTCACCAGGTGGCCTTGGCTCCAGTTGAGCATCGGCCCAAGCTTCATGAGGCTGATGAGGAGCCATGGAGGATGTGATGTACACACAAACAGGCCTCACTTCACCCGCCCACGGCTCCAAGACATGCATCCCAGTACAAAGTAACCTTTTAGGATCTACAGGGAAGATCGCCATTGGAGGTAGATTGGAATCGGGCGAGAGCTGAGGCGAGGGATTTTCTGAGGTGATTGGGGACTAAACAAATTCTAGGAAAGGTGGAGGGGGCTCCTCGGTTCCTCCTGCTGCATAATGGAATGCACGCATTAATTATATATGATGATTTAAGTAAACAGGCGGTGGCATATCGACAAATGTCATTATTGTTACGCCGACCACCAGGCCGCGCTTTAACTACCCATCGAAGAGTTCCATTTAGACCCAGGCAGTTTTTCCGAATATGGCCTGGTCAGGAACAAGACAAAAAAAGTAAGTCAGCCCGTACACAACTCAGTTGTATGCTTAGCCGACAAACAACGAGAACATGTCCAAACACGGCCACTGCCTTATCAATGAGCTTAGAAAAACCATCATCAACAGTAGAGGTTTGAGCGACAGGGTTGACAGAAGCACACAAGACTTTCAATGGGAGAGACACCCTTGGTTCAAACGAACCAAATTTAATACCAGAATAACCCGAGAAGTTCTTAGCAACAGCAGACGAAGAATGCAACCTTGTATCTGGCTGATCCGAAACCAAAGAAGTATGCTCCAAAGAAAAAGATGGATTGACAGACGATGAGGGCTTTGAAGGCTTAAACATACACTTCTTGGCCTTGGGATATTTTTTCTTAGGAGAAGCCAGAGTCCATTCACTTTGCTGATCATGCTTCCTCTTCTTAAACTCAAGCAACCAATTAGGGCCACAATAACTCCAGAGATGAAAATAACACTTGAAGTGAAAGCATTTAAATCATTTAATTTTCATGATATGAAAACCGATCACCGTTGAAAAGAGAAAACCCGATCATGGAGACAAGTGACATTCAATTTACCATAGAAACCACCAATAGCTGCCTCAAGAGCCAAAGTTACCGTGTCTTCATCAAGTTTAAATGAGGCTCTTCCGAAAGAAACCACCATCTGAAATGCTCCATGTGCATGAGAAGCATGCACGTCCGATCCGACCACGAGAGAAATCGAGGTCTAAAATCCTAGAAGCATGAACCGCACCAGCAGATGGATCAATAGAGACCCGATCCAACAAACAGACCAAGGGTCTATTCTCATCCAAAGATATAACCACATTTTTCTGATCAATAAGAGATCGATTGCGGAACGCCAAGCAACCTTGCACTTTGGCACGATGGCATGCAAAATAAATCTTAGATCCAGGATTAATATTTTCATGTATCTTAAGGAAACGTTGATCAACAAAGAAACCCACCGGATCCAAAAGTTGAACCTTCTTATCCTTCGGATCTAGAAGGATAAACCCCTCATAGATGGGATCTAGCTTGTAATCTAAAATCATGGAGAAAATTTCCCTCAACTGCCAGAACGATGGAGAAGACAGACTTGGCCTTGGACATGGCGAGAGAAGAGAGGACGGCAGCGTCGGAATCAACGCTGCCGTAGAGGAGAGGCAAAAACCCTAGATCACCTTAGTGTCGTCATGGGAGTCGCCTAAGGTGAGAGTTGCAATACCCAACTGACTTTGGATAGATATTAACAAGGGCTATCTAGAACAATTGGATTTATAATTTTTAGAGATTTAAAACTCAAATTATCCACAGAATAGTTGTTGAGTTTTGGGATCAACCATGTGTTGATGCCCCTTTGTTGAGTTTTTGGGACTTATATCCTTGTATTCAAAGTTCAAACTTGTGTAGGTTGTTTCTTCGCATGAAAATATTACATATATAAATTTTTGTGTTGGATTTTGATATTTTAATCATGTGTTGATGCCCCTTTATTTTTATTTCTTTGTGATAGTTGTTGATATTTGTGTTCCCTTTTGATGTGTTTGTGTTGGAAGCTTTTTCGTATCATTTTAATGTAAAATTGACACTTCATACTATAGAAAATTCAAATATATATGTATGCACTATAAAAATTCATAGTTCACCACACACCACACCAAACACCACGGGAACAAACGCCAAACCCACACACACCACTATAGTCTACTCATCAACGATACATTGCTATTATAGCCACGTAGATTCCCCCACTTCCTAGCAATCATGAAACCCAGACAAGCGCCCATATCGTCATACATGACTTGATCGAAGATGAATGGAACGTTGGCCCAACCATATATTCTGAGGTCTTCTAAGTTGCCCCTTTCCCTTCTTATTGTCCTTCTTGTTGTTCTTCTTCTCAAGTTTTGTCTCAATAATGGCATTGGAGAGAGAATAGAGACTCGAAGTAGGATTTCCTGTTGGGTTCCGGATATCCCTCTGGACGTCGACTGTAGACGAAATATCAATTGCGTAGTATCTCAGCATCCGTACATCATTGTGGATAGCCGCGCCACATAATTGGATGGTCTTTTCACCTAAGAATGCCACGAGGAGCCACGGGACCGCATCAGCCTGGCAGATCTGGAAGACCAAAGTCTCGGACGCCACCGAGAGTTGAAGGATGGCGGCGTGCTGCCTTTGATTGGGTGGTAGATCCCTCTGTCGACCCGGGAAATGGTTGGTTAACTCGTAGTCGAGACCAGCACATTTGATCGGTGCGGCGCCGAGGAAATCCTTATTCATGCCGTGGATCCACCTCTCCACGCGTGATGGACAGGGGGTGAACGTGATCTTGAAATGCATGCCTTTTTTCTTGAAGTAGTACAACCAAGATGGAGGCACGAGCACGAGTGGCTCCATTGGATTGGAAGAGGGATCGAGAGGGAGTTTTTGGCAGTGATTAGAGAGGGACCTTGTTGGCAGATTAGAGAGAGAGAGGAGAGGTGTGCTTATGGCCTTGGATTACAGTAGCTTATATAGTACCGGAGGAGAGGGATGTGAACAGGCCGCCGGCGGTGATCTTAATTATGTATGAACATCAACACGACGGCCGGTTTCAACTTCCAAAGCATGGAGTTGATCTTAATCCTCTCCTTAGCCCCGGGACCAAACCTGCCCGGGACTAAAGACCTTAAGGCTCCCGAACGAAAGCTCTGTTTTCTACTAGTGACGCATGGGTTGCTACGAAAAAAATAGCGCGCTAAACAAAATAGCGTGGCCTTTCTCCAGACGCTATGCAAGTTATAGCATGCTAATAGCGTGCTATTTTTCAAAATAACGTTTGTAAAGCAATTTTAAAAATGACAGATATAACATGTATACTAATGATTTCAGCAACTAATAAACTGTGCAGAGCTGTGCTTGACCCGCCAACACCTACAATCAGACAACAACACAAATAGAAAACAAGTTACATAACATATATCTAGATTCCAGAAACACGAGATACACATTAGAAAGTTATAATCATACAACAAGCTACATATGTACCAAGAATCAGCACAACGAAACCACATCGGTAGTTTGGTACTACTTCCTTAGCTGAATTAATTTAGGGTGCTTTTGGTACTAGTTGTACAAAGAAGCAGCACTACAGAACCACATCAGTAGTTCAATAGGCTACGGAGAAAGAAGATGCAACGAGCTGCTCACTTTCCAATTGCTTAGCCAAGCTACTGATGTGCAACGTAGTTCAAGAATTCACTACAACTACAAGAGGCCACGAGTTACGCGTGAAGGGAGAAGTCAACTGGCCAGGATGGCGTGATCCGATCCGAATCTGATAGATCCTTTGGCTTAAACTGACGAACAAATAATGCTCCGAGCAACATTCATGGCACGACGTACTAGTAGTACTAGATAAGTTAGATGATGAAGATATGGCAGATCATAAATAGAGGTGGGAGCATCATGCATGGCACGACCTACCAGTAGCTAGTAAATAAATTACTCCCTCCGTTCATAAATAGATGGCTTCCATTTGTTCCAAAGTAGATGTATGTAGACATGTTTTAGTGTCTAGATACATCTACTTTTGGATAAATGAAAGTCATCTATTTGTGAACGGAGGGAGTAGATACTAACGAAGATATGGCCGCCGAGATAAAAAAAAGCTCCGATGGACCATCATGCATGGCCTATATATACATCCACCAAAGTACCTGCCTTGTATCCACCAAAGTCTTCCCTCATGGCCAACTCCACACATCTCAAGAAGATGGTGTTGCTCCTCCTCTGCGCCCTTCCCAGCATCATGGGGCTGGAGTTCTGGGCAGTCACAAAGTGCAAGGAAAGCTGCGAGGCCGTGGGTTCACAGGGCTGCGACATCTGCGGTCCCCTCCGCGGGGGATGACTGCTCCGACTTTATGGCCTGCCAAAAAAGTATACTTGCCTGCCAGTCCTTCTGCCGCAGGGCTTCTGCTTCGTGCGTCCAGAAATGCGCTGCTTCTCAGGGTTGTGAGAGACGTTGCAGGAGACCCTTCATATCCTGCGACCATTCATGTGAGAACCTCTTACATGCTCTGCGTCGTCATTGAAGGCGTCCTGCAAGGGAAACAAGAATTTCTTCTAGCTTGCTTCTTGTCTGTTTTATGTTGCAAGACAGAAAAAAAAAAACCGTGCGCCGCGCTCTGTGTGTGTCGTGTCTGTCCTGGTCGATCTCTTTGTATACTGTTATGTACGTATAAATAATGAAGTTTCAATGTGCATAATGCTGTTGCCGTCTCAAAGCAGGTATACGATTTTACTATCGAAATTTGGAAACAGCAAGCCAACCATCGACTCCATTGGATCTTGCCAATGATGCCAGTGTACCGCCCACGCTTCATGTGTTGCTGAATTCCATCAATCAAGTCAAGTTACATGCATCATGGTACGTCACTACTCAGTTCCATCGAGTGTTGTCCCTTTGATGATTAAAGAGCAAAAATGCCCCATGCTTCGGTTACGGGAAGAAAAGGGCGGCGAGGATTCTTCAATATAACCCGGAAAGTATATTGACTTTCCAATAACCTTACGACAGTAATACTCCCAGGAGTTCATCCGCGACATCTCATATCTTTCTATCGTCGCTAATGGTCTGGTCGAAGGGCGACCACTCCCACCTCCCTTTTTTCCTTTGGCTCCCTCCGGCCGGTGGACGACTTGAGCAGCACGTAGGCCGGCTTGGAGTTGGAGCCAAAGCACCTGGTGAAGACGCCTAACTGAAGATGTGCAGAGACAGTGGCGTCGCTAGGTTGTGAGACGTGCAGACGTGCGAGTATCATCCCATACTTCAAAAAAATCAAGATCAACTTGAGCCAGCAAGAGATCGGTCGCGTGTTTCGATTCGACCTGATACGATAGCGCTTAGACTTGTGAATAAATCAAGCTCCGATCCAGCATCATGCATGCCACGACGTTCTAGTTGTAAGCTAGACACTGAAAAATATGATTTTTGTCCTGCGTCACTACCAGAAATTCACTCTCCGCCGGGTCGTCTCGGCTTCGCCGAGTGCAAGATCTCGGGGCCACCCGGCGAAGACAAACGCCAAAACACTCGGCGACGTCGACCACACTCGGCAAAGATCCTCTTCACCGAGAAAACACCGCAAGACAGCTCGGCGAACATTGCTCCATCGGGAAAGACGCAGAAAAGAGCTCGACAAACATGTTTTCTCGGCGCTATTTTCTGGCCACGTCGGAGCTGGCAGTGGGGCCCATGGCGAAGAATCTTCGCCGAGTGCCTCGCTCGGCAAAGATTAGAAATAGAATTTTCTTATTTTCTTCGCCGAGTTCCCCTCTCGGCAAAGAGTTCAAATTAAAAAAAAATAGGATTTTCATATTATCTTTGCCGAGTGCCCCTCTCGGCAAAGAGTTCAAATTTAAAAAAAAATAGAATTTTCCTATTTTCTTCGCCGAGATTGTCGGTGGCAAAGCACTCGGTGAAGATGTGTCAGGGGTATCTTTTCATGCCAATTGTTTCTCTCGGCACGAAAATGCCACTCTATATAGACCCTTCCTGGAAAACGACTTGTTTCCTACCCTATCGCTCATTCCCCCTCAAAGGTTCAATATGGAGGGCGAGCGGGATCTCAAACCTTAGCGCCGCCCCAACGGCAGTTCCCACGGATCCGTCGCTCCCTCCTTTACGTCATCTTCCTTTACTAGCCCCCTTCTCTTGGTAAGTTGCCTTCAAAGTACCATGGCAATAATACATTCATCCTTTTGTTGCTGACTCGTCTAATGTGAATCTTCTTCATAGGAGAATCTTCTTCATCCTAATGTGAACTTGTGTAGTCTACTTTGCAGTATATGTGCTATGTTTGGACCGTTATGCGTTGGAATATTGTTATGGATGTGTTGTGAGTGATCTGTTGTGATATATGATGTATATATATGCAGATTGTCTGTCATTTATTGTGGATGTATAGGTTTCTTGTCAGTTACTGCGGATGTGCTGTGAGTAATGCTTTGTGTGTCCCAAAAACAGAGGAAATATGGAAAATTGCAGGGGCTTCACCTAGTAAGGATCTCGGGGACGAGGTACTATGCCGAGTACAACACTCGGCGAAAAAGTGTCCCAGGTGCCAAATGGTGCCACCCGTTTGTACTATGCCGAGTACAACACTCGGCGTCACACACTAGGCGAAAAACAGTTCAGTGAAAGTCTGTTGCCGAGTACACGATAAAAGGCACTCGGCGAAATTGCTTCGTCGGCCCGTTTTTCGCCGAGTGTGTGACGCCGAGTTCGATACTCAGAGAAATGGTTCGCCGAGATTTATTGGTGCCTTCGTCGGGTATTTTGACCACCCGGCGAAGATACAGTTTCTAGTACAGCGTTTAGGCTCCGATTCTATTCCCTCTGTTTCACAACCATAATAGTTTGTACGCATTAATTATTTCTTAACAAATACTACTCCCTCAATTCGTGAATATAAAACGTCTCTAGACATTATCAGTGTGTGAATAAAAAAACTACTCCCTCTATTTATAAATATAAAACATTTATAGAAATTATCAGTGTGTTAACACTATTGGAGACGGGACATTTTGTTTTGACCCGTAAGGGGCATTAGTCCCAGTTGGTCAACCGGGACAGGCCAGGCGGGATTAAAGGCCCAAACCTTCAGTCCCGGACCTGCTACCAGCCGAGACCAATGGCCCTCCATGTTGCCGCCGCAAAGCACGCTGGCGGCATATCCTTTAGTCCCAGCCCGTATAACGGACCACGACTATTGATTCTCTGTCGCGGCAGAAATTTGGGAACTTTCTGTGCCTAGGAAGAGTATTTATTTCGTTTTCTTTTATTTATTTATTTCTTCATTTTAAAACAGTTTTTATATATTTATACGCTATATATACCGTACACATTCGTGAGTATATAAGATAACTTGTTTTACGACAGAGCATACGCAAATCTATTGAACTTGTGAGATAACTTGGCTCATAGGCCGAAGGCGAGTGAGGTTGAGTTACTTTTTTTGTCTAGTTTCCGTTGGTATATTGAACTTTAAATTCCGACATCGTATGCAAAAGTTATGCCCATTTTACTTTTTTTAATGAATTTTTGCTTAGAATGTCGAAATTCATATTTCAAAAGTTGTTAACAAAGTATACCTTAATCTCTCCGTGCATCTATAAGGAATTTATTTTTTGATGATTTTTAGACATGGAACTCTTCCGTGACAAAACTAGAAAAGCGGTCCCAGGGGGAGGGGGTGTGGAGGGAAAATTTCGGTGGAAGTCATAGCCGTGACGCACCATATGTTTGGTGTGTTACGCCTATTGCAATACCCGTGACGCACCAAACATATGGTGCGTCACGGCTATCTTTGTCCATTGGGCCCCCGGCCGCCCAGCACCCACCTATAGCCGTGATGCACCGTTTGGATCATGCGCCACGGCTATGCTCTTAGGCGTGACGCACCGAGGCCCACTGGTGTGTGGTGCGCCACGGGTACATAGGCGTGATGCACCGAGCATGTGGTGTGTCACGGGTATGATTTCCCCTATAGCTGTTTTCCTAGTAGTGAATGATGGATGTGCACAAGAAGGTGGTGCTGATGGGCACCATGGCGTCGTTGATGGCAGGCTGGGCAAGGTTTCTGCATTGATCTCTCCAGAAATTAGTTTGGCGGATTTCGAGTGTGAACGTCGGTGTATACTACAGGACTACTGAATCGGTTATGTGCTCGCAATTCGTGACGAGACGGCTTGGTCGAAGAAACCGGATTATATGACGTGCGTTGCCGTGTTAGGTTAGGGTATGGGCTCCGACTTTGATCACCCCCTTCATCAAGATTTTATATGTGTGACGGTGGCTTTTAGTTGATTATTGTAACTCTTTGTAAGGCTCCGTGGATCGGTTTTATTATTAATAAAAAATCACATGTGTGTATCATTTTGATTATGAGGTCGGGGATAGAACCTCCATTTCAAAAAAAAAAGTAGCCATCCGCTGAAACCCAATTATCAAATAATTAACTCAGCCTAAGCGTTGACAGCTCGGCTCCACCACTAATTAGAGTGTCTAAAAACCAACTCTTTGTTGTCCCTTTCGTTGCATTCTTTACATAGCCACTTGGACTGGTTGCTAATGGCTGACGAGAGATTCCATGCGATTGGACCGATGCTTTGACCATCACATATATATACATGCATCCATGTGCAATGCAATTAATTGCAATCGAATGAACCACGACCATGCAAGCAACCGGTGCCTCTCGACCCGATCGATCCTAGAGAAGAAAACCGAAAGAAGACCAAAGAGCCTACACATCGCAGAAACTCGCAAAAAAATGGCCGAGTTGTCGGGCGCTCGGAGACTTCGTCGGCGTCCTTATCGGGTATGAGCATCCACACATCGCAGAAACAGCATGTATTCCCTCTTTTCACAAATCACAAAGTTAGACCGAAGCGGATGTATTTTATAATACGTCCACTTTTGTCCAACTTTATGTCCAATATTGTTACAGTTAATTTGAGACGGAGAAATTAACAGTATAATACATCCACTTTGTCCAACTTTGTGAATTAATTTGAGACGGAGGGGGTACTTAAATACTTTTTGTCATGCAATTATACTTGGAACCGATTCAACCACCACAATGCAAACAATCGGTACGGCTTGATATTATCCTAGATAAGAGTAATCGAAAAAGAACAAGGAGGGTCTAAAAAAAAGTGCCACGTTGCGTCCGGCGACATCCAACTGTCCGTATGGTGTTTGCCATCCCCAGTCAAACCCTAACGTGGACAGCATGACTACTTAATTACTACATAATTTGGTAGACAACTGGACCGATCCATCTCCTTTACTTAAGCTCGACATCACCGTCTTTCTCCCTACAAACAGTTCGATATTTATTGCTTCCACCTCCATCACGTCGTTAAACCGGTATTGTTCTTGGCCTTGTAAGTAATTGGTGAGAGGGAGTAAAGGATCGATCATGGCGTCTGATCGAGCACAGCAGGCAGATGTAGGCTCTCGGCTCTCTGCCTCCAGGTTAGTACTACCTGCTTCTAGATCTGCAATATTAGTTGACCAATCTCCCTAGCTTGGGCGCCCTGTTATTCCTCAGTCTAATCCAATTAGATCTCGTGAGCTCAGAATCTTGTCAATACATACATAAGCTCTCTGCTATCGCTGCTCGAGGAATAAACTGGCTAACTATTCATTCTCTTCCATTTGTTCGTTCGTAGTATACATCTTTTTTTTATCTGAACATGTCTGACGGGTTTTAATCTGTATCTGCAGAAGAGACAGTGACATGGCTAGCAAGTTACAAAACGCGACAAGTTTAACGATCCGAGTACTACAAGAAATCACCGATGATTTCTCCGAGGAGCGGAAAATTGGTCAAGGAACATATGGGAAGGTTTACGTGGTAAGATTGAGATAATTGTTTAATTTTATGTCGTCGACATATACATATGTGACCAAGAAAGTCTGTATTATGTTGAACAATAAGAAATCATGCATACATTCAAATCTAGAACTGGATCAAAGTCCAAATCCAAATAGGAGACGCCCAACTAATGTCCATTCTGATGTTGCCCAGTCCATCTCCAATCCACGTTCAACTTCGTGATAGTCCAGATGGATCTTCCACAGTGCAACTGTGCGTTCGGGAATCAGGTAGAATACCCCGCAGACAGAAACCAGTCGAGGATACAGAGCCGTGACGTCTTCCCGACGGAGCCAACCAGCTCGCTGCTGCCTCCCATGCCTTCAGCCACCGCCGTCGTCGCCACGCAGCTTCTCCGGCGTCCTCGCTCCCGTCTGAGACTGCCAAGAGATCCTACATCTCTTCCTCCGTGTCGCCAACGATGCACGATTGCCGGGCTAGGATCTGGTCTGTCTTCCTCAAGTCCAGCCGGAGCGCCGCCGCGCCGACCCGCGTCGAACCTAGGCTGTCCCCAGGTTAACGTGTGCACAGTCGGGTCCAACGGATATTGTGAGGTCCAAAGTGTGTTTAGCGTTGTTGGATATAAGGCCTTCCGTAATGCATCGTCTCTTAGCGCGGTATCCTAGGTACCGTTGATACAACCATCATAATGCATGGTTTCTTAAGTGTTGTATCTTAGTGGGCTGGTATTTAATGAATTTGGCCTCATGCATGTATTTGATTGGTCTAATCATATTTTTTGCCTATGATCTCGTGCAAGAGCCGTATACTCAGCACCACTCTCTTTCTTCAATTAATATGGTGCCACATCAGTAATATGCCTATGATACCGTGTCAAGATACAAGCATTAGGCTGGCCACAATGGGAGTAACTAAGGTAGTAACATCACACATTTCAAGGCAATTTTGCTTATGTGGCATATATTTAATGAAGAGAGAAGTGTTTGTGGTAACTAGCTATGTTACTAGTAACATCACACATACCAAGAAAAAATGTGTCTATAGCCCTAATAAATAAAGCCATGCATGACACCACAAATATGTTACTACCCACTGTGGAGGTAGTAACTTAGACTAGTAACATCACGATGTTACCACTCTTAGTTACTCCCCATTGTGACCAGCCTTAGAGCAAGTTCAATAGTAGAGCTAGCAGCTGGCTATAAGAAATTGCCATGTCACCTATAGCCAACTATACAGCCAACATGTACAATAGTGAGCTATAAACATGGGTTACTTTATTGATACATGGCCCACCTCTCACTCTCACAAGATGCCTAGGAGCACGTGTTACAGCTAGCTCTTGCATGAGAGCCCACTTCCCTTCTCTCTCCTTTTCTCTCTCTTCCATGTCATCACAAAAATATTATTCTAATCCTTATAGTCCGCTTACATAAGCTTATTGTACTTGCTCTTAGAGCAAGGACAATAGTATAGCCTGCTGTTGGCTATAAGAAAATGCCATGTCATCCATAGCCTACTTATAGCCAACATGTACAATAGTTAGCTATAAGAATGTGCTACTTTATCAATGCATGGCCCACGCCTAGGAGCACGTGCTGCAGCTGGCTCTTGCATGAGAGCCCGCTTCCTTTCTCTCTCCTACTTTCTCTCCTCCAACTAAGCACAAATATATTAGTTAAATGCTTAGAGCCTGCTGACTGGACTCTATTGTACTTGCTCTTAGGGAAGGCCTAAGAGCATGTCTAACAGACCCCCTAAGTTTTCACCCCCTAAGGCTTGAGCTTGTGGTAAAGATCCTCAATGCGTTGCCAATAGCGCTTGCCGGTTTGATCGGTGCCGGTGGCAGCATCCATGGACACTTTGCCCCACGCACTGACCAATGTGACATCTTCAATCTCGGTGTAGTTGGGCTGCTTCCCCGATCTGCTCCGGCGCGCAGTAGCCGCGTCCACCTCAACCACGTCGTCGTCCACCTCTTCGTCGCACTCTTCATCCTCGGCATAGTCAGCATACTCGTCGTCGAACGCACCAATGCCCGAATCCAAATCCACCGCAGAATCGTTGAGCATGTCCATGTAGGATGTCGCGACGGCCGGCGCGGGCACTTCGTCGAGCACCTGGCGGGCACCAGCCGGCGGCGGCGTGGGCACCTGCGTGGGAGCAGGCGGAACGGCCGGCGACGGAACCTCGGCGAGCACCTGCGTGGGCGGAACGTCGGCGAGCACCTGCGTGGCCTTCTTCACCTTTGGTGGCCGCCCCCTCGTCGCGAATGACTTCACCCGGGCCCCTTTCGCGGGAGCAGTAGTGGTCGCCGCCGCCGCCCCCGTCGCTACCGCAGGCCCCGGCGGTGTGTCGAAGAAGAGCTTCGGGATCCTCTTCCTCTTCATCGGCATGGTGGCGGAGATGATGGCCGCCACATCAGCGGAGGCCGCGGCGTCGACGGTGGCAGTATTCACCACCTCAGACATGGGTGGCGCGTCGTCGGCGGTCGGAGGGGCTTGTGAGGAGTCCATGGCGGCGAGATCTGGCGACGCGGTGGCCGGGGCGGGCGAGGAGGCGGATTTCCGGCGGCGGCGGCGGCGGTTGGGAGGTTCGCGCGCAGTTGGGGAAAAGGTGAGGGGTTGGCCCTGTACATCTCCTCCCGACCCGCACATGTAGGGGTCGACGGGCCGTCCCCTATCCAAACTTGTAAAAAATCGTCCGGGGTGGTCCATTTACGGCGTCTGCTAGATGGCCGGGTAGAGCCCAAACCCGTATATCAGCGGTTATTATACGGGTTTGGGCCATTTAGGGGGTCCGTTAGACATGCTCTAAGGTCCTATTGATGTCCATGTCCAATGCGGTCCAATCCAATAGGGTCCAACGAAATTTAGGTCCAAAGTCCATGGACTATGGAAATCCAATTCCAGATTATTTACATATATTCTATTAAATGCTCATATTCTGCAGCGTCCAACATATAGCCAATACCCCAGGTTAGACATCGATTGCTTTAAGAAACGAAGGAGGTGTTCATCGGCCCGATAGGTTTATGCTATTCTTACCTAAAATAGTCCAACAACAAGATTGTCTCACGAAACCTCCACCATTCGGCCACACTGGACTAATCTGGCTTCCTCCAAGGTACTAGATCGATGCACTTTAGATGGAACTTTTAACTCCATTAAAAAAAGATGGAGCTTGTCACGTTTCGGTTCCTGCCCACAGTTTTAATTATTCACTTCAGGAAAAATGGTCTACTTCGTTGAATGAACGAGAAACCATGCATTCCTCGTCCACAAAACTACATGTACCAATCGTGGAGATATGATGCATTCAATAAACTAGTTTGGGAGGTGACCAGGGAGACCCTGCCGTCTCGTGCGCCTCCTGTTACACGCAATAGCAAAACAATGATGAAATTAAGCAAAATCGAACCAACGAGGATACGAGATTTTAACGTCGAAAACCCTTCCAACAAGGAAGAGAAAAAACCACGGGCGCCAGCCAGCAATACTTCACTATTTCGGGTAAGGTTACAAACGCGTCGGGATTTACAATGTGTGACTTATCCCGTGCGGCGGCTTAGAAGAGGTATATAAAGGCGGCCCTGACCTAACTAGGTCGGTAACGGTGAATTCAACTCCAACTTGGTAACAACTCGAGTAGCGGAGGCCGAACTTTACTTTATCTTCATATGATTCTAGATCACCACAAAATAACACTCCACCTTGGGACAAATTCCTTCATGTAGCATAAGCGAAATCTTCACCCTGAAACAAAAAAAGAAAAATACTTTCGGCCATAAGCCTCCGGCGACGGGCCTCGCGTAGCGGAGGCCAAAATTTTCTTTATCTTCATATGAATCTGAATCACCACAAAAATAATAGATCCGGCATCCCCTTTTCGCGCTCTCTTCGCCGTGCTCAGCCTCATCCCCGACGACGCTCCTCAAGCTGCGCCCCATCGTCCCGGTCCCGCGCCTACTGCTCCTCCGTAATGGGCTGCCTCGGCGCGCCGCTGCCGCTCATCTCCGCCGGTGTTGTCTCCGCCCGGGCCGCCTACTCCTCCAAGCACTCTAAGTGATTGGCGGTCGGGCCTGTGACCTCTGCTCCACTCTCCCACCGACCTCTGCCGGCGTCGACCTCTCCGGCCTCTTCGTCCACCGTCCTAACCATGCGCCCCCACCAGATCCCGCCTCCACCTCCGGCCAGGGTCCCCAGGGATTTCGTCCCTCGTATTGTGCATCTGTCGCCCGATACGGTGTGGCCGCGACTCAAATCCATGACGGTTGGAGGGTCATGCTTGATGTCTGGCCTGTCCGGGCTTGCCTCCGATGAGGAGATAGTGCCTGCGACGCTACTTTAAGGCCATGTCTCGGCGCAGCTCGGCAGCGGCCCCCGTGTCGTGCATTCATGGCGGCCCGGCCGAGACCTCCGCTCGCTCGTCTCCTCAAATCCCGCGCAGCTACACAGGCTCACATGGTGAGCGGAAAAGGACGCATCCCCTCCCGTTGTGGCCCCCTGCCTTGGTTGGAGAAGAGGGGTGGCTATCTCCAAAGACGCGGTGCCGTCCACCACGAGACGCGCTTCCATGTCGACGGGACGACGGCACAGCTCGGCCCATGTGCGCGACCTCCAACAGGGAGCGGCTGCTGCGCGCTTCATGCGGCGAACCAAGGGGAAGTGTGGCCGCTGCCTTGCCTCTCTCCAACAGCACGCCTCTGCTGCATGTCGGGATCCCGTGAGATCCCTCTCCCACAAGCTCTCTGGCCACCATGAGTGTGATTGCCCGGTTCGCCTCGCCTCCAAACTCGCAAGGCCAGTTCCCGCACTATCTTCGCATCGTCGCATGTCATCCTCCCCACTCGCGTCTGGGGAAGCCTCGTGGGCCTCTGTCGCTGCCACCTCCGACCAGGCCGCACTGTCGCCCAACCTACGGCATTTGCTCTATCGTGACTAGACCCGAGGAAGGAGCCCTCTCTTCCTCCAAGCTTTGCATCTTCCTGGCTGAGCTGGCGGCATCTCTTCGTGCAAAGCTTAAAGATTGTCTCACCGCCACTTGCATGCCCCTACTCGCCAAATTGGTAGAGCTATGCAGCTGGAAGGAACGCGCGTCTACGCTCCTTGGCTAGGCGCCCTTTTCCCCTCGGAGACGTCCTCTGGCTTCCCGGTGGTGCAACGAGTGGACGAGCATCGTGACAATTTGGAATCACGCGAGCTCCAACCGCTGCCACCCGAGGTGACAGGGGAGGTGTGGTCAAGCCAAGTGCCTCTCGCTGTGTTGGGGGGATGATAACCCGGCAGGCCCATGTCTTGGCTGCTGAGGTCATCATTTTCGACTTGGAAAAAAAGTCCTCGACCTCGACGCGGAGTCCGCTGTGCTCGGATTCCCTCTCGCCGATGATATTGTCGACACTGACGATTTTGATTCCCCCCTGCCTCATCGGATATCGCGTTGCGTGGTGTCGCGGATTTGATCGGCCCACCTGCTATACAATTGTTGCCCACGCCTCCACCGTCGGCGCCACGGGCTACAGTGGACCCGCCCGTCCCTGGCTGTTGCAGCAGCAGGATTACGATGAAGCCACTCCTCCCAGATGTCGACAAAGCGGTGCGAGTTCTTGACAAGAAGATGGAGCTCCACGTCGGGGATATGCCCTGGTGCAGGCTACGAAAGTATTTGTGAGCTCCCTCAAGACTCCGCTTTCAGGATCGACAATCGACGTGTTGTCGACCCTCTTTTGGCTGAACCTGCCATCGATGATGGCACCTGATAAAGGTTTGATTTCCCTCGCTGGTCCGGGGGCAACGATTCCCCCCCACCCCCAGCTACGTCGGGCGTATCCATCTGATCTGCTACCTGGTTCCCAGGCCGTACCGCCTCGCCGCAAAGCCGAAAGAGATGACGATTTTTCTGTCGGAGAGGTTGGATGGAGTAGGTTGACTCGGTCCCTTGTGCGCGCTAGATTTCTAGCAGCGATCTTTTTCTTTAGCCTTGGCCGTATCATGTTTTCTTCTTCTATATCAATACAAAAGGCAATGTTTTTGCCTTGTTTCAAGAAAAAAATCGTGAAGATAGATTCACACACTTTTTTAAAACATATCCCCCCTCCTTCCCAAGATGGTTTAGATTTACATAGGTCTGGTCTGCTTTTTTTAAGGAGGTTGAAACTCTCGGCTTGTGCATCATACCGATGCAAATAAACCATCCTTTACTGAAGTTGATGCAATGCAACGATGCGAATGTCATCACCATTGAAAATTCATAATATCTAGCTAGAAAACCATTCCAACACCATTATAATATATGAATTTAACGCATACAACTTAGTCGACTTCTTCTCACTGGTAGAAAATAGGCCTATAGTCCCGGTTCGCAAAGGCCATTAATCCCGGCCGCACAACCGGGACTAAATTGGCGTGACTAAAGGCCCCCCCCCTTTAGTCGCCCCTCTTACGAACCGCGGCTAAAGGCCCGTCCACGTGGGCGGGTGGCGTGCGCCGGGGGCGGAGGACCTTTAGTCCCGTTTGGCCACACGAACCAGGACTACATGTTATTTCGTTATTTCTTTAATTAATTTGGGTTTCTAATTATTTTTCACTCCATTTTTTCACTCCCTTTTTTTCACTCCAATTTTTCACTCCATTTTTTTTCAGAATTTTTATTATTTGCTTAGTGTCTAAGTACAATTATCTCTAGTCAAATTTCTTACTCGTGGTCAAACTTCCCGCTCGGTCACCCATCCTCCCACTACTCTAGCATTAGCACGCTTAAATTCCGAGTTCCATCCCGTCCCGCATCCAAGTGTTTTGCACGCATGTATGCGATACTAGTATCATATCAATCCTATTAACATGATGGTCGATGCCATATTTCTTTATTGTCTGAATTTCAAATAAATCTTTTAATAAATAAAAGTAATGATGTAATTAATAATTTTGAATAAATAAATAAACATTAACTTTATAATTTGTATTATTTCTAAAAAATATTCAGAAAAATAAAACTAATTCATTTTAAAATCTTAAAAATACAAATAATATATCAAAATATTCAGAAACATAAAACTAATTCATTTTAAATTCTTAAAAATACAAATAATATATCAAAATATTCAGAAAAATAAAAGTAATTCATTTTAAAATCTTAAAAATACAAATAATATATCAAAAAATTCAGAAAAATAAAACTAATTCATTTTCCCCTTTCCTAAATGCAAAATAAAATCTGATAAAATTCATGAACCAAACCATATAAAATTTGCAGATCCAAGTTTCGATTATTATTTTGGACACAACAACTGTTTTGGCAATGACTATCTGTGAGAATGATTTGAACCTAACTTTTAAAATACATAACCAAAATGGACAAACTAAAATGTTCTGGATAGATATTGAAAAGATCACTTAGCTCACATCAAGGTCAACAACCAAACGAAAATATCATCATTTTTAATAACAGACCAGTAGGCTCTTCTATGATTTTCAGAATGAGTTCAAAAATGAATTTTGAAGTAAATCCAACTGGATGAGTTTGGTATTGACTAGATCTATGTTTTCCTGGCTTAGATTAATTTTTGGACCTCTAGATTTATTTTTTGTGAACAGATATAGAAACAGTAGTTTTTGGTGAACAGATATAGAAACGGTAGTTTTTCTGTTTTGTTTTCTTGATGTGTTTTTGTTTGTTTTCTTGATGTGTTTTTGTTTGTTTGTTTTGAAATGTGTGTTTGACATAATATAGAAATAATATAGCTAGAAATTAATATAGAAATAATATAGAAATTAATAGAAAGACATATATCCATTACATAATATATCCATTACATATATCGAACGCAAGATGCGGTACACAAACAACATCTACTCGAGCTCCGAAGAGTAGATGCGGAACAACTCGAAGGCAACGTATGCATCTGTTGCTGCATACTCGAGATTGATCCGGTCCAGTGGGTTCTTCCCCCAATACATGTGATTCCTCGAGGGGACACGAGACTTCATGGTTTTGTAGTCGGCGTGGATAAAGGCAGTTGCCATCAGAGCCATCCCGGTCTTGTGCCCGTACAGGTTATCAAAATGGATAAGGTCATGAAGATCAATGTAGTGACCTTCAGGTATCTCAATACCCAAGCGCATCAACTTCTGCCGGTCTTGAGTGATGTCAACGCTACAGAAGTCGTACCCCTTGTTGACAAGAAAATCAACAAGTTCCGGAGATTGCTTTGAACTACTGCAACAACAAAAATAGAACACGTGTTAGATATGTTGCAACACATGTATTCTTCCAATGCAACAAACAAATCGAAAATGCAACACTATCCTACAAGAGAGATTGTACATGTGCGTTACCTTACCCATTGGAAGACCAAAACGATCTCCTTGAAGGCAATCTGGATGACGGCAACATCCCGTTGATTCGCCGTATACTCTAGATCAGGCCCGAAGAACTTATGGTGTTCATCGGCTTCTTCATACAGATTGCTCAAATGCTCAAGAGCACCGGGGAGCCGCTCGCACATATTGGTGTAGGCCACGTCGAGATTCTTGCAGCATGGTGTGGGCACACGGAGAAGGTTCCAAACGGGAGAACCCATGGGTTCTTGGTGGAGGAAGAATAGAGGAAGAAGAGAAGAGAGGAAGAAGAAACAGAGACTCTAAGGTGCGCACTGTAGCAATGGCCTTTTGCCTCTCGCTCGCGAAATAAAACCGTCGCGCGGGAGGCGAGCAGTTTGTATCTTTAGTCGCGGGTGGCCAGGCCAACCGGGACTAAGGACAGGGAGGCCAGCAGTTTGGATCATTAGTCGCGGGGGGGCCAGGCCAACCGGAATTAAAGCCCTCCACGCGCTTCCCAAACCGCGACGCATGACCTTCAGTCGCGGGTCGCCTCCCGAACCGGGACTAAAACCCCTTAGTCACGGTGCGCATAATTTGGAGACTGATGGGGGCGTATGGAAGGCCTTTTTTCTACAAGTGTCTACATCTAAGCCTTCAAGAAGGTGATGCCGCCTTTCCCAATCTAACGGTGCAAGGTCGTCTCTGTTGAGCAAACATTAAGTGATGCTAGAAGCACAATCTTTATGGAGAATATTTTGATAGTTTCCCTAACCAGTACTCCATGCTAGGCCCGAGTGACGCTAGAAGATGGATGTGACGTCTGCCTAGCTTAGACCATTACCCCAGTCAACAGAGGCCCACCCATGTCGCGTCACTGATCTGGCTGCATGCAATCCATGCATACTAAGGGCTCCTTTGAATCAAAGGAATAGAAAAGGATTTCTGTAGGATAGAATCCTATAGGAAATTTTCCTTTAAATCTTGTTTGATTCATAGGATTGAATTCTATAGGAAATATTCCCATATGAATTTTGTAGTGCAAATCCTATAGGAAACTAACATGAGGTCCAACCTCATGGAAGAATTCCTTTGCACAATAAAAAAGAATCACTCTTCCCATACGATTCAAGTTTACATGCCACCCTAATCCTATAGGATTTCCATTCCTATATTTTTCCTATACTACAAATCAAAGGAGCCCTAATGTGAATCGACCTACAAAATCCACCATGAACCTGGTATAGTTACCCCGACGAACTCCATGTGAAATAGCTTGATGAAGAACAACCCCACAAGTCTTGTACCACAAGACATGTGCGTCTAGAAGAGTGGAGGCACTACGGCCTCTGCTGACGCCGTGGACATTATGGGGTGAGGTAGACCTTGGTTGTCCTTCAAATAGAGAGGTGTTATAGTTGCTATGGCTCACCATGTCCTTCGTCGAGGTGCAAGACCACTCCACCAGGTTTTGAGGATCATGTTGTTTCTTCACCTTCATCGTTGAGAACACAACGTCCGGTCTTGCACTATCTAGTTATCCCTTTTGCCACTATTCTATGTCACATGATCGTCAGTGCATGGAAGCTCGACCCAGTAAAAACTATTTGTGGAAGAAACATATGTAAAATATGTAGCGCCCATCCCCCCCCTCCCCCCACTGATTGCATAGTGAGATGCAAACCAACATGTAAGAAGAAAAGTTTCCAAAGAGATTAACCATAGGTTAACCATTCTGCGTAAGTTAAGGTAGATGCAAATGCTTAGTTGCATGCCATGTGGCCAATCCAAGGCGTAGATCAAGACATGCTAATCTAAAACGGAAAAAAAAGTTACCTACGCCGATGGCAATGCTGTTGGCCTATACATATATATATTTTTTGGACTACTTCGACG
This sequence comes from Alopecurus myosuroides, assembly GCA_028641055.1. NCBI lineage: Eukaryota > Viridiplantae > Streptophyta > Magnoliopsida > Poales > Poaceae > Alopecurus > Alopecurus myosuroides. The sequence goes on along the minus strand of CM054058.1, from coordinate 514,775,778 downwards.
GCAAGCCGTCGGCCTATGTTTTTTTTTGTTAAGCTATTCACCGTTTTGAGCATAACTTTTGCGTCCGAATTCGGATTTTGACGTTCTTTAGCTCGTTTTGAAAAGGAGAAACATTTCTACATCATCATACCTATTGTTCAAGCTAATTTATTTTAAAAAAAATCATCAGTAAGAATGGAATGAACAATAAAGGGTCAACGGTTTTCTCGGAAATAGCTCCGGGGCATAACTGTTCGTAGCTAGGGGTTGAATATTAAGAAAATATTCATGTTTGTATGATGAAATAGGTAGTTGTGTAGCTAAAAATGATTTTTTTTTCAAAAATCATGAGCAAACTACGAGTCACGTGTAGTTCAAATTTGACCCGTTTCCAGCTGAATCGGCGAAAATTTGTTTTTTTAATATAGCTGGATGGAAAAAATTCACATGCAAAACTTTGGTTATTTATGCAAATAACATGGTCAAGTATTTTCAAAAAATGCATCTCCCAAGTTTTGCAACATATTTATGGTTGGTCCTTCACAAAAAACCCATGTTTCGCACTCGAAAAATGGAAAATGGTTTTTTTTATTTCAATGAAAATGAAAACTTCCTCCGTCAACATTGTCCATGCTTTCAAGATGCATGCTTTTATTGAATATAGACACAGTTAAACAAACTATGCCATGGATTTGGACATAACACCCGTCATTGACCCAAATCCTAGAATGTTCGAAGGAGATAGCTCATTCTTGTGAACATATTTTCAACACAACTGTCGTATTCTAAGGTTATTATTTTTGGTGGATACTAGGACATATATAATGACACCATGCGAAGGTTTAGCATCATTTTGGATTGTTTTGAATTTTCTGGAAAATTTTCTAAACCGGTTTCAGGGAAAAGTCAAGACGGCGGGGATAACCGTTCGTAGTTAGGGGTTGAATATTGATAAACTCTTGGTGTATCTATGATGAAATAGGTAGTTATGTACCTAAAAATGATTTTTGCAAAAAATCATGAGCAAACTACGAGGCACGTGTAGTTCAAATTTGACCTGTTTCCAGCTAAATCGGCAGAAACTTGTGTTTTTCAAAAGAGCTGGATGAAAACAATTTCACATGCAAAACTTTGGTTATTTATGCATACAACATGGTCAAGTATTTTTAAAAAGTGCATCTCTCAAGTTTTGCAACATATTTATGGTTGGACCTTCACAAAAACCCATGTTTCGCACTCGGAAAAAGAAAAATTGTTTTTTTTATTTCAATAAAAAGGAAAACTTGCTCCGTCAACATTGTTCTTGATTTCAACATGCATGTTTGCGTGGAATATGGGCACATTTAAACAAACTATGCCATGGTTTTGGACATAACACCCGTCATTTGACCCAAAACCCTAGAATGTTCGGAGGAGATAGCTCATTTTTGTGAACACATTTTCAACATAACGGTCGTATTCCAAGTTGGTTAATTGAGGCCCGTGAGTGCCGCAAGAAGGAACGCGACCAGGCCAACGGCGTCGCGAACGTAGCCGACGCGGAGGAGGAAGATGAAGATCCCGCCCTATTCATGGCGGTGGTGATGCCGCACAGCGTGGAGGATGCCACGTCACGAGATGGAGACCTGGTGTTACATCTTAACGAGGAGCGCGCCAAGGGTGTGCCTCGGCGCCGAGGATGATGACAAGGATCCCGAGTAGCACATGGACACGGGCGCATCAAGTCACATGACCGGCAACGCGGCGGTGTTCTCTGAGCTGGATCGGAACGTCTCCGACACGGTGCTTTTCGGGGACGGATCAGTGGTGCGGATCAAAGGGCGTGGCACCGTCGTTTTCGTGGCGCACGGAGGGCGACACCGCGTCTTGGCCAGGGTATACTATATTCCCCAACTTCGCACGTCCATCGTCTCCGTTAGCAGACTCGATCTGGTGGGCTGCTCCGCACTGGTGAAGGCCGGTTTCAGGGTGGTGCGCGATCGCCAGGAGAAGCTGATTGTGAAAGTGCCACGAACTGGGAACTACCTCTACACCATCACGCTTCAGATCACACGCCCGGTGTGTCTCGCTGCGGTGGCTCAGGAAGATGCCTGGAGCTGGCTGGCACGCTACGGACATCTGAATTTCGACGCTCTGCGCAAGCTCTCCCGTAGTGACATGGTGCGGAGCGTGCCCATGATCGAACACATCGATCAGGTCTGCGACGACCTTAGCGGTTTTATTAGTACTCCCTCTGTTTTTATTTACTTTGCGTTCTGGGTTTAGTCAAAGTCAAATTCTGTCAAGTTTGACCAAGAATATAGAAAAAAGTATCAACATCCATAATACCAAATACATATAATATTAAAATATACTTTATAAAGATTCTTATACTATTGAGTTTACATTCTAGATGTTGATATTTTTTCTTAAATATTTGGTCAAACTTAGCGGAGTTTGACTTTGACTAAACCTAGAACGCAAAGTAAATAAAAACAGAGAGAGTATTAGTAGGTATATATTCAATACAACCTATCAGATTAGAGCTACTTGACAAACGGTTACGTGAGACGACTACCGTCAACCGGATCACCGCCGATCATCCTCGGTGACATCTCCAGATCTGTCACGATGACTTCAGCTTCAGTGAGTAGTAGCTATACGAAAGAAACCGTAAAGAATTGTTGGCTAACCTTGTTAAAGAAGAAATAATTTATGCAGACTATAGTTCAATAATGTCCAAACTAAATCACAAATCTACGTGAATCTGAGTTTTTCTCTCTTTATCCACCCCAATTAACCAACTGCAGAACATATCTAATAGGAGGAGGTAGGATATTATAGGTAAAGTAGAATATTTTCCAAATAATATGAACCAAACAACAAGCAAAAAGAAAGCAATGATTGCTAGACTCTCCTTAGAATCACAAAAGACGCAGTTCTTATAAGATATTAATCTTCAGCGGCACCCTTTAGTTTCTTGATGGTGTACCAAGATCTAGGTATATCTTACATCGAGGGCCATTGGCTTCCAAATCATTGAAAAATTTCCTTGTGAAAATTTTGGTCTACCATTTTTCTCCCATCATGCATTTCTTCTTTTGGAAAACTTAACTATGCACACAACATTGTAATCATGTAATTATGGCTAATAATTTGTGTGGAGCGCTTTTTTATTGCACCACACCATTTCTCATGGATCCACATTGGTTACCATAAAACAAAAACAATAACGAAAACAATCAGAGCCCAAGACATGTTTTTTTTCATACTTATGCTACTCAAATGATATTGAGATTATGATTCCTTAATTTTTTTTTTCAAGAGAGCTAATCATGAGGCTCACCTCATGCATGACATCATTAGGCATAACAACATGACATGGGGTCATGTGTTTTCAACCACCATACCTCCTTTTTTTCGTAGTGTTGAATCATTCAAAATAATGTTTTTTTAATGTTTGAACTTCTTGACCGTGGTAATTGCATCACTTGAATAATTAATGAAATAATATACTTATAATTTTTTATAAATCCTGGATAGGCACAGCTTGAAAACGGAGAAGACATCGCCGTGAAGATGCTTCACAATAACATGCCAGGAATTGACGATGAGCTATTCCAACGTGAGTTTGAAAACCTTATGAGGCTCAATCATCATAACATTATAAGGTTAGTTTCATACTGTTATGAAACACAACACAAGGCTATGCAGTACATGGGAAGAATAATTTTTGCTGAGCGAATATACAGAGCACTCTGCTTTGAATATATGCAAAATGGAAGCCTTCAAAAGCATATTTCAGTTATGACGACACTCTAGTTTGAGTGCAATTGATATAATGAGAACAACATTTCATTTATATTTTTTTCATTTATGCTCTTATAAAATTGACTGTAGATGTGTCCACCGGACTTGATTGGGACACACGTTATAAAATTATAAAGGGGACATGTGAGGGTTTAAAACACCTCCACCAAGGATTTGAAGAACCAATTTACCATTTGGACTTGAAACCTGACAATATATTGTTGGACAAGAATATGGTACCAAAACTTGCGGATTTTGGTTTATCTAAACTATATGGTGATCAACAAACCATGATCACACAAAGTCCTATAGGAACAAGGTAAGTTACTGTATTTTTTGCAAACATATTCCTTTTATAATAAACATAATTGGTTCATCTACATTGTATTTACATTAATATTTTATGATGCGTGTAGGGGATACGTGCCGATGGAATACATAACTGGAAATATTGTATCAAGCAAGTTTGATATATTTAGCTTGGGTGTGATAATGATAAAAATAATTGGAGGCCCTGAAGCGCACTCCAGAAGTGTCGAAATGTGTCATGAAGTATTCCTTGATCTGGTAAGAAATAATCTTTCTTTAGTTCATAGGGAAATTCGGTTATTATTTAGAAGAAATGTTATTATATGCTTTACTTTGATTTATACTACTCATGCATTTCAGAAGTAATATAGTTAGTGTTAGCTGTTCACTAATACAAGTGCTTCACTTAACACACAACATAAATATTGGATTATTTTCCAATAATGATTAATAATCTCATTATTATAAAGGAGAAAAAGGATGACAAAGATGTGCAATACATTAAAATCAAGGGCATTAAAGGTTCAAAACATGAAGAGAATTAATATTGTAAACGGTGTCCATTGCTGGATTTTATTTTTTACCCAAGTCTGAATGAGGACAGTGTATTACACAAAGTCAAATGGGCACCATATATTGTTGGCTATCCAACTAGCTTTTGAATCCTTCCATATCAAAACTAGTGAAGGGGTAGAGGAAGCCATGTGCGTAAGGTCTTGATAGTTTTGGTAGGATGGTGCAAACAGAGATATTTTGATGTGTTTGAGCTCAATTTTCTTAGTTCCTCCTTAATATATTTATATGCTGTAATGAAATCTTAGATCGGGGCCCACCCCCAACATAACTTCTTGTGGATAGTTCTGCACTAGATTGGTTCATATAAAGGCACATCATGTTGGCCGTTGTATGTCGGAGCCTTTTCAGGAAACATGTCACTTTAAAGCCTTTTTGTCCAGACTCTTGAGGCTATCCAAGGCTCAAAGGAAAACTATTCGGTAGAACGACATAATTGTTCTTGTGAACAGTCAGAGCATCTCCCTCGGCAACCCAAGAGAACGTCTGGCAAGTGTTGCCAGCGCATATTATTGGGCGCGCTGGTACTCGTTGTCGGTCTATTGGGGTGTCACCCCCTACCGGTGCATCCTAATAGACGGCCCCAAACTAGTTGGGTTTCAAATTTAAACAAAACACGACATTTGGTCCAACTTCGTCGTCCTGGCAATCACACATCCCAAAAGTGTGTCCAAGTCCGGAGATCATACATGCATACAGAGTAATCAAAGGGCCTATCGTGCCTCCCATACCGTCTCCTAGGTCGCGATCTCCGGTGCCTCCCACGCCGCCTCCTAGGATGCGATGTCCTCTGCCTCCAGGTCATGCTCGTGCCCGGGGTGCTCGTACAGGTGCAACGGTGGATACTGGTCGTGCTGCTGCGCCGGTGGATCCTCCTGATGCTGTTGTGCCGCTCGATCGTTTTCTGGTGGCAGAAGCCCCGCTTCGCATACAATGTGTTTCTCATAGACCAAATGCCAATCCCACACTGACGTAGTCATGGTCAATAGGTTGGCGGTCAAGAGCTTGGCGTCCTCCTTCATTTTCTTGATGGCCATAGCCGATGCCTCGTACATTGCTTGATCGTTGCTGTGTCAGCGGCTATCGAAGCCGCATGTGAAGTCAGCTACGCCGCTTCAACCCTCTCTTTCTCGATCACGATCTTCTCGGATTGTTCATCCATCAACAACGTCCAGCTATCTTTGAAAGTGGAGGTGTTCAACTTCCAAATGGATGTTACGTCGGCCAGGCCCTTCTGGATGGTCTCTTGCATGACCGCCGCTGATAATCCGCTGTTTTTCTCGGCCTTGGCCTTCTTGTTCCCAAGTAGCCGTCCTTCTGAGGTGCATACCTAGTGATCTGGCCACTGCTCACCCAGGCCACGACCGTTGGGATGGAGCTGGGTGAGCTCCCACTTCTTGTAGCTTTGAATCCTGGTGAAGCAATGCATCTACTTGAATTCCTTGTCGTCGTTCTTGCTGCCAAAGAGGCAGAGGGCGTTCTTAAACTCATCCGCCATCGTCTTTCCGCGCTCCTTCCTTGCCAGGATCTGTTCCAGCGTGCCATGGAAGGTGTTGCACTCGGCTTGTATGTGCGGTCGTCAATTTGGCTTAGTCATTGTATTTCTTTGTCTCGTGGTATTGGTCGTGGATCCTTTTCCATTACTGGACGTATGTTTGGGTGTCGCCGACGGTGGGTCGTTCGTGACTAGCTCCCATGCATTGCACACTCACTCCTCCTCGATGGGTTTCCACCTCCTGCCTTTAGTGCCCTTTTTCTGCGTCATGATGATCTTCGTCATCATCTGGGTCTCAACATATTGCACCTGAGCCTCTTGCGCCTCGGGCTCTTCCACCTTGACGTCTTCCTCGTTTGCTTCTTCATCCAGAGCGCCGGCCCCCTATGTGACCGTAGAATGGGATGTCGTTGGCCCGGATAATTTCAGTCAGGATCTCCGACCTTAAACCTAACCGTGCAGCGTCGAACAGACAAGTTGATCATGCAATTCACGAGGCACATACACAGGAGTGGGGACAGCGATCATACCAAGTTCCCGCCGACGTGCATTCTTCGAACATGTGGCAGTCTGCGTCACCACCATCGACGAAAAGGTTTCTCCCTCTTGCGCGTGTGAGATCGACACATGGGATTTGACAAGTCTGGAGCGATGGCAACTTCAAGCATGAGTGTTTTGATTTTGACGCACTGGCCACCTAACCCACCGCCATCCGCCGCGTGGCTCTCACCGAACCCGGGGGAGATCCTTGTTCCTGAACATGGAGTATTAGCGCCTTGATCGAAGGAATATGGTTCCGAAGGCGATCTACACAATGGCGTGTTTGTGCTTCCTTGACTTGGACCAGCGTTTTGGAAATGCGCGCAAGCAGCAATGTCGACACCTAGGTAAACATGCCTTATGGTATGTTTGGCGCGGCGAGCTTTTAGATCCACCATGATCTCTGAACGTCGAGCCTACTCCTCCACCGCTTGCTCATTAGTCATCTTGGGCTTGCCCCCGTGGGGTTTGCGAGGAGTTGTGCCGTTGCGACCAACTGCACGTCCAGCCCCACGTCCACATTTATCGGGCGACATCGGAAGGGATATGCGACACAAGCGGGGGATCTACGTCGCCAAAGGACGGGGGAGGCAGGCGACAGGCGGGGTCGGGAACTGGATGGGTGGGAGAGGCAGGCAGGGGAGGGTAATAGGATATAGTTGTCGTTGATTTCACGAGTGTGTCGCTGCCGGTGCGGCCCCACCGATTGGGATCCGACGTGGCGCGCGTTACCATGGATGACCGCACGCCCGATAGCCACCCAACAACCGGCGGCCGAAGCGGGGTTATCGGACACGGAGTTGGACCCGTCTGGCAACTTTGCCGGTATTTTGTCGCCCCATGGAGGAGCATTTCGTGCATGCACGCCCAATAGCTAGCCCTATTGGGGTCGCTATTGGACGCTCCCGTTAAGATGCTCTCACATATGTTGTTGTATAAGTGGACAAATGGACAATTTTGTAGGACCACAACAAAGCACTAATTCTTCCAAAACTAAATCTCGTTAACTCTTTTTTTCTCCTGCATCCTTCAAGACCCCAAAATCTCTATTGGACATTATATATAAGCTTGTAATTGAGTGTGTCAAGGTCTGAACACCTTCAGAACACACAATCCTTTTATAAATTTTGATCACGGAATTATCGACCAAATATATATACATGAGAGCGTGCCAATGTTTAAGACGTTATATATTTCTGATGGAGATAGTTTTACCGAATATTAATTATTTTTAACAGATGTGTACTGTTTCATATAATATACTAGAAGAATACCCCGCGCGTTTCGGCGGGTCCTGCCGGAAAAAAATCTTGCACATGAAAATATGAAAACCATATGAACAATCTACTTCTTAATATCTACTCCAATTTTTTGCATATATTTTAAATTGTATAGAATAATTTTGTTAGAATTTTCGAATGTTGTTCAACAACTTGAGATAAAGGAAGCCATGATGTTCAGTGTTTTATTTGATGGAATGATTTGAATATTTCGTTTGTTAGCAATGTATCTGGTGAGACGAAGTGTACACTCCATCAGGAACATGTATTGTAGGTTGAGCGGCTTCATGCATTCAGATACGGAAAGAGGTCAAACTTCACAAACTTCTGTGGGCTAAATTTTTTTCAATCTCTTCGTATAGTGAATCATCTAGAAAGTACATTTCAGGCAAGATGTCTACGTTGTGCTTACCAGAGACAAAGAGAAACATTATTGGGCTTCTTCATGCACAACATCAGAAAACCTTTTATAAGAGCTCCTCTGTAGAAAATAAGTCAAAGTAGATATAATAACCATAATCAGCAAAAGTAGAAATTTATGTAGAGTACGTATGCTAATCCGATATGTTAGCTGGGAAATGGAAAGACCCACAACGACTCACTGCAATCCAACCAAAACCAACCAAGCAAGCGCATTAGAGGCCAACCAATGTATAGCAGAATAAATTAATCTATTTGAACCAACTCAGGGAGATGTATACTCACCTTTGCGAAATCCTCCTACAGGCAGCAATTCAGGAGCAAACTCGATGCAATATTGACAGCTTTGTAGACAATAATTTCTCCTTCTCTACCATATTCTGCAAAGCTCTCGCCGCCGGCACCGATCATGGCTGGGCACGATTACCTGGATTATGGTGGCCTAGTGGTGAAGATTGGACGTGTATTTTCTCTCCAAGCCTTCCTTGTATAGAGAAAGATGGAGAACATGTAGTAAACACAGGGAAGAGTGAAGACGAAAAGGATGCGAAGACATAAACACGTCGCGTACTTGAGGGCAAAGAATAAAGTTGAGGTAGAATGGGAGGAGGTAAATCGATGGTGCTTGCCTGCTTGAAGAAGATGAACAATCGTCTAATTCTAAATGTAGGTAGCAGATACGCGATGCGGAAATATAATCAGTATTAGTGGCAAACAACCAATTGACTGTTCAGAGGAGAAGAGCGAACACGTAACGCTTGGAACTGAACTTTTTTTTTTCAATGCTTAGATGACACATATGTGCTTCGGTGGGTGGCCGGCACAGGTTAGGACAAAGGAACAACATAAATGGACGATGGATGATGCAAATTGGACGGCTGGAATTACTTGATGACGTGGATAGGCTGCATGTGAAGATAGAAAAACCATAAATGATCTATAGTGGGGTTTTGCTTTATAAGAAGTATAGATAGATATCCATGAGAAATACTATTTGATGGCTGCACTCATTTTATAGCTTAAATATGGTAATTGGGCTGGTCTATTAATTTTCAGGTACTTATTATAAACATAAGAAGTAAATAAAAAAAAATTAGGTGAAGCCGTGGGTTTATTAATGACTCAAAATTTACACTTTGTTTTGATAGGTGAATGCAAATTGGAGGAACAGGATACAGAAAACATGTCATGCTTCCCGACCACTTGAAGCATACTGTCAACAAGTTAACATATGCACGGAGATAGCTCTGACTTGCATGGAGATTGATAGGCACAAAAGGCCAAACATAGTGGATATCATCCAAGAGCTCAACGACACTGAAGCTGTGATTGACAAGGTAATTTAAGGTCTTTACCATCAAGCACCCATGCTAAGTCGAAGATGTAGGGCCTCTTTGAGGATTTAAATCCGTGAGGGTGGCGTCGATCTTACTGCAAGTTGAGACCAACACTGTTCGTTTGCAGGCATTATCATGGTCGGCGACCTTGCATTCACGGATGAATGGGGATTTGGTATGTAAGATGCATGCTCATATGTGTATTTGTGTTGTGGATCTGTTATTTTGACTGGGCATTCACGCATTCGCGGAACGATCATGCATTGGTGGTGACTAAAATTCAGGTCACTTTAAGAGCGTGCACAGGAAGCGAAGCGATTCAGGATGGTGAAACGAGGAGCAATTTCCCAGTCCTGGTGCAGGTAACGGCGCCGCCATGGCGCCGTGTGGAGGAGATGCCAGGCGCCAGTGTTGATATTGTATTTGTGTTGGACCGCCAGGCCTGGAACGAATGTAAGAATCACATGAAGATGGTGATCAACAACCTCAGCTCGAATGACCGGCTCTCTATCGTATTGCCCAAAACGCGTGGGTTCTGCCTAATGGAACTCACCTTCATGACCGACAAAGGCCAGGCTGATGCCCTGGCCCTGCTGAATACGAAAGTTGAATTCGTCTCAATAAATATAGCCAACTGTCTGCGAGAGGGAGCCAAGGTATGTCAGCCCCTAAGTAATGTATATGACATGCTGATTTGTAATTTTCTCACCAAATAAAATGTTGTATTTTAGATTCTGAGCTGGCGGCGTGTAGCCGATAAAAGCGACGGACGCCTAGGCTACATCATCTGCCTGTCGTACGTTATGGAAACTATCTTCGAAGGTAAACTCAGCCCCGAATTCCCGGTGCACGCATTTGGTTTTCTTTCTGCTGATGGTCGCCTCGAACATGATGTGGAGGTCCTAAAGTATATCGCTGACACCACCTCTGGCACCTATTCATTCTGTGAAGCCAGTGATATATATAGATGATGCCCTGGACCAACTCATGGCAGGGCTCACCAAGGTCTCCGCGACCTCCATCAAGATCACCCTCAGGGCTCACGAGGGCATTACAATATCATCAATGGAGTCTGGCGGCTACGAGACCAGCATTTGCTCGGACAAACTTTCCGGGGAGATAGACATCCCCGACATGTACGCCGGCGAGCACAAGAACTTCATTGTCTACTTGACAGTCGACAAGGGTAAGAATAAACTTTTGACCACCGGCGGCCGGTACCGGGGCCTCAACGCGGCGACGAGCAAGCAGCTGCCTGACGCCGACGTGTTCGTCCTGCGGCCACGCTCGCCCGGAAAGCTGGCTACACATGATGACGTGGCGGCAGAGCTCGCACGGATCCGACTTCTCGAGGGGTTATCCACACTGGTCAAGCCAGGCAAGCGTCTGAACATTATGCAAATGGAAAACCTATGGGACTCAGTAAGGGCTACTGAGGGTGCACCTGAGGAGACTTTGTCTCACCTCGGCAGGTACGTGGATGAAATTAGGAAGGTCGCGTGCCTTCCGGGATTGAATCCCAAGCGCGTGCCTTACCTCATGTCATGGCTCAGCTGCCATCACTGGCAGCGAGCAACTACAAAAGGCTCCTACTATGACTCGGGTGCTTTCGCACTGGCGCAACCTGATAGAGAGGAGGAGGACTGAACAAAGGAATATTTTTCCTAAATGTATTTTAAATGAGAAGCCCACACAAATGCAAGGCCATAATGTGTTGAGAGTAAATTTTATTTATCTCTTGAATACACCAACATTTTTATGCAGTTAATTAATTAGAACGAGCACAGTGGCACCAGCCGAACGTTACGTACGGATTGTCTTTTGCCATACCGTATCATGTCATGGTAGACCGTTGTGACACGGCCATTCCCCTTGGGTATACTCTTTTCTACACGTATGATAGAGCCTTTGATATTCGCTGACTTGGTGGAGTGAGCTTTGTGGTGAATTTGGGTCACTGATTGGTGGCCCCGCGGCGTCCCGGGCCCCACTTGCCAGTGGCTAAATGTCACACCATTCTATGTTGACTAAGTCAGCCGGCGCGTTCCCACCATGCATGCATGCGCACACGACATGGCGACCAGTCGAAACGGGACGGCCTCGAAACGGCACTCTGTATATAAAGCTCATGCCACATCGCCTCTCTCCCCCCATCCATTCCCCCCCCCCCTCCCCCCCCCCCCATTTCTAGAAAAAAAAACTACTCCGCATCGTCTCCCAGCCCCCCTTCTCTCCCAACTGCCGAGCGCACAACAGCGAGGCGGTTCCGCAGAATGGAAGGTTCGCAGCAGGAGAACGACAGCGTCGCCCCTTCTGTTGTCGTCGCCGCAGGTGACTTGGTTCCACTTGTCATGGGCATGGCGATGCCATTCCAACGTTCACAGATTTAGCTAAAGAGTTTAGCAAGTCGGATTGACCCATATTGAGATGCAACGAGTAAGTCGTCATTTGCACGTCTCAATCAATGTAATCCTTAGACCTGAGGTTGTCGCACAATCCGAGTTGTGGATCACCGACTTAGGTTCTGTCAAACATTGTTCCGTGACAAGGCAGTTATAAAGGAAAAGTTCGGGTCGAGTGAGAAGCAAGCTGCGTGATGTGGATAATCAGGATGGGATTTTGCCCCTCCTAATGGAGAGATATTCTCTGGACCCTCTCGAGTGATATGATTCCGAAAGCATGGCCATGCGCGACTCAGTTAAGTGTTAACTGGGTCTATTGACTAAGAGTTAGTCAGATGAATCATATATCACGAACCGACAAGAGAGTTGAGCTATTTAAGAGATGACGATAATTCGCCTATAGTTTGACAAGGTATATCGTGAGGCAAAAGGGACTCGGATGAAAGTCACATTGGAAGGTATGTCGGCATGACTCTATGGCACTTGGGAGTCGGCACGTTCTGCTAGGATCCGCTATCGACTGATCGATTGGGAGTCGGACTCCAATTGTGTCCAAGTCGCCATGAGCCTGCAGGGTCGCACACTTAAGAGCGGGAGCAAGCATATTGGTTGGGTTGGACCCAAACCGGAAATGGATTGAATTTTGTGAGTCGGACTCACAGAGGGAATGGGCCACAAGCGTTGTGCAGCCCACTACCACTCGCTATATAAAGAGGGGCGCATGTTGCCCAGCGGGCACGTTTTTCCACTCCCATGCGTTGGGAACCCTAGCCCTACTCAGTCCAGCCGCCGCACCGGACCTAGCAGTCCGCCGTCGGAGCTACTCCTCGTACGTGTGGATACCGGCAGACGTGTTGTACGTTCAGCACTTCGACGATCACGGGATTGGGTCGGCTGGATCGGATCGTGGGACTTCACTGCATCGACGTGCTTCATCGATAATCCGCACCTGCGCGTCTAGTGGTAATCCTCGTGGCCTTCTACCTCGGCTAGATCTTGGATGTACCGCGTAGAAAACTTTTTGTTTATCTCTACGCGTTCCAACATTTGCCCCGTAGAAGGTTCTCCTATTATATTCTAATTCTGTTAGGATTTCTTTATTTTCCTCCAAGGTTGTAGTTGGCTTTATGAGCCCTCGGGGTCGTTGAATAAATTAAGAAAAGATTCAATCTATCTCTTCCTTATTTCTTTGCCTCCATGTCCCCTGCTATTGTGCCCTACGCACCTACCGAACAGCCACAACTACAATCTCCACCTGTACCCAGCAATCCAGGTTGTGACACTTAATAGAATTTTTATGGATTTCCTAGGACTAAATTATTAACAAGATGCCACATCATCGGTTCCGGCTTTCTGCTGTTTTAGGTTTCAGAAAAGTTGTTGTGAAAATATTCTCGGAATTGGACGAAACAAAATCCTAGGGCCTATTTTTTTTTGTCACGTACACGGAGTTCGGAGGAGACCTAGAGGGGGCCACCAGGTGGCCACACCATAGGGCGGTGCCCCCCTTGGCCGCGCCACCACGTGGTGTGGGCCCCTCGGGCGCACAACGACATTGCCCTTTCGCCTATTTATACTTCTCCTCGGGAAAACCCTAAACACCCAAGTCTCCATCCACGAGAAATTCAGTAGCTGCAATCATCGCCAACCCTAGTTCAGGTGGGTTCTGAAGCTCTCCCCGTCATCCTGCCGGGAGGGAAATCATCACCGGAGGGGTCTACATCACCATGCCTGCCTAAGGAGTGATATGTGAGTAGTTCATCCTTCGACTAAGGGTCCATGGCAGTAGCTAGATAGTTGTCTTCTCCTCTTAATGCCACCATGTTTAGGTCTTGTGAGCTGCCTAACATGATCAAGATCATCTCTCTGTAATGCTACATGTTGTGTTTGCTGGGATCCGATGAATATTGAATGCTATGGCAAGTTGATTATCAATCTATCATGTTTGTGTTATTTATGATCTTGCATGCTCTCCGTTACTAGTAGATGCTTTTGCCAATTTGATGCTTGTAACTCCAAGAGGGGGCATTTATGCTCGATAGTGGGTTCATGCCTCCCTTTAATCTGTGCTCAAGTGAAAGAAACGTGACGGATGGGGGATGTTGATACGTCTCCAACGTATCTATAATTTTTTATGTTCCATGTTGATATTATGCCAATTTCTACATGTTTTCTCCCATCTTTATAGCATTTTTACACGTTTTCCGGGACTAACCTATTAACAAGATGCCAAGTGTTAGTTCCCTGTTTTCTGCTGTTTTTTATTTCAAAAAGTTGTTCTGGAAATATTCTCGGAATTGGACCCCACGAATCCCGAAGTTCCTATTTTCCCCGGAAGCATCCAGAAGTCCGAAGAGAAGTCGAAGACGGGCACCAGGGGGGCTCACCATAGCCAGATGCGTCCCTCCCTTGGCCGCGCCTAGGGGTGGTGAGGCCACCCTGGTTGGCCACCGACGTCGACCTTTCGCCTATTTATTCCCCTCTGAAGGAAAACCCTAGGTACCTGATCAAAAATCCCCGAAAAGTTCCGCAGCCGCCGTCGTCGTCAACCCTAGATCGGGGGGTTCTGAAGCTGCCTCCCGGCACCCTGCCGGAGAGGAGATCATCACCGGACGCCTCTTCATCACCATGCCTGCCTCTGGAGTGATGCGTGAGTAGTTCATCCTTGGACTACGGGTCCAAAGAAATAGCTAGATGGTTGTCTTCTCCTCCTATGCCTCAATGTTTAGATCTCGTGAGTTGCCTAACATGATCGAGATTGTTCTTATGTAATTCTATGTGTTGTGTTTGCTGGGATCCGATGAATATTGAACTTATGCCAAGTTGATTAGAATCTTTATTGCATATGTTATTTGTGATCTTGCGTGCTTTCGATCGCTAGTGGTTGCTCTGGCCAAGTAGTTGCTAGTGACTCCAAGAGGGAGTATTTATGCTCGATAGTTAGGTTCACGCCTCCTTTTCGCCTGTGCTCGAGTGACAGAAACGTGACGGGGGAGGATGTGTTGTTGCCACTAGGGAGAAAACAGCGGTGTGAGGGCCCGTGTGCACAATCATTGCTTACATTACACACATTGCTTAATGTGATTATCTGTTGCTTGCAACTTAATACCTAAGGGGGTTCGGCTGATAACCTGAGGGTGGATTATTAGTCATAGATGCAGTTGGATTACGGTCTATGTATATTGTTGTAATGCCTACACTAAATATCATAGTAGTCATCATGTCATGAATGTGCACTACGGTGCAACCTCTATTTGTCAATTGCCCAGCTGTAATTTGTTCACCCAGCATGCTATCTTTTATGGAGAGACACCACTAGTGAACCTATGAAACCCGGTCCATTTTTCCTACACTGTTAAACAAACAACTACAATTCCCTGCTTTCTTTACTTATTGCAAGCATACATCATTTTCCATATTATACGTCTAATCTTTGTTTTCAGCCAGACCAGTGAGATTAACAACCTCACTGTACCGTTGGGACAAAGTATTTTGGTTGTGTTGTCTGCAGGTTTCGCGTTGTTGCTGACACCTGTGAGGCTCCATCACCATCGTTAGTGGCATCAACCTTCCGAAGATCCTATATCTCCTACTGGATTGATAACGTTGGTTCTTAACTGAGGGAAATTATTACCGTTGTACTCATCACACCCTCCTCTTGGGGTTCCCAACACGCCATCCATAGCAACAAGAATTTCTGGTGCAGTTGCCGGGGACACTTAAAATTCATCATCATCAAAAAGTCTCCCCGTAAGGGCACCATCAAGGCGTAGCAAAGAATTTCTTGCGCCGTTTCCGGGGAACAAAACAAACATACATAAGAAGACTTCCTCCCGCAACAGTCGCCATCCATAGCAGCAAGAATTTCTGTCGCCGTTGCCTGGGAGAAAGAAGTCTTCTGGCAAGGGGAGTCTCTCACTGTCAACCTCTATATTTTGTTTATTGTCTTGTTTTTATTTCTTGTCTTGTTTTTCTTTTTTATAACAAAAACAGAAAAAAAAATTAGTTTACTTTCTAGCTGTTATTTATTTGCTTACTTTTACTTTGCTAAAATGAGTTCCTCTGAGAATACTAAGTTGTGTGACTTCACTAGCACAAACAACAATGATTTTATTTGCACACCTATTGGTCCACCTGCTCCTACTGCTGCTTTCTATGAAATTAAACCTGCTTTATTAAATCTTGTTATGAAAGAGAAATTTTCTTGTGTTAGTACTGATGATGCTGCTGCTCACCTTAATAATTTTGTTGAACTATGTGCGATGCAAAAATATAAAAATGTGGATGGAGATATTATTAAACTGAAATTATTTCCTTTCTCTTTGAGAGGAAGAGCTAAAGAATGGTTGTTATCTTTGCCTAGAAATAGTTTGATTCATGGACACAGTGTAAAGATGCTTTCATGGGAAAATATTATCCTCCTGCTAAGATTATATCCCTGAGAAGTGACATAATGAATTTTAAACAATTTGATAATGAACATGTTGCTAAAGATTGGGAAATAATGAAAACTATGGTGAAGAATTGTCCCACTCATGGACTGACTACTTGGATGATTATACAAACCTTTTATGCAGGACTGAATTTCTCCTCAAGGAAACTATTGGATTCGGCTACTAGAGGTACCTTTATCTCCATCACTTTGGGTAATGCAACAAACATTCTTTATGATATGATGATAAATTATTCAAAGTGGCACACTGAGAGAGCTCCACAAGATAAGAAGGTAAATTCTGTTGAGGAAACCTCCTCTTTGAGTGAAAGGCTTGATGCTATTATGTCTATGATTGTTAATGGTAAAGCTCAAGTTGATCCAAATAATGTTCCTTTAGCCTCTTTGGTGGCTCAAGAAGAGCTTGTTGATGTGAACTTTATTAGAAATAATAATTTTAACAATAATTCTTATAGAAATAATTTTGGTGGAAACAATTATAAGCCCTATCCTCCTAATAGTGGTAGTGGTTATTCTTATGGTAGATCTGGAATGCCTAGTGCGGAAAGGATTGTAGAAGTTGAAAAAGCAACTAAGAACTTTATGCAAATGCAATACGAACAAAATAAGTTGTTTTAAAACTATGGAAGAGCAATCTGCTATGTTGAGAACTATTAGCCAACAAATTGGGAGTTTAAATAGAGAAATCTCTGGTTTGCAAGGTAAAATTTCAAGTGTTGAGGTTAGTATTTCGGCCCTGTCAGAGGCACAATTTTCTTTGATCAATAAAATGGCTGCTAAAACTGAAACCATTGAAGATAATCCCTTTTCTGTAACCAATGCCATTCAAGTTCGAATTGATGATAATGTTAGGTTGATGGCTAAATTACGTGCTAGGTGGGAAAGAGAAGATGAATTTCCCAGAAAGAATAATATTGCTAGAGTTTGCACTATCACCACCACTAGTAAAAATGAAGCTCCAAGTGCTAGTAAACCTCCTACTATCAATGGTAAAGTATTTGGTGTTAACAAAGCCTCCACCCCTTTGGTGAAACGTGCTAAATTGCCTCAAATTGCTGAAATTGCTTCTGATAAAAGTGCTGAATTTTTTAGAGATGTGGGAGTAAATGGTCCCATTACTTTTGATGATAATAATTTTGATTTTTATGATTGCAATATTTCTGAAGTTATTATGTTCCTACAAAAGCTTTCTAGAAGTCCCAATGCTAGTTCCATGAATATGGCATTTACTAAACATATTACCAATGCTCTCATGAAAGTTAGAGAAGAAAATCTGAAACTTGAAACATATATCCCTATGAAATTAGATGATGGTTGGGATCCCATCATTAAGATAAAAGTAAATGATTTTGATTGCAATGCTTTGTGTGATCTTGGTGCTAGTATCTCTGTTATGCCTCAAAAGCTTTATGATATGCTTGATCTACCACCGTTGGAACACTGTTATTCGGATGTTCATCTTGCTGGTAATGCTAAGAAGAAACCTTTTGGTAGAATTGATGATGTTCTCATTATGGTTAACAATAACCTTGTCCCTGTTGATTTTGTTGTTATGAACATTGAATGCAATGCTTCTTGTCCTATTGTTTTGGGAAGACCTTTTGTTAGAACTGTTGGTGTTGTTATTCATATGAAAAATGGGAGTATTAAATATCAATTCCCACTCAAGAAAGGTATGGAACACTTTCCTAGAAAGAGAATGACGCTACCTTTTGACTCTATTATTAGAGAAAGTTATGATGTTGATGCTTCCTCACTTGAAAATACTTGAGTTGCTTTTTATGCCTAGCTGAAAGGTGTTAAAGAAAAGCGCTACCGGGAGACAACAATTTTATTTCTCCGTTTTCAACCCGTTTTCCGTTGTTTCTTTCTATGTTCTTTGCACCTGGGTGTTGTCTATTTCCTTAGCAACCCCGCTGTATCTTTTCTTTTGTGTCTTTGTTGAGCCAAGTAAAGCCTCTAGTGGAAAGTTGAGACTATATTTCGGATTTCTGCGCAGGAAACATATTTTTTTTGTTCATTGTTAAATTCGTATAATATCACAGAAAAATCAAAATGACCTGAATTTTTAATCCTTCTCTATATACGCAACTTTTCTTAGTTGAACACTTTTTGATTTGAGCAAAAGAAGATTTTCGAAAAAAAATCATCTTTACCTACTGTCCTGTTTTGACAGAATTCTGTCAATAATTGCATTTGCATCTTAATCTCTTTCTTTTGGTGTTCTTTTGAGAAAAAGAGTTTTAAAAGAAGTTTTGATAGTATTGTCTTGAAACTGAACCTTGTGAATTTATTATTTCGATTGCACGAACGTTGCTAATGAAGATTGTGAGAAGTTTGGTGTGAAGGAAGTTTTCAAGGGTCAAGAGAAGAGGATGATATGACGTGATCAAGAAGAGTGAAGAGCCTAAGCTTCGGGATGCCCCGGAGGTACATCCCAGCAAATTCCAAGAATACTCAAGTGGCTAAGCTTGGGGATGCCGAAGGCAGCCCCTTCTTCATTGTCAAATTATCAGGTCACTTCTAGTGAAACTATATTTTTATTCGGTCACATCTTATGTGTTTTCCTTGGAGCGTATTTTATTTTTTCTTTCAGTTTGTTTTTATTTTTGCAATAAGCTTGGTTGGACCCCATCATTCTTTTATTGCAGAGTGACACGCTCCATTTTCATGGGAATACTTTGTATTGTTAATCTTTGTCTGGCTGTTGCATTTATTTATCTCTAGTTTTGCATTCATCTCTTATTTAGAGCTTTTAGTACTCTCTAGTTTTCATTTCTATATGCTTAGAGAGAGTCTTTGTTTTCATATATATGTGCTTGGTTGAGAACAGAAATTCTTATGTGGTAGTTGGTATAGTGGAAAAATTCGCATGGTCTTGTAGATCACTAAACTGCTTCACTTGAATGACTTTTGTTGTTTTGAGATATTAATTTGATTAATGGATAAACGGGAAGGACTAGTAAGTATAAACTTTTAATGGTTGGTCTAAGAAACTTGAAACTGTGCCACAATTAAATTACCAGCTGATAGAAACAATGGTATATGATTGCTATGAGTGATACATTTCTGATCGGCCTTTTGTTACGCGCTACGGTCGGGGTAGCTAACAGTGACTTGTCACTTCCACGGACCCTCTTGGAGTGATTTGCATTGTGCCTTGTAAAGATGATTTGCTTGCTGCAACCTTTTAACTCGTGAGTCTCTGTTGCGGTCCCTGGCACTTCCACCATCAATATTTGCTAGCCTCTTCGGTGTTGTGCATTGCCCTTTCTCACACTGAGAGTTGGTGCAAACTTCGCCAGTGCATCCATATCCCGTGGGAGTACTTTGTTCTCCTACACATAAGCCCATATATTCTTCCTCAAAACAACAACCATACCTACCTATCATGGCATTTCCATAGCCATTCCGAGATATATTGCTGCACAACATCCACCTCCATTATGTTACTTGATGATGAGCTTCATGGTTATTTATGCATACTGCTACACTGGCAGGAGCATGTAGTTGGATACATCAGAGATATTCCATTATGAGTTATGAGCACTAAAAGTGTGATGATTCATTTAATATAGGATGTTGCCCCTACCGGTGAGGATATATAAAAAAATAAAAATAAATGAAAAAGACCAAAAAGAAAAAAAAGGGGGGGGGGCAAAGAGAGAATAAAGAGAGAGGGGGCGCATCACAATCCTTTATACCACACTTGTGCTTCATGTTTAGCACCAATACTTCAGTTTGGAGAAACTTTTCATATTATCATTCATTAATAACTATGTGGGGAATTTTACATTATAGAACTTGGCTTGTATATTCCAATGATGAGCCTCCTCAAATGAGCTCTAGGTCTTCGTGAGCAAGCAAGTTGGATGCACCCCCACTAGTTCCATTGGAGAGCTTTCATACACTTATAGCTCTATGTGCATTTGTTGTGTGGCAATTCCTACTCCTTGGATAGCTTCGGTTGTAAGACTTTCTCTTGTCTAATGACCACTTTCAGCTTTGTGAGCCTCTCTTCCATTGACCTTCCAAACCCCCCATAATGTTCTCTTTGCACAACATCCCGGTGCCAGGGACCAACGCAGAAAACTTTCTTGTTTTTAGTGCGCAAATAGTTTAAGATTCAAGCATTGCATCGTGTGGAAAGCTTGACTTGATCCTAACAGGGGTTGTGAAGATCGTTTGATGTGCATGATATTGTGGTTCTTGAAAGCTTAAATCATCTCTAATAAACTTTGCACGGTTGATAGTCTTTTAGTATTGCTTCATCAAAAGTTTTGCTTCTTTCTTCTTTGTTTATGCATTACTTGTTGATATCAAATATAGATCACAACTTTAGTTCATTTGATCCTAGTTTACATGCTATTCTTTACATATTATGATCAAGATTGTGTGGTAGCATGTCACCTCAGAAATTATTTTGTTTTATCGTTTACCTACTCGAGGACGAGTAGGAACTAAACTTGGGGATGCTTGATACGTCTCCAACGTACCTATAATTTCTGATGTTCCATTTTGATATTATGCCAATTGCTACATGTTTTCTCCCTTCTTTATAGCAGTTTTACACGTTTTCCGGGACTAAACTATTAACAAGATGCCAAGTGCCAGTTCCTTGTTTTCTGCTGTTTTTTATTTCAGAAAAGTTTTTCTGCAAATATTCTCGAAATTGGACCCCACGAATCCCGAAGTTCCTATTTTCCCCCGGAAGCATCCAGAAGTCCAAAGAGGAGTCAAAGACAGGCACCAAGGGGCCCTCACCATAGCCAGGCGCCCCCCCCCCCCTTGGCCGCGCCTGGGAGTGGTGAGGCCACCCTGGTAGCCCACCGACGTCGCCATTTTGCCTATTTATTCCCCTCCAAAGGAAAACCCTAGGTACCTGATCAAAATCCCCGAAAAGTTTCGCAGCCGCCATCGGCGTCAACCCTAGATCAGGGGGGTTCTGAAGCTGTGTCCCGGCACCCTGCCGGAGAGGAGATCATCACCGGAGGCCTCTTCATCACCATGCCTGCCTCCGGAGTGATGCGTGAGTAGTTCATCCTTGGACTACGGGTCCATAGCAGTAGCTAGATGGTTCTCTTCTCCTCCTATGCCTCAATGTTTAGATCTCGTGAGCTGCGTAACATGATCGAGATTGTTCTTATGTAATTCTATTTGTTGTGTTTGCTGGGATCCGGTGAATATTGAACTTATGCCATATAGTCTTTATTGCATATGTTATTTGTGATCTTGCATGCTTTCCATTGCTAGTGGTTGCTCTGGCCAAGTAGTTGCTAGTGACTCCAAGAGGGGATATTTATGCTCGATAGTTGGGTTCATGCCTCCTTTTCGCCTGTGCTCAATTGACAGAAACGTGACGGGGGAGGATGTGTTGTTGCCACTAGGGAGAAAACAGCGGTATGAGTGCCCGCGTGCACAATCATTGCTTACATTAGACACACTCTTAATGCGATTATCTGTTGCTTGCAACTTAATACCTAAGGGGGTTCGGATGATAACCTGAGGGTGGATTATTAGTTATAGATGCAGTTGGATTACGGTCTATGTATATTGTTGTAATTCCCGCACTAAATATCATAGTAGCCATCATGTCATGAATGTGCACTACAATTCAACCTCTATTTGTCAATTGTGTAGTTATAATTTGTTCACCCAACATGCTATCTTTTATGGAGAGACACCACTAGTGAACCTATGAACCCCGGTCCATTTTTCCTACACTGTTAAACAAACCACTACAATTCCCTCGTTTCTTTACTTACTGCAAGCATACACCATTTTCCACACTATACGTCTAATCTTTGTTTTCAGCAAGACCGGTGAGATTGACAACCTCACTGTACCGTTGGGACAAAGTATTTTGGTTGTGTTGTGTGCAGGTTCCACGTTGTTGCTGACACCGGTGAGGCGCCATCACCACCGTCAGTGGCATCAACCTTTCGAAGATCCTGTTTCTCCTACTGGATTGATAACCTTGGTATTTAACTAAGGGAAATTCTTACCGCTGTACTCATCACACCCTCCTCTTGGGGTTCCCAACAATCCATCCATAGCAACAAGAATTTTTGGCGCCGTTGCCCGGGAGACTTAAAATTCATCATCGTCAAGAAGTCTCCCCGTCAAGGCACCATCAAGGCGTAGCAAAGAATTTCTGGCGCCGTTGCCGGGGAACAAAACAAACATACATAAGAAGACTTCCTCCCGCAACGGTCGCCATCCATAGCAGCAGATGTGTTGTCTAAGAATAAATTCTATTGTTTACATTACGCACTTTACTTAATGCAATAATCTGTTGCTTATAACTTTATACCCAATGTCTGCTTGGATTACGTTCTGAGGGTGGATTATTAGTCATAGATGTAGTTTGATTATGGTCTATTTATCATGTTGTAATGCCTGCATGAATCTCATAGTAATCTTCATGTATTGCATATGCACTACGATGCACCCTTTATTTATGTCCATTGCCGAGTTGTGATTCGTTTACCCAACATGTTATCTATCTTTTATGGAGAGACACCACTAGTAAACTGTGGACCCCGGTCCACTCCTTTACACTGATAATACAACCTACTGCAAGAACTGTTCTTTTTTACTACAATCTTCTTCTTTTTTCATTTACTTCAAACAAGCACCATTTTTCACACTATACATCTAATCCTTTGTTTACAGCAAAACAGGTGAGATTGACAATCTCACTGTTTCATTGGGGCAAAGTATCTTGGTTGTGTTGTGTGCAGATTCCACGTTGCTGCTGAGCCTGGTAGTATGCACTGCCAACATCAGCTGTCAACAACCTTCATAAGTGATTTCTTTCTCTTACTGGTCAATTCAACTTTGGTTTCTTTCTGAGTGAAAACTTGCTGTTGCACTCTTCATACCTTCCTCTTGGGGTCTCCCAGCGAACGTGTGTCCACACGCATCAATCAAGTTTTTTCTGGCGCCGTTTCCGGGGAGGAAGAGGATTTCTGCAAGGGGAGTCTCTCACCTCCAATCTCTTTACTTTGTTTTTGTTTTCCTTAGTTTATTTTATTTTGTCTTGTTTGCTTCTTTATATCGAAAACACATAAAAATAGTTATTATTATATTTGTTATTTTTGCTACCCTGTTTTTAATTCATCATGTTACTCTCTAAGTTCACCCTGAAAGATTTATCAATAGGTAGTGGTTCTATAATTGGAAAGGATAACATTGAGGAATTCTTTAATCATGTTAGTAAGCATGAAGATTTTGAGGATAAATCCATAGTAGAACTTGCTCCAAATTATGAAACTGTTGCATCTTCTTTGGTTCACATGTTACATGCTAGGTTTGTGATACCTAAATCCCGTAATGCAGTAAATGTTTCTTAACCTAAACGATGTTGAGGATATTGAAAAGAGAGATTTAATTCTGGAAACTTTGGTTAAAGAATTTGGTGATGTTGCTATAGAAGCTAGGAAATTCTTTGATCGTTTTAAGATGCTAGGCTCATGTGCACATGTTACTAGTGCTCTTGAAAAACTAGACAAGACCAAACCTAAAAACGGTGAAGAAATCAAAATACCCATACCTTTTAAAATCGTAGGAATGCATGAAGCCTTGGAAAAGAATTTCGATTGGATTGTTCCTGAAAACCCAGTTGATGAAAGTTGGAAACCTTAAAGTGTTGAGAGAGGGACATATGAAAATTATATGATAAAATACAATGAATTTTTTAGGAGGTTTCTAGTCTTAATTTGGATGCTTCTTCATTTGAAAACACTTGATTCTTTTTTTCTGTGCCTAGCTGAAATGCGTTAAAGAAAAGCACTTCTTGGGAGATAACCCATGTTTACTTCTATAGAAACTCCTTTGTATCTTTACTTTTTTGAATTGTTGTGCCAAGTAAAGTCTCTAGTAAAAAGTTGGTGTTAGATTTGGATTTCTTGTGCCAAGTAAAGTCTCTAGTAAAAATTTGGTGTGAGATTTGGATTTCTGCGCAGAAACAGGTTTTTGTTGTTCACTGTTTAATTCGTATAAAATTCCAGAAAAATGAAAACGACCTGAAACATTTTGTGCATGATCCTTAGCTATTTACGAAACTTTTTCTAGTTTTGAGTTTTCTGATTTGAGAAACGTAAGTGCCTTGAAAAAAATCGTCTTTACAAAATGTTCTGGTTTTGACAGATTCTGCCTTTTTGAGTGGATTTCTTTGCTCCATAAAACATCAGTGGATTTCTTTGCTCCATAAAACATCAGTGGATGTAGCTAATGTTTATAAAATATTTATAATGCTTGTGTCCATGCTGAACATGTGAGTTTTTTATTGTGCACTAACCCTCTAATAAGAATTACTTCGAGTTTGGTGTGAAGCAAGTTTTCAAGGGTCAAGAGAAGAGGATGATATAATGTCATCAAGAAGAGTGAAAAGCCAAAGCTTGGGGATGCCCCCATGGTGCATCCCAGCAAATTCCAAGAAGACTCAAGCGTCTAAGCATGGGGATGCCCAAGGCATCCCTTCTTCATGAACAACTTATCATGTCACTTCTAGTGAAACTATATTTTTATTCGGTCACATCACATGTACTTTACTTGGAGCGTATATTTGCTTTTATTTTATTTTCCTGTCTGTAATAAACTTGGTTGGATCCTAGCATTCTTATGTGGGAGAGAGATACGCTCCTCTTTTTCATATGAATACTCGTATTCTTAGTTATTTTCTAGCTACTTCAACTCCTTTTAGCTCCTGTTTTTCATGCATCTCTTATTCAGAGCTGTTAGTTCTTGTAGAGTACTAGTACTCTCTTGTTTCGTTGATATATTATATGGAGAGTTTTTTTAAAATAAAGTGCTGGTGTTGGAAAGCAATAAAATATTTCATGCTTATAACGGTGCAAAAAGAAGCTTGTTTAGACTGTGGCTTAGACCTTATCATGTCATGCTAGATATTATTTTAGTGCTTGGTAGTTATTGATCAAACATCTGAGAGTGATGAATGTGCCATTGAAAGAAATCATGAGTTGTTTTTATTATATCAAAGCATAATATTTTGGTATTCTCCTTCGAATGTTTTATTTGGTTGACTTGGTGCATACTTACACCATGTTATGACTACAAACCAGTCACCTTTAGCCTCTATGATCATTTAGTTTTTTACTTGTAATACCATTTATGCTTTGATCAATAAGGTTTGTCGCTATGCATGATTATGGCCATTATTGCTCTCTTAATTTGTCGCTCCCATTCTTTTGCTAGCCTTCACCTATACTTAGTATGAGCTCTACTCGTGCATCCAACTCCCAAAAACCAAAAGTTTGCCAAATGTGTTCACCATACCTACCTATATATGGTATTTAACCGCCACTCCAAAGTAAATTTCTCATGTGCTACCTTTAAAACCTTCAAAATTATAGCTGTTTTGTGCCCCTGTTTTAGCTCAATAGGACGCAGGTAGACGATATTTATCTCACTTGTTAATTGGACTTTACACACCTGGACTAGTGGCACATCCGCTTATCCAAATTTATAGAAGAGCTGGCAACGGGGTGCCTAGCCCCAAACTTGATTACTATAAAATCTCTTCACTCTTGTTGCCCTGATAAATCAGTTAAAGCATAATTGTGTAAACAAAAGAGAAGAGAGATGATCTACTGACCCCATTAGAAAGAATGTCCTTCAATGGGAGCCGCTCTTGTAAAGTCTAGTTAACTTGTGACGTACTGTATTGTCTGTTTGCCATTCGTTGAAATAAACATACACCTCTCTCAAAACTGTTTTCAGTACCTCTGTTTTAATAAAAATAAAAAGCTCTAGCACATGAGTTAATCCATCTTCCCTCTGCGAAGGGCCTTTCTTTTACTTTTATGTTGAGTCTTCATCATCTAACTTTATGCACAATTAAGAGAGCATAGTTTTCATTCTGAGTATAATGTGCATCAGTCCCAAGATTTATTGTTGATTGACTCATGATATGTTACTACTTGTTCTCAAATTACTTGTTTCTAGTCACCACTTGAACTTTGAAGGTGTCCCGGCATTTATGTTTTGCTCCCTTTTTAAGGACAAGCGGAATACTACGTTGCCATATTTTCTTTATGCTCTAAACAAACATATATCTTTCAGTAAATCATTATTCATGATCTTTTGTTTGTGTTACCTTTCATGTTGTAACATGGTTGCTAAGTTTACATTATTGAAATTTTATCTATCATGCATATGTTTAGAGTACTTCGATCTCAGCTCACAATTGCTTTTACAAATATGATCAAGATTATGTTGGTAGCATGTCACCTTAGAAATTATTTTATTTGTATCGTTTTAACTACTCGAGGACGAGTGGAACTAAGCTTGGGGATGCTTGATACATCCCAAACGTATCCATAATTTCTGATGTTTCATGTTGTTTTCATGACAATTGCTACATGTTTTCTATACACTTTATATCATTTTTATGGATTTCCTATGACTAACCTATTAACAACATGCCACAGCGTCAGTTCCTGTTTTCTGCTGTTTTTGGTTTCAGAAAAGTTGTTCTAGAAATATTCTCGGAATTGGACGAAACAAAATCCAAGGGGCCTATTTTTCTATCACGTACACGGAGTCCGGAGGAGGCCCGGAGGGGGGCCACCAGGTGGCTACACCATAGGGCGGTGCCCCCTGGCCGCGCCACCACGTGGTGTGGGCCCCTCGGGTGCCCACCGACATTACCCTTTCCCCTATTTATACTTCTCCTCGGGAAAACCCTAAACACCCGAGCCTCCATCCACGAAAAGTTCCGTAGCCACCGTAATTGTAACATCCCAAGTATGAAATCTCCCCCCTAGATGGTTGTTTCTTGTTTATTATTGCTTTGCATCATGTCATCATATTCTCTGCATTGTTTGCATTTGTTTCCATTTGATTTCTATTTGAATTCCAAAACAAAATTCAATTATTTGTCATACTTGTTATGTTACTTTGTATCAAATAAAAACTACAAACAAACAAACAAATTGTTCCACTAAAACTGGGGATCAAAATCTTTAATTTGGCTAAGTCTCATTTATTTATTTTGATACCACAAATGGCTCAATTCATTTAATTTTTTTCAAACAAGCAACATATTTAAAAATTTTGGTAAACCAAAGTGTGGACTTGTTGCCTATCACAATATTTCAACAATACAATTTGTCCCCAAAATTTTTTGCTAAACCCTAACACCAATGGTTTGTCTCTCTTTCCCAAATCTGCAAAAAAAAATTAATAAACAGAAAAG
Organism: Alopecurus myosuroides; assembly: GCA_028641055.1. Classification (NCBI taxonomy): domain Eukaryota; kingdom Viridiplantae; phylum Streptophyta; class Magnoliopsida; order Poales; family Poaceae; genus Alopecurus; species Alopecurus myosuroides. The sequence goes on along the minus strand of CM054058.1, from coordinate 514,747,980 downwards.
AATAAAGAATTTTAGAAGGGGGAGAGGGCACTCAGCCCAATTGGGCCAGCCCAAGTGCCCTTAGGCCTGGTACCCCTCACAGGTTCTTCTACCTCCGTACGGAGCGACATCAGAGGCATCCACGTAGCAGTTGCAGGAGCAGACGGTTGATCGAGCTCCTCCCATCGTATAAGCTGCTCAAGCCTCCCTCCTAAAACCCTAATCCGCCTCCCTCCTTCTTCCCTCGCGCGCCGCCTTCTTTTCTCTCTCGCTGCACGCTTCCTCTGTATCCTCCACCGAACCCTTCTCATCACCGCCTCCCTCTCCGGCGAGGCGCCGCCGCCACGGAGCCCCGCCCGGCCGCGCTAGGGCCGGGAACGGAACCGGCGCGGCGCCCCCTCGTCCTCCGCCATCCCCTCGGCTATCCCCGACGAACACCGGAGCGCCGCCGCCATCGGATTTTCGCCGCCGGCCGCTCCACTGTACAACTGCAGAGTGAGACGCCACCTTCCGCCCCTCGTTCCTCTCCGTTCCCGCTCAGCACACGGCCCACCGCCCGCAGCCCGCACGGCAGCCGCCGGCCGCCCGCATCCGCCCCCGACCGCGCGAGGACCGGCCGCCTCGAGCGCCGCACACGGCAGCGATCGCTCGCTGCCTGCCCTCGTCGATCGGTTTCCTCAGTCGATGGCATCTGTGCCTGCACGCACAAGTTCAGTCAAAAAAATAACCGCGAAAAACACCTTAACTTGCAACCTGCTCCGTACCTATCACGAATCGCTCGCTAGCCGCACTGGCAGCGCCTTGTGCGCGCAGCCAGGGGGTCGCGGGTTCGAGCCCCCCCCCCCCCCCGCGCATTAGCCACACTTTTTTTTCAGTTTTATTTTACAGATCCAGCACAACACTGTATTTCACACACAGGTCCTTGGATATTTTATTCTAGGTCCCTGCAGATTTGTTTTAAGTCCCTAGCTGTGAAATAATTGGCAGATTAACCACCAAACTTTAAAATTGCCTAACTAATTCATTACAACTCCAAATTTAACATTTTTAATATGTTTTCAATACCAAATTTAATTCTCTAGCTAATTAAGCCATTTGTTTTCTGTTTTGACCATTGCAAATAATTTCAAATTTCAAATTCAAACTATTCCTTTCACATTTGATAAATTCCATAACTAATTCAATATTAATCCAAATCATGCAAATAAAATATGTTTTCCAATCCATTTTGAACCACCAATTCAAATATAAATTTTGTTTCATGCTTTGAATAATTTAAATTGCCTAAATAATTTAATCCTTGTTTAATTCATTTAAATTTGATAAGATCATAACTTGCTCAAATTAAATTATTTTTGAACATGCAAAATATGTTTTCAACCTAGAAAAGTATAAACTTTTCAAATATGAATTTTGTTATTTGTTTTGCACAATTTAAATGGGTGAAAACAACAACTATTTGTGTAATCCCTTTAAGGAACCAAAAAATTCCATAACTTACTAAATAACTTTCTAAATTTGTAAACCCTATTTTAAATTGGTTCTATTGTTGTTATTTTGTTGTTTTCCTCATCCATGCATCATACTAATTCACCCTCATCTGTTGATTAGTTGGAAAACAAATAATCTAACCCAAAATGCATGGGCTTTCATATGCAACTCAAAATTGCATATGTGTCCATTTAATTTGTGTGACCATGTCAACTAGTTTATTTTGATGCACCTATTAACATGACATGCATCATCCCCATGATTGTGCACTATGCCATGATATTGATTGTCTACCCTTTCTGCATTGTCTGTTTGCTTCTTCTCGGATAGACGACGACGTTGATACCGACGATCCTTACGACACCCCTTCTGAGGTTTTAACTCAGTACCAGGCTACTGGGTTTGCAGGCAAGTTATCACTCACACGAACCACTGTGTTCCTTTCAACATTGGTTACCGATACTTTCCGTTGTTCTTTTCTGCTAGCCTTAGTAGTAGTTGTTTCTGTTACGAACCTATTACATGAACCCCTTAACCTTGATATTGCCTCACCTCCAGTCCTATAACCCCGTTGTTTGAGCCCGTGTCTTACTAGCATGCTTAGGGTTGTTTCTGCTCGAGTCTGTTACCCGTTACTTTCCGTTATCATATTTCTATTATTTTCTATTGGGCTCGATGTGTAAACAACAACCTGTTAATGCTTGGGTAATAATAATTTGATGTTAAGGCACCGGCAGGAGGCCCATCGTGGTTTTGAGGCCTGCTAGTGTCGACCCTAATTAGGAAAAGGGTCTTGTCTACTGATCCATGATGAGCGTGCTCACCGCATCCGGGTGGTGGTATGGAACCCCCCTCGGCTTTGATCTGATCCGCAGTTTGTCCGAAGAGCCACACTTAGTTCGGGTGTTCCATTTTGCTCATACGCATAAATGGGTCGCTCCCATGGTTACTGATGATGATGTTCACGCACACATATAGGGCGAGGCCTGTAGTGCCGGGGTGTTGTGTCCTGCGGGAGTTTTGCACACCTGCGCTGAGTATTCGGCTGCGTGGCTGGGACCTTATAGCTCCGTGGCTCCTAGGACAGGCTGTAGTGATGGTTCGAGTCGTGTCGAGTCCACCTGAGTTTTAGTTGGTGGCTTGAGTGTGTACGGGTACTGGAGCACACCCTGCAGGGATGAATCTTCTCGAGAAGCCGTGTTGTCCGCGGTTATGTGACGACTTGGTGAAAGTACTGGCTAACAAGTACTCAGACAACTTACACCTAACTATAATAACTTGACTAGTAATAGGTTTATTGACACAATAACCTGAACCATCATTAATCCAACTGTGTGAGTTATCCTTGGATTGCTTCTTTGGATAAGGGGCGAGATCCAGGATGGGTTTGTTTGGTGGTTAGTTATAGTTGGTTACGATACGCTATCTTATCTTCTTTCTGTTAGCCGGAAGTGGTAGTAATTCTGCAGTTGGTTAGAGCAGCCAGTTGCCGCATCTTTTATATCCCCTTTCTTCCGTTGAACCCAAAGCATCTGTGCGTGGTGTTGACGGGTTACACTTTGGTGACCTGTGAGTCTTGCTTGCCAGTACGTTGTTGTACTGACCCCTTTGGGGCTGTGGTTTACGCAGACGACGATTCCGAGGATCCCCATGGTGGCTACTACGTGGAGTACGACGAGGCTGTTGACGAGTAGCTAGCGGACCCGGGCAGGATCCGAGACTTCGTGGATGGGCTCCGTTTTCTTTTCATTGTCGGCCTCTTAGGCCTATTTGGATTTGTCTGTACTCAGACACCTTGATTGTTTCCGCTGCTATGTAATGATGTTATGTTGGGACATGTGTCCTCTGGATGATTGTATTTGCTATCCTCTGCCTTAGTGAAGGCCATTTGCAACTTATTTCCATCTTTTGTGTCTTAGAGATATGTTGTGCTATCATTCTGTGAAACGCTGTTGACGTACCCTGCGTGGTTGATATGAAGTACGTCGACAGTAGTGCCTATGGTCTCTAGTGGATAGTTTACATCGACGGTGGAATAGCAGGGCTTGTGTTGTCGCGCATAAGCGCAGGCCTACCAGGAAGCTGGGACGTGGGAGCAGTTATGCCCCATAATCCAAGCATCTGCTATCCAGTTCGGCCCGATGAGTATCCCCTAGAAACCAGGGTGCGACAAATGGTATCAGAGCCTGTCTGCCTGTAGGATCCCTTTTACTGGTCGCAGTTGAGTCTAGAAACTATTTTGTAGCTATAAAGGAAAAATGAAACGTGAGAGTAGGAATTCTGCCATTTTATTTCTTTCCCCACCCACCCTCCCTTTTCTGGTAAGGAAGTGCAACGTTGTTTTCTCTTTCTCATCTAAACTTTCAAGTTAGGATTTCACGTGTTCTGGGTTCTTCCGTAGTACCTTAGGAGTTTTGGTCGCGAGTTTCCCGATGTTGCTTCAATATCATGTTTCTCTCAAGAACCTTTCGTCCATTGATATATCCATTCCTAGCTATGTGTAGTTATCCTTTCGTACCCAAACCATTTATGGTGAACGTTGAGGGTAGTATATGTTTGATCCATGCTACCTTACCGACTGAAGTAATCCTTTTAAGCACTTATATTGGATTTTGTTATCCGGTTAGTGTGTTAACCTTGGTATCCTCTTCAGGATGGAAAGTGGTGACGAAGAACACACCCTGCCACCTGAGATGGGGAAAGTGCTGTCTCAGATGACACAAGTTATAAAGCAGATGCAGCAGAACCAAGACCTTGGGAGTAATGGCAACGCCCGCGTGTCTATTCGGGAGTTCCTTGAGCTCAACCCGCGCACGTTTGATAACTCCTCCGAGCCTTTGGATGCTGATGATTGGCTCCGTGAAATGAACCGTACTCTTGTGGTAGCTCATGTGGCTGACGAGGACCGTGTTCCTTACGTGACCTACCTTCTCCGTGGACAATCCATGTCTTGGTGGGAGAATTTCCAAAAAATGAGAGGTTCTAGTGTGGCAATCACATGGGAGGATTTCAAGCAAGCCTTCGTGCGCCATCACATTCCCGATGGGCTCATGGAGAAAATGCGTGAGGAATTCTATTCTTTCACACAAGGCAGTCTGGACGTTCTCGAATACCAAAGAGAGTTTAATCGTCTGGCTCGCTACGCCGGAGATGAAATCTCCACGGAAGCGAGAAAGATGGCAAAGTTCCGCAGGGGTCTCAACCCGGAACTCAAGTATGCTCTCACCAACGTCAAGGCCAAGAATTTTGAGGACCTCGTCAACATCGCTCTAAATGAAGAGCATGGGCGCAAGTTGGTTGAGGAATCTCGTAAGCACTCTCGTGAACAGGCTAATCTCTCAAAAGCTATCATGCCTCCACAAAAACGAAGAGTTTGGGTTCCATATACCACTACAATACCGCACATCTGCTTGCCAAGCCCGGCAGGATTTCTTGCCCTTCCTCCCACCCAAGTGGTATCTTCAGGAGGTGCTCCATCTCAGCCAAGTCAAACAACTCCTTGTTCTGCTAGTACATGCTTCAAGTGCGGTCTATCAGGACACTACTCCTACAAGTGCCCGCAGAACAAGCCACCATCACTACCTATCTCTAAGGTCAATCATGTGGTGGTACCCACTTCTTCGCCTAGGCCCCGCAACAAGAGCAAGTCTGTCTTGAAAACTGTGAGGGTGAACCATGTCAAGGCCCAGGGAGCAGAAGAATCTCCAGAGGTTGTAATGGGCACACTTCTTGTGAACTCGTTTCGTGCTAAAGTCTTGTTCGATTCTGGTGCTTCACACTCTTTCATCTCTCAATGCTTTGCAAACAACAGTGGAATCAACTTCGAACAGTTGTCTATCCCTTTCCTAGTGAAATCACCGGGATCTAGCTGGCAAAGCAATAAAGTTAGCCAGAACATCGAGATCACAATTGGAAACCTTCCATTCCAGGCATCCCTGATAGCTCTCCACTCTTCAGATATTGATGTCATTCTTGGGAGGGATTGGTTGGTAGCCAACAAAGCAGTCATTGATTGTCCTGCTAAGTCTGTCAAAATCACACACCCTTCTGGCCAGATAGTCTACTTCCATGCTGAAAATCCAGTTGCTCAACTCTACACTCTCAATGCAAATCCTCTACCATCTATTGAAACTATTCCGGTGGTTTGTGAATTCCCTGATGTCTTTCCAGAAGAATTGCCAGGAATGCCTCCTGACAGAGCAGTTGAGTTCGTGATCGAACTTGAACCAGGCACTGCTCCAATCTCTAAGCATCCATACAAGATAGCTCCTCCTGAACTGAAGTTGTTGAAGGAGCAAATCGATATGTACATGGAGAAAGGTTACATTCAACCTAGCTCCTCGGCTTGGGGATGCCCAACTCTGTTTGTTGCCAAGAAGGATCAAACAAAGAGACTCGTGGTTGACTATCGTCCTCTCAACGAGAAAACCATCAAAAACAAGTATCCAATTCCTCGTATCGATGATCTTTTTGATCAACTTGCTGGAGCCTCAATATTCTCAAAGTTGGATTTGAGGATGGGTTACCATCAGATAAAGATCAGAAAGGAAGATATTCCTAAGACAGCTTTCACCACTCGCTACGGTCTATATGAATACACCGTCATGTCCTTTGGTCTCACCAATGCACCGGCGACCTTCTCTAGACTCATGAATTCTGTCTTCCATGAATACCTCGACAAGTTCGTTGTGGTATATCTTGATGATATTCTTGTCTACTCAAAATCCGAGGAAGAGCATGGAGAACATCTTCGTCTCACTCTCATGAAACTTCGCGAGCATCGTCTGTATGCCAAATTCTCCAAATGTGAGTTCTGGATTCCAGAAGTTGCTTATCTTGGTCATGTCATCTCTGCCAAGGGCATAGCCATTGATCCAGAAAAGGTTAAGGCAATTGTTGATTGGAAACCTCCTAAGACGGTGAAGCAAGTCAGAAGTTTCCTTGGTTTGGCTAGCTATTGCCGTCGTTTCGTACAAAACTTCTCCAAGATTGCCAAACCTCTCACTGATCTCACAAAGAAGGACAAGAAGTTCGTTTGGTCTCCACAATGTGATGAAAGTTTCAATCTCCTGAAGACTAAACTAACTTCTACACCAGTTCTGGTTGGCCCAGATACTACCAAACCTTTCCAGATATTCTGTGATGCTTCCCTCCAAGGTCTAGGAGCAGTTCTTATGCAAGAACGTCAAGTTGTGGCTTATGCTTCACGTCAGTTGAATGCACATGAGCTCAATTATCCCACACATGACCTTGAACTTGCAGCAGTTGTGTTTGCCCTCAAGAAATGGAGGCAATACTTGTTGGGTAATCGCACTGAAATCTTTTCCGATCATAAGAGTCTGAAATACATCTTCACTCAGCCAGATCTAAACCTCAGACAAAGGAGATGGATTGAAAAGATCAAAGACTTCGATCTTACTATTTCTTACACTCCAGGCAAGGCTAATGTTATGGCCGATGCTCTCAGTCGCAAGTCTTATTGCAATAATCTCATGATCATGGAAAGCCAACCTCCTCTTCATGAAGAATTCCAGAAGCTGAACCTTGGTCTTGTTCCTCAAGGTTATCTCGCAAACTTGACAGCTAGTCCAACTCTCGAGGACAAGATTCGTTCTGAACAGATTCGTGATGCTGAGATCAAGAAGATCGCAAATAACATCAAAGCAGGCAATGTGAAGTATGAGTGCTTCTCAATTGATGACAAGGGAACGGTGTTCTTCGAAGGACGCATTGCAGTTCCTCAAATTCAAAGTCTCAAAGATGTTATTCTCAAGGAGGCTCATGAAACTCCTCTCTCCATCCACCCTGGAAGTACAAAGATGTACCAGGATCTTAAGACTCTGTATTGGTGGTCTGGCATGAAACGTGAAATTGCTAAATACGTTTCTGAATGCGACGTTTGTCAACGTGTTAAGGCAGTTCATCAGAAAACAGCCGGTCTTCTCCAACCTCTGAAAATTCCTGAGTGGAAGTGGGACATGATTGAAATGGACTTCGTCACTGGTTTTCCAAAGTCCAAGAAGGGCAACGATGCAATCTTCGTTGTTATTGATCGTCTCACTAAGGTAGCTCACTTCTTTGCTGTCAAAGAAACAATCTCAGCTAGCCAGTTAGCAGAGCTCTACACAACAAAGATTGTTCCTCTTCATGGTGTTCCATTGGAAATAAGCTCAGACCGTGGAAGCATATTCACTTCTCATTTCTGGAAGAGTTTTCAAGAAGCATTGGGCACCAAACTTCTGTTCAGCACGGCTTATCATCCTCAGTCTCAAGGGCAAGTCGAAAGAGTCAATCAGATTCTCGAGGATATGCTCAGAGCATGTGGTCTCTCCTTTGGCATGAAATGGGAGGAATGCCTTCCATATGCTGAATTCTCCTACAACAACAGCTTCCAGGCAAGCCTAGGAATGGCACCGTTTGAGGCACTCTATGGCCGCAGATGCAGGAGTCCAATCAATTGGTCTGGAGTTGGTGAACGTTCACTCTTAGGTCCTGACATTGTTAAAGAGGCCGAAGAGAAAGTTCGAATCATTCGTGACAATCTCAAGATTGCTCAGTCTCGTCAGAAAAGCTACTATGACAGCAAGCACAGGGATATGATTTATGCACCTGGTGACAAGGCATATCTCCGTGTAACTCCCCTCAGAGGCACTCATCGTTTTGGTGTGAAAGGAAAGCTAGCACCGAGATACATTGGTCCGTTCAACATTCTTTCAAGGCGGGCAGAAAATGCCTATCGTCTTGAACTTCCAGAAAAACTATCCAAGGTGCACGATGTGTTCCACGTGTCACAGCTCAAGAAGTGTTTCAAAGATCCAGATCGTGCAGTTGATCATGATTCCATTGAACTGCGAGAAGATCTATCTTATGAGGAGCACCCTGTTCGTATTCTCGATGAGACCGAGCGTAAGACTCGCAACAAGAGCACCAAGTTCTTGAAAGTGCAATGGTCGCATCATTCCGATAAAGAGGCAACATGGGAGACCGAAGAGGATCTTTGCGAGAAGTATCCGGACCTTTTCCTTTCTCAGTAGGAATCTCGGGGCGCGATTCCTTCAAGGGGGGGCGTTTTGTAACATCCCAAGTATGAAATCTCCCCCCTAGATGGTTGTTTCTTGTTTATTATTGCTTTGCATCATGTCATCATATTCTCTGCATTGTTTGCATTTGTTTCCATTTGATTTCTATTTGAATTCCAAAACAAAATTCAATTATTTGTCATACTTGTTATGTTACTTTGTATCAAATAAAAACTACAAACAAACAAACAAATTGTTCCACTAAAACTGGGGATCAAAATCTTTAATTTGGCTAAGTCTCATTTATTTATTTTGATACCACAAATGGCTCAATTCATTTAATTTTTTTCAAACAAGCAACATATTTAAAAAATTTGGTAAACCAAAGTGTGGACTTGTTGCCTATCACAATATTTCAACAATACAATTTGTCCCCAAAATTTTTTGCTAAACCCTAACACCAATGGTTTGTCTCTCTTTCCCAAATCTGCAAAAAAAAAATTAATAAACAGAAAAGAATAAAGAATTTTAGAAGGGGGAGAGGGCACTCAGCCCAATTGGGCCAGCCCAAGTGCCCTTAGGCCTGGTACCCCTCACAGGTTCTTCTACCTCCGTACGGAGCGACATCAGAGGCATCCACGTAGCAGTTGCAGGAGCAGACGGTTGATCGAGCTCCTCCCCATCGTTATAAGCTGCTCAAGCCTCCCTCCTAACCCTAATCCGCCTCCCTCCTTCTTCCCTCGCGCGCCGCCTTCTTTTCTCTCTCGCTGCACGCTTCCTCTGTATCCTCCACTGAACCATCTCATCACCGCCTCCCTCTCCGGCGAGGCGCCGCCGCCACGGTGCCCGCCCGGCCGCGCTAGGGCCGGGAACGGAACCGGCGCGGCGCCCTCGTCCTCGCCATCCCCTCGGCCTTCCCCGACGAACACCGGAGCGCCGCCGCCATCGGATTTTCGCTGCCGGCCGCTCCTCTGTTCAACTGCAGGTGAGACGCCACCTTCCGCCCCTCGTTCCTCTCCGTTCCCGCTCGCACACGGCCCACCGCCGCAGCCCGCACGGCAGCCGCCGGCCGCCCGCATCCGCCCCCGACCGCGCGAGGACCGGCCCGCCGAGCGCCGCACACGGCAGCGATCGCTCGCTGCCTGCCCCGTCGATCGTTTCCTCTGTCGATGGCATCTGTGCCTGCACGCACAAGTTCAGTCAAAAAAATAACCGCGAAAAACACCTTAACTTGCAACCTGCTCCGTACCTATCACGAATCGCTCGCTAGCCGCACTGGCAGCGCCTTGTGCGCGCAGCCAGGGGGTCGCGGGTTCGAGCCCCCCCCCCCCCCCCCCGCGCATTAGCCACACTTTTTTTTCAGTTTTATTTTACAGATCCAGCACAACACTGTATTTCACACACAGGTCCTTGGATATTTTATTCTAGGTCCCTGCAGATTTGTTTTAAGTCCCTAGCTGTGAAATAAATGGCAGATTAACCACCAAACTTTAAAATTGCCTAACTAATTCATTACAACTCCAAATTTAACATTTTTAATATGTTTTCAATACCAAATTTAATTCTCTAGCTAATTAAGCCATTTGTTTTCTGTTTTGACCATTGCAAATAATTTCAAATTTCAAATTCAAACTATTCCTTTCACATTTGATAAATTCCATAACTAATTCAATATTAATCCAAATCATGCAAATAAAATATGTTTTCCATACCATTTTGAACCACCAATTCAAATATAAATTTTTTTTCATGCTTTGAATAATTTAAATTGCCTAAATAATTTAATCCTTGTTTAATTCATTTAAATTTGATAAGATCATAACTTGCTCAAATTAAATTATTTTTGAACATGCAAAATATGTTTTCAACCTAGAAAAGTATAAACTTTTCAAATATGAATTTTGTTATTTGTTTTGCACAATTTAAATGGGTGAAAACAACAACTATTTGTGTAATCCCTTTAAGGAACCAAAAAAATCCATAACTTACTAAATAACTTTCTAAATTTGTAAACCCTATTTTAAATTGGTTCTATTGTTGTTATTTTGTTGTTTTCCTCATCCATGCATCATACTAATTCACCCTCATCTGTTGATTAGTTGGAAAACAAATAATCTAACCCAAAATGCATGGGCTTTCATATGCAACTCAAAATTGCATATGTGTCCATTTAATTTGTGTGACCATGTCAACTAGTTTATTTTGATGCACCTATTAACATGACATGCATCATCCCCATGATTGTGCACTATGCCATGATATTGATTGTCTACCCTTTCTGCATTGTCTGTTTGCTTCTTCTCGGATAGACGACGACGTTGATACCGACGATCCTTACGACACCCCTTCTGAGGTTTTAACTCAGTACCAGGCTACTGGGTTTGCAGGCAAGTTATCACTCACACGAACCACTGTGTTCCTTTCAACATTGGTTACCGATACTTTCCGTTGTTCTTTTCTGCTAGCCTTAGTAGTAGTTGTTTCTGTTACGAACCTATTACATGAACCCCTTAACCTTGATATTGCCTCACCTCCAGTCCTATAACCCCGTTGTTTGAGCCCGTGTCTTACTAGCATGCTTAGGGTTGTTTCTGCTCGAGTCTGTTACCCGTTACTTTCCGTTATCATATTTCTATTATTTTCTATTGGGCTCGATGTGTAAACAACAACCTGTTAATGCTTGGGTAATAATAATTTGATGTTAAGGCACCGGCAGGAGGCCCATCGTGGTTTTGAGGCCTGCTAGTGTCGACCCTAATTAGGAAAAGGGTCTTGTCTACTGATCCATGATGAGCGTGCTCACCGCATCCGGGTGGTGGTATGGAACCCCCCTCGGCTTTGATCTGATCCGCAGTTTGTCCGAAGAGCCACACTTAGTTCGGGTGTTCCATTTGGCTCATACGCATAAATGGGTCGCTCCCATGGTTACTGATGATGATGTTCACGCACACATATAGGGCGAGGCCTGTAGTGCCGGGGTGTTGTGTCCTGCGGGAGTTTTGCACACCTGCGCTGAGTATTCGGCTGCGTGGCTGGGACCTTATAGCTCCGTGGCTCCTAGGACAGGCTGTAGTGATGGTTCGAGTCGTGTCGAGTCCACCTGAGTTTTAGTTGGTGGCTTGAGTGTGTACGGGTACTGGAGCACACCCTGCAGGGATGAATCTTCTCGAGAAGCCGTGTTGTCCGCGGTTATGTGACGACTTGGTGAAAGTACTGGCTAACAAGTACTCAGACAACTTACACCTAACTATAATAACTTGACTAGTAATAGGTTTATTGACACAATAACCTGAACCATCATTAATCCAACTGTGTGAGTTATCCTTGGATTGCTTCTTTGGATAAGGGGCGAGATCCAGGATGGGTTTGTTTGGTGGTTAGTTATAGTTGGTTACGATACGCTATCTTATCTTCTTTCTGTTAGCCGGAAGTGGTAGTAATTCTGTAGTTGGTTAGAGCAGCCAGTTGCCGCATCTTTTATATCCCCTTTCTTCCGTTGAACCCAAAGCATCTGTGCGTGGTGTTGACGGGTTACACTTTGGTGACCTGTGAGTCTTGCTTGCCAGTACGTTGTTGTACTGACCCCTTTGGGGCTGTGGTTTACGCAGACGACGATTCCGAGGATCCCCATGGTGGCTACTACGTGGAGTACGACGAGGCTGTTGACGAGTAGCTAGCGGACCCGGGCAGGATCCGAGACTTCGTGGATGGGCTCCGTTTTCTTTTCATTGTCGGCCTCTTAGGCCTATTTGGATTTGTCTGTACTCAGACACCTTGATTGTTTCCGCTGCTATGTAATGATGTTATGTTGGGACATGTGTCCTCTGGATGATTGTATTTGCTATCCTCTGCCTTAGTGAAGGCCATTTGCAACTTATTTCCATCTTTTGTGTCTTAGAGATATGTTGTGCTATCATTCTGTGAAACGCTGTTGACGTACCCTGCGTGGTTGATATGAAGTACGTCGACAGTAGTGCCTATGGTCTCTAGTGGATAGTTTACATCGACGGTGGAATAGCAGGGCTTGTGTTGTCGCGCATAAGCGCAGGCCTACCAGGAAGCTGGGACGTGGGAGCAGTTATGCCCCATAATCCAAGCATCTGCTATCCAGTTCGGCCCGATGAGTATCCCCTAGAAACCAGGGTGCGACAGTAATCGTCAACAACCCTAGTTCGGGAGGTTTCTAAAGCTCTCCTCGGCACCTTGCCGGGAGGGGAAATCATCACCGGAGAGCTCTACATCACCATGCCTGCCTCCGGAGTGATGTGTGAGTAGTTCATCCTTGGACTACGGGTCCATAGCACTAGCTGGATGGTTGTCTTCTCCTCTTTACGCCACCATGTTTAGATCTTGTGAGCTTCCTAACATGATCAAGATCATCTATCTGTAATGCTACATGTTGTGTTTGCTGGGATCCGATGAATATTGAATGCTATGTCAAGTTGATTATCAATCTGTCATGTTTATATTATTTATGATCTTGCATGCTCTCCATTACTAGTAGATTCTCTAGCCAATTCGATCCTTGTAACTCCAAGACGGAGTATTTATGCTTGATAGTGGATTCATGCCTCCCTTTCATCTGTGCTCGAGTGACAGAAACGTGACGGATGGGGGATGTGTTGTTGCCATTAGGGACAAAACAACAATGCTTTCTCTTTGGGTAAATTCTATTATTTACATTACGTACTTTACTTAATGCAATAATCTGTTGCTTGCAACTTAATACCCAAAGTCTGCTTGAATTATATTCTGAGGCTGGATGATTAGTCATAGATGTAGTTGGATTACGGTCTATGTATCATGTTATAATGCCCGCTCGAATCTCGTAGTAATCTTCATGTCTTTCATATCCACTGCGGTGCAGCCTTTATTTCTATCAATTTCCCTGCTGTAATTCGTTTACCCAACATGTTATCTATCTTTTATGGGGAGACACCACTTGTGAACGGTTGACCCTGTCCATTCCTTTACACTGATAATACAACTTACCGCAAGCACTGTTTTTTTTTACTGCAATCATTGTTCTCTTTTTATTTACTGCAAACAAGCACCATTTTCTACACTATACGTCTAGTTCTTTGTTTTCAGCAAAACTGGTGAGATTGACAGCCTCACTGTTTCGTTGGGGCAAAGTATCTTGGTTGTGTTGTGTGCAGATTCCACGTTGCTGCTGAGCCTGGTAGTGCGTCCTGCCAACATCAGCTGTCAACAACCTTCATAAGTGATTTCTTTCTTGTACTAATCGATTCAGCCTTGGTTTCTTTCTGAGGGAAAACTTGCTGCTGCACTCTTCATACCTATCTCTTGGGGTCTTGCAACGAACGTGTGTCCACACGCATAAATCAAATATATTTTCATTTAGTTCGCAGTATATTGTTGGTGTCTAACTTTCGTGAATAAGTTATTATGTACATGTAAAACCGACGTATTCTAAACGTAAGTTTATTGCATTTATTTCACAAAAGGCTCGACAAATGGAGAATCATAACTTTTCTCAACTCATAAATAATTAGGAAATTCTATGTAAAGATGCAAAATGGATTATTAGGGAATGCTACGATTTTCTTCTGGGAAAATAAAGCACATCATGACATTTTGGCTACTCTTGTTTATTAAATTGTTTCTTAGGAACCTCAAAATTAAAAAAATTAATAGGGCGTAATTAGTATAGCGACAAGAAATAATATATGATAATTAATGGTTTATATTTACAGATTAAAACTATGACGTTGATAATAAAATGTGTACTTGTTATGACGAGGCATGTTAGTGAGTGCAGCAGAGCATTCATGCCCCAGCTTTGAAGTTATGGTGGTGTTGAGGCCTCTTCTACCGCTCCATGTACTCAAGTGTTGGCAGCACATTATGTTCATCGTCTACTGCATTTTTATCTTTGCCATCTATGAGAATCTAGCAAGAAAAACAAGTTTAGAGCTTTAAACTCCCAAGTACATTATTTAGTCCACAATCGTGCAAGCACTTACTCAAATTTCGATGGCAGAAGTCTACCTAAACAATTGGTTGGTGATCTTTTGAGTTAATTTCTAAATTCCATTCGTCAAATCCTTTATGAATAGATTTGATTTCTTCAGAACTTTTTCCTGATAGAAGAGCCGTATCAATTCGCTTACTCATTTTCTCATACATGTCCCTGCCGAAAAAATGGAACGACATCATCATCCAATGACCGTGGATTTTACGAGATGATATAGGGAAAAGATAGGCTGCACAGCCTTAATATTGGAGTATTGATATCTAATATATCCATGTGCGCCAATTCATTTCCTTTTCTATAGCCATTTGACCAGGGCCGGGCACACAGTGGTGCCACCTGTGTGGCCCGCACAGCGCCCAGAATTTTTGGGGGCCCAAATTTTTTATATAAACAGTATACACATATTTCGCTGGAGCTGTTCGAACGAGGAAATACGAGCGCGTTCCTGCCTTCTGGGCCTGGTCGTTACGCACGTCAATACACTACAACTGTGGGCTATTGCTGCACTTTTTTGCCCTCGTCCTCTATGACACGAGACACGGTCTCCTTAGTTGATAGTTCTGATAGGAAACAAGACCATAAGCTGATTCAGCTCCCTTCCCTACATGATCGGAAACCAGGGCCAGCCAGGGTGCCGTGCCGATTCCGATCAGTTTCAACGCGCAAAATCGACCACATCGAGACTCGAGAGATCAGTGCGCCATGCGACAACAGTTTCTCAATCCTCCAATCCTCTTCTTTAGTTAATTAGCTGAATAACTGATCGGAGCTAGTCTGCTCGCCATCCCTTTTTTTATTATATTTCAGCCCAATTGGCTCCTTCTCCGATTTACTAAATCCTAATTAACTTTTTATAGGAATTTTAAGGGATCGGTTCTCCGTTCTCGTCTCCTCGATCAAAAATCACAGTATAGCATCTCAACCGGACAAGACACTAGACTAGGGTGAATTAGACGGTTCATCTAATTGACAAACATTAACGCACAGTCTCCAATTGATATCTGATGAAATATCACTTTCATTTAATTTGGTCATCTTTTATATCTTGTCTTTCAATAATACAAATTTGAGTCATCATGGGGAAATAAGAGTCTGGTTACCTGACGCACAAGAGAAAAGAAAAGGAATAGGATAGCATCCTCACAAGTGTCATCCGGTAATGAGTCCGTAGATCCTTCTACTTTTGCACTTACAATTGTTACGTAAAATTTTATGTCATATATACAATTTTTTATTATTTCAATTTTTCATGTGAGATAGGGCCTGTTTTAAATTTTGGCACAGGGCCCAGATTTTGCCGGCCCGTCCCTGCATTTGACTGCTGGGGTTAAAAAAACACATGATTGGGGTATCTTCTTACCTTTATAAGTGACCATTCTTTTGGGGTGCAAAAATCTTGAAGCCCATCTGACTCTGAGAAGTAAGCAACCGGTGACCTTCGCTCAATGTTATATCTATTTGCAGAATGGTAGCCAATGCTTTGCAAATGAAGAGGCCTCCCACATAGCAGAGAAAGTGAAAACTGAGCCTCCGTCGTCAGAAAGGTACACATTTAGTTTTTCAGCTGGGTAATCATACGCCATGAACGATAGGATGGTGGAGATAACCAGACTTGGTTGTTATTCTTGTAATCTATCGTCAATAGGTGTCTGTTTTTCTTTCAGTTAAGGTCTAGCTGGACGTTGACGCGGTTATGCGCCCTCGTCCGTTTTCGTAGGACCACCGTGGGCTCATTCCGAATCGTGGGATGGCACGACTCTGTAGGGGATGCAGCGATCACCACGGCATACTTTGTGTTCGTTGAGAAATAAAAGGAGCAGAAAACAGAAAAGCCGTACGACAGTACACGGCAACAAAATACCTCTCTCGAGTTCATCTCTGAATTCCTGAATCAAGTTTGAGTTCCAGTGAACGAAAACTAACAATTGGTATCAGAGCCTTCCACGGTTCTTGGACATGGTCAATGTAGCAGGAGGCGGGGGAGGAGATGGAGTGGCGTCGGCGAACGCGTCCGCAACGGCGGCTGCAGCGGCGGCCGCAACGGCGGCTGCAACGGAGGCCGCAACGACACCACCACCGCCCTCGAGGCCTCGGAGCAGGAGCCGCGGACGGAGCGTGGTTAGGAGAGGCGGCAACAAGATAGTCGTCCACGAGCGCGTTGTGCAAGAGCGCACGAATTTCGGCAGCAACATCGTCTACCCCACGCTGACGGCGACGAACTACATCGAATGGGCTCTCGTGATGAAGAT
This sequence comes from Alopecurus myosuroides, assembly GCA_028641055.1. Lineage (NCBI taxonomy): Eukaryota > Viridiplantae > Streptophyta > Magnoliopsida > Poales > Poaceae > Alopecurus > Alopecurus myosuroides. The sequence goes on along the minus strand of CM054058.1, from coordinate 514,731,244 downwards.
CAACCTCCGTGCCCAAGGCCTTTGGGAGGCGGTGTCCGGCGCGGGGGTTCTGAGGGATCGCGAGGACATGGCGGCGCTCTCGGCGCTGATACGTGCAGCGCCCCCGGAGATGGTTCCGGTGCTCGCTGTTAAGGACACGACGCACGAAGCCTGGGAAGCGATCCGCATGATGCGTGTCGGGGTGGACCGCGTGCGGGAGGCGACGGCACAACGGCTGCACAAGGAGTTCGAGGTGATCTCTTTCAAGGACGGTGAATCACTCGACGCATTCGGCATGCGCATCAGCGGCATAGTCAACAATCTCCATTCCCTGGGTGACACCATTGAAGAGGTCAAGGTTGTGCAGAAGTTCCTGCGAGAAGTGCCAAATCAATATTCTCAGATTGCATGTTCGATCGAAACGCTTCTCGATCTGAATGGTATGTTCGTCGAAGAGTTGATCGGACGCCTGCGGTCGGCTGGGCAACGCTGCTCCATCGGTGCCACGGAGGGTGTCCGCGGACAAGTCCTGCTCACTGATCAGGAATGGCTCGCACGCAGCAAACAGCGCGAGCACGGACAAGGGTCCGGCACGGACAACGGCGGAAAGGGCAAGAACAAGGGGAAGGCCAAACCTCCTGGCACTGGTCGAGACGGCGGCCAATGTGGTACAGGCGGCGAGCGTGACATGTCAAAAATCAAGTGTTACAATTGTAACCAATTCGCCGGACACATCTCGAGGAATTGCCCTGAGCCGCGGCGTGTGCGAAAGGAACGAGCTAACCTAGCACAAGGGGAAGAGGAGGAGAAGCCGGCACTGTATAGTCGGAGGACACAGAGCGGCAGTGCCCGTGGAGCGCGTGCTCCTGAACGAAGAACGCTCCCAGGCGAGGGCGATAAGAGGAGGCGGTGACTGCGACACTGCCTGGTTCATGGACTCGGGCGCGAGCAACCACATGTGTGGTCGCCGCGAGTACTTCTCCGACCTGGACACCAGGGTGCACGACGCTGTCAAGCTGGGGGATGATTCCTCTGTGGAGATAGAAGGGCGTGGGACTATCCTCTTCACGTGCAAGAATGGTGAGCACCTCACGCTGCTAGAGGTGTACTACATCCTGAAACTGTGCAGCAGCATCGTTTCACTGGGGCAATTGGATGAACTCGGATATCACTCCCACATCCACCATGGCGAACTCCGACTGCGTGATCCCAACGGCAGGCTACTCGCTCGCGTGCCGAGGACCCTTGGGCGACTGTACGTCATCCATCTCGCCCTCACGCGGCCCTTGTTGTGCGAGGAGGAGAAGGCAGCTGGCGCTGGCATGCCGTTACGGTCATATGCACTTCGAGGCACTCCGGCGCCTTGCGCGCGGCGACATGGTACATGGACTTCCCCTGATTGACGAGGTGGAACGCGTATGCGACGCGTGCCTCGCCGGGAAGCACAAGCGTGCGTCGTTTCCTCGGCAGGCCTGGAACCGCGCGGACGAGCAACTCGGACTCGTGCACGCTGACCTGTGTGGCCCAATAGATCCGCCAACGCCTGGAGGCAAGCGTTATTTCCTCCTGATTGTGGATGATCACTTCCGGTATATGTGGATCTCCCTGCTCGCCTCCAAGGACCAAACATCAGCGGCGATCAAGAAGTTCCAGGCTGCTGCTGAATTGCAGAGCGGACGCAAGCTGAAGATGTTGCGCACCGACAGGGGGGAGAGTTCAATTCCATGGAGCTTGGCGAGTACTTCTCGGATCAAGGTGTACAGCGGCAACTGACAACACCGTATACGCCACAACAAAACGGAGTGTTTGAACGCCGCAACCAAACCGTCGTGGGCATGGCTCGGTGTCTGCTCAAGGCAGGAAGTGTACCTGCAAGGTTTTGGGGGGAGGCCGTGACGACGGCGGTCTACCTGCTCAACCGCGGCACAACGAAGAGTGTCAGCGGCAAGACCCCCTTCGAGGCCTGGCACGGCCGCAGGCCAAGCGTGCAGCATCTAAGGGTGTTCGGCTGCGTGGCGCATGTCAAGACCACGCGCCCACATCTGAAGAAGTTGGAGGATCGTAGTACCCCAATGGTACTGTTTGGCTACGAGCCGGGCACGGCGGCATATCGCCTCTACGACCCTACTGCAAACCGGGTACATGTATCCCGGGATGTTGTATTCGACGAGGACGCAAGATGGAGCTGGACTGCGCCCCAGCGCGCTGACATGAAGCATGGCGACGTCGAGGACTTCGTCGTGGAGTACCTCAGTTTCCCTCCGTCTGAGGGAGCTGCCGGCGGTGCCGGACCACGAGAGGAGTCACCCAGCACCGAGCAAGACTTGGCGGCGAACGCTACGCCCGCGCCGCCACACTCCAGTCCATGGACGTCCACGGAAACGCCGGCAGGAACTGACCGCGGTGACGCTGCCGGGGCAGAAGAATTGGAGGAAGACGCTGCCGCGGCAGAGAATGTCCATCCAATGCGCACCCGTGCAAAGGATGGGATTCTGCAACCCAACACCCAGCTGAATGACTACGTGTTGTTCAGTGAGGAGGAGGAGCCACTGCCTGAGGCTCTGCCATTCACAGAAGAGCCAGCCTCCTTCGATGAGGCAAAAGGAGAGCAGGGGTGGCGCGATGCCATGGACGAGGAGTTGGCAAGCATTGAAGCCAACAAAACTTGGCACATCAGCGAGCTGCCACCGGGGCACCGCGCCATTGGCCTCAAGTGGATCTACAAGCTCAAGCGGGACGCAAGCGGGACAGTGGTGAAGCACAAGGCTCGCCTCGTCGCGAAAGGGTGTTGAATATATTAGCAATTTAGCACATGATTTAATTCGAAATAGCAACAGGTAAATTGCGACAGTAGCAAATACAGTAATCATGCAAACGTCTAGATCTAGCACAGTAGACAGATTGATACAATCTATTGCAAGTACTAGACATACGAATTCTAGTAACATCTCATACAGATGAAAGAGAGATACGTACGATGGAGCGGTAGCGGCACCGCCGTTGCTGTTGTCCCCGGTGTCGGCCATGTCGTTGATGAAGAGGTTGCCGATGTCGGGGAAGAAATCGTCGTTGGGGAAGTGGTCGCCGTCAGCAGTCGCGCTCATGCGCTCCCCAAAAACCTGATCGCCCCTCTCCCGTACAGGATCACAAGAGGCGGGGTTCCGGAGGCCTGCTGTCCCTTCTCGCGGTGCACGCCGGAAGGAGGGATGGAGAAGACTTGAATTGGCGGCGCAGTGTTTTGGAACGGTATGACGAAGTGGCGGCCTAGGGTTCACCGTATGCGCGTATTTATATGCGGGCTGGGAGAGACGTGGGCGTAACTCCACGTCTGAGTCGGTTCGGATCCACGATCCAGAGAGGAAACGGAAACGGTTTTGGAATTAACGCGTCCGTCAATTACCAAATTAAATGACTCATTAAGTTTTCCCAATCGACAAAATAAACGCTCTCGGCTCGGCTCATTCCCGCAACCCGCGGCGCGTCGTGACGTGACGTGTCGTGTCGTGACGAGGCGAGGCGAGGCGTGGCGAGGCGGGCGGCGGAGGAGGAGGAGCGCGCGTGTGGCACACCTCTCCTCTTGCCTTGCCTACTCATACATGAGCTAGAATGGCTCACCTTATAAGGTGCTTCCACTCTCTTCAAACTAGCAATGTGGGACTAAACTTTAGTCCCACTCACTCCACTTATTATTCATGAATGGGCCATGACAATTTCAGGATTTTTAGTGGGCTTAATGGGCTAGCCAAGTGAGCCCATATGATAGAGCCCATGTAAAATTCCAACAATCCCCCACAAAGTGTCATTAGCACATTTCATAAACTCTGTTCCAAAACATTGTTTATATACCGGTGTTAGTGGAGACTGTTAAGTTGAACTTCCACTTAGAACATCATGCTACACTAGTTCACAACTTGAATAGTGGACTACGCCTTGAACTACAAGTTTGCTGTGATACCCGTTTCACACAACGTCTGAACCGATACTAGGCTGCCGCAAGGCTTCCCCGCGGTTTGGAGCGTATGCGTCATACTCCGAAGGCCTTTCATGAGTTTATTAGAGAGCACCCGATTCTCATAGACTGCGACGTTTAACAGTCAGACTCATATAGGTGAGTTCCTCAGGAGATGTTCTGTAGGACACATCTCTGCTTATATAAATAAGCCACTTGGAACACATTAAGACAAATGTCAACCTACCGTACAGATCAGGAGAGTATTGCATCTTTTATGGAGTGGAATAAAATATAAGGATACTCTCCTCTCAGCCGACCAACAGCTTGTCTCCCACTTCTAATTCACGGGATCTCCGATCACATAGAGTGGGTTACCACTGTGGGCAACTCATAACGTGGGTCTCAAACCCATCTCCCTTGATGCATTATCTATCACATTCCGTGATAAACCCTTTGTGAAGGGATCTGCCAAGTTCATGGACGTTTGGATATAATCCAACGCAATAACTCCGGAGTTCTTCAATTTCCTGACAGATTTTAATCTCCTCTTCACATGTCTTGATGACTTTGCATTATCCTTAGAACTGTTCACTTTGACGATCACAGTTTGATTATCACAGTTCATTAGGATTGCGGGTATTGGTTTTTCAACTATAGGCAAGTCCATCAAGAGCTCACGAAGCCACTCTGCCTCAACAGTGGCTGTGTCTAGTGCTGCGAGTTCTGCTTCCATAGTTGACCTCGTTAAAATGGTCTGCTTGCAAGACTTCCAGGAAACAGCGCCACCACCAAGTGTAAAAACATAACCACTAGTGGCCTTAAGCTCATCAGCATCAGATATCCAATTAGAATCACTATATCCTTCCAGAACCCTCGGGTTTCCGGTATAGTGAATTCCATAGCTCGCAGTGCCTTTTAAATAGCGCATAACTCTCTCAAGCGCACGCCAATGATCATCTCCCGGATTGGAAACAAACCGGCTCAATTTGCTCACATCAAAAGAGATGTCAGACCTCGTGGCACTCGCCAAATACATAAGCGAGCCTATAATCTGAGAATATCTCAGTTGATCTCTAGTAATCCGTTGATTCTTTCGAAGCAACAAACTAGCATCATATGGAGTTGAAGAAGGCTTGCAGTCACTATACCCAAAGCGACTCAAGACCTTTTCCACATAGTGAGATTGAAGCAGTGTGATCCCACCATTATCATCTCTCAACAGCTTGATGTTCAAGATAACATCAGCTACTCCTAGATCCTTCATCTCAAAGCAGCGAGATAAGAAATCCTTAACTTCCTTGATTAAATCAAGATTGGTCCCAAAGATCAATATGTCATCAACGTATAGACATAGAATAACTCCCTCGCCCCCACCATGGCGATAGTACACACACTTGTCAGCTTCGTTTACAACAAAGCCTTCAGCAGTCAAAGTCCTTTCGAACTTTTCATGCCATTGCTTAGGTGCTTGCTTGAGGCCGTATAATGACTTCAATAACTTGCACACCTTGCCTTCCTGACCGGGTACTACGAAACCATCTGGCTGATCCATATAAATTTCCTCGTCCAACTCTCCATTAAGGAAAGCCGTCTTAACGTCCATTTGATGAACGAGAAGACCGTGTGAGGCAGCCAGTGATAGCAGCACACGAATAGTGGTCAGTCTAGCAACAGGTGAGTAAGTATCAAAGAAGTCTTCACCTTCTTTCTGGGTATAACCCTTGGCCACAAGCCTTGCCTTGTACTTTTCAATTGTACCATCAGGCCTAAGCTTTTTCTTGAACACCCACTTACATCCTACAGGTTTACCCCCATAAGGACGATCAGTGATTTCCCAGGTTCCGTTAGCCAAGATGGAATCCATCTCGCAACGGACAGCCTCCTTCCAGTAGTCAGCATCAAGAGACGCATAGGCTTCTGAAATAGTCTTGGGTGTGTCATCCACGAGGTACACAATGAAATCATTACCAAAGGACTTTGCAGTCCTCTGTCTCTTGCTCCTTAAAGGAACTTCATTGTCAACCTCCTCGGGATTCTCAACGTGTTCTATCGGAATGGTGGATTCAGGAATCTCAGCTAATTCCTGACTAGATGAAACAGGTTTCTTCTGATTTGATGAGCTAGACATATCCTTCATAGGAAATATGTTCTCAAAGAAAGTCGCATCATTCGACTCCATAATCGTACCAACATGCATGTCGGATACCTCAGATTTTACTACCAAGAATCTATAACCAATGCTATTAAAAGCATAGCCCAGAAGAACACAATCTACGGTTTTAGGTCCAAGCTTGCGCTTCTTGGGAATTGGTATATTGACTTTCGCCAAACAACCCCAAGTACGTAGGTAGGAGAGTTTTAACCTTTTCCTTTCCCATTCCTCAAATGGAGTAATGGTTTTATTCTTTGTGGGAACTCGGTTTAGGACATGACATGCAGTCATTAGTGCCTCCCCCCACCATGCCTTGGAGAGACCCGAAGTGTCTAACATGGCGTTAACCAAATCAGACAACGTTCGGTTCTTTCTTTCAGCCACCCCATTTGACTGGGGTGAGTAGGGAGGCGTCCTCTCATGAATAATACCGTGTTCAGCACAAAAAGAATTAAACTCGTTGGAAAAATACTCTCCACCACGATCAGACCTAAGCCGTTTAATTTTACGATCAAGTTGGTTCTCAGCTTCGGCCTTATAGTTCTTGAAATAAGTTAAAGCTTCATCTTTAGATTTCAGAAGATACACATAACAATATCTAGTGGAGTCATCAATAAGTGTCATAAAATATTTCTTTCCACCTTTTGTCAATACGCCATTCATCTCACAAAGATCAGAATGTATAAGTTCTAGTGGTGCCAAGTCTCTCGCCTCCGCAGTCTTATGAGATTTGCGAGGTTGCTTAGCTTGAACACACACTTGACATTTGGAACCTTTAACAGTACTGAATTTCGGAATTAAACTCATATTTGCTAACCGCGTCATGCAACCAAAATTAATATGACATAGTCGTGAATGCCAAACATCACAATCATTATCGTGGCAAACATTATTAATAACTTTGGTGCAAATATCTGACAAGGATAAGCGGAACAAGCCTCCGCACTCATAGCCTTTACCAATAAATTGTCCATACTTGGAAATTACAACTTTATTAGACTCGAAAACCAACTTAAAACCATCTCGACATAAACGTGAGCCGCTGACGAGATTTTTATTGATGGAGGGCACATGATGAACGTTCTTCAGCCGCACGATCTTCCCCGAAGTAAACTTCAGATCGACCGTACCAACACCACGAATAGTAGCATGTGACCCGTTCCCCATCAGCACGGGGGAAGTCCCTGTGACCTGATAAGAAGAGAACATGGAAGCATCAGCACAAACATGTACATTGGCACCTGTGTCAACTAACCATTCAGGTGAATGACAAACTGAAAGAATAGTGGGAACTATACCGTACCCAGAATCCTTCATCTCAGTGTCAGCCATGACAACATTAGCGGTCTTGCCGCTGTTCTCCTGCTGCTGCAGCTCATAACGCTTAGGGCACTTTGGAGCCCAATGGGTCAGTTCACCGCAGACGTGACATGACCCCTTTCTCTTCTTGAAGTTGGTAGAGTGCGACGGCTTAAACTTGCCATCGGGCTTGCCTTTACCCTCGGATTTCTTCTTGTTATATTTAGGCTTGTTGGGCGGGTAATGTTTCTTCTGTACCACATGAGCAGAAGAACCTACCTCAGCAACCCGAGCACGTGTATCCTTTGCTCTCGCCTTCTCTTCCACATCAAGAGATCCAATGAGGTCCATTACGGAAAACTCCTGTCTCTTGTGTTTTAGAGAAGTAGCAAAGGTGCTCCATGAAGATGGAAGCTTGGCAATAATGCCTCCGGCCACAAACTTGTCCGGTAACATACACTTGAAGTGCTCAAGTTCTTTAGCGAGTGACTGTATCTCATGAGCCTGTTGAACAACAGAGCGCTCATCAGTCATCCTGTAGTCATAGAATTGTTCCATGACATACAGCTCGCTGCCAGCATCCGAGGCCCCAAATTTGGCCTCGAGTGCAGCCCACATATCCTTGCCGTTATCAAACGACATATACGGATCGACGATGGAATCATCGATAATACCGAGGAGGGCACTTTTAAACATAGTGTCCATATTCTCAAAGGCCTCCAGCTGTGCTGGATTGAGATCGCCCTCAGGCTTGCCCTTGGTGGCCGCATAGCAGCGCAAGGTTTGAAACCATAGCACTGCTCTCGTGCGCCACCTCTTATAGTCCACACCCTTGAAAGGGATTGGCCTTGTCGCCGCAATGACAGACGGCGCAGGTGCAAGAAATTGCCTATAATCAGGTTTTTGGATTGTTGAATATATTAGCAATTTAGCACATGATTTAATTCGAAATAGCAACAGGTAAATTGCGACAGTAGCAAATACAGTAATCATGCAAACGTCTAGATCTAGCACAGTAGACAGATTGATACAATCTATTGCAAGTACTAGACATACGAATTCCAGTAACATCTCATACAGATGAAAGAGAGATACGTACGATGGAGCGGTAGCGGCACCGCCGTTGCTGTTGTCCCCGGTGTCGGCCATGTCGTTGATGAAGAGGTTGCCGATGTCGGGGAAGAAATCGTCGTTGGGGAAGTGGTCGCCGTCAGCAGTCGCGCTCATGCGCTCCCCAAAAACCTGATCGCCCCTCTCCCGTACAGGATCACAAGAGGCGGGGTTCCGGAGGCCTGCTGTCCCTTCTCGCGGTGCACGCCGGAAGGAGGGATGGAGAAGACTTGAATTGGCGGCGCAGTGTTTTGGAACGGTATGACGAAGTGGCGGCCTAGGGTTCACCGTATGCGCGTATTTATATGCGGGCTGGGAGAGACGTGGGCGTAACTCCACGTCTGAGTCGGTTCGGATCCACGATCCAGAGAGGAAACGGAAACGGTTTTGGAATTAACGCGTCCGTCAATTACCAAATTAAATGACTCATTAAGTTTTCCCAATCGACAAAATAAACGCTCTCGGCTCGGCTCATTCCCGCAACCCGCGGCGCGTCGTGACGTGACGTGTCGTGTCGTGACGAGGCGAGGCGTGGCGAGGCGGGCGGCGGAGGAGGAGGAGCGCGCGTGTGGCACACCTCTCCTCTTGCCTTGCCTACTCATACATGAGCTAGAATGGCTCACCTTATAAGGTGCTTCCACTCTCTTCAAACTAGCAATGTGGGACTAAACTTTAGTCCCACTCACTCCACTTATTATTCATGAATGGGCCATGACAATTTCAGGATTTTTAGTGGGCTTAATGGGCTAGCCAAGTGAGCCCATATGATAGAGCCCATGTAAAATTCCAACAAAGGGTACGTACAGCGACAAGGAATTGACTTCGAGGAAGTCTTTGCTCCAGTCGCACGGATGGAGACAGTGCGAGTGATGATCGCACTTGTGGCACACCATGGGTGGCCAATCCACCATATGGACGTGAAGACGGCGTTCCTCAATGGTGAACTGACTGAGGAAGTCTACGTCGAGCAGCCTCCCGGGTTCGTGGTAAAGGGCAAGGAACACAAGGTGCATCGCTTGGAGAGATCCCTCTACGGGCTGCGTCAGGCGCCCAGAGCATGGAACGCAAAACTCGATGCCAGCCTCTACTCTCTTGGATTCAAGCGCAGCGAGGCAGAGCATGCGGTATATCGCCGCGGAGACGGTAACAAGATGCTCCTGGTTGGTGTTTATGTTGATGACCTCGTCATCACGGGATCGAGCATCGACGAAGTGATCAAGTTTAAGCAGGAGATGACGGACTTGTTCCAGATGAGCGACCTTGGCGAACTCAACTACTATTTGGGCATCGAGGTGCAGTGGCGAGATGGCTCAGTGACACTCTTCCAGGCCGCGTACGCAAAGAAGCTACTGCAACGAGCTGGGATGAAGGACAGCAATCCTTGTGCAGTGCCAATGGAGGCTCGGTTGAAGCTGAGCAAAGCTGGTGAAGGAGAACTGGTGGACGCTACTTTCTACCGCAGCATCGTGGGAAGTTTGAGGTACATGGTACACACAAGACCTGACATCACTTACTCTGTCGGTTATGTCAGTCGTTTCATGGACAAACCCACCTCAGTGCACCTGGCTGCAGTGAAACATCTGCTACGGTACATTGCCGGAACTCTGAATTTTGGAGTCACCTACGAAAGAGGAAGGGGTGCGGCTAGGCTGCTGGGATACGGTGACGCTGATCTAGCTGGGGACGTCAATGACCGGAAGAGTACAACGGGTATGATTTTCTTCCTGGGGACAAGCCCAATCAGTTGGCAATCACTGAAGCAACGAGTAGTGGCAGTGTCTTCCTGTGAGTCTGAATACATTGCAGCTGCCACCACGGCCTGTCAAGGAGCATGGCTCAGCAGGTTGATCGGAGAATTGCTCGATGAGAAACCACAAGCTCCAAAGTTGTGGGTGGACAACAAGTCAGCAATCTCACTAAGCAAGAACCCTGTGTTTCATGATCGAAGCAAGCATATCGATGTCCGATATCACCTAATCCGTGATTACGTTGAGAAGGGTGAAATCGACATCGAGTATGTCAACACGGAGGCACAGCTCGCTGATCTTCTGACAAAGGCTCTCGGGCGAATTCGGTTCCAGGGTCTGAGGAGCAGAGTTCGTGTGGCTGAAATAAAGTAGATGACGATAGGATTAGGGGGAGATTTGTTATTCCTGTAATCTATCGTCAATAGGTGTCGGTTTGAGCCTGAACTGTTGGGGTTCAGGTGTCCGTTTCTCTTTCAGTTAAGGTCTAGCTGGACGTTGACGCGGTTGTGCGCCCTCGTCCGTTTTCGTAGGATCACCGTGGGCTCACTCCGAATCGTGGGATGGCACGACTCTGTAGGGGATGCAGCGATCACCACGGCATGCTTTGTGTTCGTTGAGAAATAAAAGGAGCAGAAAACAGAAAAGCCGTACGACAGTACACGGCAACAAAATACCTCTCTCGAGTTCATCTCTGAATTCCTGAATCAAGTTTGAGTTCCAGTGAACGAAAACTAACATTGGTGGCTCTGACGATGGGTCCGCAGTGCATACAAAGATGCCAACACACACAGAAGCCTTTCTCCGTACCTCCAAACCGTGTTAATGCTGGTTGCCCCAAATATATGTTTGAATGTTGGTGCATATGTCCAACAATAGTAGAGCGTGTGGTTAACACCATGGAACTACGAAAATAAGTCTCTATATTTTTAATCCATTAGTGGCAGTTATAAGATGTAAAGTGCATGGTTTATATGTTAGTATATGATAATTAGATCCTATTCCGGAGGTAATTATAAGTTAGTATATGAATTAGATCTGGAACAATTCGCCTTGTTGGGCCTGGTAAGGATTTATAGTACCATGCAATATGGCTTCTTTGACAAAGTTGTTTTATGCATCTCCAAAAGGTAGATTCATGGTTCATACCGCCGGAATAGGATCTGATTTATCTATATAAGTGCGCGCATTGAACCTCCAACTAAACGGAACCTCTCCACGACCTGCTGGTTCTCCTCTTCTAAAGCTAGGCATTTGACCCTGATTACTCGAGAAGCTGCCTCTATTACCATTAGGGTTTCGACCCTTCCATATATCCCAGTCTGCTTTGAGCCAATCGCCCCACTTCAATTTATCCACTTCGTACTCGCATGTACCACATTCAAGGTGTGTATGGCCACACAATCCGCAAACATTGCAGAAGCGTGAGATTTTCTCATATTTTACGTGGTAGATCTCTCTCTGCACCTCTCGAGAAATAGATACCACTCTAGCTAGTTCCTTCGTCAAATCTATCTTCACTTGCACTCTATCAAAATTAACAACTCCCTAAACGTTTGTTTCTACATCCAAAACCCTGCCGATCTGCTTCTCTGTAATATTGGTAATACGATTGGTGTCGTGGTATCCCATCAGAAGTTTGTGAACCTGAATCCATACCGCTAGATGGCTAAGATCAAAGGTGTCAGGGTTTGGAAATCCATCGTAACGTACAATCACCATAGCATTCTGACAGAAAATCCACGGGCCTCCCTTCTCCACTTTGAGCCAATCACCAAGGCAAGAACATTGTATCGTGAATAACGTTGGCTCCAACAAGGTGATCTTTGCCTCCTTAGATGGGCTCCATGTGTTCAGCATGTGTTGTTCAAACGCGTGCAGACTAAAGGAATTGGTGGAATGAACTCTAGCAAAGGCCATCCACTTCGCCCCATCCTTCGGGGCACCTTCAAACTCCTCAAACACTAGATCGTCAAACTCATCTTCTTCCAATCCAAACCTCTGTAGTAGATCGTCAATGGATTTTGGGTTCTGATTCGCCGAGTTGCCTACATGGCTTGTCGAACTTGACCCCGAGTGAGTCTCCATCAGGGCATGCAGAATAAGGCCTAGTTGTCCCTTGTTTCCGTCGTGATTCTTATATCGAGGGGAAATCCTTGTAGGGTGGATCTGATCCGGTTACCAAGCTGAAAAGTGGGCGGACCCCTCACTCGAGACGAGTTCTCTCTCCGTGAACTGTAGGCTCAAGCTGGCCGCTCTCGTGCGCGGCCGCGCGGCGTACTGGAAGCAGCGGGGGAAATTCCGCGCCGTCGTGGAGGGAGACGAAAACTCCCGCTTCTTCCATGCTTGAGCGTCCCAACGCATGCGCCGGAACACCATCCGCGCCCTCGACATCGACGGCGTCACCATCGTCTCCCACGACGCCAAGGCTGCCGCCCTCCACGCCTTCTTCGTCGAGCTGCTGGACACCCCACCCGCTTCCCCCGTCCCCATCGACCTCGACATGCTCTATGGTGCGCGAGGCCGCGTGGATGGGGCGGCGCTCTGCGCTCCGTTCTCAGAGGAGGAAGTCAAGGCCAACCTCGACGCCATGGACCGGAACAGCGCCCCCGGCCCTGACGGCCTGGGCCCTAGCTTCCTCCGCGCCGCGTGGGTCACCGTCCGGCCCACGCTCCTCCGCCTCTTCGAACATTTCCACGCCGGCGCCACGGATCTCTCGCGCATCAACCGCGCGCACGTCGTCCTGCTGCCGAAGAAAGAAGGGACGCTCGCTCCTGGTTCCTTCCGCCCCATCTCCCTTCAGAACGGCGCCATGAAGCTGGTGTGCAAGGTCCTTACCTCGCGGCTCCAGCGACAAATTGCCCAGCTCATCGACGTGGACCAGACCGGTTTTCTCGCCGGGCGCAGCATCAGCGAAACTTTCGTCTACGCCACTGAACTGGTCCAAACGTGCTACCGCCGCCGCGCACCCTGCATCGTGCTCAAGCTCGACTTCGCGAAGGCTTTCGACTCCGTGAGCTGGACCAGTCTCCGTGCCATCATGATCGCGCGGGGTTTTCCGCGGCGCTGGTGTGCGTGGATGGACGCCATCCTCTCCACCTCGCATTCTGCAATCCTTCTGAATGGCGTCGCCGGCAAATGGATCAGGTGCATGCGTGGCCTGCGCCAGGGCGACCCTCTGTCGCCCTATCTCTTTCTCCTCGTGGCGGATGTCCTCCCTCGCCTGGTGCACGCCGAGGACGGGCTCTTTCATCCGCTCGTCGCATATGCCCCCGTTCCCATTCTGCAGTACGCCGACGACACGCTGCTGCTGCTGCGCGCGGACGCAGACTCTGGGCGCCTGCTCCGACAGGTCCTGTTGGCTTTCGAGCGCTTCACGGGCCTATCCATCAACTACCACAAGAGCACACTTGTTCCCCTCCATGTCGACGCCGCCGTTCTCTCCACCATCACCACCGCGCTCGGTTGCCGTGTGGAAGGATTTCCGCAGACGTACCTCGGCCTCCCTCTGTCTGCCGAAAAGCTGCGCCTCTCCGCTTTCTACCCGCTGATCGCAAAGGTGGACAAGTTCCTCTCCGGGTGGCGAGCGCTGCTGCTCTCCTCTGGCGGCCGGCTTGTGCTGCTCAATGCCGTGCTCGACGCACTGCCAACGTACATCATGGGGGCGCTCTGCCTCCCCAAAGCTGTGCTGGCTGCTATCGACAAACGGCGCCGCGCCTTCCTGTGGACGGCCTCTGATCGTGCCTCTGGCGCGCAGTGCTTAGTCGCATGGGACTTCGTCTGCCGATCAAAGGAAGAAGGGGGGCTCGGCGTTCGCTCCCTCTCCGATCACAACGACTGCCTCATGGTTAAGCTCCTCCACCGTCTTCACAGCTCGCCGCATGAATCGTGGCCGCGGTGGGTTTGGGCGAGCCTCAACGGCGCCCCCATTGACGATGTGCGCAGCACAGCCTCGCTTGTTGGCACCCACTGGGGCTCGCTTGTCCGCCTCCTGCCACTGTACCGCGCCTGCTCCACCGTGGCACTCGTGGACGGACGGAGCACGTCCTTCTGGCTTGACGCCTGGTCCTCCCTCGGCGCTCTCCGCATGGCCATGAGTGAGCTACACTCTCACTGCACCTCTCCCCTCGCCACCGTGCGGCAGGTTGTGAACGCCGGTCTGCGGAGTATGCTGGTCCCTCGCCTCTCCCACACTGCCTCGCTCCAACTCGCCGCTCTGGAACGCGCCCTCGCCAGCGTCAACCTGACAGTCGCCCCTGACGAGCGCACACTGCCGCTCTGCGCCTCCTCGACAGGGCAGCTAAAATGCTCGGCGCTCTACCGCCTCTGCACTCTCGGTGGCGAGCTCTTCGAGCACTACACCTTCGTGTGGAGCAACCACGCTCCCTCCAAAGTGCGCTTCTTCGTCTGTCTCCTCCTGCAGAACAGGCTGCAATGCCGCTCCAATCTGCACAAAAAAGGGATCCTCACGCTCGATGACAGCAAGTGCCCCATATGCGCATCTCCGCTCGAATCCGAGAGCCACATCCTCTTCCAATGCCCCTTCGCCCAGAGGTTCTGGGCCAAGCTTGGTTGTGACAATGCCAGCTTCACCACCGCCACCGCCTCGCAATGCCGTCTCCCTCGCACGATCACCCCAAGATCAGCTGACACCTTCCGCCTTCTCTGCTTCTGGCACCTGTGGAAGCATCGCAACGGGATTGTCTTCAACAACCTGACAGCCTCCCTCCCCACCCTCCGCAAATGTTGCCGCGATGACGCCGTGCTCTGGCGCGCAAGACTCCCCCCCAACTGGCGCTCCGACGTCGACCACTGGATCGTCAGCCTGACGGTCTGAACCTTGTAATCTCTTTCCCCCACCCCATCTCTGTAACAGACCGGGGAACCATCCCCTCTTTTTGATCAGTGGTATATTCAGGTGAGAGCTTTGCTCTTTCCGGTGAAAAACTCAAAAAAAAAGTGGGCGGACGGAACAAGAATCTCCACGGTGATGTGAAATCGCCTGAGAGGGAGAGAAAACTCTAGTTGCCAGCGGCTTCTTTTCACCCGTTTGTTGTATCTTGTCATTGGCCTTTGTACAGTTTTATTTCTCCATTCTACAGCGCAAAGCTGAGCTCTTGCTATACCAACACAGTAATAAATGTACTAACCGTTGAGGAACAGAGGAACCGTTTTACTGTATGAGATTCCATGTCAACTAATTTTTTCTTAAGAACTAAATTTGGAGTAGTACTATGCTAGCAGCCACCTTCTGTGAATTTTGTAATGGATTTTTGAAGTAATGTTGGAATCAACCTCGTGCAGTTTTGTCAGTTAGAAATTCAGGTTCAGAGCTAGCTGTTTAAACTGCACTGTTGCATGCGTGTGTTTCACAAAAATGCAGCTAGTCGTGTAACTGCAGCTGCACCTGCCATGTTTTCCATTATAGTTAGCATTAAAATTAAAAGTTCTCTAACAGCAACTTTAACCAGTATGACGCGGCTTAGGCAGTAGTCTTATTTCATAGAGAACAAAATCTGCATCTGTTTGGATACAAAATGACGGAGTTGATGACATGTCGACGCATTTCTACAGACAAACTGAAGAAGATTAGTCATTCAGAATCGATAAGGAAATAGTGTTCTTTTCCTCACCTCGCCCATCAGGCCATCATGGAGAGAAAATACTTGCTGGTAATCGGTAAAGTGGTTCTGACATTAATCTCAACCAGAATTTGCATCTAAGAATAATAAACAAACAACTTTAGGCTACAACCTTATTTGAAATCATTCCATTTGGTTCTCTAATAACAAGTGCACGTACAGGGGAAAACAGGGGCCACCGCTTGCAATTACTATAACATGATGGGCACAAATACAACCATAACATGATGAGCCGATCTAAACATACATACATAAATTTAGATCACACATTGTATTGTATATTTCACTCTCCATCCTTCTCTGATATTACAGCCAACTCCTCCGACAACACGGTCAACTCGGAAGTGAAATAGTACGAGTCCTCCACATGGATGTGCCCTTCGTCACAGAAAAACGGCCTCGAAGGCATCTGCAGGCCATCGCCACCAGCTTCCAGCATCTCCATGACCTCGCCCATTGTCGGCCGGTCGCGAGACCTCATCTGGATACACCACAATCCGACAATGCACAACTTCTTCTCCAGCTCATGCATGTTGGCGGCAGCTGGAGTTATCTCGTCTGCTTCTCCTCGCCGAGTCAGCTGTTCATACACCCATGACGGGTAGTACCCCCTGCTCGAGGTAGCAGCATTTGGATCGGCGTTCCTTCTTCCACCGGCCATCTCCAGTAGCAGCATCCCGAAGCTATACACGTCGGACTTGCTCGATATCACACCAAAACTCCTGGATATCATCTCGGGAGCTATGTAGCCAACCGTTCCACGCATGGCGCTCAGTGGGATGAAGCTGTCGCCCCTAGGGTACAGTTTGGCGAGTCCGAAATCAGCGACCTTCGGGGCAAAATCGCTGTCGAGAAGGATGTTGTGTGGCTTGATGTCAAAGTGTAAAATCTGCATGTCGCACCCCTGATGTAGGTAGTTGATCCCCCTGGCAATGCCCAGAGCGATCTCGTTGAGCTTGTACCAAGAGAAGCTCTTCTCAGCAGAGAAGATGTACTTTTCCAGAGAACCGTGGGGCATGTACTCGTACACTAGGGCCCTTCTCATTCCCTCCGAGCAGAACCCCACTAGACGCACCACATTGACATGGTGGATCCTGCCAATGGTGGAGACCTCACTGATGAAATCTTCTCCGTTGCAGCCGGTATTTCCCTCTAGCATCTTCACGGCGACATAGGCACCGCCTGGGAGTAGTACGCCCTTGTACACAGAGCCATAGCCCCCTTGGCCCAATTTATCTCTCAAATGGCTTGTGATAGCAAGAATGTCTGTGTAGGCGTACCTCGTCGGGCCAATCATTTGTTGCATCCTTAGAAACTTCTCCACTGCATCAATTATAATCTTTGTTTTCCAGTACTTGTAGGCTAGGAATATCCATACAACCAGGGGTGCCAACAAGAACCTGCATATTACTGCCCAACAAGTTGACATATACAGATGTAAGCTAGGTGAACACGTAGGTGTAGGCATGTGTATCTCCAAGGTTGTGTCATGATGATTAGAAGCATGTAGAAAATTTGAAAGGTAAAAGCATGTAATACTCACGTACCAAAAAGGAACTTTGGGATAGCAATAAGCTGTGCCAAAATATGTGTTCTTGTGTAGCGGGAAACGTATGATCCATCAACGCATCGATAGAAGTATATGTCACTCCAAAAAAGAGCACGAGTCCAGTTCATCATGCTTGAATGGGATATTTGCTCCTTAAAGTAGCTGCAAGCCATACAATTGTAAAGAAATGGATTTAGATTGGAACACAGGTCATAGATAGGTTAAATTCCACTTGCACTACTAATTTGATCCCATTTCCGCAAAACACCAGAGTTTAGTTTTCGGTGGTTTTCCGGAACCATGGCACCGTGCTACTCGACGATGCATTTCTGGAGTGGACCTAGCCATAGATGCCACACAAGCGGATGATGTGGCCGATCATGTGTACCAAGTCTGATCAGGTCAGGATATACAATCTAATAGCATGCTATAGTGTTTTGTGCAAATGGGGACAAATTTGGTTGTGGAAAAGTGCATTTTGCTCTTCTGGGTAATTACAACAGAAACCAAATACTAGTGTGACGAGCTATGCCGTGTAACAGCCCCAAGTTAATTCTTCAAAAGAGTAGGGATCAGAGAAACTAATTCAGAAGGAAATGGAAGAACAGGGTGATCACCTGATTGATTCGTAGAGGCATATATTCATGGTCGCAGGGAGAGAAGGCCAATGATCTCGGAGAGAGATATCCATAGGAAATTGGACAGTAAACCCCTTAGTTACGAGTTGTGTAATATCTGCATAACTTGCATTCTGTAAATTTGGGAAATCCGAAGAATACCCCTCAGCAAATGGAATCATGGAAAGGTATCCACAGTGAGGTTCAAAATCATCAACTCTACATCGAATATCAGATACCCAGACATAAACATGTGAATTTTCGGCACTCGCACAAGCAACGGGCTTGTATAGGCTATTATTCGTTATTGCTCGCGAACAATTAGCAAAACATGCTCTGATGTACCCTCGAGTGGCCAAATCCCTAAATCCATGTGAATCAAGCTTGCCATCATCTAGCCCTGAATAAGGAAGGTGAGGAAGAGGGCAGCTGTTGTTGGTATCAAAGTTGGCGTCCATGACCCGGAAATAGGAGCTGGTG
This sequence comes from Alopecurus myosuroides, assembly GCA_028641055.1. Lineage (NCBI taxonomy): Eukaryota > Viridiplantae > Streptophyta > Magnoliopsida > Poales > Poaceae > Alopecurus > Alopecurus myosuroides. The sequence goes on along the minus strand of CM054058.1, from coordinate 514,712,719 downwards.
TAGTTGATAGCAGTCACGTAGTATGTTCCTGTGTTGATGTGAATTGAAGCCTTGCTACTGGTACAAACCAGCTCATATGCTGCAACACCACACCCAAGAGCATCGCCTCGCTGACGGAAAGGATACGATATGCCTTGGAGATGTCCACAGGAGAAAGATGGGCACCCATCATCTCCTCCCAGGACATGATCTGCTGCAAAAACTGCAATAAGGGAGAAGACAGTCAAAGCCTGTAGGGTAACCGAATGAAATGCGCCGGGGTTCCCCATGACTACTTCACAGATCCGCTAGGGAGCTGATATCCCAGTTAGCTTGATCTGCTAAGGCGGAGAAGAGCTCAGGGATCTATTGGTTGCTGATAGCGAGGTGTATAGATAGACGAATTAATAGCGTAATGCAGATGCCGGGGTTCCCCCTTTTCCAAAAGAATCTAAGTAATGTGTCTGGCATACTAGCTATTGACTTCACTTGTATACACATGGCACGTGAAAGAAGATATTTCTCTTTCAATGTTTGGATAAACAAATAATAGCGACTCAGACTTAGTCTTCTATCCCATGAACTAATACTTCATTTTTCTCAAGAGATGACAATGACACTATACCAACTGCTAATCATTGTGTATTTAATGCTCAGCGAGTAAGAATTTCTGTTAAAATAAGCAAGTAAGCAATCAGTTTCAAACTAATAGATCATGGCATGCGTCAGCATTTGAAAATACTGCACAAACAGAGCAGGACTCTGACTGTGTACTGACCAGGAATAAGTGATGCTGTTTCTTTTTGTACTTGCCACGTCTGCACCTTTGACTGCATACCTATAGACGATGAGGAATAAGTGCTGATGTTTCTTTTGTAGTTTCTTCCACTTCCTCTTCCTCTCCCTCTCCCTCTTGGTTACAGTAGTACAGAAAGATGAGTAGATTACTTGTCATAGCTTCCCTGCTGCTTCCTCTTATCAACCACGGAATCTACTTGGCCACGGCATGGGATGATCAAGACTTCTTCAAATACTGCCCACCGTCTCAGTGCAGCCAACGTGGCCCAGAGATCAGGTATCCTTCCTATCTTGAATCCAGCAATGCATCAACATCATCATGTGGAGGTGGCAGCTCTTGGCCCATACAATCAATCAGCAGATTAGCATGCTCGGGTCAAGACACCATTCTAGTACACCCAGTTCTTGGCACATACAATGTCAGCGCCATAGATTACAGACGTTCTTCCATGAAGATCATCCCGCTACTAGACCCCTGCGAACTGCTCCAGCAGAAGCTCGTCATCTCCAGAAGCTCATCGTCTCCACAAGTTGATGCTATGAACAATGAGGAGCCAGATCACGGTTTTTTTTTGTTTTCATATGCAACCCTAGTATGCTGTTCAAGAGAGTTCACACCTGGTGCTGCCGATAGCATTGCAGGCCCCATCGCCTGTCTTAGCAATGCCACCCACTTCTTATATTTTGTGGATAGTGCTGAAGATATGTCTCTCTTTCCATCGGACTGCAAGGTCGTCCCAGTCTCAGATGGCGTCGGTGGCCGCCGGATACCCATGTATATGTTTCACGACCCAATTTTAGAACTGTACGCACAGCCCTTCAAGGAAAGTGTAGAAAGAATCCTCAGATTTTCTGAGACCATGGTGTATTGGCATGATTCCTTTTGCAAACAATGTGAGCTCAGTGGGGAACGCTGCGCTTTCAGCACACAAAGGCTAGAGTCATTCTGCATGCCTGCCCCTCAAGGTATGACAAATTCAAACTTCCTAGAACCATATATAACTATAACATCTTATTTTATTATTAATAAAGTACTAAAGTCTATTAAATTTTACTCACAATTTAATAGTCCACTCTACAATTTCATGTGTGTAAATCTCCACGGGACATCCCATTCATTATTTTTCTTTCAAAATAGCACCACATCATATCAGTAGCCCTCTTGAGAAATCACATGGAGCTAAGCGCCCGAACTCTCACAGAAGATCTGAGAAAATAACAAGAGGAAGGAAATATGTTTTGTTCATCTATCAAACACCGGCCTTAGAATACTCAAAACTCTTTAGTTAGTATTTACTCTAAATTTTGAGATACAGCATTCAACTAATCCTTTGGAGATATCAATCTATTTGTTTGCCTCGGAAATTAGCACCACTTCACTAGAAAAACAATGCTAAAACAAAAGAGTTCTAAATAACATAAGAAAATGGAAACGAGTGTATAAATGAGTTTTTGTAAATATAACAAACTTTGGTGCAGTAGGTAATTACTCATGGCCATATTATCCTACCTGCTAAACACTAGTAGCCAAGTGCTATATCTACAAAGCCCATTATGAACACACCAACCCTTGCGAGTTTACCAAGAGACACATTACACAGCCAGGCCGAAAAACCGAGAAAACAAATAAAAGACCATTGAAATCATAACCTTCAACCATACCACATACTCCGCAATATATAAATCAATACCGAAAAAAGAGATCAGACAACAAAACCACACATACAACAGTTGGTTGTTGACTGTATAATACCTAGCAAGCCAAATTCTCAATGTGTGAAGATTCAAATTCAGGTCACTGATCCAGCCAAGGACCAGCCCTTGCCAAGTTTTTCAGGAAGCGCATTACACAAGAAAGACAAATCCAGAGAAAAGGAGATCAAACAGATAAACACACACATACAACAGTTGGTTGTTGGCTGCATTCTGTTCTGTAGTGGGATCTTGAATAACCACTTTGTCTTAGTCCAGAGTAAAGCTTGCAGTACCACAGTATGTTCTTATGATTCTATTTTTAATAAAAAGGCCCACAATTCTCCTCTATGTTCTAGAAAAATGAAATGTGGTTGGTCGGTCGTCACAATATTTTTTCTCTCATCCAAAATGACATAAATATTATTGTGTATTATTTTCACAAATGGTAAATACTCTATCGTATTTCCATTAGGGAAATGTATGGCTGCAATGGTAGATAACACTGCAATTTGTTGGTTGGACAACCTTTTTTTTTCAAAAAGTATAATTCGTTTTTGTTTATTAAACCATCAACGTAGTCTGATTCTTGTTTTTGGTATTTACAGGTTCACGTGTTCAGCCCAATAAAAAAGCTTCACGAATCAAAGTCATCACAGGTACTACTCTAACTGCGGCCATTTTAACTTCAAATTTGAAGAGATTTTTATAACAAATCTATGCCAGTTCTATCATTGGCTACTCTGAATCTTGACATCTTCTTATCCCCATAACAATATGCTGAAGACATATTGTCTGTTTACTTTCAGCTACATCAGTGGCCACATTTGTTGGTCTTTTGTTGATGGTGGCCACTCCGCTTTATCTTTCACTCAGGAAAAGATATAATGAGGAGATACATTTGAAGGTCGAAATGTTTCTCAAGACATATGGCACGTCGAAACCCACAAGGTACACGTTCTCTGAAGTTAAGAAGATAGCGAGAAGGTTTAAGGAAAAAGTAGGGCAGGGAGGATTTGGAAGTGTATACAAAGGCGAGCTGCCAAATGGAGTGCCTGTGGCTGTCAAGATGCTAGAGAACTCTAAAGGAGAGGGAGAAGTATTCATCAATGAAGTTGCCACCATTGGACTAATCCACCATGCCAATATTGTCCGCCTCCTAGGGTTTTGTTCCGAAGGAATGAGAAGGGCTCTTATTTATGAATTCATGCCTAACGAGTCGTTAGACAAATACATATTCTCTCATGACCCTAATATTTTTCAGCATCTTCTAGTACCCCCAAAACTGCTAGATATTGCTCTAGGCATCGCCCGAGGAATGGAGTACTTACATCAGGGGTGTAACCAGCGCATCCTCCATTTTGACATTAAGCCTCACAATATATTGCTGGACTACAACTTAAATCCAAAGATCTCAGACTTTGGACTTGCAAAGTTGTGTGCAAGGGAGCAAAGCATCGTCACCTTAACTGCAGCAAGAGGCACAATGGGCTACATTGCACCAGAGCTATATTCTCGAAACTTTGGGGGGATATCCTCCAAGTCAGACGTGTACAGTTTCGGCATGCTGGTGTTAGAAATGGTGAGTGGAAGGAGAAATTCAGACCAAAGTATTGAGAGCCAGAACAATATTTACCTCCCAGAGTGCATCTATGAGAAAGTAATCAATGGGCAGGAGTTGGTGCTTACTTTAGAAACAACTCAAGCAGAGAAAGAAAAGGTGAGGCAGTTGGCTATTGTCGCACTATGGTGTATCCAATGGAACCCGAGAAACCGGCCGTCGATGACAAAGGTCGTGAACATGCTAACGGGGAGGTTGCAGAATCTGCATATGCCACCGAAGCCCTTCGTCTCGTCAGAAAATGAACTGCCTGCTGTCACCATGTAGTAGAACACTGAATTTTCTTTGCAAGACACACACGATTAACGGCCCGACCCGATTTGTATTTTAACAGCTATTTCCGTATCTACCTCCAAGAGTTGCGAATAAAGTTGTGTAGTACAAATACAATGATCCGTTGATTACCTTATTCAAGTGGTCGTCATGTTGTTTCCTCTGCAGCGCTCCTCGTTGACACCAATCATCGACGATAATGATTCTGTTTATGAAATGCGAGGTTGTCCGAGTATTTCCTTCTCTGCATTTTCCCTTATTCGGCGAGTCAGACTGAACCTCCTCTTCGCAGTTAGCAATATTGTCTACTTGAGGCGATGTGCCCAGGGAGCATCAAAACATATAGGTGGAATAAGCTCTCCATGAACCTGTCTGCAATTTGATAGACGCCATCAACACATCGAACATCAACATCGATTCTTGTTTTAAGTATTTCAATTTAACATGTAGATAGATGTACACACTGATGTACCATAGCAAGCACGGTCTATAAAAAAAAGCTCAAAATCCAGTGACTGATGTATAAAAGAAATCGTGAGAGGAATCAAAGGAAGTAGAGATTTCTGTATTAATTAAGTACCTCTTGATCTGAGTAAGCGCGGCCATTCTCCACGGAATCGAAGCGCGGATGTGGTTGCTTGCTGCTGCCGCTGAGTTGGTGATGACCTGCACATGCTTTGCTGCCGTCGGAGGCGGAAGGGGCCGCGCAACTGCTGACCGCCGAGTCTTGCACCGGCGTGGGGGTCGCGGACGGAGATCAGCTTCCGGCGGCCAGCGGCGTCATCGTCGTCGGCGGCGGTGGGCGGAGAGCCGGTGGGCAGCGGGCTGCGGATGGAACTGCAACAGCTACGATCCGTAACCTTTTGTGCGAGGCCCAAATTTGGCATCGCTTCTTTTCCCGGCCCTGCTAAGGCCTACTAGGCAGAACCCTCTTCTTCCCCAAAAAAACAAAAGGCAGAACCCTCTTCCCCTAAGTTAGGCCAACTCTTCTTTTTCGTAACGTTTTTTAGACCTAGACGTCCTATAGGGCGACTAGGGTTTTCTTGCCTCCACCGCCGGCGTGCCGACGGGGAGTTTATCCAGGGCTGAGCATGAGGCCTCGCGGGGGATCGCTGCCTTCTCAGCCGCTCCTAGTTTGGGGGCGTTCCAGATTACCCGGAACAAGTCTCTTTCTTCCGATCGGATACAAAAGCCTTCCGACTCCTCTATGAAGTAGGAGAGGCCAGCGAGCTAAAGTCGCGGGGGCGGTTCGATCTCTGGCTACAATCAACAATATCTGATCATGGCGTCCCCGGCTAGTTCATCAAACAAGACGCCGATGGATTCTGATGGAAAAAAGAGTGAAACCCTAGATGAGATGCAAATGAGACTGGGAGTGGATGAAGATGAGGTCGATGATCTCGTGTTTGAAGACGAAGCCAATGTGCCAAAGGAGGGCATGAAGTGGACTGCCCTTGCACGTGTTCATACAACAAATTTTTTCAGCCCGCGGACTTTTGATTCTCACATGCGGGTGGCTTGGAGCCCGGCAAAAGAATTTATCATAACTCCATTGGAGGGGAATATTTTCTCAATTCAATGTTCGTGTCTGGGAGATTGGCTAAAGGTGGAGAAAGGCGGTCCATGGCTGTTCCGACAAAACGCAGTTTCTATTGAAGCTTATGATGGCCTGTCACCACTTGAATCGGTTGATCTAAATTATATCGCAGCGTGGATGCAAATCCACAAACTTCCCATTGGTTACAGAGACAAATCGTTGATCAAGAATCTGACAGAAAAGAAAGTTGGCAAGGTGGAGGAAGTAGATCTGGATGTCAATGGAGCGGGCAACTTTGTCAGAGTGAGGGTCAGACTAGACGTCCGCAAAGCTTTAGCCAGATTTGTCACAATAGTTCGGGGAGGACAGCGCGAATTCTATGGAATAAAATTTGAGAAAATTCCCAAGTTCCGTGGTGCTTGTGGGATGTTTGGACACACCCATATTGAATGTGGTACAGGTGAGCATGAGGAGTCATCTCTCAAATGGGGGGATTTTGTAGAGGCCCAGACCGGAGGGTCCAGAACCCCTCATATGCATTCATTCACGATCCCAGAAGAACCAGTCGTGAACAACATACGTAGTTGGCATACAGAATACATCATCCATTACACGAATATAGAGTCTTACATAAATGGTCACATGACCAAGTTCTTAACAACTTTCACGCAGGACAGACATTCAAAGCAAACACAGCGGAAGACGATAAGCATAGCGTAGTAGAACCCGAGTCACGCCTCATCCTACAGGCTGCTGACTGGGAGACGATCCTAATTCGCAGGTTCATCAGTGTAGCACTCCTCCTCATAGAACCCTTCCTGAGGTGCCTCCTCATAGTCTGGCAAGTAAATACCAGGGGCGAAACCAAATGAGTACGTTTGAATGTACTCAACAAGACATCCTTTATCAGCTTACAATTATGCATACATGCTTATTTGGTGGAGTGGGTAGGCCATACATATGGTTCAGCTACCCATGACAGATAAAAGATTTATCATGGTTGAGGTTTCATGTTTAGTTCTTTGTGAAAGATCATTTGAAAATAACATAGTTTTAACTCTCGTAGATATCACATATCTCGGAGGTTTTATAATCTTTTTAGAAAAGAAAGTTTTTCTTTTCAGAAACTTTTAGTAATAGTTTCTTCCTCATCCGTATCTCGCAGATACCAAGTCATTCCTCCTTAGTACCTCTCAGGTACAAAAGCCTTCCTTCAAAACCTCTTTTGAAAAATTGACACAATACTAGCTACATGGCCATTCAACCGTCCATATCCGAGGACGCGGCTATCTCGAAATAGTTTTACTCTGCAGAGGTGTACACATTTCCACTAGATCCAGAATCCGCCATGAAACAACCATGGACTGTTCCCAGCCTATGAGAACATCAGATAACTGATCTTGACTATCCACTATGTGAAAGCTAGTACATGACTATCTCTTCAATTGGGGTTACCCTCCCTGGCAAGCCATGTCCCACACCGCCCAAACAGGAGACCCAACTGCTGCATCCGGAGGGAAAATTAATCCCACACTTTAGATATCCCGTATCCTCCACTCCTAGTGACATTTCGGTTCGGAGGATTCAATCCTCTATAGCACTTGAGATAGCTCACATACTAACCATAACAAGTTTTTAATCAAGCCCCTACCCATATTGGGGTAAAGTGGCAGTACGATAATGGTTGTCCAGCGAAGACTAGGTTATGTGCCTTTTGTAAACATTTCTCAAAAATTTCCCATCATAACAACCCTTCCGGTAGACAGGGTCTCACCCTTCCTCCGGGGGTTTCCTTCCATAAGGCATTTGTTTACAAAAACACATTTTATTTAGTCCATTTAAGAACTCAAGTTTTAAATGGGTGTATGGCATTTATATACCATTTAGTGGCTAAGGGCTTGGTAATACCAAGTTGACTACTATTATGATTCCTTATACTAGTAATATTAATAGTAGTAGTAGGATTCACACAAAAATAGTTTTGAAGGTATAGTTTTGTAAAACCTTCAGAAGTGAAAAGCATGCATGATAGATAATGATAAGTAGTTATACAGCAAGCATTAGGATGGCTTGCCTTGGTACAAGTGATGGTCCTGATCCTGAAAGTAACAGGAGTTGCAATACCCTTCTTCAGCAAATCCTTCCTCCTCGTTTTCTAACGTCGTAAAAAGAAATAAAGGCACACTTTCAGAACCAAACAAGACAAACAATGCTACAAGTAATACATACAGCAAGCAATCAAGAAGTACCACCCAAGTTCTCAATTTTTCCCTTACGAAAAATTGACATAAAAACTATAGTTGAAAAATCTGCTTTTTCCTAGTGTTTAGGTGTGGCCAAAACCATGATTCTTAGTTAAGAACATCATGGACCAGTGGGTTAAAGCACATGTTTCTAGACAGTAGGGTGTCACATAAACCACATTTTGATGTCTAAAAACTCCCCCAAAAATCTCTATGGCTAGCACATAAAATTTGCTAGAATACTCAAGTGGTGAAAAAGGCTCATGACAACAAGTCAAGCCTATTTTCCACCATGATGCAAAGGTACCAGTGGGTGTTCCACTAGAAATAATGCTCACTAAGAGGTTAATAAGCCTCTGGTCACTTTTCTAAAAGTGCTCAAAACAAACCATCAAGCACCCAAAACTCTTACTCATACTAGTAGAAAGTTAGGAAAACACTAGACTATTTTAGGCTACACTTAGTTAATTTTATGCACAAGTGTGCAAGCTAGCAGAGGCAAAATACCCCTCTAACCAGTACCATAAATGCTACTGGACCTCACCAAAATATAATAAAAGCATAGCTAGGAAACAAGGAAAAACTATGCTTAAAATGCTACCCATGTGAGGAGATTAATTTCTAGTCATCCAAGTGTTACTCATGCTTTTATGCTACTTAAGAGGAAACCTATCAGAGGTGAAAACCCTAAGATAATAATGCCACAAGGACATTCCATCCTCTGGTCTCAACACCAAAGATTCATATTTTTCCCTAAACAAAAACAAGACACAAAGCATACATGGATATCCTAGAATTAAATCTAGTCCTTAAGCATTTCTATTTAAATCTATTCCACACACAAGCACCAAGTATTTAGAGGTGCTATAAACAAACTAACAGTACCTAAGTGGTACTGGTTCCATGGAAATTAATCTAGCAACAAGCCTAAAAGCATTTAAAGATTTACTCAAAGCATATCTAAAAATCTAGCTATGAGCAAGATCTATGCATGGAAAAATAGTCCTAAAATTCTACCACTCAAACCATTTATTCTAACATGTTCATATAACTTGTACACATCATAAACACACTGGAAAACAACATCACAAGCAAGAACACATCATTTGCATATCACAACATGAACATATAAAGCAAGATCTAGAAATAAAAATTAGACAGAAAGTACCCAAAACTTGTTATGTTTCTCTAATTTTTTATGGATGGCATTTCCAAATGGTAACTCACCTTGGTGCAAACTAAAATTCTACTGGTAGGTATTGACAAGGGCTTTCCAAAACAGTTGAGTTTGCTCAAAAATATTATGTATTTTTGAAGTTCTATTCATTTCAATTTTAAGGGTACTGCCTGGCAAATTAGCTATAGAAAAATAATAAAAACTCAAAACATGATTCTGCCAGTGGGAGATGGTTGTGATTTTGTATGGCTATGAGTACAAAAATTAGAAAGGTTAAATAAATTTAATTGCTACCTTTTCCAAGCCTAAAGCTAACCCCTATTTAATCTGCCAGAAAAATTCTATTTTTGGATTTAACAGGAAAAAGCCTAGATGGGCCAGATCTGCCGCGCCTGGCCCAACTAGCGCGCGATACAGCCCGCCAGCACACGCGCGCGCGCGAAGCGGTAAGTTTCAAAGGGGGCCGTCGATTCGCAGATCGACGGCTCTCCTCCCTTCTTCTTCCCCGCGCCTCTCCCTCTCTCTCTCTCTCTTCTGTCCCGCGGACGAACACGTAGCGAGCACGGGGATTAGCTCACCTAGGGCTTGCGAGACGGAGCGGGGTGGTGCAGGTGTGGAAGACGGTGGCCTGGGTGACTCCGTGGCGCGGGCACGGACGGCGAGAGGGCAGGGACACGGCGGCGGCTCGACGTCGTTCTGCGGCTGCTCCGAGGACGGCGGCGAGGATCCTGCAAGCGATCGATGGCCAGAGGGTGTCAGGGAGGTAGGCAAGACCTAAGGGGTCGCAATAGAGGTGAAAGAAGGGCGGGAGGGGCAGTGAGCTCGACGCCATGTCCACCTCGATCTTGCACGGGTCTGCGGCTGGGCGCGGCTCGCCTCGCTCGCACAGAGCGAACGAGCAAGCGAGGGCTTGATGGGATGGGTGAGTGTGGTGAGGTGAGTGCTGTGGCGAGAGGGATTGGCCACTAGGGCTATGTAGGCACGAGGCCAAGGTGGGGGTGCTCGGGTTGGCCTTGGCATGGGCATGCCTTGCCCCTTGGGGGTTCTCCAAGGGTAGCAACGTGTCCAATTGGTGCCCTGGGGTCAATCCAGTACAAATGAGTGAGCAAAGCCACAGCAAGGGCCAAGGGATGGGTAAAAGCAAAAAAAAAATAACACTATTTCAACCACTAATGTGACATCACTACATAGTCAAATGCCACCTCACATTTCTCCCTTCCTGGTCAGCCAAAGGAGGATTCAATGCCACCTTCTAGAAGGTTATTAACATGGTTTTCGAATTGGCAAGGTGGCCTGGCTTGGATCAGTACACACAAGCTAAAACATCAAGTCCAAAAGTCTAATCACTGTTCTGTCAGAAAAATTCAGTTAGGCAGTGTTTCTGAATTTTTCTAAGTGCTGGAAAAGCAGACAGAGATAGCAAAAGTTGGACTTGTTTTCACCAAGCAATCAAGCTCTAAAATGAGTGATTTAAAATGCTCCACAAAGAACAACTATCCAAGTTTCAGAACCAATCATTTGATCTGAAAAATGAGGGGTTTAAGGCTCTGAAAAAAATGGCAAAGTAGGTACATTCTCTATTTTTAAAATGCTTAATTTTCTGTCTTAACAAGATGGCTCAAAAACCATCATGGCATTGTGTGTTAAAAATCTTTGTAGGTTTTTCCAAGAGTGTAGTTTTGTTGTACTCATAACAGAGAGTAGTTTTGATCAAAGAAAATCCATAATTGGATAATCCTTGTGATGGAAAACAAGGGTTGAAAACAGCTACTTGGCTGTTTTTCAGGACAAAATTTAGATTGGAAAATCTAATGAAATCTTTTCCAATTAATTTTATTTCAAGTTCAAGTTGATTCCAAACCATCAATAACACATTTTTAAGTTGAAACAAAGTGTTACCTCAAGTCTTGAAAAATATTCTCTTAAGAACCTTAGTGGAAAACAAATAGAAAACAAATAGAAAACAATGTTTTTCTTAGGAGAAAAACTCCTCAAGTGAGTGAAAAGAACACACCACTTAAATTGCATAGATAAACATTACTACACAAACATGTTGTCCACTTAATTGTATTACAAAAGTCTTAAGAGGCTTGCTAAATTACTATTATACAAGTGCTTAAAAACAGGGGTGTGACAAATCTCCCCCCCTTAAAAGAATCTCGTCCCGAGATTCGCGGGTCTAGGCTTTAAGAAAATCAGGGAACTCCTTCCTGATATCATCCTCACGCTCCCAGGTAGCTTCTTCCTCAGAGTGATTGGTCCACTGAATCTTAAGGAATTTTATAGCACGCCTCCTGGTAGCACGCACAATTTCCTCGAGAACCCGCAGGGGTCTATCACGATAAGTCAAGTCATCATTTATGTCAATGGTCCTGAAATCCACGTCTTGATACGAGAGATCCTTCTCAGGTACTTGCAGATATTTCCGGAGCAATGACACATGGAAAACATTGTGAAAAGCAGATAGCTCCTCAGGTAATTCTAACTGATAAGAAACTTCGCCACGACGTGCCAAGATCTTAAAAGGGCCAATATACCTGGGGGCCAGCTTTCCTTTGACATGGAAACGCTGCATCCCTTTGAGTGGCGTAACACGAAGGTACACGAAATCTCCAATGCTGAAAGAGACATCACGACGCTTCGTATCAGCATAACTCTTCTGACGAGATTAAGCTGTCTTTAAACGTTCCCGAATAAGTTGGACTTGCTCCTCTGCAGCTTTCAAAGTGTCCACACCAAAAACCTGACTGTCTCCAGTCTCAGTCCAATTTAAAGGTGTACGGCATTTACGCCCATACAGAGCTTCAAAAGGGGCCATTTGCAAGCTAGACTGATAACTGTTGTTGTAAGAAAACTCTGCGAAGGGCAGACAGTCTTCCCATTTAATTCCATAGGACAACACACAAGCACGGAGCATGTCTTCCAGAATTTGGTTCACACGCTCTGTTTGTCCATCAGTCTGCGGGTGATAGGCTGTGCTAAAAGCTAATTTGGTTCCCAAACTCTCGTGCAACTTCTTCCAAAATCTAGAGGTGAACTGTGTACCTCGATTAGATACAATCCTGCTTGGGACTCCGTGTAGGCTGACAATCCGAGAAATATAAAGATCAGCAAGCTGATCTCCACGATATGTGGTCCGGACAGGAATAAAGTGAGCAACTTTCGTGAGCCTGTCCACGACAACCCATATAGAATCATTTCCTCGGCTGGACCTAGGAAGTCCAGTGATGAAGTCCATTCCCACTTCATCCCATTTCCAAACAGGCACTTGCAATGGTTGGAGCAATCCAGCGGGACGCTGGTGCCCAGCTTTAACTTGCTGGCAGACATGGCACTTGGCTACAAATGAAGCAATCTCTCGCTTCATTCCATGCCACCAGAATCTCTCCTTCAGGTCTTGATACATCTTTGTTCCTCCAGGATGGATAGAATACATGGTCTCATGAGCTTCGACCATGATGGTCTGCTTGAGATCAGATTCAGAGGGAACACAAATACGGCCTTCATACCATAATCCCCCATCAGCATCGATGGTAAACCCAGCAACCCTTTCCTTCTCCATGCGGGCCTTAATCCCATCAATACTTTTCTGGCCTTTCTGTGCTTCTTTGATTTGGTCAACCAGGGTTGGTTTAAGTTCTATGGCGTCCAACATGCCATAGCTGACCACTTCAATGCCAAGCTGGTCCAGCTCTTTCCACAACTCGGGTTGCCTTACTAGAATCATAGCATTTAGAGAGGCCGGATCTCGACTAAGAGCATCTGCAACCACATTTGCCTTTCCAGGGTGATAATGAATACTCAGATCATAATCTTTAATGAGCTCAATCCAGCGGCGCTGCCTCATGTTGAGCTCACGTTGAGTAAAGATATACTTTAAACTCTTATGATCCGTGTAAATTTCCACTCTTCTTCCCATAAGAAAGTGCCGCCATGTCTTGAGAGCATGAACAACGGCAGCAAGCTCTAAGTCATGAGTGGGATAATTCAATTCGTGGGGTCTCAACTGGCGGGATATGAAAGATATCACCTTCCCTTCTTGCATAAGCACGCTTCCAAGACCAAGCTTAGAAGCGTCACAATATACGTCGAAATTCTTGGTGATATCCGGCATTATAAGGATTGGGGCAGACACCAGTCGACGCTTCAATTCATTGAAACTCTCATCACACTTGTCCGTCCATAGGAACTTGCTATCCTTCTTGAGAAACTGGGTGAGGGGTCTGGCTATACTCGAGAATCCCTGAACAAACTTGCGGTAAATATCCTGCCAAACCCAGAAAGGATCTGACTTCAGTCTGGTTGGTCGGAGCAGCACGCTTCTCCACAGACTGAACTAGAGCAGGGGTCAACAGATATTCCTCCCGCAGATACTACATGTCCAAGAAAATCCGACTTCCGTCAACCAGAATTGACATTTACTAAACTTAGCATACAATTGATGCTCACGAAGTGTTCCGAGCACAAGTCTCAGATGTTCTTCGTGTTCTTCCTCACTCCTCGAATATATGAGAATGTCGTCAATAAAGACCACGACAAACTTGTCCAGAAAATCCATGAATACCTTATTCATGAGATTCATGAAATAGGCAGGGGCATTGGTTAGACCAAAGGACATTACGGTGTATTCATACAGCCCGTAACGAGTGGTGAAAGCAGTCTTTGGAATATCAGTATCACGGACTTTCAATTGGTGATAACCAGTCCGAAGGTCAATCTTAGAGAAGATTACAGCCCCATTCAGCTGGTCAAACAGGTCTTCAATTTTGGGCAACGGGTATTTGTTCTTGATGGTAACATCATTTAACTTGCGGTAGTCCACACATAAACGAGTGGTACCGTCCCGTTTTCCCACAAAAATGATCGGAGATCCCCATGGCGATGCACTAGGGCGAATCAATCCTTTCCTTAACATGTCCTCCAGCTGAGTCTTCAACTCATCTAATTCCTTCGGGTTCATCCGATACGGCTTCTGTGCTATGGGTCCAGTTCCGGGCACTAACTCGATCACAAACTCGATATCCCGGTCAGGGGCATACCGGGTAACTCTTCAGGAAAAACATCCGGGTATTCGCAAACGACCGGGACTTCCTCAAGGTCAGGGTGGGCTATACCAGTGTGGCAGTGAACTTGTGACGAGGGTCGAGTTGCAGTGTACGCAACCTTTTCCCCATCCTCAGAGATCATTTCAATAGATTTCTTAGTGCAATCGATAACTCCCTTATACTTGGCCATCCAGTTCATACCGAGTACCACTTCTATCCCTTTGGATCCCAGCACTATAAGATCAGCATGAAAAGTTTTCCCTTGAATTTCTACTGGTACTTCATTGCAAATTAGGTTGGCTTTAGTACTATCCCCCGGTATTTGTACTAACATAGGGTTGTTCATACGAGAATGCTTCATACCACTTTTCTCAGCAAACGGTTTAGTGACAAAGGAATGTGATGCACCAGAATCAAACAGTACTGCGGCTGGCACCGAGTTGACAGGAAACATACCCATCACCATGTCTGGTGCCTCCTCAGCTTCTGCAGCAGTGACGTGGTGCAGGTGTCCCTTCATCCTATTCTGCCGTCCAGTGGAAGGACCATGGTTCATCTTGGTTGCAGCAGGCTGGGCTGGGGCAGTAACTTTGGTTGGGCAATTCCGAGCAAAGTGACCTTCCTTTCCACAGGCAAAGCAACCTCCAGAAGGCTTTGGGCTTGGGTTAGCATTGGGAGCATTGTTGGAGTTGTTCCCATTTCCACTATTATTGCCTCCATAGCGGTTCCCATGATGGTTCCCAGAATGATTACCATGGTTACCACCATAGCTATTTCCTCCGTACCTTGGTGCATGAGGTGCAGGGTGATTGTAGTTGTTGGGCCTTGGTGCATAGTTGTGGCTGGGGCGGGGTGCATAAGCAGGCGCCTTGTGGGTTGGTGGCCTCGCATACGGAGTGTTGCAAGTCCTCTGAGCACTAGGTCCTCCATGAGCAGTCATCTTCCTCTTGCGGTTATCATCAGCAGCTTTCCGCTTGTGCTCCAGCACCATAGCGGCATTAGCAAGGGTCTCCAAATCCTGGAATGGAACCACTACCAGAGAGCACTGGAGCTCATCATCCAGCCCATTTAAGAACCTCTCCTTCTTCTTAGCATCAGTATTAATATCATCCTGTGCATACCGGGACAGAGTAGTGAAATTCTCCCAGTACTCAGACACCGGCATACTTCCTTGCTTCAGATTCAGAAATTTCTCCCGCATAAGTGCCATCATTCCTTGGGGAATGTGATACTTGCGGAACCTTGCAGAGAAATCCTCCCAGTTGAACACGTGACCAGCAGCAACAGTCTCACGTGTAGTTTCCCACCAGGTCCTGGCAGGACCAGCGAGAAAATGGGAGGCCAACAGGACCTTATCATTCTCCTCAACTGAAGCGACCTCCAGTTTGTTTGCAATGGTGCGGAGCCAGTCGTCAGCATCGAGAGGCTCCACAATCCTTGTGAAAACTGGGGGGTTGGTGTGCTGAAAGTCTCTCAGCCTCGAGCGAGCACCATTGCCATTGCCATTATTGTTGGCGGCAGCAGCTAGCTGTTGCAGAGCGGTAATGGTAGCTGCACTCTCATCTCGGCTGGCCTGGCGATCCTCCATCAGCAGTGCCAACAGCGCCTCCACTGTGGGTGGTGGTGGTGGTGGGGGTTCGCGACGGGGTGCCATGCTGAAGTGAAACATGGGTAAGTCTAAGAAATAAATTCTTGTTTTTGAAAACCCAGTACCTTAATATTTAAACAAAAGGAATACTAGTGATATGTTTCAAAAACAAGAGCGGGGCAGTCGCAAACTTGAATGAAATGAACGCAACGTAGTGACAATCAACAGAGAATCAAGCCAAACATTTCATTCATCACCATAATTAAACAGAGTTTCCAACATTACACACACATCACAAGCCATATCATACAAGGAAGGCTTCATCGAGCTACAGGGGGTGCAATTGGTGGGGTCATCGCAAGGCTACTACTAGCAATCTATCTAGCAAAACGATCTAGCATACCTAACTAGTATCTAGACCAGCACCATGTGCTAAGGGTGAGAAGGCAACGACTACACAGAGTCGTCGCTGTCCCCAACGTCGAAGATACGCTCCTCAGGGTCCTCCTCCTCCTCGTCAAGCAGGTCATCATCATCCTGCTCGCTAGCCTCGCTCATATCCATCCCCTCTAAGTCGGAGGGAACGTCCTCAATAGGCAGAAGATCCTCAATCTCCCTGTGGAGCTCTGCGGCCTCCTCCTCAAGCTCCTCCACGGCAGCGTCTCTCGTGGCTATGTCGTCACGAGCTATCTGAAGCCTGCCGCAAAGAACGGCGTTAGCCCCCTCCAGGGCCGTCATCCTAGTGGTGAGGCGTGCACGGCCAAGGCGGGTGGCCCTCAGCTGCCTCCGTAAGGCACGGTGCCTTGCGGTAGTAGCCTCCAACTGTTCCTTCAACTGGGACAACTGCTGAGCCAGAGCTCCACTCTCCTCCTGGCTGTCGTGAAGCTCAGCCCTCAGCTCGTCAGTCTCGGCTATCAGTGTGTGGTGCACCAATATGCCGTGGTAGGTGTCAAGACGCTGGTCGTCCAACCTGAGCTGAGTGCGGTGTAACAGAATCTCCATCTCGTCCAGGTGGGGACCAACAGTGGTAAAGTCTGGCTCGACAGGAAGTGGTATGCCATCCTCATCACGTCTCCCAATCAGCTCGAACCGGGAACCGATGAACATATACTCCCCGATGTGTGCCAGACGTGCTACTGACTCCTGTATCACGCGCACCGCAGCCTCGTTCCAAGAACGATCAACAGCACGGTACACGTAGGCGTCCACTGTCGGGCTAGCCAGAGGTGCGCGGATAGTGACCTCCGCGTACCAGTCTCCCTCCAGAGGTGCCCCGACAACTAGTCCTCCTCGCAGCTCCGGAAGTGGGCGTCCCAACACAGTAGCCATAGATACTAGCCTCTCCTCGAAAAGGAAAGACTCGCCACGTGGACGTCCCAACTGAAAGGCCACGGTGATGTCCACGTCCATCTACACAAAATTTTAAGTATAGTTTAAGTTAGATCCAAGTGTGCAAGATTTTAGGTTTATGCAAGAAATAACCTTAATGCAAGTAGAGTCTAACCCAGAGAGGTGGTGGGATATAGGGAATAATTTCATACTTAGTCATATATCCAATTTCTTTGTATTAGTAACTTAGATTATCGGAGTATACACTAACGTCCATGCTAACTAAGGCCTCCTAGAGTCAGGATGGCTCTGATACCAACTTTGTAGAGGCCCCAGACCGGAGGGTCCAGAACCCCTCATATGCATTCATTCACGATCCCAGAAGAACCAGTCGTGAACAACATACGTAGTTGGCATACAGAATACATCATCCATTACACGAATATAGAGTCTTACATAAATGGTCACATGACCAAGTTCTTAACAACTGTCACGCAGGACAGACATTCAAAGCAAACACAGCGGAAGACGATAAGCATAGCGTAGTAGAACCCGAGTCACGCCTCATCCTACAGGCTGCTGACTGGGAGACGATCCTAATTCGCAGGTTCATCAGTGTAGCACTCCTCCTCATAGAACCCTTCCTGAGGTGCCTCCTCATAGTCTGGCAAGTAAATACCAGGGGCGAAACCAAATGAGTACGTTTGAATGTACTCAACAAGACATCCTTTATCAGCTTACAATTATGCATACATGCTTATTTGGTGGAGTGGGTAGGCCATACATATGGTTCAGCTACCCATGACAGATAAAAGATTTATCATGGTTGAGGTTTCATGTTTAGTTCTTTGTGAAAGATCATTTGAAAATAACATAGTTTTAAGTCTCGTAGATATCACATATCTCGGAGGTTTTATAATCTTTTTAGAAAAGAAAGTTTTTCTTTTCAGAAACTTTTAGTAATAGTTTCTTCCTCATCCGTATCTCGCAGATACCAAGTCATTCCTCCTTAGTACCTCTCAGGTACAAAAGCCTTCCTTCAAAACCTCTTTTGAAAAATTGACACAATACTAGCTACATGGCCATTCAACCGTCCATATCCGAGGACGCGGCTATCTCGAAATAGTTTTACTCTGCAGAGGTGTACACATTTCCACTAGATCCAGAATCCGCCATGAGACAACCATGGACTGTTCCCAGCCTATGAGAACATCAGATATCTGATCTTGACTATCCACTATGTGAAAGCTAGTACATGACTATCTCTTCAATTGGGGTTACCCTCCCTGGCAAGCCATGTCCCACACCGCCCAAACAGGAGACCCAACTGCTGCATCCGGAGGGAAAATTAATCCCACACTTTAGATATCCCATATCCTCCACTCCTAGTGACATTTCGGTTCGGAGGATTCAATCCTCTATAGCACTTGAGATAGCTCACATACAACCATAACAAGTTTTTAATCAAGCCCCTACCCATATTGGGGTAAAGTGGCAGTACGATAATGGTTGTCCAGCGAAGACTAGGTTATGTGCCTTTTGTAAACATTTCTCAAAAATTTCCCATCATAACAACCCTTCCGGTAGACAGGGTCTCACCCTTCCTCCGGGGGTTTCCTTCCATAAGGCATTTGTTTACAAAAACACATTTTATTTAGTCCATTTAAGAACTCAAGTTTTAAATGGGTGTATGGCATTTATATACCATTTAGTGGCTAAGGGCTTGGTAATACCAAGTTGACTACTATTATGATTCCTTATACTAGTAATATTAATAGTAGTAGTAGGATTCACACAAAAATAGTTTTGAAGGTATAGTTTTGTAAAAACTTCAAAAGTGAAAAGCATGCATGATAGATAATGATAAGTAGTTATACAGCAAGCATTAGGATGGCTTGCCTTGGTACAAGTGATGGTCCTGATCCTGAAAGTAACAGGAGTTGCAATACCCTTCTTCAGCAAATCCTTCCTCCTCGTTTTCTAACGTCGTAAAAAGAAATAAAGGCACACTTTCAGAACCAAACAAGACAAACAATGCTACAAGTAATACATACAGCAAGCAATCAAGAAGTACCACCCAATTTCTCAATTTTTCCCTTAAGAAAAATTGACATAAAAACTATAGTTGAAAAATCTGCTTTTTCCTAGTGTTTAGGTGTGGCCAAAACCATGATTCTTAGTTAAGAACACCATGGACCAGTGGGTTAAAGCACATGTTTCTAGACAGTAGGGTGCCACATAAACCACATTTTGATGTCTAAAAACTCCCCCAAAAATCTCTATGGCTAGCACATAAAATTTGCTAGAATACTCAAGTGGTGAAAAAGGCTCATGACAACAAGTCAAGCCTATTTTCCACCATGATGCAAAGGTACCAGTGGGTGTTCCACTAGCAAAAATTCTCACTAAGAGGTTAATAAGCCTCTGGTCACTTTTCTAAAAGTGCTCAAAACAAACCATCAAGCACCCAAAACTCTTACTCATACTAGTAGAAAGTTAGGAAAACACTAGACTATTTTAGGCTACACTTAGTTAATTTTATGCAAAAGTGTGCAAGCTAGCAGAGGCAAAATACCCCTCTAACCAGTACCATAAATGCTACTGGACCTCACCAAAATATCATAAAAGCATAGCTAGGAAACAAGGAAAAACTATGCTTAAAATGCTACCCATGTGAGGAGATTAATTTCTAGTCATCCAAGTGTTACTCATGCTTTTATGCTACTTAAGAGGAAACCTATCAGAGGTGAAAACCCTAAGATAATAATGCCACAAGGACATTCCATCCTCTGGTCTCAACACCAAAGATTCATATTTTTCCCTAAAGAAAAACAAGACACAAAGCATACATGGATATCCTAGTATTAAATCTAGTCCTTAAGCATTTCTATTTAAATCTATTCCACACACAAGCACCAAGTATTTAGAGGTGCTATAAACAAACTAACAGTACCTAAGTGGTACTTGTTCCATGGAAATTAATCTAGCAACAATCCTAAAAGCATTTAAAGATTTACTCAAAACATATCTAAAAATCTAGCTATGAGCAAGATCTATGCATGGAAAAATAGTCCTAAAATTCTACCACTCAAACCATTTATTCTAACATGTTCATATAACTTGTACACATCATAAACACACTGGAAAACAACATCACAAGCAAGAACACATCATTTGCATATCACAACATGAACATATAAAGCAAGATCTAGAAATAAAAATTAGACAGAAAGTACCCAAAACTTGTTCTGTTTCTCTAATTTTTTCTGTGGCTCCAAAAAGTAAATCCTTCTAGGATGTGATAGTCCTTATCACTACAAAGCCTCTCCAACTTGCCTTACTCAAAAATAATGTCCCAAACTCCCCCTAAAAATCATGGAACAGCTCACAGATGCTTTACCAAAATGGATGGCATTTCCAAATGGTAACTCACCTTGGTGCAAACTAAAATTCTACTGGTAGGTATTGACAAGGGCTTTCCAAAACAGTTGAGTTTGATCAAAAATATTATGTATTTTTGAAGTTCTGTTCATTTCAATTTTAAGTGTACTGCCTGGCAAATTAGCTATAGAAAAATAATAAAAACTCAAAACATGATTCTGCCAGTGGGAGATGGTTGTGATTTTGTATGGCTATGAGTACAAAAATTAGAAAGGTTAAATAAATTTAATTGCTACCTTTTACAAGCCTAAAGCTAACCCCTATTTAATCTGCCAGAAAAATTCTATTTTTGGATTTAACAGGAAAAAGCCTAGATGGGCCAGATCTGCCGCGCCTGGCCCAACTAGCGCGCGATACAGCCCGCCAGCACACGCGCGCGCGCGAAGCGGTAAGTTTCAAAGGGGGCCGTCGATTCGCAGATCGACGGCTCTCCTCCCATCTTCTTCCCCGCGCCTCTCCCTCTCTCTCTCTTCTGTCCCGCGGACGAACACGTAGCGAGCACGGGGATTAGCTCACCTAGGGCTTGCGAGACGGAGCAGGGTGGTGCAGGTGTGGAAGACGGTGGCCTGGGTGACTCCGTGGCGCGGGCACGGACGGCGAGAGGGCAGGGACACGGCGGCGTCTCGACGTCGTTCTGCGGCTGCTCCGAGGACGGCGGCGAGGATCCTGCAAGCGATCGATGGCCAGAGGGTGTCAGGGAGGTAGGCAATACCTAAGGGGTCGCAATAGAGGTGAAAGAAGGGCGGGAGGGGCAGTGAGCTCGACGCCATGTCCACCTCGATCTTGCACGGGTCTGCGGCTGGGCGCGGCTCGGCTCGCTCGCACAGAGCGAACGAGCAAGCGAGGGCTTGATGGGATGGGTGAGTGTGGTGAGGTGAGTGCTGTGGCGAGAGGGATTGGCCACTAGGGCTATGTAGGCACGAGGCCAAGGTGGGGGTGCTCGGGTTGGCCTTGGCATGGGCATGCCTTGCCCCTTGGGGGTTCTCCAAGGGTGGCAACGTGTCCAATTGGTGCCCTGGGGTCAATCCAGTACAAATGAGTGAGCAAAGCCACAGAAAGGGCCAAGGGATGGGTAAAATCAAAAAAAATTAACACTATTTCAACCACTAATGTGACATCACTACATAGTCAAATGCCACCTCACATTTCTCCCTTCCTGGTCAGCCAAAGGAGGATCCAATGCCACCTTCTAGAAGGTTATTAACATGGTTTTCGAATTGGCAAGGTGGCCTGGCTTGGATCAGTACACAGAAGCTAAAAAATCAAGTCCAAAAGTGTAATCACTGTTCTGTCAGAAAAATTCAGTTAGGCAGTGTTTCTGAATCTTTCTAAGTGCTGGAAAAGCAGACAGAGATAGCAAAAGTTGGACTTGTTTTCACCAAGCAATCAAGCTCTAAAATGAGTGATTTAAAATGCTCCACAAAGAACAACTATCCAAGTTTCAGAACCAATCATTTGATCTGAAAAATGAGGGGTTTAAGGCTCTGAAAAAAAATGGCAAAGTAGGTACATTCTCTGTTTTTAAAATGCTTAATTTTCTGTCTTAACAAGATGGCTCAAAAACCATCATGGCATTGTGTGTTAAAAATCTTTGTAGGTTTTTCCAAGAGTGTAGTTTTGTTGTACTCATAACAGAGAGTAGTTTTGATCAAAGAAAATCCATAATTGGATAATCCTTGTGATGGAAAACAAGGGTTGAAAACAGCTACTTGGCTGTTTTTCAGGACAAAATTTAGATTGGAAAATCTAATGAAATCTTTTCCAATTAATTTTATTTCAAGTTCAAGTTGATTCCAAACCATCAATAACACATTTTTAAGTTGAAACAAAGTGTTACCTCAAGTCTTGAAAAATATTCTCTTAAGAACCTTAGTGGAAAACAAATAGAAAACAAATAGAAAACAATGTTTTTCTTAGGAGAAAAACTCCTCAAGTGAGTGAAAAGAACACACCACTTAAATTGCATAGATAAACATTACTACACAAACATGTTGTCCACTTAATTGTATTACAAAAGTCTTAAGAGGCTTGCTAAATTACTATTATACAAGTGCTTAAAAACAGGGGTGTGACAGATTTTCTAAAGGCAGATTTTGAGACTTGGCATAGGCGAGGTACTGGTGGCGTCCGAGCTGGTATGAGAGCAAACAGAGGAAGAGATCATGCGGGTCGAGGACGTGAAAATTTGTATGTGAATGAAACCCATAGTAGCTGGAGACATAACGCACTACCTTACGTGGCGGATGCGTCCGAGGAGGAGGATTCTTTGAATGATACAACATCGAGCCCCTCAAAAACAGATGTCCACATGCAAGAAAAAGTTGGTTTGGATGGGAATACCAAGAGAAGACTTTTGGAGGCAATGGGTTCAGAAGCAACTCAGAAGACAAGTACAACAGTGGCTCCACCGATTCCCGTGGTGGAGGCGAATTCGGGAGGACATGGGAAGAATAATGTGGTTAATCTTAAGGACAAAGAGAGATCTAAGAGATCGAAAAAGGATGCAAACCTTTCAAACAATTCTTTAGGATCGGCGGGCTCCCAAGAGGGGTCCGTCCGGTCGCAATGAAAATCCTAGTTTGGAACTGCCGTGGCCTTGGGAATGCTGCGGCAGTTCCCGCACTTCTGGATGTCCTGAGGCGCTATAATCCGGAGGTGATCTTTCTCTCGGAGACCCACCTCGATCTATTCCCAACTGAGTGTTTACGGAGAAGAACAAGAATGGACTCAAAAATTGTACAGGCATCTGATGGTAGACGTGGAGGAGTTTTAATGATGTGGAAAAAGGAAGTAAAGCTTTCTCAAAGCTTTGCTCACCCAAATTATATTGATGTTACATTGGAAGAGGCAAATCAAATAGTTTGGAGATTTACCGGGATGTATGGAGAATCAAAGTGGAGCGATAAGTACAAAACATGGGACAGACTGAGAGATATACACCATAGAAACAATTTTTTGTGGCTTGTTATGGGAGACATGAACGATATTTTGTACAACTATGAGAAGGAGGGTGGTAACCCTCGACCTGCTGCTTATACGAAGGCCTTCCACGATGTGATGGATGATTGCAACCTGCATGATGTTGGTTATATTGGAGACCCATTTACTTGGCATAGAGGGAGAATTAGAGAAAGATTAGATAGAGGTCTGGCAAATACCACATGGAGTCAACTTTTTGGAAACGCGGCAATATCGCACCTGGAATACAACGGATCGGATCACCAGCCGCTACTCCTTGATAATGCGTTTTACATGGCTCCCGTGGCTAATTCGGCAACTAAAACATTAATGTTTGAAGCTGAATGGTTCCAAGAGGAAGGCTTCGGTGATACAGTTCGAAAAGCCTGGGATGATGCTGCTCAGGGACTGGGCACAAATGATGTCCTGGGCCGACTACGATGGATGCGCGCTGGGTTGCATAACTGGGATTTGGTGGTTCTCAAAAAACCGAAAAAGGAGTTACGGAAAGCCCAACGAGAGCTGGACAATCTGATGCGCGGCCCTATTTCGAGTGACTCGGACAGGTTGAAATTCGATTTGGCTAGACGTACTGAAAAAATTCTAGATCAAGAAGAAACAAAGTGGAGCCAAAGGTCCATAGCAAATTGGCTTATCAGTGGAGATAAAAATACATCGTATTTTCACGGTTTTGCCTCTGCTAGAAAGAAGAAGAATTATATCAAGCAACTAAAGGATCCGGATGGTAATTTTGTGGAAGGTACGGAATTGCTTAATCCTCTAATTGTCAACTATTTCTCTAATCTGTTTTCTATGGAAGTGGATATCAGATCCAGAATTCTTGGAGATTATTACAGCAAAAGTCACTGTGGATATGAATACAAGACTAATGGCTCCTTACACGCCATAGGATGTCAAAAAAGTTGTGTTTAGTATTGGATATCTTAAGGCTCTAGGCCCAGATGGTTTACATGCAATATTTTACAAAAAAAATGGTATATTGTGGGAGATGAAATCACTAAGGTTTTACTCCAGTCCATCAATGATAGAATTATACCACATGGTTGGAATGAGACAGTGATAGTTCTAATCCCAAAAATTGATTCTCCAGAAGAAGTATCTCAGTTCCGCCCTATTTCTCTTTGTAACGTGGTTTACAAGATTATTTCCAAGATGATATCTGCTAGATTGAAAATTATTCTCCCAGAGATCATCTCCCCGACTCAAAGTGCCTTTGTCCCAGGAAGGCTTATTACAGATAATATCTTAGTGGCTTATGAGTGCATCCACAAGATCAAGAATAAAAAAATAGGAAAGGAGGGTATGTGTGCTATCAAACTTGATATGCACAAAGCATATGATAGAGTGGAGTGGATTTTCCTACATAATATGATGCTTCGGCTTGGTTTTCATCCTGATTGGGTTCAATTGATCATGGCTTGTGTTTCTTCAGTTTCTTATTCAGTCAGATACAATTCGCAGATGACAGACAGCTTCACTCCAACTAGGGGTATCAGACAGGGGGGATCCGTTATCCCCATACTTATTCTTAATTTGCACAGAGGGCTTATCAAGTTGGTTATTGCATGAAGAGGAGGTTCGTGGTATAGAGGGAATAAAGGTGTGCAGAAATGCACCGTCAGTATCGCATCTTTTATTTGCTGATGACTCTTTACTTCTCCTTAAGGCAAATTTACATAATGCAACCTCATTGCAACGAGTGCTTGATAATTACTGTGCAAACTCAGGACAACTTATTAGTTTGGAGAAATCTAGCATCTTCTTCAGCCCTAATACCCATGTTAATGATCGAGTGGAAATCTGCAATATTCTCCACATAGACGTGTAGGCCCTTTCCGATAAATACTTAGGTCTCCCAGCCTTGGTTGGAGCTGACAGGAGTGATTGCTTCATGCATTTCGTGGATAGAATTTTGCAAAGAATTAAAGGTTGGAAGGAAAGGCAACTATCTATTGGAGGAAAAGAGATACTTCTAAAAGAAGTGATACAATCAATACCAGTGTATACAATGTCAGTGTTTCAGCTTCCAAAACAAGTGTGCAAGAAAATAACAGATATTATGGCTCATTTCTGGTGGGTGATGATGACCAAGGGAAGAAAATGCATTGGTATGCATGGTGGAAGCTTTGCTTTCCGAAAAGTGAGGGGGGTATGGGCTTCTGAGACCTTCACTCTTTTAACCTAGCCATGCTCGCGAAACAAGTCTGGAGGCTCATTTCGAATCCCGATTCACTTTGTGCCAAAATTCTTAGAGCAAAATACTTCCCTGATGGCAATATTCTGGAGGCGGGTCCGAAAGCTAGGAGCTCATTTACTTGGAAGAGTTTAGTAGCAGGTATACAAACATTTAAGAGAGGATACATATGGCTGGTTGGAATATGGGCATCCATCAAAATCTGGTCCGATCCCTGGATCCCACAAAATATAAATAGATGACTTACAAGCCTTTGTGGAAACTCAATCCTCTCTATAGTAGATGAGCTTATTGATCCGGCTACTGGGCAGTGGGACGAGCTGCTTATCCATGATCACTTCAATCATACTGATGCTCTACGTATCCTACAGATACCTCTACATGTGAATGCTTTTGATGACATTATTGCATGGAATGGTAATAATAATGGGATTTTTTCTGTGCGCTCTGCTTACCACTTGGAGTGGCGTCACCAGTTTAATGGGTTAACGTGCAGATCATTGGTTCAGGGGACAGATCAGAATAATTCTACATGGAAAACTATCTGGGGGTTGAACGTTTCTGCTAAAGTGAAGATTTTCTGTTGGAGGGCCATCCATGAGATTCTACTGCTAAAAGTCATTTTAGCCAATCGCCATATAAGTGATTGTGGCCTTTGACCTTTGTGCGAGTTACACTAGGAAGATGTGAGACATATGTTATTCCACTGTGAAACGGCTACCAATATTTGGAGAGGTTTGGGGCTTTTGGATATCATAGACAAATTCCAGGCTGACCGATCGGGAGCTAGTATGCTAGAGGAGCTACTCGGATCACGTGATCACGTACAAGGGTACACAACGGTACAGATACGTGACATGGTTGCTACAGGAGCTTGGTATATCTGGTGGCTTCGTCGTCGGCGAACGCATGGTGAGCTTACCCCTCCGGTAAATAGATGCACCATCTCCATACTCGCTATCACATCAAGTTATGCAAGAGCGAAGAATTCCACCAATCCCCAGGTGATACAAGTGTGGATCAAACCAGGACCCAATACTTGGAAGATTAATGTGGACGCGGCCTATAATTCAGAGAATGAATTAGGAGCAGTAGGCATTGTAATTAGGGACAGCCATGGAGTTTTTATTGCTGCCACAACAGAAGTCATTCCCCATGTGGCATCGGTAGCCATGGCCGAAGCTATTGCAATGCGAACTGGACTATCTTTCGCTTTACAAAGAGGGGCAAACGACATTATTGCATAATCTGATTCTTTTGAAGTGATCCAGTATTGCTCCGGGAGAGACCAACTATGGAATGATGCTACGGCAATTTACGCAGACTGTTTTGTGTATGCAAACCTGATCGGGAGAGTTGAATATAGTCACTGCAAAAGGGAGTGTAATAAGGTAGCTCATGAGATAGCTAGGTTTGGTTATACTTCTAATTCTTCATGTAATTGGGTCGATGAACCCCCTAACTTTATTCTAGAGACACTCCTAGACGATGTAACAACTGTGTAAGTGGACATCGGCAAGTTTCTTACGCACTCTTTTCCTAATCAGGGTACCTACCGGGACTGGAACGTTTTTAATGAGGCGGCTTGTCGGCTGATTATAGTGATTTTTAAATTTCAAAAAAAAAGGCAGAACCCTCTTTGATAGAAACTTATTTTACAAATTTCCACACTGCACTTTACACTTCTATTATTTGCCACAAAAATAAACACTAAAATGTGGTGCTCAATGTGGCAAATAATAATAAAAAAACTAAGTAAAGTTTGGCAAATCGTAAAATATCACCCCATTCTCACGCTTTAGACGTCTCCCTTGTAAAACTAAGCTTTTCTTAGAGAAATTGCCATACATAATCCATCAACTAACTCGAGGAAGTTGATCATAAAAAATAAAATAAAAAATCGATGGAGTAGGAGGCTCAAGTCAAACCGAATCAAAAGAGAAGGAAACTGCCTCTTAGGAAGAAAATCTAGCCACCTCCCCCACCCTTGCCTCCTCAATACATTGGTTGCCATCTCCTCTGGCAAACATCGACGTCGTGGTGGGGAGGGGGTGGACCCGATTTATGAACGGAGTTTTGTAAAAGTAGTGTTTTCGCTCTCCATATGAATGGTATAGGAATTGTGTAGGATTCATAGGAATGGTATAGGAACTGCGTAGGACAGATCATATGGAAATCTTCCTACACTAGCTGTTTGATTCATAGGAACATATCCCATAGGAAAATAATCCTATAGGAATTCTGTAGTGTAAATCCTATAGCAAATAAACACTAGGTCATACCTCATGGAAAATTCCTTTGGTACAATCAAAGAGAACTCATCTTCACATAGGATTCAACTAGGCATGACATTTCAATCCTATGCCTTTCCAAATCCTATGTCTTTCCTATCCTATGAATCAAAGGAGCCTTAGTGTTTTAGTAGATGTTTTGCATTTCGCATCTGCATTAATGGACATGTCATCATATGTAATAAAGTGATCTTCGGTTTTTAGTTCGACAATTCCGTCGCCTCCCCGATATCGATAGTGGCATTGGGAGATTAAATTTCTTTAGGTATAATCTTTCAAATCTTGCTTCGCCGGATGGATTTTGGATTATTTCCAAAAATATAAGATATGCTTTATATATACCGAATTATATTGACTGAAAATGTATAAATGAATGGTAGGAACAGTAGACTGAAAATGTATATATACCGATTTTTTATACTAATTTCCTAAACATATTGTAATTGCAAATTACAGTCAAAAGTTGTAATTAGAAGGGAGTATGGATGGTAGGAGCAGTAGACTGAAAATGTAGCAAGTCCGCATTTGAGTCTACACAAATGTAACTGATGCATATACAGTGTAGCTGCTACTACCACTTCATATAGGTAGCGTATTTTTGTGTTATCAGCGGTTCGTGTCACTCTGAATTTGGTCACTACATTAACAGTGCTCCCTCCATCCAACCAAAACAACAGCGACAATCTTGAAGCAGCTGATGGCACAGCAACATAAATAATATACCATCATCGATCCATTCATCGACACAACGTCGTAAATCTGGTATACATCATCCTGCCCAAAATCAACAGCATCGTCCGCGCAAAGTAAATGACAGTGTAACTATTCTCTTGCCACTCCTCTCGCCCCTCCGCCACCAAATTTCACTTTTCTACAAAAATCTGGCAAAACCCCTTCCTTTGCCAACGGTACCGCCCAGTGCTTCTCCACTAACTTAATTACCTTAATATAATCTAGCTACATAGATAGAGGGTACATTGCATGTAAAAGGGAAAAAGGTTAATCTGCTGGATGTCGTCTCTCTCCCGACACAAACCCATGGCAAGGCAGTGCCACATGTATTATATAATTGTACGCCTATCTCAACTCAGCCCGTGAAACCCCGTAGAAAGCCAAACCGGCTCGAGCTCGGCACGGGTTTCTTGAGGTCTGTTGCTGCTGTGGTTGGGGGACGGGGAGCGGTATTCTGCGCCGCCGCCGCCTCCGAGGACGACGGACCTTCCTTCAGAGAGGTCGCTCGGTGCATCACAGGAGCCTGCAGATTAGACAGGAAGGCAGGGGCTTCAGTTGATGGGCAAGAATGTTATTTATGAGGCTGGTTTGGATTTAGCCAAGATGAATAACTGAATACTAACAGCTGACAGGATCATATAACATGTTGCAAATAGAGATATAGATAGTAAAAAAAACTAGGTCAACTATGAAAAGGAGGGAGGGGCCAAAGTTCAACAACGCATATGGCATAGTCCAGAATTTACGATATTGATGACCAGAAAGTACATCCGAATATAGACGACTTAGTATTTATTTCCGGCATGTCAAATCACTATGTATAACAGTCATTAGACAGATCACACCAGCCTCCTCAAGTGGAAACCATCAACAGACCATGGCAAGGCCTGACAAAACAAAACATAAAGGGATACTCTTATCTTACCCTTTTAGGTATCGATGTAGTTCCAGCTAGCATGCTCAGTCCTGATGCTGACATGGCTGTAGACGGACGCACAACCTAGGTACAGAGACAAAACAATATTACAAGCTGTAAGCCGGGTCAAATGCATTGTAGAAAACATTAGAACTAAAACTGACCTTAGGTGCATCCGCTCCTCTAGGTGATTGAGCTACCGGAGACTCTGGCTCCAAACCGGACGGCAAAGAAACAGTCTGTAGTAAGAAACACATGAAGGTCAGCCAGCGAAGATCAAAACTATGTTAATACTGAAAGAAGGTAGATCAAGGTACCCTGGTAAGTCCTTCTGAAGATTCAATGGCAGGGAGAGGTGTTGATGCCGTGACCTGAAAAATGATTTTATTTGGGAGATCAGAATTAGGAGAGAAGACAGCATCCGAACTAGCATGCCTCATGACAGTGCTCACGATAGGGAAAGCGTATAAGAGATAAGACAATATATTATGCAGACTTGCCTTGAGAGTTTCTGCTTTCGGACTCCGCTCCAACCTTTTAGTGAACTCACATAACTCATGTATTCCTCGCGTCGTGTGATCCTAAAGATATTTCAACCAAAGGGATTAGCAAACACATGATTTTCTGCAGCAGAACAAATTGTGGAGCTAGAGTATATGCAAGGCGTCCAAGCTTTATCTACTTACTTGAGTATATGCAAGGCGTCCAAGTTTCGTCTCCTGCAAAAGGGAGAGATTCAGTTTGTATTTAGTATTAGAAGTCCTACTCTAAGGGAAAGGGACTATTCTGAACACAAAGACACAAATATGTACAGTGCAAGCCCTGTAAGGTACCCACCAGAGTGCGAACTACGAGATGAACTGATTGTATTTCCTGCTGAAAAGCGCTTAGATCTCCATGGATGACTGTCACCTAGGATATACGAATTAATTTTTGTATCAGTCTCCCATGAAAAACAGCAAATCCTGGAAACAACAAACAAACGAGCAAGTTCCAAACCTCTTTTCCTGTGGATTCGATGATTTCATGGCACTCATCTAAACTACAGTCCACACGGTCGATCCGTCCAGACAAATGCTTCTTTGAAGCCTGATATCAGAACAAATGAAAACAGATATAATTTACATGGGGTTCAGCACACCCTGAAGCTAACATATAACACAAATGTACTAAATACAAGGGGACCTATGTAATGCGCGTGCCTTCTGTTTGTGTGCCTTTCCTCTTCTGATTACATGCAGGCACTAAGTAGGATTACAAAAACTTTCTATGTACAAAACACATTATGTGAAACTGTACTTGTAGATGCTGTGACATAACATAGATGAACTGCCAACATTGTAAGGAAAACGTTTAGCCATTCAATACAAACTGTCTACGAGCAAACTGAAGATCTGGCGTGTTCCCAAGCTTGGTGTCTCGGTTCAAATACAGATTGGCATAGTACAGTTCTTAATTCAACAAGATGTCACACAGGTGAATTCTAAGATGCAGTTTTACTACTATTTATTTGTGCAAAATATACAGCAGATAGAAATATGGCATACTTGCAACCTGCATCCGAAAACATGACGTGGTTTCATGACAACATATTCCAGTGAATGTAGGATGAAGAAACTTACATGGACACTTTCTGAAACCTGATCCAACTGTTTGCCAACCACGTTGACGGCATCAGTTAACCCACGCTTGGTGACAAACATTAAATCAGAGATCTTCCATCCCTGTAAATCAATCAGCGGGTTAGCTTCAACAAAAGTGGCAGTGGCAGAAAGAAAGCTAGCCGCTCGTGGGATAGTGTAAGATAGCTTTGATACTTTGGTAATTTGTAAATGTATAGTTTCCTGCACCAAGTTAACAGGGAGATAGAGAATGTTCACCTTCCATCTTATGTACAAATAGCCAATGGCTCCAACAGCAATAGCAGTCAAACCATAAGCACCAGCTCCTGCAGGAGAAGATTTGCTTTCAGTCAACTACGTATAAGAGCAGAAACGCATGATTTGGGGGAGCAGGGAGTGTGTGGGGTGGAGGGCTCGGGGGAACCTGGTCTGCCATTGATGATGATGTGCGGCATCTCTTTCTGATCGGACAGCACGCGGAGCTGCTCCCTGAGATAGTTGACCTGAAAGTAACATGGAGGTGGATGGGTGGGCGCCGGGTTAGTGTGCTGCCGCGGCCAGCAATGGGATAGTTGCTGCATATAAGAGGCGTGTGGAGAAGAAGAGGATCAGCACCTGGGATAGAAGCTGGTCGGTGTGTGGGGAGCCATCGGAGGAGCCTTCCTTCTTGTCCTTATTGGTCATGAACTGGGAGGGTGAGGGGATTAGATGGCGAGTGGGTAGAAGAGGCGAGGGATCCGATTGACACAGGTGAGGGAGCGGCCATGGAAGGATGGAGGTTAGGTTCTGAGTACCTTGAAGGAGACGGAGAGCACGTCCCTGAAGTCCGGCAGCTTGCTGGCATCGCCGCCGGTGAGTAGGGTTCCGACGATCCCTGCGAGCGAGCAAGCAAACACTAGTCCATCAGCTATCTAGCTAGGTACGCAAACGCGAAGCTAAATCAACACGGGGCAATCGGAATCAAGCTCGCGAGATGCTACTGGAGCAGGGGATTCGCGGCGCGGGAAGCTGAATCGAATCGAACCGAGGCGGGCGAGAGGCGGGGGAGTGGAGTGGAGGGGAACCTGAGCCGATGACGATGGCGATCTTGCCGAGCACCATGGCCGGCGGGCGCGGGGGAGGGCCACGGCGACGGTGGCGACGGCGGCGGCGGATTAGCTTAGGGTTGGGTTCGCTCCACGACGACGAGGCCACGCGACGGCTTCTTTTCTGTTTTTGTTTTTGTTTTTGTTTTTTTCTCTCCTCTCTTTCTTTGGCGAGGGGAAGAGCAGAGAAAGGAGGCTGCGGGAGATTCTTCAAAGTGAGACTACACGCCCGGGCCGGGCCGGTTTATGAAACCGGAAACCGGCCCACCACGGGTCTTCCTTTCCCCTCTCCCAAGCCAATAGGTCCGGATTTCTAAAAAAAACACTGGGCTCAAACTCGAACTCCTCCTGGATGCCAATTATATATCCAGGGCTCAAGAACCCACCACGATTCAACAAACACAAGATCCAAGAACAACCATAGTCTCGTCACCACCATACCCTAGCAAAGGGAGAACTAGGCCGCCGCCCGATGAGGAGGCCTGGGGAACCGCGGCCGGCGTGGATGGCGCGGGCCATCATGTGCAGGAAGAGGGCCGCGGGGATCAGGGCCAGGGCCCAGCGGCTCGCCACGTTCTGCGGGGCCCGGGTCGCGCTCGTCATCCGCGACACCCCGGACACCGCCCCGCCGGTCACCTGCGAGTCGAAGGAGGGCGGCGTCCCGGGGCTCATCCAGGACGAGCGGCAGCGTGCTCGGATGTACCGTAGGAGGGTTGAGGATATCAAGAGGATGGCCTCGGAGCTCGTCGCGCTATGTGGGGTGCAGGTCGCGCTCGTCGTCGTCTGCGCAACCTCCAGCGATGTACCACTCGTGTGGGAGTCGGAGGACGGCGTCCTCGGAAAGTACCGCGACGACCTCCACCCGGAGATCCTGGCGCAGATAGGCATGTGAGGGAGGGACATATAGGCTAGCCAGCTTTGAAAGACGCTCTGGAAGGTCATTTCATTCTTAGACAAAAAAGAAAAACTTGCACTATATTTTGAAACAGACCTAATACTTTGTTTTTAGTTTGAGTGAACTTATTACTACTACTTGGTCTAGTTCATTGTTGGTTGTCAAATTCAAGACATGTTGCTATATTATGGGATAAGATGCACGTGGGGACAATTTATGAGGATGCGGTTATTAACTGCAAATTGTTTCCCTTTTTATATACTTCATTGTCATGTATATGTATCATAAGTTTTCTCTACTATATAATACTACCTAGCGGTCGTACGTATGCCGGGTTGCTTCTTCAGTTTAGTCTCTCAAGAAGTTTGAAATCAACCCGCACTACCTTTTAGTTCACCGAGTCACCCTCCGTTCTCTCTCCACGGAGAGATGTGGCCCGCTTCCCCATTCCTGCCTCCATCTCGCCCGCGCCGCCACCCTCCCATCCCCTGCCTCGTCGAGCCAGCTCCTAGGTGCTCCTCTAACCGGCGCCCTATCTTGTCCCGTGCCTCGAGCTCATGGGTGCCTCCCTCCAAACCCCAGCCTCAACCCCGCCTGCAAACTCTGGTGCGCCCCCCACCTCCAGTTGTCTGCTTTATTCAAATATCCATTTACGGTGGCCGACTCCCAGGTGCTCCTCTAGCCGGCGCCAAGCATCGTTGCCACCCGGCTGATATTCTGGTCGGCGCCCATCACAGTGGTTGCCCGAGCTGGCCACCGCCTGGGCAATAAATCCTGCCAGAGAACCTACTCCTCGCCCGCTTGCCCGAGCTCTCTTGAGATGAACCCCTTTCACAATGCTTCATGTTTTACATCGACGTAGATGGGGCTTCAACTGTGGGTGCCTGAAACTTCGTACAGTCTGCATCTTCGGGTGCGTCATGTTGTTTGTTGACGTCTCTGGATGCCCGCCTTCATCCCCTGTTCTTAGTTCTAAATCTGAAGAACGATTCGAGTGATATTACTCCATCGACAACATCTTCCACCTATGTCACCGACAGTAAATTGCAAAGGGCCAATACACCGATGACGACACTCTTATTTATCAAAAGTACTACGATACACCCCCCTATACTTGTGGGTCATCAAGACTCGAGTTCGACGAATACGGCGCACACATTGTCAACACCGTCTCCTACATGCTGGCACAAAATCACCTGGTGAGTGCCTATGTTATTCCTGTTGGCTCTGCTAACATATTTATAGGTTTAACGGCGGAAGCGGTAGGGTTCCGCGGTGGAAGCAAGTGTATCCTGAACGGAATATGCCCGAGAGGCAATTATAAAGTGGTTATTATCCTATTCCTTGTTTATGATAAATGTTTATTTCTCATGCTAGAATTATATTAACCGGAAACGTTGATACACGTGTGTCTAATAAACAAAAAAGAGTTCCTAGTAACGCCTCTCGTTTAACTAGGTCATTTATTAACTAATATTCAAGGTTTCCTTATCATGAACATTGGATGTTGTTAATAACGGAGTAATGTCATCGGGAGAATGATGCGATGAACATAGACCCTAAGTGTATATAGGAATGCGATCAAGTCATTAAGTTTACATTGTTATATAAAACATACGAAGTAACTCTAATCCTTAAACCATGAGATCATGTCAATCCGTAACACCGAAAGAATGCTTTGATGTCATCAAATGTCACGCCGTAACAGGGTGACTATAAAGGTGCCATTGGGTATTCGGGAAGTATTAGTTGAGGCTCATGGATCAAGAGTGGGATTTATCCATCCAAATGACGCCGGGATGGGCACAGGGCTACCTGTTGTGCTCTCGGCTAGGGGAATAAGGAACGGGGAGGGAGGCGGGGAAGGACAAGGCTAGAGTTGGAGAAGGAGCGCCGGGCTGGGTGGCGAGCGGCAGGACTGTGCCGTGGCCATGGCGCAGCGACTGGCCGACGTCTCGACAGTTCCGTGGATTTAGATCAGTTTGCGTTGAGGGAGCCTCCTGCGTTGAGAAGTAGTACTGAGAGTAGCAACCGTTGGATGGGATTTGTATGGTGGATATGGCCTATGTCAGGGTCCTGACTTTACAAGAGCAAAGTCAGAGGAGCCGGCTCCTCGTAACTGGTCCCCGATGTACTTTTTTTTTATAAAGGGAAGTATATTAATATCGCGGAGATACAAATTACACCCGGCCTCTGCAACAACGCAATAACCATAGTCATTACGGATGCACACAGCCGAAAGACAATAAAAAGAAGAAATAAAAAGAAAAGCCCCGCTACAGAGTTACAGTCCTCGCGGTATCCGCACAACCACCACCTAAACAACAGCTGATGTCCATCTCTTCGAAAACAACGTCTCCAAGAAGAACGGTGCCATGCACAACCAATTAAGACCAGACCTTGGGTTTTCACCCTGAAGATAATCCTTACTCTCAAAATAACGGCTCCAAGAAGACTAGTTCTAGGCACAACCAATTAAGGGCAGACCTTGGGCTTTCACCCTGAAAGGTAGGACTTTGGACTTCACGCATGCTGTCGGCCCCTCTTACATACGGCTGCCACGAATCTTATAACTCCAAGCCAGTTCCCCATCGATGCAAAGACTCCGAACACCGTTGCTAGTCCTCCAATCTCACCTTCGATGACTGAGCATTGTGACCGAATTCCACCGATCAGCAATCTCTAGGCGTCGCCCATGGGAGTTCGCCGGCGGAGCCTTTTGGGTCGACACCCCGGCTTGATCAAAAAGAAACTTTCATCAGGATCTTCATCTTCGCGTGATGGGAAACCCAATGACCACCTCCTTTATTCTGATGTCTCGCAGCCCCGACGCTGCGAAACGACTCCCAGCAGGGACGTTTGTGGGAGGGGAAAGATCTCCTGGATTCCGCATCCGCCGCCACCGGGAGCCCTACCGCCGACGGTCCCTAGCACCACCGCCTCCCTCCGCCAAAGACAGAGGAGGCCAAGACGATGGCGCCGCCGCCCGGGAGCCAAGACGATGGCGCCGCCGCCGCCAAAACACCGAGCGACGAGGTCTCCGCGGCCGCCGCACCATGGCGGAGTCACCCCAGATCCCATCGACGGCGCCACCCAGAGCCACCCTGGTGTAACATCCCAAGTATGAAAAACATCCATTAGTATGTTTGCTCTCTGTTATTTTATGTTTTTGCATCATGACATCATGTTCATTGCATTTGTTTTGCTTTGTTTTCCTCTGTTTTCCTTTGTTTTGCCTTGTTTTTCTATTTGAATTTCAAACCAAAAATTCAAACCTTTTGTTTCATACTTGTGATGTTACAATTTTCCAAATGGATATTCAAATCAAAACAATTGTTTGTTTCCATTAAAGTTGTAATTTCAAAACTATTGATTTGTTTCTATCAATAATTCAGTTAATACCAAAACATTTTCAAATTCAACTAATTCTCCAAACAGCAACCCTTTTGAAAATTATGAAAATGACAAAACACCTCCATCATTTGTTTCAAATAAGCTTAAGGGTTCAAACTATTTAAATGGTTCTTTTTAATAACTCATTTAATAGCAAATTTCATTCAAATTCAAACAAATGGCAAACATCAAATAATTTCAATTTTTTTGGAAAAACAAAGGTTGCACAATGTTGCTGTTACCATAATTGAGCTATACAAAATTTTCCTAATTTTTCTAATAACTAAAACCCTTCCCTTTTCTCCCTTTCTCAAATCTGCAAAAAAAATAGAAAGAAAAATAAAAACTAAAACCAGAGAGAGAGAGGGGGCAGGCCAGCCCAGTTGGGCCAGCCCACCTCTCCCCAGGCCTGCTACCCCCCACTCTCCTTCAACCTCTGTACGGCATCGATCTGAAGCTGTCCACGTCAATGGTTCAGAGAAGCAACGGCTGCAGCACCTCCCCCCTCCCCTTTATATCGAGCCCGAGAGCTCCATGGCCGTGCCCTAGCCTCCACCTCCCTCTCTCCCTCTCCGCCGCCGCTCTCTTCCTCTCTCTCTGCCCCACTCCTCTCCCTCTGCTTCTCTGTTCTGCACCACACCGAACTCCACCCTCTTCCCCTCCGGCGATCTCCGACGGGTTGGCTTCCCTCCTCGATGGCCAACCGCGGGAATCGGACCTCCTCGCCACCCTCTTCCTCATCCACCCCTCAGCACGGACGGAGGTCCACCGGAGCGCCGCCGCCGTCCACGACATCGCCGCCGTAGCCTGCTGCACCGGGCCTCTGCATCACCTGCAGCGGAGGTGAGCAACGGCCACCTCTCTCCCTTCCTTCTCTCTGCACTTGCGCAAGCACCAGCACACCGTAGCACAGCACACGCACCGCGCGGACCACGGCCACCGCGAGCCGCAGCGGCGATCCCCGCCGGCGGCCATCCTCTCTGTCAGTTCAGCGAACTGAATTTTCTTTCAATTTCAGAAACATCCACGACCTGAACCTTAACCACCCTCGCTCCCCTTTACTGTCACCAAACAGCAATCCACCGCAGTGGTTACTGCTCGCCGCGTGCAGCAGGGGGTCGTGGGTTCGAATCCCACCCCCGGGATTAAACCCCCTTTTTGCCATCTTATTTTTACAGGCCCAAAACAAACCCCTATTCACAGAACAGTCCTTGCTAATTTTATTCTAGGTCCCTGCAAATATGTTCTAAGTCCCTGGAAATTGTTTAAAATGGCAGATTAATACTTAAACTCTAAAAATGCATAACTAAATCATCCCAACTCCAAATTTAACATTTTAAATATGTATTCTGTACCAAATTGAATTCTCTACCTAAATATAAATTTTGTTTACTGTTTTGAATATTTTAAATTGGTGAAATATTTGAATCCTTGTCTAATTCATTTAATTTTGCAAAAATTCATAACTTGCGCATAAAAATTCCAAATTCAACAAACTAAATATGTTTTCCATCCCATTTTTCATATACTTTGCAAATATCAACTTTGTGTTCTGTTTTAAATAAATTAAATTGCTAAAAACAACTGTTTCTTAATTAATGCATTTAAAATTGTCAAATTAATAACTTGCTCATTTTAAATCCATTTTCAACAAATAAAATATGTTTCCCATGCTAAATTAAACCACCTTTCCAAATATAAACTTTGTTTCATGTTTTGAATAATTAAAATTGGTTAAATAATTTAAACCTTGTTTAAATCATTTAATATTGCTAAATTAATAACTTGGTCAAATTAAATTATTTTTGAAACTATAAAATATGTTTTCAAACCATAAAAGTATAAACTTTTCAAATATGAATTTGGTTTGATGTTTTGAACAAATAAAAAATTCAAATAAATTCATACTTGAATTAAATTCATTTAAATCTTGTTTAAACTTGTTTAATTCATAATTAATTCATCTTAATTCCTTTTTTCAATAATTGAAACATGTATTCCACCTAAAATGTTGTGTACTTTCCAAATATGAACTTTGTTATCTAGTTTGAACAATTAAAAGTGGTGAAAACAACAAATGCTTGTGTAACACCTTTAAGGAACCAAAATTTCACAACTTAATAAATAAAATTCCAAACTTGGTAAACTTCATTTCAAATTGTTTCTATTGTTGTTTTCTTTTGTTTTCCTCATCCATGCATCATGCTAATCCACTTTCACCTATTGGTTAGTTGTAGAACAATTATTCCAACCTTAACTCATGGGCTTTCCATATGCAATCCAAATTGCATATGGGTCCATTTAAACCTGTTACCATGTCAACTAGCTTATTTTGATGCATCAATTAAATTGTCATGCATCATCCCATGATTGTGCATTATGCCATGTTATTGATTGTTTGTCTCTCTGCGTTGTTTGTTTGCTTCTTCTCGAATAGACGACGACGTTGAGACAGACGATACTTACGACACCCCTTCAGAGGATCTAGCTCAGTACCAGGTTGCTGAGTTTGCAGGCAAGTATTCACTCACATGAACCATTGTGTTCCTTTCCACACTGGATACCGATACTTTCCGTTGTCTATTCTGATAGCCTTAAGATTCGTTGCTTGTGTTCGATCCTATCACATGTTATCCTTTAACCCTGATATAGCCTCACCTCCACACCTATAACCCCATTGCTTGTTGCCCGTGTCTTACTAGCATGCTTAGGGTTGTTTTTGCTCGAGTCTGTTGTCCGTTACTTTCTGGTACTATATCATTATGTTCTGGGGCTCGATGTTTAAACAATCAACCTGATAATATTTGAGGTAATACTAATTTGATGATAAGGCACCGGCAGGAGGTCCGGCGTGGTTTTGAGGCCTGCTAGTGTCGACCCTAATTAGGAAAAGGGTCTTGTCTACTGATCCATGATGAGCACACTAACCGCATGTGGGAAGCGTGTATAGGCGCCCCCCTCAATTTGATTCGATTCGCATCTCGTCCAAATCGCCACACTTAGTTCGGGCTTTCCATTTGATGCATGCATGTGCAGGTGCGAACCCTTGGCGCCAGGGTGGAACTTTTGTAGTCGGCATTTAGGGCGGCGTGGTCTTAGAGTGCTATGAGGGTCCCCCTTTTCTTCGTGGGGGCTCGATTAGCCGCGCACGCACAACATGTGGTTCTTTGGGCTTGATGCGAAGAAGAGTTGAGTTGTGTTGAGTGCCCCGCTTGGTGGAAAGGCCATTCCATCTGGCGGGTTATTCTTACGTGTACAACCAAATTGGTGTACCCCTGCAGGGTTAAATCTTCTCGAGAAGCCGTGTTTTCCGCGGTTATGGATGACTTGGTGAAAGTACTGGCTAACAAGTACTCGGAACAACTTACACCTAACTAATGATAACTTGACTAGTAATAGTCTCATTGACACAATAACTTGAACCATCACTAATCCAACGGTGTGAGTTATCCTCGAATTGCTTCTTTGGATAAGGGGCGAGATCCAGGATGGGTTTGTTTGGAGTTAGTTATAGTTGGTTACGGTACGCTATCTTATCCCCTTTCTGTTAGCCGGAAGTTATAGCAACTCTGTAGTTGGTTAGTGCAGCCCGCTGCCACATCTTTTGTATCACCCCTTTCTTCCTTTGAACCCAAAGCATCTGTGCTTGATGTTGATGGGTACACTTTGGTGAACTGTGAGTCTTGCTTGCCAATAAGTTTATGTACTGACCCCTTTGGGGCTGTGGTTTCCGCAGACTACGTTCCGAGGATCCCCGTGATGGCTACTATGTGGAGTTTGACGAGGCTGCTGACGAGTAGATAGCGGACCCGGGCAGGATCCGAGACTTCGTGGATGGGCTTCGTCTTTTCGTTTCCGGCCTCTTAGGCCTATTTGGATCATGTCTGTACTCAGACACTTTTGATGCTTCCGCTGTGATGTAATGATGAATTGTTGGGACATGTGTCCTCTGGATGATTGT
Organism: Alopecurus myosuroides; assembly: GCA_028641055.1. Lineage (NCBI taxonomy): Eukaryota > Viridiplantae > Streptophyta > Magnoliopsida > Poales > Poaceae > Alopecurus > Alopecurus myosuroides. The sequence goes on along the minus strand of CM054058.1, from coordinate 514,671,928 downwards.
ATTTTCTATCTCTGCTCTAGTGAGAGCAATTTGCAACTTATTCCCATCTTTTGTGTCTTAGAGATCTGTTGTGATATCCATTGTTCAAATGCCGTTGACGTACCATGTGTGTATGTTATGAAGTACGTCAATGGAAGTATCTGGATTTCTATGGGATGGTTTGCGCAGACGATGAATAGTAGAGAATGGTTGTCACACGTTTACGTGTTGGCCTACTCATATTGAGATGCGGATGCCGGTATGCCCCGTAAGCCATTTATCTACTGTTTAACGGACTGTGAGTATCCCCTAGAAGTCCGGGTGCGACACCTGGCCAGCGCCGGCTGCCCACGCAGACCCAGCCACTAGCCACCGCCAGAAGAACCAGGGCCGCCGCCCCGGCGTCCACGCCAGGCGTCCAGGGCCGACCCACGCATCTGGCCGGAGACCTCCCGCCGCGTTTGTGCTGAGGAGGCGAGGACCCGCCAGCCGCCGTCCACCATGCGGAGGGTTGTGCCCCCGGTGGCTTCCTCCGGCGGCGACGGGTGGAAGGGAAGGAGGGGGTGTGGGGGCGGCGGCGGCTAGGGTTTCGCCCGTGCCGCCCCCCGGGAGCGACGCGTGCGTCCTTCTTAGGTACTTCTAAACTTTAATACTAGCATGAGCCTATTCATGGTGCCCTCTGACCCGCTCTCGGAAAACCAGAAGACGATGACAATGTGGTACATTATGAACAAGATAAACCGCAAATGCGCGCAAACATTTGTACAAGTTAAATGTGAAGTCTTCAACTCTACGTACGCTACATGGTTACACAAATCTCAAAGCACTAATAGCACAACAAATTACAAGACAATTTAATTACTATTAGTGATTTAGTTATATGAATTGATATACTCCCTCCGTTCCAATGAATAAGGCGCGCACGCTTTTCGAGATTTTTCTTTGACCAAGAAGTGATCCATATATATAATACTATTTGGTATAAAATCAATATCATTAGAAAGTGTTTTTTCACTATGAATCTAACGATGTCAAAGTTGCACTATACAGTCAAGATATTGTTACTCAAATCTTTCGGTCAAAGTTTGTCTTGAAATGCGTGTGCGCGTTATTCATCGGAACGGAGGTAGTATCATGTTTTTGTGGACTTATGTGCTAAATCGATTTGGTAAAATTGTGAGAAACTTACAAAATAAAGATCTGACTAAATATATTGAATATATAGGGTCCATTGGCCTGGAACCGACGCCCCCAAATCGAAAATAGCGTCGACACCCCACCAAATTGGGCTATTTTTGCCCAAAAGCCAAACAGCTGAAGATGCTTCTAAGGACATCTCCAGCGGGGCTGCTCATTTGGCCCGGACTGGCCGGATTTGAGCAGCTTGGGCCGGAACCAGGCCCCAGCGGGGCTGCTCAAACGGACCGCGGTCCGTTTTTTTGTCCCCGGATGCTCAAATCCTGACCAAATTTGGTCCAGTTTTAAGCAGCCTCCGGACAGCTTGGGACAACAATATGTGTCCCGAAACCCCGCCGTGGCCCACACCAAAAGGGAAAAACATTTGCCCTTTCCTCTCCCACCCTCATCCACTCCACTGCCCTAGCCATGGCCGACGTAGCAGCTGCCGCCGCCGCCGCCGCCACCGCCAGCGCCACCGCCACGCACGCCTCCGTGACCACGGACCAACAGGTCCCGGCCCGAACCATGGCCTCCCTCCCCCCGCAGAAGCCGAAGACGAAGAAGCCGAAGGACCCGGCCGAGCAGGCGCGGACGGCGGAGCAGTCGGCGAAGAGAGCGGACCGGAGGAGGAGGGCGAAGGAGGCACCTCCGCCGCAGAAGGAGGACGAGCAGAAGAAGCTCGCCCAGATGGCGGCGCAGGCCGCCATAATCATGCTGGGCCTGCAGCCGACGCCCACCATGAACGCGGCCCCGGCGCAGGCATGCAGCTCGAATGCCTCGGCGGCCCGGCCGCGGAGCACCCTCCTGAACGCGCGGCCAACGGCGGGATCGCCCGCGCCAGCATACGGCTTCCTGCCAGGCCGTGACCCGACGCCGCCGCCCTTCTTCTCGGTGGACATGGAGGACTCCTCGCCGGTCGGAACCAGGGTCTCCATCGACCTGAACACGGCCCCCGTGTCCGGCATGTCGACTGCCCCGTCGAGCAAAGCCGCCCACCGTCCCCCGCCGGCCGTTCGTCCGGTACCCCGCAACCTGTTCGACGAATTGCAGGACATGGAGACACAGCCCACGGAGATGACGAGGGAGGAGATCGAGGGGCACATGTCGAACATGATCAACGAGAACGGCCAGGCGAGCTACGTCCACCCTGGGGACGAGCTGTTCGAGGAGGACGAGGAGGAGGCCCCCATCGACGAAGTGCCCCACATCGACGACATGCCCATGTTCTTGGACGAGCTGACCCAGCAGGCCAAGGCCGCCAAGAGGAACGTCAAGCGAGGGGTGGGGTTCACGGAGGCGGAGGACGAGTGCCTCGTCGACACATGGGTCGAGGTGGGGCAGAACACCATTGTCGGGGCCGAGATGAAGGGCAATGCCTATTGGAGGAGGATGCACCGGAACTACCAAGAGCGGGCCGTCCTGCCACCGTACTCCATGGTCACCACAAGGAGCGAGCTCTCCATCCAAAAGAGGTTCGGCCTCATCTCGTCCGAGTGCAGCAAGTTCACCGGGTCCTTCGAGCACGCCGTGGCCCTGCCCCAAAGTAGGGCCACCCTCGGCGACCTGGTGAGTGGCCGCACGTCCCTGTCCTACATTTGCATTGCCCGCACGTTCCCGTGTCCCAATTGTTGTTTCTGTAGGCCTTCCAAGCGTTGACATTGTACAAGGCCGAGCATGGTGGCAAGTCCTTCAACTTCGCCCATTGCTACAAGAAGTTGAAGGACAACCAAAAGTGGAAGGAGCTCCACAACGCCATCAAGAAAGGCGCGGCCATACCAGGCGGGGTGCCGCCAATGGCCACGGGCCAGGCGGCCGATGGCGCCACAACTGAACGACCAAGGGGCCGGAGCAACTCCAAGCTGGACCTGAAACGCGACGCCACGACCATTGCTTTGCAAGAGACCCTCCAAGGGTTCATCTCGCAGAAGGACAAGACCAGCGACAAGAAGGACGAGAGGGAGGAGAAGAAGCGCCGGGAGCGCGAGGAGATCACGAAGAACTACTTCATCGTGCAAACGAAGAAGCTCGAGATCGAGGAGGAGAACGCCAGGACCAGGGCCTTGGAGGCCTCGACCAGGGCCATGGAGGCCGAGAACAAGAGGAAGGAGGTCGAGATCGCTCTGGCCGCCCAGGAGGCGCAGATCATGGCCATGGACCTGAGCTGCCTGACCCCGAGGAAGAAGGCTTACTTCGAGAAGAAGCAGCAGCGGTACATGCATGGCGAGGAGTGATCGCGCCACGCCCCGATCGTGCCCGGCGCCGGCCTGAACACGCGGCCGGCGTCGCTTTTGTACATTCTGGCCCTGGGCTGGCATGGCCTCACCTGGCTGCCTGAACCTTGCCCGAACCGTGGCCGGCATGGCCTGAACGTGGCCGGCATGGCCTGAACCTGGCGGTATGGCTGAACCGTGGCCCTTTTTGCATGCGCCGATATTCATTTGTTTTTATCTAGGGGTATTTTGGTATTTTTTTCGAATCGTGGCCACCAAATGAGCAGCCCGCTGGGTGCAGGGACCAAATCCGCGCGGACACGGCCCCGGACGGCTGCTCAAATGGACAAAATACGGACCAAAATGGTCCGCAAATAAGCAGCCCCGCTGGAGATGTCCTAAGAGAGCTGGCCTGCTACGTGCCCTGCTCATGTTTGCTATCCTTTCTTTGAACGACACACCAACTAGCTGACTCACTTTTAGTCGGCCGTTGTCAGCAGAATGTCCCAGCAAACACAGCCACGTACCATCTTCTTCAATATAAATACTCTAATAATGCGGTTTGGGACAAGTAGTACAGGCCACGATGCCTCGCTAATCCAAGTCTCACGGACAAGTAGTACAGGCCACGATGCATCTAATTAAAGATCACAGAAGCACAACGTCAGCTTAAAGCTAACTACTGCCTAGTTCCATCGATTCATGCATGGAAGACCACATCTATCCATGCATGTAAAGCAAGATTCCGTTGATTTGCATGCACAAATAAACATCTAATTTAGACATTATAGTTTTGCAAAACTAGGACAATGAAAACCGGATATATCTTTTAGTCAAATTAATTAATCTATAACAAAATTCAGGTTATCACAAAAGTTATTTGAATAGGAGAAATTAGGTATAAAGCGAGAAAATTGCGACTTTTTCATTAAATATGGACCACTTTATGTGAAAATTCTATTGACCCCATTTTGCACCATGTTTTTTTTGTGTGCTTGCTTCATTAAAAAAACAATTTTTGTCACTTAGAAAATGGAGGATGATGTTTCTAAAAATAATTTGAAAACTCAGTTTGACTCCATTGTTTTCCATACCAAGATACACATATGTGCCAAATATAGACACTTTATCACAAACTATTGCATGTGAATGGCCATACCTTGAGAATTTGGCTTGAAACCTATACATGTTTACGAGTGATAGAATTTTTCCAAGAAAATAGTGTACATAAAAGTTCTACATGCCAAAGGATTTAATTTTTTTGAGTTTATCTTCACTTTCTTTGAGGTTTTTGATAAAAAATTGTCAAAATGACCAGCATGGCTATTTAATCAAAGGGTCAACATTTTGAAAACTATCGACTATTCTGTGATATAATCACTACTTGTGTATCTTAAAAAAATGATAAAAAATTAGGAGCAAACTATCACATAGTTGCAGTTCAAATTTCAATTACTTCAAAAAGATCATCATAAATTTATCTAAATAGAAAAAATTAGATAGAAAGCGAGAAAATTCCCAATATTCGTGGATTACCCATGAAATATGGAAAACTTGGTGTGAAAGTTCAATTGATGTCATTTTGCGCCATATATATTGCACTTACTTCACAAAATATTAAATTTTGGCACTTAGAAAATAGAAAGTGATATTTCTAAAAGTAATTTGAAAACTCGGTTTTGCATAATTATTTCCTCTACCAAGATACACCTATGTGGTATATATACTTATTAGAAAATAAGGAGGTAAAGAATTCTGCCTCAAACTTTCATACTTTCTATAAAAACATCCCTACGGAAATGCACTACGAGAAAAAGGATTTGATACCCGTTTATATAATATATGCTTGATGGTTACAGAACTCTAGCATAATATATACCGAGGCTGAACTTTGTCTGAATTTGATCTGGCCATCATTTATCGTGCAATCTCAACCATTGGAGCCTTGGAACACAGAGCGGGGAAACTCAACTGTTGGAGCCTTGGAACACTAGCGGAGAATTACGTCATTGTTTCTCGATCCACGACCACGTTGTTGGATATATGCCCAAAAGGATGTACACCGGTTTCATAATTGTGATTCATGTTACTACGTTACAACTGACGTGGCTCCTGAATATGAGATTCAGAGAAAAACTCACGCTCATGTGTAGTAACATAAACGAAGTATCAAACCCTAGTTGCTAGTTCTTCCTTTTACGACAAATTCATTGGATGCTTGATGTCTTTGTTTTCCTAGTCATGGACATTGTTTATGTCAACATCAATGAATAGCATATTGTTAGAAGTAAACAATATGGGTGGATATACCCGAATAGTTGATATGCTAAGAGATTCCATTAAGACATTTTTCATCCTTACTGATATATGACAACATGGTTATATTACAACGTATCTTTTTACCATGAGGTTATCAGAGTGGTATATTCTGGAGGGTTTTCACTATCTAGCGTCAAACTGTAAACTGGGTGAACATAACGGTATCCACTGGGTAACTATAAATGAGTATATTACCTCGATGTTCTGAAACGGCAAATAATTCTCCGTAAAAAGAGAGATACAAGTCTGGACCCACTCGGTATTCTTGATATTCATAAGTTCAGCAGACAATGCATGATGATGATACATCATGTGAGATATCTTAATACAACAACGAGTAAAAAGAAACTTGCTAGTTAATGAGATAGACAAAGGTATAGTGAACCAAATATTGTTTCACGACAATACCAGAATGCAACTGGTTCGGTATCGTGAGTAATGGAAATATTGTACAATAGCGAACCGGTTCAGCAGAGTTTATTTCGTATAGTGTGTGAGAGTCAATATGGGCATCTATGACTCCTCTATTGATTATTCAGAAGAAATACTATCTATCATCCTATTGCAAGTACTGTTTTTGGTAAATTGTTACAACTAATTGATGATGAGGATTTTCCAATTGATTGTAAGTAAGATCCGTGTATTCTGAATAATTCAAAAGATACTTTTCAGATTACGCATGTTCTGATTTAGACGAGTTATTTTTAATCTAATTGGAAAAAGGTACTATTCATATGCTTTGTGTTAAAGGTCTCACTATTCAGCATCTCAATGCTTCTGAGTTATCTAAGTTTTCCCTGACTGCTGAAAGGTTTTTGACTTTCTCTTCTAGCGAGATGCAAGATACTACTCTAAGAATTCTCTTGGAAATCTTCGTTTTTCTTTCTCAAGCAAACAATCACTAGTAGAAAACAGGGCATTGAGCCAAGCCCAATGGAACCGGATGTGATACAAACCGGTTCAGAAGGGTCTGTCCCTGGGCCCCACCCATGCAGCAAAATGCCCGCAAGGCCTTTAGGACCGGTTTGTAACACAAACCGGTCCTAAAGGCCTTGCGGGCCATTTGCTGCAGGGAGGGGGGCCCAGGGGCAGAACCTTTAGAACCGGGTTGTATCACAAACCGGTTCTACAGGTTTTCTCATTTTTTGCAGCCACTGCGGGTCCCGCTGTCATAACCTTTAGAACCGGTTTGTAACACAAACCGGTCCTAAATCCCTCCCCTAAACCGTACATACCACCCCGAGCTCAGCTCATTTTTTCCAGCTCGAGCTCAACTCCATTTTTGCTCTCTTCTTCCTCTTGTGAGGTCTAATCCATCCCCATTTTCTCCACCATTTGTCAAGATTGTTGGTACCCATCGGTTCTACGGTTAGCATCAACGTTCCCTCTTCCGGCATTGCAGGTTTTGCTCGTTTTCTTGCTCATTTCATTTTTGTTGTGCTAGCTAGGTGTTTGATGAAATGCCTAGCTAAGCTAGAATTTGTTATTCATTTTGTTATGTATACAAATTGATGCAATTTGAGCTCAAAATTAATTATGATTTGTGCTTTTTTTAGTGTCGCGCGCCTTGTCCCCTTACTCACTACCGTCAATCGCCCCATCACCGACACAACCTTGGTGAGCCTATTGTTTTTATTTACCAAAACAAATTTTGATTTGTATGATTTACGTATTTACTTGTATATAATTTTCTAGAGCCATGGTTTTGATATCCGTCCCCGTTGGCCCTCGTCCAGTCTATGATTCGGATGTGGTATATTATCTTTTTTCACTACATATTTTCATTTCCTGATTATACGACAATTACTTACGCCGACCAACTTGACATAGATATTTTTATATAGGAGGTAGTGGAACCGGAAATGCCAGTCGACCCTATTGTTGAGAAGTTATACTTAGTTGAACAAGAAAATATTGGCTTGAAAGAAAGATTGAAAAAAACTGAAGAAAGGTTGGAAAAAACTGAAAGAGAGAAGATGACCTTGGAAAAGGTTCTTGCCGGTGTCATCGATAGTCACAAGAGCGAGATGGACGCAATGCGCCTGAAGATTAGAAAGATTAGGAAATATGCAATTAGTAAAGAGGCTTGGTATCATTATGTCGTCGGGTCAATTGTTACCTTTGTTGCGATTTTGATCGCATTTGTTGTTGTTTTTAAATGCATTAATTAGAGAGAATTTTTATGGATGGTTTCAGTGTGTATTTTTCTGAGAACTATATATGTATATATGGTCACTATACGCTAGTTTGGTATTAACGTGTGATGAACTTTTTGTATTAATTAACTAATTTAGTCATGATGATTTAGCATAATGGTTGTTGATAAATTTATATAATGCAGATGAACCGGCAATGGATGTACAGTGATCGACGTCGTCCCGAATTCCTTAATGGCATGCATAGTTTTCTCAATGTGGCTGAGAAAAACAGGCAGAATGGATTTATTTTTTGTCCATGTAAAAAATGCCAGAATAAGAGGAATTTCCCTAGCTCAAGAACCATACATACCCACCTGTTGCAAAAAGGCTTCATGCCCAGTTATTTTTGTTGGACCAAGCACGGAGAAAGAGGGGTTATAATGGAAGACAATGAAGAAGAAGAGGATAATGATGAGTATCCTATGTTCGATGAACACGGTGATACTGAAATGGGGGAAGATGAGCCTGAACTTGAGGACATTGTTGATGAGTCTGATGATGATCTTCGTCAGGTCATTCGTGAAGAACAGATAAACTGCGCAAGTGAAAACGAGAGGTTGAAGTTGGAGCGCATGTTAGAAGACCACAAAAAATTGTTGTACCCAACTTGCGAAGATGGCCAGAAAAAACTGGGCACCACCCTTGAATTGCTGCAATGGAAGGCAGAGAATGGATTATCTGACAAGGGATTTGAAAACCTGCTGAAAATAATGAAGAAGATGCTTCCAAGAAATAACGTGCTGCCCTGCAGTACATACGAAGCAAAGAAGGTTGTCTGCCCTCTAGGATTGGAAGTGCATAAGATACATGCATGCATCAATGACTGCATCCTCTACCGCGGCCAGCACGAGAATTTAAATGCCTGCCCGGTATGCGGTGCATTTCGGTATAAGATCAGGCGAGATGACCCTGGTGATGTTGAGGGCGACGATCGCCCCAGGAAGAGGGTTCCTGCCAAGGTGATGTGGCATGCTCCTATAATACCACGGTTGAAACGTTTGTTCCGAAACAAAGAGCATGCCAAGTTGTTGCGATGGCACAAAGAAGACCGTAAGGAAGACGATATGCTGAGACACCCCGCTGATGGGTCGCAGTGGAGAAACATCGACGATAAGTACGAGGACTTTGCACGTGACGCAAGAAACTTAAGGTTTGGTCTGAGTACAGATGGCCTGAATCCATTTGGGGAGCAGAGTAGCAGTCATAGCACCTGGCCCGTGACTCTATGTATCTATAACCTTCCTCCTTGGTTATGCATGAAGCGTAAGTTCATTATGATGCCAGTGCTTATCCCAGGCCCGTCGCAACCCGGCAACAACATTGATGTGTACCTGAGGCCACTGGTTGATGAACTTTTAGAGTTGTGGGCTGACGAAGGTGTACGTGTGTGGGACGAGTACAAACAAGAGGAATTTGACCTACGAGGGTTGCTGTTTGTTACCATCAATGATTGGCCCGCTCTTAGTAACATCTCAGGACAGTCAAACAAGGGATACAGCGCATGCACACACTGTTTAGGCGAGACAGAAAGTATACATATAGGCAAGAATGTGTACCCGGGGCATCGTCGATTTCTTCTAGACAGGCATCCCGTAAGAAAGAAAGGAAAGCATTTCAAAGGCGAGGCAGATACACGGAGGAAGCCAACCCTCCCTAAAGGTACTGATATATATGACATGGTCAAAGATATAAAAGTAATCTTTGGAAAGGGTCCTGGCGCACAATCTGTTCCAAATGACGCCGACAACCACGTAGCCATGTGGAAGAAGAAATCTATATTCTGGGAACTACCCTATTGGAAATTCCTAGAGGTTCGCTCTGCGATCGACGTGATGCACGTGACGAAAAATATTTGCGTGAACCTGCTAAACTTATTGGGCGTGCATGGGAAGAAGTCAAGAGATACACCAAAAGCACGGCTGCACCACCAACGTATGCACGAACGAGACGACCTGATGAATCCAGAGAATTTCAAAGGTCCTGCCAGCTACGCTCTTACCAAGGAAGAGAAGGAGATCTTTTTCCAAGTCCTGAGTAGTATCAAGGTCCCGTCTGGCTACTCGTCGAACATAAAAGGAATACTAAACCTGGAAGAGAAAAAGTTCCAAAACCTTAAGTCTCATGACTGCCACGTGATCATGACCCAGTTACTTCCGATTGCATTGAGGGGGCTTCTGCCAGAAAACGTGCGAGTACCCATTGTGAAGCTATGTGCATTCCTCAACGCAATTTCTCAGAAGGCAATCGATCCAGCAACTCTACCAAGTTTACAGAAGGACGTGGTCCAATGTCTTGTCAGCTTCGAGTTGGTGTTCCCACCAACCTTTTTCAATATTATGACGCACCTCATAGTTCACCTAGTCCAAGAGATTTCCGTTCTCGGTCCTGTATTCTTACACAATATGTTCCCCTTTGAGAGGTTCATGGGAGTCTTGAAGAATTATGTTAGAAACCGTGCTAGACCAGAAGGAAGCATGGTCAAGGGCTATGGAACAGAGGAGGTCATTGAGTTTTGTGTTGACTTTATTCCTGACCTGAACCCGATCGGGGTTCCTCAGTCGCGCCATGAGGGGAGACTGCGTGGAAAAGGCACGCTAGGAAAGAAATCAACAACATGTATGGACGAGCAATCTTTCAGTCAAGCACACTACACAGTTCTAGTTAATTCCAGCTTGGCGGCTCCATATATCCAGGAACACACGGATATTTTACGCTCGGAATATCCGGAGCAACCTGAAGATTTCATTGCTAAAGAACACGCGAAGACTTTCGGAGGTTGGTTGCAAAGACGTCTGATTAATGACAACATTGTTGAAGATGAGCTATACTTGTTGGCCAAGCAACCATCTTCGACTGTATTGACCTTTAAAGGGTACGAGATAAATGGTAACATATTTTACACGGCAGAACAAGATAAAAAGAGCACCAACCAAAACAGTGGCGTCCGGTTTGATGCAAAAGACGACAACGGGCAAAGGGTCACATACTATGGTTACATAGAGCAGATATGGGAACTTGACTACGGACCTTCCTTTAAGGTCCCTTTGTTCTGGTGCAAATGGTTCAACCTGTCAGGCGTGAAGGTAGACCCGAAGTACGGAATGACAACAGTGGATCAGAAGAATCTTGGGTACGACAATGATCAATTCGTCCTAGCCAATGATGTGGCTCAGGTTTTCTATGTGAAGGACATGTCTAGCAGACCGAGAAAAACAAAAGATAAAGAAACGAATACATCAGACGATGAGCCAAGGCGCCACATAGTTCTTTCAGGGAAAAGAAACATCGTGGGAGTCGAGGACAAGACAGACATGTCAGAAGATTACATTAAATTTGATGAAATTCCTCCCTTCAAAGTCAAAGATGATCCTAGCATTCAGTTAAATGATGAAGATGTTCCATGGTTACGGCGCAATCAGAAGAAAGGCAAGAAGAAAAATAGAAACGGATCGTCCCTTTAGTACCGGTTGGGGACACCAACCGGGACTAAATGGGTTAGGGTTTCGTTTGGACCAATCAGATTGAATCACACGGATCGTGTGTTTGTTTCAACCGCTTGTGAGTCGTTGGATCCGGGGTGTGTTTCTTTCCAGCTGTTGTGAGCCGTTCGATCAGGGCTACGGTGTGTTTCTTTCGAGCTATTGTGAGCCGTTGGATGAGATGTTTCTTAACCGTTGGATCAAAACCCTAGCTCAACACTTTGTGAGCCAGAGGACCCTATATATAGCCCAGCTTCATACACCGTTCAGTTCATCTCCCAAATACAAAACATCCGGATTCGCCAGCATACGCCCCGCGGTGCATTTGGTATGCATATATGCACTCAGTAGCCACTGCGGGGTTGTATACTGGCGATACCGTTTGTTTTGTTCTACACCCTCCTTTAAGGTTTGATACATCATATACTCAGTTCATCGAGCAAATACAAAACATCCGGATTCGCCATCATACGTCCGGCCGTGCATTTGGTATGCATATATGCACCCAGTAGCCACGGTCGGGCTGTATGATGGCGATACCGTCTGTTTTGTTCCACACCCCCTTAAGGTTTGATACATCATATACTCAGTTCATCGAGCAAATACAAAACATCCGGATTCGCCGTCATACGTCCAGCCGTGCATTTGGTATGCATATATATATGCACCCAGTAGCCACGGTTGGGCTGTATGATGGCGATACCGTTTGTTTTGTTCTACACCCCCCTTTGGAAACAGAAAGAAGAAGAAAAAGAAATGTGCGCCCCCCTGTACAGGCCTTTAGGACCGGTTGCCGTTAACAACCGGTGCTAAAGACCCTTTCGCACCGGTTGCCGTTAACAACCGGTTTGCCGTTAACAACCGGTGCTAAAGACCCTTTAGCACCGGTTGTTAACCTCAACCGGTACCAAGAAAGGCAAGAGTAAGATTGTGACGACCGGTTGTCACAGAGGCAGACAGAAGAAGTCACGGTATGGCAGTCACGTATTCAACATCAACCAAGAAAGGCAAGCGTAAGATTGTGATGAAAGGTTGACAGAGGGAAATACTCGCGATATATGTATGTACTTTTTAAAAGTGAGAAACAAAGTACCAGCGGGCTAGTATACCAATCGCGCTAAATCAATCTACATGTATGGTATCTCGCTAAATCAATCTATATATATGTATCCACGATATATATGCTCGATGTATCACTTGCGCTCTCACTTCTCGTTGCCTTACTCATTACCCACCCTAACTTACCACAGGCGCATAGACTACAATATGCGCCTGGGGTAACATTACCGCAGGCGCATAGACAGAATATGCGCCTGGGCTAAGAGCTATACCATAGGCGCATGGTGTGCAATGTGCGCCTGGGGTAATTGATCAGATTACATTACATTTGATGAAATTCCTCCCTTCAAAGTCAAAGATGATCCTAGCATTCAGTTAAATGATGAAGATGTTCCATGGTTACGGCGCAATCAGAAGAAAGACAAGAAGACAAATAGAAACGGATCGTCCCTTTAGTACCGGTTGGGGACACCAACCGGGACTAAATGGGTTAGGGTTTCGTTTGGACCAATCAGATAGAATCACACGGATCGTGTGTTTGTTTCAACCGCTTGTGAGTCGTTGGATCCGGGGTGTGTTTCTTTCCAGCTGTTGTGAGCCGTTCGATCAGGGCTACGGTGTGTTTCTTTCGAGCTGTTGTGAGCCGTTGGGATGTTTCTTAACCGTTGGATCAAAACCCTAGCTCAACACTTTGTGAGCCAGAGGACCCTATATATGCACCCAGTAGCCACTGTCGCTCCTCGAGCGCTTCTTCTCCATCCCTCTGCACCGTCGCGCTTCCACCATGCCTCCGAGGAGGAACAGCACCACCGGTTTCCGCGGCGTCCGAGCACGGCAGAACGGAATGTTCAGCGCAGATATCCGCTGGGGGGACGACCGCATCCCCCTCGGCACCTTTGCGACGGCGGCAGAGGCAGCCCGCGCCTGGGACGCGGCGGCCTGGCGCCTCAACCGCCCGCGGTCGCTGATGAACTTCAACGACTGCCACACAGTCTGGGAAGCGGAGGCCAGGGCGACGAAGCCACAGATCATCACTGCCGCCGACCACCTCCACCTCTGCCACCGCGCGTTTCAGGGCCTAGTCGACGCCAGGGAAGACCGCGTCGTCCGCGATTATTACCGGAACAACCCGGGGGAGGAGAGCGCCGACGAGGAGCTCTGGCAGACACGCGCGGGTCAGCGGGCGGAGCGCCGCCTCGAACGCCACCTCGCGTTAGATGCGGCTCGGGAGGTGAGGACGAGGGCGCTGCAAGAGCTTCGTCGGGCCGACCGCGCCGGCAAAGTCTGGGCCTCCGACGATCCGAGGTGGGGGCCTATCTCGGACATACCATCATGCACCTCCGATGATGACGAGGAGGTCACCGACGAGTTCGGCGACGATGATGACCCGGAGGAGGTCACCGACGAGTTCCCCGACGACGATGGCGAGGAGTAGTGTTCGTCTGTTTTCTCTTTTTAATAAAAGAATTTGTATTCCGGCGACACTGCGGCAATCGCTAAATCAATCTGTATGGTATCTCGTTAAATCAATCTATATATATGTATCCACGATATATATGCTCGATGTATCACTTGCGCTCTCACTTCTCGTTGCCTTACTTATTACCCACCCTAACTTACCACAGGCGCATAAACAGCAAAATGCGCCTAGGGTAACTTTACCGCAGGCGCACAGTCAGGAAATGCGCCTGGGATAAGAGATTTACCGCAGGCGCATTTTGTGTAAAGTGCGCCTGGGGTAAGTGATCACATATACAGAAACAGTAGTTTTTCTGTTTTGTTTTCTTGATGTGTTTTTGTTTGTCTGTTTTGAAATGTGTGTTTGACATAATATAGAAATAGTTTAGCTAGGAATTAATATAGAAATAATATCCATTACATAATAATATATACATTACATCATAATATATCCATTACATACTAATATATCCATTACATGCATATATCGAACACAAGATGCGGTACACAAACAACATCTATGGATCCGTCGACTAGAAGCGGAACAACTCGTAGGAGACGTATGCATCTATGGCTGCATAGGTGATGTTGGTCCAGTCCAGTGGGTTCTTCTCCCACAACCAGTGATTCTTCGAGGGGAAATCAGTCTTCATGGTTCCGTAGCCCTCGTGGATGAAGGCACTTGCCATGCGAGCCATACCGGTCTTTGGCCCGTTCAAATGGATAAGACCCTGAATATCAATGTAGTGATCTTCAGGTATCACAATACCCAAGCGCATCAACTTCGGACGGTCTTGCGTGTTGTCAACGCTGCAAAAGTCATACCCCTTGTTGACAAGAAAATCAACAAGTGCCGGAGAATGCTTTGAACTACTGCAACAACAAAAATTTGATACGTGTACGTGTTAGATATATGGCAACACATGTATTCTTCACATGCAACAAACAAATCGAAGATGCAAGATTGTACGTGTGCGTTACCTTGACCATTGGAAGACCAAAACGGCCTCCTTGAACGCAATCTGGATGACTGCAACATTCCGTTTATCCGCCGTATACTCTAAATCAAGCCCGAAAAACCGGTGTTCTTCGGGAGAGGAGAAATACAGATTGGTCAAATACCCAATAGCACCGGGGAGCTCCTCGCAGTTGTTGGTGTAGAACACGTCGAGACTTTTGCCGCATGGTGTGGGCACATCATATCTCTTAGAAACTTCAGCCATGGTGCTTAGTGGAGGAAGATCAAGAGAGGAAGAAGAAGAGACAGAGGAAGAAGAGAAGAAACAGAGACTCGCGATCGGGCCGGTGCGCACTGTAGCAATAAAACCGCCGCGCGCGGGAGGCGAGCAGTTTGTATTAAGACCTTTAGCACCGGTTGCTAACACAAACCGGTGCTAAAGGCCTGTAGTGGGCGCGCAGTCTGGGTGTGGCCCCAACTACAGGCCTTTAGCACCGGTTTGTGTTAGCAACCGGTGCTAAAGACCCTTTCGCACCGGTTGCTAACACAAACCGGTGCTAAAGGCCTGTAGTGGGGCGATATCTCCAGGACTTGTGAAATTTTGGCCTCATTTCTTTCGCGCGTCTTCTCCTCTACCTACGGCGAAGCCCTGCTCCGCCTCGTCGCCGTCCGTCCGCCTCATCGCCGTACGCCTCGCCTCGGTCCGCCGCGCCTTCGTCGGCCTCACCTCCGTCCGCCGCGCCTCCGGCCGCTCTCTGTCTCCGTCGCCGTCGATCCCCCGCGCGGCCCCGCGTCCGTCGCGCCTCCGCGGTCGCCGTCCGCCTCCGTCGCGCCGTCGCGCCGTCCGCGTCCGTCCGCCTCCGTCGCGCCTCCGTCTCGCCTCCGCCTCCGCCGCCCCGCCTCTCTCCCCTCGATCGCCGTCGATCGCCGGCCTAGCTAGGTAATTTATTTCGGTTTTTTTCAATTTTGTTTTACTGTTAGAATTTTTAGAGTTAGTGTTAGTGTTTAGTGTTAGAAATTTTTAGATTTAGTGTTAGATTGTTTTTAGAGTTAGTGTTAGTGTTAGAAATTTTTAGATTTAGTGTTAGATTTTTTTAGAGTTATTAGTGTTAGTGTTAGAATTTAATTAGTGTTAGAAATTTTTAGAGTTAGTGTTAGATTTTTTTAGTGCTTTATTTTGTTTTTACAATTTTGTTTAGTGTTAGAATTTTTCTGTTAGAATGTTGTGTTAGAAAATTTCACTAAGTTAGTGTTAGAAAATTTCAGAAAGTTAGAATAACTATATAATTTCAGTAAGTTAAAATTTTTCACTAAGTTACCATATTGTTCCTGTTTAACTTTCATCTTATTTCTGTTATATTTCTCAATTTACTATTTTTTACTAAGTTAGAAACACTAAGGTATTTTACTTAATTATGGAATATTTACTTAGTCCGGGCAGGTTTTTAGTTCATGTCTTTGTTGGACCCGCCGGGGGATGTCCGGGACTGGGCCCCGCCAGGCTGGCATTGGGAGCTCCTTAGTACCGGGGCACGCGGCTTGGTGAGAAATCCGGGTGACGTGGTCGACCCGGATATTCTTTGGTGGCCATCGCGTGGGCCACGCTCGGTGCGGAGAGAGCCGGCCCCTGAGGAGGTGGTACAACAGCGTATCAGGGAGGAGGACGAGCACGTCCGTCGCTACATGTACTTGCTCGATAGGCAGTATAGGCAGTATAGCAGCAGTTGGTCGATTATTAGGAGGGTTCCTTACCACGTGAGCTATGACCCTATGAGGGTTCCTTATCTATGGATGCGTAGCACCCGTGACTCAGCACCCCGCGGCTTAGGACCCGGTCGGAGTTAATTATTTTGAGAGATGTCACGAGACTATGTATAAGTGATATTATTCGATCGTGATGTATTAGGGTTAAAAAAATCAACCCGAGCTATGTATAACTCTTGGTGTGTCCAGAACTATTATTTCATTAATATGTCCAGAACTATTATTTTATTACTGTCCGATGAAATAATTTCGCCAAGTGCCCGATGAAAAGTTCGCTAAGTGTTCTTCATTTTATAAATTTTACTAGCAGGTGTTGAGCTATGGATTCCCAAGAACCTGTACATGATCAGCACGCCGATCAGCTCGCCGGAATGGGTGAGGCGGAGAAGGAAAGATACGTGTGCCAGATGATTTTTGATAATGCAACGGCCATATATCGTGATGACGACGATGGACAGGCGTTTAGCAATCAATTTTTGAACGACTCCGGCGACGGAGATCAGAATATAGAAGATGTAGTAGATGATGACGACGACAACGTCGAGGATGAAGAAGTGCCCTCCAGAACAAACTCTGCCAATGTATATCTCAAGTCACTGTTCACGCAACAATTAATTTGTTTTGCACTTACTAACGAATCATTATTTTCCCGTTTAGGCGCCCTCCGGAACAGCTAGCGCAAGTACTGAGACAAAGTCCAAACGAGGCCCGGCCGCAAGGTTGAAAGATACCGCAAGGTTCTCGATTGATACAGTTGCTGCTGATGGCAAACCACTGCAGCCCCCAGAAACTTATCGCAAATTCGTAAATCAGTGCGGAGTTGTTGTAAGAGACCTGGTCCCGATCAACTTAATAGAATGGAATAAGCCGAAGACCGGGGCCAACGTTGGAGCTAGTTATGTCGATGAAAGATTGAAAAAAATTCTTTGCGAAACGCTATGGCAAAATTTCAGCGTAGCGGAAGATAAGAAGAAGAAAGTCGAGAAGTGGGCTTTGAAGAAGATGGCCACACAATTCCAGAGGTGGAAGAAAGAACTGTGGTAGAAATATCAGAAAGAAGATCCAGTTTTCACTGGGAACCTAGTGAAGATAAGAGACGCTTGGGATGATTTTAAGGCGTACAAGAAATCGGGTGTCTTTGCATCCCGATCGGCCAAAAATTCGGAGAATGCGAAGAAGAAGAAATATCACCATATTTTGGGGTCAGGTGGCTACATGACTGCCCTGCCTAGGTGGCGAAGCTATGAAAATGCGCTTGTGAAAAGAGGTATCATTCCACAGACACATGACTGGCCCGATAGGTCCAAGTTCTGGTTGTTCGCGCATGGGGCAACGTTGGACGCTGAGACTGGGATGATTGTTGCTCAGGGACCATGGTCGGAAAAAATAACAACAGTCGTAGCAGAACTAGAGAAGGCAATAGAAGCTGTTCGAAAAGGAACTTTTGTTCCCGATAGAGAGAACGACGAGCTGACGAGGGCACTCGGGAACCCCGAAAAGTGGGGACGAACACGAGGCTTTGGAGCGGATACCCCGTGGAGCCAAGGGTTTGCAGCGGACATTGCCACTTACAGAAGCCGTGATAGAAGCAAGAAAAAGACGAGTGAACGGATATCGACATTAGAAGAAAAGGTGGATTTTCTCTTGAAGAAAGGGGGACACCCTCTACCTGACACTGAAGAGGAGGTAGAACATCGTCCTGCACCTGATCAGCTGCAAATAGAAGACGATCATGCCGTCCCATCTCAGCATAGAAGCAGCGTGGGTTCCACGCACCTGCAGCTAGAAGACGGTCGTGCAGTCGAACCGTCGGCGCCTCACTACCCCGTGGATGATATCACGGAGAAGACAAACTGTGAGATACATATGCCAATGGGGAACATATCCTTCAGGGTGGCGTCAGGCTATGCTTTACCGAATCAACCTGGAGCAACCTACCATGGTGGTCAGATTCCAGCATCCCATGCTCGTGTCGGGTTGTCAACAATTACGCCGGGATGCCATTCAATTGAGCTCAGTATTCCTGGAGGTGAGGGCGAGAAGACACTGGGAGAAATGGAGCTTGGTATCATCTTGTGGAATAAGAAACACATCGTGTTCCCTAACTCGGCGCCAAGGCCACCGACTCCTCCAGGTACGAATGCACCATACCTCCATCCATTACTGAATGTTGCACCACATGTTATCTTATTTTTAATAGTTTTTTCACATTCGTACAGAGAATGCACGACCTCCAAGTCCACCCCCCAACGAACCTCCAAGTCCACCCCACAACGAAGATTGGCCGGAGCCCGAGGCCGAGGGTCCATCGCCCGTGCACTCCCGTGAGCCGACGGATGCGCCCACTACGGGTACGACAAAGCGGAAGCTGCAGTTCAGAAGAAACGGGACTCCTCCCAAGAAGAGACCAAGGAAATCCAAGAAAGTCAAGAGTCCCCTGAAGTTACCAGGCTTGATGACTGAGGAGGAACTAACCAATGCAGTGGCATCCAAAACCAAGGCATGGTTCGCACAGTTTCCCCAGAAGCCCCCTCCAGACGTCTGGAAGGAAACTCTGAAGGACATCCCAAAGTGGAAAACTGAGCGGACCATCGACAACTTATATTATCCTGCACCGCCGCCACCGCCGCCCCTTTCAGACTATGAACGGTATATTGAAAAGAAGCACGCCGCACAGATGAAGCAGGCGGAGCAGACGAAATGCGGGAAACAAGTTCCCCAGCTCGGACAACAAGAAGCACAGTCAGTTCGCCCGCTCAAGGTCTTATCTGACGCGGCTTCAGTGTCCTGTCCACGCATGGGCGACGTGGGTTACGCTATTGCTGATGTGGTATATAAATACAAGCCCGGGCACCCTCTGGTCGAAGATCCTACTGCTCTAACAACCCAATTACGGAGTTTACATGATTGGTACTTGGAGGCCGCAAGGCAGGAGAGAGACTGTATCATGGCTCAAATTCAGGATCAACACTACTTCGGAGATTACGGTGTGGAACTTGGGTTCGATGATTTCTTCCAGATGTACAATCAACGTGCCCTCGACAAGTCTATCCTCAGCTGCTACTGTTTGTAAGTGATTTATTTGTGTAATTTAATTATTTAGTTAAGCTCGCGTTCGTTGCCCGTATAATTATCACTGACGACATTCTTTTTGTACGCTACTATGCAGAATGAAGATTCGTGAATGCAGACTGGCAGGAATCTGGGACTTTGGGTTCA
This sequence comes from Alopecurus myosuroides, assembly GCA_028641055.1. NCBI lineage: Eukaryota > Viridiplantae > Streptophyta > Magnoliopsida > Poales > Poaceae > Alopecurus > Alopecurus myosuroides. Next base: position 514,652,106 of record CM054058.1, on the reverse strand, counting down.
TTGACCCGTATTCGTATCATCAAACCACAGTAGAAAAGTTCAACAAGACTACACCGGATGATTTGCTAAGGTTTTTGAAGCGACAAAATACCAAAAAAGAAATACTTTGGCCCTACGGATTCAGGTGAGTGTTACTGTCTTGTAGACATTCCATTTTGCTTACCTGATGTTAAGTGTAATTGATGAGTATGCATGACTGCGTGTGTACACGTGCGCAGCGGCCACTTCATATTGTTCATCATTAGAATCGATAGAGGACAAGTTGAAGTATGGGACTCGTTAAACTGGGGCGCTGACAGATGGAAGAGCGCGCGTCAGATGCTTCAAAAGTATATATATATCAGCCTCTTTCGTTCATCGGCCTCTTTTTCGTTCATTCCCTGATATCAAGTAAGTAATAATTAACTCTTCTATTCATTTTTCTTTTGTCGCCCAGGGTTTGGCAAATGTTCATCAAGGAAGAACCCGGTACATGGGCAGACAAGCTCAACTTTCAGATTAACACAGTAAGTAGTACTACATATCCTGATTTAAATACCATTACCATTCTCTTGATTATTATTAATTTGACTGAATTATGTTTCTCGTATATAGAAAGTCCCGCAACAACCACAGGGAACTGATTATTGTGGATACTACGTCTGCGAGTTCATTCACAGGAGGATCAATGAGAAATCCCGTACTACCAGAACTCTAGAGGTACGTAACCGGATCTTCACAACTTTATTTATGTTGCCATTAATTATGTTTAGTTTTGTTCATAACTTAATTGTTTTCATCTACTTCTTTTCAAGATGGCACGAAAGCGGGCGCAGCTCAAACCAATCGACCGTTGCAAGGCTATTGCAGAGGAATTGGCAGGATTTCTTCTCACGCAAGTCATAGCAGAAGACGGAGAATTTTTCCATCCTATGAACCAATTATAGCCAGCTCCCTTCTCTATGCAAGTATACAACTATTCAAAACGAACCTCAGATTATGTAATTATCGGTCGATTACTTCGTGTTACATGTATATATATATGTACTACTATTTGGTGCATCAACATTTAACCGCAAACAGAAACGGAAACACGTAAACGGAAACCCTGAAGATACGGAACACGCCCTAAACCCTAAACCCTAAATACGGAATTGGAAACCCTGAAAAGAAAAAAGAAAAAAAAAAGAAAAAAAAAACTTTAGGACCGGTTGGTATTACCAACCGGTTCTAAAGGTCCTCCGCCTGCGCGCTCTCTTCGGCGCCCACGTGGAGGCCTTTAGAACCGGTTGGTGACTGACCGGTTCTAAAGGGGGGGGGGGGGGCTTTAGTCCCGGATACGTAGCACCGGTTTTGTATCCGAGTCCAAAGGCCCTTACAAACCGGTGCTACTGGCCTGTTCTCCACCAGTGAATGCCACATCTGACCATAAATAATTTGGGGCATTCATCATACTCATACATTGGGCACCAATTCTTTTTCGAGCATGTTGACTACTATGAAGTAAATAGCGACGATGAAATATCTCTGACTAAGATGTCAACAACAATAATGGATCATACTATATCTCAGACCAACAACTAGGTTAGATTGAAAAACTGTACATTCTTCTTGCACATGCCTTCAATCTATGCTAAGTATTGTTGTTTCTTTATTTTTTTCTTGATTTTTTAAGCGTGTGTATTTAGTGCCTTTATATAATTGTTGAGTCACCCAAAATGGATGCTCTTTCCTTCTGGTTGTGTTTCCGCTCAAATGTTGATTAAAAAGATATCTGAATTCGTATTCTTTACGTCACTCCGAGTTTTTAGGTTTACATGTGCGGCATGGTCAGCAGAGGAGTGGGCGTGACGACAGGTGAAGTCTATCAAGAAATTGGTTGATCATGTTGAGAACGACATAGTACTTGGTGCAGCCATGTGTTGTAGGAAATCATGCAGTTGAGTTACCGAGAATTAATTTAGGAGTCCTACCTGAAGAGATATGTTGTAGGAAACTTGACATAGTTGACCTATCATTTACATTTTCCGTCACATGCCATTGTGGTTGTCTAGATTTCGAAATCATGAGCACTTGGTTAGTAACAGATAACTTAATAATCCAAGTCCGATGTCGATTATATCTCCGCAAATCTTGTTTTGTCTAACTAAACAAACAAATCTGTTTTTGTACATAGCTATAATTGGTTGGTCCAAATACAAATATATTGTTTTTGTAAGCAGGTATTAATAAAAATGATTGTCTGTTTTTTCTGTTGAAAACGTGAAAAGGAAGGAAAAGTACAAAAGATATCTACATGGGTGAACGAAAACATACCATTTAGATTAATGATTTTATACGATGTATTGTTTTCCCGTAGCAACGCACGGGCAATCAACTAGTACTATCTTGTATTTGAAATTGAAAATTTGCAAGTTTGTGGGTTACACCGCGGAATTTATCCCGACTTTTTCAGAACTAGCACGGTGGCCCTCGCAAATGCGAGGGCATCATCTCTGGTTGGTTAAAATTGATCATATAATAAAAATATTATTCTGCGAATATCACAATTGTTTAGTACGAAAACTATCACAGATCTGATCAACATCTTTGGAAATATAAAATTTGTTGGAAAATGGTTATCTTCTCTATAAATATCATTGAATTAAGATAAAAACGATATATCCTCCTTAGTAGGCAGGTCACATTAAATAGCGAGAATTATCTTGTTTTGATATTTATTCCTCTCATTTGCACACTCCATGTCACAATGTGCAACGTTTTAGAAAGATGGACAAGCTAAAACTATGGCCATTATTTTTTGATTAATATACTCTTAGACATATTCGTTTACATGTTTATACATACTAAGTCAAAGTTAGATAATTACTTTAAGTTTTATAGAATCATAACTTATCTTGATCTTCGTTCAATGGTTCTACACATCCGCGCACACATGTATTTTCCCTGTTATGCAAAATGACTACATGATTTGAATATCATATTTCAAGACCCCCAATATCATAAATTTTATCGTCCAATTGGAATTACATGTGCTCTTATGTTTATTTTGTTTCATGAGAGGAAATCACATACAATAATCCAAATATATGTATTATAGAAACCAAGAAATGTCAAGCAAAACGGTTCATAGAAATTATGTGTACGCTTTTTGGGGTAAAAATAGTATGGAGTATTGACACACATGTGGATACTAAATGTGAAACATATCAAACGGGAATCCGTGGTGATTTAACCCTCTAGATATCATTAAGACAAAATAATTTATATTGTGAGGGACATTTCGGTAGCTAGTGTGTCAACTAATGTTGTATCTTCATCAATTTCGAAGGTTTGACCCTTGATGTGCCACCAGGTCGGAATATTTGTTTGTGGAGGGACATTCTCATCCTCGCGATATTATGTGTTGACTCACCCATGTGTATCATATTAAGCCGGTAATTTTTTTAGTGTGAGCGACCTTTCCATTGACAGTCGACAAATATTGTGACTTCATTAATGTTAAAATTCCATGACTCCGAAATTATAAAGGTATTTTTTGAGAGTGTTGGTCCGATGGCAGACAAATAAATTTTACATTTATGCATACTCAATGTTAAAAATAACGTACATAGTGCGACCAATGTCATTGTTAGAATACGTATTGTGTACGGTTTGTAACACTTGTAACTCTTCGTTATATAATACAATGACCCCTACCCGACGAGGCCACGTCGGGTCAGCGCCAATCTATCGTACTCTTGTCATGGTATCAGAGCTCCAGCTCTTGACCTAAACCCTAACCATGTTTCCGCCGCCTCCGATGCCGAGCTCCACACAAGATGGCAACCACCTCGTCGCCGTCGTCTGAGTCCGTCTCGGCCGCCATGATCACCACGGCGCCGCCGTCGCTTCCTGTCTCCACGGCCCAGCCGCCGTCGTCGGTTATCAACCAGACGTCACGCCCGATCGACCCGACGCTCTCCTCGGCTCCCATACCGAGCGATCTGTACACCATGCCGCTGGTCGCTACCAGCACAGCGCCTGCATACCCGATGGCATCACATGGATCGCTGCCCATGCATTCATCGCTGCCCATGCATGCATCCCTGCCCGTGCATGGATCACTGCCGCTGCAGTTCCTAGGGCCTGCGCCTCACGCGCCCGTGCATGCAACTCACGCGCCCACGATGGGTTACTCCACGGAGATGACTCCCGGTTCGGCCATGTTGGGTCCGATCTACAACCCGGGAGGTCAGTTCTACAACCATATGCTACCAGGTGCCCACATGATCCCTGGCGGCGTCATCAACATCACATCGTCCATCACCATCAAGCTCACCAGCGACAACTATCTGGTTTGGAGGGCTCAAGTTGGCCCCCTTCTTCGGAGTCAGCTTCTCATGGGATATGTAGATGGGTCAATCACCTGCCCGTCTCCTCATGTCATCGTCAATCACGGCGGTGCAATGGTTCAGCAGTCGAACCCGGCCTATCATCATTGGGTTCAGCAAGATCAGGCCGTTCTCTCGGCGTTTGTCTCCTCCATGATGCCCGATGTTGTCGGCATGGTGATGTTCGCTGCTACCTCACGGGAGGCCTGGGAAACATTGAGTGGTGCATTTGCTTCCACTTCCATTGCACGCTCCTCGGGCATTCGCCAAGAGATGTCCGAGCTCAAAAAGGAGAATATGACGGCCACGGTCTACTTCCACAAGATGAAGGCACTTTCGGATACGCTGACGAGTATTGGTCAGCCTCTTCGTTCTGAAGAATTCATCTCCTACGTCCTCGCTGGCCTCGACGGGGACTATGATGCGCTCCACGGTGTTATTACTGCTCGCACCACACCTATGCCCATTCAGGACTTGTTCTCGCAGATTGTTGCGACGGAACAACGCATGTTGGCGCGCCGCACGTCATCTCCCGCAACTCACTATCCCGCAGCTCATGTTGCTGCCCACAGTGGAGCTCCTGTTGCAGCGTACGACGCTACCCGAGGCAGTCCACGGCCGTCCTACCGTCCGGATATTCGGACACAGCCACAGTACACGGCGCCGGCAAAACCCAATAATAACAATGCTCCCAATGTGGCCAGGACTAATACAGGACGTAGCACTATCGTCTGCCAGCTCTGCGGTATACCGCGTCACACGTCGTCCAAGTGCTACAAGCGGTTTAACCGCAACTATCTGGGGATTGGTAACGATGGGAGCAACACTGAGCGCCAGGTTGCTATGGCGATGTCTGCCTCTCACGGTGGACAACAGGTCGTAGACCCGGCGTGGTATGCAGATTCGGGGGCCACACATCACATTACTCATGAGCTGGAGAAGCTCACTACGCGCGAGCCCTACCACGGCACTGAGCAGGTTCACACGGCAAACGGAGCAGGTATGCGTATACATAATGTTGGTCATGCTATTATCCCTACTCCGTCCTCTAGATCGTTAGCTCTAAATCATGTTCTTCATGTTCCCAATGCCTCACGTAATCTCTTGTCCCTTAGCAAACTTTCCCGTGATAATAATGTGTTCATTGAACTTCATCCTAATGATCTTTTTGTAAAGGATCGGGACACGAGAGCACCCATGCTTAGAGGTCGTTGCAGTGGAGGTCTCTACGAGATTAAAGTTCCTGTCATCAAGCAAGCACTCATCAGTGTCAAGGTGTCACGTGATGTGTGGCACAGTCGTCTAGGTCATCCTGCCTTGCAAGTAGTTCAACATGTTCTTCGTAGTCATGAGCTACCTTCTATCATAGAGTCAAATAAGGTTAAACCAGTTTGTGATGCCTGTCAACAAGGAAAAAGTCATCAATTGCCTTTCTCCTTGTCTACTCGTGTAATAAAGTCTCCTTTAGAGATCATATATTCAGATGTGTGGTGTCCCGCACAAACCTCTGTTAGTGGACATCGTTTCTATGTGAGTTTTGTTGATGGTTATAGTCGCTTCACTTGGCTTTATTTACTTAAGCATAAATCCGATGTCTATGATGTATTTCTCCAGTTTCAAAAACATGTTGAACGTCTCTTAGCAAAAAGGATTATTCATGTTCAAACAGACTGGGGTGGAGAATATGAAAAACTTCATCCCTTCTTCCATAACCTAGGCATCTCACATCGGGTGTCTTGTCCACACACTCATCAACAAAATGGCACTGCTGAACGCAAGCATCGTCATATTGTTGAAACTGGCCTCACTTTACTTGCTCATGCATCTCTCCCTTTATATTATTGGAATGATGCCTTCTCCACGGGCTGTTTTCTTATCAACAGGCTTCCTAGTCGTACCATTGACATGAAAACTCCTCTTGAGAAACTTCTCCATGAGACTCTTGACTATACCTTTTTAAGGTGTTTGGATGCGCTTGTTGGCCTCATCTTCGACCCTATAATAATCATAAACTTGATTTTCGTTCTCAAAAGTGTGTGTTTCTGGGGTATAGTTCTCTACACAAAGGGTATAAATGCCTTCACGTTCCTTCCAATCGTGTTTATATATCTAGGGATGTTATCTTCGATGAGAACGTGTTTCCCTTTGCCAACATGCCTACTTCCCACACCTCGCCACCACTTATGGAGTCATCTTTACTTTCAGCTGACCACTTTATGGATACTGCATATGCACCGTCTTTGCTCGTTAACCATGTTACAGGTACAGGACGTGGCGCTCGACTCGAAATTCTTCCAGAATCTGCGTCTGAGACGCAGTCTAGTCATTTGCATGGCTCTTACTCGGGACAGATGCCTCTGCATGCTCATGTTCCCTCTGCGCCACCCGACCAGCTGCATGCTCCGGTTGTCTCCTCTCCACCCGACCAACTCGTTGCAGACTCGCTGCATGCTCCGGTTGTCTCCTCTCCACCCGACCAGCTCGTTGCAGACTCGCAGCATGCAGCTACTCCCCTGCTCACGCATGCACCTGGGCTGACACATGCATGCGGCGGCGTGGCTCCGCCTGATGGACACAACGACTCCTCCAATGAGTCAAATGATTGCTCGGATGCGTTCTCATCATCACCTGCACCTACTTCGTCGCCAGGCTCGCCAGATTCTCCAATTTCTGAGCCCGTACAGTCGACGCCTGTGCTACCGGTACATGAGACTACGGTCCCTAGCCGTCCTGTCACCGTCCTGTCACACGCCTATCACGAGGCATCAGAAAGCCGAAGATTCCCAAAGATGGAACAGTTGCCTGGAACAGTATTTTAGCAGCATATACGGCGTCCAAGAGCACAGCTGAACCCCGTGATTATCACGAGGCGCTCCGTATTCCCCACTGGCGTATTGCTATGGAAGCTGAATTTTCTGCACTTCAGACCAACGGTACTTGGAAACTGGTACCTCCAGTTCCCGGTGTTAACTTGATTGACTCACGTTGGATTTTTAAAGTCAAACTTCATGCTGATGGCTCCATTGAAAGATACAAGGCCCGTCTGGTTGCTAAAGGATTTAAACAGCGTTATGGTCTTGATTATGATGAGACGTTCAGCCCTGTGGTTAAGCCCATGACCGTTCGTTTGTTGCTCTCTATGGCTCTATCACACAGGTGGTATCTTCGACAACTTGATATACAGAATGCTTTTCTCAATGGTTTTCTTGACGAGGAGGTATATATGAGACAACCTCCCGGTTTTACTGATTCTGACAAACCTGATCACTATTGCAAACTGGTCAAGTCTCTTTATGGTCTGAAGCAGGCTCCACGTGCATGGCATGCTCGCCTCAGTTCTGTTCTTGGTTCCTTGGGGTTCGTGCCGTCTGTTGCTGATACGTCACTATTTATCCTTCACCGCCCAGATGTGACCATGTATCTCCTGGTATATGTTGATGATATCATTGTTGTCAGTTCGATTGCCTCTGCTATTCCCAAGTTGATTGCTGAGCTTCGGTCCGATTTCTCAGTTAAGGATCTTGGGGTTCTCCACTATTTTTTGGGTATTGAGGTATATTCACCATCCTCAGGCAGTCTTGTTCTTCGGCAACGCAAGTATGCTCTTGAACTCCTTGCACGTGCTGGTATGTTGAGGTGCAGCCCTGCTACTACTCCCATGTCCTCTTCAGAGCGTCTCTGTAGCTCCGATGGTGATGCTCTCTCACCTGAGGAGGCGACTCAGTATCGCAGTCTTGTTGGTGGTCTACAGTATCTCACGGTGACACGGCCTGACTTGTCCTTTGTTGTCAATAAGGTTTGTCAATACCTCCATGCTCCACGGACTCCTCATTGGTCTGCAGTTAAGCGCATTCTTCGGTACGTTCGGTACACTATTGCTTGTGGTCTGCAGTTTCGGTCTTCCTCTTCATTATTGCTTTCCGCATTCTCTGATGCCGACTGGGCTGGCAGTATGGATGATCGGCGATCCATGGGGGGATATGCTATATTTTATGGAGGTAATCTCATCGCCTGGAGTGCTAGGAAACAGTCTACAGTTTCTAGGTCCAGCACCGAGTCTGAGTATAAAGCCCTTGCGAATGCTACAGCAGAACTTGTCTGGGTACAGTCATTGTTGCAAGAACTTGGAGTTAATCCAAAGCAACCTCCAGTGCTATGGTGTGACAACATTGGAGCGACCTACTTATCATCCAACCCAGTTTTTCACGCTCGAACAAAGCATATTGAAGTTGACTTTCACTTTGTTCGCGAGCGTGTTACTCAGAAGCAACTACAGATTCGTTTTATCTCATCCAAGGACCAGGTTGCAGATATCTTCACCAAGCCACTCCCCTTACCGTTGTATGAGCATTGTAAACACAATCTCAACCTTCTACCGGTTGAGATTGAGGGAGGGTGTTAGAATACGTATTGTGTACGGTTTGTAACACTTGTAACTCTTCGTTATATAATACAATGACCCCTACCCGACGAGGCCACGTCGGGTCAGCGCCAATCTATCGTACTCTTGTCAATGACTTTACTAACTTTAATTTTTAATATCCCACGACTCCGAACTTATGCAAGTGTTTTGTTAGTGTGTAGGTCTGATGGCAACCGAATAAATTTCTTATTTAGGTGCACCCAATCGTAGGAACAAACATACTCCGGCCTTTTATAGTTACATGTGTTACACGTTTAGTCAAAATCAAAAAATGTACCAAATTGATATAAAAAATTGCCATCTAAAATATAAAATCATCATAAATGTAATTCTTTTTGTCAATTTGTATAATTAATGTTTATGTATATTGCTACACCTATAGTTAAACTTTATAGGTTTTCAGGTTGACTAAATTCAAAATGTCATGCTGAACAAAATAGATCAAGTACGTACCCATCAATTTAATTTTTTTTCTAAACTTTCCATATCCTAATAACTCATGTCCTTTGGCACCATGCTCGACCAAAGTTTTTTTTTTTTTTTTGCTGTACGTATCTACGTATACATTTTCCATCACACGGTTAAGGAATTGTTTTTTTTGTCTTGCAACTTTCATGTTCGAGCAACGCTTCCAGCTATCAAGTCCAGCTAACATAGCTAATCTCAATTTCAAAAAAAATATATAGCTAATCTCGGTACGTATGTGCCTGTTGTTTAAACGGAGGCAGATATGTACGGAGTATATTATTTTTTTCCGCTTTCGTTTATCACGTTCCAGCTGGCAACATATAGCTATCTGGTACACGTACGGCTACTGAACGGATGTAGCTACCATTTTTCAGCATAGTTTTTTTTTTGCAAGGTTTCACCTTAGCTAACATAGCTACGGCGCAGTTATTTATGTTTATTTTTAATTGCTTAATTAAATTAGTCCAGGTCTAAGAGACGTGATTCTCAACTTATATCGTGTCAAACATGGTACGTGAATCTTCTTTTTTCATAAAATCTGAGCCATATATTTTAGATCTAACAACTAAAATTAATTAAGATGATGTGGATCAATGTGGTGGCTACACCGTATATTGCTTTTAGTATATAATAGAATAGATTTTTGGAAACTTGTAAAAACATTTCTTATTTTTTTTTAAGTAGTAAGAGCACCCGGGTGCTCAGGACCTAAAAAACGCTTTCCAGAGAGTACTCTTGTATGTGCTGGCCAATAAAGAAGGAATGAAACTCCTTTTTTTTTCATGTATAGCGTGTATCTGTATGTACTAGTATAAGAAACAAAGCTGGATATCGCATGAACAGACAATATTTAGTAATCTCGAGGTATGTGACCGGCATATCTGATTTATAATCTCTTGGAAAAAATTAAAAAAACAAAACAATTATGCGGTATTGAACCAATTTCAGACACAGCCCGAGCTGAAACAGACTTGTATGATGTGTGTGATGTCCGGAACTAAATTCATGAAGAATGGGGGACAATGACCATATATAGTTATTGGAACCATATATCCATACCAAGGACTATGAAATTATTTACTATTCGAGGGTTTATTTCTTATTTACATCTATAACGTACTCCCTCCGTACCAAACTATAAGATGTTTTCGCAGTTTATAGAATAAACATATCTAGACATGTTTTGGTGTATAGATTCATATGCATATTATAGTAAAACATGTCTAGGTACATTTTTTCTAAAAAAGGTAAAACATCTTATATTTCGATACGGAGGGAGTATATAGATAACATATAACACGAAGAAATTTGATCTTATTGCCCTTGAGCATTCCTTCATGAGTTATATCTCATTGAGATATCTTAATTTGTTTATACCTACCTTAATATATCTCCAGGAATGTATACCAGGATCAAGATGCAAACCTAGCACCCTTGAGGTCAAGTGGAAGGAATGATGCGTAGAGCCGTAGTGTAGGCATTACTGTAACAACCTATTGCCACCAAAACTTATAAATATACTTATGTTATCTTAATGCATCACTAAATAGTGAAGCATAGACCTTATGAAGCCATGAGCTTCTCACCAAATGTCGAGCCACTACGAGAGCCAATGTTCTAAAAAAGATACTTCTGAAAGCATTGTCAATAAGCAAGAGGGAATATGGTCTACATGACAATAAATCCTTTGTACAATCCTCAGATGAGTTACGGTGTAAGAACATTTTTGTTTCAAATTAGGTGTCACACAACCCTCACCTAGAGCCTATCATGCAGTCCCTTTCTGAACATTGGCACATAAAGTGGGTAAGAACAAAAAGTAACACATGACTGAACCAACAAAAAATACAGAATAACTAAAGTACCCTTATAACTTGTATTTACAAGGTAAACCAACTCATAATGATACATGAGAAGTAGTCATCATCATGTTAGTAAACAGACATCAGAAATTAACATGTAAGAAAATACAGTCAATTCTATCTCATATTTAAATTTTACGTAGCAACCGATAAAAGAGCAAAAAATGTGTTTTAAAACATTCGGCTATGTTATGTACTACCGGTTCTCTTGTAGTATATCCATTGCCTCATCTAAAATTCCAGCTTTAATTGTACTGTTGTGGAGATATTTCAGAATATAAGTCATGACTTCATTGTGCAATTGAGAATCTGCGGTGTTAAAAAATATGTAATGATGTGTACTCTTGTTACATCATGAACCATGTTACAAGCTTGTGGACTAAGTCTGTAGCTCCCAGAAACCGTCAAAGCATGGATCCCAAGGACTTTTTTCTGTGGCATGCTTGGAGGTTCTATTGCAAAGAAAATGGCAATCTCCTTTCTAATATGCAAATAACCTGGTGCTGTTTTTTATCCACATCCTTCAGCTATCAGTTCTTATAAATTTCTAATAAGATAATTGAAATGTTTCTCAGGTTTTTACACCATCAGTGTTTGGTACCTATTTTTTAAAATTTCATTGGTTAAGTGTTCTCTTTGGAGTACACATACAGGGAAAGTCATTCTATAACATTCATGCACATCTTAATGACGTAGTTCATCAAATAGGTTAGAAAATCTAGTTGACAGAGACCGTTGTCTTCACTAAACTGCACTATCCGAATATCATCATAACACTAAATTACGGGTCATCGTGACCCATCTTTACTACTCATGCATCATTAGCCACTTCCTTCCTAATGAAACTAAACCTTTAAAAATATAGCTTGTCTGCGAGAAAGTACGGAGAAAGACCTTGTCAGGGCGAACAGAGAGAGTTATTTGTGCAATGGTTATTTAACCTTTCTATACCTGATGATGAATTATGGCTCTTCATGGGGGATTTTAATTTTATTCGTTCTGAGGAAGACAGAAATCGCCCGGGTGGAGATGTCAATGACATGTTTCTATTTAATGAGCTGATTGACCATTTAGGTATACTCGAATTACCTATCAAAGGAAGATCGTATACCTGGTCTAATATGCAAGCTGACCCTCTGCTGGTGCAGTTGGATTGGTTCTTTACTTCCTCGAATTGGATTTCCATCTATCCAAACACTACTGTCAATCCAATGGCTAAGCCTACATCTGATCATATCCCTTGCATCGTTAATATTGATACAGTGATCCCCAAGGTACATTTGTTTCGTTTTGAAAACTACTGGGTTGATCAGCTAGGTTTCTTTGATTGTGTTCAAGAGGTCTGGAAAAGACCTACTCGTGCTACCTCCTCCTCTGGTATTCTCACTGAAAAAATGAAGGCACTTCGAGCTGGGCTAAAGAAGTGGAAAATGGGTTTATCTAGGCTCAAAATTCTTATCAGCAGATGCAATGTGGTTATTCTCTTCTTGGACGAGCTTGAAGAGGATAGATCATTATTTGTTCATGAGGCCAATTTCATAAATCTTGTCAAACTGCACCATGAGAAATTATTGAGATGCCAGTACCAATATTGGAAAAAACGATGCTCTATTAGATGGATGCAATTGGGGGAAGAGAACACCAAATTCTTCCATGCCATGGCTACAGAAAGATATAGAAGGAATTCTATGTCTAGTCTACTGCTCCCGGATGGTCATGTTATAAATGATCATGATCAAATGGCTCATGTGGCCTGGGAATGTTATAAAAACAGGGAAAGTCAGATGGAATAAATATGCCTTTTCAGTTGCAAACAATGATTCCAAGGGTTGATGATCTTGAGGAATTAACGGCCCCCTTTTCAACCAAAGAAATGGATGAGTTGATTAAGGGAATGCCTGTGGATAGAGCACCAGGGCCTGATGGTTTTAATGGAATGTTCTTAAAGAAATGCTGGCACATTATAAAGGAAGATTTCTATGCCCTTGCTGCAGATTTTCACAATGAATCAATTTGTCTGGAAAACATTAACTCTTCCTTTATTACTCTAATACCTAAGAAGCCATCCCCTGAAACTATCAATGATTACAGGCCCATTTCACTCACAAACACTTGTCTCAAGTTTCTTACAAAGATGGTGGCTGATAGACTTCAAAGCAGAATTCTGGACTGTATCCACAAAAACCAGTATGGCTTCATTAAAGGACGAACGATTCATGACTGTTTGGCTTGGTCTTTTGAGTACATTCATCAGTGCAAGGCCTCTAAAAACCCTATTGTGATTCTTAAACTGGATTTTGAGAAAGCTTTTGACTCAATTGAGCATGAATCTATCTATCAGGTTCTGAGACTTTTGGGTTTCCCGGAGAAATTTATTTTTTGGGTAAAGATTATGTTGGAAACAGGTACCTCCTCGGTGTTGGTTAATGGAGTACCTGGTAGAAAATTCAAGTGCAGAAGGGGAGTGAGACAAGGTGATCCCCTTTCACCGTTGCTATTTGTTCTTGGTGCTGAAATCCTACAATATGTGATCAATGATCTGAAGGAGAAAGGTTTTCTAAAACTGCCAATTGAGGTGGGTGACCCTGACTTTCCAGTGGTACAATATGCAGATGATACGTTATTGATCATGCAAGCTGAGGTTTCACAGCTGATGATCCTAAAAAAGGCTCTGCACGATTTTAGTAGCTCCACGGGATTACGGGTTAATTTCCACAAATCCTGTATGCTACCCATTAATATATCTGATGATGAGGTGCAGACTCTGGCTATGGCTTTTGGATGTGTGGTGGGTTCGTTCCCCTTCACTTACTTGGGTCTACCATTGGGTACTACGCGACCACGTATTGTTGATCTCATGCCCCTGATCACTAAGTTAGAACGAAGACTCACTGCTAGCTCTACTTTCCTAGCTTATGGTGGTAGGCTGCAACTCATCAACTCTTGCTTATCTTCCATGCCAGTCTACTTCTTATGCTCATTGGAGTTGCCAGCGGGAATTTTGAAGCAAATTAACCGTGTAATCAGACAGTGTCTATGGAGAGGTAATAATCCAGACTCAAAAAAGCAGTCTCTTGCTTCCTTGGAGATGATTTGCAAACCAAAAAGGGCTGGTGGACTAGGTATTGTTGATTTCCAGAAACAAAATCAGGGTTTACTAATCAAACACTTGCACAAGTTCTTTAACAAGGCACCTCTACCTTGGGTTGATTTGGTGTGGAATTATTATCCACATGGAGTTCCACATGCTGCTGATCTATGTGGCTCATTTTGGTGGCGTGATATTATGAAACTGGCGCCTTTATATTTTGAGGTGACTACTGTTGCAGTTGGGAAGGGGGACACGGCACTATTTTGGTCTGACGCATGGCATGGAACCATTTTCTCTACCACATATCCAAGATTGTTCTCATACGTAGTTGACTCACAAATGTCGGTTCAGGATGTGTTATACACTGATGATAGGTCCCAACTGTTCGAGCTACCTCTCTCAGCCTTAGCCTACCAGGAATTCCAGAGTTGGGAGTCTGCATTACAAAATATCCAATTGGATCAATCTGCAAACGATCAATGGAGTACTATTTGGAAGGGAGGGTTGTACTCTTCAAAAAGTTTCTACTATCATCAATTTCGGAATCAGAGAGCTCCTAAAATATATGATTGGATTTGGCAGAGTAAGGTACTTCTTCGTATCAAAGTCTTTGCTTGGCTATTGGTAAGTGATAGACTAAATACCAGAGATATGTTGCGCCGTAGACACTGGAATGTGACTGAGGTCTTTCATTGTGCCCTCTGCCCCACACAACAAACGGAAGATTGGATGCACTTGTTCTTTCGATGCAATTTTAGTGCTCGGATTTGGGCTTATCTTCAGATTGATTGGGAGGATGGTGCCAGCTTTGATCAGATTTTTTATGATGCCAGGAAAAAGTTTGACAAACCATTCTTTGCAGAGGTAGTGATCATTGCTTTGTGGCACATCTGGAAAGTACGTAATGAGGCAATCTTTCAGCATATTTTGCCAACATTTAGGGCTTGGAAAAGGAACTTTGTACATGACATCACCATGCATACGCATAGGGTGAGAAATAAACATTTACAGGTCTTGGAACAGTGGATTAAGCAACTTGCTTGATCCTACTCAGGGTCTCTACCCTTGTAAATTTGTAACATTTGTACAGTTCGGGGATTTCTATTTTATGGAATAAAATGCTATGGGGTTTTACCCCATAGTTTAGGTTTCAAAAAAAAAAGTACGGAGAACTCATCTTCTGGTTCATTGTCCTCATGGTGTATATTCAGAAGAGGGTAAAATGAAACCCCAGCAGGCTGGGGAGAGGTTGCCCCATGGTTCATGTTACCAGCAACATGTACTGCTATATTAGGAGGGACTCTCTTAGAAGCTCATCATGACACTGAAGATAACACGCTGCAGCTCATAATTTAGTCGTAGACTCTTGTCAATCTTAACACCGAGGGACTGCAAAAACGAAGAGCGAGTGATCAATTGCATAAACTCCTTACAGCGGCCTTCACCAACGAGTAGAGGGAGCTCACGCAGGGAAGAAGACCAAGCCCAAAACTTCGGCAGCACTACACGGAAATAAAAACCAGCCAAGGAGCCTACTAAACCTAGATCATAAAAAAGCAAAAAAGAAATTAGAGGCGGTAAATCCTCCATAGCCTGGCATCCGGGGACGGCAAGCGCGCGCCTCCAACCCCCACTAGCTGGCACCTTCCACCGGCAAACGGGCACCCCTATTCCTGCCCCCACCCCCACCCCACGGACGACAGAGTTCCATGTCGCCTAGATACGAGAGAAACTGGAGCTGTCCCATAAAACAGAACACAAATCAATATATATATATAGCAACCCAAAGGCGTCAAGGAAATAACTCCAAGAGGCACTATGGCCACGGTAGAGGTATTGGCGACGGAGTTGGTTGCCCCGGCCGAGCAGACGCCGTCGGGCGCCGTGTGGCTGTCCAACCTGGACCTCGCCGCGCGCAGGGGTTACATGCCCACCGTGTACTTCTACCGGCCCAACGGCGGCGATTCGTTCACGGCCAGCGCCGTCATGGACAGCCTCTCCAGGGCCCTCGTCCTGTTCTATCCACTGGCCGGCCGCCTCGGGCTGGACGGCGCCGGCCGTCTCCAGATAGACTGCACCGGCGAGGGTGCCGTGTTCGTCACCGCGCGCTCCGACCACTACGTGCTCGACGACCTGGTGAAGCAGTTCGTGCCGTGCGGCGAGATGCGCGACCTGTTCGTGCCCCCGGAGCCGGCGTCGGGTTCGCCGTTGGTCCTGCTCATGGCGCAGGTCACGCGCCTTCGCTGCGGCGGCGTCGTGCTTGGCACGGCGCTGCACCACACCGTCGTCGACGCCCGGAGCGCGGCGCACTTCCTGCTGACATGGGCCAGCATTTGCCGCGCCTCATCTAGCGCCGTGGCGCCGCCGCCCTGCTTTGACCACGACCTCCTCCGCGCGCGCCCGATGCGCACGGTGCTGTATCACCACCGGGAGTACAAGGACGGCGGCGCGGCCGTTGCCGCGACCTCGAGCGCCTTCGTGACGGTTTCGAGACAGCAGGTGAGCGCGCTCAAGGAGCGGTGCGAGGGGGCTTCCACCTTCCGCGCCGTGGCGGCGCTGGTGTGGCGGTGCGCTTGCCGGGCGCGCGCGCTGCCCCTCGACGCGGAGACGCGGCTCTACACCATGGTGGACATGCGCGCGCGCCTGGAGCCGCCGCTCCCGCAGGGATACTTCGGGAACGCGGTGGTGCGCACGTCGGCGGCGGCGACCGTCCGGGAGGTGGTGTCCAACCCGGTCGGGTACGGCGCGCGGCTGGCGCGGCAGGCGACGAGCGTGCAGGGCGACGAGTACGCGCGCTCCGTGGTGGACTACCTGGAGGGGGTGGACGCCATGAAGCTGCCGAGGAGCGACGGCATGCCGCGAGCCCACCTCCGCGCCGTTAGCTGGATGGGCATGTCGCTCACCGACGCCGACTTCGGGTGGGGCGAGCCCGTGTTCATCGCGCCGGCGCTCACCTACTACAGCAGCTCCGTGTATGTGATGAACGCGCCGGGCAAGGACGGCGCCGTCGCGCTGGCTGTGACGCTGGAGCCGGAGAGCATGCCGGAGTTCAGCAAGTTGTTCGCCCACGACCTCGCTCAACTCCTCCACGTCTAGTACGTGGACGCACGTCGATGCAAGGCCCTCCTCATATAGCTGCTTATTTGCTGTTGCTACGTGTTTATCACTTTATTTATTGGTGTCTATTGTATGTTGTATACGTATTCCTATTGGATCACTTTGGCCATGTTTTTCTAAGAGTAAGTATAAAACTGAACTAGACGGAATAGCGCGCTTTGCCGCGCCGTCTGTCTTTCGTTTCTACATGACGTGGCTAATGAAACGATTGTATCGGTGTTTAGTTCTGGGTGCAACCTGTTGACAGTGACATAGTGTGCAGGATGAGTTTGTGCCGGATACCATCATTGGCATGTTGTTTGGATTTTCTTTTGAGAAAATGTTGACATCTTTTGCATGTGCTTTTGTCAGCATGCTGAACGTTGTGCCACCAAGAAACAAACACACAAAAAAGGCTACCCCTGTTGCACTTCTCTCTCTGGATTAACCGTCCACGTGGTAAAAAGCGAGCCAATGAGTTTCGCTTGAGAAAACAAAACTTTGTAAACCAACAACGCTACTGTTTTTAATCTGGACAGAAATACATGAGCTTAGACATCTCCAGATCCTTGCCTCTCTCTCATATTCTCTGATGTACCTATGAACCCTTGCAAGGTCAATCTCCTGCCCGAAAAGTCAGGTTTCAACGCGGCATTGCTAGGCCTCCAACTCCTGGAGACAACAAATTAGTTGAGATATATAGACTGATAGAGGATCTACGGGTCTGCCTTTATGAGTTTCTTGACCGAAAGGGGCATGCCTAAGTAACTCGATGAGAATTGTACAATAGGTATTTCCATATTGTGAATGATGTTTTCCACCTGGAAAGACAACATGGATGACAATTTGGGCCACTTTGACAATGGCACTTTGAGTTGTGCCCTGGTAGTTGTCAATTTGGGTGTCGAGACATCGTAGTAGTTTTCATAGACGGGGGTGCCATGAGACTACGGTAGAGACGTGGGGTAACGGGATCGCGTGGTGGACAGTGAACACAGGATTTACCCAGGCTCGGTACGTCGCGACAGTACGACGTGCCTACTCCTGCACTTCTCACTAATCAGGACTGAAGCCTGGAAACATGATTACAATGTGAGGTTTAGATCTAGTTACTCGCAGAGGATCAACTTCTCGGCGAGTTGGCCTATATCTTCTCTGTTATTCGTTGGTTAAACTTATCTCCCGTCCGGCTTTATATAATAGCCGGATTAGGGCTTACAGAATAGGAAACCTAGAAGACTACGGTAACTATAACTTGGAAAGTAAGGAATCTGTCTTCTCCTCCAAGCCAGATCACGTGGGCCGTGATCCGGGTTATTCTAGAATCCGGCTTCTGTGCGTCGAGTTACTGGGCCGCCCAATGAACCTTAGCCCATTACCACTTGGGCCACCCTGGTAATCCGGCACTTTGACTACCATCTGATATACCCCTAATTGGTATATATCCGACAGTAGCCCCCAAGAAGGATTAAAACTTTGATTCTCCGTCTTTCGCCAAGCATGCTTTGTCCGAGAAATTGCAATCAGCAGTCTTGATTCTTCTTATTCTTCTTTTGAAAGAGATGGTAACGTGAAACTCAGAATCCTGAAAATCCGGCTTTTCTCTCACGATCCTTCGTGGAGAAGGAACTTCTTACGTAAGCGCTCTTAATCATGCTGACGTAAGGGACGTTTGGGTTTCACGCGGGAAACCCAGTAACAGATCTCTGACAGATTCTCACGAGAAACGAGGAGATAGCTATCATTACCCTGTCGTTTCATTTCCCGGATTTTCATGTTGGAACTCCATATACCACCACGATACTGATTCTTTATTACTACCAAACCAAAATATTCAAAATGGTATATGAGATCAGGGAAGTCGGCATGATGTGCATGATAATTTCTTAAGCATGCATACTATTGTGTCTCTGGTAGTGCACCATACCAAATAGAGTTACAGTGGTTCATTTATAAGCCAACACATATGCAGCACACATCCATATCTTATATTATAAAACTTATAAAAGTGACCATGAGAGAGATGGAAACAAACCTTGTGGCAACGACATCCTATTGGTGAGGTAGAAAAATCATACATATCAGGTCCCTGTCGAGAGCTGCGAGCAGACAGTCCAGTGCCTGCCATCTTCAACCTTATGCTAATGCAATCATACTAGTCCTTATACACATGCAAAATTCTGAACTTGTACAAAATTGACATCAACATGAAATGAAAAACAGAGAATTAATATCTGGAAGTGACAACCATTCATTTTATTCTAGTTAAGTTGATTTGCATGTTATGTCATCGCCGTCAGTGCAGTGTGCGGCATTAGTATATTTTATCTACTTCGGCTCACACCAATGCCTGATAAATTATGCAATAACGAAGATCTAGAAAAAAGTTAGATCAGTCCATGCAGCAATTTTACCAACCTTCACCATGAATACGATCGAATTCAGAACAACGGGGAGGAAGAGTACAATACAGCAACACCATCTGAATCTAGTGTGAAACAATATGTTTCCCATGAAGTAAATTTTCATAATGTAAACACAGACTAAATACTTCCTAGAGAGAGTAAGTATACTAACAAATATTCCATTAATATAATTACCCACTAGATTCCTACATCTGTTTGTAATAATCATCTGATGATAGATAGAATGTTAACACTAATTGGATTTATCCATAATTTCAACTACAAACAAGCAATGTGACAAAACATGCTCATCAAGAAATAAGATAATTTTTTTAAACAATACAAATACTGCTCGGTCTTGCTCGATCTTCTGTTTCTTGCGCTCCTTAAGTAACCATAAAAGATGCACCATTGTTTCTTCCTCCTCATGGAGGGGTGTGGAGGGCCAGCAGATGGTTGGAGGATCAAGCGTTGGATAGCCCGATCGAGGGAGGTGGAGGGCCGTAAGCCGCCGGGAATAGTAGACGTGCGGTGTCGTGCGCATGCAAGGGCAATGCATTCGTGAGGAGTAGGCATACGGGGAACCAAAGGAGACCGATATGGAGACGTCATGCGGTGTCCAGAAGGGTGCTAGTGTCGGCGAACAGCGTAGGCCGATGCTAACCCTAGCAAGCAACCAATAGGAGAGAATGAGGTCGAGCATAGGAGAGAGATCATGCAGGGGAGGGGAGCGCTTAGGTATGATTATTGTGTAGTATCCTATAGTGGCTAGCTCGCGAGCCGTACAAACCAAGCCATGATCTTGTCGAGGGAACCCAACTACCCATTTTAGGGCCTCTTTGGATTGAAGGATTTTTCATAGGAATTATAGAGGATTCTATTAGGAGTTTTTTGCTATATATGGAACACCTTTAGATTATACGAATGAAACCATAAAAATGGCAAAGCCACCATTTGTCTTGTCTTTCTCCTCAATGTAACATCCCTGTTTTGATAAACTAGGGTGTGTGGTGTTGTGTTCATCTCATACATGCATGGAAACAAAAATTGAAACCAATTTAAGTTATGAATTTAAATGGTTTGAAAAAAATCCCATAAATGGTACTTCAAATGGGTTTCAAAATTTTGTGTTGAAAATATTTAGAACACACCAAAGCAAAACATGGTTTTGTTGGAAATTTTACAAGGTTTCCAAAAAGTATTTTTGCCAAATTTTATTCTTCCAAAAAGGCCCTCAAAACTTTGTTCTTGTTCTGTTTTTAAAGAGAAAAGGATCTCTTGGTGATTTCCGAAAACTTCAGGGGGTTTTTCATAAAACGGGCTTTTGTTTCTTCTTCCTCCTGCCAGAAGGATGGATGTCGACGTGGGCACGCTGCCACGTCCTGCTTCCAGCGCCTCGGGGGGATGAGGTCGACGAGGAGACGTCCGGATCAATCCGAGCTCGCAGAACCCCCAGGTCGCCCTACCTCTTCCTCTCTCTCTGTCCCGGACGAACTCGAAACCCTAGCTCCGGCGAGATTCCACATCGCCGGCGAACCACAGCTTCCCCCGACGAATTGAACCCTCCATGAGCTCCACCGCAACCCCTATTCCTCCTCGAGCTTGCTCAATAGCAGGGAAGCCCCCGAGGGCTCCAATTCGAGCATCTTCACCGCCACTGTCCGGCGGCTTCCATGGAAGCTCGCCGCCGGTACAGGGCCTCCCGAGCTCCTCCGACCACTCCGTTGGACTCCCCTCATTCTGGTGAGCTCCCCGGTACCCTCCTTTCCCTCTCTCTCCCTCGGGAACCTCTCGGTCGCCGGGCATCCATGGCCGCCGCCGCGCCCTCACTCGCCGGCGAGCCTCCGGTGAACCAATGCGAGCGGCGCCGCCACCATTTGGCTCCCCTTGATCTCCTCCTCATTGTGGTATAGTTTAATTTCCAAAACGCCCGCGAATCGGATCGATTTCGTGTTCTGCTGTGAAGATCAAGGCCTGGTGACGTCAGCCTCACGTCACGCTGACGTCATAATCTGTTTTTCTCTGTTATAGAAAAGGAATTAATGTGCCACGTGGACCCCACCATTTTTTATTACAGAAATTGATTAAAACTTGTAAATTCAATATCTTTTAATCTGTAATTCAGAAAAATAAAATAAAAATATGGGAGTGATCAGAAAACTGTACTCTTTCCAAATATACCATTTTCACATATGTTTGAGAAAGTTGAAAAAATGAGTATTTATTTAATGTAGTTTAATCATTTAAAAATAGAAAAATAAGTTTTTATTCAATAAAATTAGAAAATTAAAAGTTATATACCAAATTGCTCAAAATGACAAATGCAACCTAGTTATGATGTTTTAAAACCCATTTGAGCTTTTAAATGGTACTCACTTTCAGAATCGTCCGAATTGCCCCTCCGGGGTCTATTTCGGGCAAATTTCAGAGAAACTGCATAATTAACATACGAACCCTAGCAACCCAACGATCATGCTTAGGGCTTTATTTCAGTGCATTAACTTACTCATGCATACATATTGCGCATTGCATCGATGCCATGTTTGATTGTTGTTTTTCTCTTTCGGTGTTGTTTCCCCCTCGGTAGAACGTGACTCCGAAGAGAAGGCCATCAATCCAATGACGAATACTTGATCTTAACCGACAAGTCAAGCACTTATCCTTGAAGATCTTTATCTGGTTTTCTTATAACCAAGGCAAGCATAACCTCTTATCTGCTCATATATGCTTTCGAACAACATTTGAATCTCGTACTTTGCATTCGGTTCTAAAGTATTTGATGCTAGTAGATATAGTTCACCTATATACTGCATTGCCTAGATATCCTGATCCACTGCTCCTAGCCTCCATAGATTTGCTTGTGCGCATCGCCAGAGCCTCATATCTGCCTCGCTTAGCTTTACATGTTTGTTACCTCTTCTCCATCCGGTTGATGAATCAGAGTTGCGATAACCTAGTATGATATGATGACGTGGTGAGATGAGCTTTGTGTGGATAACTTGACTAAGGCTGGTATGGGAGGCCACTTGGGAAGTGGTTGTTCGTCCTGTACTCGCCACCTCTAGGATTACGGTCTCGAGCGGAAGCCAAGACAATCCCATAAATGGTACTTCAAATGGGTTTCAAATTTTTTGTTTCCATGCATGTATGAGATGAACACAACACCACACACCCTAGTTTATCAAAACAGGGATGTTACACTCAACTTCGTTAACACAATATAATAAAGATGGAGTAGAGGAAATAGGTGATTTGAGTGCAGGAATCACCTTCGAGATGGTTGCCTTAGCCATAAGGCACTCATGGTTCCTGGAGCTTTTTGTTGTTGTTGGGGAAGGGGGAGGTAAAGACAAATCCAAATGAGGAAGGCATGCCACTAATTGCTACGGTGAGCACACCCACTTCTTCACTATCTTCATCATCTTCTTCACCACCAGATTCATAATCCTCATGATATGCAACCATTGCCATTTAGGAGTTTTCTTCAAGAAATTCTTGGGGTTAGGAAAAACTTATTCTTCGTGATGAGCTTCCACCATGATTAACAGAAAAATCCATCAAGAAATGTGGGCTATTTCCACAACTGAAGCATGTACTTGGCTTCTTCTCATTTCCATTTTCAACCCCTTGAATATTATTTCCCTTTATTTTTTGAGGCACTTAACGTAAAGTCTCCCTTCTTAAAATAATGGTTGGCCGCAAGACCCAAGCACTCATTCCATGAAAAATTTGTTCCTTAGCATCAGAAACATGATCATGGCCACCATCGTCACTATATATACTCCTCCTCAACAAGAGCCTTTACCTTCAAAGAAAGATTTATTTTTGTTGGCCCATTCACACGAGCTAGAGTAGGTTTGAGGACTTCTTCATCATGTTCCGGGTGACAAAGGTTCCCAACACTTCACTTTGGTAATAATGATGTGTAGTATGTTCTTGCATAGACACTTCTCACCATATTCTCATTATATGGTATCAAGGTTTGGACGAAATTTGACTTCAGGTGTTCCTCATCAACATCCTTAAATCCAATTAATATCTCTCATGGCCCTGGTGAGAGACTTGAGTCTCCGAAATAGTTCCTCTAGTGCTTCATTTGTGATGAAGTCTCGACTTGTTATTGGAGCATGCCCTTCTTTGAGTGTTCTATTCTCGTGTTCCGTCATCAAAATCAACTAGATAGTCCCAAAATTCCTTGGCGGTCTTGAGATACTAGATTTTGTTAACACCTTCTTCGGTCATTGCGTTTTCAAGCATTTGTCTGGCGGTTGCACGAAGTTTCTTCGGAAACTATATGAGGATCTAGAGACTTTATGGATGAGTATGGAATATATTTAGTTGTGAGGTTGGTACTCTTCCCTTTAAATATCTGGTATCTCGATTCATTGTCGCGAGATTCTTAACAAAGAGTGGAAACCAGTTGAGTATCGTTTTGAAGAAAAACTCAACTTGTGGACGGGAATATTCTCTCGTATGGAGATCGTATAGCCCTAATTAATTTGGTTCTAACAAGCCTGCCAGTGTTTCTACTATCCTTTTTTGAAATTCCAAAGTGAGTTAGAAAGAGGTTAGTTTTTTCTAAAGATATCGCTTTTTTTTGCAAAGTGATTAGTTTAGGAAAAAATATCGTCTTCAAAATGGAATATCGTTTGTTGTCCTAAATATCAAGGAATATTAGGAATTCAAGTCAAAGATGTTAAGAACATGTGTTTATTTAGTAAGTCGGTTCTTAAACTCTTAACTGATAACGGTGTTTGGCTGGAGCTTCTTTGCAATAAGTACTTACGGGGGAAAAAGTAGCCTGGATCTAAGAGAAGCCCACTTACTCTCCTTTTTTAAAACTATTATGGGGGTAAAGAGTGATTTGTGTCAGCGCGTGATGGGCATGCCATTTTGTTTTGGGAGGATCATTGGTTAGGGTATATATCCTTGTTCGTGGAATATCAGTCGTTATACAATTTTGTGCGTCATAAAATTTCTTGGTGGCACATTTTCTTGCACATGCACGTCCGAATATTAAATTTAGATGTGCACTTGTTTGAAATAAGTGGGAGGCATGAATTCACTTAGTTTAGCAGCTTATGGTTGTTTCACTATTAGATAATGTAGACTCTTATACATTAAATTAACACCATCAGATGTATTTCAGTTAAGCCATTGTATACTGATCTCATGAATGGAAATACTAGGTTTCTTCGTAAATACCTTTGGATATTGAAGATTCCATTAGAAATAAAGATTTTTATGTGTTTTCTTCATAGCAAAGAGCTTCTGACTAAATATAACATTGCCAAAAGAAGGTGAATAAGTTGCAAAAATTATGTTTTTTGTGGTACAAAGGAATTTATTGAACATTTATTCATTAAGTGTAAGTTTGATCGTAAAATTTGGAGACGAGTACATTTCACATTTAGCATTATGCACGGAAAGTGTTTCTCGTCTCTTCGTTGGGAAATTTAGAATTGTTGGAATGATGTGATTTTTAATAATATGGTAGTTTGTCACTTTTTGCAGGTTATACATTGTGCTACCTAACTGGATTTACATATGGTCCTATGTTCTTTCACGCGAATAGCGTGTTTGTTTGGACTCCGAATGCATTCAGTTGGTGGTGATGGTTCGGGATATCTTCAACATGGGTATCTAGCTGCACACTAGACAATAATGATGTGTACTCAATTTACTTTACTGCTTTTTACATGGCTCATTCACATGGATACTCTTTGTGACCCTTAAGATGTGATAATTTCATTATTATACAATTGATCCTTGGCCAAACTAACATAAAAATCTATATGCATCATTGTTATAAAAATACTGTGGCTTTTCCCATAAAAAAACAGGTTGTGCATGCCCTCATTTGTAATAAGCCTACCCATGAGTTAGTAGGGGATAGATCGTTCTAAAAAAACATGGGATAGCTCAGGGACAACAAAAGCCCATCAGCTCCCATCATAAAGATATGGACTGGCAGCCTACCACAAAATCCCATAAACTCCCATCATAAAGAAATGGACTGGCAACCTACCATTTCCCTACTGAAGGCTCCTCGAGCAGGCCCTTTGATACGTCATAAATGTATCCTTAATTTATGATGTTCCATGTTGTTTTCATGTTGTTTCCCACATATTTTCCTTACACTTTATGTCATTTTTATCGATTTCCCGGGACTAACCTATTGACAAGATGCCACAGAGCCAATTCCTGTTTTCTGCTGTTTTTAGTTTTAGAAAAGTTGTTCTGGAAATATTCTCGGAATTGTACGATTCGAAAGCCAGAAGTCTTAGAAGTCCCGGAAGCATCCAGAAGTCCTGAAGAGCCCCGGAGGGGCGCCACAGGGTGGCCACACCATAGGGGGGTGCCACCACCCCTGGACGCGCCACCAGGTGGTGTGCCCCCCTAGCCACCCCTGGCATCGCCCTTTCGCCTATATATACTCCCCGATGCATAAACCCTAGAAGAATCGACCTATTCCACACAATACATCTGTAGCTCCGCCGCCACCGACAAGTTTCGGGGGACAAATCTCTGTTCTGGCACCCTGCCGGGACGGGGAAGTGCCCCCCGGAACCCATCTCCATCGACTCCACCGCCATCTCCATCGTCGTTGCTGTCTCCTATGACGAGTGGGGAGTAGTTCTCCCCCGAGGCCGAGGGCTCTACAGGTAGCTATGTGGTTCATCTCTCTCTCCAATGGTGTGATCTTTATGTGATCACGAGCTTTGTATCTACTTGAATTAATAGATGTTTCTCCTCATGTATTATGCTACTCAAGTGGTTTTGTTATGAGATCTCCGTAAACACTTTGATCACAGTGTAAAGGTGACAGTGTGTGCACCGTGTGGTTTAGCATGATATTTATATCTTGTGTTGGATGACCCTATAAAATTGTGGAGTTTTCTTAGTACCTTCTAGGGCTCTCATAGTGACAGCATGGGGTTACCTAGACATGGGAATACAAACATGAGGAGTGTTGTTACATCCCTATGCAATTGAGTGGTGTTTCTTATTCGACCGGAGAGTGGTTCGGAGTAGCATAGTGAAGAGAGATATTTATGCATTAAATTTGTGATAATTGTTGAGAGTGTCCACTAGTGAAAGTAGGATCCCTAGGCCTTGTTTCCAAGCATTGAAACACCGTTTTCCGCGTGTTCTGCTACATGTTTGCTTGATGCCATTTTTATTTCAGATTTCTATTATCACTTATTATCATCCATATTACTTGCATTTTACTCTCTCTTTGCCGAACTAGTGCACCTATAAAACTGACAATTGTATTAGGT
This sequence comes from Alopecurus myosuroides, assembly GCA_028641055.1. Classification (NCBI taxonomy): domain Eukaryota; kingdom Viridiplantae; phylum Streptophyta; class Magnoliopsida; order Poales; family Poaceae; genus Alopecurus; species Alopecurus myosuroides. The sequence continues at coordinate 514,625,126 of CM054058.1, read as the reverse complement.
GTGTTGGGGACACAAGAGACTTCTTGTATCTTAATTACAGGGTTGCTTTAGAGGGATATCTTTGACCTCTACCTCCCTGAGTTCGGTAAACCTTGGGTAATACACTTAAGGGAATCTTGCTGCTGTTCTACAAACCTCTGCACTTGGAGGCCCAACACTTCCTACAAGAAAAGAAGCTTGCGTAGACATCAAGCCTTTTTTTGGCGCCGTTGCCGGGGACCAAACAAACACATATAAGAAGACTTCCTCCCGCCACGATCACCATCACAAGCAGCAAGAATTTCTGGCGCCGTTGCCGGGGAGGAAGAAGTCTTCTAGCAAGGGGAGTCTCTAACTCTCAACCTCTTTATTTTGTTTATTGTCTTGTTTTTATTTTTTGTCTTGTTTTTCTTTTCTATATTAAAAACACAAAAATTAGTTTACTTCATAGCTGTTATTTATTTGCGTTCTTTTATTTCACTAGAATGAGTATTCCTAAAGTTGAGGTTCGTTCTTTTAGGCAACAAGGGGGAGAGAGTTTAAAAGATGCTTGGTATAGAATTAATGATGCTCATAATAAATGTACAAAAAATATTCTACCTTGATACTGCGAGGAACTTTTATGTTGGTATTTCTCGCTGGTATAGGCACGTGTTAGATACTCTTACGGGTGGAAATTTTTTAGGAACTCCTGCTTTGGAAGCCTTCAATTTGATTGAAAGTTTAGCAGGAGCACCCCCCATTACAACTGTTAAGACCGAGATCACTTTGGAGGATGTTATTGATAAACTAAACTCTTTGGAAATGAACTTACCAATTTCCTTGATAATGCTAGCAAAGTTAATGAATTAATAATTACTATTGATAAAAGAATCACTGCTCTAGAAGCTAGGAACACTCATGATAATCAAATTTTAGGACTGGTAAACTAGAGGATGCTATGGGAACTTTAAGCTCAACCTTTTCATCTCTTAAATTCAAAAAGGAGAATGCCTTTGTGGGAATGTATCAAATATTCATGTATGTTCCCAAGATAACTAAACCCAAATCTCAATATGTGCTGAAAATTGCTAAAACAATTAATGAAACTAAGAGTGACCTCCATGTTGAATCTTCAAAAATATCTAGAGTGCCTATTTCTGCAAATAATGTTTTAGAGGAAGTTCTAGAGGATGCTTCTTCACTTGAAAATACTTGAGTTTCCCTTTTATGCCTAGCTGAAAGGCGTTAAAGAAAAGCGCTACCGGGAGACAACCCGTTTTATTTTGTTGTTTTCAACATGTTTTCTTTCGTTTTCTTTGGTGTGCTTTGCACCTGGGTGTTGTCTATTTCCTTAGAAACCCCGCTGTATATTTTATTTTGTGTTTTTGTTGAGCTAAGTAAAGCCTCTAGTGGAAAGTTGAGGCTATATTTCGGATTTCTGCGCAGGAAACATATTTCTGCTGTCCACTGTTAATTCCGTCAAAAATCACAGAAAAATCAGAATGACCTGAGTTTTTTGTGCGTAATCCTGAGTTATATACTCAACTTTTCTTAGCTGACCACTTTTTGATTTGAGCAACATAATATTTTTGAAAAAATCGATCTTTATCTACTGTTTTGTTTTGGCATATTTCTGCCATTTATTGCATTTGCATCTTAATATCTTTCTTTTGGTGTTATTTTGAGAAAAAGAGTTTTAAAATAATTTATGATAGCAGATAATGTGTTTTTGAGTGTTAGACTTATGTTGAAACTGAACCTTGTGAATTTATTATTTTGATTGCACTGACGTTGCTAATGAAGATTGTGAGAAGTTTGATGTGAAGGAAGTTTTCAAGGGTCAAGAGAAGAGGATGATATGATGTGATCAAGAAGAGTGAAAAACCTAAACTTGGGGATCCCCCGGTGGTACATCCCAGAAAATTACAAGAAGACTCAAGCGTCTAAGCTTCGGGGTGCCCAAGGCATCCCCTTCTTCATCAACAAATTATCAGGTCACTTCTAGTGAAACTATATTTTTATTCGGTCGCATCTGATGTGCTTACTTCGAGCGTCTTTTATTTTTGTTTTAAGTTTTTTTTTCTTTCAGTTTGTTTTTCCTTTTTCAATAACCTTGGTTGGAACCCAGCATTCTTTTATTGGAGAGTGACACGCTCCGCTTTTTCATGAGAATACATTGTATTCTTAATTTCTGTCTAGCTGCTGCATTTATTTAGCTCCTGTTTTGCATGCATCTCTTATTAGAGATGTTAGTTTTAGTAGTTTTATATGAGTACTCTCATGGTTGCTTTCTGTATCATAAAGAGTATTTTTGTTAAAGCATGTTTTGTATGGTGCTTGTTGGGAGAAGAAAATGGTTGCTTGAAGTAGAATTTATAACAGTACAAGTAGAAGCTTGTATAGACTGTGGCTAGAACTTTTTCATGCCATGCTAAATGTTATTTTAGGTTTAAAGTATTGTGGTTATTGAGTAGCATGATTAGCCTCAAATAGCTGAGAGTGTTTAATATGTCTTGAAAGATTCATGAGTTGTTCTTGTCATAGTAAAGCATCAATATATGGTATTCTCTTTCGAATGTTTTATTTGGTTGACTTGGCGCATGCTCACACCATGTTTATGATTACAAACCAGTCACGAATAGCCTCCATGACCACTTAGTTTTTGAACTTGTGATACTGCTTATGTTTTAATTAATGATGCTTATGGCTCTTATGCTCTCTTGATTTGTCGCTCCCAGTCTTTTGCTAGCCTCCACCTGTACTGAGTAGGAGCTGTACTAGTGCATCCAAACTCCCTTAAACCAAATTTTTTCCCATTGTGTACACCATACCTACCTACATGTGGTATTTAATTGCCACTCCAAGTAAATTGCTCATGTGTTACCTTTAAAACCTTCAAAATTACTCCTGCTTTATGTTCCCGTCTTTGCTCATGAGTACGTAAATAGAGAATTTTTATCTCACTTGTTGATTGGATTTCACACCCTGGACTAGTGGCTTCATCCGCTTATCCAAATGATAGAAGAGCTGGCAGCGGGGTTCCCAGCCCCAAATTAATACACACAAAATCTCTTCACTATTTTTTCCCCTGATTTATCAGTCAAATCATAATTGTGTAAACAAAAGAGAAAGAGGGATGACCTTTTACCTAGACGCGTCCTTCAAATGGGAGCCGCTCTTGTGAATCCAGTTGGCTTGTGACGTACTGTATTTTCTGTTTACCATTCGTTGACATTAGCATACATCTCCCAAAATATAGACACTCCTCCATGGTATGTGATTGTTGGCAGGCACCCGAGGATTCGGTTAGCCATGGTTTGTGAAAGATGGATGGGAGGAGTGTCAAACTTTTAATACCTCTGTCTAATAAAATAAAACGCTCTAGCACATGAGTGATCCCTGCTTCCCTCTGCGAAGGGCCTTTCTTTTACTTTTATGTTGAGTCTCCATCTTCTAACTTTATGCACAGTTGAGAGAGCATTTTTTCCATTCTTAGTTCTACGTGCACTGTCCCATAAACATCAATAATTGCTTCATGACGTTATATTATTTGTTCTTAAATTATTTGCTCTAGTCTTCCTCATGAACTTTGAAGGTGTCTTGGCATTTATGTTTTGCCCCATTCTTAAGGACTAGCCAAATATCAGTTTGCCATGATTTCTCTATATCTGAAACAAACGTTTATCTTTCTTTGCATTATTATTTGTGATCCTTTATTTGAGATACTCTTCATGATGAAAAGTGATTGCTATGCTTTATTATTAAAGTTCTGTGTATCATGTTTGTGTTTGAAGTTCTATGATCTCAGCTTGCATATGCCTTTACATTTTTATGATCAAGATTATGTTAGTAGCATATCACCTCAGAAATTATTTTGTTTTATCGTTTACCTACTCAATGACGAGTAGTAACTAAGCTTGGGGATGCTTGATACGTCATAAACGTATCCTTAATTTCTGATGTTCCATGTTGTTTTCATGTTGTTTCTCACATGTTTCCTTACACTTTATGTCATTTTATCGATTTTCCGGGACTAACCTATTGACAAGATGCCACAGAGCCAGTTCCTGTTTTCTGCTGTTTTTAGTTTCAGAAAAGTTGTTCTCGAAATATTCTCGAAATTGGACGATTCAAAAGCCAGAAGTCTTAGAAGTCCCGGAAGCATTCAGAAGTCCCGAAGAGCCCCGAAGGGGGTCCATAGGGTGGCGCCACCACCCCTGTCCGCGCCACCAGGTGGTGTGGGCCCCCTGACATCCCCTTTCGCCTATATATACTCCCTGACGCATAAAACCTAGAAGAATCGACTTTTTTCACAAAATACATCTATAGCTCCGCCGCCGCGGCCGACAAGTTTCGGGGACATATCTCTGTTCTGGCACCCTGCCGGGACGGGGAAGTGCCCCCGGAACCCATCTCCATCGACGCCACCGCCATCTCCATCGTCGTTGCTGTCTCCTATGATGAGGAGGGAGTAGTTCTCCCCCGAGGCTGAGGGCTCTACCGGTAGCTATGTGGTTCATCTCTCTCCCATGGTGTGATCTTTATGTGATCATGAGCTTTGTATCTAGTTGAATTAGTAGATGTTTCTCCTCATGTATTATGCTAGTCAAGTGGTTTTGTTATGAGATCTCCGTAAACACTTTGATCACGGTGTAAAGGTGACAGTGTGTGCACCATGTGGTTTAGCATGATATTTATATCTTGTGTTGGATGTCCCTATGAAATTGTGGAGTTTTCTTAGTAACTTATAGGGCGCTCATAGTGACAGCGTGGGGTGAACTAGACATGGGAATACAAACTTGAGGAGTGCTGCTACATCCCTACGCAATGAAGTGGTGTTTGTTATTCGACCGGAGAGTGGTTCGGAGTAGCATAGTGAAGAGAGATATTTATGCATTCAATTATTTGATCATTGTTGAGAGTGTCCACTAGTGAAATTAGGATCCCTAGGCCTTGTTTCCAAGCATTGAAACACCTTTTTCCGCATGTTCTTCTACATGTTTGCTTGCCGCCATTTTTATTTCAGATTGCTATTATCACTTATTATCATCCATATTACTTAAATTTTACTCTCTCTTCGCCGAACTAGTGCACCTATACAATTGACAATTGTATTAGGTGTGTTGGGGACACAAGAGACTTCTTGTATCTTAATTGCATGGTTGCTTGAGAGGGATATCTTTGACCCCTACCTCCCTGAGTTCGATAAACCTTGGGTATGCTGCTGTTCTACAAACCTCTGCACTTGGAGGCCCAACACTGTCTACAAGAATATAAGCGTGCGTAGACATCACCCTTCCATAGGTATGGCTGCATCTTTGGGAGAAATAGGTTAGAGAAATTACCTATCGTGGGTTTGGCTCCCAAGCTCTCGCTCCGTTTAAAAATAATAAAAAATTATTAAACTCGTTCTCAACAAGAGCCTTTACCTTCAAACAATGATCATGTCGGTTTGAGGACTTCTTCATCATGTTCCTGGTGACAAAGGTACCCAACACATCACTTGGTGACAATAATGTGTAGAATGTTCTAGCATAGACACTTCTCACTATATTCTCATTATATGGTATCAAGGTTTGGACGAAATTTGACTTTAGGTGTTCCTCAGCAACATCCTTAAATCCAATATTCCTCATGGCCATGGTGAGAGACTTGAGTCTCCGAAATAGTCCCTCTAGTGCATCATTTAAGATGAAGTCTAGACTTGTTATTGGAGCATGCCCTTCTTTGAGCGTTGTATTCTCGTGTTCCGTCATAAAAATCAACTAGATATTCCCATGCTTCCTTGGAAGTCTTGAGATTCTAGATTTTGTTAATACCTTCTTCGGTCATTGCGTTTTCAATCATTTGTCTGGCAGTTGCACGGAGTTTCTTTCGAAACAAGATGAGGATCTAGAGACTTTATGGATGAGTATTGGAATATCTTTAGTTGTGAGGTTCGTACTCTTCCCTTTAAAAATCTAGGTATCCCGATTCATTGTCGCAAGCTTCTTAATAAAGAGTGGAAACCAGTTGAGTATCGTTTTGAAAAAAACTCAACTCGTGGATACAGAATATGCTCTCGTATGAAGATCGTCTAGTCCTAATTAATTCAGTTCTAACAAGCATGCCAGTGTTTCTACTATCCTTTTTTGAAATTCCAAAGGGAGTTATAAAGAGGTTAGTTTTTCTAAAGAACTCGCTTTTTTTTGCAAAGTGATTAATTTAGGAAAAAAATATTGTCTTACAAAATGGAATATCTTTTGTTTTCCTAAAAATGAAGGAGTATTAGGAATTTACGTCAATGATGTTAAGAACATGTGTTTATTTAGTAAGTGGATTCGTAAACTCTTAACTGATAACGGTGTTTGGCAGGAGCTTCTGTGCAATAAGTACTTACAGAGATAAAGTAGCTTAGATCCAAGCAAAGCCCACTTACTCTCATTTTTTTAAATGGGGTAAAGAGTGATTTCTGTTAGCGTATGACATTCACACTAGGTGATGGGAAGGATATTTTGTTTTGGGAGGATCATTGGTTAGGGGATAGATCCTTGTTCGTGCAATATCCTTCGTTATACAATTTTGTGCATCATAAAAATGTCTTGGTGGCACATGTTCTTGCACATGCACGCCAGAATGTTAAATTTAGGTGTGCACTTGTAGGAGATAATACAGACTCTTATACATCTAAATTAATACCACCAGATGTATTTTCAGTTAAGCCAGTGTATACTGATCTCATGAACGGAAATACTAGGTTTCTTCGTAAATACCTTTGAAGATTGAAGATTCCATTTAAAATAAAGATTTTTATGTGCTTTCTTCATAGCAAAGAGCTTCTGAGTAAAGATAACCTTGCCAAAAGAAGGTGAACAAGTTGCAAACATTATGTTTTTTGTGGTACGGAGGAATCTATTGAACATTTATTTATTAAGTGTGAGTTTGCTCGTAAAATTTGGAGACGAGTATATTTCACATCTAGCATTATGCACTGAAAGTGTTTCTCGTCTCTTCGTGAGTTTGTTACATGGGATAGACCAAAATACGAAAGCAAGTATGTATGTTGGCGTATGTGCTTTTCTTTGGAAAATTTGGAATTGTTGGAATGATGTGATTTTTAATAATACGGTAGGTTTTCACTTTTTGCGGGTTGTTCATTGCGCTACCTACTGGATTTACATGTGGTCCTATGTTCTTTCACGCCACTAGCGTGGTCATTTGGACTATGAATGCACTCAGTCGGTGGCGATGGTTCAGGCTATCTTGAACATGTGTGAGGTCGATTAGTTGGAAAGGAAAATTACTATCCTTGGGTGGGAGGTTGGTTCTCATTAATTCGGTACTAAGTAATATGATACTGTATATGATTTCCTTCTTCCAACTACCAAAAGGGGTCTTACATCGATTAGATTATTTTCGGTAAAGATTTTTTTGGCAAGGGTATGGTGAGAAGAAAAAGTACCAGTTGGCCAAATGGAATGTAGTGTGCCGCCCTAAAGACCATGGTGGTTTGGGGATTCATGACCTTCAGGTCAAGAATAGAGCTCTTCTTGGTAAGTGACTGTTTAAGCTCCTTGCTGAAGATGGGATTTGGCAAACTATTCTAAAGAGGAAGTATATAGGGTCAAGAGCGCGTTCCCAGGTTTCATGGAAATCAGGGGATTCACACTTTTGGGCTGGCCTAATGGCAACGAAGAAGTTTTTATTTCCATTAGGATCTTTCTCCATTAAAGATGATTCACAGATAAGGTTATGGGAGGATATGTGGTTAGGTAATAACACACTCCGAGAACAATATCCAGCTTTATACAACATAGTTCTTGGACGACATAAAAGCGATACTATCGCGAAGGTGATGGAAAATTTCCCACCAAAGGTGACGTTCAGGAGAGACCTGGTTGGGCCCCGTCTGTTAGCATGGAATGAACTAGTTCATCGATTGTTGGTAGTGGAGCTGACACAGGGTGTGGACGAGTTCAGATGGAATTTACACTCAAGTGGTAAATTTACGGTGAGCTCGATGTATGAAGCGCTAATACAACAGAATAGGCCAATGGTTAATAATAAGAAAATTTGGAAGATGAAAATACCACTCAAAAATAAGGTTTTTGCATGGTATCTTCGTCGCGGGGTAATATTAACTAAAGATAACCCTTAAGATGTGATAATTTGCATTGCTATATAATTGATCCTTGGCCAAATTACTATACCGTCGCTTTTCCCATTAAAAAAACAGGTTGTGCATGGTCTCATTTGTAATAAGCCTACCCACGAGTTAGCAGGGGATAGTTGGTTCTCAAAAAAAAAAAAAAAGCGGATAGCTCATGGAGAACAAAAGCCCATCAGGCGGCAGCTCCCATCATTAAGAAATGGGCTGGCAACCTACAATATCCTACTGAAGGCTCCTCGAGCAGGCCCTTCCATAGGTATGGCTGCATCTTTGGGAGAAATTACCTACTGTGGGTGCGGAAAATCTTTTTTGGCTCCCAAACTCTACCGCTCCCTCCGTTTAAAAACAAAAATGACAAAATCTCAGAAAATTCGGAGATTTAAAACACTATATTATAGATCTGAACATTTATCATTTTTGCGTAGCTCAAAATACTAATATTTTCAAATTGAAGTTTTTTAAGTTTGTAGAATAAATTATTGAGAATATCAAGATTTTTTTAATATCTTTTGAAATGTTTAAATATCATTTTCGATTTTTTTTTTTAAATGGAGGGAGCACTGGAGCCCGGGTGTACGAAATTCCCATCTTTCTTTGACACTATTGTCGATGCAAGGCTGTAGCAAGTTGTTTTTCTTTGTTGCGAATGAAGGCTGTAGCCAGTTGACTCTGCGAATTGATCACCTTGCGTTTGTTAGCTGTTGTGTTGCAGACGAAGGTGAGAGGGCCGACCTGTTTACTATATGCTGACGAACGTGCAAGATTCATCTCCGCGGAAGACCAAGTGGTGGATATTTTAAGCAGACCAACTGGTGGTGAATGCACAATACCAACTCTCATGAATTTACTAACCGAGAGTTGTTGATTGAATATAACACTATAGATATAGTTAATTTGGCCGGATTTATATTTAGCTAGCTATATGCTGTAACACTTAGCGGCCGGATTTATATTGCGACAACTTGTAAAGCCGCTGACTTAGTCGCCTGCGATGATGATTGCTACCTTCCCTGGTCTACAACTTGGTGTTAACATAATTGCCCCCCCTTGCCTTGTTAAAACAGAGGGAGCAGAGAACCTAGCTTGCCATTTCATTCTGATCCTGACGTCAACTCGTGTAGTTAGTTCATTAGCACTCGCTCAGTTCCAAACTAGGTGTCCCCGACTTGCTCAGTATAAAGTTATACTAAATCAGCGACACTTAATTTGAAAGGGAGAGAGAGCATTCTACTCGTGGTATATATTGCCGCTCGTCCATAATATGAGCTGTATTTAATTTTTTTCAAGCAAAAAGTTTCTATGTTCGACCAAATTTATAGAAAAAGTTAAACATCTAAAATACCAAAGTTTTGCATGTTTGCCTCGTCATTGCTGTGTGTGCAACACATTGTGCATCTATATATTAGTTCGCATGTTATTAACTCCGAGACTAATTAGTTGTACTATTGTTTGAATTTGCCAGCCCTAAACTTACTGACACTGGTGGAGATCAGGGCATTCGCATGTCGGAGTTCAATGACATGTGGGACCAACATATGTGGGTGTTCACATGTCGTTGTTGGAATATCCAAGGTCAGAGAATCTCAGTTACCCGCAAAAAAAAGAGAATCTCAGTCGCTTTTACAAATACACAAACAAACAAACTGGAATCCAGAAAACTTGAGTTGTTAACCATTGTGTTGCTCACTGTGCGTTTTCTACCTGCTGAGCTGAGTGGGCCGACATGTTTTTTTAATATGTTGACGAATTAACCAGATTCATCACAAGGCAACACTGAGTGGTGGTTATTTTAAGCAGACCAAGTGGTGGTCGATTCAAAATGCCATCTCTTATGTTTTTTATTAACCGGGAGTTGTTGATCGAATATAACTCTTGAATATAACGAATTTGGCTGCATGTATATTCTAATTAGCTATGTTAGAACAGCTCATATTGTTACAACTTGTAAAGTTGCTGACATAGTCGCTAGCAACTATGATTGCTATCTTCTCCCATCTACAACATGGAATTAGCATATATAATTGCCCCTGGTGTAGTTAAAACAGATGGAGCACAGAACCTAGGTTACCATTTCATCCGGATCCAATATTAATTAAATAAAGCATGTCTCACCATGATGTCATGTCAATGTGTAGTTTGTTAGTTAGTATATTCTTTCAATTCCAAATTAAGTGTTCCTAATTTACTTAGTACAAAGTTGTACGAAAACCGTGACACTTAATTTGAAATCTAATAGTAGTATTGCCTTTGTTCCATTATTATATGGAGTGTTCTCTCTTCCAAAAGTCAAATGTTTCTATGTTTGGCCGAATTTGTAGGAAAAATTAAACATCTAAAATACCAAAAAATTACAACATACAACTAACGAAGATCATTAAGTGCTAACATAGCCCATCATATTTGTTAAAAAACATAACATAGTTCATAGACAAGTTAATTACATACATAACAAAATCTCACATTCAACATTGTCACATACACATATAGCATACACAATGTACAAGAGAAAAACGGATAGTGGGAAATGGACTTCGAGTGCCGCCATAACATAAATGTCCACCGCCGATGGCAACCGTGAGTTGGTACGCTCGTTGCCACTACAGAATAAATATGCTATTATTTAAATGTTTACATAAATTCAAACAATGGCATACAACAAGTATGTGATTAATTTAGGTTCGGTGCAAGATATGAAGTTGGACAAGGGACACGGGTAGAGTATGAGTTTGATGTGTACACTTTAGCATGATTTTTTTTTGATAATGGGCTTTATTAGTTTAAAAAGCATTACACCTGGCTTCTGCATAACAGGATGCACACAGCCGACAGAGTACGAAATAAAACAGCGAATCAATAGCAACAAGCCGATTACAATCAAAGAGATTAAAAAATCAACTGTCGCCTATGGTGCCTCGATCCGTAAATCAAGCGGCCATCCATGTGGGATAAAAATATCCCTCGCCACTTTTTCCAGCCGTGCACACGCCTCCGTCAAAAGGTCTCGATACTCCGCCCGTTGTAATGTGCACCACGAACGGAGAATACATGTGCAACGGAATAGAACCTGCAAACGAAAGAAATTTTATCATTAAAAATCTTGTCATTTCTACACAGCCAGAGCGACCATATAACGGCAAGCGCTCCTACCCTAAACATAGTTTTAAACCTATTATCAATTCCATTCAACCAGTTGCCAAAGATATTTGCAATGAATGTTGGAGGATATAATTTCGAAGCCATTTGGATAGTTGACCATATAGACCGCGCACAAACGCACTCGAAGAATAAGTGTTTTATTGTCTCGTCCATAGGACACGAAACACACTTAGTACTTTCATGCCAATTACGCCTGGCAAGATTATCTTAGTTAATATGACTCCTTTACGAAGGTACCAAGCAAAGATTTTCATCTTCAGAGGTATCTTCATGCGTCATATTTTCTTATTGTTATCGACCGGCACTTCTGAATGTACCAATGCCCTATACAAGGAATCAACTGAGAACATACCATTCTTAGTTAAGCTCCATCGAAATTCATCGGTGCCTTGTGATAGTTGTATCATAGCCAATCTATCTAACAGAGCATTCCAAGATTGCAGTCTTGGTCCGATAACATCTCGCCTGAACGTCACATTTGGTGGGAACGTTTCCATTACTGTAGCTAACGTTTCTCCTTTGTAACGCACAATATTGTATAGGGCTGGATACTGTTCTCGGAGGGTGGTATTTCCTAACCATTGATCCTCCCAAAAATGTATCTGAGATCCATCCTTTATGCTAAATACTCCATAGCGAAAGAAATGTTTATTTGTCGCCATTAGGCCATCCCAAAAGTGCGAATCACCCGGTTTCCGAATCACCTGTGATAACGCTTTTGAGCCGATGTATTTTCTCTTTAAGAGGGTTTGCCAAACACCATTTTCTGTAAGCATCTTAAAGAGCCATTTACCTAGAAGAGCTGAGTTTATGAGTACCCATGTTTGTCAGGACTCTTCAAGACTCTTTTTGATAATTGGAAGAATGATATCATATACAGAACCATGTTTGTGAGGACTGAGTTTATGAGTACCCATCTTATACCTAGGGACAATAATTTACCTTTCCAACTTGCCAGCCTTTTTTGCAGACGATCTTCAACGTGTTCCCATTCAGCATTAGTCAGTCTCCTATAATGATTTGGGATACCCAAATACTGGATAGGAAACTGACCTTGCTCACATCCGAAAATTTCAGAATATTGAGGAATTGCGTCCTAGGCTTCGCCAAAGCAAAACAATTCGCTTTTATGAAAATTGATCTTTAATCCAGATAATTGCTCGAATGATGAAAGAATTAAATTTAGATTCGTTGCTTTCTATAGATCATGTTCCATAAAAAGAATTATGTCGTCTGCATATTGAAGGATATATAGTCCCCCATCCACAAGGTGGGGTACCACTCCTTCAATAAGGCCATTTTCTTTAGCTCGTTCAATCATGATCGCTAACATATCCGCCACAATGTTAAAAAGTATGTGCGATAATGGATCAACTTGCCTCAATCCCTTTTTTGTCTGGATGTATTTGCCTATATCATCATTGATTTTAACAGCAACACTGCCTCCAGACACAAAATCATGTATCATGGCACACCACTCCTCCGAGAACCCTTTCATTCTCAGAGTTTGATGGAGGAACGACCAGTTAACTTTATTGTAGGCATTTTCAAAGTCTATTTTGAAAAAATACTCCATTTAGCTTTTTGGAGTGCATCTCATGGACAGTCTCGTGTAAAACCACGACTCCATCAAGGATATTCCTACCCTGCATAAAAGCAGTTTGTGTAGCTTTCACCACATGATCAGCCACCGCGTTAAGCCGAATGATAGCAACTTTCGTAAATATTATGAAGCTAACATTTAGAAGGCAGATTGGTCGATATTGTTGAATCCTTTCTGCTTCCACAATCTTAGGCAACAAAATTATTTCCCCAAAATTAAGGCGAAACAGATCTAGTTGGCCCGCATGCAAACAACCAAACAATTCCAGTAAACCATCCTTGATGATTTCCCAGAAATGCTGGTAAAACTCTGCCGGAAAGCCATCTGGTCTTGGCGCCTTATTGTGTTCCATAAAAAATACTGCCTTCTTAATCTCCTCTTCAGTGAAGGGAGTAGTAAGGAAGGTATCCTCCTCGATAGAAACTTGTGGGATATCATCTGTTCGCGACTCATCCATAGATACATGAGTATCCATCGGAGCCCCGCACAAATCTTTATAATATTTGTGATATAGGCCTTGAGCTGATCCTGTCCTTCAATCAGACCTTCATCCTGTACCAGAGAATGAATCCGCTTCTTTCTATGTCGCCCATTGGCTACATTAGGAAAATAGCGAGTATTCGAGTCTCCTTCTAAGATAAATTTAGCCTTTGATCTCTGGTACCATTTGATCTCTTCCTCACGCAACAAGGAGGCTACTTTCGCATTAGATTGGCCTTTTAGCTCAATTTCTTGCTGGTTTAGTAGCCTACTTTCTGCGATGATGTCAAGTTCATTAATAATGGTGCACAAACGCTCTTTCTCTTTTTTTAGATTACCAGCAGTGTGGCTAGCCCAGCGTGGGCGCTCGGGTGGCAGCCCTCCGCCGCGAACCTGGGCCGAAGTCGGGTCGTCGGAGATGGCAACCCAAGCGGAGGTAAGAACCTCAACGCCCAGGGCAACCCCCACCCGTGTTGGCTCGACCCCAGCGGGCTGCGCCACCCTCGCCCGAACTGGGCCGTCGCTAGCTGGAACCTGGCTGGGCATCGCGCCAGCATAGCCCAGCGCCTGTAGCAGTGCATCTGGGCTGGATGCACGAGCGGGGCACTCTGCATGGCAGGGCGATCCATCGCGGGCGCAGGTGGCTCCTGCCGCTGCGTACTGCTCACATCAGAAGCATCCACCCGAGCGCCCACACTATCCGCTACACCGTCAAAGCTCTCGAACAGAATAGTGCCGGTCTCCGTCATCGCCGAAAGCTGTCTAGGAACCAGCGAAGAGTTCCTCAACACCACATCAGCTACACTCCTCCCCCATACAAATTAAACTGGCGCACAATCTCCTTCCTCCGGGGAGTCTGCGGATTAGGATTAATCGGAGTGACCGCCACATTCCGCAACAAAACAGACAACGACGTCCCCTGCTGCTGAGATAAACCATCCCCGGGTCTAGGGTCAACCACCATACTGTCAACACCCGAAACACCCTGAAAATATGACTCTCCTGGATCTGCTGACTAGCAGCCCCTCCCTCCTCGATACCACGGTCCTCTGAGTGATCACGTCTATGATCCCAAAAGAACGGGACAAAGTCTGGCTCGGGCACATAATCAGTCGGCTCCAGTCTGTAAATGAAAGCAAACCCCTTCAGCGATAACACCCCCGTCGTCTTAATATAAGGTCCCACATTATCAATCTTCTTGAAACAATCATCATCAACCATGCCAATCCGTATACGGACCAGACCTCTCTGACGCAGAGTAACCAAATCCACATCAATAGTAGTACCAATGAGAGAACCTGCTGCCCGGCCACAGACCCAAAAAGTGCCTCATTGGATGCGGTACACCTGTCACATGAACCCATTGTTGGTGTAACTCCATAATAGGCTCAATCTCCTCTGGTGCCCACTGGCTGAATAATAATCCCGTCGACTGAGATGGGATCCCAAGCACCATCCCATCAAACCTCAACAACTCCTCCTTAGTTGGAAAGCCCACCGTGAACGAATCTTCCCCTTTCGGAATAGCCTCCCACACCCAAGATGGAGTTGGACACATCCTCGCCACCTGTGTCTCCACTTGTGAAGCGGTCGCTGACATAACCTCCACCATAACCAACACTATCGATAGAGAACTAGGAGTCAGCTCCGCCTTGTGGACACTATCAGGAAGCATACTGAAAATCGTCTCTCTATTACCTTGCCCTTGAACAATCACTGTCGGCTTATGTAACTTCAGAACCGGACATTTCTTTGTAGGATGTTGGTGGTTATCACAGAGAAAGCAATAGTGCAACGCCGTACAATCCTTGGTAGCATGTATATCCATACCACACTTCCAGCACCACGACTTTACTCGCTTAGCTTGATCATCCTCCACAACTCCAGCATTCACCTGAGAAACTATCGCCGGTGCCACCGCCGACACTTGCTGTGACACTGTCACCGGCGTGGTCACAACCGTCCCATCAGATTGATGCCTGGCTGTGAGATTCCTAGTTGTCGCCTTCTTCTTTTTCTTCTTCTTGCGCATCAGCCCCGGCACCGGCGCCACGGGTTGTGCCACACCGAACGCGAAACCGGTGGCTCATGGCTGCATGCCGCCACCTTGGTTCGGCATCCCCGTCCCGGGCGGGACCGGGGCAAACAAAGGCGGGCCACTGTCGAAGCCCCGCCCTGCGTCCGCTGCAGACACCGGCCCGACTCCCTGTGTAGCCCCGCCAGCCTGCCCGACCACGGCAGCAGCCCCAGCCCTAGGCGCAGCCGGAGCGAAGGTGGGCGGCCCCGCTTGAGGCCCGAAGACAACCCCGCCTCGTCCACGTCCAGCTGCAGCAGCGGCTTGCCGAGCCCCTCCGGCCGCACTCGACGGCGGCGCCGCCATCAACACTTGCGCGAAGGAGCGCCCACCCCCCGGCGTCGGAGAAGAGGGGAGTAGCACCGGACGCGGAAGATTCCCGATGAGGTCGATGGGCGTCGTTCGTGGCGGCTGAGGAGGAATCGGTGTAGACATAGGAGGAGTCGGTGTTGTAGTCGTAGAAACCCTAAGATCGACCTCGTTCCACGACCAGAGCCCCTCCAAAAGTTCCTCCAGGTGGCCCCATCGCGCACGAACCGATGACCGCTCTAGCGACCCACCATCCAGCGATAGTGAAGTTTGAAAATTGGATCCCAGCGCTTTACGCGGATCGACGATCGTCTCCCCCGAGCCGCCGACCAGGTGACTCCGGCCGGCCTCCCCGCGACACTCCGGTGGGAAAAGGTACCCTAAGATGGCCGGTGGCGTGACCCTAGGCCGAGGAAGAGGTCCACGCCACCTCATCCTCACTGGAGAACCACGCAGCGGCCACCTCATCGGAGCATCGCCACCTCCATCACCAGCCAGCGTCTTCCCGGCACCCACGGTGGCCACACCTTCGGAAGCTTCGGACTTTGAAGACGCCTCCGTAGACGTTGTCTCCCAGAACCGGGAGGCCGGGGTTGGGAAACCGATCTCCTCCCAGAACTCGCGCGCTAGCTCCTCATCGGATCTCAGAAGTCGTCGGACATCATCCCTAGAGACCTCCCTATACTCCGAGAGGACGTCCTCCCCACATAGTCGTGTCATCTCCTCCGCTTGCGCGATCGCTCGCTCCTCTGCATCAAGGAGGGAGAATCGAGAACCCTTCGATGGAGACGACGGTGCCGACCATGCACGCGGTACAAGCGTCAGACGACGCCCTCGACGAACGGCGTACCCATCAGTACGGGGATCTCCCGGCTGCAGTGCCCCGGGCGCGCCGAGATCGCTCATGTCGGGGTCGCTCTCGTCCTGCCCAGATGCCATTACAGTTTAAAACATGAGGACTTTTACTGTACCCTGGAATTATTTATGGCCATCCATTTTTAGAGATCCAAGGGCTCAGTACTCCAGAAATCAGCCCACGGAGTACCAGCTCCAAAACACTGCCAATCGGGTGGAGTACCTAAACCAGAGGGGCAAAATGGTAACCTTGTTAATTATCTTAAGCTGATTCCTGTTGGGGGAAAGATAACCTGGTACCCCTAAGGACGAAGAAAGTATGACCAGCCAGAGGCGAGACCCGGCCAGGAGGCGAAGCCTGGTCTGGAAGGAGACCCGGCCAGGAGGCAAAGCCTGGTCAGGAAGGATACCCGGCCAGGAGGCAAAGCCTGGTCAGGAAGGAGACCCGGCGAGGAGGCAAAGCCTGGTCTGGAAGGAGACCCGGCCAGGAGGCAAAGCCTGGTCAGGAAGGAGACCCGGCCAGAGGAGTCAGGGGGTAACTCAGCTTTGGAAGATGCTATAGCAGGAAGATTCTGGAAGACCCGGAAACCTTGTACAAGTTGGAGACTCAAGACTTGGAGGTCACGAAGGAGACCTAGATTAGGACTCTTAATATGGTATGACCCAGTTTTTACCTTGTACGACCAGGAGACCAGCCGCCCATATAAGCAGGATCCTAGGTCATAGAGACTAAGAGATTTCGAGTAGAAACCCTAGATTCTGGGTCTCGACGAGAGTCAGCCCGAGCCAAATTCCAGGTCTCGACGAGAGTCAGCCCGAGCCAAATTCCAGGTCTCGGCGAGAGTCAGCCCGACCCTAAATTCCAGATCTCGGCGAGAGTCAGCCCGAGCCTAGATTTGGGGTCTCGGCGATATTTGTAACCCAAGATTTGGGGTCTCGACGACATTGCAGCCCGGGCCTCTAGATCGATAGCTAATAAGATCCCAGCTGAAAGTAGGCTATTATCTCCAATGGAGAGGCTGAACCAGGATAATCCTTGTGTCCAAGACGAGTTTTACTAGCTGTTCAAGTATCCCTTGTAATACCAGAGTTGAGATGATAAATCTAGATCGGAGACTCGGCGACTTGATTGCCGGCTACCAGATCGTTTATCACCATGATTTCCCCTGAGCAAAACCCTCTCCCAAACACCAGAGTCGAATTGCCCCAAGATAAGTTACCCCCGGTAACGTCTGCCGTGATTATCCCACGACAATTCCTACGCCCGCCGCCGGCTGCCATAAAGAAAGCTCAGCCCGTCCGCATCACGAGCATGTCGAACGCCATTTACGTCTCGATGGTAAAATAACTAGCAGAATCGATATTGCTTGGACAGCCCCAGGTACTAGTTTTGCCGTGTATCCGGGATCTAGTATAGACGTTACAATCTCAATCTGTTGTTTTTTTCTTTGACCGGACAATCAGTTGCTCCTAGACTCTATCGGCATGGCAGATAAATAGTAATATGGTCTTTCATCACGGACCGTCAAATCGATTGGTACTCCACCATAAGGTTTTGGAGTACCAGGGTATTGTAAAACTTGCCTAAAACTTTAGCATGAATAGTTGAAGGGAACTAATTAACCGGAGTCGTGGATGGGACGAGGAAGCGCCACCATTAGGTGTGTGTGGTTGTATGAAGGAGTAGAAGTAGGAGTGTTCTACAAAGTTTTAACTTTAAAGGTTGTGTAATTTTAAAGATGCATAAAAGAGAAGTTGTTTGAGAGAGAAAAAAAAAGCTAGCACAAATAATGATGCACCGATGAACGTCCCATATCTCAAGTGCGCGTCCGCTTCACGTTTCCTTGTCTTCTCATCGGTCACACGGGAAGACACCTCTCATCACTGTCACGTCTTCTCTCTGCCTGACACAACTTATCGGACGACATCTTCTGTCCATGAATAGGCAACACAACTTGCCATGTATGTGCTTCACCGTACATGAACTTGCCACAAGGGCGTTCGGGAGGCATTCTTGTGGGTAACTCCACAACTTTCAAGATAAAAAATGTGTTAACAGGAGACTCGTGTGTCAAGTTCCACGTTGTTTCCAAGTCTGATGGTTTTGAGTGGGAACTGGTCGCTGCATATGGTGCTGCTCAAGATGCTAAAAAGCCAGAGTTCCTAGCGGAATTAGTTCGCTTTTGTGAGACCGATAATTTACCTCTGTTGTGTGGGGGCGACTTTAATATTATTCGACGTCATGAGGAGAAGAATAATAATAATTTCAACCCACGTTGGCCTTTTATTTTTAATGCAATAATTGAGAGTCTTGACTTAAGGGAGTTGAGGCTATCAGGTAGGCAATTCACATGGGCCAATCGTAGACCTGTGCCAACTTTCGAAAAGTTGGATAGAATTCTGGTGAGCATTGATTGGGAAAACAAGTTTCCTCTCTCAACAGTCCGTGCACTCCCTAGAGCAGGGTCTGATCATACGTCTTTGCTTTTAGATTTTGGTGAACATGCTCACCATGGAAACAGGGCAACCTTTTCTTTCGAGTTGTCTTGGCTTTCCATCGATGGTTTTCGCGAAATAATAGCCCATAAGTGGGCTGCAATTTCGGCCGGGTCTACCCCAATAGAGGTTTGGAAGAATAAAATTAAGCATTTGCGTCAATTCTTGAGAGGATGGGCGCGGGATCGCAGTAGCTGGTATAAAAAGGAAAGAGATCACTTGCTCTCTATTATTGATATCCTTGACCGAAAGGCCGAAACTACATTACTCACGGAGTCCGAAAGGGAGTCTTTGAGGAATGCTAATGACAAAGTAGCTGAGCTTCGACGTGTCGAAGAAGCCAAATGGGCTCAACGTGCGAAGGTTAAACATATCCGGGAAGGGGGTAACAATACTAAATATTTCCACCTCATTGTAAACAGCAAGCATAGGAGGAAGAAAAAATTTCAACTAGAGCAAGATGAAGGGACTATTGTAGGAGAGCAAAGCCTAAGGGTTTACATTTCTGAATTCTACAAAAAATTATTTGGTGCACCGGCTAAAAATAATTTCACCATGGTAGAAGATAAAACTCATGACATGTCTAAACTGTCTACGGAAGAGAACGATATTCTAATAGCTGATATTTCCGAAGAGGAGGTGTTTGAAGCTATTAAACAGATGGAGAATAACAAAGCACCGGGGCCAGATGGGTTCCCTGCTGAGTTTTATTTATCCTTTTGGGACATTATAAAAAATGACTTCATGTCTATGATTTATGATTTTCAGAAGGGAGATTTGCAACTACATAGGCTCAATTTTGGCACCATAATTCTTTTGCCTAAAAAGGAAGATGCGGTTCAGATCCAACAATATCGTCCTATATGTTTATTGAATGTCAGTTTTAAGATCTTTACAAAAATAGCTACGCTGAGGATATCAAAAATTGCACATTCGGTAGTTAAGCCTACGCAAACAGCCTTCATGCCGGGGTGCCACATTCTTGAGGGAGTTGTGGTGCTACATGAAACCATCCATGAGCTCAAGAGCAAGAATATGGATGGAGTTATTTTTAAAATTGATTTTGAAAAGGCATATGACAAGGTTAATTGGAACTTTCTGAAGCAGGCCCTTCGTATGAAAGGTTTTCACACAAAATGGATTGATTGGATTGACCAGTTTATTCGTAAAGGGTGTGTTGGAGTTAAGGTAAATGACGACATAGGTCATTATTTCCAAACTCAAAAAGGTTTGAGGCAGGGAGACCCGCTTTCACCTATTCTTTTTAACATCGTCGCAGATTTGTTGGCTATTCTCATTACAAGAGCTAAGGAGGATGGTCAAGTAGAGGGACTCATTCCACATTTGGTGGATGGGGGAGTGTCCATTTTACAATATGCCGATGATACCATAATTTTTATGGAACACAACTTGGAAAAGGCACTTAATATGAAGCTCATTCTTTGTATTTTTGAGCAGTTATCAGGTCTAAAGATTAACTTCCACAAAAGCGAATTTTTTTGTTTTGGTAAAGCCAAAGAGGATGAGAACCAATACAAAATTTTGTTTGGCTGTGAAATTGGGTCTTTACCTTTCAGATATTTAGGAGTCCCAATTCATTTTAGAAAACTCACAAACGGTGAGTGGAAGCCAGTTGAGGACAGATTTGAGACAAAACTTGCCTGCTGGATGGGCAAATTGTTGTCATATGGTGATCGTCTAACTCTTATCAATTCTGTCCTTACGAGTCTGCCGATGTTTATGTTATCCTTTCTAGAAATACCTAAAGGGGTATGCAAAAGGTTAAATTACTTTAGATCACGCTTCTTTTGGCAAAGCGATGGTCATAAGAAAAAATATCGGTTGACAAAGTGGAATGTGATTTGCAGACCTAAAGATCAAGGGGGCCTTGGGGTAGAGGTTTTGGAGTTAAAGAATAAGAGTCTACTTTGTAAATGGATATTCAAACTCCTAAATGAGGATGGGGTATGGCAGGAACTTTTAACAAACAAGTATCTCTATTCTAAATCTCTATCTCAAGTTGAGGCTAAATCTTCTGATTCACCATTTTGGAAAGGTCTCATGAGAGTTAAGGATGAGTTCTTTTCGAGGGGTTTTTTCAATATTGGTGATGGGTCAAACACAAGGTTTTGGGAAGATACTTGGCTAGGAGGAACACCGTTATCAACACAATATCCGACCCTATATAACATTGTCCAGCGAAAAGACGTTTCGGTACAAGCGGTTCTCGGGGCAACCCATCCTAATATAGCTTTTAGGAGGGCATTAACGGGCAACAAATATGAGCGTTGGCTGAATCTTGTTGAACGTCTAATGGATATTTCGTTGTCTACACAACCAGATAGTTTTGTGTGGAGCTTAACCAACTCTGGTATGTATACGGTTAAATCCATGTACCTTGATCTTTTAAATGATAACACAGTTTTCCTTCGGAAATATATTTGGAAAATAAAAGTGCCTTTAAAAATCAGAATTTTCTTGTGGTTTATTTATCGTAAAGAACTGCTTTCAAAGGTCAATTTATCACGGAAAAATTGGCATGGGAGCACTAAATGTTGTTTCTGTGACGATAGTGAAACGATTCAACATCTCTTTATAGATTGCCCGCTTGCGAGTTTAATTTGGAGAGTCGTGTACATGACCTTTCATATAGCTCCTCCAACTAGTATCTCGAATATGTTTGGGAATTGGTTGCATGGAGTACCCAAAAAAGAAAAGGCTCAAATCAGGGTTGGAGTCTGCGCTTTACTTTGGGCTTTATGGCATGTACGTAATGAAATTGTCTTTAACAATTCGAAAGCTTCGACTTTTTTGCAGGTGATACCTCTGGCCACCCATTGGATTCGTATGTGGTCATTTCTCCAAACGGTGGAGTGCCGCCAGGACATGGATTCTGGGTGCGTACGTTTGGAGACGGTAGCAAGGGAATTCTTCAGCCGATTCGGCTGGCAGCTTAATCACAGGATAACATGTTGAGGCATAGGCGCTCTATGTTAGCAATAATTTTCAGATGGTTGATACATGTCTCGACCTTGTGTGACCCATGAGTTGTAATAAGGTTTTGCACTTTGGATTTTAAATAAAGTAATAAAAGCCGTATGCATCACTTTGATGCAGAGGCGGGGGCTTCCCCATTTCTAAAAAAAAGTAGATAACACATAGTTCTTGTCCGACATCTCAACTACCACACAAGGAGTGGGTAGCTACCTAGTTCGGTTGGCTCCACTTCACCACATAGTTAATTTGCCTCAATCGACAAAGAATTATGAGGGTGGTAGGTCACTGAACTGGTCTTGTTCAAAAAGTCTCCTCCTTGTACGTGTATATAAACCCATGCATGCTAGCTTGCTTTGTCACACCAAATAGAGTAGCAGGGCCAAGGGAGCATAGCTTAGCTAGCCATGGCACTCGGGCGACAAGTCTCCAGCTTGTCTCCATTCCTCATCGTCCTGTGTTTCCACGCTCTGCTGCACACGACCACCGATGCGGCTGGCTTGTTGACCCTCCAAGACCTGAGCTGCTCAACGTCCGGCAACTACACCCGGACCAGCCCCTACGCCGCCAATGTCATGAAGTTCCTCGCCGCCCTCCCGGAGAATGCTGTGGCGAAGAACGGTGGATTCTACAACGGCACGGTCGGGGAGGCCCCGGACGCTGTCTACGGCCTCGCCTTGTGCCCCGCCGACTACTCGCGTGCCGACTGCAGCGCCTGCCTCACGGAAGCCGTCGCCGGCGACGCACTGGATGGCTTGCTTAGTCTCTGCCCCGGGAGCACCACCGTGCTCGCCATGTTCGAACGCTGCCTCATCCGCTACTCCAATGCCAGCTTCCTCGGTACAACTGAAATAGGTAACCATATATTTGTACTCTTCCGAATTATTAGCTACTCCCTCCGTTGCACACCGTAACCCTTTTTAGCAAGCTAAACTAGCTACTAGAAAGGCTTACATTGTGGAACGAAGGTAGTATTTTTTTTTCCATATCGCATGGAACTATATCTAACGTGTTCTATCTATACATTCTATAGTTTTTAAATAGCTTGCTATAGCCCGGGTATAACCGTTTGAGCATGTTGCGGCTATATAATTTCATATACAATCTACCGCTTAACTCCACTATAGCTGTTTTAAAGGGATATGCCGTTATATTCAAAAGCCCCCTATTTAAATCCTTGCTCAATTCACTCCTTTCAGTACTCGGATTGAGCACCCAAATTAAATATTTTATAATTCAGAACGAAGGTACGTAGTATACATACGTAAGAGGAAATATCAAATATATAATGTCGATGATGGGTTGTGCGTGCAGGGGTAGTTGTGTCCTTTGACGGTAAGACGACCACGGAGAAGGGGGCTACCTACGGCTCCAAGGTGAAGCAGAATCTGAACGACAGGACGGACGACGCGGTACTCGTGCCGCAGCGATTCGCCGCCAACTCGGGGTCCCCGTTCGTGTTGGTGCAGTGCACGTGGGACCTGCCGGCGGCCAAGTGCAAGGAGTGCCTCAACGCGCTGACGGTGAACGCGACGACCAGGCACGAATTCACTTCCGAAGGCCTGCGGAAGAGCTACAGCTGCAGCGTGAGGTACAGCGTGACGGGCTTCAGTGTTGTGCCCTTCACGGCTGCTCCCGGACCTGCACCTGCACCGCCAACGGGCGTGGCGGATCATCCCCCTCATCCTCCGGAGAGCTCCAAGAAAAGCAGTGAGTACTACTAGTAGCGTTTAAATGGGCTATATGTGCACGCATGCATGAGCTGTTTTCGGTAACTGTTTTCCAACGTAAATTCTACAGACAAGTCGTTGATCACCGGAGTAGCGGTGGTGCTCGTGTTGCTGGTGGTGGTGGGTACTTGGTCCATGGTGTCATGGTGCATGTTAGCCTCACTCGGGTTCAGGTTTCCATTATCACCAGATCGAGATACAATTGGCAGAATTCAGAGTACAGGAAGGAGGAAGGGGACTGGGAGATAGACGAAGGGGAAAGGGAAGCCAGAGTCGTTTCAGCCTGATCCTTCTGGATGCGTCCTCTTCCTGTGCGCCTAGCTTAAGTACCACTTCACGATGCCCACGCCGGGCCGTGAACCCTGGGGTTGGGCTGAGCGGCCCTAGTAGATCGGCGTGGGCCTTGTAAGGAACCGCGACCACCAGTGTCGCCTGTTCCCTGTAGCGCTTCCGGGTCAGCCTTCGTAGGTGCGCTGACACCCCTCCTTTCTTCAGAAACAGCTTGTCCCCAAGCTGTTGCTGCTGGGAACCTGCTTTGGAGCTCGACCTTGTCCTCCCATGTACGCCCGAGGCCGCAATCACCAGTCGACCATTGAACCAAAGCTTGCTCTACTGTCTTGTTGGACTTCTTACGCCACCTGGTTGACAAAACCTTAACTGGAACAGCCATAGCATCGATATCAGTAGGTAGAGTTGCAGAAACCTGGACGCCGTTCGACAATGCTTGCCGCAGAAGTGAAACATGGAAAACCGAATGCACGGTTGACCCTTCTGGCAATTGCAGCTTGTAGGCCGTCTCGCTGACACGCTCCAGTATTGTAAACGGGCCATAGTACTTGAACAAAAGTTTGTGGTTTGCTCTAGGTGCCACTGATGTTTGTATGTAAGGCTGCAGTTTCAGGAACACTTGATCCCCCACTTTGAACTGACGGGGCGTGCGATTTTTATCAGCGTATTTTTTTATCAGCTGTTGAGCACGAAGCAGATGCTGCCGAAGAAGGTCTTGGACCACTCTCCGTTCTGCCAGCCACTCGTCCACGTTTGATATCATGCACTCTCCCGGAGCCTCTAGCCCCCAATGTCGTGGTTCGTGACCATAGAGCACCTTGAATGGAGATGAGCCCAACGTTGAGTGGTGGCTTGTGTTATACCAGTACTCGGCGAGCGAGATCCACTGACTCCACTTCTTAGGACATGCATGGACGAAGCAACGCAAGTACGTCTCCACGCATTGGTTCAAGCGCTCTGTTTGCCCGTCTGTTGCTGGATGGTAAGCTGAGCTTAGATGCAGTTCCGATCCGATTGCTTTGAAGAGATCTTGCCAAAAGTGACTTGTGAAAACTGGATCCCTGTCGGATACGATTGTCTCAGGGAGGCTGTGGAGCTTGTATACGTTGTTGACAAATAGGCTGGCCACTGTAGCTGCAGTATATGGATGGGACAGTGGGATGAAATGTCCGTACTTTGAAAACCTATCGACCACCACGAGCAAACAGTTGAATTTCCCAGATTGTGGAAGCCCCTCGACAAAGTCCATTGCAATACACTGCCACGGTTTTCTTGGTACTGTTAATGGTTCCAACAGCCCAGGATATTTGATTCTTTCGGGCTTAGCCTGCTGGCAGACTTGGCAGTTTTGAACCCACTGTTTTATCTGTTTTTTCATGCCTGGCCATGAGAACAACATCTTGATCCTCTTGTAGGTGACCGGCGCGCCAGAGTGGCCACCCAAAGCACTGCTGTGAAATGCACAAAAAACCTTGGTTTGAAGTGCCTGATTAGTTCCCAACCAGATTCGGCCCTTGTGCCTGATAATGCCCTTGTCAATACTGAATGAAGATTGGCTGTCAGTACCCACTGTTAACTGCTGTAACAATTTCTGAGCAGATTCATCCGAGGAATACCCTTCAATCACTTCTCTCAGCCACACCGGTTGCACAGTGGAGATAGCTGCTACTGCCAAGACTTTGTCGTGCACTTTACGAGATAGAGCATCAGCTGCTGCGTTCTCCTTGCCCTTGTGGTAAACAATACGATAGCGTAACCCCAACAACTTAGCAAATGCTTTCTTCTGCCACGGAGTATGCAATCGTTGTTCCTCTAAGTGCACCAGGCTCCTCTGATCAGTCCGGATCACAAATTCATCATGTTGTAGGTACGGTCTCCAATGATCGACCGCCAATAGTATGGCCAGATACTCCTTTTCATATGTTGACAAGCCTGCATTCCGTGGCCCCAAAGGTTTACTAAGGAATGCCACCGGATGCCCTTCCTGTTGTAACACTGCCCCGATGCCAAAATCGCTAGCATCAGTCTCCACAGTAAACACCTTAGAGAAATCCGGAATTGCTAGGACAGGTGCCGTGACCAATGCTTGTTTCAGGACTTGGAAAGCGGTATCTGTCACTGAGTCCCATTTGAAGTAGACATTCTTTTTCAACAGTCGTGTCAAGGGCCGTGCAATCATGCCAAAATGCCTTACGAACTTGCGATAGTATCCGGCTAGCCCGAGAAATCCCCTCAGTTCACGCACATTCGACGGCTGTTTCCAGTTTTTGATCTCCACTACTTTTTCTGGGTCAGTTGAGACTCCTTGGTCGCTGATTATATGTCCCAGATACACTAAGCTTGACTGCGCGAAGGAGCACTTTTTTAGCTTAACTTGCCATTGATCACGTTTGAGCAATGAAAGCACGGCGGTCAGGTGAGTGACATGCTCAGACATGGATGGGCTGTAAATGAGAATATCGTCAAAAAACACCAACGCAAACTTTCGGAGAACTGTTTTTAGCGTTTCATTCATTGCGCTCTGGAAGGTAGCAGGAGCGCCCGACAACCCAAAGGACATGACTTTGTATTCAAAATGCCCTGAATGCGTATAGAAGGCCGTCTTGTGTTCTTCCCCAGGGGCCAGCCGAATCTGGTGATACCCAGCTCTTAGATCAAGTTTCGAAAACACTTTAGCCCCTGTTAGTTCATCTATCAGCTCATCTATCACCGGTACAGGGAACTTCTGAGGAACCGTCATCGCATTTAAGCGCCTGTAATCAATGCATAGTCGCCAGGTTAAGTCTTTCTTCTGTACCAAGATTGCTGGCGATGCAAAGGCACTTGTGCTCTTCTGAATTATACCACTTTGTAATAACTCAGTCACTTGTCTCTCAATTTCATCTTTGACCGCCGGTGTGTGCCTGTAGGGACGAATATTGACCGGTTGAGCTCCCGCGATTAAGGGTATATGGTGATCACATGCACGTCTGGGAGGTAACTCGGTTGTCTCTGCAAAAACTTGCTGAAAGTCTTGCAGTACTGACTGTATCTCCGCAGGTAATTCACTATCACTGCTTACTAAATCAGTTACAGCTCGCACCACCAACACCTGTTCGATATCACCTTGGTGTTGTAACCCTGACAGCTGCTCTAGAGTAATGGAATGGCAAATCACAGATTTAGGGCCCTCTCCTTGCAGGAATATGTCTTGGCCTCCGTCCTTAATGCATAATCTTTTTGTAGGCCAATCTATATGCATAGGACTATGCTGACATAACCAGTCCTGTCCCAATATAGCGTCAAAAGCCCCTAGCTGCAGAATCTTGAAATCTGTAGTAAACTGGTGGTTATTGATCTGCCATGGACAACCCACAATCTCCTCTGTGCAAGATAAATTTCTGTCATCAGCCACCTTCACTCTGATAGGTACAGTCACTGGTGTAATGCCACTTAAGGAAGAGCACAAGCGCTTGTTGATGAAGGATGTTGTGCTCCCTGAATCAACTAAAAGCAACACTGGTTGGTCTTGTAACATTCCTGACAATTGCAACACTGACGGCGTCCCTGTGTCACCCAAAGCCTTTTCAGATAGAGCCTGCAGAGAAATTGCACACAGCAACTCTGAATCTGTTTGAGCAGCAGCTTGTTCATCTATCATTCCCAATGCCTCAGCCCCTAACAGCTCTAACAATTCCTCGACAATATGTAGCTGGATAGTGGCGGGACATTTGTGCTCTGGGCCCCATTTTTCCCCACAAGTAAAGCACAACCCACGAGCTCTTCTAAATGCCTTGAGCGTTGACAATTTAGAATGCACATCCCCTGTAGAACGAGCAGATTCTTGACCTCTCTTGTCTGTGGCAACTGACGTTCCATTGAAACCGGGAACCCTGGACGGAGGAGTAGGCAGTGGCAATGGTTTGGCCTTGTGCGTATGGTCAAAGTGGCGATGTTGGAAAGGCCTTACAGTGTCAGCAACTTCCTCTTGCAGCAGCGCCAGAGCACATGCAGTATCCAGATCAACAGGTCTCTGTACCATAACCACCGCTCGAATATCGCTCTTCAAACCCTCGACAAAGCGTGTGAGAAAATACAAAGGATGGATGGTGTCAGAGTAGGCAATCAGGTTGTTCATCAAATTTTCAAAGCGATTAATATAATCAGTAACAGTATCTACTTGTTTGAGAGAGTAAAACTGTCTAATTAACATTTGGTGGCGATCTCTACCAAACCTGGTGCACAGCAAGGCACAGAAAGAATTCCAATCAAAACTTGCTAACTTCTTTCTAACCGAGTGTAACCAAACCTTAGGAGGACCCGAAAAATTCAAAGTAGCCATCGGCACCCAGTAGGATTCATGTATAGCAAACATGGAAAAGTACTGCTCAGCTAACGTTTGCCACATTTGGGGGTTGTCACCGTCAAACAAAGGAAATTGCAGAGACGGGTTCGCTTGACCCCAATTCGCAAACACTTGTGCTGCAGAATTGTCTGTGTCCAGAGCTGAAGAACGCAGGTGGAGAGGTGTTTGGAAATTGTTCTTACCCGCGACCGGGGTTTGCAACGAGGAAGTCGAATTCCCCGCCGCGGAACCCCGGTGAAGTATGACGTCGCCGTGGCCTAGCCCGAGATCGGTCCCTGGCGGTGGGCGATCGCGGAACGACGAGCCCACCGACAAACGGGCGCCAGCGAGATGAGACGCTGCCAGATCTCCATGCGGTTGCGCGGAACTCGCGACGAGCGGATCGGTCCCCGGTGGCGGTCGTCCTAGCAGGGATGTAGCTGCCGACGATGGGGCGCCAGCGTTTTGACTCGCTGCCGGATCCGTGGTGGCGAGAGGCGCTGTGATGCCCGCGGCCTGGTGCGTCGCTTGCTGCTGCAGAGCAACGACGGCTTGCTGCAACTCATCCACGCGAGTCTCCATGCGCGGCCGCCACGCGTGGAAATCGGTGGTGAGAGTACTCAGGGTCTTCTCGATTCCCTCCGAGCGCCGATCCTGCTTCTCAGCTGCCTGGACGAGGAGCTGGAGCTGCTTGAGCAGCTCGGATCCGCCTTCCTCCATCTCGTACGCTTCGCGAGCTTGCTTCTGCCGCCGAGTTTCAATAATCGACCCCAGGTTTGAAGAAAAAAATTGGAGTGGGAGGGTGGAGGGATGGCTCTGATACCAGGTGTTAGCCTCACTCGGGTTCAGGTTTCCATTATCACCAGATCGAGATACAATTGGCAGAATTCAGAGTACAGGAAGGAGGAAGGGGACTGGGAGATAGACGAAGGGGAAAGGGAAGCCAGAGTCGTTTCAGCCTGATCCTTCTGGATGCGTCCTCTTCCTGTGCGCCTAGCTTAAGTACCACTTCACGATGCCCACGCCGGGCCGTGAACCCTGGGGTTGGGCTGAGCGGCCCTAGTAGATCGGCGTGGGCCTTGTAAGGAACCGCGACCACCAGTGTCGCCTGTTCCCTGTAGCGCTTCCGGGTCAGCCTTCGTAGGTGCGCTGACAGTGCATGGTGACACGAACACGCGATTCTTTCGGGTCCGGAACTCGGCTCAAGCCTGTCGAGTACCGCGACCTGTCTATCGCGACTCAGGGGTTCGCCAAAGAGAACAAGATCGGGGAGGGTGGCTTCGGCGTGGTGTACAAGGGGATCCTCAATGACAAGCCGGTGGCCGTGAAGAGAATCCTCAGGGACTCCAATGGGGAATTCAAGGACTTCCTCGCGGAGCTGGGCGCCATCGACGGGACCGGCCACCTCAACATTGTCCGGCTTGAAGGCTGGTGTTGCAGCATAAACAACTTCCTGTTCTGGTGGTTGCACAGGCAGAATCTCAAGCTCTTCCTTGTCTATGAGCTTGTCACTAACGGCAGCCTCCAGGAGCACCTGCACCAAAAGCCGGAAGTAATGCCATGGACAACGAGGTATATATACATACATATAGTAGTATATATCTTTTCTCTTTTGAATATCTTGCTTGTCTCTTTTTATTTTCATCGAATAATAGTATCTTTTCTTTATGGAATATATTACTCCTCTGATTCAGTTTAGTGCTACATATATATTCAATTCTGCGACAATTAATATGGATCGGGGTAAGTATTAGTAAAACCTGGCATGTCGCTAAAATATACATATTGATTGCAGGTACAAGATAGTGAAGGGCATAGGGTCCGCTCTTCGTTATCTCCACCACGACTGCAACCCATACATCTTGCACAGAGACATCAAACCGGCCAACATACTCCTGGACGACGACTTCAACGCCAAGCTCGGCGACTTCGGGCTCTCCAGGGTCGCCCATAACAACGTCATAACGTCGGTGCAGACGATGGCTGTTGGGACCATGGGCTACATGGATCCGGAGTGCATGCGGAACGGGCAGGTCAAGTTCCGCCCTAGCTCCGACGTCTATAGTTTCGGGATAGTTCTTCTAGAGATCGCCAACGGAGAAAACAAATCGGACTATCTCCGGCAGCTGCAGAAAGATCGACCAGCCAAAACATTTGTGAGGGACGCTGCTGACAAGAAGCTAGCTGGAAAATATGATGAAACACAGATGGAGCGCGTCCTTCTCCTCGGCCTCCGGTGTTCTGAGCAAGATGAGGACAAACGGCCTTCACTCGTTGGTGCGATGCACTTCCTGGAGAACGGCGGAGAGCTACACCCGGCCACACCCGATGAACGCCACGATACTGCTCACATTGTTAATATGTCTTGATTGAAACCAGACTTTGCTCTATTTGTTTTGGCCCCCTGGTGGAGGGGGTCTGTATCAAGTAAGTATACTTGTTGTCGTACATGTTATATTGTTGTTGGGTCTTCATCCTGTACCTAGCTAGTTTGCTAGCTCCTCTGCATCGTTTAATTCCAGCTCAAGTGTTATAACGGCCCTGAGCTATATTTGTCAAATTCAAACTCTTTTGAGATTGCTCTTCTTCAAGGGCATCATATATATCAGCAAATTTGTCAGGAAATTATTTAACTAGCTCCCATGTGTCAAATTCATTTATTAAACTAGTGCATGCATTGAAAAACAGGCTCGTTGCCGGACAAATTTTGACGCCGGTGACTTTGAGTGACTTAGGTGGATCCACGCACGGCGGCCCCCACATGTCACTTACTATGGTATTGATTCAATCAACGTAATTTTACTCACAAAATTTTAGGTTGTAATTTCCAAAGCTGGTTGCAAGGTTTCAAAAGTCCCTCCGGTCACAGTCCCTCTGATTTTTTCCCCAAGTGGTCGTCCCTCTTTCAGATTTCATAAGAGTTAATTAAAATGACAATCCTTGTCAAATGACTCCAGCTCTTTCGAAATGGAGTTTGCTCTGTCACACAAGACTAGATGAATAATTATCATCTCAATTTTCCCAATGAATACATATTGTAAAATACAGTCATCTAAAACCGGCCGGGGAGTGCTATTAAATAAAGGGCACAGTACACACCCCGATCAAATAATTTTGAAGTACACGGCCCAATTTTTCAAGGATATGCCCTGGGAGGCATATCGGGATCATAGAAGAAAGGCCAAGCGGCCAGAGTTACATCGCGGGCTGGCACAGACGCCAAGCGCGCACCCACGCTGCCTAGCAGCTACAACACAACACCTACTACTCGCGAAACCTCCACCGCTCCGCCTCTAAAAGGCAACCCCTAAACAGCCCAGCCGCCCGCCAGGTCTCGGTCTCCGCACTGATGGCTCGAAGCACCGCAGAAGAAGAGGGGGTGGCGTTATTGAAGACGATGTCATTCCGGTGGCACCAAAGGGTCCAACAGACGAGTGTCACAGCCGACCAAAAATCCCTCCTGTCCTGGGGGCTCCCCCGTCTCGAGCCCACCCACTCGACCATCGTCGTGGCTAGCTCAGGGATCCACCCGTCCTTGCCCCAGCCGCGGAGGCAGTCTACCCACACCGTCTGTGCAAACACACAGCCCAACAGAAGGTGACCAATGGACTCGTCCTGTTGGTCACAGAAGGGGCACGAGGCCGGGCGTGGCAACCCACGCCTAGCCAACCGGTCGGTAGTCCAACAGTGGTCCCGGAGAGCAAGCCAGAGGAACACTCGACACCTCAGCGGGGCCCTAGAACCCCAGATCTGTCGGGCGCCCGGCATCCGCTCCAATCCTGCAAACAAGGCCGCATAGCACGATTGCGAGGAGTAGGTACCACTGGAGTCCCAGCACCATCTGAAGGAGTCGTCCATCCCAGGCCTGAGCTCCACTGGCGCGATGTGGTTCAGAAGGCTCAGGAACTCGGCCAGGGCCGTGGCTGGCATGTCAGGGGAGACGTCCTCGAGCCAGCCCCCGGCTAGGCCCTCTCGCACAGTGCGGCTCTTGGCCGCTCATCGGGAAACCATCCGGAAAAGGTTAGGTGCGAAATCCCTAATCCGGCCACCGGGCAGCCAACGGTCAGTCCAGAACAAGGTGGAGGCGCCATCCCCTAGCGTGGAGTAGGTGGCCGCATCAAAGATTTGCCGCACCTGCTTGGGGACCTGAATGTTGAGGTCCCTCCATGGCTTGCTGGGGTCCACCCAACTCAGCCACAGCCATCTCGCCCGCAAGGCAAGATTCATTGACCTCAGGTTAAGAATGCCAAGGCCACCAAACTCTCGGGGCACACAAACTTGGTTCCACGCCACGAGGCAGTGGCCACCATGGACATTCTCACGTCATTTCCACAAAAAGCCTCGAAGCACCTTCTCAATGGCCGCGAAGGTCTTCGCCGGAAGGTCGAGGGACATCATCGCAAATATCGTTACCGCTGTGAGAGTGGAGCGGATTAACCAAAGTCCCCCCCCCCCCCCGGTTAATCAAAGACGCTCCCCAACTTCAGAGTCGTCCAGCCACGTGATCCACCAAGTATTGAACCTGTGCTGCCGAAGGCTTCCGCAAAGCTAGGGGAAGCCCGAGATAGCGCATAGGGAAAGCCTCGACTATACAGCCGAGCCCTTGGACCACCTGTTGCGCCATCTCATCAGTCCCGCGAATAAGGTGCGCCGAGCTCTTACTGAAGTTTGTGTGGAGCCCGGAGGCGCCACCAAAGTCCTCTAGGATTGCGGCAAATACTCGAAAGTCCTCTATCGACAGCTTGAGGAAGGTGACGACATCATCCGCATACATGGAAGTGCGGTGACGCAGATCCCCCGCCGAAAGCCGTGAGAGGAGACCCACATCGGAGGCCGTCTGAATCAGCAGATAAAGCACCTCCATAACAAGGATGAAGAGAAGGGGGAGAGGGGGTCCCCTTGACGGAGCTCCCGCAAGTTGGCAATCCAGCAGCTGATGCACCCAAAATGCATCTACTTTTCCAAGCACTTTGCATCGTATTTCTCTCCGGAGTCCCCCCATAATTGAATAAATCTGCAGAATCTGACGCTGTTTTTAGCAAAAGTCTTATTTCCGTCTATTTTCGCAGGACTTTTCACAGGGGACGAAAACCACGTAACTTTTTATGGAAAAGAAGGGGAATGAGCACCAGATGGGGCCGGGGGGCCACCCGAGGGCCACAAGGGGGCCCCACACGCGGCCAGATTCCTTGGCCGCGTGGGGTCACCCCTTTTGGGCCCAGATGGCCCACTCCGGCTAGGTCTTCAACGTACCCCTCCATATATACGAGAAACTGACAGGTTTCGAAGAGGAGGGCTGTTCGCGAAACGGAGCGCCGCCGCCACCACGATCTTCGATTTCGGAGTCAGATTGATCCGGGATTTCACCCCCGGAGGTGGAATTCGAGGGGCTTCGTCACCATCATCATCACCACCATCATCTCCATCAACCATGAGCTCCATCACCCCCTCCATGTGTGAGTAGTTGCTTTAGGCATGTGAGGTGTGAGGGGTTTTGGATGAGATTGATCATGTAATTGCTACCCGGTATGCGGGATCTAGGGGTTTGTCTTGAGAATTCTCATGTCTTATGTTGATGCACTATTTCTAGGCTTAATGCTTGTTACTAGGGCCCAAGTGGCATGATTTCAGTACTGAACTTACATTGCTACATCATATATTTGAGTTTGGTATATATCTGCAATGTGTATTACCTGATATTATGTTGAACCTGCGAACCCTAAAGTGACAGCTAGGGAAAACAAGGGGGATATGTTCTAGATTGAGGATTATGTGTGTTCATGGAGTGTTAATGCGTTGGTCCGGGCTATTCGAAAGGGTAGACCTTAATTACCTGTAGTTCCAAATTGGCCCCGGTGAAATGGGCAGGTAGGACAATAGGCTTTGTGCAAATTCTCTTGGTTAGTACGCACAATAATTTACGGAACACATACCTACATAAAACTGAGATAGAGAAAGGCCCCGCTGCTAGCAAAACATTATTACATGATCAATCTTATCCGTGCAACACCCCGCTGTCACCTCATGCCTGCGTTTTAGTCTCTGGTTTACTTTCACTCTTTTCCGGTGAAAACTGGGAAAACACTTGCTCTCCATTTACTTTCTGTTTGTTTACTTTCACTGCATTATTACACTCACCACTCTCGCTGCAAGTTTGTTGATACACAGGTGTGGTTGGGAGTGACGTCCCAATTGCTAAAGTCTCACCGGTATTCTTGTGTTCCCATTGAGTCGAACTACAAATTTGGGTGATACTTCCCATCGAAGAGTACGATTGATCTCCTGCACTTGGGAGCCATCAAGACTGTTTTCTGACGCCGTTGCCGGGGAGCCTAGCTTTATTGGTAAGACCACTTGTTATTGTCTACTTGCTGCACTTTCTTGTTCCCTACAATGGGAAAGGGAAAGAACACTTCGAAGGAGGTAATGCCTTCGACTACTCGTTCTGGTAATGATTTGCCTAGTAGACCAAATTTTTCACCTAATATTGTTTCTACTGTGGCTGCTAAGAAAAAGAAAGGAATAGCTGGTAAATCACCATTGTCAAAAATGTCTACTAGTACATCTAATGATCAAACACTTGATAATGTAGACAAAGAACTAGCTTCTGAAATTCCTGAAACTATTGAAACACCTGAGGCAAATGAAACACCTGAAAAAACTGAAATTGCTGAATCTTCTATAGATGAAAATGTAGAACTTGAGCTAGAAAGAAATGAGACTCATAGAGAGTATGAATGGGGCCTCTTCTGAAGAAGAAGAAGAAGCATTTATTGAGGCCTTTATATCACCTGATTATACAAAACTTGATAAACTCTCTATTTATGATGATGCATCTCTTGGAAACTGTTTTGCTGCTACTAGGAATTTGTGTGGCCCAGCTATTAGAATTAGAGACAAAGATTATGAATTCAATGTTAATCCTGAGATAATTGAGATAGTTGAGAAGTCTAGATTCTATGGAAAGGATGAGGAGTCTCCTCTTGATCATATTGCTGAATTGCATGCTTTATCTACTACATTTGGAAATGATGAAATCCGTCAACATTATTTATTCTTAAAATTGTTTCCTTTTTCTTTGGGTGAAGATGCTAGAGTTTGGTATAATCGTTTAGGACCTGCATGTATTACTAGTAAGGAAGAATGCTTGCAATTGTTTTTCAATAAATATTTTCCTACTGAAAGGATACATGCATTAACTGTTGAAATTGGCAATTTTAAACAAGATAAGAAAGAGAGTCTACCCCAAGCTTGGGGGAGATTTGGTAAAATGTGTAAGAAATGTCCTAGTCATGGTTTTAAACCTCATGAATTGCTTGATATATTCTATAATGGACTAATGGGGGAAACAAGAGACTACCTTGATAGTATTGCAGGGAATATCTTTAGGGACAGAAGTGTTGATGAAGCAATTGAATTACTGGAGTCTATTCTCGAGAATGAAGCTGATTGGAACATTGAGGAGATAGATAAAAATGAGACACTCCCAGAGAAGAAAGTAGGCATACTCGAATTGAACCAAGAAACAATGGCTGAAGCTTCCAAGGATATTAAAGAGAAGGGAATTAAAACCTCTCATCTCAAGGAATTATCTGAAATGGGTATTAAACTTCCTACTGATGAACCATGCTTTCCAATTCAAGTGAACTCTATACTCCCTATGGAAGGTAATGAGGAGGTAACACCTCCTGTTGATGTCTCTTATGTTAACAATTTTGCTTATCATGATAATCGTGAGGAGCGTAAAATTAGAATGACTATCATGGAAAACCATCATAAAATTAATTTCCTCCATGAAAATTTAAATGCTAGTGTATGGGAAGTTAAAAGAATTGTTAAACATTGTGAAATGATGAACAATCAAGTTGAGCAAATGATTTCTTTACAAAATCAATTGTATGAAAATCTGAATAAACAAAAACAATTATGTGGAGTTAATACAAGGGGAGGTGCAAGCACCCAGGATCCTGATTATCCTGATGATCATCCTAAAAGAAAAGAGCAAGTTGCTCTTAAAGATAAATCTTTTGCAGGAAAATCTCCCAATGAAAATGAGCATGATGATGACTCCAATGAGCAAGACAAGGATATTTCTATTTCTGATGCTGAAACTGAGGATGATAATAATGAAGAAGAAGAATCATCTCCACCTGATATTGAACAAGATGATGATAATAATGAAGAAGCTGCTGGTAAGGAGGATCCTCAGCCTCCTATTGAGAAGACCAAGAAGAAGAAGAAACCAAATAAAGATAAAGATAAAGGTAAAGAAAGGGATCCATGGGTACAAAGACCCATTCCATATCCCCAAGAGGTATCAAAAACAAAAGATGAAGAGAGGTATGGGCAATTTTATGATATGATTAAGAATATGAAATTAGAGATTCCACTTATTGATGCTATTAAGAATCCTCCATATTCAAAATACATGAAAGATATTGTCACTAATAAAAGAAAGATACCTACTGATGCTATTACTGTTATGCTTGCTGATTATTCATTTAAAGGAAAACTGTGTGAAAAACATGGAGATCCTGGTATTCCTACTATTCCTTGCAAAATTAAAGAAGCCTATGTGAAATATGCATTATGTGATTTAGGAGCTGGTGTTAGTGTTATGCCTTTCTCACTATATAAGAAGCTTAATTTGAACAAACTAGTTCCAACAGAAATAGCTTTACAAATGGCTGATAAAACAACTGTTGTACCTATAGGAATATGTGAGGATGTTCCCATCTCTATTGCTAATGAGTTGATACCTAGTGATTTTGTTATATTAGAAATGCCTGAAGATGATAATCTATCTATTATTCTTGGTAGACCTTTTTTGAATACTGCAGGAGCTGTGATAAATTGCACTGGGAGCAAAGTGACATTTAATGTTAAAGGCAAAGAGCACACTATTTATTTTCCCAAGAAGAAACATGTTACAAGTATGAGCACAAGTGTGAATGCTATACAAATAAATTCCATTAAGATTGGTAGCATTGAAATACCTATACCACCTCCAGCACCAAGGTATGATATA
The DNA here is from genome assembly GCA_028641055.1 of Alopecurus myosuroides. Taxonomy (NCBI): domain Eukaryota; kingdom Viridiplantae; phylum Streptophyta; class Magnoliopsida; order Poales; family Poaceae; genus Alopecurus; species Alopecurus myosuroides. Next base: position 514,587,679 of record CM054058.1, on the reverse strand, counting down.
TTGATGATTGGGACCATTCCAATCAAATATGAGGTAACTTGATTTATTGTTTTATAATAAGTAATAATAAGAATCATGAGCTATATTCTTTACATGTTGCTAATGAGACTTGATCAACCTTATTACTAATGTGGAAATGATAAAGGCATGATTCACAAACATTTAAATTGCATTTTTTTTATGTTATTTGCTTTAAAATTGTGAGACATAGACATAGTATTAAAAATTTTAGAATCAGAAATCACAGAATATGAAGTTTTAGAAATTTTGTGTAGAAAAGTTTCACGTAAAATTCCAGAAAAATTAGGGGGTCGGTTTTTTGCCCGAAGGGACCAGCAGCCAGTGGGGGAGCACCAGCAGGCTACCAGGGGCCAAAATAGGTACCTCCACACGGCCAGATTCCTTGGCCGCGTGGGATACCCCATTTTTGGCCACAAGTGGATGCTGGGGCCCATCCAATGCTCATCTGCTACCTTTCGACCGAAAACCAACCCCAGTTCATCTCCCCCATTGTTCCCGTGCTCTGTTTCTCCGTCAATCATCGATCTCCACATTTGAGGCAGATTTTTCAAACCTGTTTGATGGAATCACTCCTTGGTATGTAACTCCTTCACTCATCCAATTACTTTTTGCTCCCATGCTTTGTGTATGAAGTATTTGGCTGCACTAGGTGTCACCTATTATGTCTAAGAACTCCATGAATTTAAGTTTTCTAGTTGATATGGATGCATGATATTGATTAGAGGACTAGTTATGGATGCCTTAGCAATGTTTTAGAGTGATACAATTTAATTTTTGTTGAATTTTATTTTGGTACAGCAAGGTAACATGCTGAACAAGGGAAAGGCATTGCTTGGGATGTCCTCAAGGACAAGGAGAAGAGAATCAAGGGTGTCCAACAATCATGATGATAATCAGTTATGGGAGGATGAATTGGTTTTTGCAGGTGAAAATTTGCGTGTCCATACCACAAGATGGCAAGACCCCGAAGTTCTTGAACATTGGGGGATTGCTGAGGATTTCCAAGCCTTTGCTGCAACTACGGGGCTGCTTGAGTTCTCACGCCATCCACGCAACACATATGTGGAACTCTCGAGGGAATTCCTCTCTACATTCAGGTTTGAGGGACCGGTGGTGCACCGGAAAAGTAAGTCTAAGAACCCTCCTCCAGCTACTTTTGTCATTAAATTTACAATGAGGGGGCAGCGTTTAGTCATGTCATTAGAGGAATTCTGTAAGGCTATACGTGTACCAACTACGGGGTTATGGGATGAAACATATGCTGATTCTAGAGAAGAACTTGTCACATTCTGGCGTAGCATTGCTAAAAATATTCCTGAAAGAATGAATAGAGGCAAGCTCACATGCATCCAACACCCGGGCCTTAGATATTTTGCATTGTTTCTTGCTAGAGGATTCCTTGCTAGGGATAACACTTCTGCTTGCACTGGTCCTATGATCTATTTATGAAAATGTGCAATGGAAAATACAACACCTATATATAACCTGGGAACCATACTTGCTAGAACTTTGCATTTAGCTGTGAGTAGGAATGGCATGGATAAAACTCCTTTATATGTTGGTTTCATTGCCACTTTAATCCATGAATACATTATGGCAGAACGAGGTTTTAATGATAACTTGGGTACCATGGTAAATGAGTCTCGACTGCTGGATTTTGGTTTACTTTTTCGCATGGATATGAGCAGGGCTGAGAAAGAATATTTTTCATATTGCTATAAGGATTCTAATGGGCACATTGTGTCTGTTAGGCTCCCTTGTGCTGACTTGTTTGACAGGGAGACAAAGTGGACTGTGCAAGAAGAGCCACAACAAGAAGAGCAACAACAGGAGGAGCCCCAATACCAGGCGCCTATGGCATATCCCTGGGGCTTCCCTGAACCACACCTTGGAGCACAGGCATGGCAGGATCCATCATTCTTCCAGGGAGGTTCATTGAGTGGTGGACATGATTACCACCCAGGATACTAGCTTGATCACAAGCTTGGGGAGTATTTCTCTCCTCCTCATTCGTTGTGTTATATCACTTGCATGTTATTTGTTGTTTTATGTTCTTTAAATCTGAAAAACACAAAAATATTTTCTTCATTGTAGCTAGTTTACTTCTGGTTATTTACATTATGTTTCTAAAAATCAAAAAACCACAAAAAGATTTTTGTTTCTTGAGTTTAGTATAAATACGGAGCTGCAGGAATTGCTCAAATATGTTCACTGTTATATGCTTTAATCTTTACTTGTGACTCCGTTTGAGCTGAAAATTTAATCACTACTACAACTTTTTATGGCCTTCACCTCTGTAAAACATGAGAAACTTTTGAGGTGTTTAGGTAGGTAAACAAATTGCTGAATGCAGTAACTTTTTATAGCAAGATTTGAGATTGTATTGAGTAGTTCAAGTGGGGAGAGGAGAACAACAATGATATGATAATGTGCTTGAAGTGATGAAAGGTATGACACCTTTGCCGTGCTTATGTATGCTTTTTAATAACAGCAAGTGCACACCTTATGATTCCCTTAACACTTAGTGACATAATAGCCATTGTTTATCTTCTCCGTGGTTTAGTAGAATATATTCTGATACAACTGAAATATTGTTTAGTGTCATTACTTGGCTGATGGATTGAATAATTGTAGCCTTAAGCAAAGGTTTACGCATCCCATTGTGCTTACTGAACTTGCCAACCAAGGAAATAATTAAACGAGAAAATTTTATGAATGATAAAAGTGGAGTCTTATGCTTGACGAACTTATGGTTGGGGGTCTAGTCTAAATGTGTATCACATGGGAAAACTTTCAACTCTGCACTAAGAATTCTATATTCAAGTTGATATCATGTTCTTTTAATTGTGGATGCCTGTCATGCGAAATGAGGTAGAGGAATAGTAAGTCTTGATGAGTAAGTATATATGATTAGAGAGACGCATTGGGCCGCTAACCCAAGCCATGCGATTTCATGGTGGAAATTTACTTATAGCTAGAATGGACCCGCAACATATCCTATAATAAAATAAGAAAGCTATGCATATAGTGAATGAAATAAAAAAAGGATAATGAGTCCATTCCATTTGTTTTTCTTGCATTTTGACATGGGCTGGTTTCCATGTCATTGGGGCAAGAGGTACCCCAATTGCTGCTCCGCTATGATGTCATTAAATACTTACAAGTGAATTGTACAAGGCTTATTAGGAAGTCTCGAGTTGAGTAATCATGGTGCGGGACTTCGCTTTTAAGGGCATGAGGCTTTCAACTTGTTGTTTGTCAAGCATAAGAATCAAATGAAAAAATTAATGCTTTAAGCAAAACTGAGAGCAAGGTAGTAAGCACAATGATTTTACTTGTCAACATATGAAAGAATCAGAGATCTCAAAAATCTTGATATGATTCAATCATCAGCGATGCACAAGCCTTTGTTTATGTCTACAATTGAGCAAACTCATTCAAGTATTAACACTTCATGTTATTTCTATTGCAACAAGTATATATGCTTCAACACTGAGTAGATGCACACTTGCTAGTATTTTGCTACTTGTTACAGGAATCATGTCTTGAGTATTTGCTAGTATTAATTGATGATGCATATGCAATGCAAAGTTCTTGCCAAAGTTTTTATCGCTTCTGCACTGCGTTTGAGTTGTTCGAGGACAAACAACGAGCTAAGCTTGGGGCAGTTGATGCACCCAAAATGCATCTACTTTTCCAAGCACTTTGCATCATATTTCTCTTCGTAGTCCCCCCATAATTGAATAAATCTGCAGAATCTGACGCTATTTTTAGCAAAAGTCTTCTTTCCGTCTATTTTCGTAGGACTTTTCACAGGGAACGAAAACCACGTAACTTTTTATGGAAAAGAAGGGGAATGAGCACCAGATGGGGCGGGGGGGCACCCGAGGGCCAAAAGGGGGCCCCACACGCGGCCAGATTCCTTGGCCGCGTGGGGTCACCCCTTTTGGGCCCAGATGGCCCATTCCGGCTAGGTCTTCGACGTACCCCTCCATATATACGAGAAACTGACGGCTTTCGAAGAGGAGGGCTGTTCGCGAAACGGAGCGCCGCCGCCACCACGATCTTCGATTTCGGAGTCAGATTGATCCGGGATTTCACCCCCGGAGGTGGAATTCGAGGGGCTTCATCACCATCATCATCACTACCATCATCTCCATCAACCATGAGCTCCATCACCCCCTCCATGTGTGAGTAGTTGCTGTAGGCATGTGAGGTGTGAGGGGTTTTGGATGAGATTGATCATGTAATTGCTATCCGGTATGCGGGATCTAGGGGTTTGTCTTGAGAATTCTTATGTCTTATGTTGATGCACTATTTCTAGGCTTAATGCTTGTTACTAGGGCCCAAGTGGCATGATTTCAGTACTGAACTTACATTGCTACATCATATATTTGAGTTTGGTATCTATCTGCAATGTGTATTACCTGCTATTATGTTGAACCTGCGAACCCTAAAGTGACTGTTAGGGAAAACAAGGGATATATGTTCTAGTTTGAGGATTATGTGTGTTCATGGAGTGTTAATGCGTTGGTCCGGGCTATTCGAAAGGGTAGACCTTAATTACCTGTAGTTCCAAATTGGCCCCGGTGAAATGGGCAGGTAGGACAATAGGCTTTGTGCAAATTCTCTTGGTTAGTACGCACAATAATTTAAGGAACACACACCTACATAAACCTGAGATAGAGAAAGGCCCCGCTGCTAGCAAAACATTATTACATGATCAATCTTATCCGTGCAACACCCCGCTGTCACCTCATGCCTGCGTTTTAGTCTCTGGTTTACTTTCACTCTTTTCCGGTGAAAACTGGGAAAACACTTGCTCTCCATTTACTTTCTGTTTGTTTACTTTCACTGCATTATTACACTCACCACTCTCGCTGCAAGTTTGTTGATACACAGATGTGGTTGGGAGTGACGTCCCAATTGCTAAAGTCTCACCGGTATTCTTGTGTTCCCATTGAGTCGAACTACAAATTTGGGTAATACTTCCCATCGAAGACTACGATTGATCTCCTGCACTTGGGAGCCATCAGCAGCCCGGAATGCCGTTAGTCAGCACCCTCGTAGAGGCGGTGGTGAGGAGTGCGCAGATCCACGCGAGCCAGGGCTCGCCAAACCCCATCTTCCGGAGGACCTCGAACAAGAAGGCCCAGTCCACAGTATCGAAGGCCTTCCTAATATCCAGCTTGAGAAGAGCAGCCGGGGTGGAGGTGTTGTTGAACTTTCTAGCCAAGCCTTGTGCCAGCATGAAGTTGTCATGAAGGCAGTGACCCCGGATGAAAGCACTCTGATGAGGCCCCACTAGTTGGGGAATAAAAGGTGCCACCCGCGTAGCGAGGACCTTAGCCACGAGCTTCGCGAATCCGTGGATCAGGCTAATGGGACGGAAGTCCCCCACTTGCACAGCGTCTGGCTTCTTCGGTACGAGCGTGATGAAGGCCTGGTTCACCGCCCCAAGACCACGATGGTCGAGACGAGAGAGGGCCCCAAACGCATCAAGGACGTCATGCTTGATGACCTCCGAACAAGCCACATAGAAACGTGTCGTGAAGACATCTAGCCCTGGGCATTTGTCCAAAGGCTTAGCCCTAATGACCTTCCACACTTCCTCCTCGGAAAACTCCCCTTCAAGAGAGCGGAGGTCCACCGAAGGAATGCCGAGAAAATCGAAATCTAATGAGAACGGCCTGTCAGTCGTCGACCCCAAAAGATCCGAGAAGAAATCATCCACGGCCGCAGCCTTCCCCTCATGGTCCGAGATACGGTTTCCATCTACCATGAGGTGACCCACAAAGTTCTTACGCCTGCGGTGACTAGCAGCAGCGTTAAAGAAACGAGTGCAGGCATGATCCTCCCTCAACCACAACAAACGAGAACGCTGTCTCGCCATGGATCTCTCGAGCGAGGCCAGGCCAAGGAGCTTTAGCTTGAGCATCCTGCGCAGGGCGTGCTCCTCCACCGAAAGTGAGCGACCGTCCATGGCCGAGTCCAACCGCAAGATAACTTCATTGGCAATCAAGATCTGATGCTTTATATTGCCAATGAAGCGGCTGCTCTACTGGGAGAGACGACGTGCAGTCTCCTGAAGCCTCGCGCTCAGCCGCTTAAATGGGTTCCGCACCTCTGGCGAACAGGCCCACGCCTCTTTGACCACCTCCTGAAATCCGTCTACCTTGGGCCAGAAGGCTTGAAATTCAAACCTCCTCCCCCGCAGGTGGTCCGGGTCTAGGTCCAACAACAACAGACAGTGGTCAGAAGGTCCTGACGACAGGGCCGAGAGGAAGGCCCCCGGAAATACGACGTCCCACTCCACGGTCGAATAGACCCTGTCCAGCCTCACCAACGTGGCGTTCCTCCTTTCATTGGACCAAGTGAACCTGCGCCCGTTGAAATAAATCTCCTTGAGCTCAAGCTCCGCAAGGGTGCGCTTGAACCTCCCCATCAAACCCCTATGGAGGGACCCCTGGCTCTTATCCTCTGGGTCGGTGATCATGTTGAAATCACCGGCCACCACCCACGGCCCTGCATGGAGGTCCCTAACCTCTTGGAGTTCCACGAGGAAGTCCCGTTTGGCCGCATCAACCTGAGGTCCATAGACCCCGGTGAACCACCAACCTGGCTCGTCTCCAACCACCACACTAGCGGTGATAGTATTGGCAGTGAGGTGAGGGTTAGAGACGGTGACCCTCGAGGTTTGCCAAGCGAGGAGGATACCACCTCGGGTGCCGACCGCGGGTAAGAGGAAAAAATCAAACCCGGGCCCGAGGCACTCCCTAACTACCACGTCGGTGATGACCTCCATTTTTGTTTCCTGGAGACACACCAAAGCCGGCCTAGCGGCTGAAACCACTTGGAAAATGGCCAAACGACGGGCGAGGGAGTTAAGACCACGCGCGTTCCAAATCTCAATGCAGAGTTCTGTAACAGCCCAAGTATGAAAACCTACCATTTAGAATGTTTGATTTCTTGTTATTAAAGTATTGCATCATGTCATCATATTGTTGCATTTGTTTCTTTTGTTTTGCATCTGTTATTCTTTGTTTTCACAATGAAAATCAAACACTTTCAACTGCCTTGTTTTCATACTTGCTCTGTTACAACTTTTGGAATAAAAATAACAAATAAAAACAACCCAATTGTTCTCTTTTTATTCCATGCTTAAACAACAAATAGAATGGTGGTTTTATTTCAAGTAAACAATTCTAAACTGCTTTCAAAATTCAATCAGAAACATTCAAACAGCAACTAACTTGAGTTTATGAAATCTCTAAACAAATCAACTAATTTTAAACATTTAATCCATATGGGCCACCCTATAAAAATGCTTTGTTTTCTTAAGGTTTATCCAATATTAAAATTCTTCCAATTATTGGTTTCAAATACAAACAACAATTTTAAATCTCAACTTTTGAAAACAAACCTTGGCATTTGGTTGCTATTGGTCTGACAAGTCTAACCTAATTTTTCTAGAATTTTTCCTAAGTTAAAACCTACCTTTTTCTTCCAAAACTGTTTTCTGCAAAAAAAAGTAAAACAGAAAAATAAAAGAAGGAGAAAACGCCGCGCGCGCAGCAGCTACCAGCCCAGCCCAGCTAAACCTAACCTAGCGCGCGGCCCAGCCCAACTACGCGCGTACCGGTTCGATCTAATCGCGCCGTCGTCACTCTCCTGTACGGCCGCCCATCGGGACACGCCACGGCGGCACAGGGACAGCTCGACGGCGATCCGCCACCCCTAGCCCCCTATAAGTACCCCTAAGCCCCTGGCGCCTAACCCTAGTCCCCCTAGGTCGCTGTTCCCTCCTCTCCGCCGCCGGATTCTTCTTCTCGCCACTGAATCCTTCTGCCACCACCCCGCCGGAATTCTACTCTGAATTCTTGAAGCTCCCCGCCGCCATGAACCTCCACCAACACTGCTATCCTCTGGAATCAAGCCGCTGGTTGTTCCTCTCTCGTTTGCACACCGAGGAGAGCCCGTGCCCGTCGTGGATTGCCGCCGCCATCGTCGACATCGTCTCCGGCCACCGTGCGCCAACTCTGAACTTCTGCTCGTCGCCGCCGTTGCCGCCCACCGTCTTCCACGCCGACCACGGGGATCGAGCCAGCACCTCCCCGTCGACCTTCTGGACACCTACATCGCGCGCGAGCGGGCCCGTAGCCACGCCGCCATCCAGGTGCTGTCGCCGTCGAGTCCGACGTCTCCGCGCCTCTGCAACGTCCACGCCGCCGGTGAGCACGCCTCCGTGCTTCCTCCTCCCTCTCTGCTTGTCCAACACCAGCGCTCGCACACGATCTGCTCAGCCACACACGAGCACCACCACGGCAGCACGGCCCCGTCGATCGCCGCCGTCAAGCGTTGCCTCTGTCAGCGTGCGGTCGGGTTTTCGTCAGTGCAAAATTCAGTTAACAGAGATACAACATAACCTTGCTGCGTATCGTTACCTGACAACAAACTCGACACAGTTGCACTGGTTCAGTCGTTGCGCGCCGCGGGGGAGATCGCGGGTTCGAGTCCGGCTCCCTGGGATAAAATCCCATCCTTTTTCTCGGTTGAGTACTGACAGGGAGGGCCCCCTGTCAGTCACTCAGTGGCCACGCAAGCACGCTGGCCCCCCAGGCCCACGCTGCAGTGGCAGTGGCTAGGGTCCAGTGCGTATAAAAAGTTTAATACGTTTAAATTCCTCTGTAATCAAATCCAGGTCCAATAAAATCACAGATTGGTCCCTCATTTTCAATTGCTTATAACTTTTATTTTATAACTCTAAAAAATGAAAATAAAATATGCACACTGCTCTAAATTAAATTCTCTATCTTTTGGTATCATTTGTTTCCTGTTTTAAACTTTCCAAATACAACTTAAATTTGAATTCAAATGTTTCAATTGCAATTTGCTAAAATCAATAACTAATTCATTATTAATCCAATAAATGCAAATAAAATATGTTTTCCATACCATTTTGAATAACCTTTTCAAATATAATTTTTGTTTCCTGTTTTGAATAATTGAAATTGCCTAAATAATTTAATCCTTGTTTAATTCAATTAAATTTGATAAAATCATAACTTGCTCAAAATAAAATATTTTTGAACATGCAAAATATGTTTTCAAACCATCAAAGTGTGAACTTTTCAAATGTGAGTTTGAATTTATGATTTGAACAAATAAAATTCAAATGTTATTCAAACTTGTTTTAAATTCAATTAAAACTTGTTTAATATTGTTTAATTCATAATAAATTCATCCTAATTCCAATTTCAATATTTGAAACATGTAATCCAACTACAATTTGATGTTCTTTTCAAATATAAATTTTGTTAATTGTTTTGCACACTTTAAATTGGTGAAAACAATAATTGTTTGTGTGACATGTCTAAGTAACCCAAAATTTCTAAACTTACTAAATGATTTCCAAAACTTGTTAACTCCTTTTATCACTTGCATCTATTATTGTTAGCTGCTGTTATTTTGTTGTTATCATCATGCATGCATCATGCTAACAACTTTCACATAATAATTATTTGTAAATCATTTGTTTTCACTTAAGTCATGGACCCTTTTCCATATGCAACTCAAAATAGCATAGGGGTCCATTTAAATCGTGTTATCATGTTAGCTAGTTTATTTTGATGCAACCATTAACTTGTCATGCATCATCTTGATTGTGCACAATGCCATGATAATGAATGTTTATATTTCTGCCTTGTTTGTTTGCTTCTTCTCGGATAAACGACGACGTTGAGACCGACGATACTTACGACACCCCTTCTAAGGATTTAGCTCAGTACCAGGCTACTGGGTTTGCAGGCAAGTTATCACTCACATGAACCACTGTGTTCCTTTCAACATTGGTTACCGATACTTTCCGTTGTCTATTCTGCTAGCCCTATGATTAGTTGCTTCTGTTACGAACCTATCACATGAATCCCTTAACCCTGATATTGCCTCACCTCCATACCTATAGCCATTGCTTGTTGCCCGTGTCTTACTAGCATGCTTAGGTTGTTTTGCTCGAGTCTGTTACCCGTTACTTTCTGTTACTATATTCCGTTATGTTCTGGGGGCTCGATGTTTAATCAATCAATCATGCTAATGTTACTGTTAAATAATAATTTGATGATAAGGCACCGGCAGGAGGCCCTGTGTGGTTTTGAGGCCTGCTAGTGTCGACCCTAATAGGAAAAGGGTCTTGTCTACTGATCCATGATGAGCGCACTAACCGCATGTGGGAAGCGAGTATGGGCGCCCCCCTCAATTTGATTCGATTCGCATCTCGTCCAAATCGCCTCATTTAGTTCGTGTTTTCCATTTGCCGCATGCATGTTTTTGCGAGCCCAGGCCAGGGTGGAACTTTCGTAGTCGGCATATAGGGGGACACGTTCTTAGAGTGCTATGAGGGTCCATTTTCTTCTGGGCTCGATTAGCCGTGCGGCCAAGGTTCTTTGGGCTTGATGCGAAGAAGAGTTGAGTTGTGTAGAGTACCTCGCTTGGTGGGTTTGATCCCCATCTGGCGGGATATTCTTGCGTGTACGGCCAAATTGGTGCAACCCTGCAGGGATAATCTTCTCGAGAAGCCGTGTTTTCCGCGGTTATGGATTACTTGGTGAAAGTACTGGCTAACAAGTACTCAGGACAACTTAAACCTAATGATTAACAACTTTACACCCAATGATTAATAACTTGACTAGTAATAGACTTATTGACACAATAATTTGAACCATCATTAATCCAACTGTGTGAGTTATCCTCGGATTGCTTCTTTGGATAAGGGGCGAGATCCAGGATGGGTTTGTTTGGAATTAGTTGATAGGTTGGTTACAATACCCGATCTTATCTCCTTTCTGTTAGCCGGAAGTGGTAGTAACTCTGTAGTTGGTTAGAGCAGCCAGTTGCAGCATCTTTTATATCCCCTTTCTTCCGTTGAACCCAAAGCATCTGTGCTTGGTGTTGACGGGTCACACTTTGGTGAACTGTGAGTCTTGCTTGCCAGTACGTTTATGTACTGACCCCTTTGGGGCTGTGGTTTCCGCAGACCTGCGTTTCCGAGGATCTACATGGTGGCTACTACGTGGAGTATGACGAGACTGCTGACGAGTAGATAGCGGACCCGGGCAGGATCCGAGACTTCGTGGATGGGCTCCGTCTGTTCGTTCCCGGCCTCTTAGGCCTATTTGGATCTTGTCTGTACTCAGACATGTTGAATGCTTCCGATGTGATGTAATGATGTATTGTTGGGACATGTGTCCTCTGGATGATTGTATTTGCTATCTCTGCTCTAATGAGAGCCATTTGCAACTTATTTCAATCTTTTGTGTCGTAGAGATCTGTTGTGATATCAATTGTTAAACGCCGTTGACGTACCATGTGTGTATGGTTTGTAGTACGTCAATGGAAGTATCCTGATTTCTATGGGATAGTTTGCGTCGACGCTGAACAGATAGGGGTTGGTTGTCACACATACGTGTGTTGGCCTACTCGTAAGAGGACGCGGGTGCCGGTAAGCCCCGTAATCCAATCTACTACTGTTCAACGGAACGGCGAGTATCCTCTAGAAGTCCGGGTGCGACAAATGGTATCAGAGCCTGTCTGCCTGTAGGATCCCTTTTTACTGGTCGCAGTTGAGTCTAGAAACTATTTTGTAGCTATATAGGAAAAATGAAACGTGAGAGTAGGAATTCTGTCATTTTTCTTCTTTCCCCACCCACCCTCCCTTTTCTGGTAAGGAAGTGTAACGTTGTTTTCCCTTCTCATCTAAACTTTCAAGTTAGGATTTCACGAATCCTGATTTCTCTAGGATGGTTATATCTACTAGACCATAGGAATGGAGGTGGTTGTGACATGATTTATCATGTTTCCTACTCACGATTGAGAACGGAGGCGTGTAAGCCCCGGAAGCAGATCCTCTATTCCTTAAGCAGTAGATATTGATCTTTTAGAAGCCCGGATGGGTTTTCCGTACTACCTCAGGAGTGTTTTGTTCTCGTTTTCCCGGAGTTGCTTCTTTATCCTGTTCTTCTCAACATCCCTTTCGTCCGTTGAAATCTTGTTGTTGTTTTCCACTTCAATTCTTCTACCGGCAGCTAATCAAAGTTTCACCGTTCATCTGCTAAACTCTATTCCAGCTAAAGTGTTGTTTCATACCGGAGCATCACATTCTTTTGTGTCAAAGATCCTTTCCACAACAAACAACATAGTTCTGGTTCCACTAAACAATCAAATCTCTGTTCACTCCCCGGGATCTCAAATGTTGACTTCCAAGTTCAGTCACAGAAATCAATTCTAATTAAAGGCCACATATTCCTTGTTTCTCTCATAATGCTTGGCAATTCTGACATTGATGTTATTCTTAGTTTTGGATTGATGTCAATAACTCTGTTCCACCATTCTAGCCAGATAATCTATTCTCCAAATGAATCAAGTTCCATTTAGATATACACCCTTGGTACAAAAACCTCTTCCTTCAATTGAAAATGTTCCGGTGGTTTGCAAATTCCCTGACGTCTATCAAATGTGCACGATGTGTTTCACGTGTCACAGCTCAAGAAGATCTTCCCAAGAAGTTTCCGGACTTTTTTTTTCTCAGTAGGAATCTCGGGGCGCGATTCCTTCAAGGGGGGGCGTTTTGTAACAGCCCAAGTATGAAAACCTACCATTTAGAATGTTTGATCTTGTTATTAAAGTATTGCATCATGTCATCATATTGTTGCATTTGTTTCTTTTGTTTTGCATCTGTTATTCTTTGTTTTCACAATGAAAATCAAACAATTTCAACTGCCTTGTTTTCATACTTGCTCTGTTACAACTTTTGGAATAAAAATAACAAATAAAAACAACCCAATTGTTCTCTTTTTATTCCATGCTTAAACAACAAATAGAATGGTGGTTTTATTTCAAGTAAACAATTCTAAACTGCTTTCAAAATTCAATCAGAAACATTCAAACAGCAACTAACTTGAGTTTATGAAATCTCTAAACAAATCAACTAATTTTAAACATTTAATCCATAGGGGCCACCCTATAAAAATGCTTTGTTTTCTTAAGGTTTATCCAATATTAAAATTCTTCCAATTATTGGTTTCAAATACAAACAACAATTTTAAATCTCAACTTTTGAAAACAAACCTTGGCATTTGGTTGCTATTGGTCTGACAAGTCTAACCTAATTTTTCTAGATTTTTTCCTAAGTTAAAACCTACCTTTTTCTTCCAAAACTGTTTTCTGCAAAAAAAAAAAAGTAAAACAGAAAAATAAAAGAAGGAGAAAACGCCGCGCGCGCAGCAGCTACCAGCCCAGCCCAGCTAAACCTAACCTAGCGCGCGGCCCAGCCCAACTACGCGCGTACCGGTTCGATCTAATCGCGTCGTCGTCACTCTCATGTACGGCCGCCCATCGGGACACGCCACGGCGGCACAGGGACAGCTCGACGGCGATCCGCCACCCCTAGCCCCCTATAAGTACCCCTAAGCCCCTGGCGCCTAACCCTAGTCCCCCTAGGTCGATGTTCCCTCCTCTCCGCCGCCGGATTCTTCTTCTCGCCACTGAATCCTTCTGCCACCACCCCGCCGGAATTCTACTCTGAATTCTTGAAGCTCCCCGCCGCCATGAACCTCCACCAACCCTGCTATCCTCTGGAATCAAGCCGCTGGTTGTTCCTCTCTCGTTTGCACACCGAGGAGAGCCCGTGCCCGTCGTGGATTGCCGCCGCCATCGTCGACATCGTCTCCGGCCACCGTGCGCCAACTCTGAACTTCTGCTCGTCGCCGCCGTTGCCGCCCACCGTCTTCCACGCCGACCACGGGGATCGAGCCAGCACCTCCCCGTCGACCTTCTGGACACCTACATCGCGCGCGAGCGGGCCCGTAGCCACGCCGCCATCCAGGTGCTGTCGCCGTCGAGTCTGACGTCCCCGCGCCTCTGCAACGTCCACGCCGCCGGTGAGCACGCCTCCGTGCTTCCTCCTCCCTCTCTGCTTGTCCAACACCAGCGCTCGCACACGATCTGCTCAGCCACACACGAGCACCACCACGGCAGCACGGCCCCGTCGATCGCCGCCGTCAAGCGTTGCCTCTGTCAGCGTGCGGTCGGGTTTTCGTCAGTGCAAAATTCAGTTAACAGAGATACAACATAACCTTGCTGCGTATCGTTACCTGACAACAAACTCGACACAGCTGCACTGGTTCAGTCGTTGCGCGCCGCGGGGGAGATCGCGGGTTCGAGTCCCGGCTCCCTGGGATAAAATCCCATCCTTTTTCTCGGTTGAGTACTGACAGGGAGGGCCCCCTGTCAGTCACTCAGTAGCCACGCAAGCACGCTGGCCCCCCAGGCCCACGCTGCAGTGGCAGTGGCTAGGGTGCAGTGCGTATAAAAAGTTTAATACGTTTAAATTCCTCTGTAATCAAATCCAGGTCCAATAAAATCACAGATTGGTCCCTCATTTTCAATTGCTTATAACTTTTATTTTATAACTCTAAAAAATGAAAATAAAATATGCACACTGCTCTAAATTAAATTCTCTATCTTTTGGTATCATTTTTTTCCTGTTTTGAACTTTCCAAATACAACTTAAATTTGAATTCAAATGTTTCAATTGCAATTTGCTAAAATCAATAACTAATTCATTATTAATCCAATAAATGCAAATAAAATATGTTTTCCATACCATTTTGAATAACCTTTTCAAATATAATTTTTGTTTCCTGTTTTGAATAATTAAAATTGCCTAAATAATTTAATCCTTGTTTAATTCAATTAAATTTGATAAAATCATAACTTGCTCAAACTAAAATATTTTTGAACATGCAAAATATGTTTTCAAACCATCAAAGTGTGAACTTTTCAAATGTGAGTTTGAATTTGAACAAATAAAATTCAAATGTTATTCAAACTTGTTTTAAATTCAATTAAAACTTGTTTAATATTGTTTAATTCATAATAAATTCATCCTAATTCCAATTTCAATATTTGAAACATGTAATCCAACTACAATTTGATGTTCTTTTCAAATATAAATTTTGTTAA
Organism: Alopecurus myosuroides; assembly: GCA_028641055.1. NCBI lineage: Eukaryota > Viridiplantae > Streptophyta > Magnoliopsida > Poales > Poaceae > Alopecurus > Alopecurus myosuroides. Next base: position 514,572,640 of record CM054058.1, on the reverse strand, counting down.
CAGGCTATAGCCACCAGGTTACCGCTGGCCAACAAGAATATCGGTGCGCCAGTGCTACTACCGCTGGCGAACGCGCCGCCCTTGTTGGCCAGCGCTAAGTTAGGTACCGCTGGCGAACATGGCACTTCGTTCGCCAGCGGTAACAGTGGGCGTGGGGGTTGCGCGCGGCTGCGGGCGGCAGCAAATACCGCTGGCGAACATTCCACTTCGTTCGCCAGCGGTAACGTACCTTAGCGCTGGCGAACAGCGAGCTGGTTCGCCAGCGGTATGGTTACTGCTGGGCAACACTTTGGTTGGCCAGCGCTAACTATACCGCTGGCCAACCACTATTTTGGTTCGCCAGCGGTAAGTTTTGAAAAATTTCCCTCCACCACCCCCCCCCGGGCCGCCTTTTTTATTTTTCTAAAGTAGAAACGAAAATGATAAAACGTTCAAAAAATAAATTCCTTGGATATGTGGGTAGAGTGCACTGTCTAGTTGATATAGAAAATTTGAAATACTCCATTTGACCTTTTATGCAAAATTCAAAAATAAAACGTAAAATGGCCATAACTTTTGCATACGACGTCGAAAAAACGCGTTCAATATATCAAAAGAAACGTGAGCAAATTCCAGATCCAACCTCACCAGCCTTCGGCCTGTGAGGTTTTTTCAGAATCGGCAAATTCCAAAAGGAAAAAAAAGTTATTTGAGACAGACTAAATTTTCCTACATAATCAATTTAATTAAATAAATTTAAAATTCAAAAAAATAAAAAAATATTTTTTTTCGAGAAAAGATAATAAAGATGTCATATTTGGATTCCTCATATTCTTCTGATCAATTTAGACATATCATTTATCGAATTTGGAATTACGGATTTGTAGATATGGTGCAATAGTTAAGAGGATTGATAGTACTATACTAACAAGAAAGAATGAGTGGGTCATAGTTAGAGTAGTGGGATGGAACTAAGAAGTTAAGCGTGCTCGGGATAGAGTAGTGGGAGGATGGGTGACCGAGCGGGAAGTGGGCATTCAAAGATGAAAAAAAAAGAAAAAAAAAGGAAAAAATTCTACAGCGTGTTTAGAGGTTCCTCGAATTCAAATGTTTTGAAAATTTGAAAAAAAAATAATGCGAAAAAATTTATTTACGAAATTTCAAAATTTCAGACTTACCGCTGGCGAACAAGACTGTGTTCGCCAGCGGTAACTATATAGCGCTGGCGAACAAGACTTGTTCGCCAGCGGTAACCCCTTACCACTGGCGGTGTACTGCTGGCGAACACTTGTTCGCCAGCGGTAGCTTGTTTTTGTTCGTCACTGGTAAGCGTTTTCCTACTAGTGTAGGCCTTTCTTCCTTGAATCCGATGCGTCTATCCATGACGTATCCTTAAAAAAAACATGGTATTGGACAAGACAGCGGGCCTGAATAGTATTGCATATGTATCGATTAATTTTTGCAATGAAAATGTAGCGCACTGCAACCTAGCTACCACAACTGTCGCTAAATTTACCAGATTAATAGTTGTGACTACATCATTACCATATACGATTTTCATTTATATGAAGATTATTAATACTCAAAGTTAATTCATAACTAAGTAATAAGGTCAATGAGATCACACAAGTGGTGATGCTTAGTTTAGTCACCGGAGCATTGATTAGCCAAAATCACTCGTTGACATGAGGGTTTAACTTTTTTATAATGGGAATATATTAATACCAACAGATATCAACTACCCCTAGTCTCCCGAACAATGTAATGTAAAGAGCTAGTCAAGACATCAAAGATGCCCATAGCTAAAATAATAAAATAAAATAACATAAACCGCTGAACGAATCAGCGAAACAGCAGAAATTATCACCACCAAAGGCCATACCAGGACTGCAAAAAAATGTTCTCCAAAAATGAAGCATCCAAGAAAAGAACTTTGCACAAACACCAACGTCGCTTGATCAAACAGCTACAGTGGTGTTGTAACGGGGATATAGCTGACTATTTAAAACATCAATATATATATAGGTTGGTCTATAATCACTAGTGGAAAGAGGGCCTTTTGTCCCGGGTCGTAAGTGCCAGTTGTCCCGGTTGTGCAACCGGGATGGGCTGGCCGGGACAAATGGCCCGTCCCATTGGTCCCGGTTGTGCCAGGACCCGGGATGGTAAGGATAGGCCACGTGGCGAACCTGGGCCAGGGAGTTCGTCCCGGTTCGTTCAAGGGACCGGGATGGATACTTTTTTGACAAAAAAAAATATAATCGTTCAGTTTTCGCGTCCAGGCCCCACGTTTTTTTGGGCTCCTGTCTCCCAATCCCGAGCCGGCCTCCCCTTCTCCAACCGCGTCCAGGCCCACGTCTTCATTTAAGCCCACTGGTCACATTTTTTGGTCAAAAGGGCCCACTAGCCCGCGTCTTTTATTATGGTCAGTCAAAGGTTCGAAGGGCCCACTGGCCAGCGTGGTCAGTCAATGGTTCGAAGGGGCCACTGGCCAGCGGCCGTTGGCTGGCTCGCCTGGTCCCTTAAATTAAGACTAATAGACGGCCAAAGGGCCAGTCGCCTCGTCTTCCCGCCCCGCCTCGGCTTCCCCGCGCCCCCACTTCCCACGCGCGCGTGCCACGACTGCAACCGCCGCCACGCCTCGGCTCCTGCCCGCATTCATGGCCGGCTGCAACCGCCGCCACGTCCAGGCCGCCGGTTGGCATGCCAGCCCACCCCGGGTCCTTTCTAAAGGCCCCCCGCCGCCCGTACAAACCATTCACCCCGGCCGCGCCCAAGGCAGACCAACCATAGCCACTATGTCCCGCTGGTTCGGCAGCGGCTCCGGCAGCAGCTCCGGCAAGCGCCCCAGGAATGAAGGCTCCTCGAGCGGCGCCGGCCGCGTCCCACCACCGCCGCCGGAGGCCTTTGGCTACGGCCCTGGAGGTGTCCGCCTCGGCGGGACGCCGCGCGTCCCCGCGCCACCTCCGGCTGCACGCCCGCCACCCAGCGCCGCGCCCAAGGGCAAGCGGTTCATGCACAACCAAGGAGGAAGGTTGTACATACATAGAGTTACAGGCCAAGTGCTATGACTGGAGCTCTGCTCCCCAAAAGGATTAAAGCCATCTGTACTTAGACCAAACCATAAGTTTCTCGCCTCTCCTGCAAAGTCTGGAAAGTCTCTCTCGATCTTTCTCCACTGCGATCCATCGGCGGGGTGCCTCAACTTTCCATCTTTCTTACGGTCTTCTTTGTGCCATCGCAACAACCTAGCATGCTCTTTGTTTCTAAACAGACGTTTCAGCCGTGGTATTATAGGAGCATACCACATCACCTTAGCAGGAACCCTCTTACGGGGGGGCTCGCCGTCAACATCACCAGGATCATCTGCTCTGATCTTATACCGCAGTGCATTGCATATCGGACATTCATCCAAATTCTCGTACTTCTCACCGCGGAAGAGAATGCAGTCATTAATGCATGCATGTATCTTCTGCACATCTAATCCTAGAGGGCAGAGAGCTTTCTTTGCTTCGTACGTACTCTCAGGCAATTCGTTATCCTTTGGAAGTTTTGGCTTCATTAGTTGAAGTAAACTCTCAAATGCCTTGTCAGTCACACCGTTTTGTGCCTTCCATTTCAGCAACTCCAGTGTGGTACCGAGCTTTGTGCTACCATCTTCGCAATTTGGGTATAACAATTTTTTGTGATCCTGTAACATGTTGTCCAGTTTCAACCTCTCCAATTTATTTTCACAGTCTTCCCTTGCATCAGCAATAACTCGGCCCAGATCATCATCGGGCTCTTCCGATGCATGTTCTTGATCACCTCCTTCTTCTGCATTCTCTTCCATTGCAGTATCGTCGTATTCAGGGAACAAAGGATCTTCTTCTTCTTCTTCATCGTCTTCCATCACAACCCCTCTTTCTCCATGCTTGGTCCAGCAATTATAGCTGGGCATGAAAACTCTCCGAAGTAGATGGCCGTGAAGGATTCTTTCGGAAGAATGTTCTCTGACGTTCCGACAATCAACACATGGGCAACACATGAAGCCATTATCTTTGTTCGCCTGAGCTACAGCAAGAAATGCATTCAGGCCTGCCATATACTCGGAGGTGCGTCGGTCACCGTACATCCATCGTTGCCGTGCATCCATCTGCATCATATAATTAAGTTTATCAAAATACATATTAATACAGAGATAACCACAGTACATCGACAAATAATACTTTTTTATGTATCAGTTACAGATGAAAAAGATAATTTGTTAACCTCGGTCGAAGAAACCATTTTCAGTGAGCTTGTGTGCGTCTCGGGAATTTCGTCGAACACCTCGTGTGCATAGTAAAAAAAACACCAACACCACACTCTCTCACACCTCCAAGCAAAAAAAAAAATGGAAGGAGGGGGGGGGCTGGGGCAGTATTTATAGGGGAAGGGGGCATTGGTCCCGGTTCGTGGACTGAACCGGGACAACAGGTCATGCGCGTGCCACGTGGCCTGTGGCTAGGCATTGGTCCCGGTCCGTGGCACGAGCCGGGACCGATATCCCCCCCACGAACCGGGACCAATGCGCCCAGGCGATTCCTGTTGCCCCGGGCGCACGAACCGGGACCAATGCAGGGCATTTGTCCCGGATTTGGTTGCAACCGGGACAGCTGCCCCCCGGCCCCCTGGACGAGAGGGGTTGTTTCCACTAGTGAATATGTAAAAAAAATGCTTGAGTAGGGAAAAAGCCTTTTGCTCCGACCATATAGCCCAAGTAAACATGGAGGTGATTGGATATCGCATTTTTAAGGGTGGCATCACCAAGATAATAATCACTACGCAAGACACGATCTTTGCCGTGTGCCAAGATGTTTGCCATGTGCACAATATCGGGTGTACGGATCAGTGGTTCTTTACCGTGTGTCTCACACGGCAAAGAAACGCGCACGGACTCGTCGTGTATAAAACACACGGTAAAGAGAGCACAATGCACATGGCAACGATGGGCACACGGTAAAGAAGGTGGACACGTGTCCACTCTGACCCCGCACAAACGGAGCCGTCACGGTGGTTCTTTGTCGTATGCCGGCACACTACAACGACGTATTCGTTGTCGTGTACTGGCACACGACAAAGAACCATCATTTTTCTATCCCACGGTGGCCCACTGGCAGAACATTGTCGTATGTCGGTACACAGCAAATCTTCAGTCTTTGCCATTTGCAAACACAAGACAAAGAACATTTACTTTTTTACTTTATTAAAAAAGTTTGCTTGTTCATTTTGCAATAATAAATTATAAAAGTATTTATCAATTTATAATGAATCCCCATGTCTACCCTAACATAACCAAGCTGGTTAGAACCATAAGTCGGACCTTTCTCCAACGGGCCTAGGGTTTTGTCGTAGAGGGGTTCCGGAGCATATGAATCCCACCAAAACCTAGGGTTTTACATACCATGCGTGTACAAGTGTGATTCGGTTTGTATAGATCCAAAACTCTCTCACTCTTTGTGTTAGTACTTCACCGACATCAGATTTTCTCTGGCGGCTTCCAGAACTATTTAGAGCCCGAAACTCCTGGATTTGACGAACCGGGGGAATCTTGTCAAGAGTTGGGGTATACCATTGTCTAGGTTGTTCCTAGGTCCTAACCTAACATAACCAAGAAATTAGTTCTATTTTTCTACCCCCTTCCGACGCGCGCAGGGTGGGTAGAACCGTAAGTCGGGGTCTAGGTTTTTGCCGTAGAGGGGTTCCGAAGCGTCTGAATCCCACCAAAACTAAGGGTTTTCCATAGCATGTGTGTAAAAGTGTGGTTTGGCTTGTAGATGTCCAATATTACCTCACCATTTGTGTTAGATCTTCACGGGCGTCGGGTTCTCTCTGGCGGGTTTCGGGACTATTTACACTAGTGGAAACAACCCCTCTCGTCCAGGGGGCCAGGGGGCACCTGTCCCGGTTGCAACCAGATCCGGGACCTATGCCACGCATTGGTCCCGGTTTGTGTGACCGGTGCAACAGAAACCGCCTGGGGCATTGGTCCCGGTTCGTGGGGGACATATTGGTCCCGGCTCGTGCCACTGACCGGGACCAATGCCTAGCCACATGCCACGTGGCACGCGCATGAGAATTTATCCCGGTCCAGGCCACGAACCGGGACCAATGTCCCCCTTCCCCCTATATATACTGCCCCAGCCCCCCCCCCCCCCCAGCCTTTCATCTTTTTTTTTTGCTTGGAGGTGTGAGAGAGGTGGGTGTTAGTGTGTTTTATTTTACTATGCACACGAGGTGTTCGACGAAATTCCCGAGCCACATATAAGCTCACTAAAAATGGTATCTTCGAACGAGGTTAACAAACTTATCTTTTTCATCTGTAACTGATACATAAAAAAGTAGTATTTGTCGTATTAATATGTTATTGTAATGTATTTTGATAAACTTAATTATACGATGCAGCTGGATGCACAGCAGCGATGGATGTATGGTGACCGACGCACTTCCGAGTATATGGGAGGCCTGAATGCATTTCTTGCTGTAGCTCAGGCGAACAAAGATAATGGCTTCATGTGTTGCCCATGTGTTGATTGTCGGAACGTCAGAGAGCACTCTTCCGAAAGAATCATTCACGGCCATCTACTTCGGAGAGGTTTCATGCCTAGCTATAATTGCTGGACGAAGCATGGAGAAAGAGGGGTTGTGATGGAAGACGATGAAGAAGAAGAAGAAGATCCTTTGTTCCCTGAATACGACGATACTGCAATGGAAGAGAATGGAGAAGAATGAGGTGATCAAGAACAGGCATCAGAAGAGCCCGATGATGATCTTGGCCGAGTTATTGCTGATGCAAGGGAAGACTGCGAAAACAAATTGGAGAGGTTGAAGCTGGACAACATGTTACAGGATCATAAAAAATTGTTGTACCCAAATTGCGAAGATGGTAGCACAAATCTCGGTACCACACTGGAGTTGCTGAAATGGAAGGCACAGAACGGTGTGACTGACAAGGCATTTGAGAGTTTACTTCAACTAATGAAGCCAAAACTTCCAAAGGATAACGAATTGGCTGAGAGTACGTACGAAGCAAAGAAAGCTCTCTGTCCTCTAGGATTAGACGTGCAGAAGATACATGCATGCATTAATGACTGCATCCTCTTCCGCGGTGAGAAGTACGAGAATTTGGATGAATGTTCGATATGCACTGCGGTATAAGATCAGAGCAGATGACCCTGGTGATGTTGACGGCGAGCCCCCGCGTAAGAGGGTTCCTGCTAAGGTGATGTGGTATGCTCCTATAATACCACGGCTGAAACGTCTGTTTAGAAACAAAGAGCATGCTAGGTTGTTGCGATGGCACAAAGAAGACCGTAAGAAAGACGGAAAGTTAAGGCACCCCGCCGATGGATCGCAGTGGAGAAAGATCGAGAGAGACTTCCCAGACTTTGCAGGAGAGGCGAGAAACTTATGGTTTGGTCTAAGTACAGATGGCTTTAATCCTTTTGGGGAGCAGAGCTCCAGTCATAGCACTTGGCCTGTAACTCTATGTATGTACAACCTTCCTCCTTGGTTGTGCATGAAGCGCAAGTTCATTAAGATGCCAGTTCTCATCCAAGGCCCGAGGCAACCTGGCAACGACATTGATGTGTATCTAAGGCCATTAGTGGAAGAACTCTTACAATTGTGGGGCAAACCAGGTCAAAAGCTGGCAAGCATTGAGTGCTTGACAACTATGACCAGCCTGACTTCATTATTATTCCAACCAGCGGCACACCCACCCACTTTTCTGTTTCTCTCTCCTCCGTCTGTTGGTGATGTGTAATAATAAGCGTGGAATACATGATCATATAGTTCTGTTTGATCAGTATTTTGTATTGACCGGTAAAAAGCTGACAACTATGACCAGCCTGACTTCATTATTATTCCAACCAGCGGCACACCCACCCGAGTATGAGATAACTGTAGGCAGATATTGCAGGCACACTTCGAAGTGATAGTACGGATACCATCCTGATAGATATCCTTAAAATAGAAATAGATCTTCGGTACTACCTTGGAGTTCATATGACGCAAAGGGTTGCACCTCTGCGGTTACTTTGGCAAGCCGCTAATGCATACACTCCTGCACTGTTTGAGATTTTCAGATTATAATTTGAACTGATCTTGGATTGCGTGGTCTATAACTGTGGCGAAATTGGACCCATATCCGAGTATGAGATAACTGTCAAAAACAGGCGACGGGTTCATTTTGTTAGATTCGACTCATCAGAATACATTTGTAGCTACAAGAAGTTTGAAAATGTAGGTCTTCCGTGTTCTTGAGATCAGAAATATCAAAGAAATTCCACCACACTATGTTTTGAAAAGATGGCGAAAGAATGCTCAGAGTAAATCTTCGAAGGAAAACTATGGTTTTTCTGTTGTAGACGAAGATCTCAAAAGCTGACAACTATGACGCAGAGGTAGTAGTAAGAATAATAGAAATGCAGAGATTCTATGTGAAGGACATGTCCTCCAGACTTCGAAGCTAACTACCTTGGAGTTCAAATGACGCAAAGGGTTGCACCTGTGTGGTTACTTTGGCAAGCTGCTAATGCGTACACTCCTGCAATGTAGGTCTTCCGTGTTGCCAGGTACTGAAGGTTCTTGAGATCAGAAATATCAAAGAAATTCCACCACAGTATGTTTTGAAAAGATGTCGAACTTTATATAAAGTTGCAGCAAAATTGCCCGGAGCACTATTCTTGGGTTCATCGACGGAATATAAATCACCCGGATGCCTTGTATGATCTGGACTCAATCGGAAGATCACAAGAGAAAACAAAAATTATAAGATATTTATATTCAAATTATATGCAAATAGTAAAATAATTAATAGTTTCAATAGTTAGAATAATTATTTAGTTGAAATAAAAATGGATTTGAATTAGTTATGCAAATTCTAGCACTTTTCATGTTGGAATTTTTGTCAAATTTGAAAGTATGTAGAAGTTATTTAATGTGCAATCTTAAACATTTTTCAAATTTTGGCGCTAAAAAATTTGGGCGCGCAGGGGGCTGCAAATTTCGAAAAAAGTTTTGGTCCCGGGCCGTGCTACCAACCGGGACCAAAGGGGGTACCTCTAGTCCCGGTTGGTGACACGGGCCGGGACTAGAGGCCCAGTTGTATAAATATCTCGGCCCTATCCCCAGGCCGAGCCACCACCCAGGACAACGGACTAGCCATGGCGAAGCCCTGCCGGCGGCGGGAACGGGTAGCAAGATCCCGTCGGCGTTGGTTCCGCCGGCGGGGTTGAACTAGGGACAACGCGGTGGTTCAACACAAATATATATTAAAAAGGCCCGGGGGGCGTGCTTACAAAGGGGGGCGGCGCGGTCACAGGCGACCGGCCGTGCTTGCATATAGGGGGCGGCGGCGCGGCCACAGGCGGCCGGCCGTTTCTTGGGGGGTGGTGGGTAGCTTAGTCTAGGGGGGCACACCGGCGCCGGCCTACTCCTCCTCGTCGGAGGAGATGCAGTGGTAGGGGGGTGGCTGCCACAGGTGGGCAAGCGGCTGGGGCGGGCCCGCCGGCGGCTGCGGAGGCATCGGGGGCGCGTGCGGCGGCGGCGGGGGCAGCTCCGGCGGCGGCGGCAGCTCCTCCGGCGACCATACACCGCCGGTCCAGGCCCAGGACATGCCGTACTCCAGGCCGGGGGGAGCGGCTGCAGCGGCGGCTGGTCCTCGGAGGCCTCCATGTCGGCGTACATGGTCTGCCACCAAGGGGCAGACGCCGAAGGGGGCGGCATGGCTGCGCCATCGGCGGCGGCGGCGGCCAGGACCTGCTCCCACCGCTTGACCTCGTCCTCGACGAGGGAGCGGCGGGAGGCCTCGTAGGCCTCCTCCAAGCCGGCCTGGAGCTCGGGGTTGTCCTCCTCGACGATGTTGTCGGCGATGTCCTCCAGGAGCCAAAGCTCCGGCTCCCTGCCCGGCGGTGGCGCGGGGTAGTCGTCGGTGCTTACCTCCTGGGCTGTGGGGATGAAGGAGCGACGGCGCTGGTCGTGCTCCTGCTGGAGCCAGACGGCCCAGTTCGGGGAGCTCCGCGCGGTCCCTGAGGAGGTGGGCCGGCAGGAGCGCGCGCCGGCGGTCGATCTCCTCGCGCAAGACCTCGCTGCTGGACGGGGCCGGCGGCACGGGGATGCGCTGCGGGTTCAGGTGCCAGCCGTCCGGAAGGTGGACGTCCGGCCAGAACACCGGCGTGGCGCGTTCCCAGTGCCACTCGGCCTCCTCCTTCCGGACGTACCGGCGGAAGCGCTTGCCCTTGGGCGCGGCGCGGGACGGCGCGCGTGACGCCGGAGGCGGAGCGGGGACGCGCGGCTGCCCGCCGATGCGGACGCCTCTCGGGCCGAAGCCGAAGGCCTCCGCCGGCGGCGGTGGAACGCCGGAGCGCGCGCCGCTCGAGGAGCCGGCTTCGTGGTCGTTCTGGGGACGCTTGAACCAGCGGGACGACATGACGGCTAGGGTTCCTTTGGCTGGGACGCGGCCGGGGTGAATGGGATGTACGGGCGGCGGGGGCCCTTTAAAAAGGACCCGGGGGAGGCTGGCATGCCAACCGGCGGCCGGAACGTGGCGGCGGTTGCAGGCGGCCATGAATTCGGGGCGGGAGCCGAGGCGTGGCGGCGGTTGCAGCTGGCCACGCGCGTGTGGGGAAGGGGAGGGGGCGGGAAGACGAGGCGGCAATGCGCCCTTTGACCGTCCCTGTGGTCTTAATTTAAGGGACCGGGCGAGCCAGCCACTAGGCCGCTGGCCAGTGACCCCTTTTGACCCCCCGAACCGTTGACCGAATATAATAAAAGACGCGGGCCAGTGGGCCCTTCTGACCAAAAATGTGGCCAGTGGGCTTAATTAAAGACGTGGGCCTGGACGCGGTTGGGGAAGGGGAGGCCGGTTGGGGATTGCAAGACATGAGCCAAAAAAAACAAAAAAAACCTGCCCGGCAGGGGGAAATTGGTGGAATATATATTTTTTTTAAAGGTATCCATCCCGGTTCCTAAAACGAACCGGGACGAACTCCCTGGCCGTCCCTGGCCCAGGTTCGCCACGTGGGCCATCCTTACCGTCCCGGGTCCTGGCACAACCGGGACGAATGGGGGAGGGCCATTTGTCCCGGCTAGCCCATCCCGGTTGCACAACCGGGACAACTGGCCCTTACGACCCGGGACAAATGGCCCTGTTTCCACTAGTGTTACAACACGAAAATCCCAGATCTGACGAACCGGGAGCAATCTGCAGCTGAATGAGCGCTTTGTACCAATTCGAGAGGAAATTGCCAGATTTTTGTTGGAAAATTCATAAACCGAGAGGGAAAATACTCCATCGTTTAGACGGGCTCCAGTCCCGCTTAGATCTCCATGTAAACGACTAAACGGGCGCTAGTCGCGGTTAGATCTCCATGTAAACTAATAGACGGGCTTTAGTCCCGGTTGATTTAGCATAAAAAATAAATTACATTTTTATTAGATAGATATTCCTTTTGTGAAAATTTTGATATGCTATTTGTATTTTTCTGATTTCTTAATAATTAACCATATATTTTTTTTATTATTGATCATAATTCTTTTAATAAAAGAAGCCGGAGCGAGGGGCTGCCATGTGGGGACAAATTTGTCCCGGGTCCTCTTACGAACCGGGACTATATCTCCTTGACCAAAGGCATAGCCGGAGGCCACGTCGCCCCCTTTTTGTCCCTTGTCGTAAGCCAACTGGGACTAGAGGGGGGAGCCTCTAGTCCTGATTCAGTAATCCCGGTTGCACGGCCGGGTCTAGAGGGTCTCACCACCCGGGATTAAAGACCTTGTTTCTACTAGTGAGAATTGCGATTTGCAAGAACAGTCATATTTTACCAAAAAAAAAAGGTATAACCTTAGGATAATGGGCACGAGCGTTTGTGTAACGTTATTTTAAATAAGTCCTTGAGTCTTTCCAAAGATATGGTTGATGATGATATTTTTGATTTGGATGATCACATGGATCTTCCTATCCAAAATAGTAAAACAACTAGAGGTCTACCAAAGAGATACTCCCTCCGATCCATATTAATAGGTGCTGAAGTGGATGTATTTAGACATGTTTTATTGCTAGATACATCCACTTCAGCACCTATTAATATGGATCGGAGGGAGTATCTTAATTGTTGTATGGTTCATCAAAGCGTTAGAACTAAAAGTAATCAAAGAAAAAGTATAATGTCTGGTTTAAGAGGTTTGTTTTGGAATAGTGAGGGTCGTTGTGGAATTATTTGTTTGTATGATGTATTACTATAACATGGGTTAAATTTCCCGTGTAGAATCGTTTATTTGCGATTGACCAACCTCTGTTAAACAAAGCTTTTAGTTAAATGCATGTTCATTTTTCTTAGGGCATCTCCAGTCGTCCCCCCCAGAGCCCCCCCAGGGGGTTTTTTTAGCGGCGGAAGCGACCAAAAGCGCCGCTTCTTCACCACTCGGCCCCCCCAGCGGCCCAAATAGCGCCGTTTCGGCGCTAAATAGCGCCGCGGCACCCAGGCCAAACCCAGCCCGCTGGGTTCGGCCTGGGGGGGCGAAACTGCGCGGCTGCGCGCGTGGGCCCGATCGGTCAGCGACGCGGCGGGAAAGCGCGGGAACAGAAACCGCGCGTGATCATCTTCTCGGCTTCCGCGCGGTCAAAAGGCTGCCGGCGTTTATGGCGTGGCGGCCGCCCAGTGCATGCGCCCCGCCCAAAGGCTGCCGGCGTAATGGCGTGGCGGCAGCGAGGGGACGGGTGCGCGCAGTAAATGCCCGGCCGCTCGCCGCGCTATAAAATTCCCCCCGCCGCGTGCCCCGCCCCGCATTCTTCACACCGGCGATCTCTCCCTCCCTTCTTCCCCCTTTCTTCCACGACAATGGCTGACGGCGCGGCAGCGAACGGTTTCCCACGCCACAACCTGCGCCGGGGCCAGGCGATGGCGCTATACCGCGCGGGCTACCCTTGCCCGCCGGATACGCGCCTCCCTAGCTCCGCCGCGGGGGCGAGCCGGTGGCAGCTCAGCGCCGGCGGTGTCCCAATCCCTCCCCTTCCCAACACCAACCAGGAGTTCCGCCGCGCCATCTACGACATGCGCGCCGGGATGAACAACCCCGAGAACTACCCGCTCACCGGAGCGGATGAGTTCTGGTGGCAGCGTCTGACGGCGCGCCGCAACCAGGAGCTCGAGGACGAGAACGACAACGGCCCTGTCGAGGGCCGTTTCAACTCGAAAGGGCGCCGGAACTGGTGGAGCGCCCCTGGCAGGACGCTCGAGGAGGTCCTCGAGCACATCCGCCGCGGCAACCAGCCGCGTCTCCAGATGCCGCCGCTGGAGGCCACCCAGCCGTGGGTGGCGCGGCATCCCGGCGCGTCCTCGTCGTCCGCCACGTCCTCGTCCTCCGCCGGCCATTCCCTCTCCACCACCCCCCCCTTTCTGAACGCCGGAGCGTCCTCCCGCAGGCGCAGCGGCGGCGCGCTCCGCATCGGCGAGCCACAGCGCGTGGTCCGCCCGAAGACGGAGGACGCCGACGAAAGCGAGGACGAATGGCCGGACCAAAGGGTGGCGGAGCAGCTGTCCCTGGACACGCTGCAGCCGCTCGACGTCGACACCGCCGCCCGTTGGAGTCTGCGCGAGACCACGGAGGCCGAGCTCGCCCTTCAGCGCCGCCTGCTGGCTGAAGCAGAGCAGCGCAAGGCGGCGCGCGAGCGTGAGGCCGCCGCCGCCGCGGCTCGCCTCCGCGTCCCTCCCCCGCCGCCGCAGAAGGAGAACGAGTACATCATACTCGACCCGGACTCCGACGACGAGGGCGTGATCCAGAACGCCCTCGAGGTGAGCAGGTGGGACTGCGGTGGCGGCGACGAGGGACAGGGGGGAAGCAGGCGCCCCGGCGACCCCCCCAGCGACGACGACGACGACGACGGCGGCGACTACAGCCAGGCGATCGCCGCCAGCCTCGGGCTAGCTTAGTTTAGGTTTAAATTTATCGTTTAGGTTCAAAATCGCGCCGAATATGTACCGAAGTTTTTTAAATTTCAATAAAATTCGTCTAGTTTTTCAAATGCATTTGTTTGGGCCGATTGTTGGGCTCGGGACGCGACTGGGAAACGCGCCCCCCCAGGTTCCAGAATAGCGCCGTTTAGCGCCGCGGCGGCACCAAAACGGCGGCGTTTTGGGCCCTGGGGGGGCTCGACGACTGGAGATGCCCTTACCGGCTAGAGAGCGCCTCTAGTGGATTTCAAGTCACACGGGAAGAGACGTCTCATCACTGCCACATCTTCTCTGTGCCGGCCATTATTGACGGAGCATGTTGCACGACAGTTTCTGCCGATGAATCGACAACGCAACTTGGCATGTAAGTGCTTGGTATGTGAACTCGTCCAAACTCTTAGAGATCGCAAATAGTTCTTGTTCGACATCTCAACTACCGTACAAGGAGTGGGTAGCTAGCTCGTTCGGTTGGCTCCACTTGACCACATAATTAATTTGCCTCCATCGGTCGACGAAGAATGATAAGGATGGTGGGTTAACTGAACTGGTCTTGTTCAAAAAGTCTACTAAGTACTTCGTGTACTCCCTCCGTCCCAAATTAATTGTCTCAAAATTGAACAAAAATAGATGTATCTGACACTAATACATGTTAGATACACTCACTTTTGTACAACTTTAAGACAATTAATACGAGACGGAGGGAGTACATAAACCCATCTCATGCGCTGTTTTTCTCACAGCAACAAAAAACTAGCATACCAAAAGATCAGCTTAGCAATGGCACTCCAGCGAAAAACCTGCAGCTTGTCTCCATTCCTCATCTTCCTTTGTTTCCACGCGCTGTTACACACAACCTCCAACGCGGCTGGCTCGTCGCTCCTTCAAGACCTCAACTGCTCCACGTCCGGCAACTACACCGAGATCAGCGACTACGCCACAAATATCATCGTGTTCCTTGGCGCGCTCGACGTGAAAACTGTGTTGACGAACGGCGGCTTCTACAACGACACCGTCGGCGAGGGCCCAGACACCCTCTATGGCCTCGCCATGTGCCCAGCCGACTACTCGCGTGCTGACTGCGACGACTGCCTTATGGCCGCTGTCAGCGGCGCCCCAGATAGCCTGCCTAGTCTCTGCCCTGGGAGCACCACTGTGCTCGCCATGTTTGAACACTGCCTTGTCCGCTACACCAATTCCAACTTCTTTGGTACAGCTGAAATAGGTAACCGAATATTCTTACCCTTCCTGTTTTTTGTGTTTTTTTCACATAATATACAATTCCCTCCCCGGAGTTATAAGATGTTCTAGTTTTTCTCTATATCATATCTACTACCTTCGTTCTAAAATACATAAATTTAAGGGTTTTTTAACAGGATGCCCTCAGTTGGCACCACGATCTCAGTTTTACTCCTAGCGCCGATTCGACCTCAGTTTTGCCCATAGTTTGTGCCAAGGACTCCTTTCGCTACTCCCACCGTTATTTTCTAACTCGTTAGGATGCTGACCTGTGGGACCCATCATAGAACCGTTAGCGCGGCATGTGGAACTCAGTTGTTGAGCGTTGGCGCGGCTTGTGTGCCCCAACTGTTGACGGCTGGCGCTGCATGTGGGCCCCAGCTGTTGACGAGGCCCAATGTCAACATGCAGACTACACATTGTCCATTTATATTTATTAATCCCTACATGCAGACTACACATTATCCATTTAATAAACCATCAAATTATTCGTATTAATAATATAAAATATATACTGTGATCAACTGAAATTTGTATATTATCTTAGAAAACATAATGCATCACATCTCTTATATTTAAAAAAAAACGATAATTAGAAAGGATAAAACTTCTAAACAGTGGGTACATATTTGGACAAATATAAGAACATAACTTTATATATAATTAAACATACTTATAATTCGATAACTGGCCCCACTTTACATATAATCAGTGGGGCCCGAGGGACATTACATCTAATTAAAAAAAAACTAACCGCTCCCGCTCTGCATGCGGGAGCCCTAACTGCTCCCGCGCTGCATGCGGGAGCCCTTGCCGCCCTCCGGCGCCCTACTTCCATTTCGCCGCCCTATCCTCCATCTCCTTATTGATGCGGGCGCGGCGGTTCTCCGCCCGCATCCTCTCCTCCTCTCGCTCACGGACCCGCTTGATGCTGGCCCGCATTGCCTTCACGTCCTCCTTCGCCTGCTTCTTCTCCTCGGCCTTCAACTCCTTCTCCAGCCGCTCCAGTTCCTTGAGGCGGCGGATCGTCTTGGGGGAGAGGTCGTTGTGGGCGGTGAGGGAGGGCTTGGGGTTGTGGACGAAGGGCGGCGATGGCGATCTCGCCCGTTTGGGAGATTCGACTTCCTCCGACGTATAATCGGCCTCGTACCAAGGCCGATCTTTTGGGCGGTTGTCCTCGTCGGAGACCGACTCAGGGCTAGATGGTAGAGAGTAGGAAGACATGTCCGGGCTTGAAGCTAGGGAGAGAAGGGAAAAGGGCTGGAGAGGGATGAGAAGATGGAGGACGAGTGAAACGGTCTATTTAAAGGCACGATTAGACGTGAATTAATTGGGGTAGATGAAGCCAACAGTGTGAAAACGTTGGGTGCAGTGTAGAAGAGTCGATGCATGGTCAAAGCGGTGTAGAACAGGCGTAGGCGTAGGCTTAGGACAGCTAGTGATACGGAGTACGAGCGTGTGTGCATTAGGCAGTCAAGTGATTCGACGTTGAATGCGTGTATTAAAGAGTTGAAGAAAAGAAAGTCCAAAGTCTCACGCCAAATCCTGCCTCGCTGCATATGCATTTATGCGTATCTTCTGAAAACGAGACGTGGAAGGTTCAGGGCTGCTGCAAATGCGACGCGACTCGTGTTTCTGAAACGAGGCGTGCAGGGCTGCTGCAAGTGCGACGCGACGTTTACTCTTTTCTTCTTCTGCCACGTTGTTTACTCTGAAAAAACACCCAGTCCATGCACCGCTTCATTTTCAATCGTTTGATCGTAAGGAACGGTGCAGATCGAGTCCATGCATGCAAACTACGGCGGCAACGGCCTGCAGACGCTGAGACGAGCGCTTCTCTGTGCGGGAACGCGATCCCCTGACTTTAGGTCACTGACAAATGGAGCCCATCACACACCGGACCCACGTGTCATGGGAGAAAGTCAGAGAACATAAGGTGGGAAAAGTAAGAGGATCTAGTTCCCTCTGTTTTTAGGGCATGTACAGTAGTGTAGACGGGTGCTGTCTGCACTACTCGGCCACATGTCATTTCTAGACATTTTTAGAGATAGTTGGTACAGTGTGGTGACCCCCTAGTTTGTGTTGGGATCCAGACGCTCCGTAGCCCCCCTCCCGGTGAAACCCTAGCCCCGCTGGAAAAATACCTGACTTATCGGAAACACGCGGTAACTGCGTCGAAAGGGGCTAGCAATGTGGAACTATTTGCTTGGTTGTGCTAGGATAACCCATAGGAACACAAAACAAAAAGGTAGAACCCACCTCTTCGGAAGATTCACGATGTTTGGTCCGATACAGGATTTTCACCCTATAAGCGCTCACGAGAGAGAAGTGGATGCCGGTGAAGCGGGTCACACCCCGGAGACAAATCTTTGACATCCAAAGCACACAACACACCTATACTAACATGGTATGGCACCACCTAGCTTATGTTGGGATCCAGACGCTTCGTAGCCCCCCTCCCGGTGAAACCCTAGCCCCGCTGGAGAAATACCTGACTTATACGGAAACACGCGGTAACTGCGTCGAAAGGGGTAGCAATTTGGAACTATTTTCTTGGTTGTGCTATGATAGCCCATAGGAACACAAAACGAAAAGGTAGAACCCACCTCTTCGGAAGATTCACGATGTTTGGT
Source organism: Alopecurus myosuroides (assembly GCA_028641055.1). Classification (NCBI taxonomy): domain Eukaryota; kingdom Viridiplantae; phylum Streptophyta; class Magnoliopsida; order Poales; family Poaceae; genus Alopecurus; species Alopecurus myosuroides. The sequence continues at coordinate 514,554,819 of CM054058.1, read as the reverse complement.
CCGATACAGGAGTTTCACCCTATAAGCGCTCACGAGAGAGAAGTGGATGCCGGTGAAGCGGGTCACACCCCGGAGAGAAATCTTTGACATCCAAAGCACACAACACACCTATACTAACATGGTATGGCACCCCCTAGCTTGTGTTGGGATCCAGACGCTCCGTAGCCCCCCTCCCGGTGAAACCCTAGCCCCGCTGGAGAAATACCTGACTTATACGGAAACACGCGATAACTACGTCGAAAGTGGGTAGCAATGTGGAACTATTTGCTTGGTTGTGCTAGGATAGCCCATAGGAACACAAAACAAAAAGGTAGAACCCACCTCTTCGGAAGATTCACGATGTTTGGTCCGATACAGGAGTTTCACCCTATAAGCGCTCACGAGAGAGAAGTAGATGCCGGTGAAGCGGGTCACACCCCAGAGAGAAATATTTGACATCCAAAGCACACAGCACACCTATACTAACATGGTATGGAACCCCCTAGCTTGTGTTGGGATCCAGATGCTCCGTAGCCCCCCTCTCAGCGGCTAGAATGGGGAGAGCGGCGAGCGGCGACGGGGCTTTTGTAGCCCTGGCGGGGCATTTGCTGCGCCGCGCGTGACGTTACTCTGGCAGCCTTTGACCGACGCGGGGCCCACGGTTTTCCCACGTGTTGCTGAACCCTGCGGGAAGTTTGGATGTGGACTATTCAAACTGCGCGGTCCCACCTGTAAGCTCCGGACGGTTTCAACGAACTTGGCAGTCCCACCCGGACCCACTTCGCGAAACGGAGTCTGACTCCTCGGACCCACTTCGCGGAACGGATTCGACTCCAAACTTACCGTTCCGACCTCTCCATAGTAGTTGCGCACGGACTAGGGGCAAAACTGAGCACCATTCGGCGCTAGGGGTAAAACTGAGTAGAAGTGGTCCGCTGTGGGCAATTCGATAAAAAGCCGTAAATTTAACTGTACAGATATGCATATATACATGTATAAGCTAAAACAACTCTAGATACATTCATATTTGAATAAATGGAATTGATATATTTCGGGAGGAGGGACTAATATTCACGCATTTTTATACTTGTATAGTCCACATTAAAATATCTGATGATTCAGAACGGAGGGGTAGTTAGTGCGTCCCCTCCCCCAAAACTCAAGAAGGGTTCTTTTCCCTAATTTATTAATTAAAGTAATTAAATTTGTTGGGCTGCCACAGCCGAAATCCAGGCTGTATATCCAACGTATTGGCATACCGCATTCCCCGGTACAATTTCTCTTAAATTGTAAGCAAGTCCATGTCGACGTTACGCAACAGCTTGCCAATATCGACGACACACGCACACTCCTCTCTTCCTCGTAGGAGATGTGGATGATAGGGAATCCGAAGCTGAATGGCATGGCGCTAGGTCGAAACGGGGTGTCGTCATTCAGGGGCTGACAGAAAAAAAATCATTGGGGGCAATTTAGATGACTGGGGGCATTTCTTATAAAATTTCGAAAATTTAGATGTTTTCCTACAAAATATGAACAAATTACACTGCAGTATGTGAAATTGAGTGGGGGCCATGGTCCCACACTCAGACATGCCCGGGTCTGCCCCTGTTCCTGTTGTTCTTCAAACGCCGGTCGAGGGAGTCGCGTGCGTCCTTCACTCCTTCCGTGGTATCATATGGTACAACCCCGGCAGAGCGCCCGTTTGAGACATGGGTAATGAGACGCGTGTGTGTTCTGTATCATATCTAGCTTGTACGCCGGGTATGCAAATTGCAGATCTTTGGATAATTTCGTATGTCCACGTGCACCATTAGTGATTGTGAGCGTGCTAGGCGTCACATTTCTCTAAAACTTGCATTGCTATATAGTTGGCGTCAGTATCAATCGTGCCTTCCTGTAAGGTGTTGATATATTTCGAGCACGTACCCTTGTTTCCTTTGTATTTCCTTGATCCTAACATTGTATCTTTTATACAACTTTGTTCCAAAATGTAAGTGTTATTAGCAAGCTAAAGCTGCTTAGTAAAAAAGACTCATATTTTGGAACGGAAGGAGTATGTAATAGTAAACAGGCATGTGCAACGTGCATTTTAACTATTATATGGAAATTGTTATCCTAAAAGGTCCACATTGCCTACAAAACTATCAAGATCTCTTGTTAGAGGTAATTATGGTTATCAGGATCAGAATGAGCTCTTCTCAATATATAAACAATAGTATCGATGTATATATAATATATATACTAGTTTAGATGTGTACGGATGCCTACATATCTATATTGGGCCAGACAGGTTTCTACAGGGCTTCATACAACTTAATATTCATTAATTAATTAGATAAATATCAGTATGCCTTCGTTATGAAGGTGTTGCAAGCAATAATAACCGTTGTTCTGTTTGAGTATTGGTCAGGATGCACCCAAGCAGAAGTTGTGAAACAAGTGGTGAACTGCCGAAACATGTAAGCACACAGAAAATGATCTTCAATGTAAACATGCAAGCAATAATAACCGTTGTTCTGAATGACATGACCGACAATGCGATATTGGGGGCTCAGCGATTCGCCGCAAACTCGAGGGCCCCGTTCGTTCTTGTGCAGTGCACGTGGGACCTGCCGGCAGCCGAGTGCCTGAACGCGCTGACGAAAAACGCAACGGACGTTACTGCCATCAAAACCGAAGGCCAGCGGAAGAGCTATAGCTGCAGCGCCAGGTACAGCAACACGAGCTTCATGGTTGTGCCCTTCACCGATTCTCGGAGACGTACGCCGCCAAGTGGAAGAACGGACTTTCCTCCTGATCCTGATTTGTCGACCTCTAGCAGCAGTGAGTTCTTCACATCGGCTCATTGAAAAAGATATATCATGTGTGCGAGAAATGACCATAATAAAAATGAGTAATCCCCTAATTGGTTTCAACATATATACAGAAGGAGCGTTGACAATCGCGGGAGCCGTGCTGCTCGCTTTGGTTTTGGTGGTGGTAGTGGTAATCTGGTCCATCGTGTCATGGTGCATGGTGACACGAAGGGTTTCTAGGTACAAGGTAGTGAGGGGCATAGCGACCGCTCTCCGTTATCTCCACCATGAGTGCAACCCATACATCTTCCGCAGAGACATCAAACCAGCCAACATACTACTGGACAACGACTTCAACACTAAGCTAGGCGACTTGGGGCTGTCCAGAGTCGCCAAAAGCAATGTGGTCACATCAGTGCAGACCAGGGCTATCGGTACCAGAGGTCTGTATGTACACTTAATTATTGTGGTACTTGTGTCGTGTGATATCCATGTTGGGCTTTCTTCATGTCGCTAGCTATTGTGCTAGCTCCTCTGAATCGTCTAATTAATTTGTGCTCAAGTGTTATAACAACTTTCTAGCTGTATATGCTAAACTGTAACTTTTTGGAGATTGTTTTTCGACGAGGGTAAAAAAGCTGAGCCTCTGCATCAATTGCTTCATATGGCCCAACTCGTTTTGCAGCAACGCTATAATTACTTTGATGGGACAACTCTATAATTACAGGCTCGAGAACATAATCTGTTTCAGCCTCGGTGCAGTTTATGCTTTGGGATGTATCAAGGGCTCAAGGAGGTGATAGAAGAACACATCCCCTGTTCTTTTGTATATCTACTTCACTAATTGAGAATTAATGGCCAATGTACACTATGAGTTATGCAGTATATGTACCTTAACTTTGTTAATGCAAAGTAAAAGAAACTAAACTACTTGCATTTCGAGGTTAAGTCCACAAAACCTAACAGGTAGTTAGAACTTCTCGCCTGGGTGAGTGCGTGTTATAGTATGAACTAGATGTCGTGTACACATACATATATGCTTTATGTTTGATGACCGTGACGACTTTAGTCGTTTTGTGATAAACTGTCAGATTTTATTTCCCGTCGTTGCATCATGTCACAATGTTGCATTGTCTTAACTGTCCGCAACATGTTTAAATCGGTTTGGTAACCCAAACTTGACTGTCTTTGTAGGATCGTGGTCGGGTGTCACCAAGGGATAGCAACAATGGACATTTGGCCGCCTTGAAGGCCATGTTCTGTTAGCGGACAAACAAACACAAGAAGGAAATACCAAGAGCAGAATAAATGTACTTCAGTGAGCGTTGGCTGTTAGCTAAACGTAAACTAAAATTTCGTATCATTTTGTGTATCGATATCGAGAAATTTGAGGAAAACCATAGTTGTGCAAGCGTTTGCTTAAATTTGGTGGCATTCGTGTATGAGTTATGCCCTAAGTGATAGGCGAAACAAAACGGAGCCGACAATATATCTGTAACAAGGCCGCCGTAATGCTCTTCCATCACATCCCATGCCATCTACACCACAGCACAACTGTGTTGATATAGGTGATTCGAAAGTCAGAGGATCATTTCAAAACCTTTTTCAACATGTCAGTTTTTTAGCCGACAATTTCCTGTCGGACAATACAAGTGACCGGGAGTTGTTATAAGACTTCAGTAGTCGCTTAGAAGGAATAAAAACTCCCTCAGAAATAAATTCCTATATATGGAAACCTGACGATCCAAAAACCACAACCAAATTAAGTCACAACTACAATATCAGAAACAATGACTTGATTAAGCGGTGATTCGGTTTTCGCGGAGTTCGTGAAAGCAAATCAGAAGATCCTGACTGCACACAGGCAAAACTTAGTGAGTTGTGCTAGTAAAAAGTAGGTTAAGGCCGTCTAAAGTGGCAGCCAGCCAACCAGATTAAACGCTTGCAACCTTGTAAGTTGTAAGCGGAACAGAGACCGTCTAAACACTTGCAATCTTGGACATGTTGCAACCTTGTAACAACCTTGTAAGTGCAAGAAAATAAACCAATTTATGTAAAAAAAATGGCCAGGCAACATACCAGTCATACAGCCCGGCTTGGTACACCTCCAAGAAAAGAGAAGAAAACTTCAATAAGAATTACTAAAAAGAACTGCTACTCATTTCAGCAGCAGAATTGTGTTCTTCCATTCACGTCCAATCCCTTCTATACACATCGTCCAATTCCTTCTATTCCTTTCTTCTTTTCCTACTTTCAACAACACGCGCCGGTTGCGCAGCAACTTATATATTTAAACAACACCATCAATCAACGTCACTATGGTACAAACGTTCCGGGGATCTCCTCTTTACGTTGCCTTCAATCCGATCGCTGCTGCTTCGTCTACTACTGTTCTCGAGTATAACGTCATCCTCTTATGTACACATTCCCTGAAGCAAGGCATGCTAAAGTCTATCAACTACCATCTGCAGACAACTCCAGGTTTGCTTTGTAGCAATTTATATATCTACCTTGAACCAAAGAGTCCTGGGCATGCTGCTCAAAACTTCTGCTCTGACTTCGCCCTCCTCTGGACATCAATTAATTTATTGTTGGATATAATCAATTTTTCTTTCCTCTATAAAGGGAAACATGAATTCTTCAAGTTTTCCTTCTTCATCACTCCGGACCTCCTCTCACCAACTACAAATCCAAGAGACAGGCACTGTTGTACTCAAAAGCCTGACTACGTTGTGTGGATATCATGCTCGAGTCCACAAGGAAATTTAAACCTCAAAAGTAATCACGTAGATTTACCTTGTACCGGTACTTCTTCCTCAGCTTGACAGCCAAGCGCACGCATCTTTTCACATTGATTTTCAGCACATTGTCGTTGAACATCTGAAGATAAAATGGCCAGCTCAATTGCAGAAAATGAAGAGTACGTGTATACAGATACAGTTGCACAAGATGATCTAAACTTGACGAATTCACACGCTATAATCTGCAGAGAGCAACATATACACAGATACCTGCTACATACAGAGTGACTACCAGCTGTCCAAACATTCATATCGCTCGTACCAATCACAACTGACGTATGCAGTCCTACCCAAAACTCATCAAATTTAATCAGAATGCTACCTAACACTTGTGCTCAAATTGGACGCTACCAGAATTTAAATGCACAAAGTCTGCATTATTAAGTGTTGGTAGTTATTTCATGGACCCAAGGCTTTAAATAACATGCAAAACAAAAGGCAGTGACTGAACTTGCCTTGATAGCATCATCGATTGAGTGTGTATCACGAATAATCTTGTGCCGATTGATTATCAGGATTGCTGCTACACAGAATATAGGCAGATCCTCGTCGCCATTCTTCGTCAAGACATTTGTGCTCAAATGAGGCGTCTGCTGATGCCTTGCCCAGATAGTAGCACCCGACAAGCCGCACAGATTATTTCTTGTGCTAGATTTCGTTCCACGGTTGAAAGACCCGCGGAGTTCACCATTTCTACGATAGAATCTCCGACTTTTGGATTTTCTTCTAGTGAACTTGTTCACCCGGTGCTCTTCTTTGACCTCAGATGGCGGATCAATCTTCACATCCACTAGCAACTGTTCTAGGCAGTTCTCTTCCAAAGTCCGAATTGCATCTTCGTCAAAATCAGCAGCCCACATCATCTGAAGACGTAAAGCAGCAGTTATAGTTAGTTTGTAGATTATGAAGAGCACTGAAATATAGTTATCGGTTTATGCGGGCTCTTCCCCATGATTAGTGTAATGCCAAATACTACATTTAGTTATTCGCAACAAAAATATATATATATATATATACTGTACTACATTTAGTTCATGGAATATGCAATGCAGGTAAAATAACTTAGCCATCTTGTCATAAGTATTAACTATTTCAAAGAGTTCCCACCTAAATTTCAAGGAACAACTAACGATTTACTATCCAAAGAAAAAAAAAACCTATATAGAAACTAGAAACTGTCCAAAATCACATTTGGAAGTTGCCTGACAGACCTCCCACATACTCAGCGACTCCTCAAAAGATAGCTCTCGACGAAAAAGCACTAGCAGCATCCGGAAAGCAAAATGAAGGCTCTCAGCACCAATTGCTGATAAATGCTCAAATAACTCTGTATCTGACAATTCCATGATCTTCCACAATGATTCCAACTGCTTCATAACTCCTGTCGGCCCCTCGATCTGGAAATTTTCCCGCTGAGGTGCAACAAAATTTATGTCATGCATTAAATCACACAACCTAACAGACACCATTATAATTTGACATAGATGCATATTACCATCCTTCTCAATAGCATCTCAAAACACCAAAAGGCATCTGCATCATCCTCGTAAAGGAGAACAAAAGGGGAAAGCAGATCGCTCATACCTGCATTCAACTTATACCATTTAGGTAAATATAAATAAATGAAGCAACGTGATGTAATCAGTCCACTGAAGCATGCAAACCTTGACAGTATCCAGTGGACGGATCAACCCATGCATAAACTGCAAGTATATCCGACATTCTCGCCATATTTCTTGATTCTGCATAGAAATCAAGATGGCTATCTGTTCTGACCACATCGACCACTGCACAAGGCACTTTTGGCATTACATCACAATTATGACAGTAATAAGAGGCCATTGTAATTGTGTGGTTTTGAGGAGAAAATCATATGCATTACCGATTCTGTGCAGTGTCCATAGCCATTCAGCGGCTCTGTCTTTGTCGGCAACCGGACTGTCGGACTTTGTTACATTAACAAAATCTGCTTCTGGTGCATCAGATATCTTGAACGAATCCACTACTATCTCCCTGTTGTAGCCAGTATCATCTAGCCATCTATCCTGTTTGAAAGCATCCGAGTGAAAGATGGCCGAGTCACTGTTGCTAGCCCGAAACAGATCACTGGAATTGGACTCCATAATGAGATCTATGTTATTATTGATTTGGAAGCTGTGCATGCGTTCGTCACGTTGCCTTAGCCTATCTTCAGGAACTGGGAAAACTCCATTGGCATCCCCACCATGATTTGAGAACAAGTTTGTAGCAGGCGAGGAGGGATACTCTGTGAAGGTCTCACTGTCATATCTTGGTTCACCCATGACGTTGTACTCCCCAGAGTCTGAGAAACAACTATTCACCACCGTGGAAGACACCATAATTTTGGAAGAATTATATACAGAGCTACCATTAGAATCTAATACTGTACTGCCAGGTGCGTGTTTTGAAGCTCGTTGACTTGTGCTAACTTCTTCTCGACTGTCCATTTCTTTTGACACAGTCCTGACATCCATCAGCTTCGAGCCAACAGCATACGCGAGCTCACCTGTACCAATGCTTGGGTGCATACTCTTGCACTGGCTGACTAGACACTGATATTTCTCCCTTCGTAGAAATAGAAAACCAAAAATCATGAGGTTAGGCACTTCCAAAAATGTTCGACCGCTCACATGTGTAAAACCACAAACGGTAAAGCATTCCAGAAAAACACAAAAGTAGAAACTAATCACCCTGCCATGAACAAATAATAGAGTAAAAACAGTACATGTAAAACACTCCAGCCTAGGTATTAGGAAATACAAATATATAATCGGCTGAAGTATAATGTTATGACACAATCATGCAGACTAACACATAGATTCAAAATAACTGGGATCCTTGTAGCACCATGAGGGAATAGACAAGCATTGGTCCGCATTGGTTCAGGGAATAAAAGGTAGTTTGGTAGTGACAGAATTTGCATGACAATGGACATGATAGCTCTGCATGGTACATTCTGAAGTTGAGTTTGGATGACTCACTCCCAGGTACATGTAGCAGGTCTAGCTCTGTTAAACCTAAAGGTACACATATAAATTTAGTTGGGATTACGCTACCTGGTTATGTACTCTGCTGGGCGTGAAGCATGAAACTAAGCTATGTAGATTATTCACCCAGCTAGACGCTGGGTATGAATCGTGTAACTTAGATTCTCCATATAGCATTTTCTCTGACTATCTAGTGTACACGCATAATACATTTTGAGTCGTGAAGGGGGTGAAGTGGCCTAAAAGAAGTGTACAGTACAAGGTTGGAGCAGAAATCGGCATGTGAGGTGGACAGCAGAAAAAAATTCAGCTATCGAGCCAATCATGACTGTCACAGCGCTGAGTAGGAAACTGGTAAGGATGGAGAGATTTATCTACAGCACTTCTAGGTTCAGTATAATGCGTAGTTAACCAATTAGAAGCCTCCTACAGCTATTATTGAAGATAATACCTATCAGCCGGTCACGTTTCTAAACATAAGGTAACATTGTACAGAAAACAGGGGGGAAAAAGGTCAAACCTTCGAGCGGCTCTTAGTTTCCTCCTATGCTCTGTGGTGCTACTCAGGGCATAGCTTCCGAGAAGAAATTCCCAAACTTCCGCCCTAATAGAGGGATCAATGCCCTGCACATCAATAATGAAGGTAAATAGTTGCTGTTAAAAGCAGACGACCGGTGTGATTTGCTTTCGTTGTTCACAGACTAATAAGGTTCAGCACATCTTGAAATGGTGTGCAGCGAAATTACAGCACTAACCTAACAAAGTAATCTGATGAGTTCAGGTTACTGTGCAAGTTAAGCAACCGTCCAGACTAATAAGATCAGCATGGTTATTTTTTTAATTGGAAATTGTTACAATCAGCATAGTTAATCTAAACTAGCCGATAAGGAGATGAATGGTGCATATACTAATGAAAAGCATCAGAAAGCTGTTGTCTTGTTCCGCGGATCCTCTAACGTGAGACTAGTGTGTGTGTGCAAGTAACTGGGTATGTAAGATCAGATCAATGTGTCAATTAACTGTGATCAATGTGTCAAATTAACTGTGATCAATGTGTCATACGAATATGTAAGTCAACTGATATTTCCTCGGTCCTGGTACAGAATACTACTGCATATATAACTTCCCTGGGGCATAATGAGGCATCACTATGCTGCCCAGCATAGAATTTCCAGGACAATGCCCGAAGGCTTAAAAAATAATGTATATATGATGAAGCACAGGTGTACAAGGTACAAGAAGATGAATAGTAGGTCTCCGAAGCATGTGTCAACTAAGAAACGATGTAAGAAGCGGGATCAATGTGTCGATTGACTGTAAGGTGAGATCAATGTGTCAAGAGTAGTGAAACGGCTATTTTCCTGGGTCCTGGTACAGGAGGATACACATCACAGATATAACTGTCTCCTCCTACGTCATAATAAGGCATTGCAACGTGATCGGCCTCAGGTAGAAGAAGATGAAGAGCGAGTCTCCGAAGCATGAAAAAGGAATACAAGTAGGTAGCGAGCGAGTCTCCGAAACATGAAAAGGAATGCAGTAGCTAGTGAGCTCACCCCCACGACGATGAACTTAAGGGCCTTACGGAACCCGGAGACCTTCCCGTCGGCATCGAAGCACGTGTTCCATTTCTCCGGCGTGAGCATCTTGCCCCCCTGCAGGGTCACGGGAAGAAAGAGAGACATGAGCAGTGGCAGGCAGCTAAAGAGGCGAGTGTGCAACGAGTGTATAATACAAAATCAAAATATAGAACTTATGCTGCAGGCTAAATATAGAAATCGAAACGCGAAGAAGAGCCACCTAGCTAGCTAGCTATATTTAGAGGAATAGATAAGGGGCTCCCAAAGTGTCGCAGCAAGCAAGGGTGATGATGAGGATTGTTACTATCCTGGTGGCACTTGGATATGGTAGTCCTAGCAGGTAGGACTGCAGATGGAGATGTGTGTAGTTGATCAAGCTGTATGGTGCTATGCGTAGAGTGGCGAAACAGAGTCTATGTTGCAGGCTAAATGCAGAGATTGTGAAGAAGCTCAGGTGTTGCAGCGAGCATTGGTAAGGTTGCATTGGGACATGTACAGATAGAGGAGAGGAGAGGTGAGGTGAGGAGACCTTGAGGTAGTAGGGGTCGGGGCCCCCACAGGGGGGTTCCCGGAGGACGAGGGAGCCGAGGCCCCGCTGGAGGTGACCGCCGCACATGATCCATGACCGGATGGACTCCCCGCCGGCGCCGCTGCCTGTACTGCGGCTGCGCCTGTGGGGCTGGGACATGGGATTCGGACGGATCTACGGCCACTCCCCTCGCCTCTCCGGCGCGGCGTGGAGGCGGGAGGAGTAGGAGCGAAGGGGGCAGGAACTCGGATCTCCGGCGCAGGCGAATCGGGGGATCCGAATCGCGGGTTCGCGGGCTGGATGCTCGAGCGAGTCCGCGGCCTGGTCGCCGCGCTAGCGAGCTCCGGTCGGCTTACTCCTGGACAGAAATGGAGCGGAGATTCGCCGCCGCCGGCTTGAGTGGGAAGGAAGAAATGGTCTCCGGCGACCGGCGCGGTTGCTTAGCTTGGAGGGAGGAGTGGTGGCCTCGTGGGTGGGAGAGAACCTAATTCCAACTGCTCATCATTTCATTTTCTTTTATTTTTTTCCCGGCTACTTCGTGCAAACGACCTACCAAATAATACAAACACCACTCCGGTTTGCATCTTATAATTCGGGAATAAACACATTTCAAGACTAATAAGAACAATTTTGAAATGCATTTTACCTTGTATATATTTAAAATGCATTGTGAACATATTTTGAAATGCATTGTACACTATATACATTTAAAAGGCATTGTAAACATATTTTAGAATGTCAAAAAAAAATGCAAAAGGAAGAAAAGGTTCTTAAATGGATCTTATAGCAAATCCAACGCCCCAAATCGAATCGAAATCGGTCTGACTTTTGATCCGTTTGTGACAGTTCATGCACCATGTTCGTCTCGGACATTGGATTTGGGGAGGATACATCCTAACGTGCACGGTTTTGGCTGACTTTGTGGAATGCAAAGTCAGCTGGCTTTGAGTCACGGACAATTATGACCCACCATGTGCGGGGTCCACATGTTAATGACTCAAAGTCACCAAAAAGTCAGCAAGACAAAGTCAGCTAATCTCAATCGCATCCTAACCCTCCCCCACCCCCCCACCCCCCGACGACCAATTTCGGCTTTTTTTCTTATTTCTTTTCTTTTGACTATATCTTTCTTGTCTACTTACAATAAAATGGCTAGATAAATAGCAAATAAATTTGTTACTTACGTTTTTAAGCAACATGTGCACACATAGTTCAAAATACTTTCATAATTGTTTCCTTACTGCTCCGTTTTTTACTTTATTTATTTTTCAAGACTCTATATGTTTAATTCTTTTATTTTCAGCAAGACCAGGAGATTGACAACCTTCTACAAAGTTGGGGCAAGAGAGAGTTTGTGTTTTGTGTGCATGACCACGTTTTTTTATCCCGCGTACAACAAGCAACCTTCTTCAAAACTACGCATCCCTACTGGTTCAATAAACTGTGGTTCCTTAATTAGGGGAAGATTTCTGCTAGACTACATCATACCTTCCGCTTGGGGTCTCTCAAAAATCGTGCGATCACGTTAGCATCATCCCCCAACTCGGATTGGAGTCCTAGTTCAGCTTCACCCCTTTTCTTGTCCTTTTCTCTTCCAACTTTAAGAAGGAAGGTGCAGGGTAGGGCAATGCGCATTGGGTCCTTAAGTGTGTGACCCCTACAGGTCCGATAACTAGTAGACATGATTGAAAAATCATTTTCCTAATCAATAATCAACATTGGGACCGTGGACATCCATATTGATTCCTAGAAGTTATACGAAGAAAACTGTTGAACATGTTGGTTGTTAAGTAAGTTCCTATTACTTCGTGAGGCCAATCACTCAAGACGGGATGAATGATAAGAATATGATTAAACTCTTTAATGACCATGTCACATTATTCTCGATGTCTAGTATGATTCCTTTTACTCATTACAGTGTTAGAGTATCACCATGACTAGTGTCATGTCTTTGTCTGCACAGACTTATTTACCGATACTATTTCACCGAGTGGATCCTGGATGTATCTCTCTATGAGTAGTAATTCACAGTCTTGAATTATCACGATGATAAGAACAAATTTGAGACCACCCAGTGTTAGCCTTTTCGATCACCAAGTTTACGGTGTGATACTTGACTATACCAAAATGATCTTTATGGTGAACATCATCGTATATTCTCATGGTCTGAGGAAGCAAACAAAATAACCATCTTGTGACGATACTATATAGCAAAACTAATCTGATAGTATTTCAACTACTTGGGTCTATCCAGTCACAATGGTGAAACAACAATGTGCTTCCATTAATAGTGATATGACAAATGTCTATGATCAGGAAAACGTGGTCATCTAATATTAACGAGTTTATCTATGAGACATTACCAAGTTATAACGGTGTGTTTATGTTCCTACACGTGCATATGAGTTTTCTTCTGAATCTCATATTCAGTGACCACAATAGTTATAGCATAAAAACATAATACATTAATCATGAAATGAATGTGTTTTATTGTCTCTTGGGCATACATCCAACAAATCGCATGTATGTGCATTCTTCCTTATCTTCATAACAGGTCTTGGAAATTACGTTGGATGCAAATTATTAAATTCGGCAACGTACACCATAACACATCCTATAGAAGTTCGGGTGTTTCTACAAGCTGAAAAGGGGCAGGCCGGTATGCTGGCCGGTCTGATAGGGCTACCTGACTGGGTGGCCGGTCTCTACCTCTCCGAGGCTGGTTGATGCAGTGAATTGTCACCTCCGTTAGGGACCCTAAGACGATGTTGACGTAGCTAGTAGAAAGTTCCAAGGCTGGTTGGAAAATTCGAAACCCGGAAGTCTTAGAATTCCTGAAGGTTCCACGGAGTCCCGAAGAGACCCGGAGGGGGGCCTCAGGGGGGCCACACCATAGGACGGCGCCCCCTCCCCCCCTTGGCCGCGCCGGGGGTGGTGTGTGGCCCCCAAGCCTCCATCGCCTATGCCCTTTCGCCTATTTAATCCCCCCGAGATATAAACCCTAAGCATGATCCCACTTTTTTCCGAGAAACACCCGAGGTCGCCGTAACCGTCATCCCGAGACCGGGAGGGTTCTGGAGCTCTCCCCGGCACCCTGCAGAGGGGGAAATCATCACCGGAGGGGTCTACACAACCATGCTCTCCTCCGAAGTGATGCGTGAGTAGTTCAATATGGTTTTTCTCTCCACTTTGTACCTCATGTTTAGATCTTGTGAGTTGCCTAACATGATCAAGATCATCTTTATGTAATGCTACATGTTGTGTTTGCTGGGATCTGATGAATGTTGAATGATATGTCTTCTGATTATCATTCTATCATGTTATATTCATGCATATGTTATTTATGATCTTGCATGCTCTTTGTTATTAGTAGATGCTCTGGCCAAGTAGATGCTAGTAACTCCAAGAGGGAGTGTTTATGCTCGATAGTCGGTTCATGCCTCTTTTTCATCTGTGCTCGAGTGACAGAAATGTGACGGATGGATGATGTTGATGACCCACAAGTATAGGGGATCGCAACAGTCTTCGAGGGAAGTAAAACCCAAATTTATTGATTCGACAAAGAGGAACCAAAGAATATTTGTGAGCCTTAACAAGTGAGTTGTCAATTCACCTGCACCTGAAAGTTGACTAGTTCGCAGTGGTTTATCAGCAGTAACAGTTTTATAGCAGCAGCAGTAGTGAAATAATAACAGCAGTGAGATGAAAACAGCAGTAGTAGTGATTGAAGTAAACAACGGGATTAAAATATTGTAGGCATAGGGATGGATGAACGGGCGTTGCATGGATAAGAAAGTTCTAATAATAATCATGTCACGGGCATTGCAGATAAATAAGATAAAGCATCCAAGCACTAAGTAATCATAGGCATGTGTTCCATAAATATTCGTACGTGCTCGCAATGAGAATTTGCACAACATCTTTTGTCCTACCAGCCCATGGCAGCGGGGCCTCAAGGGAACTACTGGTAATTAAGGTGTTCCTTTTAATAGAACGCCGGAGCAAAGCATTAACACTCCGTGAACACATGTGATCCTCACATCGCAACCATCCCCTCTGGTTGTCCAAATTGCTGTCACTTCGGGGCCTCGGGTTCCGGACAACGATATGTGTAAACAACTTGAAGGTATGATCAAGAAACAATAATTATCATCGTGATTCAATAACATGTTCAGATCTGAGATCATGGCACTCGGCCCAAAGTCGCAAGCATTAAGCATAACAAGTTGCAACAATGTCAATAGCACTAATAGAGAATACTATGCACTATGCCCTAACAATCACGACATTATTACGTGGACGATCTCATCCAATACCTACCTTCCTTTTCATCCTACAGCTGGGAATTACTCACACATGGATGGGGGAAACATGCATGGTCGATGGAGAGGCGTTGGTGATGACGATGGCGATGATCTCCTCCAATTCCCTGTCCCGACAGGGTGCCAGAACAGGAACTTCTGATCCCCGAATCGAGGTTCGGGACGTCGGCAGCGCTCTGTTGTGTTTCTGTGGAATTTGATGAACCCCTCGGGTTTTATGGTTGGAAGCTACTTGTAGTCGAAAAGGGAGTCCGAGGGGGCTCTAGGGGGCCCACACCCTATGCCGGCGCGGCCAGGGGACCCACGCCAGGGGGTGTGGCCACCCTGTGGCTCCTCTCCTGGCCCCCTTCTGGCTCCCGGGGTCTTCCGGGGTGAAAACATCAATGGGCTCTTTTTTGGGAATATTCCCGAAAGTTGATTTTTCTCCACAAAAACAAGACACCAAGGTAATTCTGCTAAAAACTGCGTTAGTCCGTGTTAGTTGTATCAAAAACACACAAGTTTAGAGGAAAACAATAAGAAAAGTGTTCGGAAAAGGACATACGTTTTCGACGTATCAACCCCCCTCAATGTTAGCTTATTGCTTGTCCTCAAGCAATTCAGTGACAACTGAGTGCGATAAAAGACTTTTACGAACACATTTCTTTTATATGATGTAAATATACTCACTATGTGATCAAATACTTAATTATTCTCATGATAAGATACATGCAAGATACTTACACTTAATAGCTATGCAAACCATGAAGAGATAACAACATATTAATAATAAACAACATGAAGCATAACTATTTGCACGATTTAAATATTCATAATAGGATCTGAGAAAGTGGTATCTCGCTTGCCCTTAAGTGTGGGGCAAAACATAAATGTCAGGGCACCTCTGAAGTTTAAGGGAAGACTAGAAGTAAAGATATCAAAGATGCAAGTATCAAGAATATACCACAATCAACCATGCTTTGGGACAAACACATTACACTAAGAATGATAATTATGCTCTCAAGAAAGTGCTCAAAGAATAAGGCGGAGACTCAACTTAAAAGTAAAAGAAAGGCTCTTCGCAGAGGGAAGCATGGATCACTCATGTACTAGAGCTTTTTATTTTATTAAACAGAGGTATTGAAAACATTTCGAGAGAGGTGTATGCATATGTCAACGAATGGTAACCAGACAATATATTACGTCACAAGTCAACTGGATTCACAAGAGCGGCTCTCATGTGAAGGACGCATCTGGGTAGAAGGTCATCCCTCTTTCTCTTTTGTTTACACAATTATGCTTTGACTGATAAATTAGGGGCAAAAAGAGTGAAGAGAATTTGTGTGTATTAATTTGGGGCTGGGCACCCCGCTGCGAGCTCTTCTATCATTTGGATAAGAGGATGAAGCCACTAGTCCAGGGTGTGAAATCCAGTCAACAAGTGAGATAAAGATTCTCTATTTACGTCCTCATGAGCTAAAACAGGGGCACAAAACAGGAATAATTTTTAGCAGGTTTTAAAGGTAGCACATGAGCAATTTACTTTGGAGTGGGGGTTAAATACCATATATAGGTAGGTATGATGGACACATTTGGAAAAATTTGGTTTTCAGGGATTTGGATGCACGAGTAGAGCTCATACTCAGTACAGGTGAAGGCTAGCAAATAGACAGGGAGTGACAATCAAGAGAGCAACAACTATCATAATCATGTTTGCAACAAAGTAAAATCAACTGAGGCATAAAATTGATACTAGAACTCTGAGGAAAAATAAATCATCGAGACTTATTGACTTTTTGTTTTCAGTCTTAGCATGCGTGAGCATGTGCCAAGTCGATTCAAATGAAACATTCAGAGGAGGCTACCATAATATCATACCCTTCTATGAATAGAACAATGCGGACAAATATTTATATGACATGTAATTTACTATCAATAAATTGGAACAAAACATGAGAGAGCGTGAACTATTAAGAAGCCATTAAGTCACATATATCTTATACGAACAAACTAAGCATGCTGACATAGATGGATATATGTACAAAAATGAAAGCAAATAGAATTCATATGAGCCTCTCACCACAACTTTAATTGTCGTATATCGTCATTATTACTCTTCACTTGTGGATCGAATAATATATAATAAAAACCAAGCTCCAATAGAATCACGGACGACTGTTGAACTCTGCAACAAACTTTACAAAACCAAAGAAGAACAACAAATATTTTTGGGTTTTTCAATTAACGCACGAACAAAAACAGAGCAAGCAAACAAAGAAAAAATATTTTGGGGTTCTCAAAATGAAACAAGAACAAAAGAAAGCAAACATCAAACAAAAGAAAATATTTTTGGGTTTTTGAATATTAAAACACAACTAAAGAATAAAGCAAACCAACTAAAGAAACAAATAGAGAGAAACAACATAAATATTTTTTTGGTCTTTTTGTGTTTTGGAAAGCGAAAACAAAACAATAAAAACAAATGAAACGAAAGAAAACAAAAACAAACGAAAGAAGCAAAAAGAAGCGAAAGAAAAGAAAACATGGATATACAAAGAACCGACTGAACATGATATATACATGAGTGTGATGTCGGTATACCTCCCCCCATGCTTAGGCTTTGGGCCTAAGTGGAGATCAATCAAACCGCGGGAAATATCCCCACTGCGGTGGGTCATCCCTCGCGTGGTCGTACTCGGGCGCATAAGAAGAAGATGAAGCAGACGACGCATAGTCATAACCGGGGTGCTGGTGTGGAATCCCCGTGGCGTCATAGGGCTGGAATAAATCACCATCGCCCCCCTCGTCGGCATCCTCTCCTTGCTAGGGTGATGCTCAAGGTATGTGTCCAGCTCTCTCTCAGAAAGCTCCCATCCTTGCATGTTATTAAGATCAAACAAAAGAGGTGCAGGCATAAGTACTTCTCTAACAGTTTTAACAACTCTCCACCCAGATCGTTTAGATAAAGTTAATTCAAAAGATAAATTATGTAAGTGAGCATGGGTAGAAAAAAACTTATGTTGAACCATGGAAACAAGATTAAGCCTCTCTATAGGAAACTGAAAATCTAGAGGATGTGGCTCCAAACCATGCAAAGCTAACAAGCGCGACCTCCACAAACTCCGCCCTTCTCACGGTTATGTGAGAGACATTAAGCAATCAAAGCGCCAAAGTTATAAGACCTATCGTGTCTCAAAGCGGCAGCAATAAACGCCAAATCATAAACATATAACTTGATGGCGGTTTTCCTAGCTAATACACATTTAGAAATGAAGTAGGCAAAGTATCGAATGCTAGGGAGTTGAAATTCACGAATTTTACTCTTCTCCCCTGTGAAGCTTCTGCCTTGGCAAATCTCTCCATATAAATCCAGTAGTGGTTTGGGCTGCCAACTTATTTTCTCACAAGACCCCCACTCAGGTACCTTAATAGCTGCATAGAAAACACTAAAAGGCAGGCTCACAACTTTATTATAAATCTTATAGTGAACCATTGGGTTATTTGGAGACCATTTAAAACAAAAATCTTGCACCATAGACATAGTTAGTTTCACATATTGGATAGGCTCATCCTCAATGAAACGCTCCAAGCCTGCATTGTGCATTAGAGTGTTAAAATCCTGTAGAATTCCTGTAACTTGCATAAATTCCCGACACGGGTAGATTGATGGGAACACCCTCTCTTCATGGTGCACGATCATGACCTCATGCACCTCCAACTCATGCTGGTTTAGTTGATAAGCATTATGCTCCATCTCTGAAATTTTTCAACAATCATCATAAAAATTAATTTCAAGCAACTATAAGATGGAAACTACCATAGGGACTTATATGAGAGCTAAACATACATCAAAACTATATTATTTCTACTCAAATCAAGCATGCAAACTCACATAAGCTGTCACCTACTATGGCAAAATACTTCACTAAAAAAATTCTATTTGGATCATCGGAGGAGTCACATACCGGAGATCAAACACACCAAAAATCAGCACAAATGATGGGCTGAAGAGGGAGATCAAAAATCCAGAGGAAGAACAACAAGAACACGGGTTCCAGGAAATGTTTTCAGCTTTGGGGGTGATAGAGAAGACTTTGGCAGTGGAGAGAGAGTAGGTGAAAACATAGTGAAAACATTGCCCATTTCATTTAAAATCATTTTGTTAACAAGGGTGATCAAGTCTTGCTACCAAAATAATTTTATATGAAACAAAACTTTGTTTCTCACTAAATAATTATGTTACCTCAACCTTGATAGGCATAGTCCAAATCATAATAATTTCATATTCTTTTGGTGGCTTTGTAATAGGACAATAAAATTCTCCAATCTTGATGGTCTCAACATTTTCAATGGAATTTAGACCATATTTTCTATCAATCTTCTTGGGGACATAAACAGTGTGCTCTTTATCATTAACATTAAAAACTTTTCCTTGATTGCAATCAATAACAGCCCCTGCAGTATTAAGAAAAGGTCTTCCAAGAATAATAGACATATTATCATCTTCAGGCATTTCCAACACAACAAAGTCAGTTAATATCAGACAATTATTAGCAACTTGAACAGGAACATTCTCACATATACCCACATGAATAGCAATAGACTTATCAGCCATTTGCAGAGATATATCGGTTGGTATCAATTTTTCTAGGAGGAGTCCTTTATAGAGAGTAAAAGGCATGACACTAACTCCAGCTCCCAAATCACACAAAGCAGTTCTAACATAATTATTTTTAATAGAAAAGGGAAAAGTAGGTATACCAGGATCTCCAAGCTTCTCAGGAACCTTTCCGTTAAAAGAGTAATTAGCAAGCATAGTGGAGATTTCCTCATTAGGAATCTTCCTTTTGCTAGAGACAATATCTTTCATATATTTTAAATAAGGGGGCAATTTAATAGCATCAGTTAAAGAAATTTGCAAGAACAAAGGTTTCAACCATTCACAAAGCTTGTTATGGTGTTATTCTTCCTTAGATTTATGTTTCTTATTAGGAAAAGGCATTGGTTTTTGTACCCAAGGTTCTCTCTCATTACCATGTTTATTAGCAATGAAATCTTCCTTAGTATACTTTGCAGTTTATTTTGCTTTTCAGGTTCAGCTACAGGTTCTTCTTTATCAGAAGCATCATTCTTTTCATTACCACTTTCATTTTTAGCATCAGAGATAGATATACTATTAGGATCTTTAGCAAGTTCAGAGGATTCTACAGCAATTTTATGTTTCTTCTTCTTCTTTTTCTTCTTAGTATGAATAACATCATTATTAGTTTGTTGAGAATCTTGTTCAATTCTTTTAGGATGTCCCTCAGGATATAAAGGATCTCGTGTAGCAATACCACTTCTAGTTCTTATTTCATAAGCATGTTTTTCTTTAGAAGCATTAACTAGCAAACCTTTTTGCACTTTAGCAAGTTGATCAATTTGAGTTTGAACCATTTGAAAATGTTTAACAAGCATTTTAACATCATTAGAGGTTCTTTCTATAATACCATGCAAATTATCAATAGCTTTATAGTTTTCCATAAGGTGGTGTCGCACTCTCATATTAAAATTATCTTTCTTGATAACATAATTATCAAATTCATCTAAGCATTGATCAGGAGGTTTTCTATAGGGAATATCTCTACTATCAAAATTTTGGAGAGAGTGTACCTGAATGGGTGATGAGTGAGGGATTGGCTTACATAATTCTTCTATAGGTGGAAGATTCTTCACATCTTCAGATTTAATACCCCTCTCTTTAAGAGATTTCTTGGCTTCTCTCATCACTTCATCATTTAATTCAATCATTCTCCTCTTCTTGGGTGTTGGTGTTGGTGTACGTACTGGAGTAGGAGTCGGCGCGGGCTCAACCATAGTCCAATCATCATGATTTCGGCTTATTTTAACCATTAATTCCTCAGCTTCTTCTGGAGTTGTTTCCCTGAAAACGCAGCCAACACAACTATCCAGGTATATCCTAGATTCAACAGTTAGTCCATTATAGAATATATCAAGAAGTTTATTATCTTCTAGCATATTCCCAGGTGTAGCCGTAAATAAAGAACAAAACTTTGCCCAAGATACAGGCAATTTCTCTTCTTCCAGTTGCTTGTAATTAAATATAGTTTGTAAAGCAGCATGTTGAGCACTAGCAGGAAAATATATCTGAAAGAAAGCATTAACCAGACCAATAGGACTATCAATAGATCCAGGAGACAAATTGTTAAACCAAGTTTTAGCTTCATCCTTTAATGAGAAAGGGAATATTTTAGCAACAAAGTAGCTACATTTCTTAACTCATCAAAGAATAAACTACTCAAAGAGGAGAGCTCATTCATATGTTTCATAGCACTTTCATTTCCAGTTCCACAAAAAGATTCTTTCTCAACAATAGATATATAAGATAAATCAAGAGAGAAATCATAATCCTTATCCTTAATATTAATGGGAGAAGTGGCAAACTTAGCATCAGGAGATAATTTATATTTAACATCACAACTTTTCATAAGACGTATAGCAGCATCTTTATCCTTCATAGCATGTATTTCATCAATAAGATCATCACTCAGTTCAATATAGGCATCATCAAAATCATCACTAGGATTCTCTCTAAACTCAGGTGAAAAAGCAGGAGTAACAGGATTTTTATCAGGAGTTTCAGTGTTTGCAATATTTTTTAGCTCTAGCAATAGTATCAGAAGTATTTTCAGATTCAGCAGAAGTAGCATGTGTAGCATGTGGTGGTGTAAACAGCTTACTCATAACAGACGGTGAATCAAAAGCAACAGAGGTGTTCAGAGTTGCATCTCTTCTTGTAGTGGATGGTAATATAGGAACTCTTCTATCACGATACTTACCCATGATGAATGATTGGCAATATATAATAATACTCTCCGGTGAGCTCGCAAATAAAGCTATGCTCCCCGGCAACGGCACCAGAAAATAGTCTTGATGACCCACTAGTATAGGGGATCGCAATAGTCTTCGAGGGAAGTAAAACCCAAATTTATTGGTTCGACACAAGGGGAGCCAAAGAATATTTGTGAGCCTTAACAAGTGCGTTGTCAATTCACCTGCACCTGAAAGTTGACTAGTTCGTAGTGCTTTATCAGCATTAGCAGTTTTATAGCAGCCGTCGTAGTGAAATAATAGCAGTAGTGAGATGAAAACAACAACAATAATGATTGAAGTAAACAACGGGATTAAAATCCTGTAGGCATAGGGATGGATGAACGGGCGTTGCATGGATAAGAAAGTTCTAATAATGATCATGTCAGGGGCATTGCAGATAAATAAGATAAAGCATCCAAGCACTAAGTAATCATAGGCATGTGTTCCATAAATAGTCGTACGTGCTCGCAATGAGAACTTGCACAACATCTTTTGTCCTACCAGCCCGTGGCAGCGGGGCCTCAAGGGAACTACTGGTAATTAAGGTGTTCCTTTTAATAGAACACTGGAGCAAAGCATTAACACTCCGTGAACACATGTGATCCTCACATCGCAGCCATCCCCTCCGGTTGTCCTAATTTCTGTCACTTCAGGGCCTCGGGTTCCGGACAACGATATGTGTAAACAACTTGCAGGTATGATCAAGAAACAATAATTAACATCGTGATTCAATAACATGTTCAGATCTGAGATCATGGCACTCGGGCCCAAAGTGGCAAGCATTAAGCATAACAAGTTGCAACAATGTCAATATCACTAATAGAGGATTTTAGGCACTATGCCCTAACAATCACGACATTATTACATGGTCGATCTCATCCAATCCCTACCATCCCTTTAGCCTACAACGGGGAATTACTCACACATGAATGGGGGAAACATGGATGGTCGATGGAGAGGCGTTGGTGATGCCGATGGCGATGATCTCCTCCAATTCCCCATCCCGACAGGGTGCCAGAACAGGAACTTCTGATCCCCTAATCGAGGTTCGGGACGGCGGCGATGCTCTGTTGTGTTTCTGTGGAATATGACGAACCCCCTCGGGTTTTAGGGTTGGAGGCTACTTGTAGTCGAAAGGGGAGTCCGATGGGGGCTCTAGGGGCCCACACCCTATGCTGGCGCGACTAGGGTGTCGCGCCCAGACTTCTAGGGGATACTCGCAGTTCCGATAAACAGCAGGATGATTGGATTATGGGGCCTACCTGCACCCGCATCTCTTACGAGTAGGCCAACACACGTATGTGTGACAACCAAACTCTACTGTTCATCGTCTATGTAAACCATCCCATAGAAATTAGGATACTTCCATTGACGTACTTCAAACCATACACACATGGTACGTCAACGGCATTTGAACAATTGATATCACAACAGATCTCTACGACACAAAAGATTGAAATTAGTTGCAAATAGCTCTCACTAGAGCAGAGATAGCAAATACAATCATCCAGAGGACACATGTCCCAACAATTCATCATTACATCACAGCGGAAGCATTCAAAAGGTCTGAGTACACACAAGATCCAAATAGGCCTAAGAGGCCGGAAACGAACAGACGGAGCCCATCCACGAAGTCTCGGATCCTGCCCGGGTCCGCTATCTACTCGTCAGCAGTCTCGTCATACTCCTCGTAGTAGCCACCATGGTGATCCTCGGAAACGTAGTCTGCGGAAACCACAGCCCCAAAGGGGTCAGTACATAAACGTACTGGCAAGCAAGACTCACAGTTCACCAAAGTGTAACCCATCAACACCAAGCACAGATGCTTTGGGTTCAACGGAAGAAAGGGGATATAAAAGATGCTGCAACTGGCTGCTCTAACCAACTACAGAACATACTACAACGTCCGGCTAACAGAAAGGAGATAAGATAGCGTATCGTTACCAACTATAGCTAACTCCAAACAAACCCATCCTGGATCTCGCCCCTTATCCAAAGAAGCAATCCGAGGATAACTCACACAGTTGGATTAGTGAGGGTTCAGATTGTGTGTCATTAAGCCTATTACTAGTCAGATTGTTAATCATTAGGTTTAAGTTGTCCTGAGTACTTGTTAGCCAGTACTTTCACCAAGTCATCCATAACCGCGGAAAACACGGCTTCTCGAGAAGATTTACCCTGCAGGGGTGCACCAATTTGGCCGTACACGTAAGAATAACCCGCCAGATGGGAAGGCCTTTCCCACCAAGCGGGGTACTCAACACAACTCAACTCTTCTTCGCATCAAGCCTAAAGAACCCCGTGCAGTTGAGCGCACGGCTAATCAAGCCCCACGAATAAAAGGGGACCCTCATAGCACTCTAAGAACCTGTCTCCCTAAATGCCGACTACAAAAGTTCCTCCCTGGCCTGGGCTCGCAAAAACATGCATGCGGCAAATGGAACACCCGAACTAAATGAGGCGATTTGGACGAGATGCGAATCAAATCAAATTGAGGGGGGCGCCCATACACGCTTCCCACATGCGGGTAGTGCGCTCATCATGGATCAGTAGACAAGACCCTTTTTCTATTAGGGTCGACACTATCAGGCCTCAAAACCACGCAGGGCCTCCTGCCGGTGCCTTATCATCAAATTATTATTAATCATAACATTAACATGATTCATTGTTTAACCTCGAGCCCCAGAACATAATAGAAATATAGTAACAGAAAGTAACGGGTAACAGACTCGAGCAAAACAACCCTAAGCATGCTAATAAGACACAGGCAACAAGCAAAAAGGTTATAGGTGTGGAGGTGAGGCTATATCAGGGTTAAAGGGTAACATGTGATAGGTTCGTAACATAAGCAACGATTCATAGGGCTAGCAGAAATAGACAACGGAAAGTATCGGTAACCAATGTTGAAAGGAACACAGTGGTTCATGTGAGTGAATACTTGCCTGCAAACCCAGCAGCCTGGTACTGAGCTAGATCCTCAGAAGGGGTGTCGTAAGTATCGTCGGTCTCAAGGTCGTCGTATATCCGAGAAGAAGCAAACAAATAACGCAGAGAGACAAACAATCAATAACATGGCATAGTGCACAAACATGGGATGATGCATGTCAATTTAATTGATGCATCAGAAATAAACTAGTTGACAAGATAACATGTTTAAATGGACCCATATGCAATTGGATTGCATATGGAAAGCCTATGAATTAAGGTTGAAATAATTGTTTTACAACTAATCATCATGTGTAAGTGAATTAGCATGATGCATGGATGAGGAAAACAGAAAGAAAACAACCATAAATACCATTTGAAATGAAGTTTACCAAGTTTGGAATTTTATTTATTAAGTTAGGAAATTTTGGTTCCTTAAAGGTGTTACACAAGCATTTGTTGTTTTCATCAAGTTTAATTGTTCAAAACAGATTACAAGGTTCATATTTGAAAAGAACACAAAGTTTTGGGTGGAATACATGTTTCACTTGTTGAAAAAGGATTTGGAATAAATTACTTATGAATTAAACAAGTTAAACAAGATTTAAAAGGATTTAATTCAAACATGAACTTATTTGAGTTTTTATTTGTTCAAAACATTAAAACAAATTCATATTTGAAAAGATTATACTTTCTGGTTTGAAAACATATTTTATATGTTCAAAAGAAATTAATTTGAGCAAGTTATGAATTTAACAATTTTAAATGATTTAAACAAGGTTTAAATTAGTTAACCAATTTTAATTATTCAAAACATATTTAATTTAGCATGGAAAACATATTTCATTTGTTGAAATTGGATTTAAAATGAGTAAGTTATTAATTTGACAATTTTAAATGCATTAATTAAGAAACAGTTGTTTTCAGCAATTTAAATTATTCAAAACAGCAAACAAAGTTGATGTTTGCAAAGTTCATGAAAAGTTGCGTGGAAAACATATTTGGTTTGTTGAATTTGGAATTTTTATGCCCAAGTTATGAATTTTGCAAAATTAAGTGAATTAAACAAGAATTCAAATATTTCACCAATTTAAAATATTCAAAACAGTAAACAAATTTTATATTTGGGTAGACAATTTAATTTGGAGTGGAAAACATATTTAAAATGTTGAAATTGGAGTTAAAATGAATTATTTATGCATTTTTATAGTTTAGGTGGTAATCTGCCATTAAATTAATATACAGGGACTTAGAAAAATAGTTTACAGGGCCTAGAAGTTAATTGCAGGGACTGGTTTGCGAATATAAGGTTGTGCTGGGCCAGGAAAAAAGATGGAAAAAATGTGGGGTTTAATCCGCGGGGGTGGGATTCGAACCCACCCCCTCACGCTTGCGCGCAGAGAGCAGAACCACTGCGGTGGTGCTGTGTGCTGTTGACAGTAAGGAGGGGGTCGTGGGGTTATTGTTCAGTAGCGGCAACTGAACCTGAACCTGAACTTCGTCAGGGCGAGCGGAGTGCGCCGGCGGACAGCGACTCGCCGCCGCGGCTCGCCGTGCTCGCGCGCGGTCAGCGCGTGTGCGTGCGGTGGGTGGTGAGTGCTTGCGTGCTGCGAGAGGGAGGAGGGGAGGGGAGGGGAGCGAGAGGGAGAGGGAGCTCACCTCGAGGGAAGAGCAGAGGAGGCGCACGTCGGGGTGGTGGCGACCGGCGGCAGAAACCCGGACGGCGGCGGCGCCTCGGCCGCTCCCGGCCCTCGCCGTGGGGTCGATGAGGTAGAGGATTCCACGGGGGATCCATTCCCGCCGTTTGCCCGGCCGGAGGAGGGCTCTATCGTCGGCGATCACCGGAGGAAAACGGAGGTGGACTCGGGTGGAGTTTGGTTCAGTTACAGAGAAGGTAGTGCAGGGAGAGAAAAGAGAAGGGAGCTGCGGCGGCGAGAGGAATAGAGGAGGGAGAAAGAACTAGGGTTAGGGGAGGAGGTGCTCGGCTAGGGTTTATAGGGGGAGGTGGAGCTGCAGCCGTTCCCTGCTGCTCTCTGCTACGTGGGTAGCTTCAGATTGGAGCCGTACGAGGGAGGAAGAAAGGAGGGGGGGTATGGGCCTAGGGGAGAGTTGGTGGGCTGGGCCTGCCCCTCTCTCCCTTTGCTGTTAGCTTTTTATTATTTTTCTTTCTTTATTTTTTTTTGCAGATTTGAATAGGAAAGAGAAGGTTAGTTGTTTAGGGTTAGAAAAATTAGTAAAATTTATATAGGATAGTTTTGTGCAACATCACCAATTTGCAACATTTAATTTTCCAGATAATCAAATTGGTTGCTGTTGGTAGTTCATTTGAATTTGAATGAAAATGTGATATTAATGGAATATTGTAAGTATTAGCTTAATTAGTTTTGAACTTCATGTTTGTTTGAAACAAAATGATTGGAGGTGATTTTGTAATTTTTATAATTTTCAAAAGGGTTGCTGTTTGGATAATTAAATGAATTTGAAAGGAATTTGAAAATGTTTTGGTATTAGATGCATTATAGATAGAAACAAAACAACAGTTTGAAATTACAACTTTAATGGAAACAATTGATTGTTTTGATTTGAAATATCATTTTGGAAATTGTAACATCACAAGTATGAAACAAAAGGTTTGAAATTTGATTTGAAATTCAAATAGAAAACAAGTGAAAACAAAAGAAAACAGAGGAAAACAAATGGAAAACAAGCAAAACAAATGCAATGAACATGATGTCATGATGCAAAACATAAAATAACAGAGAGCAAACATTCTAATGGCTATTTTTCATACTTGGGATGTTACATAGGGGGACCCGCGCCAGGGGGTATGGCCACCCTGTGGCTCCTCTCCTAGCCCCCTTCTGGCTCCCGGGGTGAAAACATCAATGGGCTCTTTTCTGGGCATTATCCCGAAAGTTGTTTTTTCTGCACAAAAAACAAGACACCAAGGTAATTCTGCTGAAAACAACGTTAGTCCGTGTTAGTTGTATCCAAAACACACAAGTTTAGAGGAAAACAATAAAAAAAAGTGTTCGGAAAAGGAGATACGTTTTCGACGTATCAGATGTGTTGTTGCCATTAGGAAGAAAACAACAATGCTTTGTCTAAGGATGATGTTATTGTTTACATTACACACTTTTCTTACTGCGATTATCGGTTGCTTGCAACTTAATGCCCAATGTTTGTTCGGATGATATTCGGAGGGTGGATTTTTAGTCATAGATGCAGTTGGATAACGGTCTATGTATTTTGTTGTAATCCCGCATGAATCACATAGTGATATTTATGTCTTGCATATGCACTATGGTGCAGCCTTCATTTCTGTCAATTGTCCAGCTGTAATTTGTTCACCACACATGTTATTATCTTTCACGGAGAGACACCACTAGTGAACTGTGGACCCCGGTCCTTTTTCCTCATACTGATAAAACACCTACTGCTTTCATACTGCTCTCCTACCATTCCTACTATTTTCACACCATACGTTTAACCTCTTTGTGTTCAGCAAAGTCACTGAGATTGACAACCTCACTGCTTCGTTAGGACATAGTGATTTGATTGTGTTGTGTAGGTTCCACGTTGTTGCTGAACCGGTAGTGCGCCATGCAACCTCAGCTGCATCAACCTTCAGACATTGCTTGTTCTCCTAATGGTCGATTCAAACTTGGTTTCTTATCTCAGGGAAAACTTGCTGCTACACTCTTAACAACCTTTCTCTTGGGGTTTACCAACGAGGGCGTTAACGCCACCATCAAGTTTTCTAGCGTCGTTGCCGAGGAGGAAGATAATTTCTGCAAGGGGAGTCTCTCACTTCCAATCTCTTTACTTTGTTTTAGTTTTGCTTAGTTTATTTTATTTTGTCTTGTTTGCTTCTATTTGTCAAAAACACAAAAAAAATCAGTTCTTATTCCAGTTGTTATTTTTGTCACTACGTTGTTATTTTTCATCATGTTGTTCCCTAAGTTTACCTTGAAAGATTTGCCGGTAGGAAGTGGTTCTATACTTCGAAAGGACACTATTAAAGAATTCTTTGATCATGTTAGTAAGCATGATAACTTTGAGGAAAAATCTATCGTAGAACTTGCTCCCAATTACGAGACTGCTGCAACTTCTTTAGTTCACATGCTAGAAGCTAGGTTTGTTAACCTCCACCCCATATTACAACATATGTTCCTCAACTTGAATAACATTGAAGATGTTTAGAAAAGAAACTTCATCTTAAAAACTATTCTTAAAGAATTTGGAGATGTTGCTATAGAAGCTAGAAAAATCTTTGATCGTTTCAATATGCTTGGCTCATGTGTAGACATTGTTGGTGCTCTATAAAAAACTGAATCTAATAATGAAAACGAGGATAAAATACAAATCCCCTTTAAATTGGTAGCACTTCATGAAGCCAAAGAAAAGAATTTTGATTGGATTGTTCCTGAGAATTTATTTGATGAAGATAGTAAGCCTAAAAGTACTAAGAGAGGAGCCTATGAAAATCACTTAGATAAAATACAATGCATTATTAAGGAATTTCCAAATCTTGATTTGAATGCCCCTCCTTTTGAAAATAGTTGATTCCACTTTTCTGGGCCTAGCTAAAAGGCGTTAAAGAAAAGCACTTCTTGGGAGATAACCCATGGTTTTATTTTTGCTTTGTTTTTTCTGTTTTCTAGTCAAGGGGTTGTATACTTATATAGCAACTCCTTTTGTATCTTTCTTTTCATGTTTTAGTAGTGCCAAGTAAGGTGTCTGACGAGAGTTGGAGTTGGTTTTCGGATTTCTGCGCAGGAAACAGATTTCTGTTGTCCACCGTAAAAAATCGTATAAAATCCTGGAAGATCAGAATAATCTGAATTTTTTTTCTTATTCCTCAGCTAATTTCACAACTTTTTTGTTATTTAAGTTTTTCAATCTGAGCAACGTAAGTTCCTCGAAAAAATTCGTCTTTACAAACAGTTCTGGTTTTAACAGATTCTGCCATTTTTCTTTCATTTGCTGTTTTGCGATGTCAAGTGGATTTCTTTGCTTCACAAAACATCAGTGGCTGTAGCTAATGTTTAAAAGTATCAATAGCACTTGTGCCATACAGAACCAATGGATTTTTAATTGTTTCACTAACCCTCTAATGCGAATCACTGTTTGAGTGTAATGTGAAGGAAGTTTTCAAAGGTCAAGACAAGAGGTGATATATGTGATCAAGATGAGTGCAAGGTCAAAGCTTGGGGATGCCCCTGTGGCTCATCCAAGCATATTTTTAGAAGACTCAAGCATCTAAGCTTGGGTATGCCCAAGGCATCCCCTTCTTCATCAACTATCTATCGGGTCACTTCTCGTGAAACTATATTTTTATTCGGTCACATCATATGAAGTTTACTTGGAGCGTCTGTTTGTTTTTCTTTAGTTTTCTTTTGTTTTCCTTTGTTTTCTTTTGTTTTCTTTGCTGCAATAATATATTTGGATCCTAGCATTCTTTGTTTGGGAGAGAGACACGCTCCGCATTTTTGTTGGAATACTTGCTATGCTAGTATTCTTAGTTTTTCTTCTAATTGCTGCAAAAATTCCTGTTTAGCTCTTATTTTCATTGCATCTCTTGTTCAGAGCTGTTAGTTTTAGTAGTGTTATGTCAGTCCTCTCATGTTTGTTTGTTGTAGCATTTAGAGAGTTTTTATTAAAGCATGTTTTGTATGGTGCCTGTTGGGAAAAGAAAACTGCTGCTTGAGGTAGAATTTTTAACGGTGCAAGTAGAAGCTTGTATAGAGTGTGGATAGAACTTTTTCATATCATGCTAGATGTTATTATAGTTTTAAAGCCTCGTTGTTATTGTGTAGCATGATTAGCCTCAAATAGCTGAGAGTGTTTGATGGGCCATTGAAAGAATCATGAGTTGTTCTTGTCATATTGAAGCATAAATTTGTGGTATTCTCCTTTGAATGTTTTATTTGGTTGACTTGGCGCATGCTCACACCATGTTTATGACTATGAACCAGTCATGAATAGCCTCCATGATCATTTAGTTTTTGAACTTGTGGTATCACTTATGCTTTGATAAATGATGTTTATGTCGCTGTGCATGATTATGGGTCTTATGCTCTCATGATTTGTCGCTCCCAGTCTTTTGCTAGCCTCCACCTGTACTAAGTATGAGCTCTACTCGTGCATACAAGTCCCAAAAACCAAAAATTTTCCATAGTGTCCACTATACCTACCTACATGTGGTATTTAACCGCCACTCCAAAGTACATTGCTCATGTGTTATCTTTAAAACTTTCAAAATTACTCATGTTTTGTGCTCCTGTTTTAGCTCATGAGGACGTAAATAGAGAATCTTTGTCTCACTTGTTGATTGGACTTTCACACCCTGGACTAGTGGCTTCATCCGTTTATCCAATGATAGAAGAGCTGGCAGCGGGGTGCCCACCCCCTAATTAATAACACAAATTCTCTTCACTATTTTTCCCCTGATTTATCAGTAAAAATATAATTGTGTAAACAAAAGAGAAAGAGGGATGACCTTCTACCCAGATGTGTCCTTCTATGGGAGACGCTCTTGTGAAGTCTAGTTGGCTTGTGACGTACTATATTTTCTGTTCACCATTCGTTGACATAAGCATACACCTCTCTTAAAATATATACACTCCTCCACGGTATGTGATTGTTGGCAGGCACCCGATGATTCAGTTAGCCATGGTTTGCGAAAGATGGTTGGGAGGAGTGTCAAGTTTTCAATACCTCTGTTTAATAAAATAAAACCTCTAACACATGAGTGGCCCATGCTTCCCTTTGCGAAGGGCCTTTCTTTTAGTTTTATGTTGAGTCTCCATCTTCTAACTTTATGCACAGTTGACAGAGCATTTTTGCCATTCTGAGTTTTATGTGCATTTGTCCCAGAAACATTATTAATTGATTCATGATGTGTTATTGCTTGTTCTCTAATTTTTTGTTCTAGTCTTCCTCATAAACTTTTAAGGTGTCCTAACATTTATGTTTTGACCCACTCTTAAGGACTAGCAAAATATCACTTTGACATGTTCTCTCTATACTTGAAACAAACATTTATCTTTTGTTGCATTGTTATTCATGATCTTTTATTTGATTTACTTCTCGTGATGCAAGGTGATTGATATGCTTTATTATTAAAGTTCTATTTATCATGCTTGTGTTAAAGTTCTATGATCTATCCTTACTTATAATTTTACATTATTGATGATCAAGTTTATGTTGGTAGCATGTAACCTCTGAAATTACGTGTTTTTATCATTTACCTACTCGAGGACGAGTAGGAACTAAGCTGGGGGATGTTGATACGTCATAAACATATCCTGAATTTCCGATGTTCCATGTTGTTTTCTTATTGTTTCCCACATGTTTGCTATACACTTTATGTCATTTTTATCGATTTTACGGACTAACCTATTGACAAGATGCCACAGAGCCAGTTCCCTGTTTTCTGTTGTTTTTAGTTTCAGATTAGTTGTTCTGGAAATATTCTCGGAATTGGAAAATTCGAATCCCGGAAGTCTTAGAATTCCCGAAGGTTCCACTAAGTTCCAAAGAGACCCAGAGGGGGGCCTCAGGGGGGCCCACACCATATGGCAGCACACCCCCCTTGGCCGCGCCATGGGGTGGTGTGGGGCCCCCAGGCCTCCATCGCTTCTGCCGTTTCGCCTATTTAATCCCCCGAGACATAAACCCTAAGGAGGATCCCACTTTTTCCCGAGAAACACCCGAGGCCTCCGTCACCGTCATCCTGAGATCGGGAGGGTTCTGGAGTTCTCCCTGACATCCTGCCGGAGGGGGAAACCATCACCGGAGAGGTCTACACCACCATGCCCTCCTCCGAAGTGATGCGTAAGTAGTTCATGCCTGAACTACGGGTCCATAGCAGTAGCTAGATGGTCGTTCTCTCCACTTTGTACGTCATGTTTAGATCTTGTGAGCTGCCTAACATGATCAAGATCATCTTTATGTAATGCTACATGTTGTGTTTGCTGGGGTCTGATGAATGTTGAATGTTATGTCTTCTGATTATCAATCTATCATGTTATCTTCATGCATATGTTATTTATGATCTTGCATGCTCTCCGTTATTAGTAGATGCTTTGGCCAAGTAGATGCTAGTAACTCCAAGAGGGAGTATTTATACTCGATAGTCGGTTCATGCCTCCTTTTCATATGTGCTCGAGTGACAGAAACGTGACGAATGGAGGATGTGTTGTTGCCATTAGGAAGAAAACAACAGTGTTTACTTAGTTTACATTGTTTACATTACACACTTTGCTTACTGCGATAATGTGTTGCCTGCAACTTAATACCCAACGTTTGTTCGGATCATATTCGGAGGGTGGATTATTAGTCATAGATGCAGTTGGATGACAATCTATGTATTTTGTTGTAATGCCCACATGAATCACATAGTAATCTTTATGTCGTGCATATGCACTATGGTGCAACCTTCATTTCTGTCAATTGCCCAGCTGTAATTTGTTCACGACACATGTTATTTATCTTTCACGGAGAGACACCACTAGTGAACCGTGGACCCTGGTCCTTTTTTCCTCATACCGATAAAACAGTTATTGCTTGCATACTGCTTTCATATTGTTACTACTGCTTTCATAATGTTTTCCTACTGTTTTTCCACACCATACGTTTAAGCTCTCTGTGTTTAGCAAAACAGGTGAGATTGACAACCTCACTGCTTCGTTGGGGCAAAGTGATTTGATTGTGTTGTGTAGGTTCCACGTTGCTGCTGAACCGGTAGTGCGCCCTGCCACCCCAGCTACATCAACCTTCAGAGATTGCTTGTTCTCCTACTGGTCGATTCAACCTTTGTTTCTTTTCTGATGGAAAACTTGCAGCTGCACTCTTCACAACCTTTCTCTTGGGGTTTACCAACGAGAGCAAGAAGTCTCCCATCATCCCCATCTGCGGATCTCTTCTTCCTTAGTTTTGGAATATTCTGACGAGTCTTTGAATGTTTTGTGCCTGCCTCCCCTTCACGAAAGTTGATCCTTTTGATGCTATGGCCAATACGGTCAAGCCCGAGCATACCGCTAAGGAGTGAATTATTTTGCTCGCAATCCTCTGATTATTTTCTCATAAAACATATGCAAACACCGGAGGTTTGGGAACCCCCTTTGTATATTTGTTGGAGGGACCTGCCTCGGATATCGGGCTTGCTTATTGATACGAATGGACAATTTATTTTACCTTAGTTAAGACCGCCAGAAGGCTAACAACCCTGTGTCCTCCATTGCATGTATTCATTATGGAGAAGACAAGTTATGGTGGTGTTTTAGGGGAACAATGGTTCTTCGTGGGGAAGGCCTATAAGCTAGAGAAAAGCAGATCCAGCATGGATAATCACCTCTCTCCCTCACCCTTCCTCTCTCTATAGCTCACGATTAGATCCGAGATCCAGCCGATCGTGCTCTAGTCTAGGGTTCTTGCTAATCAAAATAAGGATCCTCTATAATGGTGGCTCGTTCCTCCCTCTAAGGACTTTCCCGGGAAGGACCAAAGGCATTTCACGGGATGGCGCTTTAAAGCCGTGGATTGATGTTGATTGTGCCGTCACGGGGCCTTGAGAGGGTGTCATTGCCGGGTGACCCTTGGGTTCGGACCCCTGGCTGGACGGTACCACTTGTCACTGGTTGTGTTAACGCTGCTGGCAGCTGCGGTGAGCTACTTTGGTAGCAACCAGGCGGGGCCCTGTTTTCAGAGTGACAAAAGTAGCCCTTGTGCATGGTCCCACACATGCTAGCCAAGCTGCTGGGGATATTCCCAATTTTTCAAAAAGTGTGGTCACATCAAGTCTTGTCACGATGGGCCCTGTCTTCGGCTGCTTTGGTACCGTGCATTGTCAGGTGACAAATGTTGCATGACTACTAGTGTTGTATTGATTCTTGCGCGGCGCTTGGAGCCTTGTATTAGTGGGCGGTAGTAACGACACATTAAGTGAGTAGGGAACCAAAAAAATGTCATCGAGGATCGTCCCAAGGACAATACAACTATGCCACATACACACCTCAGATGTTATATGGTAGAACAGCTGTTTAGGATGATCTCGCTCGGACATATTTATTCTTCACGCCGTGAGAGTCCTCCATTGCCTAACATCACTGCCATTCAGATCTGGCAGACTTCCAGTTGCTTCCTATTCTTATTGAAATTCCATTGTGAGTTTTCTTGAGCAGACGCGAGACTGATACCGTTTTCTCACCGTAGGAGTATCATAAGAATTTTGACTTGCGATATAAATTGGACACAACATGATGCCTCATGCTCCACAAGGAAGATCATACAAACCAGGCACTGGACACTAGGTTGCTACGATATGTTTTCGTGGGGCATTCACGCTACGCTGGTATGGGTACGGACTACGGAGGATGATACAATAGAGAAACATGCGCCTTTTAATAACACATATTCCTATCGTGAAGAACCAAACCAAACGAAATAACAACTCATTTGGTCCCAAAAATGCAGAAGTTTGTTAATGATGTTTCAAGTTTGATATACCAACTGGAAATTATGAACCGTACAAAAGACACCCGAACTTTGATAATACCAACCGGAAACTATTATTAGGGTAGGAGCGCATGCCGTTATATGGTCACTCTGACTAGGGCTGGAATTAAAACTCGAAACTCACGAGTTAAACGAGTAGCTCGCAACTCGACTCGGCTCAGCTCGAACTCGTTGTCCAACGAGCCGAGTCGAGTTTTCGTTTTCGACAGTAAACGAGTTCAAGCTAAACGATCCGAGTTCACGAGTACTCGTTTAGCTCGTTTAACTCGGTAAAAAGAGTTTCTAATGATATTTTTATCTATGTGAACATTGCTTTACTGATTATTGTAGTTTATTTAGTACAAATTATTTGATGGTGACATGTTTTCATCGATTATTGTGATGATTTTATTATACATGTCCCAAATAATGAAAAATAATTATATATACAATATATAATATTGAATTTTTATAGTTTTACAAAATAAAAAAAGTTAAACGAGTAGCTCGCGAGCTACTCGCGAGTTCACCGAGCCGAGCCGCGTTTTAATTTTGAACTCGTTTGTTGAACGAGTCGAGCTTACATGTCCCAAATAATGAAAAATAATTATATATACAATATATAATATTGAATTTTTATAGTTTTACAAAATAAAAAAAGTTAAACGAGTAGCTCGCGAGCTACTCGCGAGTTCACCGGGCCAAGCCGAGTTTTAATTTTGAACTCGTTTGTAGAACGAGTCGAGCCGAGCTCGACTCGTCAATTTACCGAGCTTGAGCGAGTCGAGCCGAGTTGACTCGGCTCGGCTCGAATTCCAGCCCTAACTCTGACTATGTAGAAATGAAAAGATTTTCAATGATAAAAATTGTCCTCGTATGCAGCTTTTATTCTGATGCACAATATTCTCCGTTCGTGGTCCACATTATAGCGGGGGGAGTTTTGAGACCTTTTTACGGAGGCGTGTGCATGGCTGGAGCAGGTGGCGAGGGATATTTTTACCCCACATGGATGGCCGCTTGATCTACGGATAGCAGCTCCATAGTTGTCGACAGTCTACGTCTTTATGATTTGTTTAACCTTGTAGTTTATTTGTGTTTTTTGTTTGCTGGATTTCGGCTCCGTGCGTTGTCATGATGCAGAGTCCGGGTGTAATGCTTAATATTAAGTAATAAAAGCCCTTTATCAAAAAAAAAACCAGAAACCAACTTATTGAGAATAATATTGTGGGAGAAAGCTTGGAAAGTATTATAGGAGCTCCATCTCTCAACTGATCTGAATCTCTTTTAGTTCTCTCTTTTTTGTGCTCAATGCAAAACATACATCGAGATGATTAAATTGGCCATTGCACAGGCTGCAGAGCGTCACTCGCCCACTCTGCTAATTGCACGTATACAATCGAACCACAACTACCACTAACTCAATGACCTGCAACATTGATTCAATATATCTTGAGATATATGTACGTACCAGAAGGAGCGTAATACAACCAACATGCAATGCAACCAAAATGCGGCTATATTTGTAACTATAGTGTCCCGATGAAAGATAGACATCGCTCCTGTACTTGACTACTTACTCAATATTGCAACCGTCCAGAAGGAGTGCACTGAGGTTATCTAGAGATCTTCCTGATGGCCACGCAATGTGGACATGGTTATCCTTGGTGCCGCCCTTGTATGCCTAAAATCTCGAGCAGTCATTAGTTCCTGACGCAACAGGATGAATAGCAATTTATTAGCACTAAGAATAGAGATGGTTATGCAGATTCCTAAGGTCTCACAAAAAATAAGTTTTAGATGTTTTTGAAGGGGTCGTTGCATAGAAAACAAAAAATTTCCTACGCGAGAGACACCCGAAAGGCCAAGATCTAATCTACGAGGCGAGGTGCAATGGGCAACGAGAGGGTTAAGGAGAACACATACCCTCGAAGACTCAAAGTGGTACGAGATCAAATCTCGTTGTTGGCGTAGTCGTACTCACACCGATCCCGATAGCGAGAAGATGGGCACCGCAATCCGGCGGTGCATCCGTGATCGGTCGCACGTACGGTTGATGACGACCTCCGTTCCCTCGATCCAGCGGGGCGCGGAAGTAGAGGATCCCTCGGAACTCCAGCAGCACGACGGCGTGGTGTGGTGGAGAAAACTTCGTTCATGGCTTCGCCAAGCGCGTGAACAAGTGGTGGAGCAGCGGGAGGAGGGAGGAAGAGATGACACAAGTGTGTGTGTGGAGAGGGACCTCCCACCCCTCCTTTTATAGGAGGGGATGGTAGCCACGAATTTGTGAGTGTCTCCACCTCTCCCTCATCATGTGAGTGGAGTCTCCACTCAACCCACTCATTCTTCCATTAATTCCCACTCAAAATCCCAAAAGTTTTCTTTAATAAATAAATAAGACAATTTTATTTCTTTATTTTTTAATATTTGTTAATTCGATTAACAAACATTAACATATAACCCCTTGAGTTAGTTGTTAAATCTATTAACAAACATTTGATAAGAATCCACTTGAACTATTTCAAAATTACCCGAAACAATTTCGGTGATTAGTTCAATATTCCGCGAAACAATTTCGGTGCTGTCCAAACTTTTCTCCGATATTCCGTATCCTCTCAAAATGCGTCATCAAACCTTAAGTGTGTCACCCTACGGTTCGCGAATAAGATTTACATGATCGAGACTCCTCTCCGATCAATAATCAACAGCGGGATCTAGAGATCCGTGATGACTCCTATATATTCAACGATGACTCTCGTGATCGTGTGAACCAACAATGCCGTGAATTATTCCGTTTGTCTCGCGATATTTTACTTCTCCGAGATTCAATCATTGGTATCAACCATACCTTGTTCAATCTTGTTACCGACAAGTACTCTTTTCTCGTTCCCGTGATATAACATCCTTGTGATCATATCACGTGCTTGCAAGCGGTTTCGATGTGATATCACCGAGAGGGCCCATAGTATATCTCTCCGTCATTTGGATGGACAAATTCCACTCTTGATCCATGATCCTCAACTAATACTTTCCGAATACTTAACGACACCTTTGACGTTTGATGCCATCGAAGCACTCTTCCGGTATCAGCGATTGACATGATCTCATGGTCTAAGGAATAAGTTACTTCGTATGTTTGATATAACAATGTAAACTAAATGACTTGATCACATTGTTATATTCTTTTTGGGTATATGTTCATCACATCATTCTTCTAATGACATGACCCCGTTATTAATAACATCCAATGTTCATGATCAGAAAATCTTGATCATCTATTAATCAACGAGCTAGTTAAAAGAGAGGCTTTACTAGGAACCATTGTTTGTTTATTAAGCACACATGTATCAACGTTTCCGGTTAATACAATTCTAGCATGAGAAATAAACATTCATCATAAACAAGGAACAAGATAATAACCATTTTATTATTGCCTCTCGGGCATATTCCATTCAGTCTCCCACTTGCACTAGAGTCAATAATCTAGTCTGTAAGCACTTAACACATATGGCGTACCAGTGTTATTACCATGCTTCGCATGTGGTAAACTTTATCAAAAAAATCTGAAACTGTTCAGATCCTATTGTATTTGCATGTTCTTTGCGTCTACACGCATCACTCATTTCTAATGAGATGGCTTTGCATATATATGGTCAATCGGTGAAACCTTAATTCCTCGGCTTAAACTGATGTTACTAACATTGTGAAAATGTAGCTTCATAGTGTAAGCATTCTTGGAATTTCACCAAGTTCAATAAAGAACTCCTTGACGCAAAATACGCTTATTATCAGTTGTCAACACAACGATATACTTTAGCCTTTGTTGTAGTATCTGTCATAATATTTTAATTTTGAAACTCTTTCAAATCCAGCATGGAACTTTCTTCCATCCTATTGTGCTACCCTTCATCACATATTTTAATTGAGATAAAATTACTTGAACAAATGACAAGACTATTAGTGTAACATATTACAACTAATATTTTGTCATTACTATATAGGAAAACATATCCTTAGCATTTCTAAAATGACACAAGGATGTCTCCCACTGTTGTCTAATCATCATATGAATTATCCTTCTATAACATTTTATAGCATAGGACTCATCTGGTTGTGTACATAGCATGGAAACATGACTTAGAAATCTCAATTTCAATGATGCTCATCATGTGTCAAAACACTTGAATCTTGCTCAATTATTTTCCATGTGACAAGAACTCCTTGTCATTTCGATATTGACTTACTTCAATATTTCATCTATGTAATTTGGCTTCAATCATATCAGGCGATTCAATCCATCTCTTATAGATATCGATGCCCAATATCTTCTAATCCTTTCATCAATATGAAATCGAAAATCTTAACCGTGTTAATTTAAAATACATATTTTCCAATCAACCATATGTCATCTACATAAAGTATTGGAAATATGTCATAGCGCTCCCACTTAATTTCTTGTAACTCTACAAGCATCTTTATCATTCATGACGGAATCAAACTCTTTTGATAACTTCATTAAGCTAAGATTTCAACTTCGCTATGCTCACTTCAACCATTGAAGTGTGTATACCTTTCTAGCAACCTTTTGAATTTTACAAAACTTTCAGACTGTGTCAAGTACACATCTTTGATCAAACTTCCTCGAGAGGAGAGTTGGTTTTGTTATTCAACTTCCATATCATAATATGTAACTTTTGCTAGAACTATCCGCAAAGACTGGAACATCACTACAAAAGATCAAAATCTTGTAATAGTCAACTCTTTGAAATTCGTCGAAAACAACTTTTCGATAAGTAAAATTTTCAAAGGATGTAAAAATCCATGTCTTTGTCGCCATATAGACCCTTTTGCTATCGTTAGGCATCAAGACTATCGAAAGGACTACCAAGTCACATACTTGATATTCATACAAGGATACTATGGCGGATATAATGACTCATAGTCAATTTTACGAAGTCAGGGCCCATCATTTGCTTCCTTTATAAGGTCTAGGTCCTTTGTTGTCAAAACAACACTTTATTCTTAAACCACAAGTTATTCTAAGTACAAAGTTTTTGGACTTTTCTGGTACAGTTCGCAAACTCATTTGAAGTATCTACAACATTTGTAGTGTCTTCTACTTAGTCAAAATAGTAAACCCCGGAACAACTTCCAGTGCTGCGCTACTTTTGACATGTTAACGAAGATTCTCTGATCTCGTTGAGTTTGTACTGTGCTCCCACTCATTTGTTTCGCAAGAACTACTTTCTCGAGAAATCAACCCTTTCTGACAAACAACATTTGTCTTTTGGTTTGGTGATAGGGAAAATACCAAATGTTTTATTTTTATACCTAATAATAAAAGCAGTAAGGCTTCTTGCAATTTTTTCGTCCGTTTTTGTTTTACCCCTGTTTGTCAAGGAAATTACGGGTGCTGCCACCGCTTATGTGAAAAAACAGTTCGCACGGTTCCGATTCCACATGCGTCGAGTTCGTCTCCTTTTCACACATGGCCGAGCCCAACAAAGAAACAGACGACGCCTAATAATAGGACGCTGCTGTTGGATCATGTGTAGCCAGATTTCTTTATGTTATATACACTTATACTAGCAAATATCATGTTTCCATGACTGGCTACAGAGCAGACGCCTGATATGCTCGCGCGAGATCAACGCCATCAGGCCCAACCACGAGAAGAAACACATCGAGATGGAGCGCCGCGTTGTGTCGAAGCTGATCATGCTCATGGCTCATGGCTCATGGACGGTCTCCGGCCGTGCTCTTATGGTCACTGACGCTACCAACGGCCCAAACATCAGCCACTTTGATAAGGAGATCGCGATGTCGCAAGCGTTCCCTAGATCGGATGGCAGCAACTATCTTTTATTGTGAGTCTACTGGAAGACGGACAACAAGCTGGTAAGAAAATGAAAGAGGCGTTGGTCGAAAGAGTACTCCCATGATGTCTAAGATCCAGTTCCTTTCACGGTCGTAGCTAGAGAGGTTCATGTCTGAAGATCAAATTAAATAAAAAGGCAGACCAATGCTTACCTTTAGCAGGGTTACGGCCCGGGCCTATGTCAGAGGATACACCGGTCACTCGCTATTGTTTTTTTAAACAGAAGTCACTCGCAGATGGCACACGGAGCACAACGTTCAGTGAAGCTATCAGTTTTGTGGCATATTATTCTAAGCTGTAAGCTTGGTAGAAGACCCGCCTCCTCAGGCTCCTTTCGTGCGAGCTATTT
Source organism: Alopecurus myosuroides (assembly GCA_028641055.1). NCBI lineage: Eukaryota > Viridiplantae > Streptophyta > Magnoliopsida > Poales > Poaceae > Alopecurus > Alopecurus myosuroides. Next base: position 514,513,304 of record CM054058.1, on the reverse strand, counting down.
GCAGCCATAGGATCTCAATCTTGAAGGATATGGACCATCCGATTGGTGTGGTGGTTGAGACTTTTGTTACTTCCCGTTTTTCCTTTTACCGCTGAGATTGTTTCCATCCTACTACTAGGCCCACAGTTCACATAGAGTGAAAGAGACAGATACGTGAAAAAAGAACCCTCGCCCGCCTCCAGTCCTTATCTCCCAGGCGCCACCACCCACTGGTAGAAAATAGGCCTTCGGTACGCCCCCATTAGTCCCCAAAATAATGGACCCGCGACCATAGGGGTCTTTAGTCACGGTTCGGGACGAGACCCGCGACCAATAGTCTGGGCCCAGCGCGCTCGGCCCACAGCTGGCGGAGGGGAGGGGCTTTAGTCCCGGTTGGCCAGACCAACGGGGACTAATAGGTCCTCGGGCCGGCCCCACGGCCTTTAGCCGCGGTTGTCCAGGTGAACCGGGACTAAAGGCCCATCCCTATATATAGGACTCAGCTCGCTGCACTTGGCCACATTTGCTCACAATATTCACAAGGGGGTGGTGGGTATGCTTTTGGTTCCTACTATGCACACAAGGTGTTCGATGAAATGCCCCATAGCATGAAACACACTTGAGTGTTTTCATTTATTTTACCTCCGTGATCGCGGTTAGCAACTTGAACCTTTCATGATTTGTATTATTTCCAGCTAGCTAGTTAGTTTAACAGATGCATGATGGTTAATTATATACTTTATATAATAATAATGCAGATGAATCGGCAATGGATGTACGGTAACCGACTCTCCGGTGAGTTCACTACGGGTTTGAAAGATTTCCTCGTAGTGGCAAATGCGAACAAGCAGCGAGGTTTTATTATGTGTCCATGTGCTGAATGTAAGAATGAGAAGGGTCACTCCTCCTCAAGAGTCGTTCACATGCACCTGCTTCGGCACGGTTTCATGCCAAGCTATAATTGTTGGACCAAGCATGGAGAAAGAGGGGTTAGAATGGAAGAAGATGAAGAAGAGGATGATATCGATTTCAACTATCATGACCTTTTCGGTGATACTTTCATGGAGGATGATGCTGAAGGTGGGGAAGGGTTTGGTGAAGGTGAAGAAGAGGCACATGATGAGCCCGCTGATGATCTTGGTCGGACCATTGCTGATGCACGGAGACGCTGCAAAACTGACAAGGAGAGGGAGAATTTGGATCGCATGTTAGAGGATCACACGAAGTCACTGTACCCAGGATGCGATAATAGTCTGAAAAAGCTGGGCTGCACACTGGATTTGCTGAAATGGAAGGCACGGGAAGGTGTAGCTGACTCATCATTTGAAAATTTGCTGAAAATGTTGAAGAATATGTTTCCGAAGAATAACGAGTTGCCCACCAGTACGTACGAAGCAAAGAAGGTTGTGTGCCCTCTAGGTTTAGAGATTCTGAAGATACATGCATGCATTAACGACTGCGTCCTCTACCGCGGTGCATACGAGGATTTGAATGAATGCCCTGTATGCACTGCATTGCGTTATAAGATCAGAGGCGATGACCCTGGTGACGATGTTGAGGGCGAGAAACCCAGGAAGAGGGTTCCCGCCAAGGTGATGTGGTATGCTCCTATAATACCTCGGTTGAAACGCCTGTTCAGGAACAAAGATCATGCCAAGTTGTTGCGATGGCACAAAGAGGACCGTAAGTCCGACGGGGAGTTGAGACACCCCGCTGATGGAACGCAATGGAGAAAGATCGACAGAGAGTTCAAAGATTTTGCAGCTGACGCAAGGAACATAAGATTTGGTCTAAGTACTGATGGCATGAATCCTTTTGGCGAGCAGAGCTCCAGCCATAGCACCTGGCCCGTGACTCTATGCATCTACAACCTTCCTCCTTGGTTGTGCATGAAGCGGAAGTTCATTATGATGCCAGTGCTCATCCAAGGTCCGAAGCAACCCGGCAACGACATCGATGTGTACCTAAGGCCATTAGTTGATGAACTTTTACAATTGTGGGGCAAACCTGGTGTACCTGTGTGGGATGAGCACAAAGAAGAGGAATTTAACCTACGAGCGTTGCTTTTTGTAACCATCAACGATTGGCCTGCTCTCAGTAACCTTTCTGGACAGTCAAATAAGGGATACAAAGCATGCACGCACTGCTTACATGAGACTGAAAGTGTATTTTTGGATAACTGTAGGAAGAACGTGTACCTGGGTCATCGTCGATTTCTTCCCCGAAATCATAACGTAAGGAAGAAAGGCAAGCATTTCAACGGCAAGGCAGATCACCGGCCGAAGCCTGCGGAACGTACTGGAGCTGAGATATTTGATATGGTCAAGGATTTGAAAGTCATCTTTGGAGAGGGTCTTGGCGGACAATCAGTTCCGCAGGGAGTTGACGGGCACGTACCCATGTGGAAAAAGAAATCGATATTTTGGGAGCTACAGTATTGGAAAGTCCTAGATGTCCGCTCTGCAATCGACGTAATGCATGTTACGAAGAATGTTTGCGTGAACCTGCTAAGCTTCTTGGGCGTGTATGGGAAGACAAATGATACAAAGGAAGCACGGCAGGATCAGCAACTTTTGAAAGACCCAGATGACCGGCATCCGGAATGGTTTCAAGGTCGTGCCAGCTACGCTCTTACGAAAGAAGAGAAGGTCATTTTTTTTGAATGCCTGAGCAGTATAAAGGTCCCGTCTGGCTTCTCGTCGAATATAAAGGGAATAATAAACATTGCAGACAAAAAGTTCCAAAACCTGAAGTCTCACGACTACCACGTGATTATGACGCAATTGCTTCCGATTGCTTTGAGGGGCCTCCTACAGGAAAATGTTCGAGTAGCCATTGTGAAGCTATGTGCATTCCTCAATGCAATCTCTCAGAAGGTAATCAGTCCAGAAGATCTACCACGGTTACAGAACGATGTGGTCCAATGTCTTGTCAGTTTTGAGTTGCTGTTTCCACCATCCTTCTTCAATATTATGACGCACCTCCTGGTCCACCTAGTCGAAGAGATTTCCATTCTCGGTCCTGTATTTCTACACAATATGTTCCCCTTCGAGAGGTTTATGGGAGTATTAAAGAAATATGTTCGTAACCGTGCTAGGCCAGAAGGAAGTATCGTAAAGGGCTATGAAAATGAGGAGGTAATTGAGTTCTGTATTGACTATGTTCCTGACCTTAAGCCGATTGGTATTCCTCAATCGTGGCACGAGGGGAGACTAACTGGAAGAGGCACGATCGGAAGGAAATCAACGATGTGTATGGACGGTCATTCTATGACTGAAGCACACTACACAGTTCTGCAAAATTCGAGCTTGGTGGCTCCGTATTTCGAGCAACACAAGAATATTTTACGCTCGAACAACCCGGGGAAGACTGAATCATGGATTAGAAAGGCCCACATGGAGACTTTCGGCAGTTGGTTGCGAAAATATTTAATGAATGACAATGATGTTGGAGATCAGCTGTACATGTTGGCCAAGACACCATCTTCGACTATCACGACTTTCCAAGGGTACGAGATTAATGGGAATACATTTTACACGATCTCCCAAGATAAAAAGAGCACCAACCAAAACAGTGGTGTCCGCTTTGATGCAGCAACCGAGATTGGGCAAAAGGTCACATATTATGGTTACATAGAGGAGATATGGGAACTTGACTATGGACCCTATTTTAAGGTCCCTTTGTTCCGGTGCAAATGGTTCAAGCTAACAGGAGGTGGGGTAAAGGTGGACGAGCAATACGGAATGACAATGGTGGATTTCGACAATCTTGGTTACCTTGACGAACCATTCGTCCTAGCCAAAGATGTCGCTCAGGTTTTCTATTTGAAGGACATGAGTAGCAAACCGAGGAAACGGAAAGATAAGAAAACGATCAGTGCATCATGCGATGATCCAAAGCGTCACATTGTTCTTTCAGGTAAAAGAAACATCGTGGGAGTGGAGGACAAGACAGACATGTCAGAAGATTATAATATGTTTGGTGAAATTCCGCCCTTCAAAGTGAACTCTGACCCAAGCATTAAGTTAAATGATGAGGATGCTCCATGGATACGTCCAAATCGTAAGAAAGCGGGGACACAAGGGAAGAATTGATGTGTAATAATTTATTGTACCAAACTTTGTTGAATGGATCATGTTTAATGGATCATTTTGAATTATATTATCTCTAATTAATTTATTGTACCAAACTTTTACTAAAAACAGAAAACAGACGCGCTAGCGCGCCGCAGTGTCGCCGGAATACAAATTCTTTTATTAAAAAGAGAAAACAGACGAACACTACTCCTCGCCGTCGTCGTCGGGGAACTCGTCGGTGACCTCCTCCGGGTCATCATCGTCGCCGAACTCGTCCGTGACCTCCTCGTCGTCGTCGGAGGTGCATGATGGTATGTCCGAGATAGGCCCCCACCTCGGATCGTCGGAGGCCCAGACTTCGCCGGCGCGGTCGGCCCGACGAAGCTCCTGCAGCGCCCTCGTCCTCGTCTCCCGAGCGGCATCTAACGCGAGGTGGCGTTCGAGGCGGCGCTCCGCCCGCTGAGCCGCGCGGGTCTGCCAGAGCTCCTCGTCGGCGCTCTCCTCCCCCGGGTTGTTCCGGTAATACTCGCGGACGACGCGGTCTTCCCTGGCGTCGACTAGGCCCTGAAACGCGCGGTGGCGGAGGTGGAGGTGGTCGGCGGCAGTGATGATCTGCGGCTTCGGCGCCCTGGCCTTTGCTTCCCAGACGGTGTGGCAGTCGTTGAAGTTCATTAACGACCGCGGGCGGTTGAGGCGCCAGGCCGCCGCGTCCCAGGCGCGGGCTGCCTCCGCCGCCGTCGCAAAGGTGCCAAGGGGGATGCGGTCGTCCCCCCAGCGGATATCTGCGCTGAACATTCCGTTCTGCCGTGCTCGGACGCCGCGGAAGCCGGTGGTGCTGTTCCTCGTCGGAGGCATGGTGGAAGCGCGACGGCGCCGAGGAGAAGACGCGCTCGAGGCGCGACAGTTTATACCGCGCCCTCCTGGCCACGCGTCACAACTCCCGCGCCACGCGTCGCAACTCCCGCGCCACGCGTCACAATTCCCGCGCCACGCGCCACCCTAATTAACACAACCAAGCAAATAGTTGCACATTACTACCCGAGCTCAAAGTGAACACGGACCCAAGCATGGATGGATGTGTTAAAGGGGGGGTGTAGAACAAAACAATCGGTATCACCATCATACAGCCCTACCGTGGCTACTCAGTGCAATATGCATACCAAATGCACGGTAGGACGTATGATGGCGAATCCGGATGTTTTGTATTTGCTCGATGAACTGACCGGTGTATGAAGGTGGGCTATATATAGGGTCCTCTGGCTCACAAAGTGTTGTGCTAGGGTTTTGATCCAACGGTTAAGAAACCACCTCATCCAACGGCTCACAACAGCTCGAAAAAAACACACCGTAGCCCTGATCGAACGGCTCACAACAGCTCAAAAGAAACACACCCCGGATCCAAGGACTCAGAAGCGCTTTAAAGAAACACACGATCCGTGTGATTCTATCTGATTGGTCCAAACGAAACCCTAACCCATTTAGTCCCGGTTGGTGTCCCCAACCGGGACTAAAGGGATGTTTTCTTCTCGCTATATATATGTGCATTGCCACACCATTGGCATAAACACATACAAACTCACCACTCTCTCATGGCTTCTACCGTACCCACTCTAACATTCATCCAGGCGGAGGCACTTTCCGCCTCGAACTACCCCTGCCCGCCCGGCTACAGTGTTCCCGCCGGTTGGATGCTGAGCGCCGGAGGAGTGCCGGTCCCTCCTCTTCCTCAAGGTGTGGCACGTCGGGCGGCCATCACGAACCATTACTACCACGAGCTCACGCCGGAGCAGCGGAGAGATCCCAGTTGGCATCCCGATAACCAACATACTTGGGATGCCTTCTTCATCAATCGGCGTGAGAGGGCGCTCGCCAGGTATGAGGAGGACGGCCTGCCTCCTGGGAACTTTCACGAGGCCGGTCATCGGCTATGGTGGTCTGGCCGGACTCTACAGAGCGTCATGGACTACATCAGGGCCGGCGATATCCCCCACCTGCGCTACCCTCAGGCCCAGTCCTGGGCTCTGAATTTTCTCGCATGTAGGCCTAGGCAGGAGTATGACTAGCAGCAGATATCAGATCATGCATCTATGCTCTCCGTTTAGGTTTAGATCCACTCTTGCCATTATGTACTGCCTTTTTTATCTATGGGAATTTTTAAGATTGGAAAAAGAATTAGTTTTATTTTTCTGAATTTTCTGATATATTATTTGTATTTTTAAGATTGGAAAAAGAATTAGTTTTATTTTTCTGAATTTTCTGATATATTATTTGTATTTTTAAGATTGGAAAAAAGAATAGTATTCGAATAACCACGTTTAATCGCGGTTGGTGTCACGAACCGTGACTAAAGGCTCGTTCTGCGCGGGAACGAAAACGCCGCGAAAATTTTCACCTTTAGTCCCGGTTCGTGACACCACCCGGGACTAAAGGCCCGCGGAGGGTACCCAGGGGACCTTTAGTCCCGGTTCGTGACACCACCCGGGACTAAAGTCTTGACCTATATATGTGCGATGCCTTCCTGTCCCAAAATTTTCTAAGTCCCAAACCCTCGTCTTCATTCGCGCCGGCGCCCAGTCGTCTTCTGCCCCGTCGCCGTCCCCCGCGCAGATCTCCGTCGTCGTCGCCATCGCCGTCGCCGTCGCCGCGCCGTCGCCCTCGTCGCGCCCTTCTCTCCACCGCCTCCACCCTGCTCCGCCCCCGCCCCGTCGCCGTCTCTCCGGCCGGTAGGTTCCCCGCGGGCCGTCGCCGTCGCCCTAGAACCAACACCATCGAACTAGAACCAACGGCGTCGCCCTAGAACCAACGCCGTCGCCGCGCCGTCGCCGTCGCCGTCCCTCGCGCTCGCTCCCGCGGCCAGATTTGTCGCCGGCGAGACCACAGTGGCCGTGGCCTCGTCCCCATCTCCGTCCCCTCCCCCGTGGCGAGCAGCACAGTGGCCTCGTCCCCATCTCCGTTGCATCCCCCGTGGCCGGAATCGTCGATCCGAGATCCTAATCTGCAACTGCCGGCCACGCCAGGGGTGACGTCATGATGACGTCACCTGCCCACTGTTCTAAATTACAGAATATAAATAACCTTCTAAATTAAATAACTTTTAATTTATAATTTAATTTTTTTGGAAAAATATGCAAAATGTTCAGAAAAATGTAAGCTATCTGTTTATATCATTTTCAATCATGTTTGACAAAGTTCAAAATGAGACCATATTTGAATTTGTATTAAATTCATTAAAATAATGATGAAAATAAGTTTTAATTCAATAAATTCAGAATATTAAGTGTAATATACCAAAATGACCAGTAAAGCAAATGCAACCTAGCTATGGGGTTCTCCAAGTCATTTGAGAAACTAATCTTGGACACACCTCTAAAGTATGGTTTTCCCCCTCCGGTGGTTATCGTTCTTCCACCCAAAACCCTAGCAATCTGTTTTCCCTCCTTCTACGACAATATTTGCTAAGTCTCCTATATACTTAATTAATTTTTACTACATGCATGTCTGCAGGAGTGACATATGGCAGACAATAGAGACCTGACGGCGGAACAGGTGGCTGAAGGTTATATATTAGATATCATAGCCGGAGGAGGAACAGACATTGTCGATGATGTAATCTCTTCTTATCTGAACCTTGAGGATAAAGAAGGTGAAGGAGGAACAGACATTGTCGATGATCAAGGAGGTGAAGAAGGAACAGACATTGTCGATGATCAAGGAGGTGAAGGAATGGACATTGATGACGGAGGTCAACCGTCGACAAACGACGATCTCCAATTGCAAAGAACAACCACCTCCGGCGAGGTATATATTTTAGCCCTCGGTCTTATTTTAGCCCTCGGTCCAATTGCAAAGACTAACGCGCGCGACTCTCTTTCTTATTTTAGCCCTCGGTCGGATCTAGTATGACAAAGCGTGGCAAATCCAAGGCGATGAAAGATTCCGAAATATATACCATCGAATCAGTCAGTGAAATCGGCAAGACCCTACAGCACACCACAAAGTTTATCAACCAATGCGGAGTCATTGTTAGAGACATCGTCCCGATCACCGTCCAGGAATGGAAGGAGCCAAAGAAAGCACGTATTGGTTTCAGTTATGTCGACAAGAGAACGAAAAAGATTATGTTTAGAAAGCTTATTGCACATTTCATTCTACCTCCGGAATACAACAAAAAAGATGAATTCGGTCAGGACGTTCCGGGTGGACGTGAGAGGAGGAGGATAGTCAAAGAGTTCGCTCTTCAGAAGATGGCCGAAGCATTCCAGAACTTCAAGAAAAAATTGTTCCGTGAATATGTCGGCAAGGGCAAGACTCCGATTTTCACTGGACAATATGAGAAACTGAGAGATGATTGGACATAATTTGTGACGCAACATAAATCGGAGCATTTCAAGGAAATGTTGGCAAAAAATAAGGCTAATGCGGAAAAGAAACAGTACCATCATGTTATGGGGCCAGGAGGATACTGCGTTTCGGCGCCTAAGTGGCAGGCAATGGAGGACGGCCTAAGGGCAAGAGGAATCCGTCTAGGTACAGAGGGATGGGACGAAAGAGCCAAAATGTGGTGGTACGGGCATGGGGGATCGCTAGACCCGGAGACAGGGGAGTGTGTTCACCGGCAGAAAAAGTTTGCTCCCACAAAAGACCTTGTTGACGCAATGACCAAAGCTCAACAGGGCAAGATCACGTTCAACAGAGAGAGAGACCAACTGACAGTTGCCCTCGGAAATCCTGAACACGGAGGACATATACGAGGCAAAGGCAGATTGCCGTGGAAAGTAGGGTTTTCCCAGGAGGGTGACCCGTACTGTTACAGAAGCCGTAGGAGAGGTACGGACCGGGCTGCAGATGAACTGTCGAATCTTGCAATGGAAGTTTCTGAACTGAAGAAGGTCGTGGCGGGAATACTTGAGAAAGAAAAAGCGTCGGCTGCAGGGCCGCATCAAGAACATGCAACGGATCTCGGAAGCCAGCAGCGGAGAAGCAGCGTGGCTTCCACGGAGGCCCCGACTGCAGGTGCTAATGCACCGATGATCGAGAGTCGTGCACCGGAGCCTCACTACCCCGTGGATGACGTAAAGGAGATGAAAGAATGTGATCTGCATTATCCCGTGGGGAACATTTCCATGAAGGTGGCTACCGGCAGTGCTTTACCCTATACACCTGGAGCACTCCATCACAACAACCCCATTCCATATGGCTATGCTCGTGTCACGGTGGAAGACATAGTCCAAGCGTTTGAGGACCTGGAGATTGACATAGCTACACCCGAAGGGGAGAGAAGACTTGGAGATGTCAAGCGCCAGTTCATTCTATGGAAAAAGAAGTACATAGTGTTTCCAGGCGAGACGCCAAGGCTAACAAGTCCACCCCCCTACGATGGTGCAGGTGCTGGTGGTGGTGGTGGTGCTGGTGCTGGTTCACCTACGCCTCCTTCACGCCATTCGACGCCGTCCCCCGATCTTCCTCCTCCGGCGGTTAAGCAGCCGTCGCCCACGATTCCTCCTCCGGCGGTTAAGCAGACGTCGCCCCCCATTCCTCCTCCGGAGGAAAAGCAGACGTCTCCCACTATTCCTCCTCCGGAGGAAAAGCAGACGTCGTCGCCCCCCATTCCTCCTCCGGAGGATAAGCGGACGTCGCCCCCCATTCCTCCTCCGGAGGATAAGCAGACGTCACCCCCCATTCCTCGTCCAGCGAAGAAATAGAAGCAGGCGGCCAGCAAGGGAACCCGCTCTTTGTCTATTAACCCGGACCCTTATGTACCTAAGACCACACGGGTACCGGAGCCATCACTGAAGCCTCTCCCCCCAAGGCCTTGGGAACTTAGTGATGCTGAAACCAAATTGGTCGTGAAGGCTGACGTTGACAAATGGAAGGGCAAACTGAAGGCGCTAAAGGAGCCTGAGCCCAAGGAAGTATTCCCTCCGATTGTAGACTATTGGGCTACGGATTTTTTATCGACAGTGTCCCAATCCGTGAAGAATTTGCCTAAAGACTATGATATTGAACTTCGTAAGCAAGCATGAATATTGGAGGAGGAGAAAGAAAAAGCAAAAATGATAAAAAGCGGGAAACAAGTTGCCCAGCTAGGGATGCAGAGTAAACAATCGATCCCCCCCTCATAGTGAAAGCCGCTCCGGAACAGGACCCCGAGGTCATAAATGCTGTGACAGCAATGGGATTGACTGTAGCCACTGCCATGCAAAATGCGTCCGAGGCCGGTATGTCTCTTCGTGCCTTTTTAGACATGGACGATATGCCAATGGCTGATGTAGCATTAAAATATGTGAAGAAAGGGCCTCTCGTCGAGCCTGCGAAGGAAAAGGATCTACCACCACTAATGCAAAGTCTGCTACGTTGGTACAAAGATTTCATAGCATTTACCGACAAAGAATATGTGTATGTGGATTATACAGAGGAGCATCACACCAAAAAGTACTCTGTAACAGTTGAGTTGAGTGAATTGTTCCAGCTGTTCAATATGCGTGAGCTCGACAAATCTATCCTGAGTTGCTACGTTCTGTAAGTGATTTATTTCTACCTCATCTTGTTCTTCATTGCCTACACTATATATATATATATTGTCCTAACTATATTGTTCCGTACGCTATTATGCAGATTGAAGATTTGGGAATGCAAAGTAAGACTCATCCATGATGTTGGGTTCATTGACCCACAAATCATTAATGGAACTATGTTAGAACGTCACCCCAAAGACGTGGAGAAAGACTTGTACAATTTTTTAAAAAAGCATGAATCCAAAAGATATATTCTATTTCCTTACCATTTTGGGTGAGTGTTTCTCTCATGTTCCCATTCTCTTTTGTTTACTCCATGCATGGTATGTCCAATCGATAAATTATGCATGACTCTGCATCTAATGTGTCCGCAGGTACCACTGGATTCTGCTAAAAATTGATCTTCACAAGTCCTTAGTTTTGATCATTGACTCTATGAATTCAAATACAGATCTTTCGGTCAACATGAGAAAAATGATGCAAAAGTAATTATTTTTCAATCATTTGCGCTCTATATCGATCGGTCTCTTTTGTTCATTTTCTAAGCTAATAACTCCCTTTTTCATTTAATTTTATTTGCATTGTAGAGTTTGGAGACGGCTCTCACTTCAACATGTCGGTGAATTCAAAGATGCGCTACAATTTAAAAATGTGGTCAAAGGTGTGGATAAGCAGCCACCGGGGACCGGTCTATGTGGATACTATGTCTGTGAGAACATACGGAAAGAAATATCTGAGAGGAAGAAGGACGAGGAAACGCGGAAGGGTCTCAATAACTTGCGGAGGGCGCTTACTCCAGAAGCTCGCTTCCGACCAATTCAAGAGGAAATAGCAGGATTTTTCCTTAGGCATGTCATCCAGAAGAAAGGAGAGTTCCATGCGTCCACCGACGATGACTTTTATCCGCATGTATAAGCCCTGAGTACTTTGAAACTTGTGCGAATTTGTGTATGCTCGTCCATCTTAATTGTGTAATATGGAAACTTGTTCGAGGTTGTATATATGGTCACCCGATATTGAATATATATTATATATTCCTATTGAATTCTCCTTGTTTGATATTTCATATATATATATATGCATGTATATGTGTACTGAAATTAAAACAAAACAAATTAAAAAGGAAACAGGTTTAGGGAGCCTAAAACCCTAAACCTGCGCAGGTTTTCAGTCCCGGTTAACCACAAGAACCGGGACTAAAGGTCCTCCGCCGCAACGGACCCCTAGCGCCCACGTGGACGGGCTTTTAGTCCCGGTCCGTAAGTGGCGGGACTATAGGGGGGGGGCATTTAGTCGCGCATAGCTAGTCCCGGTTTTCCCGGACGGGATTAATGGTCCTGGCGAACCGGGACTGTAGGCCTATTTTCTACCAGTGCACCCGTCTTGCCCGCGGCGCTGCCATCGGCGCGATGCTCCCCCACGCGCGCCGGCGACCACCTTGAAGCGTGACGGCGCTGCCATCGGCGCGATGCTCCCCCACGCGAGCGAGCGACCACCTTGTAGCGTGACGCGACGGCGCCGCCATCGGCGCGATGCTCCCCCACGCGAGCCGGCGACCACCTTGAAGCGTGACGCGACGGCGACAGGCGCTTCCCTCGGACCCGGCGAACCCGCACGCAGCGGCTTCCCCGACGATATGGCGCGGCTCGGCTCCACACAACAGCGGCCCCGCAGCTACACGGCTGTGACGACGGCCCGGCCACAGTGACGTCATTCCAGCGACTGAGACACTGCCCCGATTCAGTTAGTCGCATCGGAGTTAATTGCTGGAATTAGTCGCCGCAAGTTTGTTGTGGTAAAGATTCGAGTGCAGGAAGTTTAAATTGTGTCGCTGCAATTTTTCTGTCGTATAATTTTTAGTGGAGGCAGTTTAGTTGCTGGAATTAATTTAATTGCACGTACAGTGTAAACCGAAAAGTTTGGTTCTGGAGTACTGCTCTGTAATGCAACTAGAAAGCGCAGGCACCTCTACAGTATTTGAATATTCAGAGATTCAAACGGTAGTAAACGATACTCACACAAATTGGGCGGTCGAAAGCTCCCTTTCTAGATGTATTGAACGTGTTAGCATTCATCGGAGGAGGATGTATTTCCATATCAGGTTCAGGCTCCATCTGTAATGCCGTCAGGTCTAGCCTTTGCTTCGTGGACAGAAAACTAATCCTGAGAAGGAAAGAAAACAAGGATACGAGGCGACAGAGGCACAGCAGTGGACAGAGCAGCACTACTGAGTTCATCGATTACATGGAAGGCAGTCCGCATGCTCGGGGGCCGACGTAGGACATGTCGTGATGCGGGTCACGGCCGACGCGTGCACCGTCGCCAGTCCATCGTCGTGCCAGTTGCGGGAGTCGTGTCCGGAAGTGGAAAGTGCACCACACACGAGTCGCCGAGTGACAATCACGGAGGGAGTCACAGCGGGCAGCAGGCGGACGCCGTGCTTCCGTCGCCGCAAGATCGAAGACAAACCGATCGACGTTCTAAGAAGATATGTGGTTAATAACAGGGAGTAATTATTGTTTTAACTATTCAAAAAAAAAATTATTGTTTAACTGGCTGCTTAGATATCCCATTTTTTATCTGCGCCGTCCGAGATGCATTGGAGGAGCAACAATGGAAGTTTGCAAGTTTGCACCGAATACCAGTTTTCACTGGATACGGCACATATTTCTTTAACCATTTAATTTTGCATCTTGCATAGATAGATGCAAACATCTCTTTTCTCGTGGTAATCCTAGCAAACAAGACAATTAGCCAATATTCAAGGACCAATATCAAACTTGTTACAACTTTATGTTTCGGTTACACAATTCACAAGTGATAAAAATCTAAGTTGACATAGTTGGATTGAAAATATACAGGTGAATTGTTGCCTCTATTGGCATGTGCAGGTAAGCTATATGTGTGGTTCAAATTAATAATACTCCCCCTGACTCATATTAAGTGTTACAAAATTTGATAAAAATAGATGTACCTAGACTAAAACATGTCTAGATACATCCATTTTATCCACTTTTACGACACTTAATATGAGTCGGAGAGAGTGCAATTTTGTTTCTTACTGCAACTTCATGCGGGTCTTAGGCCTCATTTCTTTTTTGGTTGCTTGATTGAATATCTCTCATGGCTAATGCATGTATATCTTGGTTTGTTTCACTTATTTATTTCTTCACGATTTATATACAATATGCCTAGAGGTTATGTTTTGTAATTTTGGTGATTTATAACTGCAAGATGCTTCATATCTGGAGCTTATTGGGTATACCTTTTGAGAGAATTTGACTTAATGCTCAACTTATTTACCCTCGATTACCTAATAATTTCTACTTATAAGCTGTTTGGAGGTGGCAATGTACTCATCTGACAGCACTGCCTCTCCCCTCGACATGATCAAGTGTTGGTGAAGGCACGGAGAAGTAGTGGTTCCATCTACTCCCTTCTCCATTGCCATTGGCATGGTAGAATATGAGCATGAATCTAAATGTTGTCTTTACTATCCATGCTTCTTATATCTGCTTTCATCGGCCTCCCAGGACTAGGAGCATCTCTAGCCTGTAAACAACAGGCGTTTTCAGTTCACAGAAAACGTGTTTTAAGTGCTGAGTTGGTCTGCGTCATAGCATACCCCAAAAAGCCAAACTATAAAACGGAATATTCTCTCAATATTTTTCCTTGCGTTTCTCTATCCTCAATCTCTGCATACAGTAAAATAAAACGATGCATACAAATTTATAGCACGGCTAGCTATTTCTCTATGCTCATACGCTAGAGCTACCTAGCTCGCTCGCGAAGATTAATCGATCGATGGATTCGGCTAGCTCAGACTTGTACGCAAGACCTCACGAAGCCCCCCTCCCCCCCCCGACCGCACGAGACGAAGCCCTCCCCGGGCGCATGAGACGAAGCCCCCAGAGCGGCCGATGCGGCGGCAGGAAACGAAGCACCCCCCGAGCGGCCGACGCGGCGAGCACGCGAGACGCCATTCCGCACGAGACGAAGCCCCCCCCCCCCCCCCCCCCGACCGCACGAGACGAAGCCCTCCCCGGGCGCACGAGACGAAGCCCCCCAGAGCGGCCGATGCGGCGGCAGGAAACGAAGCACCCCCCCCCGAACGGCGAGCGCGCGAGATGCCATGCCGCATGAGACTCCCCCCTCCCCCTCCCCGGTGGCGAGGAGCGGCCGACACGGCGAGGCAAGTGCTCGGACGAAGCGAAGACCCTCTCGTGTTGCACGGGACGAAGCCCCCCGAGCTCACACAAACCCCCGGGCAAGTGCGACGAAGGCCCCCGGGCGAGCAACAAAGCCGCTGGCGGGGACGAAGCCTACCATGGCAGGCTACCCTGGAGCGGGCGACGAGACGGATATTTGGTGCCGAATTTTGGCCGGTCTCCGGCGACTCTACCGGCGGAAGATGTTGGTGGGAGCTGAAATTTCCCAACCGTCAGCGTTGACGGTGTACAAGTCCGAGCAAAATTTTCTCATAAACTCTAGATAGACGGGTTTGGTGCGTGTGTTTACAGTGGTCTCTAAAAACGTTTATGGGTCGGACGAGTTTAGGTGTTTTGCTACGGTCCATTTTTTCGACTGAAACTAAAAAAAAATAGTTATTTTACGGGTTTGACAAGTTTTAGGGGCTCTGCTAGAGATGCTCTAAGGCTACGGAAGATACACATTTGTTTGCTTTATGTATATCGCCTTCATGTTGTATGTAATTTTAATTCTTCGTTTATTTCGTTTCAACATACATTCTTCTAAAAGATACTCTTAAATTTTTGTACAACAACATGCATGTCCAAATTGATTTACAAATTGATAGCTCCTATTACTATGTGTGTGACTATCCGATATTTTTCTAATTTGAGGTTGCAAATGTGCAAGATTTGTAGAACATCGTGATTCCACGATGCTGACACTGGTAGAAAATAGGCCTACAGTCCCGGTTCGCCAGGACCATTAATCCCGTCCGGGCAACCGGGACTAGCTATGCGCGACTAAATGCCTCCCCCCTATAGTCCCGCCACTTACGGACCGGGACTAAAAGCCCGTCCACGTGGGTGCTAGGGGTCCGTTGCGGCGGAGGACCTTTAGTCCCGGTTCTTGTGGTTAACCGGGACTGAAAACCTGCGCAGGTTTAGGGTTTTAGGCCCCCTAAACCTGTTTCCTTTTTAATTTGTTTTGTTTTAATTTCAGTACACATATACATGCATATATATATATATATGAAATATCAAACAAGGAGAATTCAATAGGAATATATAATATATATTCAATATCGGGTGACCATATATACAACCTCGAACAAGTTTCCATATTACACAATTAAGATGGACGAGCATACACAAATTCGCACAAGTTTCAAAGTACTTAGGGCTTATACATGCGTATAAAAGTCATCGTCGGTGGACGCATGAAACTCTCCTTTCTTCTGGATGACATGCCTAAGGAAAAATCCTGCTATTTCCTCTTGAATTGGTCGGAAGCGAGCTTCTGGAGTAAGCGCCCTCCGCAAGTTATTGAGACCCTTCCGCGTTTCCTCGTCCTTCTTCCTCTCAGATATTTCTTTCCGTATGTTCTCACAGACATAGTATCCACATAGACCGGTCCCCGGTGGCTGCTTATCCACACCTTTGACTACATTTTTAAATCGTAGCGCATCTTTGAATTCACCGACATGTTGAAGTGAGAGCCGTCTCCAAACTCTACAATGCAAATAAAATTAAATGAACAAGGGAGTTATAGCTTAGAAAATGAACAAAAGAGACCGATCGATATAGAGCGCTAATGATTGAAAAATAATTACTTTTGCATCATTTTTCTCATGTCGACCCAAAGATCTGTATTTGAATTCATAGAGTCAATGATGAAAACTATGGACTTGTGAAGATCAATTTTTAGCAGAATCCAGTGGTACCTGCGGACTCATTAGATGCAGAGTCATGCATAATTTATCGATTGGACATACCATGCATGGAGTAAACAAAAGAGAATGGGAACATGAGAGAAACACTCACCCAAAATGGTAAGGAAATAGAATATATCTTTTGGATTCATGCTTTAAAAAAAAATTGTACAAGTCTTTCTCCACGTCTATGGGGTGACGTTCTAACATAGTTCCATTAATGATTTGTGGGTCAATGAACCCAACATCATGGATGAGTCTTACTTTGCATTCCCAAATCTTCAATCTGCATAATAGCGTACGGAACAATATAGTTAGGACAATATATATATATATATATATAGTGTAGGCAATGAAGAACGAGATGAGGTAGAAATAAATCACTTACAGAACGTAGCAACTCAGGATAGATTTGTCGAGCTCACACATATTGAACAGCTGGAACAATTCACTCAACTCAACTGTTACAGAGTACTTTTTGGTGTGATGCTCCTCTGTATAATCCACATACACATATTCTTTGTCGGTAAATGTTATGAAATCTTTGTACCAACGTAGCAGACTTTGCATTAGTGGTGGTAGATCCTTTTCCTTCGCAGGCTCGACGAGAGGCCCTTTCTTCACATATTTTAATGCTACATCAGCCACTGGCATATCGTCCATGTCTAAAAAGGCACGAAGAGACATACCGGCCTCGGACGCATTTTGCATGGCAGTAGCTACAGTCAATCCCATTGCTGTCACAGCATTTATGACCTCGGGGTCCTGTTCCGGAGCGGCTTTCACTATGAGGGGGGATATCGATTGTTTACTCTGCATCCCGAGCTGGGCAACTTGTTTCCCGCTTTGTATCATTTTTGCTTTTTTTTTTCTCCTCCTCCAATATTCCTGCTTGCTTACGAAGTTCAATATCATAGTCTTTAGGCAAATTCTTCACGGATTGGGACACTGTCGATAAAAAATCCGTAGCCCAATAGTCTACAATCGGAGGGAATACTTCCTTGGGCTCAGGCTCCTTTAGCGCCTTCAGTTTGCCCTTCCATTTCTCAACATCAGCCTTCACGACCAATTTGGTTTCAGCATCACTAAGTTCCCAAGGCCTTGGGGTGAGAGGCTTCAGTGATGGCTCCGGTACCCGTGTGGTCTTAGGTACATAAGGGTCCGGGTTAATAGACCAAGAGCGGGTTCCCTTGCTGGCCGCCTGCTTCTGTTTCTTCGCTGGAGGAGGAATGGGGGGCGACGTCTGCTTATCCTCCGGAGGAGGAATGGGGGGCGACGTCCGCTTATCCTCCGGAGGAGGAATGGGGGGCGACGACGTCTGCTTTTCCTCCGGAGGAGGAATAGTGGGAGACGTCTGCTTTTCCTCCGGAGGAGGAATCGTGGGCGACGGCTGCTTAACCGCCGGAGGAGGAAGATCGGGGGACGGCGTCGAATGGCGTGAAGGAGGCGTAGGTGAACCAGCACTAGCACCACCACCACCACCAGCACCTGCACCATCGTAGGGGGGTGGACTTGTTAGCCTTGGCGTCTCGCCTGGAAACACTATGTACTTCTTTTTCCATAGAATGAACTGGCGCTTGACATCTCCAAGTCTTCTCTCCCCTTCGGGTGTAGCTATGTCAATCTCCAGGTCCTCAAACGCTTGGACTATGTCTTCCACCGTGACACGAGCATAGCCATATGGAATGGGGTTGTTGTGATGGAGTGCTCCAGGTGTATAGGGTAAAGCACTGCCGGTAGCCACCTTCATGGAAATGTTCCCCACGGGATAATGCAGATCACATTCTTTCATCTCCTTTACGTCATCCACGGGGTAGTGAGGCTCCGGTGCACGACTCTCGATCATCGGTGCATTAGCACCTGCAGTCGGGGCCTCCGTGGAAGCCACGCTGCTTCTCCGCTGCTGGCTTCCGAGATCCGTTGCATGTTCTTGATGCGGCCCTGCAGCCGACGCTTTTTCTTTCTCAAGTATTCCCGCCACGACCTTCTTCAGGTCAGAAACTTCCATTGCAAGATTCGTCAGTTCATCTGCAGCCCGGTCCGTACCTCTCCTACGGCTTCTGTAACAGTACGGGTCACCCTCCTGGGAAAACCCTACTTTCCACGGCAATCTGCCTTTGCCTCGTATATGTCCTCCGTGTTCAGGATTTCCGAGGGCAACTGTCAGTTGGTCTCTCTCTCTGTTGAACATGATCTTGCCCTGTTGAGCTTTGGTCATTGCGTCAACAAGTTCTTTTGTGGGAGCAAACTTTTTCTGCCGGTGAACACACTCCCCTGTCTCCGGGTCTAGCGATCCCCCATGCCCGTACCACCACATTTTGGCTCTTTCGTCCCATCCCTCTGTACCTAGACGGATTCCTCTTGCCCTTAGGCCGTCCTCCATTGCCTGCCACTTAGGCGCCGAAACGCGGTATCCTCCTGGCCCCATAACATGATGGTACTGTTTCTTTTTCGCATTAGCCTTATTTTTTGCCGACATTTCCTTGAAATGCTCCGATTTATGTTGCGTCACAAATTCTGTCCAATCATCTCTCAGTTTCTCATATTGTCCAGTGAAAATCGGAGTCTTGCCCTGGCTGACATATTCACGGAACAATTTTTTCTTGAAGTTCCGGAATGCTTCGGCCATCTTCTGAAGAGCGAACTCTTTGACTATCCTCCTCCTCTCACGTCCACCCGGAACGTCCTGACCGAATTCATCTTTTTTGTTGTATTCCGGAGGTAGAATGAAATGTGCAATAAGCTTTCTAAACATAATCTTTTTCGTTCTCTTGTCGACATAACTGAAACCAATACGTGCTTTCTTTGGCTCCTTCCATTCCTGGACGGTGATCGGGACGATGTCTCTAACAATGACTCCGCACTGGTTGATAAACTTTGTGGTGTGCTGTAGGGGCTTGCCGATTTCACTGACTGATTCGATGGTATATATTTCGGAATCTTTCATCGCATTGGATTTGCCACGCTTTGTCATACTAGATCCGACCGAGGGCTAAAATAAGAAAGAGAGTCGCGCGCGTTAGTCTTTGCAATTGGACCGAGGGCTAAAATAAGACCGAGGGCTAAAATATATACCTCGCCGGAGGTGGTTGTTCTTTGCAATTGGAGATCGTCGTTTGTCGACGGTTGACCTCCGTCATCAATGTCCATTCCTTCACCTCCTTGATCATCGACAATGTCTGTTCCTTCTTCACCTCCTTGATCATCGACAATGTCTGTTCCTCCTTCACCTTCTTGATCCTCAAGGTTCAGATAAGAAGAGATTACATCATCGTCAATGTCTGTTCCTCCTCCGGCTATGATATCTAATATATAACCTTCAGCCACCTGTTCCGCCGTCACGTCTCTATTGTCTGCCATATGTCACTCCTGCAGACATGCATGTAGTAAAAATTAATTAAGTATATAGGAGACTTAGCAAATATTGTCGTAGAAAGAGGGAAAACAGATTGGTAGGGTCGCTCAAATGACTTGGAGAACCCCATAGCTAGGTTGCATTTGCTTTTCTGGTCATTTTGGTATATTATACTTAATATTCTGAATTTATTGAATTAAAACTTACTTTCATTATTTTAATGAATTTAACTCAAATTCAAATATGGTCTCATTTTAAACTTTGTCAAACATGAATGATAATGATATAAACAGATAGCTTACATTTTTGTGAACATTTTGCATATTTTTCCATAATTTTTGGAATTATAAATTAAAAGTTATTTAATTTAGAAGATTTAATTATGTTCTGTAATTCCATATACAGTGGGCCCCACGTGTCATGATGACGTCATTAAAAAAACTCGTCAACACGTGGCCAGGTGACGTCATGATGACGTCACCCCTGGCGTCACACGGTGGCCGGCGGTGGCAGTTCAGGCTCTCGGGTCTCCGGCGATTCCGACGATTCCGGCCACGGGGGAGGGAACGGAGATGGGGAGGAGGCCACTGTGGTGCTCGCCACGGGGGAGGGGACGGAGATGGGGACGAGGCCACGGCCACTGTTGTCTCGCCGGCGGCGAATCTGGCCGCGGTAGCGAGCGCGAGGGCGGCGCGTTCTCAGTTCGTGGTCGCCGTTCGAGGGCGGCGCGTTCGCGCGTGATTCGTGGTCTCCGTTCGATGGCGTTCGCGCGTTGGATCTAGGGCGACGGCGACGGCCCGCGGGGAACCTACCGGAGAGACGGCGACGGGACGGGGGCGGAGCAGGGTGGAGGCGGTGGAGAGAAGGGATCGACGACGGCGACGGCGACGGCGATGGAGACGGCGCGGTCCTCTGCGCGGGCGACGGCGACGGGGCAGAAAAACGAGCAGGCGCCGGCGCGAGGGAAGAAGAGGGTTTGTGACTTAGAAAATTTTGGGGCAGGAAGGCATCGCACATATATAGGTCCAGCCTTTAGTCCCGGGTGGTGTCACGAACCGGGACTAAAGGTCCCCTGGGGTACCCTCCGCGGGCCTTTAGTCCCGGTTGGTGTCACGAACCGGGACTAAAGGTGAAAATTTTCGCGGCTTTCTCGTTCCCGCGCAGAACGAGCCTTTAGTCCCGGTTCGTGACACCAACCGCGACTAAAGGTGGTTATTCGAATAGAAATAATAGATGCGTGCAACCTTAAAAATACAAATAATATATCAGAAAATTCAGAAAAATAAAACTAATTCTTTTTCCAATCTTAAAAATACAAATAATATATCAGAAAATTCAGAAAAATAGAACTAATTCTTTTTCCAATCTTAAAAATTCCCATAGATAAAAAAGGCAGTACATAATGGCAAGAGTGGATCTAAACCTAAACGGAGAGCATAGATGCATGCATGATCTGATATCTGCTGCTAGTCATACTCCTGCCTAGGCCTACGACATGAGAAAATTCAGAGCCCAGGACTGGGCCTGAGGGTAGTGCAGGCGGGGGTTATCGCCGGCCCTGATGTAGTCCATGACGCTCTGTAGAGTCCGGCCGGACCACCATAGCCGACGACCGGCCTCGTGAAAGTTCCCAGGAGGCAGGCCGTCCTCCTCATACCTGGCGAGCGCCCTCTCACGCTGATTGATGAAGAAGGCATCCCAAGTATGTTGGTTATCGGGATGCCAGCTGGGATCTCTCCGCTGCTCCGGCGTGAGCTCGTGGTAGTAATGGTTCGTGATGGCCGCCCGACGTGCCACACCTTGAGGAAGAGGAGGGACCGGCACTCCTCCGGCGCTCAGCATCCAACCGGCGGGAACACTGTAGCCGGGCGGGCAGGGGTAGTTCGAGGCGGAAAGTGCCTCGGCCTGGTTGAATGTTAGAGTGGGTACGGTAGAAGCCATGAGAGAGTGGTGAGTTTGTATGTGTTTATGCCAATGGTGTGGCAATGCACATATATATAGCGAGAAGAAAACATCCCTTTAGTCCCGGTTGGGGATACCAACCGGGACTAAATGGGTTAGGGTTTCGTTTGGACCAATCAGATAGAATCACACGGATCGTGTGTTTCTTTAAAGCGCTTGTGAGTCGTTGGATCCGGGGTGTGTTTCTTTTGAGCTGTTGTGAGCCGTTCGATCAGGGCTACGGTGTGTTTCTTTCGAGTTGTTGTGAGCCGTGGATGAGGTGGTTTCTTAACCGTTGGATCAAAACCCTAACACAACACTTTGTGAGCCAGAGGACCCTATATATAGCCCACCTTCATACACCGGTCAGTTCATCGAGCAAATACAAAACATCCGGATTCGCCATCATACATCCTACCGTGCATTTGGTATGCATATTGCACTGAGTAGCCACGGTAGGGCTGTATGATGGTGATACCGATTGTTTTGATCTACACCCCCCCTTTAACACATCCATCCATGCTTGGGTCAGTGTTCACTTTGAGCTCGGGTAGTAATGTGCAACTATTTGCTTGGTTGTGTTAGGGTGGCGCGTGGCGCGGGAATTGTGACGCGTGGCGCGGGAGTTGCGACGCGTGGCGCGGTAGTTTGTGACGCGTGGCCAGGAGGGCGCGGTATAAACTGTCGCGCCTCGAGCGCGTCTTCTCCTCTCCACGCACCGTCGCGCTTCCACCATGCCTCCGAGGAGGAACAGCACCACCGGCTTCCGCGGCGTCCGAGCACGGCAGAACGGAATGTTCAGCGCAGATATCCGCTGGGGGGACGACCGCATCCCCCTCGGCACCTTTGCGACGGCGGCGGAGGCAGCCCGCGCCTGGGACGCGGCGGCCTGGCGCCTCAACCGCCCGCGGTCGCTGATGAACTTCAACGACTGCCACACCGTCTGGGAAGCGGAGGCCAGGGCGCCGAAGCCGCAGATCATCACTGCCGCCGACCACCTCCACCTCCGCCATCGCGCGTTTCAGGGCCTAGTCGACGCCAGGGAAGACCGCGTCGTCCGCGAGTATTACCGGAACAACCCGGGGGAGGAGAGCGCCGACGAGGAGCTCTGGCAGACCCGCGCGGGTCAGCGGGCGGAGCGCCGCCTCGAACGCCACCTCGCGTTAGATGCCGCTCGGGAGGCGAGGACGAGGGCGCTGCAGGAGCTTCGTCGGGCCGACCGCGCCGGCGAATTCTGGGCCTCCGACGATCCGAGGTGGGGGCCTATCTCGGACATACCATCATGCACCTCCGACGACGACGAGGAGGTCACGGACGAGTTCGGCGACGATGATGACCCGGAGGAGGTCACCGACGAGTTCCCCGACGACGACGGCGAGGAGTAGCTAGTGTTCGTCTGTTTTCTCTTTTTAATAAAAGAATTTGCATTCCGGCGACACTGCGGCGCGCTAGCGCGTCTGTTTTCTGTTTTTAGTAAAAGTTTGGTACAAAAAATTAATTAGAGATAATATAATTCAAAATGATCCATTAAACATGATCCATTCAACAAAGTTTGGTACAATAAATTATTACACATCAATTCTTCCCTTGTGTCCCCGCTTTCTTACGATTTGGACGTATCCATGGAGCATCCTCATCATTTAACTTAATGCTTGGGTCAGAGTTCACTTTGAAGGGCGGAATTTCACCAAACATATTATAATCTTCTGACATGTCTGTCTTGTCCTCCACTCCCACGATGTTTCTTTTCCCTGAAAGAACAATGTGACGCTTTGGATCATCGCATGATGCACTGATCGTTTTCTTATCTTTCCGTTTCCTCGGTTTGCTACTCATGTCCTTCAAATAGAAAACCTGAGCGACATCTTTGGCTAGGACGAATGGTTCGTCAAGGTAACCAAGATTGTCGAAATCCACCATTGTCATTCCGTATTGCTCGTCCACCTTTACCCCACCTCCTGTTAGCTTGAACCATTTGCACCGGAACAAAGGGACCTTAAAATAGGGTCCATAGTCAAGTTCCCATATCTCCTCTATGTAACCATAATATGTGACCTTTTGCCCAATCTCGGTTGCTGCATCAAAGCGGACACCACTGTTTTGGTTGGTGCTCTTTTTATCTTGGGAGATCGTGTAAAATGTATTCCCATTAATCTCGTACCCTTGGAAAGTCGTGATAGTCGAAGATGGTGTCTTGGCCAACATGTACAGCTGATCTTCAACATCATTGTCATTCATTAAATGTTTTCGCAACCAACTGCCGAAAGTCTCCATGTGGGCCTTTCTAATCCATGATTCAGGCTTCCCCGGGTTGTTCGAGCGTAAAATATTCTTGTGTTGCTCGAAGTACGGAGCCACCAAGCTCGAATTTTGCAGAACTGTGTAGTGTGCTTCAGTCATAGAATGACCGTCCATACATATCGTTGATTTCCTTCCGATCGTGCCTCTTCCACTTAGTCTCCCCTCGTGCCGCGATTGAGGAATACCAATCGGCTTAAGGTCAGGAACATAGTCAATACAGAACTCAATTACCTCCTCATTTCCATAGCCCTTTACGATGCTTCCTTCTGGCCTAGCACGATTACGAACATATTTCTTTAATACTCCCATAAACCTCTCGAAGGGGAACATATTGTGTAGAAATACAGGACCGGGAATGGAAATCTCTTTGACTAGGTGGACCAGGAGGTGCGTCATAATATCGAAGAAGGATGGTGGAAACAGCAACTCAAAACTGACAAGACATTGGACCACATCGTTCTGTAACCGTGGTAGATCTTCTGGACTGATTACCTTCTGAGAGATTGCATTGAGGAATGCACACAGCTTCACAATGGCTACTCGAACATTTTCCTGTAGGAGGCCCCTCAAAGCAATCGGAAGCAATTGCGTCATAATCACGTGGCAGTCGTGAGACTTCAGGTTTTGGAACTTTTTGTCCGCCATGTTTATTATTCCCTTTATATTCGACGAGAAGCCAGACGGGACCTTCATACTGCTCAGGCATTCAAAAAAAATGACCTTCTCTTCTTTCGTAAGAGCGTAGCTGGCACGACCTTGAAACCATTCCGGATGCCGGTCATCTGGGTCTTTCAAAAGTTGTTGATCCCGCCGTGCTTCCTTTGTATCCTTTGTCTTCCCATACACGCCCAAGAAGCTTAGCAGGTTCACGCAAACATTCTTCGTAACATGCATCACGTCGATTGCAGAGCGGACATCTAGGACTTTCCAATACTGTAGCTCCCAAAATATCGATTTCTTTTTCCACATGGGTACGTGCCCGTCAACTCCCTGCGGAACTGATTGTCCGCCAGGACCCTTTCCAAAGATGACATTCAAATCCTTGACCATATCAAATATCTCAGCTCCAGTACGTTCCGCAGGCTTCGGCCGGTGATCTGCCTTGCCGTTGAAATGCTTGCCTTTCTTTCTTACGTTACGATTTCGGGGAAGAAATCGACGATGACCCAGGTACACGTTCTTCCTACAGTTATCCAAAAATACACTTTCAGTCTCATGTAAGCAGTGCGTGCATGCTTTGTATCCCTTATTTGACTGTCCAGAAAGGTTACTGAGAGCAGGCCAATCGTTGATGGTTACAAAAAGCAACGCTCGTAGGTTAAATTCCTCTTCTTTGTGCTCATCCCACACAGGTACACCAGGTTTGCCCCACAATTGTAAAAGTTCATCAACTAATGGCCTTAGGTACACATCGATGTCGTTGCCAGGTTGCTTCGGACCTTGGATGAGCACTGGCATCATAATGAACTTCCGCTTCATGCACAACCAAGGAGGAAGGTTGTAGATGCATAGAGTCACGGGCCAGGTGCTATGGCTGGAGCTCTGCTCGCCAAAAGGATTCATGCCATCAGTACTTAGACCAAATCTTATGTTCCTTGCGTCAGCTGCAAAATCTTTGAACTCTCTGTCGATCTTTCTCCATTGCGTTCCATCAGCGGGGTGTCTCAACTCCCCGTCGGACTTACGGTCCTCTTTGTGCCATCGCAACAACTTGGCATGATCTTTGTTCCTGAACAGGCGTTTCAACCGAGGTATTATAGGAGCATACCACATCACCTTGGCGGGAACCCTCTTCCTGGGTTTCTCGCCCTCAACATCGTCACCAGGGTCATCGCCTCTGATCTTATAACGCAATGCAGTGCATACAGGGCATTCATTCAAATCCTCGTATGCACCGCGGTAGAGGACGCAGTCGTTAATGCATGCATGTATCTTCAGAATCTCTAAACCTAGAGGGCACACAACCTTCTTTGCTTCGTACGTACTGGTGGGCAACTCGTTATTCTTCGGAAACATATTCTTCAACATTTTCAGCAAATTTTCAAATGATGAGTCAGCTACACCTTCCCGTGCCTTCCATTTCAGCAAATCCAGTGTGCAGCCCAGCTTTTTCAGACTATTGTCGCATCCTGGGTACAGTGACTTCGTGTGATCCTCTAACATGCGATCCAAATTCTCCCTCTCCTTGTCAGTTTCGCAGCGTCTCCGTGCATCAGCAATGGTCCGACCAAGATCATCAGCGGGCTCATCATGTGCCTCTTCTTCACCTTCACCAAACCCTTCCCCACCTTCAGCATCATCCTCCATGAAAGTATCACCGAAAAGGTCATGATAGTTGAAATCGATATCATCCTCTTCTTCATCTTCTTCCATTCTAACCCCTCTTTCTCCATGCTTGGTCCAACAATTATAGCTTGGCATGAAACCGTGCCGAAGCAGGTGCATGTGAACGACTCTTGAGGAGGAGTGACCCTTCTCATTCTTACATTCAACACGTGGACACATAATAAAACCTCGCTGTTTGTTCGCATTTGCCACTACGAGGAAATCTTTCAAACCCGTAGTGAACTCACCGGAGAGTCGGTTACCGTACATCCATTGCCGATTCATCTGCATTATTATTATATAAAGTATATAATTAACCATCATGCATCTGTTAAACTAACTAGCTAGCTGGAAATAACACAAATCATGAAAGGTTCAAGTTGCTAACCGCGATCACGGAGGTAAAATAAATGAAAACGCTCAAGTGTGTTTCATGCTATGGGGCATTTCATCGAACACCTTGTGTGCATAGTAGGAACCAAAAGCATACCCACCACCCCCTTGTGAATATTGTGAGCAAATGTGGCCAAGTGCAGCGAGGTGAGTCCTATATATAGGGATGGGCTTTTAGTCCCGGTTCACCTGGACAACCGCGGCTAAAGGCCGTGGGGCCGGCCCGAGGACCTATTAGTCCCCGTTGGTCTGGCCAACCGGGACTAAAGCCCCTCCCCTCCGCCAGCTGTGGGCCGAGCGCGCTGGGCCCAGACTATTGGTCGCGGGTCTCGTCCCGAACCGTGACTAAAGACCCCTATGGTCGCGGGTCCATTATTTTGGGGACTAATGGGGGCGTACCGAAGGCCTATTTTCTACCAGTGTGATTTTGGTACTATCAAGGAAGTATTGACACTGGTTGAATCCATCAAACTGATTCAGTGCTCCTATGTATTCTACAAGAATTGTTTTGGTTTGGTTATGTTTTGATGTGCCTACGTTTTTAATTGACACTGGTTGAATCCATCAAACTTTTCCCATTTATAGATTATGCGAAAATAGATTATGCGCGAATCTCAATCGAGTTCTTTTGATGTGTTTGTTTCGGTCTGAAATTATGTATGGATAAATAGATCCCTTCTTCTCCCATGTATATAGGTCGACAGAAAACTCCACGAGTGCACGACACCGGTCATGCCGTGTGACAAAGCAATGCAGGCGGCGCGGCGAAGCGCGCGTGTCCGTCTAGTAAGCAAATACACCGTATTGATTAGTCACCCTATAGATCAGATGCGGCGTTTTCTCGGTAGAAGATCATTACAACACGGTCACATCTATGTGATCTTTACACAATAAAAATTGATGCCCATCAAGCTTTATCTGCACTGAAAAATAAGCAGGAAACGAAGCACCCCCCCCCGAACGGCGAGCGCGCGAGATGCCATGCCGCATGAGACTCCCCCCTCCCCCCTCCCCGGTGGCGAGGAGCGGCCGACACGGCGAGGCAAGTGCTCGGACGAAGCGAAGACCCTCTCGTGTTGCACGGGACGAAGCCCCCCGAGCTCACACAAACCCCCGGGCAAGTGCGACGAAGGCCCCCGGGCGAGCAACAAAGCTGCTGGCGGGGACGAAGCCTACCATGGCAGGCTACCCTGGAGCGGGCGACGAGACGGATATTT
The DNA here is from genome assembly GCA_028641055.1 of Alopecurus myosuroides. Lineage (NCBI taxonomy): Eukaryota > Viridiplantae > Streptophyta > Magnoliopsida > Poales > Poaceae > Alopecurus > Alopecurus myosuroides. The sequence continues at coordinate 514,485,303 of CM054058.1, read as the reverse complement.
GGTGCCGAATTTTGGCCGGTCTCCGGCGAGTCTACCGGCGGAAGATGTTGGCGGGAGCTGAAATTTCCCAACCGTCAGCGTTGACGGTGTACAAGTCCGAGCAAAATTTTCTCATAAACTCTAGATAGACGGGTTTGGTGCGTGTGTTTACAGTGGTCTCTAAAAACGTTTATGGGTCGGACGGGTTTAGGTGTTTTGCTACGGTCCATTTTTTCGACTGAAACTAAAAAAAAATAGTTATTTTACGGGTTTGACAAGTTTTAGGGGCTCTGCTAGAGATGCTCTAAGGCTACGGAAGATACACATTTGTTTGCTTTATGTATATCGCCTTCATGTTGTATGTAATTTTAATTCTTCGTTTATTTCGTTTCAACATACATTCTTCTAAAAGATACTCTTAAATTTTTGTACAACAACATGCATGTCCAAATTGATTTACAAATTGATAGCTCCTATTACTATGTGTGTGACTATCCGATATTTTTCTAATTTGAGGTTGCAAATGTGCAAGATTTGTAGAACATGGTGATTCCACGATGCTGATTTTGGTACTATCAAGGAAGTATTGACACTGGTTGAATCCATCAAACTGATTCAGTGCTCCTATGTATTCTACAAGAATTGTTTTGGTTTGGTTATGTTTTGATGTGCCTACGTTTTTAATTGACACTGGTTGAATCCATCAAACTTTTCCCATTTATAGATTATGCGAAAATAGATTATGCGCGAATCTCAATCGAGTTCTTTTGATGTGTTTGTTTCGGTCTGAAATTATGTATGGATAAATAGATCCCTTCTTCTCCCATGTATATAGGTCGACAGAAAACTCCACGAGTGCACGACACCGGTCATGCCGTGTGACAAAGCAATGCAGGCGGCGCGGCGAAGCGCGCGTGTCCGTCTAGTAAGCAAATACACCGTATTGATTAGTCACCCTATAGATCAGATGCGGCGTTTTCTCGGTAGAAGATCATTACAACACGGTCACATCTATGTGATCTTTACACAATAAAAATTGATGCCCATCAAGCTTTATCTGCACTGAAAAATAAGCAGGAAACGAAGCACCCCCCCCCCCCCCCCCCCGAACGGCGAGCGCGCGAGATGCCATGCCGCATGAGACTCCCCCCTCCCCCCTCCCCGGTGGCGAGGAGCGGCCGACACGGCGAGGCAAGTGCTCGGACGAAGCGAAGACCCTCTCGTGTTGCACGAGACGAAGCCCCCCGAGCTCACACAAACCCCCGGGCAAGTGCGACGAAGGCCCCCGGGCGAGCAACAAAGCCGCTGGCGGGGACGAAGCCTACCATGGCAGGCTACCCTGGAGCGGGCGACGAGACGGATATTTGGTGCCGAATTTTGGCCGGTCTCCGGCGAGTCTACCGGCGGAAGATGTTGGCGGGAGCTGAAATTTCCCAACCGTCAGCGTTGACGGTGTACAAGTCCGAGCAAAATTTTCTCATAAACTCTAGATAGACGGGTTTGGTGCGTGTGTTTACAGTGGTCTCTAAAAACGTTTATAGGTCGGACGGGTTTAGGTGTTTTGCTACGGTCCATTTTTTCGACTGAAACTAAAAAAAAATAGTTATTTTACGGGTTTGACAAGTTTTAGGGGCTCTGCTAGAGATGCTCTAAGGCTACGGAAGATACACATTTGTTTGCTTTATGTATATCGCCTTCATGTTGTATGTAATTTTAATTCTTCTTTTATTTCGTTTCAACATACATTCTTCTAAAAGATACTCTTAAATTTTTGTACAACAACATGCATGTCCAAATTGATTTACAAATTGATAGCTCCTATTACTATGTGTGTGACTATCCGATATTTTTCTAATTTGAGGTTGCAAATGTGCAAGATTTGTAGAACATGGTGATTCCACGATGCTGATTTTGGTACTATCAAGGAAGTATTGACACTGGTTGAATCCATCAAACTGATTCAGTGCTCCTATGTATTCTACAAGAATTGTTTTGGTTTGGTTATGTTTTGATGTGCCTACGTTTTTAATTGACACTGGTTGAATCCATCAAACTTTTCCCATTTATAGATTATGCGAAAATAGATTATGCGCGAATCTCAATCGAGTTCTTTTGATGTGTTTGTTTCGGTCTGAAATTATGTATGGATAAATAGATCCCTTCTTCTCCCATGTATATAGGTCGACAGAAAACTCCACGAGTGCACGACACCGGTCATGCCGTGTGACAAAGCAATGCAGGCGGCGCGGCGAAGCGCGCGTGTCCGTCTAGTAAGCAAATACACCGTATTGATTAGTCACCCTATAGATCAGATGCGGTGTTTTCTCGGTAGAAGATCATTACAACACGGTCACATCTATGTGATCTTTACACAATAAAAATTGATGCCCATCAAGCTTTATCTGCACTGAAAAATATATTACATATTACCGAAGAGGAGAGAGAAAATACATAGCCGCTCAAGGAGCAACCGGGGTAAAAGACTTATGTGTACATGTTCGACTCCTACGTCTCTAAATAATCTCGGAGGAATACATATATATTCATATTAATATGAGTTGTTGCAGTTAAGTAGAAAACGGACCGTGAGGTATATTGTCATCCGTTGCAACGCACGGGCACATTTGCTAGTAACAACTATTAGGAAAAAATAGGCCAACAGGGAAAAAAGTTTGTTGAACTTTGGTGCCTAGCTATGGCCAAGATCACAATCCTTACCGCCAAAAAAGTTTTTTGAACTTTGGTGCCTAGCTATGGCAACCCACGGGCATTTTGCTATTATATATATACAAGTTTTCTTCCGCAAGAGTCATAAAATTCCAAAATAAGTTTTTTCAACTGAAATGCGCACATGTGTATGTAGTAGCGTAAAAGGTTTCTTGCCGCGGCAAGGTTTTCAGCTGTTTCTCTGTCGCGGCAGGATTTATGTTTTTTTTCGTTTTGTGTTCCATTTGATTTATGTTTCAAATTGTGTTTCATTTGTAATTTCAAACATGTTTCCGTGCATATATTTTACGCTACTACATACACAAAATACACGTAGACCTTCCCAGAATAAAGATACAAACACGAAGTAGGGATTTCTCATCCCGAAGGGCCCCGAACTTGGGTAAATTGTGCCCCTCGTATCCCGTCAAAAATAGTACGCCACCACCGCTCATCTCCCATCGAAGCACTAGGCCAACAAACATGGAATACGCCGTGGTACCCCCACGGCAATGGAATTCCTCCACGTCATCAAAATCCATAGGAGGTTCGGTTGATTGCACATGACAAAAGTTAATCTAATTTGAAAATTAAACCAATAAGTTTCTTAGCATGCATCTCATATACGGTTTCGTGTAAAACCACGACCCCGTTCAGGATATTCCTACCTTCCATGAAACTTGTTTTTGTAGGTTTTACCACATGATCCGCCACCGATTTTAACCTTATTGTTGCAAGTTTCGTAAAGATTTTGAAACTCACATTAAGTAGGCAGATTGGTAATTATTTTTCACTCCTTTCCGCTTTCAAATCTTAGGTAACAAAACGATTTCCCCAAAGTTGTGGCCAAACAAGTCCAATTTTCCAACATGTAACGAACCAAAAAATTCTAGAAGATCATGCTTGATGACCTCCCAAAAATGTTAGTAAAACTCTGTAGGACAACCATCCGGACCTAGTGCCTTATTATGCTCCGTTGCGAAGACTGACTTCTTAATCTCCTCTTTAGTCAAGGGAGCATTAAGAAAAGTGTTATCCTCATTGGTGACTTGATGGATATGATATTTTTCCCGACTCATCCATAGTAAGATTACTTTCTTCGGAAGCCCCAAACAGACCTTTATAAAACTTTGTAATATATGCCTTGAGTTGATCCTGGCCTTCAATCAAGCCTTCTTCCCGATTAAGAGAGTGAATACTTTTTTTGCTATGTCACCCATTGGCAACATTATGAAAATATCCCGTATTTGACTCTCCTTCAAGAATGAACAACCCCTTGGATCTCTGGTACCATTTGAGGATCTTCCTCTCGCAACATATGAGCTACCTGTGCATTGGAAGGGCTATTAAGGTCAATCCCTTGCGGGTTAAAAGACGTAGCTCTGCCATCTAGTCAAGAACATAAAAAATGGAACACAATTTTTTTTCCTTGTTTCAAAATTCCATCCGTGTGCCTATCCCATCCACGAGGATATTTAGACAAATTGCGCACTTCATTATTCCATCTTTGGATAAGATTATCACCAAACACTGGTTTAGACCAACCGTTCTTAACCAAGGCATCGAACATGCAAAAACCATCCTAATTCAAACTTCAACTGAGGTTTTGCTTACGATTGCAAAGTGCCAGTGGAGAGGAGAATGGGGCCATGATCATATAAAGGCTCAATATGTTTGAGAGCGCGTACCTTTACCTAAGGGTATTTATTCTCCCAATCGGTTCTCATGAGTACATGATCTAACTTCTTGTAAGTAGGCTCCGGAAGATAACTTTCCCAAGTGAGCTGTCTTACAGTCATATGCACCTCTCTGAAGTCCAAGATATCAAAGACGGTATCGAACAAGAAAGGCCAATGATTATCAAATCTTCCCCTACTTTTTTCATGTGGGAACCTTAGCAAATTAAGGTCTCGACATATTCTCATAGGGTGTGGATTATCATTTGCTAGCTTAACTAATTCACGGAGAAAAGCAGAGTTATTCTCTTCTTGGGCGGCTCCATATACGGCAACCAAACTCCATATTAAACTGTCATTTCTATTTAGAATGTGAGCTTTAATATGAAAGTCACCGTTCGTAAAAGCTAACACATCCAGAGAATCTGATTTAACGCCTAATAAGATGTCGCCCGACCTACCACGAGGGGAAATATAATGCCAATTGAAATCAAGACCACCTAAGAGGCGATCTAGAACACTCAATGGAAAATCTCTTCTCCCTGTTTCTGAAATTGCAACAATCTCCAACTTATGATCCCTGACATATTGAGGAATGTTCAAGTATTTAGTCAAGTAACCAAGTCCTCTTCTATTCGTGAATATGGCATTCATCGGGAAACTATTGGGGATTTAGACAACTTTGCGGTCTTTCGAGATTTTTTTTATCTTTTTTGTTCTTAGTGAACCTGGATTTCCGGTCGGAAGTATATAGATCATAAATAGATCTTAGCCCGTCCTCATCCATACCCACTTCTGTCACCTCACCCACAAGATGTAATAAAAGTTGTCCATCAACAATGACATTCTCCTCAACATCATCTAAGGGCGTCATAACCGGCCTAACAGAAACAGTCGGAGAAACCTTTAAACGTTCATATTCCACGTGCTTCAACGTATTAGCCGAAACAAAAATTTCTTGTTGGACATAGGCCTATCCAACCACCTATTGATGCACATCCAAGTTCCATCCACTATGGCTTTGAATGAAAGCACGTGCGACATACAAATATGGAAGAAGAAACCGTAAAACTGCTATGAAGCTAGGGGACCGATCCAAAAATCAGGTGGTTGTCCATGTCAGAAGTTGTTAAATACCTCTCTAATTATCTTATTACCATCATGAAACACAGTGGAATTTTCGGATCGCATTTGTCATTTTATCTCGCATAAATGGCCACATGGTTCTATGTACCGCTAGGTATCCGGACATTAAAGTATCTGCACAACCAAGAGCATTGTTAATCGGAGGCCCACACCTCCCTTGTGTTTAAAAGGAGAAACGTCTCTTCTCTATTCTTCAGTTCACGAAATCACATTGTTGAACACAACCTCCAAACCACCACCCCCAGCCTCCCCGACCCAATATGTTAGAGGTCTTCACCGTTTTTAGTATTGTTCACTTAACGTTGCAGTATTTTTCCCCGAAGTCCGTAGTAGGAGTATGAGACATTAGGAACATAGCGAGATCCATGGCGAAATATGAAAAACAAGTAGCTTCCCGTTCTCTTGGCACACAAAATTAGAATATTGCATTCTTTTTTTGACCTAGAACTGAACTCTGAAGGTTTTCTAAGACGCAATGGTTGGTTGATCCGCCCCTGGTGCCATAGATGAACAACGAGCAATGTAAAAGAAAGAGATATAATCAAGTGATTAAAAAAATGTCTTGCTAGAAATCTTTATTTTCTAAATTTTAAATTTTTTATTGCTCGAGAAACCACTTTCAAACAAGCAAGCCTGAATTTTTGGAGACAATTATCACTCGGTTAGAATAATTCATACGTTTCAGTAGTTCACCTGAATTTTAAAATATTATTAATATTTAGAATTTGTGGATGAAATTTTGGATATAATTTCACTCCTTTCCCCCAATCCATACTGAATTTCATTGATTTTCGTAGTGGAACAAATATTTTCAAAGCTTCAAAACTATTTTCTAGACACGTACACACATTATATTGGCAGCTCTGAAGGGTTCATGAGATATTGTACCACTAGGAACTGCTGAGTGGCCTGAAAGAAGAAATTGTATTTTTCCACTATGTGAACAAATTATTAAAGTACCGTAAACATTTTGTCAATGTGTATAAAAAATTATTTTAAAGTTGTGCTGAGTAGGTAGGAACGTCATTATAAATGATAGGTGATGCTTGGAGTGTTGCAGATTCAGTGTATAATGGTTGATTTTTATTAGTTCGGGGTGGGGATCAGCGTTGATACAAATAACTTTTCGGTTACAATAATTTTGTGATAAGCAAATTTTATTCCGGCCTGGATGAAATTACATATGCATGTGTGTTCCTTTTGAATTGTATTAGTGGATTGTCTGGATCTTTCCATCAGATCGGTCTTTTGAATAGTTGATTGACGTATTAACACTAGTATGAAAAAGCCACTCAGAAGCGTGTACAAACCACTCATCAGAAGTGTGTCCCGACACGCTGCCAGTATCGCGCTGCTGGTAAGTTTATAAAAAGCGTATGGTGCGGACACGCTTGCGGCATGTTGTTAATCGGAACTTTTCCTGTTATCCATACGCTGCCGCTAAGGTCGAATAGCTTAAGCATGTTGTACAAAGCAAACACTGCGGGTAATTGGTTGACCTCCAGCGTGTGCGTACACGCTTCTAGTATAGTTTACCATATTTTTATGTTTTACGTTTTAATTGCTTTTTTTGTATGTAGATAGTATAGTAGACATGTATTTAGACAACACAGTAGACATATAGCCATTACAGTCGACATAAGTGTCAAAATAAATGTCTCGAATAGCCATCAGAGGGATGTCACATGGATTTTTCTTTATCCCAGCCAATCAGAAAAACGGTAAAAGCATATTTCCCTTGATCCTTTATAAATTTCTCACGGCGAATTGTCTATACCATTTTTTCTCTGTTATGAAGTGAAGCTGTGTATACTTGTCCAACAATTTATCGTGGGCATTGTCGTGCCGTGAATTTTATTTCTTAGTTTGCTATGAAAATTATTTTTCCCTTAGTCATCCCTTATTAGTCGTAGTCTTTTAATTTTCCGTGAGTATTCTTGATAGCCTACGAAAATTTTCATTCCCGTTCGCCCCGATGAAATTACTCACTGAAAATTGTGAGTCCTACTGCAAACACCCTTTGTATTAACAGTTTGTATTCAATGAATAGGCAATTAGAACAAACTTATATATGGGAAAAGAGTTTCGTGGCAACGAAAATATAAGGTTGTAGAAATGACTATTTAGCAAGCGCAAAACCAAAATTTGGTTCATACATGGGAGATTCTGATCCATATTGACGAGAACCATGGTTGAAATGAAAATTTCCAAGGCCAACCATCGGTAGACAGTTTTCATCTCTCTAACTTTTACTAGTGCATCAATTCTTGAATTCAAATTTTGCTATGCCGACATGAACCATGAGTGAATAAAAATCTTATTTACTATGTTTCTAGTTACGCAATGGTACTTTCCTAATCCTGTTGTGGGTTTTTTATTTGCCATGAGTATTCTGTAGATTTTCCTAACTACGCAATGTTCTTTACTTTGTTTTTAGTTTCTGTTTTTCCTGTAGATTTACCTTGAACATTGTATTGCAGTTAGTTTTTCTATTATTTTCCCTAGGCTCTAGATTCTCCGTGAGTATTTCGGATAGCATACAATAAAGTTGTTCGAATAAAATACTCATTGAAAATTATGAGGACTACGACAAACAACATGTTTCATGTAGTTATTAGTCTTGAAAATTGTATTAATATAGTTGTATTTAAGCCATATGCAGTCAGAACAAACCAATATTTTTAATATGTTTTTAGGGGAAAAAGGTTGTAGAAACGACTATTTAGCAAACACTAACCCCAATTTCAGTTCATACGTGGAAGTTTCTGAGCCAGACCCACAAGTATCAAGCTTGAATTGAGATATTTTCTACGCCAACACTCGGTATAGCGCACAATTTTTTTTTAATTCAAGTGTTGGTAGGCACACAAAAATCATGGTTGAATTAAAATGAGATTTTCTTGTTTTCTAGTTACCCAATGGAACTCTCCCAATCTTACACCCCCAATTGTTTGCTCGCTATTGGTAGATATTTTGATCTCGTGATGTACCATCTAAATTATGCTTGAATTGACAAACTGAGACATGATTTATTCAAACTTAATGTGCAAACCCAAATGAGGTAGCATGGGTCTGGCTAGAAGTTTAAGAATCACGTTGAAGCTATCACCACCCACCAGTCATGTCTTTAAACAGCACCACTTTCCTACTTGCACAAACCGCACCTCGTAAGCTACTTGGAGCGGAAAATCTCGAAGGATTCTTCTAATAATCATACCAGGACATGAAGAAATATAATTAAATATGCAAACTTAGGTGGCTTGAGGAAATAGAAAATTTATTTTTCCAATGGGATAAGGATGCTTGAGGAAATCAGTGAGCTTTGCATTGTGGGTAGAGTCAGGAATGTGAAAATCCCTGAGCTGTGAGATACAAATTGTTTGCATGCTCGGAGAGATTTCGTAAGAAGGTTGAATGGATAGAAAAAACTATAATTTCCAGCTATTTGAAAAACACCACGTCCACTTTCGTCTATGAATAATCTGCACTACAATTCTCACTCGACCGATATACCATCAATTTTTAATGGTACATCTGTATGCAATCCCCACTCGACAGCTCGGTCTCCACTATATCTAGTGAGACATCTTTCACCATGATACTATGTTTGACAGGCGACACGTGCTACATTGCCATCAAGAGCCGAGTTACACTTCCATGGTGCCATCAAGGGTGCAGTAATGAGGTAAGCGCTTCCATTGTTGTTTGCAACATTGGTCAGCCATAAATGTATCAGCAACGCACATGTGCGAATGCATTTGCAGCCTCAAAAATCACAACCGCAAGAGCTTGGCGAAAGAAATGCATAGCTGCTTCGATCTGGTGTGTATTCATTTCATGACAAACTATTGAGGATATAAAAATAAAGCCACAAGGTCCTTTACATGATAGCCGATTCGTACATTATCTTGTCGGGGATGTGGAAATGGTATTGTACTCTATGTTCGACTTGTCGGCTTCTATTGCTGCAATAATTTTCTCTTTCCACCGCCACCTGGTGAGGGGATCTATGCTAAGTTCCAACGGGCCGTGGAGGCCAAGACAGAGTGTAGGAATCAGGATCTATGCTAAGTTCCAACGGGCCGTGGAAACACTGTATTTTGTTAGAAAGCAGCGGCGGATATCGCTGAGCTTCCCTTTTTGTGAAGTGTTATCACAAACTCTACTTGGCGTCTCGGATCTCATGTATATGGCATGAATTCTTAGAAGATCGGACGGCCAATGTGAAGTTAGCATCATTCTCTATTACTTGTGTTCATCTTTTGACTTTTAGTAATAGTACTTTCTATATTTATATAAGTGAAATAAGTATGTTGAACTAGTATTAATAAACAAAGAGGAGAGAAACATGAACTTGGTCATAATCTTGAATATTCAGGTAAAATGGTAAGAAGTTATTTTTTTTGCCAAAAAGCAAGATGACTGCTTTTGCTTTTGCGAGTGGAGGATGCGTGTATATGTGTTAATAGGAGAGAAATTTACAAAACTAGCTGTTTGCGGTAGATACATGTCAAGGCCAGGAAAATAGATTGTTGGATAAGCCTGTCCTGCTGAGCCTATTGATCACGAGCTAGGCTGTCTACTCTAGCTAAGCGTTACTGGTCCATAGAGGTCGAACCAAGTGATGTTCGAGTACGGCAAGTCGTGCCAGTGTGTCTGAACGACATCAAATCTAGGGAGGACGCAAAACGCTTTGACGAGAAACCTATACGCAGAATGGGCCCTCGAAATTCTCTGAAGCGTCCCATCCCCGTTTCCAGTTGTCATTTATGGTTTGAAGCATCAAGTGATCGCTTCCTGTCTAGCTATGTGATCTTTCCAACAGGGGAGGGCCTCTTTATACATTTTATGTGCAGGGAAGGGGGGCATTAACTAACGATTCATTTCTGAAAAAATACATCTTCTTGGTACATGAATGTCGTTGCCATAAAGGCATATTTGGTCAGGAACCTGCGTAAGAAAGCGGCACGTACAAGGCCGGTCCTAGGGTGGGGCGAGAGGGGCCGCCGCCCCAGGCCCAAAAAAATTGGGCGTCCATCTCTTATGTGTAACTAGGCTTAGTTTATATACATATAAAAATTAGTTAGACAATTGAAAAGTCTTTCACGTGAGCTATTGGTCCCGTAAGGCTGGTTGCATCGCTCGTACTTAGGAAGCTATCTGGATACGTGATCGACTCGGTACCTGTTACCTATAGGTCGCTTAATATTAGGATCCGATCCATTCCATCGAGGCATCATCGTCTCCTCTGTTAGCGCAAGAAACCAAAGACATCGCCTTCCGATCGGTCCCCGCTGACTAGGCTACTCGTCTGCTTCCGCCATCGGTACATTGCTCGTCCACTTGCCAGCTGCTTCCACGGCTCCGTCGTCGCCCGTGCGCTGTAACTTAGTTGACTTCCGATTGGCCAACGCGCCACTGCCTCCGGTAGGTTTTGTCTATTTGATTAACTTTGATCTCCCTAATTCTCTGTCATAAGTTTATGCCCTAATTTATACTAATGATGATTATTTTATTTGTAATGTCACTATGAAGAAGCCTCTATCCGGGAGTGCGAAAAGAAAATAAAAAATTTACATTCACCATCCATGTGCATTGAGTCTACAATGCAACAAATAGAAGGTATTCGTACTTACTTTCAAACCTATAGAAATGAAGGGGTTTCGTATAGTTTGAGTAGTGCCAAGGAAATTGCATTTGGATTGAGTGTGGAGCCATATTTTCAAGTAAAGCGTTGTGCTTCTAGGACAAAGTTTTTTGATGAAACTGAATGCAAGGAAGCAATTTTGCAAGCCGAGGATGATTTTAAAGTTACGTACTTTTTAGTCATGGTTGACATGGCAATTACATCACTAAAGAGTAGATTTGAAGAACTCTAGTCGTTTAGAAGTATATTTAGATTTTTAATGATTTCAACAGATCTGAAGTCAATGGACGGTTCAGTTGCACCAAATTTGCAAAAACTTTCTCTCTAGATAAGAAATGTGATATCGAGGTAAATGATCTAATTTCCGAGTTAAGTGTTATACATGCAATGTCTGCTATGGAGATGTTTCAGTTTGTTAGAGAAGCTGATTGTTATCCCAATACATATATTGCTTATTGGATCTTATTTCCTGTCAGTGACAATTGCATCAGCTGAAAGAAGCTTTTCAAAGTTGAGATTACTGAAGAACTATTTGAGATCTACAATGTCACAAGAGAGACTAAATAGTTTGGCAACTCTATGCATTGTGCATAACTTATTGGATAAGATTGACATTGATTCCATCGTTGATGACTTTGCATCGAGAAACATGAGAAGACACTTTTAGGGTATATCGAAATTGTAATACTACTCCATAATAAATTACGCTTCCGTGCATTCATGGTGTTTTCCTGCAAGGGTTTAGATGTATTTTTTTGTCACATTTCTGTTATTTGATTTTTATTTCACCAACCTATACATATGTCTATTTGTACTAGGGGCCCCAAATTCTAGTCTCGCCCCGGGCCCTCGAAATCTCAGGACCGGGCCTGGGCACGTAAAGAGCAGAGAGCATGAGAGAAGGAAATTCTGAATAGTAGGGACATGAATGCAGCCACGGCGCTAAGCGAGAGCACGCGAGAGAAGAGACCAGTCAACATGTGTGGAGAATCATATCAAATAGAGTGAGTCCTGCTTGCTCTATTTACGTAACATTTGGTACCAGACCTCGGTGAGTCACTATTTCTCTCGAGTAAATCACTATTCCCAGCGAATCCTTAGCGAGGGGCGCTGATCCTTACGGATTAGCCAGAGTTTCTAAGAAGAGCGCCCCCTCTAGGTCCATGATTCATTGAGAGTTGAGGTATCGGGGTGGAGCCGGCAACCTTTTCGACAGAAAGTGTGCCTTGCAAACTTAGTACATATCGAGCGCCAACCAAGGATGTTGACAGATGTTGTACATAGAATGACAACAAAGTGCTGTCTAAGTTGAACTGGTTCGAACAACAAATGAAGCGTTGAGTGTAAACGGGATGCTAGTTTTCTCTGTGAACAATATTTTAGGTCTGTCAAATTTTATGTTGTACACATAATACACAAAAAGGGAAATGGCATTAAATATTAGTTTGAAACAATCAGAGACCAGGAAAAGAGGGGATGGATTTTTTCACACGTATATATTATCATCATCGTTGAATCTAATTAATATTCAATTAATTCATATTGAAAAGGAATTAGCCATTTTGCCGTAGGCCCAAAACACATGACAAAGAAAAATGAAACATCACCGATCCAAACATACTCACTCCCAACCAGTCATAGCCAGCGGAGGGATGTCACATGGATTGTGCTTTCTCCCAGCAAATCAGAAAAAGGGTAAAAGCAGATTTCCCTTGAGCCTTTGTAAATTGCTCACGACGTTTTTTCTCCAATATGAAGTGAAGCCTGGTAAATTTTTCCATTAATTTAAAGTGGGTATTGTTTTGCCATGAATTTTATTTCTTAGTTTGCCATGAAAATTATTTTGCCCTTAGATTCATCCCTTGTTAGTCGTGTTCTTTGCATTTTATGTGAGTATTCTTCATAGCTTATGGCAAATTTCTCATTTCCCGTTGGCCCCGATGAAAATCCTCATGGAAAGTTGTGAGGCCTACGACAAACACCCTATTTCATGTAGTGATTATTCTTTAATATTGTATTAATAGGTTGTATTCAAGGAATATGAAATCAGAAGAAACTTATATATTGGAAAAGAGTTTCGAGGCAACGGAAATATAAGGTTGTAGAAATGCCTATTTAGCAAACCCAAAACCAAATTTTGGTTCATACATGGGAGACTGTAACCCATATTCACAAGAACAAAGGTTGAAATGAAATTTTCCTAGGCCAACAATCGGTAGACGTCTTTGAGCTCTCTAACTTACTAGTGCATCAATTCATGAATTAAAATTTTGCTAGGACCACATGAAACATGACTGAATAAAAATCTTATTTACTTTGTTTCTAATTACGCAATGGTACTCTCCTAATCCTGCCATGGGTTTTTTGAATGCCATGAGTATTCTCTAGATTTTCCCAACTACACAATGTTCTTTGCTTTGTTTTTAGTATCTATTTTCCTCTCGATTACCTTGAACATTATATTGCAGTTAGTTTTTGCTATTATTTTCCGTGGGCTCTGGATTTTCCGTTAGTATTCCGGATAGCCTAAGACAAGTTGTTTGGATAAAATGCTCATGGAAAATTTTGAGGACTACGACAAAGGGCATGTTTCTATTAGTCTTGATAATTGTATTAATATAGTTCTATTAAAGGCATATGTAGTCACAACAAACCTATATATTTGAATATGTTTTCGAGGGGAAAAAGTAATAGAAACGACAATTTAGCAAACACTAACCCCAATTTCAGTTCATACATGTCAGTTTGTGACCCAACCCACAAGTACTAAGCTTGAATTGAGATTTTCCTATGCCAACCTTCATTATAAAGCACAATTTTTCTTTTAATTGAAGTGTTTGTAGGTACAAAAAAATCATACTTGAATTAAAATGATCTTTTCTTGTTTTCTAATCACCCAATGGAACTGTCCCAATCTTACTCCCCCCAAGCCCCCCCCCCCCCCCCCGCCCGCCCCAAATTTTTTGCTCGCTATTGGTAGATATTTTGATCTCGTAAAGTACGATGTAAGTATGCTTGAATTGACAAACTGAGACATGATTTATTGAAACTGAATGTGCAAAACCAAATGAGATAACATTGGTCTGGCTGACAATAACGTAGAAACTATCACCACCCACCACTCATGTCTTTAAAGAGCACCACCTTCTTACTTGCACAAACCGCACCTCGGAAACTACTTGGAACGAAAATTCTAGAACGATTCTTCTAATAATCCTACCAGGATATGGAGAAATATAACTAAATATGCACACTTCCTGTGAAAATAGAAAATGTATTTTTCCAATAGGATAAGGATGCTTGAGGAAATATGTGAGCTTCGCATTGTGGGTAAAGTCAGCAATGTGAATCTTGAAATCTTCTAAATTTAAAATGTGAAAATCCCTGAGCTGTGTGATTTAAGTTGTTTGCTTGCTCAGAGAGAATTCGTAAGAAGGTTAACTGGATAGACAAAACTATAATTTCCAGCTATTTGAAAAACACCACCTCCACTTTAATATCTGAATAATCTACACTAGAATTCTCACTCGACCGATATACCATCTATTTTTAATGGTACATCTGTATGCAATCCCCACTCGACAGCTCGGTCTCCACTATATCTAGTGAGACATCTTTCACCATGATACTATGTTTGACAGGCGACACATGCTATGTTGCCATCAAGAGCCAAGTTACACTTCCATGGTGCCATCAAGGGTGCAGTAATGAGCTAAGCGCTTCCATTGTTGTTTCCAACTTTGGTCAGCCATAAATGTATCAGCAACGCACATGTGCGAATGCATTTGCAGCCTCGAAAATCACAACCGCAAGAGCTTGGCGAAAGAAATGCATAGCTGCTTCGATCTGGTGTGTTTTCATTTCATGACAAACTATTGAGGATAAAAAAATAAAGCCACAAGGTCCTCTACATGATAGCCGATTCGTACATTATCTTGTCGGGGATGTGGAAATCGTATTGTACTCTATGTTCGACTTGTCGGCTTCTATTGCCGCAATAATTTTCTCTTTCCACCGCCACCTGGTGAGGGGATATATGCTAAGTTCCAACGGGCCGTGGAGGCCAAGACAGAGTGTAGGAATCAGGTTCTTCTAACTGTGTTCCAGGCTTGCCATGGTTTTATGGCTGGATCAGGACTCGAGCGGCTGAGCGACTCGAGTACGGCAAGTCGTCCCAGTGTGTCTGAACGACATCAAATCCATGTAGGACGCAAAACGCCTTGACGAGAAACCATACACAGAACGGACGTTGGAAATTCTTTGAAGCGTCCCCTCCCCATTACCAGTTGTCATTCATGGTTTCATGGCGGAGGCATCTGGTTGTGTTTTGAAGGTGGAGACATCACGTGATCGCTTCCTGTCTTTGTGATCTTTCCAATAAGGGAGGGCCTCTTTATACACTTTATGTTCAGTGAAGGGGGACATTAACTAAGGTTTCATTTATGAAAAAATCCATCTTCTTGGTAGGTGAATATCGTTGCCATACAGGCATATCTTGTGGGAAACCTGTGTATGAAAGCAGCACGTAAAGAGAAGGAAATTCTGAAAGTGGGGATAGGCCCCGTTTTCCACTATTGATCGTTGGTCATATCCTCATGACTTTAAGAACCGACGAATTTTGCAGCACCAGGCCATTTGGCTCGGTGTAGGTCTTGCACAACTAATGCTTCTAGTTATATCCAGGGTTCGAGTTTTCCTTGTGGTTGATGATAAAGGCTGGGTTCATATTTCAGAATGTCGCGTTAAGTACGCTAAACCAGCTTGTCAAGCAGCCGCACGATTTTCTTCGGAGGTGGGCACTTATTCTCACACTTGGCACAATCATTTCCCATGTACTATTTGGCTTCCTGAAAAAAAAAAGATGTTCAGGGTAGCCATGCCCTTCATTTAGTGGCGCATTTCGATCCTTGCCAGCCGGGGCTCATACTTGATATCGATCAGCGGCTCCCCGTTAGGGTACCTTTTTTTTAAGGATACGTCATGGAAAGACGTATCTGTTTCATAGAAGGGGTGGCAAGATGCCAATTACAACGCGTCTCTGGCACATGCGCACAGAGCAAATTAAAACTTATGTTGAACCATGGAAACAAGAGTAAGCCTCTCTATAGGAAACTGAATATCTAGAGGGTGTGGCTCCAAACCATGCAAAGCTAACAAGCGCGAGGCAATAAGACCTCCACAAACTCCGCCCTTCTCACGGTTATATGAGAGACGTTAAGCAATCAAAGCACCAAAGTTATAAGACCTATCGTGTCTCAAAGCGGCAACAATAAACGCCAAATCATAAACATATAACTTGATGGCAGTTTTCCTAGCTAATACACATTTAGAAATGAAGTAGGCAAAGTATCGAATGCTAGGGAGTTGAAATTCACGAATTTTACCCTTCTCCCCTGTGAAGCTTCTGCCTTGGCAAATCTCTCCACATAAATCTCCCCTGTGAAGTAGGCTCACAGCTTTATTATAAATCTTATAGTGAACCATTGGGTTATTTGGAGACCATTTAAAACAAAAATCCTGCACCATAGACATAGTTAGTTTCACATATTGGATGGGCTCATCCTCAATGAAACGCTCCAAGTCTGCATTGTGCATTAGAGTGTTAAAATCCTGTAGAATTCCTGTAACTTGCATAAATTCCCGACACGGGTAGATTGATGGGAACACCCTCTCTTCACGGTGCACGATCAGGACCTCATGCACCTCCAACTAATGCTGGTTTAGTTTATAAGCATTATGCTCCATCTCTGAAATTTTTCAACAATCATCATAAAAATTAATTTCAAGCAACTATAAGGTGGAAACTACCATAGGGACTTATATGAGAGCTAAATATACATCAAAACTATATTATTTCTAATCAAATAAGGCATGCAAACTCACATAAGCTGTCACCTACTATGGCAAAATACTCAAGAAATACTTCACTAAATAAAATTCTATTTGGATCATCGGAGGAGTCACATACCGGAGATCAAACACACCAAAAATCAGCACAAATGATGGGCTGAAGAGGGAGATCAAAAATCCAGAGGAAGAACATAAAGAACACGGGTTCCAAGAAATGTTTTCAGCTTTGGGGGTGAGAGAGAAGACTTTGGCAGTGGAGAGAGTAGGTGAAAACATAGTGAAAACATTGCCCATTTCATTTAAAATCATTTTGTTAATAAGGGCGATCAGGTCTTGCTACCAAAATAATTTTATATGAAACAAAACTTTGTTTCTCACTAAATAATTATGTTACCTCAACCTTGATAGGCATAGTCCCAATCATAATAATTTCATATTCTTTTGGTGGCTTTGTAATAGGACAATAAATTCTCCAATCTTGATGGTCTCAACATTTTCAATGGAATTTAGACCATATTTTCTATCAATCTTCTTGGGGAAATAAACAGTGTGCTCTTTATCATTAACATTAAAAACTTTTCCTTGATTGCAATCAATAACAGCCCCTGCAGTATTAAGAAAAGGTCTTCCAAGAATAATAGACATATTATCATCTTCAGGCATTTCCAACACAACAAAGTCAGTTAATATCAGACAATTATTAGCAACTTGAACAGGAACATTCTCACATATACCCACAGGAATAGCAGTAGACTTATCAGCCATTTGCAGAGATATATCGGTTGGTATCAATTTTTCTAGGAGGAGTCCTTTATAGAGAGTAAAAGGCATGACACTAACTCCAGCTCCCAAATCACACAAAACAGTTCCAACATAATTATTTTTAATAGAACAGGGAATAGTAGGTATACCAGGATCTCCAAGCTTCTCAGGAACCTTGCCATTAAAAGAGTAATTAGCAAGCATAGTGGAGATTTCCTCATTAGGAATCTTCCTTTTGTTAGAGACAATATCTTTCATATATTTTGCATAAGGGGGCAATTTAATAGCATCAGTTAAAGAAATTTACAAGAACAAAGGTTTCATCCATTCACAAAACATGATATAGTGTTCTTCTTCCTTAGATTTATGTTTCTTATTAGGAAAAGGCATTGGTTTTTGTACCCAAGGTTCTCTCTCATTAACATGTTTATTAGCAATGAAATCTTCCTTAGTATACTTTGCAGTTTTAGTTTGCTTTTCAGGTTCAGCTACAGGTTCTTCTTTACCAGAAGCATCATTCTTTTCATTACCACTTTCAGTTTTAGCATCAGAGATAGATATACTATTAGGATCTTTAGCAAGTTCAGAGGATTCTACATCAATTTTATGTTTCTTCTTCTTTTTCTTCTTAGTATGAATAACATCATTATTAGTTTGCTGAGAATCTTGTTCAATTATTTTAGGATGCCCTCAGGATATAAAGGATCTTGTGTAGCAATACCACTTCTAGTTCTTATTTCATAAGCATGTTTTTCTTTTGAAGCATTAACTAGCAAATCTTTTTGCACTTTAGCAAGTTGATCAATTTGAGTTTGAACCATTTGAAAATGTTTAACAAGCATTTTAAAATCATTAGAGGTTCTTTCTATAATACCATGCAAATTATCAATAGCTTTAGAGTTTTCCATAAGGTGGTGTCGCACTCTCATATTAAAATTATCTTGCTTGATAACATAATTATCAAATTCATCTAAGCATTGATCAGGAGGTTTTCTATAGGGAATATCTCTACTATCAAAATTTTGGAGAGAGTGTACCTGAATGGGTGATGAGTGAGGGATTGGCTTACATAATTCTTCTATAGGTGGAAGATTCTTCACATCTTCAGATTTAATACCCCTCTCTTTAAGAGATTTCTTGGCTTCTCTCATCACTTCATCATTTAATTCAATCATTCTCCTCTTCTTGGGTGTTGGTGTTGGTGTAGGTACTGGAGTAGGAGTCGGCGCAGGCTCAACCATAGTCCAATCATCATGATTTTGGCTTATTTTACCCATTAATTCCTCAACTTCTTCTGGAGTTCTTTGCCTGAAAACACAGCCAACACAACTATCCAGGTATGTCCTAGATTCAACAGTTAGTCCATTATAGAATATATCAAGAAGTTTATTATCTTCTAGCTTATGCCCAGGTGTAGCCCTAAATAAAGAACATACCCTTGCCCAAGATACAGGCAATTTCTCTTCTTCCAGTTGCTTGTAATTAAATATAGTTTGTAAAGCAGCATGTTGAGCACTAGCAGGAAAATATATCTGAAAGAAAGCATTAACCAAACCAATAGGACTATCAATAGATCTAGGAGAAAAATTGTTAAACCAAGTTTTAGCTTCATCCTTTAATGAGAAAGGGAATATTTTAGCAACAAAGTAGCTACGTTTCTTAACTCATCAAAGAATAAACTACTCAAAGAGGAGAGCTCATTCATATGTTTCATAGCACTTTCATTTCCAGTTCCAAACAAGGGTTCTTTCTCAACAATAGATATATAAGATAAATCAAGAGAGAAATCATAATCCTTATCCCTAATATTAATGGGAGAAGTGGCAAACTTAGCATCAGGAGATAATTTATATTTAACATCACAACTTTTCATAAGACGTATAGCAGCATCTTTATCCTTCATAGCATGTATTTCATCAATAAGATCATCACTCAGTTCAATATAGGCATCATCAAAATCATCACTAGGATTCTCTCTAAACTCAGGTGAAAAAGCAGGAGTAACAGGATTTTTATCAGGAGTTTCAGTGTTTGCAATATTTTTTAGCTCTAGCAATAGTATCAGAAGTATTTTCAGATTCAACAGAAGTAGCATGTGTAGCATGTGGTGGTGTAAACAGCTTACTCATAACATACGGTGAATCAAAAGGAACAGAGGTGTTCAGAGTTGCATCTCTTCTTGTAGTGGATGGTAATATACGAACTCTTCTATCACGATACTTACCCATGATGAATGATTGGCAATATATAATAATACTCTCCGGTGAGCTCGCAAATAAAGCTATGCTCCCCGGCAACGGCACCAGAAAATAGTCTTGATGACCCACTAGTATAGGGGATCGCAATAGTCTTCGAGGGAAGTAAAACCCAAATTTATTGGTTCGACACAAGGGGAGCCAAAGAATATTTGTGAGCCTTAACAAGTGCGTTGTCAATTCACCTGCACCTGAAAGTTGACTAGTTCGTAGTGCTTTATCAGCATTAGCAGTTTTATAGCAGCAGCTGTAGTGAAATAATAACAGTAGTGAGATGAAAACAACAACAATAGTGATTGAAGTAAACAACGGGATTACAATCCTGTAGGCATAGGGATGGATGAACGGGCGTTGCATGGATAAGAAAGTTCTAATAATGATCATGTCAGGGGCATTGCAGATAAATAAGATAAAGCATCCAAGCACTAAGTAATCATAGGCATGTGTTCCATAAATAGTCGTACGTGCTCGCAATGAGAACTTGCACAACATCTTTTGTCCTACCAGCCCGTGGCAGCGGGGCCTCAAGGGAACTACTGGTAATTAAGGTGTTCCTTTTAATAGAACACTGGAGCAAAGCATTAACACTCCGTGAACACATGTGATCCTCACATCGCAGCCATCCCCTCCGGTTGTCCTAATTTCTGTCACTTCGGGGCCTCGGGTTCCGGACAACGATATGTGTAAACAACTTGCAGGTATGATCAAGAAACAATAATTATCATCGTGATTCAATAACATATTCAGATATGAGATCATGGCACTCGGGCCCAAAGTGGCAAGCATTAAGCATAACAAGTTGCAACAATGTCAATAGCACTAATAGAGGATTTTAGGCACTATGCCCTAACAATCATGGCATTATTACATGGACGATCTCATCCAATCCCTACCATCCCTTTAGCCTACAGCGGGGAATTACTCACACATGGATGGGGGAAACATGGATGGTCGATGGAGAGGCGTTGGTGATGACAATGGCGATGATCTCCTCCAATTCCCCATCCCGGCAGGGTGCCAGAACACGAACTTCTGATCCCCTAATCAAGGTTCGGGACGGAGGCGACGCTCTGTTGTGTTTCTATGGAATATGACGAACCCCCTCGGGTTTTAGGGTTGGAGGCTACTTGTAGTCGAAAGGGGAGTCCGATGGGGGCTCTGGGGGCCCACACCCTATGCTGGCGCGACTAGGGGGACCCGCGCCAGGGGGTATGTCCACCCTGTGGCTCCTCTCCTAGCCCCCTTCTGGCTCACGGGGTCTTCTGGGGTGAAAACATCAATGGGCTCTTTTCTGGGCATTATCCCGAAAGTTGATTTTTCTGCACAAAAAACAAGACACCAAGGTAATTCTGCTGAAAACAATGTTAGTCCGTGTTAGTTGTATCCAAAACACACAAGTTTAGAGGAAAACAATAAAAAAAAGTGTTCGGAAAAGGAGATACGTTTTCGACGTATCAGATGTCTTGTTGCCATTAGGGAGAAAACAACAATGCTTTGTCTAAGGATGACGTTATTGTTTACATTACACACTTTTCTTACTGCGATTATCTGTTGCTTGCAACTTAATGCCCAACATTAGTTCGGATGATATTCGGAGGGTGGATTTTTAGTCATAGATGCAGTTGGATAACGGTCTATGTATTTTGTTGTAATCCCGCATGAATCACATAGTGATATTTATGTCTTGCATATGCACTACGGTGCAGCCTTCATTTCTGTCAATTGCCCAGCTGTAATTTGTTCACCACACATGTTGTTATCTTTCACGGAGAGACACCACTAGTGAACTGTGGACCCCGGTCCTTTTTCCTCATACTGATAAAACACCTACTACTTTCATACTGCTCTCCTACTGTTCCTACTGTTTTTGACACCATACGTTTAACCTCTTTGTGTTCAGCAAAATCAGTGAGATTGACAACCTCACTTCTTCGTTAGGACATAGTGATTTGATTGTGTTGTGTAGGTTCCACGTTGTTGCTGAACCGGTAGTGCGCCTTGACACCTCAGCTGCATCAACCTTCAGACATTGCTTGTCCTCCTAATGGTCGATTCAACCTTGGTTTCTTATCTCAGGGAAAACTTGCTGCTACACTCTTAACAACCTTTCTCTTGGGGTTTACCAATGAGGGCGTTAACGTCACCATCAAGTTTTCCAGCGCCGTTGCCGGGGAGGAAGATAATTTCTGCAAGGGGAGTCTCTCACTTCCAATCTCTTTACTTTGTTTTAGTTTGGGTTAGTTTATTTTATTTTGTCTTGTTTGCTTCTCTTTGTCAAAAACACAAAAAAAATCAGTTCTTATTCTAATTGTTATTTTTGTAACTACGTTGTTATTTTTCATCATGTTGTTCCCTAAGTTTACCGTGAAAGATTTGCCGGTAGGAAGTGGTTCTATACTTCGAAAGGACACTATTAAAGAATTCTTTGATCATGTTAGTATGCATGATAACTTTGAGGAAAAATCTATCGTAGAACTTGCTCCCAATTACGAGACTGCTGCAACTTCTTTAGTTCACATGCTAGAAGCTAGGTTTGTTAACCTCCACCCCATATTACAACATATGTTCCTCAACTTGAATAACATTGAAGATGTTTAGAAAAGAAACTTCATCTTAAAAACTATTCTTAAAGAATTTGGAGATGTTGCTATAGAAGCTAGAAAAATCTTTGATCGTTTCAATATGCTTGGCTCATGTGTAGACATTGTTGGTGCTCTATAAAAAACTGAATCTAATAATGAAAACGAGGATAAAATACCAATCCCCTTTAAATTGGTAGCACTGCATAAAGCCAAAGAAAAGAATTTTGATTGGATTGCTCCTGAGAATTTATTTGATGAAGATAGTAAGCCTAAAAGTACTAAGAGAGGAGCCTCTGAAAATCACTTAAATAAAATACAATGCATTATTAAGGAATTTCCAAATCTTGATTTGAATGCCCCTCCTTTTGAAAATAGTTGATTCCACTTTTCTGGGCCTAGCTAAAAGGCGTTAAAGAAAAACACTTCTTGGGAGATAACCCATGGTTTTATTTTTGCTTTGTTTTTTCTGTTTTCTTTGAGTCAAGGGGTTTTATACTTCAATAGAAACTCCTTTTGTATCTTTCTTTTCATGTTTTAGTAGTGCCAAGTAAGGTGTCTGACGAGAGTTGGAGTTGGTTTTCGGATTTCTGCGCAGGAAACAGATTTCTATTGTCCACCGTAAAAAATCGTATAAAATCCTGGAAGATCAGAATAATCTGAATTTTTTTTTACTTATTCCTCAGATAATTTCACAACTTTTTTGTTCTTTAAATTTTTCAATCTGAGCAACTTAAGTTCCTCGAAAAAATTTGTCTTTACAAACAGTTCTGGTTTTAACAGATTCTGCCGTTTTTCTTTCATTTGCTCTTTTACGATGTCAAGTGGATTTCTTTGCTTCACAAAACATCAGTGGCTGTAGCTAATGTTTAAAAGTATCAATAGCACTTGTGCCATACATAACCAATGGATTTTTAATTGTTTCACTAACCCTCTAATGTGAATCACTGTTTGAGTGTAATGTGAAGGAAGTTTTCAAGGATCAAGAGAAGAGGTGATATATGTGATCAAGAAGAGTGCAAGGTCAAAGCTTGGGGATGCCCCTGTGGCTCATCCAAGCATATTTTTAGAAGACTCAAGCATCTAAGCTTGGGGATTCCCAAGGCATCCCCTTCTTCATCAACTATCTATCGGGTCACTTCTCGTGAAACTATATTTTTATTCGGTCACATCATATGAAGTTTACTTGGAGCGTCTGTTTGTTTTTCTTTAGTTTTCTTTTGTTTTCCTTTGTTTTATTTGCTGCAATAATATAGTTGGATCCTAGAATTCTTTGTTTGGGAGAGAGACACGCTCCGCTTTTTTGTTGGAATACTTGCTATGCTAGTATTCTTAGTTTTTCTTCTAGTTGCTGCAAAAATTCATGTTTAGCTCTTATTTTCATTGCATCTCTTGTTCAGAGATGTTAGTTTTAGTAGTGTTATGTCAGTCCTTTCATGTTTGCTTGTTGTAGCATGTAGAGAGTTTTTATTAAAGCATGTTTTGTATGGTGCCTGTTGGGAAAAGAAAACTGCTGCTTGAGGTAGAATTTATAACGGTGCAAGTAGAAGCTTGTATAGACTGTGGCTAGAACTTTTTCATATCATGCTAGATGTTATTTTAGTTTTAAAGCCTCGTTTATATTGTGTAGCATGATTTGCCTCAAATAGCTGAGAGTGTTTGATGGGCCATTGAAAGAATCATGTGTTGTTCTTGTCATATTGAAGCATAAATTTGTGGTATTCTCCTTTGAATGTTTTATTTGGTTGACTTGGCGCATGCTCACACCATGTTTATGACTATGAACCAGTCATGAATAGCCTCCATGATCATTTAGTTTTTGAACTTCTGGTACCACTTATGCTTTGATAAATGATGTTTACGTCGCTATGCATGATTATGGGTCTTATGCTCTCTTGATTTGTCGCTCCCAGTCTTTTGCTAGCCTCCACCTGTACTAAGTATGAGCTCTACTCGTGCATACAAGTTCCAAAAACCAAAGTTTTCCCATAGTGTTCACCATACCTACCTACATGTGGTATTTAACCGTCACTCCAAAGTAAATTGCTCATGTGTTATCTTTAAAACTTTCAAAATTACTCATGTTTTGTGCTCCTGTTTTAGCTCATGAGGACGTAAATAGAGAATCTTATCTCACTTGTTGATTGGACTTTCACACCCTAGACTAGTGGCTTCATCCGTTTATCCAATGATAGAAGAGCTGGTAGCGGGGTGCCCACCCCCTAATTAATAACACAAATTCTCTTCACTATTTTTGCCCCTGATTTATCAGTAAAAGCATAATTGTGTAAACAAAAGAGAAAGAGGGATGACCTTCTACCCAGATGTGTCCTTCTATGGGAGAAGCTCTTGTGAAGTCTAGTTGGCTTGTGACGTACTATATTTTCAGTTTACCATTCGTTGACATAAGCATACACCTCTCTTAAAATATATACACTCCTCCACGGTATGTGATTGTTGGCAGGCACCCGATGATTCGGTTAGCCATGGTTTGCGAAAGATGGTTGGGAGGAGTGTCAAGTTTTCAATACCTCTGTTTAATAAAATAAAACCTCTAACACATGAGTAACCCATGCTTCCCTCTGCGAAGGGCCTTTCTTTTAGTTTTATGTTGAGTCTCCAGCTTCTAACTTTATGCACAGTTGAGAGAGCATTTTTGCCATTCCGAGTTTTATGTGCATTTGTCCCAGAAACATTATTAATTGATTCATGATGTGTTATTGCTTGTTCTCTAATTATTTGTTCTAGTCTTCCTCATAAACTTTGAAGGTGTCCTGACATTTATGTTTTGCCCCACTCTTAAGGACTAGCAAAATATCACTTTGACATGTTCTCTCTATACTTGAAACAAACGTTTATCTTTTGTTGCATTGTTATTTATGATCTTTTATTTGATTTACTTCTCGTGATGCAAGGTGATTGCTATGCTTTATTATTAAAGTTCTATTTATCATGCTTGTGTTAAAGTTCTATGATCTCAACTTACTTATAATTTTACATTATTGATGATCAAGTTTATGTTGGTAGCATGTAACCTAAGAAATTATGTGTTTTTATCATTTACCTACTCGAGGACGAGTAGGAACTAAGCTTGGGGATGTTGATACGTCATAAACGTATCCTGAATTTCCGATGTTCCATGTTGTTTTCCTATTGTTTCCCACATTTTTGCTATACACTTTATGTCATTTTTATCGATTTTACGGACTAACCTATTGACAAGATGCCACAGAGCCAGTTCCCTGTTTTCTGCTGTTTTTAGTTTCAGATAAGTTGTTTTGGAAATATTCTCGGAATTGGTTAATTCGAATCCCGGAAGTCTTAGAATTCCCGAAGGTTCCACGAAGTTCCAAAGAAACCCAGAGGGGGGCCTCAGGGGGGCCCACACCATAGGGCAGCACACCCCCCTTGGCCGCGCCATGGGGTGGTGTGGGGCCCCCAGGCCTCCACCGCCTCTGCCGTTTCTCCTATTCAATCCCCCGAGACATAAACCCTAAGGAGGATCCCACTTTTTCCCGAGAAACACCCGAGGCCTCCGTCACCGTCATCCTGAGATCGGGAGGGTTCTGGAGCTCTCCCCGACATCCTGCCGGAGGGGGAAACCATCACCGGAGAGGTCTACACGACCATGCCCTCCTCCGAAGTGATGCGTAAGTAGTTCATGCCTGGACAACGGGTCCATAGAAGTAGCTAGATGGTTGTTCTCTCCACTTTGTACGTCATGTTTAGATCTTGTGAGCTGCCTAACATGATCAAGATCATCCTTATGTAATGCTACATGTTGTGTTTGCTGGGGTCTGATGAATGTTGAATGTTATGTCTTCTGATTATCAACCTATCATGTTATGTTCATGCATATGTTATTTATGATCTTGCATGCTCTCCGTTATTAGTAGATGCTTTGGCCAAGTAGATGCTAGTAACTCCAAGAGGGAGTATTTATACTCGATAGTCAGTTCATGCCTCCTTTTCATCTGTGCTCGAGTGACAGAAACGTGACGAATGGAGGATGTGTTGTTGCCATTAGGGAGAAAACAACAATGTTTACTTAGTTTACATTGTTTACATTACACACTTTGCTTACTGCGATAATCTGTTGCCTGCAACTTAATACCCAACGTTTGTTCGGATCATATTCGGAGGGTGGATTATTAGTCATGGATGCAGTTGGATGATAATCTATGTATTTTGTTGTAATGCCCACATGAATCACATAGTAATCTTTATGTCGTGCATATGCACTATGGTGCAACCTTCATTTATGTCAATTGCCCAGCTGTAATTTGTTCACGACACATGTTATTTATCTTTCACGGAGAGACACCACTAGTGAACCGTGGACCCTGGTCCTTTTTCCTCATACTGATAAAACACTTATTGCTTGCATACTGCTTTCATATTGTTACTACTGCTTTCATAATGTTTTCCTACTGTTTTTCCACACCATACGTTTAAGCTTTTTGTGTTCAGCAAAACAGGTGAGATTGACAACCTCACTGCTTCGTTGGGGCAAAGTGATTTGATTGTGTTGTGTAGGTTCCACGTTGCTGCTGAACCGGTAGTGCGCCCTACCACCCCACCTACATCAACCTTCAGAGATTGCTTGTTCTCCTACTGGTCGATTCAGCCTTTGTTTCTTTTCTGATGGAAAACTTGCCGCTGCACTCTTCACAACCTTTCTCTTGGGGTTTACCAACGAGAGAAAGAAGTCTCCCATCAGCCCCATCTCTAGATCTCTTCTTCCTTAGTTTTGGAATATTCTGACGAGTCTTTGAATGTTTTGTGCCTGCCTCCCCTTCACGAAACTTGATCCTTTTGATGCTATGGCCAATACGGTCAAGCCCGAGCATACCGCTAAGGAGTGAATTATTTTGCTCGCAATCCTCTGATTATTTTCTCATAAAACATATGCAAACACCGGAGGTTTGGGAACCCCCCTTGTATATTTGTTGGAGGGACCTGCCTCGGATATCGGGCTTGCTTATTGATACGAATGGACAATTTATTTTACCTAAGTTAAGACCGCCAGAAAGCTAACAACCCTGTGTCCTCCATTGCATGTATTCATTATGGAGAAGACAAGTTATGGTGGTGTTTTAGGGGAACAATGGTTCTTCGTGGGGAAGGCCTATAGGCTAGAGAAAAGCAAATCCAGCATGGATAATCACCTCTCTCCCTCACCCTTCCTCTCTCTATAGCTCACGATTAGATCCGAGATCCAGCCGTCGTGCTCTAGTCTAGGGTTCTTGCTAATCAAAATAAGGATCCTCTATAATGGTGGCTCGTTCCTCCCTCTAAGGACTTTCCCGGGAAGGACCAAAGGCATTTCACGGGATGGCGCTTTAGAGCCGTGGATTGATATTGATTGTGCCGTCACGGGGCCTTGAGAGGGTGTCATTGCCGGGTGACCCTTGGGTTCGGACCCCTGGCTGGACGGTCCCACTTGTCACTGGTTGTGTTAACGCTGCTGGCAGCTGCGGTGAGCTACTTTGGTAGCAACCAGGCGGGGCCCTGTTTTCAGAGTGACAAAAGTAGCCCTTGTGCATGGTCCCACACATGCCAGCCAAGCTGCTGGGGATATTCCGATTTTTTCAAAAAGTGTGGTCACATCAAGTCTTGTCACGCTGGGCCCTGTCTTCGGCTGCTTTGGTACCGTGCATTGTCAGGTGACAAATGTTGCATGACTACTAGTGTTGTCTTGATTCTTGCGCGGCGCTTGGAGCCTTGTATTAGTGGGCGGTAGTAACGACACATTCAGTGAGTAGGGAACCAAAAAAACGTCATCGAGGATCGTCCCAAGGACAATACAACTATGCCACACATACACCTCAGATGTTATATGGTAGAACAGCTGTTAAGGATGATCTCGCTCGGACATATTTATTCTTCACGCCGTGAGAGTCCTCCATTGCCTAACATCACTGCCATTCAGATCTGGCAGACTTCCAGTTGCTTCCTATTCTTATTGAAATTCCATTGGGAGTTTTCTTGAGTAGACTCGAGACTGATACCGTTTTCTCACCATAGGAGTATCATAAGAATTTTGACTTGCGATATAAATTGGACACAACATGATGCCTCATGCTCCACAAGGAAGATCATACAAACCATGCATTGGACACTAGGTTGCTACGATATGTTTTCGTGGGGCATTCACGCTACGCTGGTATGGGTACGGACTACGGAGGATGATACAATAGAGAAACATGCGCCTTTTAATAACACATATTCCTACCGTGAAGAACCAAACCAAACGAAATAACAACTTATTTGGTCCAAAAAATGCAGAAGTTTGTTAATGATGTTTCAAGTGTGATATACCAATACAAAAGACACCCGAACTTTGATAATAACAACCGGAAACTATTATTAGGGTAGGAGCTCATGCCGTTATATGGTCACTCTGACTATGTAGAAATGAAAAGATTTTCAATGATAAAAATTGTCCTCGTATGCAGGTTTTATTTTGATGCACAATATTCTCCGTTCGTGGTCCACATTATAGCGGGGGGAGTTTCGAGACCTTTTTACGGAGGCATGTGCATGGCTGGAGCAGGTGGCGAGGGATATTTTTACCCCACATGGATGGCTGCTTGATCTACGGATAGCAGCTCCATAGTTGTCGACAGTCTACGTCTTTATGATTTATTTAACCTTGTAGTTTATTTGTGTTTTTGTTTGCTGGATTTCGGCTCCGTGCGTTGTCATGATGCAGAGTCCGGGTGTAATGCTTAATATTAAGTAATAAAAGCCCTTCATAAAAAAAACAACAACCAGAAACCAACTTATTGAGAATAATATTGTGGGAGAAAGCTTGGAAAGAATTATAGGAGCTCCATCTCTCCACTGATCTGAATCTCTTTTCGTTCTCTCTTTTTTGTGCTCAATGCAAAACATACATCGAGATGATTAAAGTGGCCATTGCACAGGCTGCAGAGCGTCACTCGCCCACTCTGCTAATTGCACGTATGCAATCGAACCACAACTGCCACTAACTCAATGACCTGCAACATTGATTCAATATATCTTGAGATATATGTACGTACCAGAAGGAGCGTAATACAACCAACATGCAATGCAACCAAAATGCGGCTATATTTGTAACTATAGTGTCCCGATGAAAGACAGACGTCGCTCCTGTACTTGACTACTCAATATTGCATCCGTCCAGAAGGAGTGCACTGAGGTTATCTAGAGATCTTCCTGATGGCCACGCAATGTGGACATGGTTATCCTTGGTGCCGCCCTTGTATGCCTAAAATCTCGAGCAGTCATTAGTTCCTGACGCAACAGGATGAATAGCAATTTATTAGCACTAAGAATAGAGATGGTTATGCAGATTCCTAAGGTCTCACAAAGAAATAAGTTTTAGATGTTTTATTCATGTTACCTGAATTGCATTGGAGCAATAGCTGGTTGCGGAAGATGCCAGGTGCACCTCCCATCGATCGTTCCATCCTTGAGGCAACCGCTCGACGAACTCGACCTGGTTGGGATGAGGTTGCATCTGAACACGCCAACCTGCTCATGTCGCGAGGGATTGCTATTGTAGTGGACGAAGTAGGCGCATCCGCCGTGGTTGCTGCCCACATTGGCTTGCGAACCGTCACGTCCCTGGCCTTGTCGCCATTGTCCGGCGTGTGTAGGTTCCACAGTCACCATGATCTTACCGCGGTGGTATGCCACACAGAACTTGTGGTACAAGGTACCTCCACACAAACATCCACTCTGTTCCGCCAGGATGTAGCTTGAACCTGCCCATGTTGTCATTGTCACCCATGTATCGAATACTGTACAGGAAGATGGTGCCGTCGTTATAGATTATGCCTTGGTGATTCTCGCTGTCCCACCATATGAAGTCGACTCGAAAGAGAGTTAAGAGGGTGAATTCTCCGGGAAAAGGGTCATGGAGGGTCGGGCAGTGGTTTTCCAGGTCGGCCTCTCCTAACCTTCTGAGAGGGAAAAAAGATGGCGTGCATGCGTAACAAGTGTCACCACCACAGAATTTTGGTGAGTTTTCCCTTTCCCACCGGATAGAGGGCGAGATGGTTGGCACACATTTATTTTTTAGATCTGTTTTTTCAAAACGAAATATCTCCTGAACCATAATTTGGAATTATAAACCGTTTCTATATTTGAACTTCTCGCGTCCAGATCTTCAAAACTAGATCCCATGTTGATAGGTTTCAACAATCTTTTATTCGGACTTTGTACACCCTATTGTTTATAATTTATACTTTTATTAGCACGCGCGTGTGTATACACCATGTACACCATGTAGCAACGATGTTTGGCTTCGTCTCGCTATTTTTTTACGGCTCGGTTTCGCCTCGATAAACATTTATAAAGATCTTGAAAAAGATACATAGGTCGTTGTGCGCATTGATCGAAGCGTGCATTGGTCGTAATGCGTGCTACGGCTCGCGTTGCCTCGTACTACTGCTCGGCTACGCCTCGAATAAAACGCCTATGGCGTTTCATCTAAAAAGTACACACGTGTTGTATCTAAAAAGTATAAAAAAATAGTTACTAAAAGTATACAAACGTTGTTTCTAAAAGTATACATGTTGTATGTGAAAGTATAAAAAAAACGCTACTGAAAAGTATACAAACGATGTTCTGAAAGTATATATGTTACATGTGAAAGTATGAAAAAAATGCTACTGAAAGTATACAAAAACTGTTCTAAAAAGTATACGCATTGTGTACCTAGGTGTACATCCGCCTGGGTGTACGCCGGCCCTTCAGTGTGTGTTATCGAAGCGAAGTATAAAGTAGTATAACCACGAAGTATAAAACCGAAAAGTACAAAAAAGTACAACCCAAAAGTAGAAAAATTCGGGAAGTACAAAAAAGAACAACCCCAAAGTATAACATCAGAAAGTATAAAAAAAGTAAAACCGCGAAGTATAAATCAGTATAACTTCAAAGTATAAAACCGGGAAGTACAAAACAAGTGTAACGCCGAAGTACAAAAGTAGGAAGTATAGAATAGTGAAACCCGAAGTATATAGTAGTACATCTCCGAAGTATAAAAAAAAGATTCTCAAAACCTACCAATATGTGATCTAATTTTGAAGATCTCGACGCGAGGATCTCAAATATGAAACGGTTCGTAATTTCGAAATACGGTTCTCGAAAAATTTTATTTCTAAAAAACGGATCTCGAAATAAATGCGTGCCACTCGTCTCCCGTATGTGCGCGTGGAAGGGAAAAATCCCACCAAAACTCTCTCGTGCTGATACTTGGCGCGCATACAAGCACCTGTGGGGGCCACGAGGAAGGAGAAACTGACACTTGTCGCGAGGGGAGTGCACAAGAAGGGAAAACGCGACAAGTGTCGTGAGAGACAGCGAACGCGGGTGACCTTCCGAAAGGAAGACTTTTTTCTAGTGATTTCAGAAAAACTAGCTATTATAATTGGAAAAGGTGTCCCGATCGACTCCCGACCGCGATCGATCTAAGGCCAAAAAATAAACAAAGCTGGAATCATTGCGGCTGGTAAAGTACACGACACAGAAAATCTAATGTGCGATACGAAATACATGTTCAAGATAAAAAATCCAATGTCCGTCATCGAGTTGTATATACCAGCTTCATAGTCAAAGCATGCGACCGGACGTCTTGGTTTTCCATACGATGCTTGATACACCTAATGAAGCGAACAAATGTTAAACGGAATAATACGAGACCGGGATGAAAATCTTTACCTAATAATAAAAGCAGTAAGGCTTTTTGCAATTTATTCCTCTTCCTCCGAAAAACACGGTCCCTTGGTGGCGATTAGGTTTTCGGGTGGCGGCTGGCGGCGCCCGCAGATTCGTCGGCGGGGTGATCGGTTCGTTCCTTCTTGCCGGAGCAGATGGCGTCTTCGGCAGGGAAGGGAAAGGAGCACGAGACTGGGTCGCCTAGGGCGGCGAGATCGAAACTGGAAGAAGCGCTAGGAAGACTGGATATCACCGATGAGGAGGCCACGCCTCTGGTGATTGATAATCTTGATGCAGAACCGCGGGAGAGGTGGATGCTGGCCGGTAAGGTGTTGTAACGGAACTCCTTCCATCTTCAGACGATCACTAGTGCTCTCCGGCCGGCTTGGGGCAATCCAAAAGGGCAGACTTTCAGATCGGTGGGAGTAAACATGTTTGTGGCAGAATTCAGCTCTAAGAGAGATAAAGAACGTGTATGTGACGGTGCTCCATGGCATGTTAGCAAGAACGATGTAGTTCTCTCTGATTTCAAGGATTGCATGCGTCCGTCTGAACTCAAATTCGAGACAATTCATCTGTGGGCGAGGGTTGTAAATCTGCCTTTCAACCTTCGAGAGGAAAAGTGGTGGAAACCAATTGCATAGCTGATCGACAAGGGTGCATCCAATGTACAGTTCGATCATGCAGGTGGCTTCTTGAGGGCGAGAATCTCTCAAGATGTAAGGAAGCCAATTCGGCGATGGGTGTTGATTAACTAGATGATACCCCGCGCATTGCAGCGGGACATATAGATACCATAAGCTAAGTTGTAGAGAAGAACACTGTCAAAAGAAAATAATTGAATGTGTATTATTAACTGAAGTCATATTTTGAGGCAATGCTGAACTAAAATTTTCATCAACCGGTGCATATTACAAACATGACGGTTGTGGTAGTGTTGTGTGTAAAAATGGGCTGAAAGACAGGTGGTACATCGACATATTCACAACTATATTGACTGAATAATTGATCTGGCCTTGGGAAAATATAATCTGTTGTCACACAGCTGCACAAAATTGAGCAAGAATGCAAATATGAAGAATCTCCTATTCACCAATGGGCCAGCTGAATTGAGTCGATAGGACAAATGGCCGCGTGGTACAAATCACCACAAATTACTGGACATCGTCACTCATTGGAAATCACTCTTCCCTTCTTGACTGTACCCTGCAAGAAGAAGAAAAAGAGCATGTCATTAGAGCACCAAATGTAAAGTTTTTTATCGTTGCACCAACCTAGTAGAGAAATTCGAAGTCACAGCTAATAGTAAATGGAGGCACGATCAGTTTGGCTGCACCAGACAGAGTGGGCGTATAGATATGGCAGGTGAGAATCTCTCAACAGCCACCAACAAAAAAAACCAGATGAGTAAATAACAATACCTAGACTGAATTACTGGGTCAGAATCGCTAACTGTGGCAACGGCACAACAATGATCTTGAATGGTAGCGGACAATCGGATATAATTTGAACCTGCAGAATGACAAATTACAAACTCGGTAAGGAAATAAGAGCAAACCATATTGTATTTCGAGCAAAACACGGAAGAGCTTGAAGGGACTGTAATGAGGAGAGAAAAAAGGAGAAGAATACATGTATTATGATACCGGAAACACCACTGTTGTATGGTATACGTGAAGAACTTTCTCCAATGTCCATGGTACTAAAACTCTATATAACTCATCCAGAAAGGCCAAGTAAACACCCCAGATGACGCACGACAAATTTTTTGGGTTGACCACAACAACGTAAGCTGCAGATACCAGTGTAGGACCAAATTATTATAAGAAGAGACCTAGAATTGGAAAATTAGCCACCTAACATCCAAATGATCTGCAGAAATCATACAAAATTGCTTAGTTACATTATGGTAAAAATTGCAACTCTCAGCTTCACACAAACCAAAAAAAGAACCAGAAGAGAGCGAAAAATTAAGCTCTAGTAGTACCTATCTGAGAGGAGGGCAAAACAAGAGGCATGTACAGATAAGAGACGTGATCACCTGAGCGGAGGCCCTCCGGCCTTGCCTGCCCGCAGCCTCCATGAGTACCTCCCGTGGTCAATGTCAGCTGCTTCCCCACATCCAGCCTCCTGTGTTCCGTTTTGGAGCAACAATGCCGATGCCGATGGAAGATAAGGATATGGAGAAAAGGAGGAATCGATAGTGGGGAGTCGAAAGGATGGTGTGGCCTATGGTGTACAACTCCACAATTCAAGATTGCATTAAAGGCCCAAAGCGTTATGCGATTGGCGTCATGTGATTGGCGATTGGACTCCAATCATTGGAGATGGGAAGACCCATATCTAAACGAACTGAAAAATTGGGCTCCAACCAGCAACCGAAAGTGACACGAACGGAGAAACACAGTCGACCACCAAACGTGACACGAACAGAGAGATGACATGGACCAATCAAATGGTTGCTGATGTGGATACCATGCATGTCAAGATAAATTGAGTTAGTGGGTTACTCCCATTTAGAAATTGTAGATTCAGCAAAACAGAAGAGTACTGACATGTACGATGTTCAATATGAGAATCTTCCGCACTTCTGCTTTTCATATGGCCGCATTGGCCACTCTGATCTTTTGTGTCCGACCCCGGGTACTCGGGATGCGGACGGAAACTTGCCTTTCGGGAGAAATCTTAGGGCGATGGATGAGAAGTGGAAACCTATGTCGGGCGAGAGTTCAGCAAAAGAGCAAACATCGACTCAGAATAGCAAGGTTCACACGAAGAACTCTAGCACGAATGTTGAGTATGGCACATAGGTGACCTCTCCTATGAAAAAAAAGAATCAGAATAAAAGGAAGGGAGGCACGTAACCAGTTACACCTATGTATCGTAAGGTCAATAATCTTCTCCTGTCTGATGCTCCTTTTGCGGGTGATGAATAGCAGGAGCAGCTCACTGAAAACGGACTAGAAAATGAGGGGAACAGGGAAGTGAAGAAGAAGAAAACTACACCAACAAATTCTGATAATTCGGCAGTGGCTGCAACGCAGCCCTGCCCGCTGCAATGAGTTGCATGAGCTATAACAGTCGAGGGCTTGGGAACCCGTGGACTGTTAGGGAGCTTCGCAGTGTTGTGAAGCAGGAAGGCCCCTGTCTCCTTTTTGTTATGGAGACAAAAATCTCAACTAAAAGGGTTGAGAGTTTGCATAGGCAATTGGGTTTTAAGAATTGTTTTGCCATCGACAGTGATGGGCTTAGTGGAGGGATTGGACTGTTCTGGTCAGCTGAGGTCGAGGTGGAAGTCAAAAACTCCAGTTCTTGCCATATTGATTGTATGGTGAAGAGGAATAATCAAGTGTGGAGATTCACAGGCTTTTATGGAGCTCCACGGGTGGAAGATCGGCACCAGAGTTGGAGGTTCTTGAGGACGTTGTTTTCTATCAGACATCCAGCTTGGTTGGTGATGGGGGATTTTAACAAACGCTCTACGCATCGGAGCATTTCTCACGGTCGCCACGTGCAGAGTTTGAAGAGATGGGGCATCAAATGTAAAAGCGCGACTAGATCGTGCTTTTGGGAACCCAGAGCTTGGCGCCATGTTTGAAGATACACGTGTGCGGCATATTTTCACGACAGAGTCTGACCACTGCATTGTTTTGGCAGAGCTTCGTGATTGTAGGGCTGTGGGAAATTCAAGGAGAGGGAAGATATTCCGTTACGAGGACGTCTGGCAAAATCATGCAGATTATGATAGGATTGTCCAAGCAAACTGGGAAGTTGGAGCGGGCCGTCATGGTTTCGCTGGTGTTGTCGAAGCCCTAAACACAATGCAACGTAAGCTCAGTGTGTGGGGTTCGCAGGAGTTCGGGTGTTTGGCTCGAAAGGTCCGAAAACTGCGTGAAAAGTTGAGCAAGCTCCGTGGATATGCTATTGGTAGGGGACCATCTGACGAGGAGAAAGCGACTGTCAAAAAACTGCGTGAGGCCCTGCGCCAGGAGGAGATATGGATGAGGCAGCGCTCTAGGGTACAGTGGCTCCGAGAAGGAGATCGTAACACGGCTTATTTCCATGCTCAAGCTGCTCAAAGAAGACGAATGAATAAAATTGGCAGACTTGAGCGTAGTGAAGGTTCTGTGTGTGCGTTGCAAGAGGATGATAAATCTGAGGTCCAAGGTTTTTATACATCTCTCTATACGTCACAAGGTTATCGGCCCATGGATGAGCTGATTGATACAGTACCCATACGTGTAACCCAGAAGATGAATGATGACTTGGACAAGGGTTATATAGCAGATGAGGTGAAAGTAGCTTTATTCCAAATGGCACCATCCAAAGCCCCTGGTTTGGATGGTTTTACGGCGAGATTTTTTCAGCGACACAGGGCTCTTCTCAAGGAGGATATAGTGTCTGCTGTACTGAATTTTCTCAATGGGGGGGAGCTGCCAGAGGGGATGAACGACACGTCCATCGCATTAATCCCCAAAGTAAAACACCCACAGAGAATCTCTCAATACCGACCAATATCCCTTTGCTCTGTCTTGTAGAAAATTGCAGCAAAATGTATTGCAAACAAGCTCAGGGTGCGGTTGGGGCAGATTGTGAGTGAAGAACAGAGTGCCTTTGTTCCGGGGAGACTCATTACGGATAATGTCATTATAGCTCACGAAAGTGTACATGCAATGAGGAAAAGGAAGAAAGGAAAGAATTCGGTTTGTGCAGTTAAACTTGATGTGACGAAGGCCTATGATCGAGTTGAATGGCACTACCTTCAGGCTATCATGTTAAAGTTGGGTTTCAGCTCGAATTTTGTTCGTCTGGTGATGAAATGCGTGACATCAGTCCGGTTTTCTGTCAGGATGAATGGTGAGCTTCTACCCAGTTTCACGCCCTCACGAGGGCTCCGCCAAGGTGATTCGATATCCCCATATCTTTTCTTATTATGTGGTGAGGGTTTTACATCATTGCTTAAATATTTCGGTGGAGACTATGTTGACAGGGGAATCAGAGTTTCCTTTCGGTCCCCCTGGATCAACCACCTGTTATTTGCGGACGACAACCTAATTTTCTTAAACGCTAAGGAGCAGAGCTGCCTTAGGTTGAATGATATTTTGAGGATATACAGTGATTGTTCAGGCCAATGTGTTAACAGAGAGAAGAGCTCCATTTTCTTCAGCCCTAATACACCCCCTCCAACTCGGCAAGATCTGAAGAATCTATTGGGCATTGCAGTTGAAGCATTCAACGAGCGTTATCTGGGACTTCCGACTGCAGTAGGCCGTATTACCAGTGGGACGTTTGACCATATTGGTGAACGGATCCGTAGCATGTTGCAAGGTGGATCGGAAAGGCTGGTCTCTTGTGCAGGGAAGGAAACTCTCCTGAAATCGGTCATTCAAGCGATACCAACATATACGATGAGTTGTTTCAAACTGTCAAAAAAGGTTTACAAGGAAATCGTGTCATGCATGGCACGATACTGGTGGAGTAGCTCCCTAGATAGGCGATCAATGCATTGGATCAAGTGGGAGCAGCTTGCACCTCCAAAGTGTGGCGGTGGTATGGGCTTTCGAGACCTTGAAAATTTTAATATTGCTCTTTTAGGGAAGCATGGCTGGAGACTAATGACGAGTCCTGAATCTTTGTGTGGAAGAGTCCTAAAAAGCAGATATTTCCCGGATACAGATTTTATGCAAGCGGGTACCCCACGAGGCTCCTCTGCGATTTGGAGGGCGATCATTGCAGGACGATCGGCACTATCGCGGCGTTTAATCAAAAGAGTGGGGAGTGGATCATCTATCTCTATCTGGACAGATAGGTGGATCCCTGGAAAGATGTCCATGATGCCAGGCGCTCAAGTTGGACGAGATGCTCTTCATAGGGTATCCGACCTCATCACCAATGATGGCAGATCATGGAACCTTGAGAAGATTATAAACAATTTTATCGCACCTGATGCAGATGCTATTCTCAATATCCCACTCAGATCGGGTGGCGAAGATTTCTGGGCTTGGTCCCTAGAAAAATCCGGCAACTATACTGTAAAATCCGCGTATCGCTCTCTCATGACTTTTAACGAGCACTGTGCTCTAGAGGAAGGGACGATGACAGAATCTTCAACGATAGATATACAGCTATGGAACCGGCTATGGAAATTAAAAGTTGTACCGAAAGTAAGGGTGTTCTGGTGGAGGGTCCTGCGGGGCATCTTGCCGATTGAACACACTCTTAAAAATCGGCACATTGTACGGCTGGCATGATGCAAAATATGTCAGCATGAGGATGAAGACATGATGCATGCGTTGATCAAGTGCAGTCATGCACAGAAGTTCTGGACTGAAGCTCTCAAGTGGTTGGATGTGAAGGTACCAGAACTACACCCAAGAACTTGGGAACATGACATTTTATGTGACCCTATTTTTCCTGATGAAGATCGAGCCAAGATAATCACTGTTATGTGGGCGATCTGGACGTCGAGGAATAATCTTACCCATGATAATGGGAGATCGAATCCAGCATACTCCATGAAGCAGGTGAGGGATACCTTTGCACTTCTTGACTTTCCGAGAGACCATGCAAATATATTACCTGGCTATGGATGGCGTCCCATAACGCAGACTGGATTAAGGTAAATACCGATGCGGGTGTTGCTCTTGATTCTCGCAAGAGTGGAGGTGGTGGTGTTGCTCGCTCAGCTACGGATTTCATTGCTGCTTGGAGTAAGTCCTATCCGGGTGTCACGGACCCTATGGTAGCAGAAGCGTTGGCTCTCAAAGACGGAGTAATTTTTGCTAACCTAAGGGGTTTTGCAAAGGTAGTGATGGAGGTGGACTGCTTGGAAGTGGTTAATCAATGGATTACACGACAAGATTCACGCTCGTTAGTAACACCAGTTCTGTTAGAGATAGAAGAGCTTGCTAGGTCCTTTAATGCTTTCTCCATTCAACATGTAAAGAGACATGCCAATAATTCTGCTCACCTGTGTGCCAAATTGGCTAGCACACTTGAGGGGTCAGAATGTTGGATGTCCTCTCCGCCTAGTTTTCTTGTAACTAGCATCCAAGCAGATTGTGCGGGTGCTGTGACTGAGGAATAAAGAGCTCAAGTTTTACCGCAAAAAAAAGAAGGCTTCTTGCAATTGTTTCGTCCGTTTTTGTTTTACCCCTGTTTGTCAATGGAAATTACGGGTGCTGCCACCGCTTATGTGAAAAAACAGTTCACACGGTTCCGATTCCACGTGCGTCGAGTTCGTCTCCTTTTCACACATGGGCCGAGCCCAACAAAGAAACAACGACAAGTTTTATACAGTAAAACCGAGTGGATTGCGTTGATCCATTATCGATCGTGTCCTACTCTAATACTGCACGGTATACCGACTCTGGTAGCATCGAGTAGCCATCACCTATAAACATGCATCCTATGGCGTTCCGGGAGAATCAATACGCCTACTTTGTCGTCCCTACTCGACATCGCCGTCTCGTCAGAAATCCGCACGATCCTTGTCCCTGCTCGTGTTCATCGCCTCGTGGATCTGCGAACTTCGCCGGCCGTACAATCACCAGAATCGATGGCAGGATGGCATGCGGGGCGGTGGGCGCCAACAGCCCCATCCCGTCCGGATGGAACTGGCCATACGAGTTCCAAGTCAAGAAAAATTGATCTACATCTTCTTCTACTTCCCCTGTGGCGCGAACACCGGTGGCTTTGGGCGTCGTCAAAAACCGCGATAGCCAAGCCATAAACGTCCTTGTGTTGCACCTGTGACAGTCCGCATGACTGCTTGGCCTTGGTAACAAGGATAGTGCTGAAAACAGTGGCGTGATCCCGCTACGGAGAGTTCTAATCTGTGTGGTGCTGGGTGTGGTGGACGCTGCTGTTGGATCATGTGTAGCCAGATTTCTTTATGTTATACACTTATACTAGCAAATATCATGTTTCCATGACTGGCTACAGAGCAGACGCCTGATATGCTCGCGCGAGATCAACGCCATCAGGCCCAACCACGAGAAGAAACACATCGAGATGGAGCGCCGCGTTGTGTCGAAGCTGATCATGCTCATGGCTCATGGCTCATGGACGGTCTCCGGCTGTGCGCTTATGGTCACTCACTGACGCTACCAACGGCCCAAACATCAGCCACTTTGATAAGGAGATCGCGATGTCGCAAGCGTTCCCTAGATCGGATGGCAGCAACTATCTTTTATTGTGAGTCTACTGGAAGACGGACAACAAGCTGGTAAGAAAATGAAAGAGGCGTTGGTCCAAAGAGTACTCCCACGATGTCTAAGATCCAGTTCCTTTCACGGTCGTAGCTAGAGAGGTTCATGTCTGAAGATCAAATTAAATAAAAAGGCAGACCAATGCTTACCTTTAGCAGGGTTACGGCCCGGGCCTATGTCAGAGGATACACCGGTCACTCGCTATTGTTTTTTTAAACAGAAGTCACTCGCAGATGGCACACAGAGCACAACGTTCAGTGAAGCTATCAGTTTTGTGGCATATAAGCAAATACACAGTATTGATTAGTCACCCTATAGATCAGATACGGCGTTTTCTCGGTAGAAGATCATTACAACACGGTCACATCTATGTGATCTTTACACAATAAAAATTGATGCCCATCAAGCTTTATCTGCACTTAAAAATATATTACATATTACCGAAGAGGAGAGAAAAAAATACATAGCCGCTCAAGGAGCAACCGGGGTAAAAGACTTATGTGTACATGTTCGACTCCTACGTCTCTAAATAATCTCGGAGGAATACATATATATTCATATTAATATGAGTTGTTGCAGTTAAGTAGAAAACGGACCGTGAGGTATATTGTCATCCGTTGCAACGCACGGGCACATTTGCTAGTAACAACTATTAGGAAAAAATAGGCCAACGGGGAAAAAAGTTTGTTGAACTTTGGTGCCTAGCTATGGCCAAGATCACAATCCTTACCGCCAAAATCGCTGCAATCGAGGTCCTCAGTGATGACGGTCCTTTTGGCATCATCGGTGGGACCGTCATCACCATATTCATATTCGTGCTCGAATCCACGACAGTCTCCGGTAACGAGGGCCTCAGCCAGAGTACAAGAGCGTCATCTGCCTTCAATGTCGCCCTCCACGTCAACATCCGCAACATGTTGCGTCATTTTTTCGAGTCGTGCAGCTTGTGGTGTTGTAGAGGCCTCCGACGAAGGATTGGGATATGGAACATGTTGTACAATAGATATAATAGTCGGCGCAAGCGGCAAGGCGGGGAAAGGTATATACATGATTCCTATAGCATGTGTGGCAAAAAACTTATCGTCACTGGCAACCCACGGGCATTTTGCTATTATATATATACAAGTTTTCTTCCGCCAGAGTCATAAAATTCCAAAATAAGTTTTTTCAACTGAAATGCGCACATGTGTATGTAGTAGCGTAAAAGGTTTCTTGCCGCGGCAAGGTTTTCAGCTGTTTCTCTGTCACGGCAGGATTCATGTTTTTTTCCGTTTTGTGTTCCATTTGATTTATGTTTCAAATTGTGTTTCATTTGTAATTTCAAACATGTTTCCGTGCATATATTTTACGCTACCACACACACAAAATACACGTAGACCTTCCCAGAATAAAGATACAAACACGAAGTAGGGATTTGTCATCCCAAAGGGCCCCGAACTTGGGTAAATTGTGCCCCTCGTATCCCGTCAAAAATAGTACGCCACCACCGCTCATCTCCCATCGAAGCACTAGGCCAACAAACATGGAATACGCCGTGGTACCCCCATGACAATGGAATACCTCCATGTCATCAAAATCCATAGGAGGTTCGGTTGATTGCACATGACAAAAGTTAATCTAATTTGAAAATTAAACCAATAAGTTTCTTAGCATGCATCTCATATACGGTTTCGTGTAAAACCACGACCCCGTTCAGGATATTCCTACCTTCCATGAAACCTGTTTGTGTAGGTTTTACCACATGATCCGCCACCCAGTTTAACCTTATTTTTGCAAGTTTCGTAAAGATTTTGAAACTCACATTAAGTAGGCAGATTGGTAATTATTTTTCACTCCTTTCCGCTTTCAAATCTTAGGTAACAAAACGATTTCCCCAAAGTTGTGGCCAAACAAGTCCAATTGTCCAACATGTAACCAACCAAAAAATTCTAGAAGATCATGCTTGATGACCTCCCAAAAATGTTAGTAAAACTCTGTAGGACAACCATCCGGACCTGGTGCCTTATTATGCTCCGTTGCGAAGACTGACTTCTTGATCTCCTCTTTAGTCAAGGGAGCATTAAGAAAAGTGTTATCCTCATTGGTGACTTGATGGATATGATATTTTCCCGACTCATCCATAGTAAGATTACTTTCTTCGGGAGCCCCAAACAGACCTTTATAAAAGTTTGTAATATATGCCTTGAGTTGATCCTGGCCTTCAATCAAGCCTTCTTCCCGATTAAGAGAGTGAATACTTTATTTCCTATGTCACCCATTGGCAACATTATGAAAATATCCCGTATTTGACTCTCCTTCAAGAATGAACAACCCCTTGGATCTCTGGTACCATTTGAGGATCTTCCTCTCGCAACATATGAGCTGCATGTGCATTGGAAGGGCTATTAAGGTCAATCCCTTGCGGGTTAAAAGATGTAGCTCTGCCATCTAGTCAAGCACATAAAAAATGGAACACAATATGTTTGAGAGCGCGTACCTTTACCTAAGGGTATTTATTCTCCCAATCGGTTCTCATGAGTATACGATCTAACTTCTTGTAAGTAGGCTCCGGAAGATAACTTGCCCAAGTGAGCTGTCTTACGGTCATATGCACCTCTCTCAAGACCAAGATATCAAAGACGGTATCGAACAAGAAAGGCCAATGATTATCAAATCTTCCCCTACTTTTTTCATGTGGGAACCTTAGCAAATTAAGGTCTCGACATATTCTCATAGGGTGTGGATTATCATTTGCTAGCTTAACTAATTCACGGAGAAAAGCAGACTTATTCTCTTCTTGGGCGGCTCCATATACGGCAACCAAACTCCATATTAAACTGTCATTTCTATTTAGAATGTGAGCTTTAATATGAAAGTCACCATTTGTAAAAGCTAACACATCCATAGAATCGTATTTAACGCCTAATAAGATGTCGCCCGACCTACCACGAGGGGAAATATAATGCCAATTGAAATCAAGACCACCTAAGAGGCGATCTAGAACGCTCAATGGAAAATCTCTTCTCCCCGTTTCTGAAATTGCAACAATCTCCAACTTATGATCCCTGACATATTGAGCAATGTTCAAGTATTTATTCAAGTAACCAAGTCCTCTTCTATTCGTGAATATGGCATTCATCGGGAAACTATTGGGGATTTAGACAACTTTGCGGTCTTTCGAGATTTTGTTAATCTTTTTTGTTCT
This sequence comes from Alopecurus myosuroides, assembly GCA_028641055.1. Classification (NCBI taxonomy): domain Eukaryota; kingdom Viridiplantae; phylum Streptophyta; class Magnoliopsida; order Poales; family Poaceae; genus Alopecurus; species Alopecurus myosuroides. Next base: position 514,441,601 of record CM054058.1, on the reverse strand, counting down.
TAGCGAACCTGGATTTCCGGTCGGAAGTATATAGATCATAAATTGATCTTAGCCCGTCCTCACCTATACCCACTTCTGTCACCTCACCCACAAGATGTAATAAAAGTTGTCCATCAACAATGGCATTCTCCTCAACATCATCTAAGGGTATCATAACCGGCCTAGCAGAAACAGTCGGAGAAACCTTTAAACGTTCATATTCCACGTGCTTCAACGTATTAGCCGAAACAAAAATTTCTTGTTGGACATAGGCCTATCCAACCACCTATTGATGCACATCCAAGTTCCATCCACTATGGATTTGAAGGAAAGCACGTGCGACATACAAATATGGAAGAAGAAACCGTAAAACTGCTATGAAGCTAGGGGACCGATCCAAAAATCAGGTGGTTGTCGATGTCGGAAGTTGTTAAATACCTCTCTAATTATCTTATTACCATCATGAAACACAGTGGAATTTTCGGATCGCATTTGTCATGTTATCTCGCATAAATGGCCACATGGTTCTATGTACCGCTAGGTATCCGGACATTAAAGTATCTGCACAACCAAGAGCATTGTTAATCGGAGGCCCACACCTCCCTTGTGTTTAAAAGGAGAAACGTCTCTTCTCTATTCTTCAGTTCACGAAATCACACTGTTGAACACAACCTCCAAACCACCACCCCCAGCCTCCCCGACCCAATATGTTAGAGGTCTTCACTGTTTTTAGTATTGTTCACTTAACGTTGCAGTATTTTTCCCCGAAGTCCGTAGTAGGAGTATGAGACATTAGGAACATAGCGAGATCCATGGCGAAATATGAAAAACAAGTAGCTTCCCGTTCTCTTGGCAAACAAAATTAGAATATTGCATTCTTTTTTTTGACCTAGAACTGAACTCTGAAGGTTTTCTAAGGCGCAATGGTTGGTAGATCCCCCCTGGTGCCATTGATGAACAACGAGCAATGTAAAAGAAAGAGATATAATCAAGTGATTAAAAAAAATTGTCTTGCTAGAAATCTTTATTTTCTAAATTTAAATTTTTTATTGCTCGAGAAACCACTTTCAAACAAGCAAGCCTGAATATTTGGATACAATTATCACTCGGTTAGAATAATTCATACGTTTCAGTAGTTCACCTGAATTTTAAAATATTATTAATATTTTGAATTTGTGTATGAAATTTTGGATATAATTTCACTCCTTCCCCCAATCCATACTGAATTTCATTGATTTTCGTAGTGGAACAAATATTTTCAAAGCTTCAAAACTATTTTCTAGACACATACACACATTATATTGGCAGCTCTGAAGGGTTCATGAGATATTGGACCACTAGGAACTCCAGAGTTGCCTCAAAGAAGAAATTGTATGTTTCCACTATGTGAACAAATTATTAAAGTACCGTAAACATTTTTTCAATGTGTATAAAAAAATTATTTTAAAGTTGTGCTGAGTAGGTAGGAACGTCATTATAAATGATAGGTGATGCTTGGAGTGTTGCAGATTCAGTGTATAATGGTTGATTTTTATTAGTTCGGGGCGGGGATCAGCGTTGATACAAATAACTTTTCGGTTACAATAATTTTGTCATAAGCGACTATTATTCCGACCTGGATGAAATTACATATGCATGTGTGTTCCTTTTGAATTGTATTAGTGGATTGTCTGGATCTTTCCATCAGATCGGTCTTTTAAAATAGTTGATTGACGTATTAACACTAGTATGAAAAAGCCACTCAGAAGCGTGTACAAACCACTCATCAGAAGTGTGTCCCGACACGCTGCCAGTATCGCGCTGCTGGTAAGTTTATAAAAAGCGTATGGTGCGGACACGCTTGCGGTATGTTGTTAATCGGAACTTTTCCTGTTATCCATACGCTGCCGCTAAGGTCGAATAGCTTAAGCATGTTGTACAAAGCAAACACTGCGGGTAATTGGTTGACCTCCAGCGTGTGCGTACACGCTTCTAGTATAGTTTTCCGTATTTTTATGTTTTACGTTTTAATTGCTTTTTTTGTATGTAGATTGTATAGTAGACATGTATTTAGACAACACAGTAGACACATAGCCATTACAGTCGACATAAGTGTCAAAATAAATGTCTTGAATAGCCATCAGAGGGATGTCACATGGATTTTTCTTTATCCCAGCCAATCAGAAAAACAGTAAAAGCATATTTCCCTTGATCCTTTATAAATTTCTCACGGCGAATTGTCTATACCATTTTTTCTCTGTTATGAAGTGAAGCCGTGTATGCTTGTCCAACAATTTATCGTGGGCATTGTTGTGCCGTGAATTTTATTTCTTAGTTTTCTATGAAAATTATTTTTCCCTTAGTCATCCCTTATTAGTCGTAGTCTTTTAATTTTCCGTGAGTATTCTTGATAGCCTACGAAAATTTTCATTCCCGTTCGCCCCGATGAAATTACTCACTGAAAATTGTGAGTCCTACTGCAAACACCCTTTGTATTAACAGTTTGTATTCAACGAATAGGCAATTAGAACAAACTTATATATGGGAAAAGAGTTTCGTGGCAAGGAAAATATAAGGTTGTAGAAATGACTATTTAGCAAGCGCAAAACCAAAATTTGGTTCATACATGGGAGATTCTGATCCATATTGACGAGAACCATGGTTGTAGTGAAAATTTCCAAGGCCAACCATCGGTAGACAGTTTTCATCTCTCTAACTTTTACTAGTGCATCAATTCTTGAATTCAAATTTTGCTATGCCGACATGAACCATGAGTGAATAAAAATCTTATTTACTATGTTTCTAGTTACGCAATGGTACTTTCCTAATCCTGTTGTGGGTTTTTTATTTTCCATGAGTATTCTATAGATTTTCCTAACTACGCAATGTTCTTTACTTTGTTTTTAGTTTCTGTTTTTCCTGTAGATTTACCTTGAACATTGTATTGCAGTTAGTTTTTCTATTATTTTCCCTGGGCTCTAGATTCTTCGTGAGTATTTCGGATAGCATACGACAAGTTGTTCGAATAAAATACTCATTGAAAATTATGAGGACTACGACAAACAACATGTTTCATGTAGTTATTAGTCTTGAATATTGTATTAATATAGTTGTATTTAAGCCATATGCAGTCAGAACAAACCAATATTTTTAATATGTTTTTAGGGGAAAAAGGTTGTAGAAACGACTATTTAGCAAACACTAACCCCAATTTCAGTTCATACATGGAAGTTTCTGAGCCATACCCACAAGTATCAAGCTTGAATTGAGATATTTTCTACGCCAACATGCTGAAATTCGGATAGGCTGCAGAGCCCATTAGGCAATTTCCATTTAATCCCAAAGGAATGGTGGGAGTTTAGTCCCATATTGCTAGTTGGGAGAGTTTTGCACCAGTTTATAAGGTGAGCTCTCTCCCCACTAGTGTGAGTTGGTATGAAGAGAGAGGAGTAGTGGAGGTGTTCCACACGCGCGCTCCTCCGCCGCCCGCCTCGCCACGCCTCGCCTCGTCATGACGCGCCGCGCCGCGGGTTGCGGGAATGAGCCGAGCCGATGCCTTTATTTTGGCAGTCGGAAACGGGAAGTCAACAGACACGGCAATAATATGAGACGTCATAATTATTGTTGTCTAATTGCGTCACATTTATACTGGTAACAGCCGTATTGATCGCGTGTGATAACTGCGCGCAGTAAAACGCCGCCTTTATCACGTGGTAACGGCTGTAGTAAACCCCAATTAAATTGACCGTTCTCCTACTCGGCCGTGCCTATAAATTGGAGGCTCAGGCGGACCAAGTACACACAACTTACACACACCGCCTCTTTGCGCCCACTGTCGCTCCATCTCCTGTTGCTGCCGCCGGTGATCCCATCCCGTCTACCGCGTACACGGCCGACGGGAGAGCAGGCCTCCGAAACCCCGCCTCTCCAGATCCTGTACGGGAGAGGGGCGATTAGATTTTTGGGGAGCGTCTCCTACGCGACTGCTCGCTGCTGCTGTACATCTACTACCGCGCCGCCCTTGTCGTCAACAGTACATCTACTTCGACTACTTCCTCATCGTCAACATGGCCACCGAAGCCGAACGAGCTGCTGCTGCCGCAGCTGCTGCCACCGAGGCCGCTGCTGCTGCTGAGGCCGCCAACGCTGGTGCTGCCGCCGCCGCGGCTGCCACCACTGCTACGTCTACAGCCAACTGGCCGGTCGCAGGGTATAACACGTTTATCCCTGCCCTTATTATTTCCATGTGTGCGAGACTAGTTATGCGTAGATGTGTCTACTGTCAATCTAGTATGCATGAATATGGTTAATTATCAGTATGTTTACGTCATGCTCATGATTTATACTTGGATTAATTTAATTTGTAAATTGCCTAGATTCTTAACAATCCAAAAACCTAATATGTGTAGGCAATTTTCGATTCATGGTTTTGCTACTGCACTGAAACCGGACCCGTTTACGGGGACGTACTTTAAGCGTTGGAAGACCAAAACATTCTTATGGCTCACGGCTATGAACGTGTTCTGGGTCGTCGGTGTCACTCCCACGGAAACGATTACTCCTGAACAGGAGAAGGCGTTTAGGGATGCCACCGTCGTCTTTGTTGGATGCGTTCTAAGCGTGATCGGAGAGAAGTTTGTTGACGCATATTTACATGTGCGGGTTGCCAAGAACTTGTGGGAGGCGCTCGAATCCAAATTCGGCGCAACCGATGCTGGCAGCGAGATGTACAGTATAGAGCAGTTCCATGACTACAGAATGGTCGAAATCCGTTCTGTTTTGGAGCAGGCTCATGAGATACAGTGCATCGCTAAGGAGCTTGAAATTCTCAAGTGCGTGTTACCGGGCAAGTATGTCGCGGGATGTATAATCGCCAAGCTGCCTAATTCCTGGAGGAGCTTTGCCACTACTCTGAAACATCAGAGGCGTGAATTCTCAGTAGAGGATGTCATCGGCCATCTGAGTGTTGAGCAGAATTCGAGGGCAAAGGACTCGCATGGAAAAGGGAATGAAGGGACTTCTGCGGCCAATATGGTACAGTAGAACTACAACTCCCACAAGAACAAGGCGAGGACTGGTGTCCAGCAGAATACCGACTTCAAGAAGAAGGCTAAGAAGACCTTCAAGAAGGATAAGAAGAAAGATGGCTGCTTCACTTGTGGTTCACTGGAACACTGGGCTGGGAAGTGCCCAAAGAAGTATGTGAAGCCAGGACAGGATTCCAAGGCTGTCAACATGATCGTGAGCAACAATGAGAATGGGGCATCTGGGTATGGTAATTTGTTTACTGTATTTTCAGTTTGTCAGTCTACTGATTGGTGGATTGACACAGGTGCAAACATTCATGTGTGTGCCGACATCTCATTGTTTTCTTCTTATCAGGTCACAAGGAACGGGTCCATATTGATGGGGAACAGCGCAAGTGCTTCTGTACTTGGTGTTGGCACGGTCGATCTGAAGTTTACTTCGGGAAGGATCGTGCAGCTCAAGAACGTGCAGCATGTCCCCGCCAGCAAGAAGAATCTCGTTAGTGGCTCCCTTCTATGTAGAGAAGGATTTAAGTTGGTTTTCGAGTCCAATAAAGTAGTTGTAACGAAATATGGACTGTTTGTTGGAAAAGGGTATGCGTGCGGAGGTCTGTTCCGCTTTTCCCTCGCTGATTTTTGTAATAAAGTCGTGAACAATATTCATTCGAGTGTTAATGAAACAGAAGTTTGGCATTCACGTCTTTGTCACGTTGGTTTTAGTTGCATGACGCGGTTAGCAAAACTAAATTCAATTCCAAGTTTCACTTTAGCCAAAGGTTCTAAGTGCCATTCGTGTGTACAAGCAAAGCAACCTCGCAAGCCCCACAAGGCTGCGGAGGAGAGACACTTGGCGCCATTAGAACTCATACATTCTGATCTCTGTGAGATGAATGGTGTGTTGACTAAAGGTGGAAAGAGATACTTCATGACGTTAATAGATGATTCCACTAGGATTTGCTATGTATATCTGTTAAACACTAAAGATGAGACTCTACACTACTTCAAAATCTATAAGGCAGAAGTTGGGAATCAACTTGAAAAGAAAATTAAACGAATCCGGTCAGATCGTGGTGGAGAGTATTTCTCTAATGAGTTTGACTCTTTCTGTGAGGAACATGTCATTATTCACGAGAGGACGACTCCCTATTCACCTCAGTCAAATGGGGTTGCCGAAAGGAAAAACCGTACTCTAACATATTTGGTTAACGCCATGTTAGATACATCGGGTTTATCCAAGGCATGGTGGGGGGAGGCTATATTGACATCATGTCATGTCCTGAATAAAGTTCCGACGAAAGACAATGAGGTCACTCCCTATGAGCAATGGGAGAAGAGAAAAACAACACTCTCGTACTTACGTACTTGGGGCTGTTTGGCAAAAGTCAATGTGCCGATCCCCAAAAAGCGTAAACTTGGACCAAAGACCGTGGATTGCGTTAATTTGGGATACACTAAGAATAGCGTTGGCTATAGATTTCTAGTAGTGAAATCTGAGGTACCTGACGTGAAGGTCGGTACGATTTTGGAGTCTAAAGATGCTACATTATTTGAGGATATTTTTCCTATGGGAGATACGCAAAGCACTTCTAGACAGGAATCAGAGGAGACTCTTGAACCTGCCATTCCTATGGAATATTATGAACAAACACATGATGAGAATCCTGAAAAGGATGACGAGGAAACCCTTGGTAGGGGCAAGAGACAGAGGACTGCAAAGTCCTTTGGTGATGATTTCCTTGTGTACCTTATGGATAATACTCCCACTTCTATTTCAGAAGCTTATGCATCTCCAGATGCTGACTACTGGAGAGAAGCGGACCATAGCGAGATGGATTCCATCATGGCTAATGGAACGTGGGAGATCACTGAACGTCCTTATGGCTGTAAACCATTAGGATGTAAGTGGGTGTTCAAAAAGAAGCTTAGGCCTGATGGTACGATTGAAAAGTACAAGGCTAGACTTGTGGCCAAGGGTTATTCCTAGAAAGAAGATGAAGATTTCTTTGATACTTATTCACCTGTGGCCAGACTGACCACCATTCGAGTATTACTCTCGTTGGCGGCCTCGCGTGGTCTTCTCGTCCATCAGATGGATGTTAAGACGGCTTTCCTAAATGGAGAGTTAGACGAGGAAATCTATATGCAACAGCCAGATGGCTTTGTGTTAGATGGTCAAGAAGGAAAGATGTGTAAGTTACTGAAATCTTTATATGGGCTGAAACAAGCACCTAACACTAGTAGAAAACAGGACATTGAGCCAAGCACAATGGAACCGGATGTGATACAAACCGGTTCAAAAGGGTCTGTCCCCTGGGCCCCACCCATGCAGCAAATGGCCGCAAGGCCTTTAGGACCGGTTTATAACACAAACCGGTCCTAAAGGCCTTGCGGGTCATTTGCTGCAGGGAGGAGGGCCCAGGGGCAGACCCTTTAGAACCGGTTTGTATCACAAACCGGTTCTACAGGTTTTCTCATTTTTTGCAGCTACTGCGGGTCCCGCTGTCATATCCTTTAGAACCGGTTTGTAACACAAACCGGTACTAAAGCCCTCCCCTAAACCCTACATACAACCCCGAGCTCAGCTCCATTTTTTCCAGCTCTAGCTCAACTCCATTTTTGCTCTCTCCTTCCTCTTGTGAGGTCTAATCCATCCCCATTTTTCTCCACCATTTGTCAAGATTGTTGGTACCCATCGGTCCTACGGTTAGCATCAACATTCCCTCTTCCGGCATTGCAAGTTTTGCTCGTTTTCTTGCTCATTTTTGTTGTGCTAGCTAGGTGTTTGATGAAATGCCTAAGCTAGAATTTTTTATTCATTTTGTTATGTATACAAATTGATGCAATTTGAGCTCAAAATTAATTATGATTTGTGGTTTTTTTAGTGTCGCACGCCTTGTCCCCTTCCTCACTGCCGTCGATCGCCCCATCACCGACACAACCTTGGTGAGCCAATTGTTTTTATTTACCAAAACAAATTTTGATTTGTATGATTTATGTATATATTTACTTGTATATAATTTTCTTATTGTGTAAGATTTTTTTTATATACATAGCGCCATGGTTTTGATATCCGTCCCCGTTGGCCCTCGTCCAGTCTATGATTCGGATGTGGTATATTATCTTTTTTCACTACATATTTTCATTTCCTGATTATACGACAATTACTTACGCCGACCAACTTGACATAGATATTTTTATCTAGGAGGTAGTGGAACCGGAAATGCCAATCGACCCTATTGTTGAGAAGTTATACTTAGTTGAACAAGAAAATGTTGGCTTGAAAGAAAGATTGAAAAAAACTGAAGAAAGGTTGGAAAAAAACTGAAAGAGAGAAGATGACCTTGGAAAAGGTTCTTGCCGGTGTCGTCGATGGTCACAAGAGCGAGATGGACGCAATGCGCCTGAAGATTAGAAAGATTAGGAAATATGCAATTAGTAAAGTGGCTTGGTATCATTATGCCGTCGGGTCAATTGTTACCTTGGTTGCGATTTTGATCGCATTTGTTGTTGTTTTTAAATGCATTAATTAGAGAGAGTTTTTATGGATGGTTTCAGTGTGTATTTTTATGAGAACTATATATGTAAGGTCACTATACGCTAGTTTGGTATTAACGTGTGATGAACTTTTTGTATTAATTAATTAATTTAGTCATGATGATTTAGCATAATGGTTGTTGATAAATTTATATAATGCAGATGTACCGGCAATGGATGTACAGTGATCGACGTCGTCCCGAATTCCTTAATGGCATGCATAGTTTTCTCAATGTGGCTGAGAAAAACAGGCAGAATGGATTTATTTTTTGTCCATGTAAAAAATGCCAGAATAAGAGGAATTTCCATAACTCAAGAACCATACACACCCACCTGTTGCAAGAAGGCTTCATGCCCAGTTATTTTTGTTGGACCAAGCACGGAGAAAGAGGGGTTGTAATGGAATACAATGAAGAAGAAGAGGATGATGATAATTATCCTATGTTCGGTGAACACGGTGATACTGAAATGGGGGAAGACGAGCCTGAACTTGAGGACATTGTTGATGAGTCTGATGATGATCTTCGTCAGGTCATTCGTGAAGAACAGATAAACTGCGCAAGTGAAAACGAGAGGTTGAAGTTGGAGCGCATGTTAGAAGACCACAAAAAATTGTTGTACCCAAATTGCGAAGATGGCCAGAAAAAGCTGGGCACCACCCTGGAATTGCTGCAATGGAAGGCAGAGAATGGATTATCTGACAAGGGATTTGAAAATCTGCTGAAAATAATGAAGAAGATGCTTCCAAGAGATAACGTGCTGCCCTGCAGTACATATGAAGCAAAGAAGGTTGTCTGCCCTCTAGGATTGGAAGTGCATAAGATACATGCATGCATCAATGACTGCATCCTCTACCGCGGTCAGCACGAGAATTTAACTGCCTGCCCGGTATGCGGTGCATTTCGGTACAAGATCAGGCGAGATGACCCTGGTGATGTTGAGGGCGACGATCGCCCCAGGAAGAGGGTTCCTGCCAAGGTGATGTGGCATGCTCCTATAATACCACGGTTGAAATGTTTGTTCCGAAACAAAGAGCATGCCAAGTTGCTGCGATGGCACAAAGAAGACCGTAAGGAAGACGATATGCTGAGACACCCCGCTGATGGGTCGCAGTGGAGAAACATCGACGATAAGTACGAGGACTTTGCACGTGACGCAAGAAACTTAAGGTTTGGTCTGAGTACAGATGGCCTGAATCCGTTTGGGGAGCAGAGTAGCAGTCATAGCACCTGGCCCGTGACTCTATGTATCTATAACCTTCCTCCTTGGTTATGCATGAAGCGTAAGTTCATTATGATGCCAGTGCTTATCCCAGGTCCTGGCGCACAATCTGTTCCGAATGACGCCGACAACCACGTAGCCATGTGGAAGAAGAAATCTATATTCTGGGAACTACCCTATTGGAAATTCCTAGAGGTTCGCTCTGCGATCGACGTGATGCACGTGACGAAAAATATTTGTGTGAACCTGCTAAACTTATTGGGCGTGCATGGGAAGAAGTCGAGAGATACACCAAAAGCACGGCTGCACCACCAACGTATGCACGAACGAGACGACCTGATGAATCCAGAGAATTTCAAAGGTCCTGCCAGCTACGCTCTTACCAAGGAAGAGAAGGAGATCTTTTTCCAAGTCCTAAGCAGTATCAAGGTCCCGTCTGGCTACTCGTCCAACATAAAAGGAATACTAAACCTGGAAGAGAAAAAGTTCCAAAACCTAAAGTCTCATGAATGCCACGTGATCATGACCCAGCTACTTCCGATTGCATTGAGGGGGCTTCTGCCAGAAAACGTGCGAGTACCCATTGTGAAGCTATGTGCATTCCTCAACGCAATTTCTCAGAAGGCAATCGATCCAGCAACTCTACCAAGTTTACAGAAGGACGTGGTCCAATGTCTTGTCAGCTTCGAGTTGGTGTTCCCACCAACCTTCTTCAATATTATGACGCACCTCATAGTTCACCTAGTCCAAGAGATTTCCGTTCTCGGTCCTGTATTCTTACACAATATGTTCCCCTTTGAGAGGTTCATGGGAGTCTTGAAGAATTATGTTAAAAGCCGTGCTAGGCCGGAAGGAAGCATGGTCAAGGGCTATGGAACAGAGGAGGTCATTGAGTTTTGTGTTGACTTTATTCCTGACCTGAACCCGATCGGTGTTCCTCAGTCGCGCCATGAGGGGAGACTGCGTGGAAAAGGCACGCTAGGAAAGAAATCAACAACATGTATGGACGAGCAATCTTTCACTCAAGCACACTACACAGTTCTAGTTAATTCCAGCTTGGCGGCTCCATATATCCAGGAACACACGGATATTTTACGCTCGAAATACCCGGAGCAACCTGAAGATTTCATTGCTAAAGAACACGCGAAGACTTTCGGCGGTTGGTTGCAAAGACGTCTCATTAATGACAACATTGTTGAAGATGAGCTATACTTGTTGGCCAAGCAACCATCTTCGACTATATTGACCTTTAAAGGGTACGAGATAAATGGTAACACATTTTACACGGCAGCCCAAGATAAAAAGAGCACCAACCAAAACAGTGGCGTCCGGTTTGATGCAAAAGACGACAACGGGGAAAGGGTCACATACTATGGTTACATAGAGCAGATATGGGAACTTGACTACGGACCTTCCTTTAAGGTCCCTTTGTTCTGGTGCAAATGGTTCGACCTGTCAGGCGTGAATGTAGACCCGAAGTAAGGAATGACAACAGTGGATCAGAAGAATCTTGGGTACGACAATGATCAATTCGTCCTAGCCAATGATGTGGCTCAGGTTTTCTATGTGAAAGACATGTCTAGCAGACCGAGAAAAAGAAAAGATAAGGAAGCGAATACATCAGACGATGAGCCAAGACGCCACATAGTTCTTTCAGGGAAAAGAGACATCGTGGGAGTCGAGGACAAGACAGACATGTCAGAAGATTACAATAAATTTGATGAAATTCCTCCCTTGAAAGTCAAAGATGATCCAAGCATTCAGTTAAATGATGAAGATGTTCCATGGTTATTACGGCGCAATCAGAAGAAAGGCAAGAAGAAAAATAGAAACGGATCATCCCTTTAGTCCCGGCTGGGGACACCAACCGGACTTAATGGGTTAGGGTTTCGTTTGGACCAATCAGATAGAATCACACGGATCGTGTGTTTCTTTCAACCCCTTGTGAGCCGTTGGACCAATCAGATAGAATCACACGGAAGTATCTGCGTCATCATCACGTAACAGTCATGAGACTTCATCCCGCTAAACTTTTGTTTCTGCGCGTCGAGGAATCTGCTTATTAGCCCTGAGTAACCGCTAGGGACTTTGACTCCGAGAAGGCACATCATCAATTTTGTGATCTCGTCAGGACTAAGAGTGAAGCAGGAGGGGGGGCAGTAATAGTCATTCCTCTTAACCCTTTTGGCCTTGCGACCATCCGTCTCCTCATCACACGATTGATCGCCGTCGTCATCATCCGGGCGTCCCCCCTGAAGATCTACCCTAATACCAAAATATTTCAAGTCGTTTCTTGCTTTCACCCCGTCTTTGGTCCTCTCCGGCATGTTGAGCAGCATGCCAAACAAACTTTCAAACACATTCTTCGTGATATGCATCAGATCAAGGCAGTGAGGCGTATCGAGAAAGGGCCAGTATGGCAAGTCCCAAAACACCGACCTCGTCTTCCATACATCCAGAAGCGGTTTTGGCGCCTTTTGCTTCTTTCCAGGCTCTGGGCATTCCTTCCAATCATTCAGCAAATTGTAGATTTCTTCGCCGCACCTCTTACGTGGAGGTCCACGGAGCTCATCCTCACCGTTAAAAAGGTCTCCTCGCCTTCTCCACGGGTCTTTGTTGGGTAGCCACCTTCGATGGCCAACGAAAACTGTTTTCGAAGACCCAGGATCTTTCGGAAGTTGCATAAACGTGGGGTCATCCATGCACCTCACGCAACCGTTATGTCCGTGGCACACCTGGCCCGCCACATATCCGTAGCCTAGTAGGTCGTGAACCGTACAGAGTAAGACAGCTCTCATTGGGAAATATTGTTCACCGAAGGCGTCCCATGTGTTCACCCCTTCCTCGGCCCATAGCCTTTCCAGCTCATCTTTAAGCAGCTTCAGGTATAGATTTATGTCGTTGCCTGGTTGTTTCGGCCCTTGAATTAGCATACTCATGTGAATATACTTCCTCTTCATGCACAACCAGGGAGGGATGTTGTACATCCATACAAACACGGGCCAGGTGCTATGGGTGCTGCTCTGGTTGCCAAACGGATTGAGTCCGTCGGTGCTCACACCCAACCTGATGTTCCTTGCCTCCGCCCCGAACGTTGGATATTCACAGTCAATTGCTTTCCATTGACTTGCATCTGAAGGATGTGTCAGAATTACTTTTTCACTTCGATTTGGATCTTTCAAAACTTTATTCCTCCTTTTCGCGTGCCAGCGCATGAGCTCTGCTTCCTTGCGGTCCGCGAAATACCGTTGCAGACGGGGAATGAGCGGAAAGTACCACACAACTTTCCGAGGAGCTTTCTTCTTCCCTTTCTTGTATCGAGCGGCGCTGCAAACTGGACAAATGGTTTTGTTCGCGTCCTCTTTCCGATAAATGTAGCAATCGTTGATGCACACATGGTATTTTTCGTGAGGTAAATCAAAGGGGCACACGACTTTCTTGGCCTCGTCGCAACTTTTAGGACAGGTGTTGCCCTCTGGAAGGACATCGTGCCAGTATTGCATGCTTGCATCGACGCTTATGTCGCTCCATTTGTATCTCGCCTTCATCTGCAGAACATCGAGGGCCACTCTCAGGCGGGACTCTCCCGGACCGCAGCCTGCATACAACGGTGTCTTCGAGTCTATCTCTAGTTGCGCCAGCTTCGATTGCTCTCTAGCAGCAGATATCGAGTTAGTCGTCTTTCTCAAAAGCAGTTCTTTCAGATGAGGGTCACGCACAACTTCCGTTAGGGGTGTCCCTGTGTCCTCGTGATCTTCTTCCACGTCTTGTTCAACATCTTCTCCATGATCACGTGCTGGGTCATGAGGCTGATCTTGGTCCTGCTGTAGTTGGTCCTGCTGTAGTTCTATTCGATCGTTGCTATTGTCCTGTTGCACATCATTTCCTACCGCCGCCGCCCCATGGACTTCATCATCTTCATCATCACTTACCCACTGACTGTTATACCCATCCATGAAACCATACCTTAGGAGGTGACTGAGCAAGTCTCCGGTAAAGGGATTGAGCAAGCCCCCTAGTTTGCACTTTCGACATGGACATCGTATCTCCTTGCGGCCATTTTGTAACATGTCTTCTGTCGCGTGTCTCAAGTAACTATTCACGACACGTTCACTCTTAACGACCACCATTATATGTCGCCTGCACGAGAGCGCGCGCCGATATAATTAATATTAGAACCAAACATAATATATATATATATTTCGATATTCACGGAAAAAAATCAGCATGACCTTCCTACAAATTGGAGGTTAGAGGAGTGTCAAACTTTGCCGAGACGGAAATGAATCAACATTTCGGCAAAGTGGCAACTCATTTTCATATCAAAAATTTCACTTCATGTCGTATTCACGAAAAAATTCGGCATGACCTTCCTACAAATAGGAGGTTATTAGGGAGTGCAAAACTATGCCGAGACGGAAATGAATCAACATTCCGGCGATAGTTGGCTACTCAATTTCATTCCACAACAAATTGCGCACACATGCATTTATCGTCTCCATCACACGACCATTGTTGAATCCGGTGAAATTTCACACATATTGCATATCGCGTGTATCCGGACAAAATTTATATACAAACTCATTTAATTATATATTATCATTTATCCCACCTCAAATGAATAGATGGCCACACGATGATATCCGGAGAAATTTGGAGCTTTGGAGAGAAAGGGGTTAATTCTAGATCTAGATGGCTAGGGAGGGAAAATTTGGGGTAGAAATGATGTTAGGAGGGAGATAAACATATATATACCAACTAAAATAAATTTAGTTGGTTCAAAATAGAGTAGGAGGGTGGAGAAATTGGCATAATTTCGAGCTAGAGAGAGAAGAGGGGACAAGGTGAAGAAGAGAGAGTGGAGGGGAAAGTGGGTAGGTGGGGGTGCCACTTTATGGCAAGGATGTGCGGAATACCGCTGGCGAACAGGTGCTTCTGTTCGCCAGCGCTAAGATGCGTGCTGGGCCCACATCTTAGCGCTGGCGAACAGAAGCACCTGTTCGCCAGCGGTTGTGGGCGTAGCGCTGGCGAACAATAAACGCCGTTCGCCAGCGGTAAAATGAGGCATCGGCTGTAGTATTTCAAAGCGCGCGCAGGTGGGGCCCAGACTTAGCGCTGGCGAACGAGGGTGGTTGTTCGCCAGCGGTAGTGTTTCAAAGCGCTGGCGAACACGTATTCCTGTTCGCCAGTGCTGTTAGCGCTGGGCAACTACAACTATCGTTCGCCAGCGGTATGGTGGTGGCTATAAGCCATTCCCTACTAGTGTAAATTTGAGCTCAAATTGCATCAAATTGTATACATAACAAATGAATAACAAATTCTAGCTTAGGCATTTCATCAAACACCTAGCTAGCACAACAAAAATGAAATGAGCAAGAAAACGAGCAAAACTTGCAATGCCGGAAGAGGGAATGTTGATGCTAACCGTAGAACCGATGGGTACCAACAATCTTGACAAATGGTGGAGAAAAATGGGGATGGATTAGAGCTCACAAGAGGAAGGAGAGAGCAAAAATGGAGTTGAGCTCGAGCTGGAAAAAATGGAGCTGAGCTCGGGGTGGAATATAGGGTTTAGGGGAGGGCTTTAGGACCGGTTTGTATTACAAACCGGTGCTAAAGGTTCTGACAGCGAGTCCTGCAGTTGCTGCAAAAAAATGAGAAAACCTTTAGAACCGGTTTTTATCACATCCGGTTCCAATGTGCTTGGCTCAATGCCCTGTTTTCTACTAGTGCTTGTTATGTTCCATTTGGAATATAGCCTTCTTTATCTCCTCTTTTGAGAAGGGAGCATTAAGAAAAGCGTTTTCTTCCATCGAAACTTGGGGAATATCATCTGTACGGCTCTCATCCATGGTAATATTACCAACTTCTGGAGCCCCAAACAGATCCTTATAGAACTTTGTGATATAGGCCTTGAGGAACTCTTGTCCCTCAATGATACCTTCATCCTGATGGAGACTTTGAATCCGTTTTTTCCTATGTCTGCCATTGGCAACATTATGGAAATACCGAGTATTCGAGTCACCTTCGAGAATGAATTGAGCTTTCGATCTCTGGTACCATTTGAGTTCCTCCTCCCGCAACATTTGTGCTATTTTCGCATTGGATTGACTTTTAAGTTCAACCTCTTGCGAAGATAACAACCTAGTTTCTGCGAGTCGGTCTAACTCATCAATAATGGAACAGAGACGCTCTTTCTCCTTCTTAAGCATCCCGGTCGTGTGCCTCGCCCAACCACAGAGATATTTACGCACATTGCGCATTTTATTATTCCATCTCCGTATTGGGTTCTCACCTAAGACCGGTTTGTGCCAGACCTTCTTTACTAGTTCATCAAAACCATCTTGCAAAAATCATGCATGCATTGCAAACACACCTAGGAAAAAACAGTCTAATAGAGAAACCTGTAATCCCTAATACAGATCGGCATTAGGCCCAAACATTTCAACAGATGATCCTTCATCAGATAAATATTTCCAATTGCCTAATGATATCAGGTCAGTTTGGCGCCAGAAAAAAAACACAGTCTAAAATCATCAGGTAAAGAAGAAACATAAAAAGAACACAGAATATTCAAATAGACTGAATAAACAATCAGTTATGATGATTACACGAGAACCATGTCATTCAAGGTTCAGGCTGAACAAACAACAAACATGCAATGGTTAAGCACTCCTCACACAGAAAGCAAGTGCATGCAAAATGAGGCACACTACTGCTGCATCCAAAAACCTGAACAAAATCACCATTATTACCTCACAGAAGCTAAGCAAAAACACGTTCCTTTCCATCAAAACAAAAGAGTAGCCAGAGCATATCAGCAGATACCTTGTCCGTCAAGAGTAGGCCAAGCAATGAACTTGGGTCTCCGTCGACATTGGCACTGGTTTCACCGACGTTTTTTAGGGCCTGCAAGACCAATTACTTCCGAAAACCCATCGTCACAATATCCTCGACAGAATAACCAGATGGCACTCCCCCATTGACCCTCTCCTGTAGATATCATGGACAAACATCACCAAAAGATCATGATTAGAACTCTTGGTATGAGCCACCCATGTCTACCAAAGTACCAATTACTACCTGCCGCACTTCCCATGCAGACGGACCAGGGGCATCTGGGTTTCTCGAAGCTGGAAAAGGCGAGAGCGCAGTGTCGTCATCATCATCCCATTTGCTCTCAAACTTTTCCTTGTCGCTGCTATCGCTTAGCCAGATCTGTAACATGAGTTAATGGCAGGAACTAGGGTTCTACCGTGTCTAGGGCGTAGGTTGTAGGGGAAGGAGGGAGTTGAGCGCGGCCGATCTCGCGGACGCCGGCGGCTAGGCGCCGTCGTGCGAGAGGGACAGGAGGCGCAGGGAGGAGTGTGCGGCTAGGGTTAGGGTTCCGGCTCCTCTGGGAGCCGGCAATAGAAATATTCTTATTGCTTGATTGTTCATATCCTATTACAATCTGAAATAAGATAAATGGGCTAAGCCCTAGTTGGACCCACGTTTGGGCCCCCTCCTCCTATATGTGACTCCGGTCATAACATCTCTCCCCGCCTGCACAAACAGCTCGTCCTCGAGCTGGTAGTCGGGGCAGTGGAGGCTGAACTCCTCGCGCTTCTCCCAAGTGGCCTCTTCCTCCGAAAGGCCCTCCCATTGGATCAACAAGTACCAAATGTCGCGACGGAGTTGTGCGCGCAACACCTTCGCGGGACTGGAAAGTAGGCGCCCATCAGATGTAGGTGGTAGCGCCGGCGGTACCGCCGGTGGCGCCCCACGATAGGGCTTCAGGAGGCCCACATAAAATACGCATGGATGCGGACGCCCGCTGGCAGCTGTAGGCGGTAGGCCAGTGTCCCCACGCGCTCCAAGACAACGAAGGGTCCTGCGTAGCGCGGCCCAAGCTTGCGCTTCGCGCGCGGGTCGAGCGATGCGTGGATCGATGAAGAAGACGCAGCCACACCCAGTCGCCCACTGCATATTCCACCTCGCGATGATGGCTGTCGTAGTAGTGCTTGGCCAGCTGCTGGGCTTGCACGAGGCGTTGCCGCACCTCTGCCAGCATCTCGTCTCCCCCGCGGCCTCCGTCCGAGCGGTCGCCGAGTCGATCGGAATAATGGGCGGTGGTGGACGGCCGTAAACCACCTCAAATGGCGTGGCGCGCAAGGCGGAGTGGTAAGAGGTGTTGTAGCAGTACTCCGCCCATGCCAGCCAATCCACTCATGCGCGAGGACGATCACCTGTAACACAACGCGAATTCATAGCGATCAGTTTGTTAACCACCTCCGACTGGCCGTCCGTTTGAGGATGAAACGCCGTGCTGAATCGGAGCTTCACCCCCGCCATCCTGAAGAGATCACGCCACACATGCCCCGTGAACACGGGATCCTGATCACTGACGATCGACGCGGGAAAGCCGTGAAGACGAACAATGCCGTCGAAGAAGGCACGTGCCACAGGCGCGGCTGTGTACGGGTGACCGAGCGCGATGAAGTGCGCGTACTTGGAGAAGCGGTCGACCACCGTGAGAATGACAGACTTGCCGCCCACCTTAGGGAGGCCCTCGATGAAGTCCATAGAGATGTCGGCCCAGACCTGTGAGGGCACCTCTAGCGGCTGCAACATCCCGGCGGGCCGCAGGGTCTCCGTCTTGTTGCGCTGGCATATCTCGCAAGAGCGCACCCAGTCACGGACTAACGCCCGATCACTCGGAATATAGAAGTCGGCGCGGAGACGGTGGAGGGTCTTCTAGATCCCCTCATGGTCCGACGAATGGGCAAGCAGCAACACCTGATGCCGAAGGTCGTCGTGGTCGGGAACGAAGATGCGGCACCAATGCAAGAGGAGACCCTCCGGAAGACGCCACGGGGCGTCGAGCTCGCCCGCCTCCAGCTGCTGCCGTAGGAGCTGGGCATCTGGCGCCGCCGCCGTGGCCCAGCGAATGGTGTCGAAGAGGGCGAAGGAGGGCCCCGAGCGGATGCACAGCAGCGTCCCCTCGGAAGCGTCGACGTCGTCGGTAGTGTCGCGGCGCGAGAGAGCGTCGGCCACAGTGTTGAGCCCCCCCCGGGCGGTACTCCACCGTGAAGTCAAAGCCAAACAGCTTGCTGATCCACTAATGCTGTGGTACTGTAGACAGCCGTTGGTCCAGCAAATACTTCAGGCTGTAGTGGTCCGTGCGGATCAGGAACGAGCGCCCCCAAAGGTAGGGACGCCAATGGCGCACGGCTTGCACCAAACCAATGGGCTCCTGCTCGTACACCGCGAGCTTGAGGTGACGTGCGGCGAAAGGCCGGCTGAAGTAGGCGAGAGGTCCCTCACCCTGGTGAAGGACGGCGCCGAACCCCACCCCGGAGGCGTCGCAGTCGACCATGAACGGCCGTGTGAAGTCCGTCATCTGGAGAACGGGGCCCGTCGTGAGGGCCCCCTTTAGGGCCTCGAATGCCGTGGTGGCCTCGTCATCCCAGGCGAAGGCATCGCGACGCAGCAGTCACGTGAGCGGTGTCGCGATGAGGCCGAAGTTCCTGATAAATTTCCGGTAGTATCCGGCGAGACCCTGGAAGCCGCGAAGAGCACGCAGCGAGCGAGGTAGCGTCCAAGCTGTCACGGCCGCCACCTTGTCGGCGTCCATGGCCACCCCCTCGGCGGAGATGACGTGGCCGAGGTAGGCGACCGATGTCTTCCCGAATGAGCACTTCGAGCGCTTAAGGTGTAGATGATGCGCTCGAACCTCGTTGAAGACGATGGCGACGTGCTGTAGATGCTCCGCCCACGAGTTGCTGTAGATAAGAATACCATCAAAGAAAACGAGCACAAACCGACGTAAATAGGGGCGGAGAACGTCATTCATCAAGTCCTGAAACGTTGCTGGGGCGTTGGTGAGGCCGAAGGGCATCACCACAAACTCGAAGTGACCATGATGAGTCCGGAATGCCGTCTTTGCGATGTCGTCCGGGTGCATGCGCACCTGATGTTAGCCCGACCGGAGGTCGAGCTTGGTGAAGAAGCGCGCCCCATGGAGCTCGTCGAAGAGCTCATCCACCACCGGAATAGGGAACTTGTCCTTGAGCGTGAGTGCGTTGAGGGCGCGGAAGTCGATGTAGAAACGCCATGTGCCATGTAGAAACGAACATGAGGGCGCACTGTCGCTCGAGCTCGTCCTTCTGCAGCTGGGGGTAGCGGTACGGTCGCATTGCGACTGGTGCCGTGTCCGGGGCGAGGTGAATCCGATGGTCATACACCCGGACAGGCGGGAGGCCATGCGGCTCGTCGAATAGCTCGCTGTGCTGCTGCACGAGGTGAGTGAGCAGGGGGTGCTCAGCGTCAGGGTCGGCCGTGGCAAGCTGGAGCTGCGGTGCCGGTGTGGCGCCCCCAATGCCCTCCCAGTGGACGCGGCGGCCCTGACGAGAGAAGGTCATCGTTAGTTCCCAAGTAGAGATTCCCAAGTAGATATTGTTGGGAGCAAACAACACCCAGCTGGCTCTGCGCTGGTTCCCAAGTAGAGATTGTTGGATTGCAAAGAACTGCGGGAAGTTGGCCGGACTCCACGAGCAACCTAACAGCCGTCGGATCACACTCCACACAAGTTTCGCCGAAGCGCAGGCGAAGAAAATATGGGACGCATCCTCCCCTAGCCCACAAAGGGCACATCTCCCGTCCGAAGGCCCAAACCGATTCGCTAGGTTCAGGTTTGACGGCAGACGGTTAAGCGCTAGCTGCCAGGTGAAAATCTTGATTTTGAGAGGCAACTTAGCAGACCAGATTGCCTTGCAGTGGCTAACCGGCGCTCCCTGCGCAAGTTTCTCGTAGGCTGATGCCACCAAGAACCTACCCGACGGTTCCAGCGACCATCGAACCTCATCGTCGCCCTCGTGAAGCTCAACCGCGTTGAGTTCCTCGACCAGCCCATCCCACTGGGCAGCCGCCTCCTGGGATAAGGCCCGCCTAAACCTAACACCATCCTTAAGGAAGGCATCCGCAACCAGCAGCGCCTCGTTCTCACACACCGCAAACAAACACGGGAAGCGGTCCTTAAGAGGGCCCTCTCCCACCCACCAGTCCGACCAGAAAAACGTTCTCGCCCCGTTACGCACTCTAAATTTTGCTCCCAACTTAAACAAGTGTTTGATCTTGTGGAGGCTGCGCCAGAATGGCGACCCCCCTTGGGTCTGCCCTGCGAAGATATTCCTCGCCTCCGGATATTTAGCCACTAGAAGCGTCCGCCAAATCGAAGGAGAATCGTCATAAAGTTTCCAGATCCACTTTAACATCAGCGCTTCATTCATCACCTTGGTGTTGGTGAGTCCGAGCCCCCCCCACACTGCTTAGGCCGGCACACCACCGGCCAATTAACCCAGTGGTAATTGCGGTTAGGACCCGCTCCTTCCCAAAAGAAGCGAGCGCGGACCGCGTTCATCTTCTCGTGCACCCCGTCTTGCAGCAAAAACAGTCCCATGGCAAAAGTGGGTAACGCCTCGAGGCAAGCATTGGACAGGATAAGTCTGCCACCCGAGGAGAGTAACCTGCCCATCCATGCCTCGACTTTCGCCGCCAACTTGTTGACGAGATAAACCCATTGCTCAATCGTAAACTTCCTATCCGATATGGGAAGGCCTAGGTAGAGAAAGGCATCGACCCCAACTTGCAATTCAGCATGTTGGCCACACGCCTCTGCTCAAGCAAAGTTTGGTCTAGCACATACACCTCACTCTTATAAAAGTTGATTTTCAGTCCCGACATGTTTTCGAAGCAGAGGAGCAGGAGTTTGAGGTTGGCTATGGACAAGTCGTCGTTCTGAAGCAGGATTAGGGTATCGTCTGCATATTGCAGATGCGTGATTCCCCCTGGAATAAGGTGAGGAACTACCCCCTGATGTGGCCAGCCGCGTTAGCGGCAGAAAGCATGGCTGCCAGCGCCTCCGCCACAAAGTTGAAAAGAAGAGGGGAGAGCGGGTCCCCTTGACGCACTCCCCTCTTGTTACGAAAGTAGGGGCTGACCTCTCCGTTGATGGAGATGGCAGTTTGGCCCCCCGCCACTAGCTGATACACCCGATGAACGTAACCTGAGTCGAACCCTTTTCGATGCAGCACTTCTAGCAGAAAGGGCCAGTTCACCCTGTCGTAAGCTTTCTCGAAATCGAGCTTGAGTAAGATGCCCCCCAGCTTCTTAGTTTTCAGCTCATGCAAGGTTTCGATCAGCGCCAACGGACCGTCCAGGATGTGCCTGCCCTTGAGGAACGCGGTCTGGGTCGGGCTGATCACTCTGTTGGCCACCGGATCGAGACGAGAGGCGAAAGCCTTAGAGATAATCTTGAAGATTACGTCGATCAGGGCTATAGGCCGGAATTGCGAGATATGATCTGCCCCTTGCACCTTCGGGATTAGAGAGAGAACCCCAAAGTTCACTCTGGACACGTCGATTCTGCCCAGAACGAAGTCATTAAGGACGTGCAGCACCCCTAGCTTGCACAACGGCCAGAATTTCCTAAAGAACGAGACCGGAAACCCATCCGGACCCGGCGCCGTGTTAACCCGCATATCTTCCACTACCGCGGCTAGCTCCGTCTCTGAGAAAGTGCGCATCAGCCCCGCGTTCTCCTCCTCGGAAACCCTAGCTGCCCCCGCCCAAGTGGCCACCGCCAACCCGAGGTGCCGAGGAGCCTCCGACCCCAACAGCTCCCTGTAGAAGGCATAAATGTGGGACTGAATGAGGGCAGGATCCGAGATTGGGCCTGCGTCGGACTGGAGAACCGAGATCAAACACTTGCGGCGCCGCCCATTGGCCACCGCATGAAAATAGGCCGTGTTTGCGTCCCCCTGCAGCGCCCATTTAACCCTACCCCTCTGCCTCCAGTATTCTTCCTCCACCCGATAAATCTGGAGCAGTTGCTCCTCTAAGTGATATCGGAAGACCCATTCTTCCTCATCTAAACCTTCCGAGTCCGCCTTTGCGTCCAACTCTTGAATCTGTGTTAACAGCGATACTTTACAGGCCTTGGCCTCCCTGCCTAAGTTAGCGCTCCACCCGCGCAGAAATTGTCTAAGTCCCACACTCTGGTGATGCCACCAGTCCACAATATCCCGGCCCCGTGCCTAAGACATGAGTGAAAGCCATCTATTAGAAACTAACTCCGGAAAACCTGTCAGTTCCAGCCAACCCAACGCGAAGAAGAACCGCTTGCTACGCGGTGGGGGGCCACCCCCAGAGTCAAAGACCAGCGGGGTATGGTCAGATCCCAGCGCTGTTTCCGCCCGCACCACCGCCAACGGGAACACTTCGTCTAGGATCGGCGCCAAGAACACCCTATCGAGGACACAGCGGACCGGCACCCTTTGTTTGTTAGACCAGGTGTAGCGCGCCCCAGAGCGAGGGATATCAATAAGGGCCCAATCCACGATTGCCGCGTTGAAAAGCTCCACACGGGACCAGTTGATGTGATCGTTATTCTTGTCGTCCGCCCCTCGAATCAGGTTGAAGTCCCCCCCTAAAGACCGGAAACCTACTTGCCGCCACCTTGGCGGAGATCTCAGTAAGGAACTCTTGGGACGCTGCATGGTCAGCCGGACCATACACCCCGATCACGGTCATAGTGCGCTGGAGGGCGCGGTGGTAACAATTAACACTAAGGAAGAAGCGCCCCAGGTCCGTGCTTTCGACGTCAAAAGTGCAATCCCTAAGACCGATGAGCATCCCGCCCGACCGACCCGTTGCGGGGAGCCAACACCAGTAGAACTTCTCGTCCACCTCTAAAGCCTGAAGTTCAGCATCAGTGAACTCCTGTTTGATGGTTTCTTGCAGAACCACAATATCGATGCTGTGCGTACGTAAATACTCCCTAAGTAGGGTTCGGCGACCCTTACGGCCGAACCCACGATATTCCAGAACAGGATACGCATTAAAAATCTACGCCTTCAGCCCGTGCTTGGCGGGTTACTGGGCGTCGTCCAAGCGGCGCCACAGATTTTGCTCTCCGCGGGCGACGCACACGCGCTGTGGTCGCCCCGTCTTCAATAGGGGCCGGTTCCGCAGACGCCGCCGTCTGCCCCCCTGGGGCTCCAGCCCTACAGCCGTCTGGTCAGCGGCCCCTTGCCGTGCCAACTCCTCCGCCTCCTTGGCCAGCGCCTCCTTAGCTAAGCATTCCCGCTCTAGACTGTCTCTGGTTTGGGCCAACGCTGCCTGCGCCAGCTCGTTAGCGCGCAGCAGTGACAGGGTAGCTTCAGGGGGACCCGCCTCGGGTAAAAATGAGACGCAGCAGTCTGCCGCGACCGCCAACAGGTGCGCATCCGAGAGGTCTTGTAAAATAGCGAACACAGGGTCCAGATTCTTACCTGTGAGGGGTGCCGAAGAGGAAGAGGCGTTCTTGTCCGCGGTGCGACGCACCGCGCGGTCTAGCACCCGGACCTCCCCCTCTCCAGCGTCCCGCGAACTCCGGCGCAGCACCTCCACCGTGTTGGGCTTGGAGCGTAGCCCTTTCGCCACAGCGCCGTCAGCTCCGGGATCACTGCAGTCCAGAAGCCCCCCATGGCAGCAGAGGGCGACGGCGCCTGTCGCGTCACCGCCAAGGGAGCATCCACCAGGTATTCAGCCTCCTCCACCGCACGTACCCTAGCCGGGCGGTCGTGGTTTGACTTGCTGCGTCGTTCACGCCGCTTGAGTGCCTCAGCATCCACCTCTGACGGCGCCACCACCGGAGCATCGAAGCATAGCCTCCGAGCCTAGTTCTGAGAGCCCGATCCTGCCACCGCCGCTGAGGAGATATGTCCTCCCACGCCGGGGGACATCAAGCTGGGGTCGCTCAGGTTAGACCTTGCGGGAGCATCGGAAGGGACCACAACCTGCGCCGCGGCCACACATTCGCCCAGTACCTTGAAGACGTCGCCATCCTCCGTCAGATTAGAGCCGTACTGGGAGAACATCGTTGCAGGCAGGGCCGGGCACGGTGTCTGCAGGTCAGCCGAAGCGCAGATCGGGGGCGCACCCGCCCGCAGCCCAGCAATCGTCCGACCAGCCGCCACCGTCCTAATGGGCCCCCCTGTGGTCGTCACTGGAACAGGAGCCCTCCCCTCCCGCCTTGTCAGAGAGCGGCACCGACTTGGCCTTGGCGCGCTCACGGGCCTTGCGGCTGTCCCAGTCGTCGGCGTCGTCCTCGAACTTTGCACATCGTCGTCATCGTCCCCTCCGTCGAAAGGGCTCGGAGGTAAAGCCGCACCGGACTTGTCAGTGTCCACCGCCTCCCTCTCCACACGAATCGAGTAGCCTTGCAGGTTCACGAATATCTTTATGTGGCTTTTGAGGTTAACCGGCGCGCGGCAACCAACTTTCAGGCGCACCGGCGCCGTGGCATCCGGCAGAGAGG
This sequence comes from Alopecurus myosuroides, assembly GCA_028641055.1. NCBI lineage: Eukaryota > Viridiplantae > Streptophyta > Magnoliopsida > Poales > Poaceae > Alopecurus > Alopecurus myosuroides. Next base: position 514,416,521 of record CM054058.1, on the reverse strand, counting down.
AGGGATCCACCTCCAAGGGGTGTGCCGAGCTCCAGAGTGGTGGCAAGCACGAGGCGCGCCTCGCGGAGTGGCGCCGGGACGTCAAACAGCGCACCCAAACCACCTCCAGCACCTCGTCGGCCAGCGGATCTCCGACCATCTCAGAGACCACGGCGCGGAACTCCGTCAGCGGCAGCGTCAACCCGCCCCCTCGGCAGGCCATCCGCAGCAACTCCTTGGATGGGAAAACCAGCGCAAATTCCGTCGGCCCCAGCCTCCGCACCTGCCAGTCCCAGGCGTCATCTGCGAGTTCTTTGAACTCCTGCTCCACCTCATCCACAGAAAAGTTCCCCTTCTCTATCACCACCCTAGCCGCATTGGAGGCGGGCTTAGCAATCTTGTCTTCTGGAATAGACACATGGAAGAAGCCCTGGCCCTCAATGCCATATCCTACCCACACAGGCATCTTGGCGGATCCCCCCGGACACATCGCCGAAAGATGCCCTGTGGATTCACACCGAACGCAAAAGGGCTCCCCCTCGCAGTCTGCTTGAACGTGCCCGGGCTGCCCGCATTTGTAACAAGTGATTCTTGACGAGTTGGCTGCCCCGGATGAGGCCCTCCCCACCGGAGCAAAGTTGGCCGCCGGCTGTCCCACCCCACGCCCCGTGCGCCCTCGCACCGGGGAAGGGGGAGTTGGATCTGCGCGCGGAGCCTTTCTTGTTCGCGGCGGCCTTCCTCCCGTCGTCTGTCAGCCTCCTCCTCCCTTTCTCGCTGCTGGCGGCGGCCGGGGTCCTCCCGTCCAATGCATTGCCGCAGATCTCCGCCGCGGAAGCGGTCTCCGTTGCGTCCACCATCGTCGTAGCTCCTCTTGCCGCTGCGGGAGCCACGGCCGCGGTCCATCGCCCTTTGGCACGGGCGCTTGCGCGAGGAGGAGGGCGGAGGGAGGAGATAGCGGGCAGAGTGGTGGTGGCGGCGGATGTCCTCAGACGAGGCAGGAAACCGTAAATGAAAGTTTAGGGTTTGAGCCGGCAGCCACCACCACTTATAACGCCCCCGCAGCTGCGCCAGGCCCCGGCCTGCTAGGCCGAGATATCCCCTCCGAGCGCGAATAGGGGCTCGAACCGGTATGTTGGCCACCAGGCCCAACAGACAGGCACGGCCCAGCAAGCGGCCTAGGGCCCATCTCCCCCACAGACGCCTCCTCGAACCCTAGACTCTGCGACGCAACCTTCCCCGGTGGTGACGGCCGTGCCCCCGCCGTCGCGTAGCTCACCGGAATCTCCACGACGCCCACCTTTAGCATGCAGATCTGAGCGGACGCCGCCATCCTCTCCGCTTCATCCAGCCGTCGACCACCCGCAGTCGCCAGCGGGGGAAACACCAGCGGAGATGACCACCAGTCCTCCGCCCCCATGGCTGGAGACGCGGCCGCCGACGAGCCTCCCTCCCTAGGGACCACTCCCGAGTCAGCGATGCAGGACAGCGCGCCCAGCGCCTCCTCCAGGTAGTCCCCCAGAGAGCACGATGGCGGAGCGCCCCCGCTGGAACCACCATGGCCCCCTCCCGCGCCAAGATCCCCATCTGCCTCCGAGTCGCACGCGCTGCGCACAGAACCGGCCCCCACCCCCGTGGAGGACGGTGAGGCAGCACAACGGCGGCGGCCCTTCCTGCGACGCGCCAACCGGCTGGACCGCGCCAGTGAGGGAGCCCTATCCCCTTCCGCACGGGCGTCGCCTCGCGAGTCGCCCCCCGAGCGCACCGGTCGCCTTGCGGTCAAACACATGACCCTTCCTTGCTATTCTCTAATTCGGTTCTGACGGTTTCGAACGTACAAGAGAAGAAATACAAGCCCGCCTTTTTGTCAGACATAGAATAGCATGAACCCATATGTGCAGGGGATAGATACAACCCCAAACCCCTAGAGTAAGAAAGGGAGGAGATGACACCGGAAAGATTCGTAAAAGAAGAGAAAAGAGAACCCACCAGTGGGATAAAGCCCAGGTGCAGGTAAAATATTAGTTCATGTGCTTCTTGACAAACATTGAAACATATATGCATATAAGCAAATGAAGTAGTACTACAACTACTTTTTCTACAGCAGGACAATTTCTGGAAGCTAGGACAATGTTTGGCTAGGAAAGTAGCCAAGAAGCCTGAATTTGCAAGTGGCATTCAAGATTGCAGAGTAGGCAGCGAAACTGAATTCCTAATATTGCTCCTAGGTATAGGGAACAAAAGGCTTTGATTTCACGAGATAAACCTGAGATTCTAGCTAGATGAAAACTGTAATATCATCGGAAGAGGAATCAGCCTTCAATTGGACTGCTGGACAACGGAATGGTCCACCCTTTTTCTTCAGAGACGGACCATAAACCCCAACGGATTGGAAACAATGTCGCCGGAGTTGCAGGTGAAGGGAAGGAGCCCTTACCACCATTTTTGGATGGCTGCGGTAGATGGTCGATGATGAGCTAGAGAGAGTTGGGGGCGGGCGGACGTTCGAGGCCGGCCGGCCGGGGATTCAGTCGTCCTGCATGCAGAGCGAGAGCAGCACCAAAATTATGTATGGCCCTGCCGAACTGAACACTGGGCAAGGCGCAAGAGAGAGGAGGGAGGGGAAGGGAGCTCACGAGTCACGGCGTCGGCGGAGGTCGTGGTTAGTCGGCAGACGTCGCTGAGCACGGCCGGGGCGGACGGAGGGCGGCGAGGAGCAGGATGGAGCTTCCGGGACAGCCTGTGCCGGAGAGGGATCTTCGGTGGGAGGAATGCGGAGGGAGATCGGCTCGGCACCGTCGTCGTCTGGTCGGTGGTGTGGGGTCTGGGCGCCGCGGCGAGGACGACGAGGGTGTAGGTGGAGGAGTGAGCTCTGGTCCTGTCTGGTCACACAGAACACTCGTCTCTGTTCGGGCTGGGCTGGGCCGGGCCGCAGCTGGCCCATTGTGCCCCCGTAAAGGGGCCCGCGTTCCATTATATTGCATAACGGAACAACCACCAAAGATTCGAGGTGAAATTCTAGTAGTTCAGTCTGCAAGGACTCCAAATTGCTATACCTCTTGGTCTCACGATAGGCGATTAGGGTTTCCCTACGGTGGCCGGCGACTTCGATTTCCGGCGCGACGTATCAACCCTCTCCCACGATCTGATCGGTCTCCTCTCCCAGTTTTTTGTGATCTGCGCTGGCTGATAAAGGGATTGACTGGCTCAATTACCCGGCCTTGGCGGAGTCGCTCAAACTAGGGTTTAGATCGGACTGCATCTTGGGGTGCGGCAAAGGAGACAGGTGATTCAAGCGTGAAAGTGGAAAAGGGAATGGGCGAGACTTCGTTGGAGGATCTGCTGAGGAGTCTTAATCTTACAGGGGAGGATATGAAGGTTTATTTGTGCCGGAGAGCGAAGTAGAGTCTTTGAAGGAGGAGTCCAAGTGGATGGCAGTGATGTCGTTGCTGACCACGAAGCCGTTTAGCGCGATCTCGTTGAAAAAGACCATGCGATTTGCATGGGCTCCAGCGCAGGAAGTTACGTTCCGTGATATGGAGAACAACAAGTTCCTGGTGCAGGCGAGATGTATGGGAGACTGCAAGAGGATCACAGAGCAAGGACCTTGGCTGTTCCGGGATCAGGGAGTGCTTATCGAGAAATATGACGGGAGCTATAGTGTTGCGGCTGTGGGGATGAAGAGAATTCCCACCTGGGTGAGGATCCTGGATGTTCCGGAGCTGTACTGGAAAAGGAAGCTTATTGCGGGCGTTGCTGGGAGGATAGGCGAGGTGCTTGGAGTAGAGCTGAATGGATCGGGTCTGGAAGGTGGTGACTACGTTCGGGTGCGGGTGTGGCTGGACATCAACAAATGTCTTACGAGATTTTTATCTTTCAAGCCAGAGAATGGAACCCAAGTTATAATGAGAGTGAAGTATGAAAAGATCCCCAGGTTTTGTGCTGTTTGTGGTTTCTTTGGCCATGAGGAGGAGAAGTGCGGCACGGGGAGCATGCATCCGAGACGATGGGGTTTGGGAGATGGCTGCTGCCGGATATTGTCGGGGGGTTACCCCCGAGTAGGGGTAAGGCAAGTGCTAAAGGCAAGGTCAAGGTGCTGTTTGACCGGGTAGATGGCTACCCGGTACTTGCTACCCGGTAGGTTTCTATCCGGCCGTACCCACTGAAGGCCAAGAGAAGATAGCAAAGAAGTTATATTCGTCCGAGTAAAGAAGTTGGTCCGAGTAGAGGAACTGCGTTCCTACTCGGGCCAGAAGTCAATGGAGCTGTTCTGACAAGGGATCCCGCGTATCCTGCGTCCGTACCGGCGTGCGGTTCAACTTACGGAGCGCGTGATTATCCGCGCTACGGCGTGGCTAAAGTGCGGTAGGCGCCTGTCAAGTCCTGTCACTGACAGAGTTGACAGGACATGTCTAGGGGCCTACCCTATCTCACTGACAAGGTGGACAGGTCCTATCTCCGAACGGCGCGACGACTTCCCGCACCCGCGTTAGCGAGAAGCCGGAGGCGTGCTCTGTTCCGCAGTGTGCCTGTCCCATCAGTCATACCTTATAGTCTTTTTCTATTCGACTGGGCACCAGTATATAAGGTGCCCTGCCTCCTCCTGCGCGAGGGACGACGATCCACGACGTTTCTTCACTTCACATCTTTACCAGAGACAACACTAGAGCTAGAGTGGCTACCCTGCCAACAGGCAACTTTGTACTATGGCTACTCGGATTACACCCATATAGAGAGAAAGGCAGGAGTAGGGGTGTTACCTCCACATGTGGGCCCTGAACCGGGGTAAGATCTTGTTGTTTGCAGTGCTTGAGACATCCTACATGTGGCTACTCGCCGTGTGATCTCTCCCCGGATACCTCCAGCGTCCATCGGCCCCTATCTTTAGCCATCCCATGGCATCTGTCGTGATACCACCACGACAGTTGGCGCCCACCGTGGGGCTACCAGCGGCGCTGGCTAGAGTTCATGTTCGGACGGGACTCGTTTCTGCTACGGGGGAGCGCGTGGTCTGTGGCCTTGTCCACAGATTCGGCTCATTCGACTTCGTCATCGACAACGCCGGAGATTTCGGCGGTAGACCCATCCCGGCAGACGGCTCGGTGATCTCCTTTGGCACGCACCTGGTCTACGTCGCCACCACCGTCATCCGCGAGTTCCCCGAGTTGGTGCTCGTCGCGGAAGATCCTCCTACTGTACTCGCTGCCCGCGGGAAGCCAATTGGCTGCTCTGCGGACAAGGTGGTGGTGATGATGACAGGCCCATCTATCGATGTCGGGAAGGGCGCGGCCGCTACCGTGGGAGTCATCGAGGAACCTGCTGGCCCAAGTGCTGGCACAAAAGTTCACAAGCCCTATGAAGCGCCCCACAACATTCCGGGTTACGTGCCTCCTTCCACGACTACGACGATACCGGCATCCGCCGTGCGGCTGGGCATGCCGCCCCCCACCGAGCTTGAGCTCATGACCATGAGGGCGCAACTCGACAAGCAGCGTCAAGCGCTGCTCGCGGAGCACCTGGAGCTGGAGAAGGTTAGGCTTGAGCTTAACCTAGACCAAAATGAGTACAACAGGGCCCACGGCTTTACTCCTGTGGTTAGGAAGCCTAGCAAGCTAGGCGCTACTCGTCGCAACTTAGGCGCTGAGATGGCAGTAGTTGGTGGGGCCGCTAGCCAGTCTGCTAGTTTAAATGCTGCTACGAGGCCAAAGTATAGTACCCCCGCCAAAACGCTTAGGGCTGCAGAGGCTGTGGCTGCTGAGTTGCCGCATCTCGCCGGCGACGCGCGCGCTAGGCAGCAGGAGAGGCTCAATGAGCTAGTGCTAGAGGCTGCTAGGCAGAACGAGGAGTTTCGGAAAGGCAATCCGGGTGCTGGCGCTTCTCAGATTGTGCACTCGCGTGCGGTCAGATCTACGGATCAGGCCTCATCGCCGCTTCCCGACAATGAGAGGGACTAGAGTGTGCACTCTGGGAAGAGCAGACAGATGCAGGTGTACGACCCGGCTCTCGCCACGAAACAGCACGCTGTGCCGCGACAGCCCGATCAGAAACACACTACTGCAGGAGCGGGCTATCAAGCCCATAAAGCTCACAGCAAGAGTCAAGATGGAGATCACGCAGGCCCTTCTCAGCGTCACGCCGCTCAGCCTACTCGGCAGAGGACGCAGCAACCAGCTGCAGCACAGCCGCGTGCAGCTGCGCCAGCAGCCAACCCGGTGTTGCAGCCCGCAGTTGTGCAGGAGAACAGATATGATGATGGCTACTCGGTGATGGGGCTAGCCGGCTATGCTGACCCAAGAGATGTCACTGACCGACTGGGTGACCGCATGTTGGAGTCCAGTGATGCAAGGTACAAGCTGGACCGTATCAATCGGTCTGCGCAACTCGAGAGCAGGGGGCCACCTGGCCCAGATTGCTTTGGTCGCTGCATCATGGAGGAGCCCTCCGTGAACCATTTCCAGCTGGCTAGGGGGACCAAATTTAATGATGGCAGTACCAAGTCGGAAGACTGGCTGAGTGACTATGTTACCGCTGTGCATATCGCAGGCGGCAACCGGAGATGGGCTGTGCGGTATGTTCCGCAGATGTTAGAGGGCCCTGCTCGAACTTGGCTCAACAACCTGCCCAAGGACAGTATCACCTGCTGGCTAGACTTCTCGGAGGCCTTCATCAGCAACTTCACCAGCAAGTACAAGAGGCCGAATAGGCTGCAACAACTGTCCGCTTGCAAACAGCGGGAAGAGGAGACTGACCGCGAGTATCTTACTCGGTGGAGTACTCTGAGGAACACCTGTGAGGGTGTGAATGAGGCCCAGGCCATTACTTGGTTTGCTCAGGGCTGCAAGCATGGCAGCATGTTGTGGCAGAAGCTGCAGCGCGAGATGCCGAGTACGCTCGCCGAGAAGATCAAGATTGCAGATATGTATGCACTCGGCGACACAACTCAGCCTCTGCTTGATTCTCCTAAGCCGAGAAGGAAGCACTATGACAACAGCAAGCGCAGAGGTGACCGGATTGATACTCGGTATGATCCCGAGGAGGTGAATGCTGTGACTACGGCTGTTGGGGGTAGCCAAAGGCAAAAAACTGATGGAGCCTAGTACGGGCAAAACCAGAATCAGGGCCAAGGCATCAAGAAGCCATACAATGCTCCCCATCAAGGTAGCGGCAACCCGGATCCAGCTCCGAGATTTATCTTTGAGAACATGAAGGTTGGGCTGTGCATCTTCCATACTCGGCATCCGAGTAGGCCAGCCAACCACACTACCCGGCAGTGCAGCTGGTGGGACCTAATCAAGAATGAGGACCTGCCCCCTCCTCCTCCTCTGCCAGCTGCGAATGCCAATGTGCAGCCTATTCGGGCAGCTGCTCCCAGGCCTGAAGTGTTTCCGAGAAGAGAGAACGTGAACCAAGTGGCTCAGGGAGCCAACCACAACTACAACAACGACAACGGCAACTTCAACAACAACAACAACCGCAACTACAACAACAACAACAGGAACTACAACAAAAACAACAACTACAGCAACAATGGTGGGGAAGACCGCAACCAGTACCAGGAACACCATGAGAGCTACATGATCTTTACTACTGAGCCCGCCGACAAGCAGTCACTGCATAGGCGTGCGATGGAGGTCAATGCTGTGATCCCTGCTGTGCCTCACTACCTGCACTGGTGCAACCAAGAGATCACGTGGTCCAGAGCTGATCATCCTAGGGTGATGCCCAACCCAGGTAGCTACGCTCTGGTGGTGGATCCCACCTTCTTGGGTACTCAGAAGAATGTCAGGTTCAGCAAGGTCCTTATAGACAACGGCAGCAGCATCAACATCATGTACCGGGATACAATGGAGAAGCTCGGCCTTGCCGAGAACATGTTGCTACCCAGCAGGACCACATTCCATGGCATTGTGCCGGGAGTATCGTGTGCTCCAATCGGCCGCATCTGGGTGGATGTTCTATTCGGTACCAGGGAGAACTGCCGCACCGAGAGCCTGCAGTTTGAGGTAGTTGATCTTCAGATCCCCTACCATGCTCTACTCGGTAGGCCTGCCCTCAGCAAGTTCATGGCCTCTACCCACGCTGCATACATGAAGATGAAGATCCCTGGTCCCAATGGAGTCATCACCATCTCGGGTGATTACAAGAGGTCTTTGGAGTGCGCGTCTGCAAGTTCTCAGCTGGCGGAGTCCATGGTCATTGCTGCCGAGAAGAAGAAGATACACGAGGTGGTGGCTATGGCGCAAGCAGCGCAAGGTGGTGCGCATGGCATGCCGAGTTCCTAGTACGGGACTGCGTTCCAGGCGTTCCATGAGACGAAGAAGGTTTAGGTTGATCCTGAGTTCCCAGACCGTGTTGCCATCATTGGCGCCGGGTTGGGAGAGAAATAGGAAATTGAGCTCATCCACTTCCTCCATGAGAATCGGGACGTCTTTGCCTGGTACAATGAGGATTTGCCGGGTGTCCCGAGGGAGTTGGTTGAACACTCGCTACATGTGCGGCATGATGTCAAGCCGGTTAAGCAGGCTATGCGCCGCTTTGGTGATGAGAGAAGAAAGGCTATCGGTGATCAGATCACCAAGTTGCTGATAAGTAACTTTATCATGGAGGTATTGCATCCGGACTGGCTAGCCAACCCGGTTATGGTTCAGAAGAAGAAGGAGGACCCCAAGGCCGACACCGCATGGCGTATGTGCGTGGACTACACTGACCTGAACAAGGCCTGCCCCAAGGATCCCTTTCCGCTACCCCGCATAGATCAGGTGATCCATTCCACTGCTGGTTGTGAGCTTTTGTCTTTCATATATGCCTACTCTGGTTTTCATCAGATAGCTCTCAACCCTGATGATCAAATAAAGACTGCCTTTATTACCCCGTACGGGGCTTATTGCTATCGTGTCATGTGCTTTGGGTTGCAGAATGCTGGGGCTACCTATCAGAAATGCATGCAGAAATGCTTGCATGATCAAATTGGCAAGAATGTGCAGGTGTACGTAGATGACATTGTCATCAAAACGAATAAAACACATACTCTGCTTAGTGACATTGAGGAAACCTTTGCCAACTTGCGCAAGTACAAAATGAAGCTGAATCCGACTAAATGCACCTTTGGCGTCCCGGCTGGCAAGCTACTCGGCTTCTTGGTATCCAGTCGGGGCATTGAGGCCAATCCTTCAAAGATAAAAGCTATAGAGAGCATGTCTTTGCCGAGATCACTAAAGGATGTGCAAAAATTCACTGGTTGCTTGGCTTCTCTGAGCCGCTTCCTGGGCAGAATGGGCGAGAAAGCCTTGCCTCTATATCAATTGATGAAGAAGAGTGACAAGTTTGTGTGGACACCACAAGCTGATGTAGCATTCAAGGAGTTGAAAGCCATGCTGGGTAGCGCTCCCATCCTGGCTAGCCCGCTACCCAAGGAGCCAATGTTGTTGTATATTGCTGCGACTAACCGACTAGTCAGTGTGGTGATTGTGGTGGAAAGAGAAGAGGAAGGCAAGATTGTGCAGCGGCCAGTATACTATCTCAGTGTGGTGCTATCCAGCTCCAAGCAGAACTACCCGCATTACCAGAAGATGACCTACGGCGTGTACCTGGGCGCCAAGAAGCTGAAGCTCTATTTCCAAGAGCATCCCATCACAGTGGTGAGTTTTGCTCCCATCTCGGACATCATGGGAAACAAGGAATCAAGTGGCAGAGTAGCCAAGTGGGCGATTGAGCTAGCCGCGTACGCTCCTTCGCACGCGAGAAGAGAAGCCATCAGGTCACAGATTCTGGTGGATTTTCTGGTGGATTGGGCTGAGGTGCAGTATGAGCCTCCTTCGCCAGTAGCCAACTACTGGAAGATGCATTTTGATGGCTCCAAAGTGAAGGAAGGCCTTGGTGCTGTTGTGGTACTCACATCACCCAAGCGAGATCAACTCAAATATGTGCTGCAGATTCACTTCAAGGCATCCAACAATGTAGCAGAGTATGAGGCCGTGGTACACGTACGGCTTGAACGTAGCCAAGGAGGTTGGTGTGCAACGCATCATCTGTTATGGCGACTCAGATTTGGTGGTGCAACAGGTATCCGGCACCTGGGATGCTCTGGATGCCAACATGGCATCATATCATTTTCTGGTGCAGACCATGTCTGGTTTCTTTGAAGGATGCGAGTTCCAACACATACACAGAGCAGAGAATGACACAGCTGATGAGCTGTCCAAGTTAGGGTCTTCTCGGCAGTTCATCCCGGCTGGGATTGCCTTGGAGCATTTGAGAAAGCCATCTATCAAGCCATCCCCCAACTCGGAGTCTATATTCGTTACTTCTCTGCTAGGCAAGGAAGTTGTTCCCATGGAGATTGACTGGGAGGCTGCAAAGGAGAACCCGGGGACTGCTCCATTCAACCCGGGGACTGTCGCATTCATCGAGGGGGTCCTTGCCGAGTGCTCGGGGACTCGTCTCCAGCTCAGAAGGGGTGTTGGTGGCTGATCCAATGGAAGTGGACGAACCAGTGTTTCCCACGCGGGAGACACCGAGTTGGGCTATGCCCATATTATCCTTTCTAACGAATGGCACCTTGCCGAGTGACGAGGTCACAGCCAGACAGATTCAGACAAGAGCCAAGGGCTACAATATTCTCAACAAGGTGCTGCATAGAAGAAGTCCTACTGGCGTGCTGCAACGCTGCGTTGAGCCAGAGGATGGAGAAGAAATTCTGGTGGAGATACACCAGGAAAATGCGGGCATCACGCCTCTTCTCGGGCTCTAGTCAACAAGGCTTTTCGGCATGGTTTCTTTTGGCTCACTGCCTTGAAGCAAGCTGAAGACATAGTGAGAAAGTGCAACGGATGCCAGAGATTCGCAAGTAAGATTCATATGCCTGCTTCTGAGTTGAAGACCATTCCCATTACCTGGCCATTTGCTGTTTGGTGTCTGGATATGGTGGGTCCCTTCAAGCCAGCTAGAGGCAACATGACTCACATCTTGGTCATAGTTGACAAGTTCACCAAGTGGATTGAGGTCAAGCCTATTCGGAAGTTCGATGGAACCACTGCTGTGAGTTTTCTGAAGGATGTGATCCTGAGATATGGTACCCGCACAGCATCATCACTGATAATGGCACAAACTTTACTGAGGGTGCTTTTGCGAGATTCTGCAAGGAGAAGCGAATCCGGGTAGATGTTGCATCTGTTGCGCATCCCGCTTCAAATGGGCAAGTAGAAAGAGAAAATGGCATGGTGCTATCCGGCATAAAGCCAAGGCTGATTGAGCCATTGATGAAAACACCTGGGTGTTGGTTAGACGAGTTGCCAGCGGTGTTGTGGAGTCTAAGGACTACCCCTAATCGGTCAACCGGATACACACCATTATTCCTGGTATATGGAGCTGAGGCCGTGTTGCCCAATGACCTAGAGCATGACTCGCCCCGAGTAACCCTCTACACTGAGGCGGAGGCGAGAGAAGCTCGAGAAAATGACGTTGACCTGCTAGAAGAAGCGAGAGAGTTAACTCTGTCACGTTCAGCTGTTTACCAGCAAAACTTGAGGCGTTATCATAGCCGGAAAGTGAACCCAAGGGTTTTCCGAGAAGGAGACATGGTCCTTAGGCTCGTGCAGCGCACGGCCGGGATGCACAAGCTATCCCCTCCGTGGGAAGGGCCTTTCATTGTGAGCAAGGCTTTGCACAATGATGCCTACTATCTACTTGACGCAAAGGCACCCCAGAAGAACATGCCGGATAGAGAAGGAGAGGAATCTAAGCGCCCCTGAAATGTAGCTCTACTCCGCCGTTTTCATTCGTGAGCAGAAAGTTGTATGTATCTCCTTAACCGAGTTAAAATTCTGGTCGGCACTCCGAATTCAAACTCGGGGACTGCCCTTGTCCAAATCTGTTCTGTGTTGTTCTACTCTGTTTTACTTTTGTCTACTCGGTTGCTCTACTTAGAATTTCATAAGTGTATTTAGTAATGTGTTTAAACCTAAGGGCCAACTCTTCGACTCTGCTGCTGTCCGCAACCCGGCTTCATGGCAAGCAAGAGAACAAGCCAAAGGTCAATGAGCACACGAAAAATGGCTAAGGAGAAGAGGGGTGCAGTAACCGAGTAGAGTGTTCTTTACTGTTTTTTGTTGTCTTTTTCCGGCTAAGTGGTGGGCAGCGTTACTATGAATTTTTGTAAGTGGCTAAGTATTTGAAACTCAATCTTTGAAATTTTGTGACTCGACTACCAAAAAAGCCACAAGTGGCAGGTAAGAGCTGAGACGAAAAGAGAGAGTGGATAAAAAATGCAACTCGGGGACTTGCATATTAACGCAACCCGGCATGGAGCCAGAGTTGCTATAATATCAAACTTCAACTGGAATAAAACTGAGTAGCAACAAAGACATAATTGTACGGTTACATTTGCACCCGGCATCCCGGGGATCTAATCAAAGTTCAAAGGAAAAGTGTTGCAGGCATCACTCATTGGAGGTTGCGGTGTTGTCCGCGTTGGCGTTGGCAGCATCAAGGTTGGCGGAGGCAACTGGATCAGAGGTCGCGGTGGCAACCGAGATAGGATCCGTGGCAGAGGTGGACGCAGCAGACTGTGAGTTGGGCATTGGGTAGGCAACGGACGCGCCCAACTCGGGCGCTGGCTGCTGGATCACCATCTCGGTGGTGATGGTGGCCTCCTGAGTGCTGGTTTGCGGCTGCTCGGCTTCTGCGTCGACCTTGGCTTTCCCCTTCTCGGATGCTCCCTTTGCGGCACCTTCCTCAAACACGCTCAAGTCCTCCGACTCGGTGTCATCTTCATCGTCCTCTTCCTTATCTTCAGGCTCAGTATCTGGCTCGGGGAGGCCGTCGATGTAGGTGGCAGTGTTGGCGTAGGAAGCAATTTCATATGCCACCGCTTTCCGGCGAGTCACGCAGTCGGAGTTCGTGGTTCACTTGGAGTCTTCACAGATAGTGAGGATTATGTTGAGATCCAAGTTTTCATACCAGCTGGTGATGAAGTGCAGCAGCTGATCAGCTCCTGCCCGAGCTGCAGAGGCACGCCATTTCTTCAACTCGGCCTTCATGCCATTCAACTTCTCGGTGATCTCGCTGAAGCTGTCTGGCTTAGCTTGATCCGGCCAGAACAGATCGTGCAATTTGTATGCAGTGGAAACCATGGAGGTGCCCAAGCCCTTGAGGGAGCGGAGTTGAGACTTGATGCTCAAGAGATAATCATTGATGGTGGACTTGGTGTCGATGGGCATTCCGGATGCAGCTCGGAGTTGCCTTGCCTTCGCCAGAGCAGGCACGCTAGCAGAACAGAGATCAGGGAAGATATCTAAAAAAGGAACCAATAAGAGTTAGAAACAGAGGCAGAGAAGAGGTGAAACCAGGTAGAAAAAGGATGAGAAGAGAAAAGCAAGTCAGGTGCAGAGAAGAGATAACTCACATTCTAGATCCACCAACAACGCTCCCAGTTTGATCTTCCAGTCGTCCTCGTCAGAGGTATGCCTATCTTCAATGTTGCGCGCATTTGCGATCTGGAGGACGAGTTGCTCGTTGTGTTTCTTCAGCAATGAGATCTCCATCTCAAGCGTTTTCTCTCTGGCCGCGGCAGTCTTCTTGACCTCGTCCTTCTCGGCAACCTGGTTGATGGCATCCTCGAGGGCAGCCTTCAGTTTGACCTGCATTTTTTCAAATTTCGCCCTCTCGGCGGTGCGCTCTTTCTCGATTTCGGTTTCTCGGTTTTGCAACTATTGCCGCACCTCGGCAGGCATGAGGCAGTTCAGGTGTTGCTCCCGGAATTTCTTGTACTCTTCTGCGAGAAGAACAACAGTGTCAGCAGAGTAACCAAGTAAGAAGAAACACAAGTGCAGAGAAGGAAAGGCAACTCACCCTCCAGAGTAGCGATCTTGCTCTAGGCAGAGGCAGCAAAAACTTTGCAGTCGTGATGCTTTTCTATCAAGTCATTGAGCTTGCCAGCAGAGAAAACAACAATGAAGCAGAAAGCAAACACGGGCGTAAACACAAAACGCACAAACCGAATTGCTGAAAGCTTACCTTCAACCTCAGAGATCTGGATAGTACGGTCCAGGGCCGCCTGCTCCACCGCAGCAGTGTCCTTCTTCTCGGCTTCAAGAGCCTCAAGACGGTCCTCGGCAACGCGGTGGTTCCAGAGTAGCCGGCGGAACAGTCTTGTCCTCTTCTGGAGGCTATTCTGTAAAGAAGAAGAGAGAAAGTTTGAGATTTTGTGAAGATTTTCCCCGAGTAGACGGCAACTCGTTTGAGTTTTCACCTACTCGGCCCAAATCTCGGGGAGTGGGGGAATGACTAAGAGGAAAAGAGAAAAAGAGAAGAGAAAGGAGAAACAACAACTCGGGGACTTGTAAAAAGGAGAAAAAAGACTTACAACGTAGCTTTGCTCGACGTCCTCCGCAGCCTTGCGCATGACGAAGAGCTTCCTGGCCAAGGTACAGGTGGGGCTTGCGATCGTCATGTGGACAACACCGACATCATCGTTGTTCTAGTCGATGCGGTAGTGGTCGATCTGGCCCAACTCAATCCCATCCCAGTTGGGGTTGCCAAGCGCCTTGTTGTTCCAAGCTGGGTCAACAAACCCTACTCGGTCCAGGATTGTGGTGAGGCCTTCAGATTCAACCTCGTTATCACCTTCCTCACGCGAGCGCAACTCGGGAACTGCTGCTGCCTTGCCCTTGGACTTGGTGCCGGTCGCCAAAGCTTGGCCTTCCTTCAGTGCAGCCAGTCTTTTCTCTCCTGTTGCCAGTTTGATCTCATGGCGCTGGGAGATAGTCATCATGTATTCCGGGAAGCTGGGCTTCGCGCGGCCGCCAGCACTTGCACCTTGATTCTCAACAGGGCCACTAGACCCATAGGCAGCCGGATTGGTGCTGGATGTGGGCGCGGAGACCACTAGTTGTTTGCTCCTTGGCGGCTTCCCGGATGGCACGTCTTGCGGCTTGGGAGGTGGCATCTGTTGTCTGGCTTGCAAAGCAGCGCGCTTCGGCTGCTGCCGGATGGCCTTGGACTCAGACTTGATAATCTTCCTGGGGCTAGGAGCAATGTCTGGCCGAGAAGAAGGTGGAGGCATTTTGCGAGAAGCAGTTGGCGGAGTCGATGGTGCAGTCTGTGTTGGAGGAGGGATCCGCGCGGTGGGTGGAGTCGCCTCCTGGGTAGGCGGCACAGGGGGCTGGCTACCCGGTGCAGCGTCGGGCTGCACTTGGTCCTGGTGGACGGGCTCCACCACGATCTCTTCTACCCGCTGCTCTGCAGCGGGATCAGGTCTTGTGTCGACAACTTCTTCTACCCGCGGCCCGGCTGCGGGATCATCTTGGGCTGTAGCGGTGGTGTCTTGCTGCTCGGTGGTGTCTTGCTGCTCGGTGGTGTCTTGCTGCTCGGGGGTGGCGTCTGGCCGCTCCTTGGCGGCATCATCTTGCTGCTCGGGGTTTTCTTCAGTATGTTCCCCAGCTGATGCAGCTTGGGGAGATGGCGGTGTCTCGTCGTGAGCAGCATCCTGCGCGTCAGGCGGCTGCTGCTCGAAGATGGGATCAGTATCATCACCGGCGCCAGTGTTCTCGACGCCGATATCTTCATCTACGTCGATAGGGGAGGACGCGCGCGTCCTCTCCTGCTCATCTTGCTCATCATCATCGTCCGAGAGATCAACAAGTCGATCTATGGGCACGGATTCTTTCCTCTTGGGGCGAGAAGGGGCTGCTGCAGCATCAGCGTCGAGAGGAGCGCTGGAAGAAAGGGAAAAAGTTCAGAGAAACAGAAGGAGAAAAGTGCAACAGGAAACGACAACCAAGTGGTACTCGGATGGAGAGCTTACCCTTTGCTGGTAGGGGGTTGTCTCCTAGCGGAGACGACTTTCTTCCCGGCTTTTATTGTGATGACTCCAAAAGTTACAAGCCCGACAGAGCTGGGCCAATTCCGCCCAGTCTATGCAATGTTATCTACAAAATTGCATCAAAAGTAGTGGCTAACAGGATAAAAAAATACTCCCTGAGATAGTGTCTGAAGAGCAGTCTGATTTTGTCCCGGGGAGGTTAATCACTGATAATATAATAACAACTTATGAGTGTTTGCATTTTATGAAAAGAAACAGGGCCAAGAAGCATCGATCCTGCGCACTAAAGCTGGATATGAGGAAAGCTTATGACCACGTGGAGTGGGGATATTTGAAGGCAATTATGTTGAAGTTGGGATTCAGCAGCTGTTTCGTGGTGCTAGTGATGCGCCTAGTCTCAACGGTTTCTTTCTCGGTTCTTTTTAATGGATCACCGCAGGAAGAATTCAGGCCATCGAGGGGAATTCGTCAGAGGTACCCAATCTCCCCATATTTGTTTTTGTTGGCAGCAGAGGGCCTTTCGTACCTCCTAAAATCTAGAGATCAATCATCGGAAATTCATGGATTGAAAGTGGCTCCCACCGCCCCGGAGGTGAATCCCTTGTTATTTGCGGATGATAGCCTGCTGTTTTTCAGAGCAAATCTGGAGGGTGCTAGGGAGATAAATACGGTGTTGGATATATACTGTCATGCATCGGGCCAAAGAATCAACGTGGACAAGTCCTCTATTTTCTTTAGCAAAGGATGTCCGGAAGGGGTGAGGGAAGTAGTTAAAGTGGAGCAGAATGTACATAAGGAGACTTTGAATGAGAAATATCTCGGAATGCCATCTGAAGTGGGTAAATCCAAGAATGGGGCCTTCAAATACCTACGAGACCGAGTGTGGAAGAAAGTGCTTGGGTGGATGGAACAGTTGCTGTCCTGTGGTGGAAAGGAGGTACTTATCAAATCCGTAGCCCAAGCAATTCCTACGTACTCCATGTCTTGTTTCAAATTACCTAGAGGACTTTGTGAGCATATTAACTCTATGATCCGCAAATTCTGGTGGGGGAGTAGGGATGGAAAGAGGAAGTTCGCTGGGTCTCCTGGGAGTCAATGACACAACCAAAGTTCGCGGGAGGTTAGGGGTTTAGGGACATTGAACTGTTCAGCCTCGCCCTGTTAGCAAGGCAAGCGTGGAAAGTGTTGTCGGTGCCAGACTCCCTAAGTGCAAGAATACTAAAAGCAGTGTACTAACCTAACAGTGACATCCTATCGGCGGAGCTGGGACCGCGACCATCTCAGGTCTGGAGGTCTCTATTGGAAGGGAGGAATGCACTCCGTCTTGGACTGATCAGATGTATCGGAGATGGGCGAACCACCAGGCCGTGGACGCGGAATTGGCTGCCTCGGAGCGAGCGCTTGCGACCGGTAGTTAGGCTGATGTCGCACCCTGATTTCTAGGGGATACTCACCGTACGAACTGGATAGCAGATGCTTGGATTATGGGGCATAACTGCTCCCACGTCCCAGCTTCCTGGTAGGCCTGCGCTTATGCGCGACAACGCAAGCCCTGCTATTCCATCGTCGATGTAAACTATCCACTAGAGATCAAAGGCACTTCCGTCGACGTACTTCAAACCATACACACATGGTACGTCAACGGCGTTTAACAAGTGATATCACAACAGATCTCTACGACACAAAAGATTGAAATAAATTGCAAATGGCTCTCATTAGAGCAGAGATAGCAAATACAATCATTCAGAGGGCACATGCCCCAACAATACATCAGTACAATACAGCGGAAGCATTCAACATGTCTGAGTACAGGCAAGAACCAAATAGGCCTAAGAGGCCGGAAACAAACAGACGGAGCCCATCCACGAAGTCTCGGATCCTGCCCGGGTCCGCTATCTACTCGTCAGCAGTCTCGTCATACTCCACGTAGTTGCCACCAGGTAGATCCTCGGAAACGTCGTCTGCGTAAACCACAGCCCCAAAGGGGTCAGTACATAAACGTACTGGCAAGCAAGACTCACAGTTCACCAAAGTGTAACCCGTCAACACCAAGTACAGATGCCTTGGGTTCAACGGAAGAGAGGGGATATAAAAGATGCTGCAACTGGCTGCACTAACCAACTACAGAGATTTCTACCACTTCCGGCTAACAGAAAGGAGATAAGATCGAGGATTGTAACCAACTGAAAGATAACTTCAAACAAACCCATCCTGGATCTCGCCCCTTCTCCAAAGAAGCAATCCGAGGATAACTCACACAGTTGAAATAAGGTGAATCAAGTTATTGTGTGAATAAACTGTTACTAGTCAAGTTATTAGTCATTGGGTGAAACATGATTGATCATTATGTTTAAGTTGTCCTGAGTACTTGTTAGCCAGTACTTTCACCAAGTAATCCATAACCGCGGAAAACACGGCTTCTCGAGAAGATTATCCCTGCAGGGTTGCACCAATTTGGCCGTACACTCATGAATAACCCGCCAGATGGAAAGGCCCTTCCACCAAGCGGGGTACTCAACACAACCAACCATTCTTCGCATCAAGCCCAAAGAACCTTGGGCGCACGGCTAATCGAGCCCAGAAGAAAATGGACCCTCATAGCACTCTAAGAACGTGTCCCCCTATATGCCGACTACAAAAGTTCCACCCTGCGCTGGGCTCGCAAAAACATGCATGCGGCAAATGGAAAACACGAACTAAATGAGGCGATTTGGACGAGATGCGAATCAGGTCAAGTTGAGGGGGGCGCCCATACTCTCTTCCCAAATGCGGGTAGTGCGCTCATCGTGGATCAGTAGACAAGACCCTTTTCCTATTAGGGTCGACACTAGCAGGCTCCAAAACCTCTCATGGGCCTCCTGCCGGTGCCTTATCATCAAGTTATTATTTAGCAGTATCATTAGCATGATTGATTGATTCGATTAAACATCGAGCCCCCCCAGAACATAATAAGAATATAGTAACTGAAAATAACGGGTAACAGACTCGAGCAAAACAACCTAAGCATGCTAGTAAGACACGGGCAACAAGCAATGGTTATAGGTATGGAGGTGAGGCAATTTCAGGGTTAAGGGATTCATGTGATAGGATCGTAACAGAACAACTACTACTAAGGCTAGCAGAAATAGACAACGGAAAGTTTCGGTAACCAATGTTGAAAGGAACACAATGGTTCATGTGAGTGATAACTTGCCTGCAAACCCAGTAGCCTGGTACTGAGCTAAATCCTTAGACGGGGTGTCGTAAGTATCGTCGGTCTCAACGTCGTCGTATATCCGAGAAGAAGCAAACAACCATTGCAGAAAGATAAACAATCAATATCATGGCATAGGTGCACAAACATGGGATGATGCATGTCATGTTGATAGATGCATCAGAATAAACTACTTGACAAGATAACACAATTTAATTGGATCCATATGCAATGTGAATTGCATATGGATGCAAATGGTTTAGGTTGAAGGATTGAGCTACATTTGATTAACAAGTGTAAGTAGTTAAACATGATGCATGCATGATGAAGAACAAGAAGGTAACAAGTTTAAATGCAATTGGAATGAAGGTTAGCCATTTTAGAAAACATTAATAAGTTGGAAAGCTTTGTTACTTAATGGTGTTAGACAAGTAATGATTGTTTTCATCAAGTTGAAGTGTGTGAAACAAATAACAAAGTTGATATTTGAAAAGGTTATCAAATTTTAGTTGGATTACATGTTTCACATTTTGAAATTGGACTTAGGATTATTTGATTATGAATTAAACAATTTTTAATTGAATTAAACAAGATTTTAAATGTTTAGGCAATTTTAATTATTCAAAACAGAAAACAAAATTTATATTTGAATAGGATATTCAAAATGGTGTGGAAAACATATTTTATTTGCATTATTTGGAAATAGCATGAATTAGTTATGAATTATTACAAATGGCATTTCAATTATTTGAATTTGAATTTAAATTGCATTTTGAAAATTCAAAACAGAACACAAATAAGTTATTTGGAAAGTTTGTTAAATTTTGAACAGAAAACATATACAAGTTTTAGTTATTGGATTTATAGATTTGAAGTTATTGAATTTTGAAGTTTATAGTTTATTCTGCCCATTTAAAAAGAATTTGGAAATTAACAGATTTGTCTTTAAACTTTTGTGACCGCGCTGGTGGTATACCCACACGCTGCCAGGTAGGGACCCGTGGTGCACTGTGCCCCCGTGGCACCAGAGAGGCTGACGGAGGGGCCCTGGATGTCAGCGCGTTAAAAAGATGGAAAAAGGAGGCTTTGCCTCTGCGGGGGTTCGACCCCGCGATCGGCCCGCTGCGCGCAAGGAGCAGACCAGATGGGCTGCTGCTGGTCTCGTGATGGGTTACAGAAACGATTCGATAAGAGGCAACTATGCTGGTGTTAACTGAATTTTGCACAGACGCTTCGCTGAACCTGACGAACAGAAACGAGCGGCCGGCGGTGACTGAAACGCACCGGGGCGTGTTGTGCTCGCCGGGGTGGGGGTCGAGGGTTGGGTGCAGCTCGGGTGCAGATCGCGTGTGTGTCCAGGGAGTGTGGTGCGGACAGATCGGGAGGGAGAGGGAAGGAGCAGCGGCTCACCTCGCGTTGTCAGTCGATGACGACTGTCGACAGGCAGGTAGCGGCGGCTTCTCCCCGGCGATGGCGCGCCTCCCACGGTGCCTCCCGGCAAGCACCGAGGGGACAGGGCGACTCCAGGGGCTGCGCCGTTTCCATTCCCGGGGAGCGGAGCCCCTCGAGGTGGCCAGGTGACCGGCGGTGTGCGAAATTCAGAGGGGTGCGGTGGTGATCTCCGGTGATGCAAGGTTCAGCAGAGCAGAGGGCGGCGGCAGGGAAGAAAAAGGGGCTAGGGTTTGCTGCGATCGGAGGGAGAGGGTGAGCTAAATAGGAGGAAGGAAGGCATGTACGGCGACCCTCGTGGAGGAGGGGGAAGGGATCGCACGGTGCAGAGCCATGTCGTACAGCAGTGACATCATCTGCGAGGAAGACGACAACAGAGCTGAAGGGGGTACTGGGCCAAGAAAAATAGATGGGCTTGGGCTTCTGTGCTCCCTCTCTCTCTCTCTCTTTATTTTCCTGTTTTTCTGTTTTTATTATTTTTTTTTGCTGAAAAACAAATGGAAGGAAAAGGAGAGTTTCCAAGTTAAATAAAATTTTTTGGTAAAAGAATATGGTTAGTTCTGTTTTCAATTAGCACCCAAAACTAGCTTTTGTTTTCCAAGGTTTACAAATTTAATGGTTGTTTGTTAATTAAACCAATATTTGAAAGGATTTTTAATATGAATTAAACCTTATTGAAAACAAACATTTTTTTATAGGGTTTACCCCTAAGATTTAAGGTGATTAAAGATTACAAATAGGGTGGTGAACTTAAGGTTTCAAAAGGTATTGATTTGAGAATTGGTTTGAATTTGGGTAATTTGATAATTAAATAATTATTGATGAAAACCATGTTTTTATTAGGGTGACCCCTATGATTCAATTTGATTAAATTAGTTGATTAAATTCATAGGTTCAAATTGGTTCTGCTTGATGCATTGATTTGAACTTGAAGGTGATTTGGAAATCATTTGTTTGATTAAACCCACAATTTTAATGAGTGATCAACATGGAATAAAATGGAACAATTTGGTTGTTTTCACTTGTTATTTTTATTCCAAAAGTTGTAACAGAACAAGTATGAAAACATTGTTTGAGTAAGGTTTGAATTTGAGTTGTGAAAACAGTGGAAAACAAATGCAACAATTAAGAAACAAATGCAAACAACATGATGACATGATGCAATACTTTAATAAACAAGAAATCAAGCATTCTATGGGGTAGTTTTCATACTTGGGATGTTACAAAACGCCCCCCCTTGAAGGAATCGCGCCCCGAGATTCCTACTGAGAAAAGAAAAGGCCCGGATACTTCTTGGGAAGATCCTCTTGAGTTGTGTCACGTGAACACATCGTGCACATTGGATAGACGTCAAGGAATTTGGAAACCACCGGAACAATATTAGCAGAGGTATAGGTTTTGTATGGAGGATGTATAGTTGGATAGACTTTGATTCATTCGGAGAATAGACTATCTGTAATAAGGGTGGAACAGAGTTATTGACATCAATGGAACACCAAGAATAATCATCAATGTCAGAATCATCAACATGAGAGTAACGAGGAATATGTGGCCTCCCATTAGAATTGGATTGTTCTTACTTATGTTGGAAGTCAACATTTGAGATCCCGAGGAGTGAACGGAGTTTTGATTGCTTAGTGGAACCAGAATTGGGTTGTATGTTGTGGAAAAGATTGTTGACACAAAGGAATGTGATGCTCCGGTATCAAATAGCACCTTAGCTGGACAAGAGTTTACGAGGAAGTTTTGATTAGACGCCGGTAGAAGATTTGAAGTGGAAAACAACAACAAGATTTCAACGGACGAAAAGGATGTTGAGAAGAACAGGATATCAACATCGGGGAAAACGAGAACAAAACTCCTGAGGTACTACAAAAAAACCCATCCGGGCTTCTAAAGGATCAATATCTACTGCTTAAGGAATAGAGGATCTGCTTCCGGGGCTTACACGCCTCCGTTCTCAATCATGAGTAGGCAACATGATAAATCATGTCACAACCACCTCCATTCCTATGGTCTAGTAGATATAATCATCCTAGAGAAACCAGGATTCGTGAAATCCTAACTTGAAAGTTTAGGTGAGAACAGAAAACAACGTTGCACTTCCTTACCAGAAAAGGGTGGGTGGGTGGGGAAAGAAGAAAAATGGCAGAATTCCTACTCTCACGTTTCATTTTTCCTATATAGCTACAAAATAGTTTCTAGACTCAACTGCGACCAGTAAAAAGGGATCCTACAGGCAGACAGGCTCTGATACCATTTGTCGCACCTTGATTTCTAGGGGATACTCACCGAACGAACTGGATAGCAGATGCTTGGATTATGGGGCATAACTGCTCCCACGTCCCAGCTTCCTGGTAGGCCTGCGCTTATGCGCGACAACGCAAGCCCTGCTATTCCATCGTCGATGTAAACTATCCACTAGAGATCAAAGGCACTTCCGTCGACGTACTTCAAACCATACACACATGGTACGTCAACGGCGTTTAACAAGTGATATCACAACAGATCTCTACGACACAAAAGATTGAAATAAATTGCAAATGGCTCTCATTAGAGCAGAGATAGCAAATACAATCATTCAGAGGGCACATGCCCCAACAATACATCAGTACAATACAGCGGAAGCATTCAACATGTCTGAGTACAGGCAAGAACCAAATAGGCCTAAGAGGCCGGAAACAAACAGACGGAGCCCATCCACGAAGTCTCGGATCCTGCCCGGGTCCGCTATCTACTCGTCAGCAGTCTCGTCATACTCCACGTAGTTGCCACCAGGTAGATCCTCGGAAACGTCGTCTGCGTAAACCACAGCCCCAAAGGGGTCAGTACATAAACGTACTGGCAAGCAAGACTCACAGTTCACCAAAGTGTAACCCGTCAACACCAAGTACAGATGCCTTGGGTTCAACGGAAGAGAGGGGATATAAAAGATGCTGCAACTGGATGCACTAACCAACTACAGAGATTTCTACCACTTCCGGCTAACAGAAAGGAGATAAGATCGAGGATTGTAACCAACTGAAAGATAACTTCAAACAAACCCATCCTGGATCTCGCCCCTTCTCCAAAGAAGCAATCCGAGGATAACTCACACAGTTGAAATAAGGTGAATCAAGTTATTGTGTGAATAAACTGTTACTAGTCAAGTTATTAGTCATTGGGTGAAACATGATTGATCATTATGTTTAAGTTGTCCTGAGTACTTGTTAGCCAGTACTTTCACCAAGTAATCCATAACCGCGGAAAACACGGCTTCTCGAGAAGATTATCCCTGCAGGGTTGCACCAATTTGGCCGTACACTCATGAATAACCCGCCAGATGGAAAGGCCCTTCCACCAAGCGGGGTACTCAACACAACCAACCATTCTTCGCATCAAGCCCAAAGAACCTTGGGCGCACGGCTAATCGAGCCCAGAAGAAAATGGACCCTCATAGCACTCTAAGAACGTGTCCCCCTATATGCCGACTACAAAAGTTCCACCCTGCGCTGGGCTCGCAAAAACATGCATGCGGCAAATGGAAAACACGAACTAAATGAGGCGATTTGGACGAGATGCGAATCAGGTCAAGTTGAGGGGGGCGCCCATACTCGCTTCCCAAATGCGGGTAGTGCGCTCATCGTGGATCAGTAGACAAGACCCTTTTCCTATTAGGGTCGACACTAGCAGGCTCCAAAACCTCTCATGGGCCTCCTGCCGGTGCCTTATCATCAAGTTATTATTTAGCAGTATCATTAGCATGATTGATTGATTCGATTAAACATCGAGCCCCCCCCAGAACATAATAAGAATATAGTAACTGAAAATAACGGGTAACAGACTCGAGCAAAACAACCTAAGCATGCTAGTAAGACACGGGCAACAAGCAATGGTTATAGGTATGGAGGTGAGGCAATTTCAGGGTTAAGGGATTGATGTGATAGGATCGTAACAGAACAACTACTACTAAGGCTAGCAGAAATAGACAACGGAAAGTATCGGTAACCAATGTTGAAAGGAACACAATGGTTCATGTGAGTGATAACTTGCCTGCAAACCCAGTAGCCTGGTACTGAGCTAAATCCTTAGACGGGGTGTCGTAAGTATCGTCGGTCTCAACGTCGTCGTATATCCGAGAAGAAGCAAACAACCATTGCAGAAAGATAAACAATCAATATCATGGCATAGGTGCACAAACATGGGATGATGCATGTCATGTTGATAGATGCATCAGAATAAACTACTTGACAAGATAACACAATTTAATTGGATCCATATGCAATGTGAATTGCATATGGATGCAAATGGTTTAGGTTGAAGGATTGAGCTACATTTGATTAACAAGTGTAAGTAGTTAAACATGATGCATGCATGATGAAGAACAAGAAGGTAACAAGTTTAAATGCAATTGGAATGAAGGTTAGCCATTTTAGAAAACATTAATAAGTTGGAAAGCTTTGTTACTTAATGGTGTTAGACAAGTAATGATTGTTTTCATCAAGTTGAAGTGTGTGAAACAAATAACAAAGTTGATATTTGAAAAGGTTATCAAATTTTAGTTGGATTACATGTTTCACATTTTGAAATTGGACTTAGGATTATTTAATTATGAATTAAACAATTTTTAATTGAATTAAACAAGATTTTAAATGTTTAGGCAATTTTAATTATTCAAAACAGAAAACAAAATTTATATTTGAATAGGATATTCAAAATGGTGTGGAAAACATATTTTATTTGCATTATTTGGAAATAGCATGAATTAGTTATGAATTATTACAAATGGCATTTGAATTATTTGAATTTGAATTTAAATTGCATTTTGAAAATTCAAAACAGAACACAAATAAGTTATTTGGAAAGTTTGTTAAATTTTGAACAGAAAACATATACAAGTTTTAGTTATTGGATTTATAGATTTGAAGTTATTGAATTTTGAAGTTTATAGTTTATTCTGCCCATTTAAAAAGAATTTGGAAATTAACAGATTTGTCTTTAAACTTTTGTGACCGCGCTGGTGGTATACCCACACGCTGCCAGGTAGGGACCCGTGGTGCACTGTGCCCCCGTGGCACCAGAGAGGCTGACGGAGGGGCCCTGGATGTCAGCGCGTTAAAAAGATGGAAAAAGGAGGCTTTGCCTCTGCGGGGGTTCGACCCCGCGATCGGCCCGCTGCGCGCAAGGAGCAGACCAGATGGGCTGCTGCTGGTCTCGTGATGGGTTACAGAAACGATTCGATAAGAGGCAACTATGCTGGTGTTAACTGAATTTTGCACAGACGCTTCGCTGAACCTGACGAACAGAAACGAGCGGCCGGCGGTGACTGAAACGCACCGGGGCGTGTTGTGCTCGCCGGGGTGGGGGTCGAGGGTTGGGTGCAGCTCGGGTGCAGATCGCGTGTGTGTCCAGGGAGTGTGGTGCGGACAGATCGGGAGGGAGAGGGAAGGAGCAGCGGCTCACCTCGCGTTGTCAGTCGATGACGACTGTCGACAGGCAGGTAGCGGCGGCTTCTCCCCGGCGATGGCGCGCCTCCCACGGTGCCTCCCGGCAAGCACCGAGGGGACGGGGCGACTCCAGGGGCTGCGCCGTTTCCATTCCCGGGGAGCGGAGCCCCTCGAGGTGGCCAGGCGACCGGCGGTGTGCGAAATTCAGAGGGGTGCGGTGGTGATCTCTGGTGATGCAAGGTTCAGCAGAGCAGAGGGCGGCGGCAGGGAAGAAAAAGGGGCTAGGGTTTGCTGCGATCGGAGGGAGAGGGTGAGCTAAATAGGAGGAAGGAAGGCATGTACGGCGACCATCGTGGAGGAGGGGGAAGGGATCGCACGGTGCAGAGCCATGTCGTACAGCAGTGACATCATCTGCGAGGAAGACGACAACAGAGCTGAAGGGGGTACTGGGCCAAGAAAAATAGATGGGCTTGGGCTGCTGTGCTCCCTCTCTCTCTCTCTCTTTATTTTCCTGTTTTTCTGTTTTTATTATTTTTTTTTTGCTGAAAAACAAATGGAAGGAAAAGGAGAGTTTCCAAGTTAAATAAAAATTTTTGGTAAAAGAATATGGTTAGTTCTGTTTTCAATTAGCACCCAAAACTAGCTTTTGTTTTCCAAGGTTTACAAATTTAATGGTTGTTTGTTAATTAAACCAATATTTGAAAGGATTTTTAATATGAATTAAACCTTATTGAAAACAAACATTTTTTTATAGGGTTTACCCCTAAGATTTAAGGTGATTAAAGATTACAAATAGGGTGGTGAACTTAAGGTTTCAAAAGGTATTGATTTGAGAATTGGTTTGAATTTGGGTAATTTGATAATTAAATAATTATTGATGAAAACCATGTTTTTATTAGGGTGACCCCTATGATTCAATTTGATTAAATTAGTTGATTAAATTCATAGGTTCAAATTGGTTCTGCTTGATGCATTGATTTGAACTTGAAGGTGATTTGGAAATCATTTGTTTGATTAAACCCACAATTTTAATGAGTGATCAACATGGAATAAAATGGAACAATTTGGTTGTTTTCACTTGTTATTTTTATTCCAAAAGTTGTAACAGAACAAGTATGAAAACATTGTTTGAGTAAGGTTTGAATTTGAGTTGTGAAAACAGTGGAAAACAAATGCAACAATTAAGAAACAAATGCAAACAACATGATGACATGATGCAATACTTTAATAAACAAGAAATCAAGCATTCTATGGGGTAGTTTTCATACTTGGGATGTTACAACTGAAGGAAAATGCGCTGGTATGGGTGGATGATTACATAAACCACCATGCCGCGATATGGAACGAGGGGAAGTTGGAGGAATTTTTTCTTCCAATGGATATTCAGATCATAAAGAATATACCGCTGTGTACTCGGAGCAAAGGTGACTTCTGGGAATGGCACTTCGAAATGAAAGGTAATTTTACTGTCTGCTCGTGCTATCGGGCACTGTCAGCAATTCGCCGAAGCCAAGAAGACTGGTTGGAAGGCCGAGCATCTGCTTCGGGAGTGGCTGAAGAAGGGAAAGGTTGGGCTAATCTGTGGAAGACCACAGTACCCTAAAAAATCTGTGTGTTCTTGTGGCGGTTGGCTTGACACTCTCTGCCAACGGAGAACATTCGCAGGCGACGTAACATGGCGGAGTCATTGGCATACACGATCTACGAGCGAGAGGACTCTTGGCGCCACTCTCTGGTTGAGTGCAATCTCGCACGCTGCGTGTGGGCATTGACAAAGCCGGAGATGAGCGAACATATAGCTCTGTCTACGGAGCCAACGCCAAAGCAGTGGCTCTTCTCCATGATCGCGACAATGAAGCAGGAAGATTTAACTTGCATGCTGGTTACCATCTGGGCAATATGGCACGCAAAATGGAAGGCAGTACATGAGCAGGTTTTTCAGAGCCGGATGGCCACGAAGTGCTTCGTGGATCGTTTTATTGAGGACCTGGCGCAGATACCGGCAGGGGTACGGGAGCGGCATGTCCAGGTGAGTACGAGGAGATCACAGAGAGCATGGATTGCACCGCCACGGGGAAAGGACAAAATAAATGTCGATGCAGCACTTGCACGTTCAAAGGTAGCGGGTGCAGTGGGGGATATCTGTCGCTCCGACGAGGGGGTTTACAAAGGAGCTTCAGCAACGGTATACGACGGTGTTTTGGACCCGGGGTGTCTAGAGGCGCTAGCTTGTCGAGAGGCATTGGACCTCGCTGATGACATTCAGTTGGGCTCTATTCTTGTAGCCTCGGACTGCCTGCAGGTGATTGATGCTCTTCATGGTGAAAATAGAAGTACGTTTGGAAGCATTACGAAGGAGGTGAGGGAGAGAATCAGTGCAAGGGGCTCTACTTGTTTTGTCCATGAGAAGAGGGAGTCAAATTTCGAAGCGCATAGGCTCGCCAAGTATGCGGCGAATCTTCCGTGAGGTAGATATGTGTGGCTTATTGAGCCACCGCCCGATCTAAATATCAATGTAATTTGGGAACAGTTTGAATAAAGTTTGCATGATAGTTTCAAAAAAAAACAAATATTCGAGGTTCATAACTCCCCTTACAACCACAGCAACACCACAAAGGCTAGAGCAAAATAGAAGGAGCAACTAGCACCAAAAAGGTAACTAGAAAGACAATTTGCTCTAAACGACTCAGTGCTAAGACCTAAGCATAGAAGATGAAAGCTACCAGAAAGTAGAAACAACAAGTTCGCGCCTTCCAAAAGAGCCAGCAACAGAACAACCGGAGCTTGCAGGAACCAGAAATTTTTTGAAGTCCAACAGCAAACAAGATCAGTGATTAAGGTCTTCTGAGGCCTCTTTCTCATCCACCACCGCCCCATCCCTCTCAGCTTCACTCTGATTGACATCATAAATCCTCTGCACAGGGACCTGGCTTGATTCTGTATCCAACGACGTCGCGATCGAAAGCAGCATGGTGGCCCCTACCCTGATATCTTCTTGCTCCTGTGGTGGGTGAAGACCTGCCCAGTAATTCAAAAATACAAAGATGTAGCTAATTAACTCAAAAGGGGATTTGATTAGTTTTTCTCAAAGCAAGCACGATTCCTGGTTTTCCAAATGGCCCTGTATACTGCCGCCACACTAGTAATTTGCACATTACGGCTGGTCTGGAGATAATGAGGTATCCAACAGAAGAACTGAGAGAAAGAACATGGTCTGTTATTCGTCCCTATTGCAGTACCAATTAGACTCCACACATATTTGGCTGCGTCACAGGAGAAGAACAGGTGTAGAATGGACTCATCCTTTTCACAGAATTGACACTTGTAGCTGCCAACCCATTTCCTCTTCTTTATACTGTCTTTTGTAGCAATAGCATCGTGCCAGATCAGCCAGAGCCACACTTTAATCTTAAATTCGAAACCCGGAAGTCTTAGAATTCCCGAAGGTTCCACAGAGTCCCAAGAGGCCTGGAGAGGGGCCAGAGGGGTCACACCATAGGGCGGCGCCCCCTGGCCGTGTCTGGGGGTAGTGTGGGCCCCTCGGGCGTCCACCTGCCACCGCCCTTTCGCCTATATATTCCCCCGATACGTGAACCCTAAAAAGATTCCACTTTTCCACGAAAAACTGCCGAGGTCGCCGTTATCGTCAACACGGGATTAGGAAGGTTCTGGAGTTCTCCCCGGCACCCTGCCGGCAGGGAAAATCATCACCGGAGGGCTCCCTGGACTACGGGTCCATAGCAGTAGCTAGATGGTTGTCCTCTGCACTTTATGCCTCATGTTTAGATCTCGTGAGCTGCCTCACATGGTCGATATCATCTTATTGTAATGCCCTCATGAATCACATAGTAATCATCATGTCATGTATGTTTCAATATCTATCAATTGTCCACCTGTAATTTGTTCACCACACATGTTATCTATCTTTATTGGAGAGACACCAGTAGTGAACTGTGGACCCCGGTCCATTTTCTCATATTGACAATACAACCACTTCAATTACTGTTTCTACTGTTTTCACACAGCTACTACTATTTTCATATTGTTTTACTACTGTTTTCCACACCATACATTTAACATCTTTGTTATCAGCAAAACCGGTGAGATTGACAACCTCACTGCTTCGTTGGGGCAAACTGAATTTATTGTGCTGTGTAGGTTCCACGTTGCTACTGAACCGGTAGTGCGCCCTACCACATCAACTGCATCAACCTATATTCCCGAAAAGCTTGTGGACCCGGGTGTTGCCTTCTCCCAGGTAGATCTTAACAGGCCTCCTCAAGGAGGAGTCCAGTGGTTCCTCTGCCCATCTCGTGGTGACTCCATCATAGGCACAGGCTACGCAACCGCCCGCATGGGGACCCCCCGAAGGCGGGACGTCGACACTACTATCAATGCCAAAGGATTTAGCAATCGCTGCTCCTGCTTTCTTATTCATGTGCCCGAAGGGGGGATCAAGAATCCTACGCCATGCCTTCAATCTTTTAAAGATCATATCCTTGAGCCTCAGATTGATGTTGAAATCTTACAAGGGAACCGCGTGTGACGAGGGAACGAGTCCTGGACCTGGAGGGTAAGGCTACCCGGTCCAAGGCCCAAGACCTACGCCCGAAGGGAGACACTATAGAATGTTCTAGAAGACTCAATCAAGGACTACCCGCAGGGCCTTGATGATCAAGAAAGGAAACTTGTAACCGACTCAAAGTTAGGGTTTGTATCCCCCCGGGTGCGGTTTGGGACCTGGCCATCTATTTAAGACAAGGAGAACCATCGGGAGGGGGGCCAAGCCATATTACACCACCAAAAGCCTTGAGATTGAGATCGAACTCTCGACTCGAGCACCCACCACTGTAACCGGTCTATTGCTAATACAGATCGACAGAAGCAGGAGTAAGGGTTTTACCCCTACGACGGCCCCGAACCTGGGTAAATCGTGCCCCTTGTTTTGTCGAAGATTGTCACCAGCCCCTACACGTTCTCCTAATCGAAACCCTATCGGTTCACCCGAGGGACTTGTTGAGTTGTATATTCGACAATTGGCGCCGTCTGTGGGAACGGCGGGCGCTGGATCCATGGAATCTTCGGCCTCATCATCGCCAACCTTCAGCTGGAGCCCTGGGGCCTCGACTTCAGCAGATCCGATCCGCTTCGGTTCGATCATCGTCGCGCCCCACTCGCCGGAATCGCGCCCGGTATTCAGCGGATTGGAGAAAAGAGTCAGCCTGATGTTCGGGAGTTTCTGCTTCCATGCCAACAAAGAAGGAATCCTGCACTTCCCCGAGCAAACCAATCTCGAAGAATCTGACTCCGAGTCGATTTCGAGCCCGGAAACTCTCGACTCGCTGCCCAACAACGCCGGACACGACATAGCAACTAGCGGTGGATCCGTGCACCCCAGCACTCACAACTTCCACACCATCGCTTCAGAAGAGCCTTCTCGGTTCGATGAAACCCGCCGATCGACGCCTAGGACTCACGGGCCATATCTGGCTCAGGTCTGCATGGCACAATCAAACGATCCACCAGAGGAAACGGAAGAGAGCGCGACGGAGCGAGAGCTCATTAAAGTATCACGGGCGGCCTGGGTCAAGGCAAAGGCGGCCGTAAACTCCGCCGAGCCGATTGAAGAAGGAGCCCCGCAGGAAGACCTAACCGCATAGCACTACCATCTAGTGAAAGTGGCGACGCTGATCAAAGAAGCTCGCAAGGATCTGGACGAGCGAAAAAAGCTGGCGGACCAATCGAGTCAGCGTCGCGCGGCTCTCTCCAAAACACCTTCGGTAGGGAACCATCCCCTAAGGAAGAGATACGTCTCGAAGACCGCGGCCATGGATGGCGAGTCTCTAAGCGGGGTTAGCATAACACTCGAAACTTCCCTTACGCGCGTCGACGACGACGACGACATACACCCGACAACCCCCGCCACCGCAGTTCTAGCCGCAGCCACTTACCTGCAGGCAAACCAGACAGGGGAGAACGACCCCCGCGTGGAGCAATACAGACAAGTCCAGAAGGGGTTGGGCATGGCAGCAACGAGGCTCGCGACCCAAAACCGCAAAATCGCGACTGAAAAAGAGGCCGAGGAAACCCCTCGAAAAGACAAAGGAACACGTCACGGGCGCGGGAGTACATCGCCTACAAGAGATAGGTCACCTCGTCGCGCCCGAGAAAAAGAAGCCCGGCGACACGGCGACAACCCGAGTAGCAGCGACGAGCCTGGATACAACGCACGGTCAGACATCGCGCAGAACAAAATCGACAAAGCTCGAGCGGCCAGGAACCGCGCACGTTTCCCATCCACCTCCTCTGACGAAGAGGCCTGTGGCGCAATGTGCTTTACTCGCGACATCCGGGAGGCACCAATGCCCAGGAGATTTAAGCTCACCACGGAAGTGCCAAAATACGACGGTTTGCTGGAGCCCAAATCCTGGCTGTCGGATTACCTCACGGCAGTAAAATGACAATGTGAGAACAAGACCACAGCTATGCAGTACCTTAACCTGCACCTGGTAGGCGCGACGCGCAGCTGGCTCGAAGGAATACCGAAAGCATGCAACGGATCATGGGATGATCTAACCTTTGACTTCCGCAAAACCTTCCAAGAAACGTACAAAAGACCCACGACCATTGAGGAGCTGCGAGCTTGCAGGCAAAAGAGCGGTGAGTCTACTCGCGAATGCATCCAGCGATGGACCACACTCAGGAATACGGCGGGAAACATATCGGAAGAGGTCGCAGTCGAAGCTTTTAGCAAAGGAGCCCGACGAACCGCCTTCAGAGAAGAACTGGGGCGAGCCGCACCCAAAACCATCGGAGAACTGATGGCTATAGCTGACAGATGGGCCAACGGCGAAGACTCGGTGCGCAATGAGAAAGCATCTTCGCCAAAACCTGAGGACGACCGTCACGGTCGAAAGAAAAGGCGAAAGCATGACGACCACGATGAACCTCCCGAGGAGGACCTTGACAGCTACTACACGCTACATCTATTTACAGATAAGCGCACAGGCAAGACTAAGGCAACACACCTCCTCAAGGATTGCCTAAAATTCCTCGACATCCACGAGGCCTTCTCGAAGAAAAACAGAGTTGCGGTCAATTAAGGCTACCCACAGCTTCCATGAGGAGGATAGCAGGGATTCCACCAGCCACAGGCCCTACCTCCACCAGGAAACCAAAACGCACCGCTGGCCGCACTACCCGCGCCACCCACCGCAAACTAGGGGGCAACGGGTACCCGAACCCAGTAGGACTCCTTGGAATGATACAGAAAGTCTGCCCGTCCTGTAGTGCCCAGAAAACAAACACACGACAAGTAGTCATGGCTGTCCAAGCCCCACCATCCAAACCCAAGTATTTGAAGATGGCCAACCAGGCGATAACTTTCTCGAAAGGGGATCATCCCCCACGAGTCTATCGACCAGGACACGCCGCACTCGTCATCAAGGCGCAGATAGGCAACTACGAACTTGCCCGAGTATTCATGGACGGAGGCAGCGGGATCAATATCATTTACGCGGACACACTCCGCGGGATGAACAAGAACCTGGACGCCTCGCGGATTCAGGGACATCCTTTCACGGGATTGTACCAGGGAAAGCAGTCAAGCCACTCGGAACAATCAATTTGGAAGTGGTGCTCGGGAACCGAAGAAATTATAGACGAGAGTTCCTCGACTTCGAAGTAGTCGACTAGCCCTCACAGTACCTCTCCATTCTCGGCCGAACATCGTTCGCGAGATTCATTGCAGTACCTCACTATGCGTACCTCAAACTCAAACTTCCTGGAGAATACGGCCCCATCACCATAGATTGTGACTTCCAAAAATCTGACAAATGCGACCTCGAGTTCAACGAGATTGCGAAGTCTTTCGGGATGCAGGAGGAACTAGAAGAATTGGCAAAGACCACGGATCACTCCGTGATGTCTCTCACTAAAAATAATGCTCCAGAACTCGAGTTTAGCGCAAACAGCGACACTCGAAACATCAAGTCCACCCGACGGAGCCCGCGAAGACAGCGATGGTATCCACCACCCTCTCGCCAGCATAGGAAGGCGCACTCGTCGAACACTTCCGTAAGTACTGGGAAATCTTTGCCTCGCAGCCTTCCGATATGCCAGGGATACCCAGGAAGTTCGTCGAGCACTCACTCAAAGTTTACAAAGACGCCAAGCCTATCAAACAGACAACCTGACGGTTCTCGGAGCCTAAACAAAAACCACTTGGAGAAGAAGTGAATAGAATACTCGCCGCAAAATTCATCCGAGAGACAAAGATATCCACCTGGTTAGCAAACCCGGTGCTGGTCCCGAAGAAAAACACTAACATCCTTCGCGTGTGCATCGACTACACGTCGCTGAACAAACACTGCCCCAAGGATAACATCCCCTTACCACGGATCAACCAGATCGTGGACTCTACAGCAGGCTGCCAGCGCCTCTCCTTCTTGGACGCCTACTCGGGCTATAATCAGATCAGGATGAAAAAGGAGGACGAGGAGAAGACAACGTTTATCACACCTCATGGTGTCTACAGCTACACGACGATACCCTTCGGGCTAAAAAATGCAGGCGCAACATATCAGCGCTGCATGCAAAAATGCCTCGCCAAGCACATTGGCAAGAACGTACAGGTGTACATTGACGACATCGTCATAAAAACCCGAATGGAGGACACACTCCTCGAGGATATCAGGGAGACATTTGACTCCCTCAACGCGTACACGATCAAGCTTAACCCGACTAAATGCGTTTTTGGTGTCCCCGCAGGACAACTTCTCGGGTATCTGGTGTCCGCCCGAGGAATCGAAGCCAATCCGAAAAAAATTCAAGAAATCCTGACAACGAAGGAGCCGACCAATCTTCGCGGTGTACAACAGCTCGCAGGGCAGCTAGCCGCTCTAAACAGATTCATCGCAAGACTAGGCGAGCAAGCATTACACTTCTACAAGCTGTTGAAGAAAACGGATAAATTCGAGTGGACTCCCGAAGCAAAGCAGACATTCGCAGACCTGAAGCAAGCACTACAGAGTAGGCGTGTCCTTGCAACGCCACAAGAACGGGAGCCACTGTTGTGACGCCCCGAGATCGGGCACTATGCAGATTTCAGCATTTCCGCCAAAATCCACATAATAACCGATTCCAGGTTGCCACTTGTGATAACATTACAACAGTTCACGAATATCCCGCAACAACAACAGAAAAGATATATACAAGACAACTCAAACGAGTCAAGGATACAACTGATACATTACAAAGATCCAAATAACAGCGGAAGAAACAACATAGCGTCCGACTACGGACAAGATACAAATTGGACTAAGAGTCCTGAAGATAACCGATGGCATCCAATCCCTGCCCAGGCCAAGCCGGAGGGATTCCCAAGCTAACGTCGTCAGACTTCAAACCTGTTGACTGCAATTTGGAATATGCAGCCACGAAATGGATTCGTGGGTCAGTACGGTTAAGTACTGGCAAGTGGATAAACCATACTCACAGGACAGCATAACCAATCATCACAAGATACAAATACTTTGGGTACAACGGAAGGAAGGGGTTATTGCAAAGAAGCGGCAGCGGGGAGCACTAACAAACTAAAGAGACGCGCTACAACTTCCGGTTATTAGAGAGGGATAAGAGAGCGCGACAAAACCAACTACAACTACTCACCAAACAATACCCATCCAATGTTACCCCCTACTAAGGAAGCAACCCAAGGAAACTCACACTGTTGAATAATGAAGGTTCAGCTTATTGTGACAATATGCCTATTACTAGTCAAGTTATTATCAATTAGGTGTAAGTTTTCTGAGTACTTGTTAGCCAGCACTTTCACCAAACCGTCTCTACAACCCATCCCAGGAGCCACGGAGCTATAAGGTCCCGGCCAGTCCGACCTAACCTAAGCGCAAGGGTGAAAACCACACCCCCCGGCACCACGGGACTCACCCTATATGCATCATCATCATCATCATAACCATCATAATCATCATCAACCATGGGGGCGCCTCCCATTATGCATATGCGCAAATGGAAAGCCCGAACTAAGTGTGGCTCTTCGGACAAGCTGCAAATCGGGTCTAATTCGAGGGGGGTCCCATACTACCTCCCGGATGCGGTTAGCGCGCTCATCATGGATCAGTGGACAAGACCCTTTTCCTAGTTTCGACACTAGCAGGCTCCAAAACCACGTCGGGCCTCCTGCCGGTGCCTTATCATCAAATTATTATTACCCCAAACATTAACATGTTGTTGATTAAATTGAAACCCAACTATCAACTAAACAGGTGATATGACAAAGGACAACAAGACTCGAGCGCAAACAACACTAAGCATGCAACTACGACACGAGGGCCAACAAGGTAAACAAGCAACAGTTGATAGGAAGGGGAAAGAAGGCTATATCATGGCTGCAAGGTAAACATATGATAGGATCGAGACACAAGCATCGAAAAATACTAGGCTAGCATAAAGACAACGGAAAGAATCGGTAACAAGTGATGAAAGGCAGCCATAGGTAGCAAGTGAGTATACTTGCCTGAGATCCAGCAAGTAGAGGTACATCCGCAAAACTTGTCGTTGCTCACATCATCTCAACGTCCTATCCGCGAGGAAGCAACGAACTAGAACAAACACCGGATGCAACAATTACTACTACGGCAAAAGATCCAGCATGATCCTATTTTATATGCATGACAAGTTAAAGGGTGCATCAAAATAAACTAGTTGACATGGTAAACATATTTAAATGGGCCCATAGGCAATTTGGATTGCATATGGAAAAGCCCATGAATTAATGTTGAATTAAATGATCTACAAATAACCATCATGTGAAAGTTGATTAGAATGATGCATGGATGATGAAAACAATAAGAAAACAACAATAGCTTCAGTTTGATATGTTGTTTACCAAGTTTGGAATTTTATTTATTAAGTTATGAACTTTGGCATTTTAAATGATTAAACAAACATTTGTTGTTTTCACCAATTTTAAATGTTCAAAACAGATAACAAAATTTATATTTGGAAAGAACACAAAATTTTAGATGGAAAACATATTTCATTTGTTGAATTTGGATTTAAAATGAGCAAGTTATGAATTTGGCAATTTAAAAGGTGTATTTAAAGTATTGAATTATTGCACCAATTTTAATTAGGAAAAACAGTAAACAAATTGTATTGAAAAGGTTGAATACATGTAGCAAATGTTTCACTGAACATTTTGAGCTATTAAACATAATTTTTTGGATCATTATTGAATTTATTATGCATTTTTCCATAACCATTTTTATTCTGCCCTTTTTAGTAAACAGAAGGAAACATGTTCAAATTTAATTCAATTGTGACCAAACAAAATACCACTGTGTAGAGTTTGTTAAGACAAATTTTTAGAGCCCAAGTTTGCTCAATTTGGATGAACAGAACTCAAGTTATGATTTTCCAAAGTTTCCAATTTTTATTGCATTTTCTGTATTTAATTATTTAGTGCAAAATTTATTACAGAAACATGTTGCAACTTTGTGACTAATAGAAAGAGCACAAGATTCTGAATCCATAGCAATTTGGATCATTGAAATTGGAGCATCTTTCAATTTGTTATGGATTTTACAATTAAAGACTCAGATCTGTTTTTCTGGAATTCGAGAAATAAAAGAAAAAGGAGGAAAAAGGGGTGGCTTTTGCTGCGGAAGGGGAGATTCGAACCCGGGGCTCCAGGGAGTGCGGACAGGGTACCACGCCACTGGGCTGCTGTGCGTGTTTGTGATACAATACATCCCTCACTGAATATGAGGTGGTACCGTGCGGTTTTAACTGAATTTTTCAGATCGGAAACACATATAGATGCAGGGACGGACGAGCTCGTCTATGGCAGCGGCCATCATCGCACGACGGAGAGCGCACAGAGCAAGGGGAAGGACGGGGAAGAGGGGCCCGAGGGCGGAGGCGGGCTCACCGCGGGGGTGGACGAGGCAGAAGGCGCGGGGCGCGGAGGCGTCGAGGAAGCAGACTCGCGGCACGGTCGTTGTTCGTGGCTGCTGCCAACGGAGGAGGAAGACGACGACGGCGTGGTCGATGCAGTTGCCCTCCGGCCTCGGTTTCTTCAGAGAAAAGAAGGAGGGGGGCACCGGGGTTCCATTCCCGGTGCAAACACATCCCGGCGTCGACCATCGCAACCGCACCATCTCCTCTATCGGGCAGCCATGGAAGTGGTGGTTTGGGTTCAGAAAGGTTCAGAGATGAACAGGGGGTAGAGGAGGGAGAGGGGTGGCGGCAGGGAGGAATAAAGGAGGGGAGAAGGGCTAGGGTTAGGGTTTGGGAGGAGGAGAGGGGTAGATAAAGGAG
The DNA here is from genome assembly GCA_028641055.1 of Alopecurus myosuroides. Lineage (NCBI taxonomy): Eukaryota > Viridiplantae > Streptophyta > Magnoliopsida > Poales > Poaceae > Alopecurus > Alopecurus myosuroides. Next base: position 514,378,315 of record CM054058.1, on the reverse strand, counting down.
GGGAAAGGGAGTAGGTGGGTGGAGGGGTCCATGGAGGTGGACAGCGACATGTCCTCCTCGTGCCTGTACGGATGGAGGAAGGAGAAAGGCTGGGGTGGGCTGGTTTGTTGGGCCTGGGCTTGGGGGGCTGCTTTCTCTCTCTCTCTCACTCAAACATCTTTTTTTTTGTAAAAGAATAGGAAGAGAGGAATAGTAATTAGAGGGGTTTTTTTGGTGTCAGAAAATGCCAAAGTAAATTGCTGTGGTTTTGTAATTGCAAACGCACGAGTGCACCAAAGTTTGTTTTCAAACTTTCAAAAGTTTTGTTGCACTTTGAAATTTGAAAGAGTTTGGGAAAAATATTACATTAGTTGAATTAATTCAAATTTGAACAAGTGAAGTGTTTGAAACTTTTGAATTGGTTTGGGAAACAAGTGCAATGTCATGATGCAATGCAATGCCAAAAGAAAAAAAACAATCAACTTCTAATTGGGGAAAAAAATCCCCCGGGTGTTACAACTGTTCTTATACCTAGCCGCAACAAATCAAGTCATCAGCACGGTGATCGTGGTCGAGCGGCAGGACGACGGCAAGGCATATGGAGTTCAGCGATCAGTTTACACTGGTAGAAAATAGGCCTATAGTCCCGGTTCGCAAAGGCCATTAATCCCGGCCGCGCAACCGGGACTAAATAGGCGCGACTAAAGGCCCCCCCTTTAGTCGCCCCTCTTACGAACCGTGGCTAAAGCCCCGTCCACGTGGGCGGGTGGCGTGCGCCGGGGGCGGACCGGGACTAAATGCTATTTCGTTATTTCTTTAATTCATGTGGGTTTCTAATTATTTTTCACTCTCTTTTTTTCACTCCCTTTTTTCTCTCCCTTTTTTTTAGAATTTTTATTATTTGCTTAGTGTCTAACTACAATTATCTCTAGTCAAATTTCTTATTCGTGGTCAAACTTCCCGTTCGGTCACCCATCCTCCCACTACTCTAGCACTAGCACGCTTAACTTCCGAGTTCCATTCCGTCCCGCATCCAAGTATTTCGCACGCATGTATGTGATAGTAGTATCATATCAATCCTATTAACATGTTGGTCCATGCCACATTTCTTTATTGTCTGAATTTCAAATAAATCTTTTGATAAACAAAAGTAATGATGTAATTAATAATTTTGAATAAATAAATAAACATTAACTTTTTAATTTGTATTATTTCTAAAAAATATTCAGAAAAATAAAACTAATACATTTTAAAAATTTAAAAATACTATTAATATATCAAAATATTCAGAAAAATAAAACTAATTCATTTTAAAATCTTAAAAATACAAATAATATATCAAAATATACAGAAAAATAAAACTAATACATTTTAAAATCTTAAAAATACCATTAATATATTAAAATACTCAGAAAAATAAAACTAATTCATTTTAAAATCTTAAAAATACAAATAATATATAAAAATATTCAGAAAAATAAAACTAATTCATTTTTAAATCTTAAAAATACAAATAATATATCAAAATATTCATAAAAATAAAACTAATTCATTTTCCTCTTTCCTAAATGCAAAATAAAATCTGTTAAAATTCATGAACCAAACCATATGAAATCTAAATCATATAAAATTTGCAGATCCAAGTTTCGACTATTATTTTGGACACAAGAACTGTTTTGGCAATGACTATCTGTGAGAATGATTTTAACCTAACTTTTAAAATACATAACCAAAATGGACAAACTAAAATGTTCTGGATAGATATTGAAAAGATCTATCCATAGTCCTTAGCCTCACATCAAGGTCAACAACCAAATGAAAATACCATCCTTTTTAATAAAAGACCAGTAGGCTCTTCTGTTATTTTTAGAATGAGTTCAAAAATGTATTTTGAAGTAAATCCAACTGGATGAGTTTGGTATTGACTAGATCTATGTTTTTGGTGAACAGATATATGGAAACGATAGTTTTTCTATTTTGTTTTCTTGATGTGTTTTTGTTCGTTTTCTTGATGTGTTTTTGTTTGTTTGTTTTGAAATGTGTGTTTGACATAATATAGAAATAATATAGCTAGGAATTAATATAGAAATAATATCCATTGCATACTAATATATCCATTACATGCATATATCGAACGCAAGATGCCGTACACAAACACCATCTACTCGAGCTCCGTCGAGTAGATGCGGAACAACTCGTAGGAAACGTATGCATCTATGGCTGCATAGTTGAGGTTGATCCGGTCAAGTGGGTTCTTCCCCCAATACATGTGATTCTTGGAGGGGAAACCAGACTTCATGGTCTTGTAGTCGGTGTGGATGAACTCAGTTGCCATCGGAGCCATCCCGGTCTTGGGACCGTACAACTCATCAAAATGGATAAGGTCATGAAGATCAATGTAGTGATCTTCAGGTATCACAATACCCAAGCCCATCAACTTCTGCCGGTCTTGAGTGATGTCAACGCTGCAGAAGTCGTACCCCCTGTTGACAAGAAAATCAACAAGCTCCGGAGAATTCTTTGAACTACTGCAACAATAAAAATAGAACACGTGTTAGATATGTTGCAACACATGTATTCTTCCAATGCAACAAACAAATCGAAAATGCAACACTATATATCCTACAAGAGAGATTGTACGTGTGCGTTACCTTGCCCAGTGGAAGACCAACACGATCTCCTTGAAGGCAATCTGGATGACGGCAACATCCCGTTGATTCGCCGTATACTCTAGATCAAGGCCAAAGAACCTATGGTGTTCATCGGCTTCTTCATAGAGATTGCTCAAATGCGTAAGAAGATCGGGGAGCCTCTCGCACATATTGGTGTACGCCACGTCTAGAATCTTGCGGCATGGTGTGGCCACACATAGAGTGTTCCAAACTTGAGCCATGGGTGCTTGGTGGAGGAAGATCAAAGAGAGGAGAAGAAACAGAGAAGAGAGAAGAAGAAACAGAGACTCTCGGGGGCGCGCACTGTAGCAATGGCCTCTGCCTCTCGCTAGCGAGATAAAAACAGCCGCGAGGGAGGCGAGCAGTTTGTATCTGGCCACCCGGGACTAAAGGCAGGGAGGCCAGCAGACTGGATCATTAGTCGCGGGTAGCCACGCCAACCGGAATTAAAGCCCTCCACGCGCCTCTACGCGCTTCCCAACCCACGACGCATGACCTTCTGTCGCGGGTCTCCTCCCGAGCCGGGGCTAAAACCCCTTTAGTCACGGTGCGCAACGTTTGGGGACTGATGGGGGCGTATGGAAGGCCTTTTTTCTACCAGTGTTATTATGTCAGCGAGGTGCTCTCACCGTGCAAAAAGAGATACCCCCACTACCAGAAGCTCGCATACGGAGTCGTACTCATAGCTCGAAAACTCAAACATTACTTCCAGGATCACACCATCACGGTGCTTAACGATGCATCACTTGGTACCATCATGAACAACCCTATGGCATCTGGAAGAATTGCGAAGTGGAGCATCAAGCTAGGCGCCTGGGACATCATATACGCAGGACGCAACTCTGTAAAGTCCCAGGTCGTTGCAGAGTTCATGTGTGAGTGGACGGAGCTGCAAACACCATGACCCCAAGAGTAAACGAGCAACTGGATCATGTACTTCGACGGGTCGAAAAGGAATGAAGGAGCCGGAGCCGGAGTTATTCTCATCTCCCGCAAGGGTGACAAGCTGCAGTATATTTTGCGATTGGACTTCCCACCCGAGGACCCAGCATCCAACAACGACGCAGAATATGAAGCCCTCCTTCACGGCATGAAAATGGCGATCGCTTGCGGAGCCACCCGACTGATGATATATGGAGATTCCAACCTCATCGTACAGCAAACGATGAAGGAGTGCGACACTATCGCGGATAACATGATCGCCTACCGCGACATGTACAACCTACTCGAAGGAAGTTTCAAAGGGTGTGAACTGAAGCACATTGCACGATCCAGCAGCGAGGAAGCGGACAACCTGGCAAACATGGGGTCTACAAACACACCCATACCGCCAGGAATTTACTTCAAAAGAATGACCAAGCGCTCAGTCAAGGTGAAAAAGCCAGCAGGAACACCCGCAGCAGCAGAGACATCAGTTAGCCCGCAAATCGCCCTCATCAAGCTCATACATAACATTTCAAGGCTAGTTTGTTTGGTCGAACCAGTCTGGACGCAGAAATACCTCGACTACTTGTCCGAAAAGCAGCTCCCGGCATACCTTTGCGAGACTCGACACATAATGAGACGCAATAAATCTTTTCGGGTGATCAATGGAGAGCTATACAGGCAAAGCATATCCAGGGTATTGCAAAGGTGCATTGCACCCGAGGATGGACAAGAGCTGCTCCAGGACATTATCAAGGAGACTGTGGTAACCATGCCAGCTAGAGAGAAATCGTTGGTAAAGCCTTTAGGGCGGGATTTTATTGGCTCACTACAGCAAGAGACGCCAAAGATCTAGTCGACAGATGCAACGCCTGCCAGAGGTTTGCGCCCAAGCCACACGCCCCTGCCACGGAACTACAAAGGATCCCCATCGCCTGGCCCTTTGCACAATGGGGGCTAGACATGGTAGGGCCACTATGCAAGTCGACACCCGGAGGATATACACACCTGCTCGTAGTAGTTGACAAATTCACAAAGTGGATAGAGGCCATGCCAGTCACCTCCGCCAGCGCCCAGTGTGCCGTGAAATTCATCGACTCCATTATGTGCAGATTTCGCATACCACACAACATCATCACCGACAACGGCATCAACTTCACGACGAAGGAAACACATGAATTTTGCGAGAAAAAGGGAATCACCCTCAGCTTCGCCTCGGTGGCTCACCCGCAAACTAACGGTCAAGTCGAGCGATCCAAAGGATTAGTCTCAGCTGGCCTAAAGAAGCGGCTACTCGATCGCCTGAACCCAGCAGCAGGGCACTGGGTCGAGGAGTTACCATCAGTACTGTGGAGCCTCCGCACAACGCCAAATCGATCAACAAACTATACACCATTCTTCATGGTCTACGGAGTCGAGGCCGTCCTACCCGAAGACGGCAAATTCAGCGCTCACTGAGTCGTCGCATACAGCGAAGAAACCTCAAACAGGGCACTCGCAGAAAACGTGGACGCACCCAACGAAATTCGCGACATCGCACTCGCAAGATCGGCGGTATACCAGCAATCACTGCGCAATTACCACAGTCGTCGTATACGCCACAGATCCTTCGTGGTAGGAGACCTGGTGCTGCGACTCAAGCAAAATGAAGAACACAAGCTCGCGCCACCATGGGAAGGACCCTTCATAATACACGAAGTTATCCCAGGTGGCGCTTACCGACTGAAGAAGCCGGAGATCGGTGGCATCTACTCCAATCCATGGAACGTTGCGCATCTCCGCAAGTTCTATCCTTAGGATTATTCTATTCGCAAAAAATAAGGCTATAATAGCCATTTTGTAGCACAAGAAAATACATGGCCTTCTCAGCCATATCAATAAAAACACATGGTTCTTCAACCATAGCTATTCGCGTCTTCCATTTTACATTCTAGAACAATAGGTATACACCCCAAACGCACGGGGGCTACGCCTAACTAAGCATAAGATGAAAATTCTCAAATACAAGGTACAACAAGGTTCACACCTTATAAACACCTTACAAAATATCGAGTGAGCTATACAAGGTTGCAGGATCTCTACATCCTACGACTACATCTGGCGGTGAGCAGTCCTCTCCGCCAGCATTTGATCTATCTCCTCCAAAGTCAGTCGAATAATCCGCTCCGCTGCGGGTTGGACGACCGCGTAGTGAGGAGAAAAATCAATTGGAGAGTCGGGAAGCCGCGCCACCGAGTTAAAGTTGATCTCAGGATGCCACACCCGAACAAAGGCGAGTGCTACCTGAGCTCCACAGATAAGTTGCTGGCGAACGCACTCCCGAACCTCTCCTACCGACTAAAGACCCTTAGCAAACTGCTCCATCCTTCTGGAACGGTACCCAATGGATAAAACGTCCGATGCACAAAAGAAATAGCCTCGCGACAAGAATCAAGAAGAATCTTCGCCTCGCACGCCCGATACTTCAAAGTGGCCAAAACAAAGCCTCGACTGCGGTCTGACCAAAAATTGGAGCTACCCGCCTCATAGGTTTGGAGCTACCCGCCTCATAGGAAATGTGGGTATCCACCCAGTGAGTCTCGCAAGGCCCGTCGGGTTCAACAACTACAAAGTCAACAAACACGTCAAAACAGAAAGGGAAGAAAGCAGCCAAACACTTAGGGGCTTGCGGGCTTACAAAGCATATCCTTCGCAAAGGCCGCCAGCTCTTCCATCACAAACTTTTCACGATCAGCCGCGAGTCTCTACTTTGATTTGGCGACATCAGCCACACCCCACAGCGCTTTCAGCTTGCGCTCGCCATCCGCAACGCGGTCACGGAGCGAGGAAAATGTACTAGCAGCAGCAACAAGGGGGTCCACCCGCGCATCAGACCCACTCGAAGACTCTGCGCTAAGATCCACTACCTGGAAAGAAATGAAGCAAGTTCGGAAACACCACAAGACCCCACTCGAGAAATACACCACCTATCTAACAGGTACTCGGGGGCTACTCCCATCGGGAACGCATAACAGACAGTAAAGCGCAACAATCAGACGCTGATAATACCAAGAAACACTTCGATTAAGCAAATACGGGAATACATCCAAAAGTTCATTACATCGACGGGCAAAAGGAAATATAAACTAGCCTACGGGGCTGCGGAAGTTGTACCACTCGCAGCAGGCTGCCCCTTGCGACTAGCACAAGCAAGCACTGAGCTTCTTGGCAAGGACCTCAGCATAAGCGCTAAAGAGACGGAGCGCTACCTTTCTGCCTAAGGCGTCGTAGGGAAGGCTCGAGTACACCTTCTCCAGGTCCGAAACTCCATGCGCCAACGCAAATTGGATGGTCATCCTAGCCCCGCACTCAGACTGGGCGACTGAATAAGTCTGGAGGAGATTTTCATCCTCCAAGAAAACTTTCAGAAGGCCGCCCAGCGTAGGCAGAACCACTTCATCCACCAGTAGGCGCTCGTGGAACTGCGTCAACACTCGGGTGGCTTCACCAACGAGGGAGCAGATCCCACTCGAATGCTCCTAGAGCTGCACGCAGGAATCCATCAGGGCGTCCGCTCGCTGGCTCCCAGGCAGTTCCAATGTAACCCCAAGGACATCTACAAAAAAAAGGGGATATCATAAATTCCCGAAAAAGCAAATTAAGATACATTGCAGCAGAGAGATAGTCAAGAACGACTTACCCGCGAACTTTTGAGCCAAGGGGCGGATGATGCCAAAAAGGTCACTGTCATGTTTGGTATCCGCCTCCTCCAATTGCTTCAGCGCCTCTTGAGCCTCGACAAGCTTCCCCTCGAAGTCAGCCGAATGCTTGCGAGTGGATTCCAGCTCCATTCGGGAGGATTCCAGCTCAGCCTCAAGGGTTTTCACCCGAGCGACAGCTTAAGCCTTCTTGGTCTTCGGGCGGGTAACTTGGGCTACAAAACAACGATTACAGTTTGAGCAATTTTCGCGAGCAACGCAAACAGTAAAACGGAGCGGATTAACCTACCTTCAAGAGATTGGCTGTCCTGCATGAGTCGATCGTGATCCACCCGAAGGGAAGCACAATCCGCCTCAGCTGAAAGTACTCGACGACCAATGGCGGCAAGGGAATCGAGGAGAGTCTGTAAAAAGAACAAGACATAAATTCAAGTTAAAAGGGGAAAATATCTTGAGCCTATACACGACTCTACATAGTCGAGTATAGCCTTGGGGGCTACTCACATCGGGAGCACTGCCGTGCACCCGATAGAATAAAGAAAGAAAATTTCTATCGGATGAAGTTCAGCTTGAGTCCGTAGCTAATCGAAAGCAATTAACTACGGCCTCGGGGGCTACTCCCATCGGTAGCACTGTCGTGCACCCGATAGAAATTTCAACCAAACGAAGCAAAAAATGAAAGAAGGAGGGATAAAACTTACTTGGCCTTGGGCAGTAGACACAGGATCTGCTGAGCTGCCCGAGACCTGCTTGTGTGCAGAAGCTCCACCCGCAAAACCAGGCAGCCCGTGCTCTCGAATTACAGCGGCCCTCTTAGGACTTGGAGATCTTCGGGTGGCTCCTGTGGCTAGAGCTCCTTTGACAACTTCTTTCCTCTTCACAGAAGGAATCGAGGAAGCGTATTGTCCAGGGCTGATGGTTTGAAGGCTGCTATTGGAAAGAAAATCAAACAGAGACGAAGAAAAGAGAAAAAGCTTTCGACTAGAAGGCAACGACAACTTACTCATCCTCGTCGTCGTCATCCAGAATGTCCACATTCCAGGCTGTGGTAACCTTCGACTTCCGGCTCACGGGAGGAAGCACGTTCAAGGGCGCCACCTGGAGAGGCTCAGTCGCCTTACCAGATCCATCACCCAAGGAACTGTGCTTGGAAGTGGCTTCATCATCTCCGTGCCTGCGGCGCTTGCAGTGGTGGAGCTGGTCGCCGCCCTAGTCTTCCACGTCATCCGAAGAATCGTGCTCGGAGCTCGAGTCAGCCTCAGCAACGCTGGTTTCGAGAGGAGCCTCGAGATTTCTCGGCAGGAGATCCGAGGCGTCTTCAGCCCAATCTGGCGGGTAGCATGTGGCTACCCCCAAGCTCTACAAGAGAAGAAAGAAAAAAGAGAAGAACCCTGGTCGACAAAATTTCATATGTCAATGAGAACGAACAAAAACAGAAGGAAAACTTACCTCGACGGGGGGGGGGGGGGGGGGGTGTTCGAAGCCTCAAATGGCTCGATAGAGTAGGTCGAGAAGGCCTCCCACCTTCAACTTGGTGATAGCCGCAATAATTCAGCATTCGAGAGGATATCTTCACAGACGCGGCTAGGGTCTTGAGTGCCATGGTACTCCCACATAGTCGACGGCCTTTCTTCAAGAGTCTGGATCCTCCGCCGAAGGACGACACTCGCCAGGTGCAAGCCATTAAACGCGACCCCCATCGTCTGGTCGCGGAGGTTCCCCACTTTCGCGAGTAGCGGGGAGACGATACTGCTATCTCCAGTAGTGAGCTTGTGCGCCTAGGACTTCCTTCGCTTCAAGACCGCGACGGGTGGAATTCATGAGCCCCACCCGCGCTGTTGTCGACGACGTAGAACCATTTCCTCCTCCATCCTTGTGCAGAGTCGACAAAGTGCATCTCCAGGTAGGGAAAATCCGTCCTCGTCTGGATGCCGAAGCCGCCGGTGCGCAGTGGCTCTCCCGACTGCTCCCCTGGTCGTGACTTTTCCCGGAAGATCCGCACTTTTAACAGGGCCTTCCAGAGGCCCCAGTGCGAGCGGATGCCTAGAAAGCACTCGCAAATCACGATAAAGCACGAGATGTGCTGAATCGCGTTTGGAGGCAAGTCATGGAGTTGTATGCCATAAACATACAACCGTCCAAGGAGGAAAGGATGAAGGGGAAGAGAGAGGCAGCGCGAGACGTGATCCGCGAAGATCACGCACTCGTTCGCGCGGGGATTAGGTACCTCCTCCTTCTTGCCCAGGCGGACGCGCTTGTCGCCGTCAGGGGGCAGCAACCCCTCCCGTTGCATCTCCTTGACACTCTTAATGTTGGTGCTAGCGGAGCGCCAGTCGCCCGACCTTACGGCGGGTGGCGTACAGGCACCCCCGGCCGCCTTCGATAATGATACGGCCGCGCCGCGCTTCTTCCCTCCAGCCATGAGAGCTAGTGGATGCTTGCAAAACAAGAGGTGTGCGCGAGGTGGAAGAAAGAGAGCAAATGGCCATGAAATTTACTTTCCACCTAAGGACGATTACTTATACACAAGCCAAAACGAACTGAACCGTAGATCTGGTGACGGGCACCCATCGCGGCTGCCACGCGTGGAGTGGAAATGAGGCGGCGTTGCGCAGTTACCTCTGCCACGATCTTTTCAGCAGATCGTGCGCATTTACGACGCGTGGCTCGCGGGAAAACTGGAAACGACCTCTCGTTTCCTGTCAAAAGCTGACATGGTGGGCCATCACACTCTGTTCCGCTCTGTCACGTCCCATCGGGAGGAGTCAGAACAAACAAGTGCGCAATGACATCATTGCATACCTCATCAAACCCGAAAATCCCTTCGGGTGGGATCCCTAACACGAAATTTCTTTCTGGGCATGTCAAGACACGAAAATTCTTCCGCATAAGGCCCCTGGCACGAAATTTCTTTCGTATGGGCGCATCAAGGCGCGAATATTCTTTCGTGTAAGCTCCTTCACACGAAATTTCTTTCGTATGGGTGTATCGAAGGATACGACAAGACACGGGTACTTCCCCGCATAACTACCCATACACGAAATATGTTTCGTATAGGTACAGCAAAGCCGCAGGACACGAAAATTCTTTCGTATGGGTAAAATATTATATGTGCAATTTTTTTCTTTTGCATAAATATAACAAGAAGGGAAACTTCTTTACTCGAAGACTCCTGTCACTTTGACACACGATGTATTTACACATCCTTGCCCTGGATCGTTCAGCCGACTAGGCACATCCGGATGCCGTATTCTTTCGTGTACGAAGGTAAGACCCAAAGATCTCTCTTATGGGCCTGGAATCGCTCAAGCTGCGTCCTCCGGTAACTTTCCGTCTCAACAACACGAGGAAAAATCCTAGCGGACGCGCCGGGTACCCTTATAGGTTAAGTTCGACTCGGTAAGACCTCCATGGCCCAGTCGCAATGAGCACCTCACCGGATTTGAGTCGGAGGTCTTGGATTCGTGTAGGCCAGAACTGTTTTTGCCCTAAATGCAATTAATTGGCCCTGAGCTTTCGGGAGAGCCAAGCAACTGAGCCATATCCTTCTGAGTAAACAGCCGAAAGACGGGCACATTCATCTCTCGATAATCGAGTACAAGAAGTGCGTCGCGCACAGGGGTATGCACCCTCTAAACATAGAGCGGTTGAAGCAGTCAATCAGAAGGAATCAAGACGGACTTTGAGTGTCTACCCGACAGCTTCTCAATCGAGTAAACGCTCAAGGGCTACTGACGAGGGAACGAGTCCTGGACCTGGCGGGTGAGGCTACCCGGTCCAAGGCCCAAGACCTACGCCCGAAGGGAGAAGCTATAGAAAGTTCTAGAAGGCCCAATCAAGGACTACCCGCAACGCCTTAATGATCAAGAAAGGAAACTTGTAATCGACTCAAAGTTAGGGTTTGTATCCCACCGGGTGCGGTTTGAGACCTGGCTATCTATTTAAGGCCAGGAGAACCACCGGGAGGGGACCAAGCCATATTACACCACCAAAAGCCTTGAGATTGAGATCGAACTCTCGAGTCGAGCACCCCCACTGTAACCGGTCTATTGCTAATACAGATCGACAGAAGCAAGAGTAAGGGTTTTACCTCTACGAGGGCCCGAACCAGGGTAAATCGTGCCCCTGTTTGCCGACGATTGTCACCAGCGTCTACACGTTCTCCTAATCGAAACCTATCGGTTCACCCGGGGGACTTGTTGAGATGCATATTCGACAGCGTGTTTCCCGAATACCCATGGATAGCCATCCAAGGCGTGATCCTTATTGGCCTTTGTTCCAAACTCTGACACAAAGACATTAACGCTCGCCGGATCCAGAACGAGGCCATGCGGGTTATCGCATGTCGACTGAGAAGCTGAGGTGAACATGGTAATACGAAGAACAGACATAGACAACAATTTCCCGATGTTCGCCTACTTGGAGTGTACCGAAAGTTCTCCTGCCCCCGTTATCCAGCACTAGCGCTACAACCTTAGCCGCCGTAAGGCGAAGCTGACCCATCATCACCGAGACGTGATCATCAGATCCAACATGCATCTCCATTGTGGGAGGAGTCCCAGAATTAATCCTCGAAGAACCACCTGCCTCCGTCACCGAGGCCGGCGTCGCCATCTTGCGACTACCATCTAGATCCGTCGAGCCCGTCATCGCCAACCTCCACCATTTCCTCGGCTAACCAAGGGCGGGCGGCAATCAAGGAGAGCCCTTGGATCGCCCCAAGTCAGCGAGGAGACGAGAGAAGAGGAGATGTAGACTAGGGCACATCGAGGGGATCGGAAGGTTTCGCAGAGAAGAACGCATCCACGAGCGCGTCTCAGTCGTGGATTCGAACCCTAGAGTTAGGCAGTCGCCATAGGAATCGCCCTAACCCTAGGAGAGAGAATCCATCCACAACACGTTTGGTGCAACCACTTGAGTTAAGGAAAAACTCCTTTTATATTGAAAAAAATACTGCTTCGTCCGCTAACGCTCCCTTGCACGTGAAGAGAAAGAACGAAAAATCTTGTCACCTTGGTTATTTAGGGTTAAACCCGCTGCATTATTTAGGGTTAACCCACTGCAGCCGTCCCTCTCCATCCCTCGCGCGATCTCCGCCGCCGACGCCTGCATCCCCACCGGCGACGATGTGAACCTCCGGCACCACGCTTCTTCCCGGCGCGCCGTCACAAGGGGCTCTGTATCTAGCCGTCACAAGGTATGTCGCCAAGGGGTAGGGGCTTCCAATCTCCTCCTACTAATTCAATCAAAATCGATTCTTTGTTTCCGGAGCTTATATGTGGGCAGGGGCCCAGTTTGCATCATCTCGTTTTGGTTCTAGTAACATCACGTTTGTATCAGTTTTGCATTAATGGTCATTCACAGGCTTAAACTATATTTTTGTGGGACTTCGATATCTTTGGATTTATTTACATTTTTATTTTCAACCTGTGCTCGTTCTCCAGTGATGATCTAGATAGATTGTACTCTGAAATTCGCATTCTTGAAGAGCTCGAGACATTAACTGAGGAGACATTTTGTTTGCATCGTACACTCTTCCTCAAATACTACTTTCTTTTCACTTGAATTTGCAAATTTAAGAGATTCGTTTTTTTTGTTCATGTTGCTTCACATCTAGGAAGTCCTCTCATTTGGATCTAGTAACATCTTGTAAATATTCTGTAGTTAGCACTTGCTGGACCATACCCCACATTATAATATAATCATCACTTTTGCTTCAGTTTCTCTTAAATATGTTTGGATTTATTTACTTTTTTGGTTTTCAGCCTCTGCTCAGTCTCCGGTGATGATCTAGATAGATTGTACTCTGAAATTCTCATTCTTGAAGACCTCGAAACATTAAACTGAGGAGACATTTGTTTGCATCGTTTGTCTATCGCTCTTCCTCAAATACTTTGTTTTCACTTATATTTGCAGATAAAAGAGATTCATTTTATTTTTTGGTTCATGTTTCTTCACATCTGGAAGAATGGTCTTGTAGATATGTTTGGATTTATATACTTTTTTGGTTTTCAACATCTGCTCGTCCTCCGAGTCAAAGTGTATCAACGAAGATATCAAAATATATGGTCGTTCACAGTATGCAGTGAGTTTTGGCCTGGCATGCTGCTCCCCACCGTGCTTGCTACCGGCATCGTGAGAAGACCGTCTTGTAGATATGTTTGGATTTATTTCATTTTTTTTTCAACCCCTGCTCGTTCTCTGATGATGATCTAGATAGATTGTACTCTGAAAATTCACATTCTTGAAGAACTCGAGACATTAACTGAGGAGAAATTTGTTTGCATCGTTTGTTTGTTGCTCTTCCTCGAATACTCTTTTTTTCACATGTATACCATGTTCTTCAGTGCAAACCGAACCGATTACAAGAAGAGTTGATGTTGCAGAAAAATAGCAGACGAATCAGTCTATCTTGTATTTCCTCGTTTGTCGTCCACTTATAGTTTCAGTAGTAAAGACTATTCTTGTGCTTTCTAGTTGGAGAATCCGCTGTTGTTAAAAGTTTTATCATCCAGCATAGTGAAGAATAGATGAGTGGGAACTCCTGACAGCATTAAAAATCACGCCATCGCATCTCCCAGCATTGTGTTGCCTTCTCTCAGTTTCTCAGTTTCAGGGGACTAGGTGAGTCTGTGACGCCATGGCTGTCAAGCAGATGACATTCCCCTATTTTTGTTCATTGCATACAAGCCAAGTTGTGTTTCATATATACATTGTTTATGTTTCTTGCAGATACTAGAATCTTGTGAAAAATGTTCAGTTCAGAAACAAACTACATAATCTAGGAATGCTTATTTGCGGACTGATATAAGCAGTTTGCAATTGTTATGTTGGGTTAACAATGCAAAACAGAGGAAGTTTTCTTGACTTATCTTGCTTATAACTGATGAACAGCCTCTGTTTGATATTTCACCTGATCACTTAAGTTCCATAACTTATACTGCGGTTATATGAATGATAATTTTTTATCTAATATGTGGTTCGTCACTTCTTCTACAACTGCAGTAAACTAGAGCTGAAATCGATGCTATTCTATTCCTTTCCTGGTTATTGGACCACACTACATTATAATGAAATCATCACTTCTGCTTCAGTTTCTCATAATATATAGTCATTCACAGTATGCAGTCAGTTTTCGCACGACATAAATGCTGCTCGATCACCACAGTGCTTGCTACCGGCACCACGAGAACCATACTTTTGTGGGTCTTATAGATATTCTCCGATGATGATCTAGATAGATTGTACTATGAAATTCGCATTCTTGAAGAACTCGAGACATTTACTGAGGAGACATGAGGAGACATTTGTTTGCATCGTTCGTTTATCGCTCTTCCTCAAATACTCCTTTTTTCATTTGTATTTGCAAATAAAAGAGATTCATTTTTTTATGTTGATGTTGTTTCACATCTGGATGAATGGCCTGATGTGAGCAGTTTGGTCATGCAGTAGTGGGATCCATAGTTGAACAGAAACCGCATGGGTTACCTGTCTTCTGGGTACACCTGAAGAATGTTGTACTCCCTCCGTCCGGAATTAAATTTCACAAAGTTTGACAAAACAGTATTTTCCATGCACATATATTGTGTTTCTATGGACTTGGCAACAGATGTTTATTGTTTGTGGCTCGTTGTTATTCGGTTATTTATTGCGAGCATCATGTTGCCATCCTCTACGTTCACTAGTGGAAACAACCCCTTTCGTCCAGGGGGGCAGGGGGCATCTGTCCCGGTTGCACCAAAATCCGGGACAAGTGCCATGCATTGGTCCCGGTTCGTGTGCCCGAGGCAGCAGAAACCACCTGGGGGCATCTGTCCCGGTTCGTGGGGAGACAATGTCCCGGTTCGTGGCACGACCCGGGATCAATCCCTAGCCACAGGCCAGGTGGCATGCGCATGGGCATTGGTCCCGGATCATTCCCCAAACCGGGACCAATGCCCCTTCCCCTACAAATGCGGCCTCACAACCCCCTTCCCCTTTTTTTTGCTTGGGGAGTGAGAGAGGGTGGGTGTTACTGTGTATTGTACCTCGTGGCGCGAGAGTCCTGCCGCGTGGCGCGGGAGTTGTGACGTGTGACCACGAATGCGCGGTATAAACTGCCGCGCCTCGAGCTTCTTCTCCACTCCACGCACCGTCGTGCCACCACCATGCCTCCGAGGAGGAACAACACCACCGGTTTCCGCGGCATCCGATCACGGCAGAACGGAATGTTCACCGCGAATATCCGCTGCGGGGACGACCGCATCCCCCTCGGCTCCTTTGCGACGGCGTCGGAGGCCGCCCGCGCTTGGGACGCGGCGGCCTGGCGCCTTAGCCGCCCGCGGTCGCTGATGAACTTCAACGACTGCCACACCCTCTGGGAAGCGGAGGCCAGGGCGCCGATGACGCAGATCGTCACTGCCACCGACCACTGCCACCTCAGGCACCGCGCGTTTCAGGGCCTGGTCGACGCCAGGGACGACCGCGTGGTCCGCGAGTATTATCGGAACAATCTGGGTGAGGAGAGCGCCGACGAGGAGCTATGGCAGACCCGCGCGGCTGAGCGGGCGGAGCGGCGCCTCGAACGCCACCTCGAGTTAAATGCCGCTCGGGAGGCGAGGACGAAGGCGCTGCAAGAGCTCCGTCGGGCCGACCAGGCCGGCGAAGTCTGGGCCTCCGACGATCCGAGGTGGGGTCCTATGTCGGACATACCATCATGCACCTTCGACGACGACGAGGAGGTCACCGACGACGACGAGGAGGACGAGGAGTAGCGCGCTAGCGCGTCTGTTTTCTGTTGGCTGTTTAATAAAATAATTTGTTGTATTCCGGGAAACAGCGGCGCGCTAGCTCGTCTGTTTTCTGTGTTCCATGTGATTTTTCTTGATTGGTTGGATTCAGACGTCTAATGGCATTTCGATAGACGTTAAAAAGAGGGGGACATGCATTTCGATAGATAAACAAGGCACAATACACATAATGGCAAGATTGGATCTAAATCTAAACGGAGAGCATAGATCTAAATAAACAAGGCAGTACATAATGGCCAGAGTGCATCGATCTACTAACTAGTCATACTCCTACCTAGGCCTATAATACTCCTACTCGTAGTCGTCGTAGTCGCCGCCGTCGTCGTCACTATCGTCGGACGGTGCTCTGGACTCCCTCGGAGGATCACGACTCCAGGACTGGGCGTGAGGGTAGCGCAGGCGGGGGTTATCGCCAGCCCTGATATAGTTCATGACGCTCTGAAGAGTCCGTCTGCCGCCCCACCACATCCGACGACCGGCCTCGATGAAGTTCGAAGGAGGCGGGCCGTTCTCCTCGTACCTGGCGAGCGCACTCTCACGCTGATTAATGAAGAAGGCGTCCCAAGTAGGGCGGTAGTCAGGATTCCAACTGGGATTCCCCCGCTGCGCCTGCGTGAGCTCGTGGTAGTAGTGGTTCGTGATGGCCGCCCGACGCGCCACACCTTGAGGAAGAGGAGGGACCGGCACTCCTCCGGCGCTCAGCATCCAACCGGCGGGAATGCTGTAGCCGGGCGGGCAGGGGTAGTTCGAGGCGGAAAGAGCCTCCGCCTGGATGAAGGTTAGAGTGGGTACGGTAGAAGCCATGAGAGAGTGGTGAGTTTGTATGTGTTTATGCCAATTGTGCGGCAATGCATACATATATATAGCGAGAAGAAAACATATCACTTTAGTCCCGATTGGGGACACCAACCGGGACTACATGGTTCGTGTTTCGTTGGACCAATCAGATAGAATCACACGGATCGTGTGTTTCTTTCAAACGCTTCTGAGTCGTTGGATCCGGGGTGTGTTTCTTTCGAGCTGTTGTGAGCCGTTCGATCAGGGCTACGGTGTATTCCTTTCGAGCAGTTGTGAGCCGTTGGATCAGGGTGTTTCTTAACCGTTGGATCAAAACCATAGCACAACACTTTGTGAGCCAGAGGACCCTATATATAGCCCACCTTCATACACCGGTCAGTTCATCTACCAAATACAAAACATCCGGATTCGCCATCATACGTCCTGCCGTGCATTTGGTATGCATATATGCACCGAGTAGCCACGGTGGGGTTGTATGATGGCGATACCGATTGTTTTGTTCTACATCCCCCTTTAAGGTTTGATACAACACTTTGTGAATCAGATGACCCTATGTATAGCCCACCTTCATACACCGGTCAGTTCATCGACCAAATACAAAACAACAGAATTCGCCAGCATACGTTATGCCGTGCATTTGGTATGTATATATGCACTTAGCAACCAGAAAACGGATTTGAATGTAAATAGTAAAATAGTTAATAATTTGAATAATTATTTAGGTAACCAGAAAACGGATTTGAATGTAATTTAGGAAAAGGTCAGCAATTTTCATGTTGAATTTTTTTCAAATTCGAAAGTATATAGAAGTTATTCATGTGCATATTCAAACAATATTCAAATTTTGGCGCTAAAACATTTGGCGCACCCTGCCAAAAAAAAGCATCTGGACGGTGGTCTTTCGTCCCGGTTGGTGCCACCAACCGGGACTAAAGGGCCTTTCGTCCCGGTTCTTGCCACCACCCGGGACGGATGGCCAAGAATATATACACGTCACCGTCCCGGATGGCCACAGAACCGCGCCCAGGGACGAACCGACGCCGCCAGGCTGCCCATTTTTTCCGCCGCCACCACGCCGCCACTGCCCCCTCGCGCGCCGTCCTACCTCCGCCGCCGCGCTCCTCCGTCCCGCTGTCCCCAGCGAGCCGCCCCTCGAGCCCTCGTCGCGCCGCCGCCAGCCCTCGAGCGCCGCCCCTCGAGCCGCCAGCCCGCTCGCGCCTCGCCCCTCGATCCCGTCGCGCCGCCGCCCCTCGATCCCGTCGCGCCGCCGCCCTCTCGATTCCATCGCGCCGCCGCCCCCTCGATCCCGTCGCGCCTCGCCCCTCGATCCCGTCGCGCCGCCGCCCCCTCGATTCCGTCGGGCCCTCCGCCAGCCCGCGAACGCCGCCCCTCGATCCCGTCGGGCCTCCACTGCCCCCCGCCGCCGCTGCCCCCCGCCGGCCGCCGCCGCGCCGCCTTGCCACCGATGCCCCGCGCCGGCCGCCGCCCTAGAGGACGTAAGGCCCTGCCTCCATCTCGCCCTAACTAGGGGCTTTTTCCCCTTTTTTCCTTTTTTTTTTACTTAATTGTTGTTTTTGTTTTTAGTTATTTATTACTGTTAGAAATGTTAGAATCATTAGTTATGAATGTTAGAAATTTTAGATTAGACTTAGGAATTTTAGATTTGTTAGAATTGACATAGAAAATGTTAGAAATGTTAGGAAATTTAAAAATGTTAGAAAATTTTACTAAATTAGTGTTACAAATTTAAGAATGCATGTTAGGAATGTTAGAAAATTTAACCACGTGAGCTATGACTACCCTTATCTATGGATGCGTATTATCATACGTTTAAATATTTCATGAAATATGTTGCTCTTTTTGTGTAGTATCTATAAGCAATTTTGATGAAAAATAATTGATTATTAGTTATTATCTATAAGCAATTTTGATGAAATGGATCTCAAACATTTAATTACTCTTTTTGTATAGTATGGAGCCAAGAGACGAAGATGCCGAAAACTTGCTCGAGGGTTTCATCCGCGGGCCCGACGTAGAGACCGATGAGAGCCAGTGGATGAACAAATCCGGTGAGGGAGATCCGGAGCTCACCAGGGAGACGACTCCGGTGAGGGAGAAGCCGACGGCTCCGATATGGGAGCAGCCGATGGCTCCGGTGGAGCCGTACAAATTACAAACACAGGTTCCGAGGTGCATATATAGATATGTTAATTAATGAAGCATCCGTTGTCTATATACATGTATTAACAGTCTTTATATTTTTAGCCATCCGGTTCAAGCATATCAACCGGAAAAAAGACTAAACGAGGCGCAACAAAGAAGTTAAAAGATACAGAAAGATATAGGATCGACAAGATCACAGCAGACGGCGCACCCGAGCTTCCCGCTGATGTTGCCCAAAAATTTGTGAAGCAATGCGGAGTGCTAGTTAGGGATCACATCCCGATCACTGTTCATGAGTGGAATCAGTCAAAAGAACCGCGGAAACAAGGAATTTCATATGTCAGCAAAATAGCCAAAGAACATCTTTTCTCGAAGATCTTGTCTAATTTCAACTTACCCTTGCCGAATGTGGACGAGAATGAAGCGGATGTGAATGAGGCCGATGTTACTAAAATGAAAAAAGAGATACGGGATAAGGTCAAGGCGTGGACCCTGAAAAAAATGACCGAGCAATTCAAAAACTGGAACAAAAGATTGAACCTTGACTATATTAAGAAAAACAATACTCCAGATTTCACTCAAGGGTATGAGAAATTAAAACCCATATGGGCAGATTTCGTGAAGTACAAGCTGTCAGAGAATGAACTGGAAAGGACAAAAACAAATGAGAAAAACGCCGCCAAAAAGGTATATCACCATGTTATGGGGCAAGGTGGCTACAAGGGTTCCAGTCCCAAGTGGGAGCAATGGGAGAACGACCTAATTCAGTTGGGGATCACTCCCGAGCCGTTTATGTGGGTCGAGCGGACAAGGTCATGGTTCTACGGGCATGGGGGCACGTTGGACGCCGAAGGAAAAGCAATCCATAACCTACGGCATAAAGAGAGTCCTCTACCCATAGAGAGGCTGAGAACCGCAATAAAGGACGTTAAAGAGGGGAAGTTCGTGCCAGATAGAGAGAACGACGAGCTCACACGCGCCCTCGGGAATAAGGAACACTCAGGGCGTACATGAGCCGTAGAAGGCAATCCTTCGTGGAAAACTTGGTTCGACGACAGCAAAAAGATATACCCCGATAGATGCCGTCAACGTAGAAAGGACGCGGAGGCAGCTGAAGCAGAGACTCAGGCAAACTGGAGGCGTCAACTTGAAGAACAGATAAAGCTGACGCAGAATGTAGGAAAGAAGCAGCAGGACCAAATTAACACACTTAGCCAGCAGATAGTGTCTACCGGCGCATCACTACACATGGTAGAAGGTGAAGTCGAGGCTACCAACGCCGCACATTCTCATCGCAAAAGCAGCATTGCATCCACGCAGCTACCGGGTGATGATGCACCGCCGATGATTCACCCGGTGGATGATATCACGGAGATGACAACCTGTGAGCTCCAAGTGAAGGTCGTCAATATAACCATCAAGGCGGCGGCCGGCTATGCCTTACCAATTGGCAACGAACCAACTCACCATAGTCTTCCGGTGCCACGGGGCTACACTGTTGTTGGGGTCAATGAAGTTGTCAATGGATTCGAGCGGGTAAAGCTTGATTTCCCTGAAGGTGAAGACGAAGAGTTGACTGAACTCGGAGAAGCCATGAACTTGACCGTTCTATGGCTAATGGAATTAATTGTGCTCCCAAATCAGACGGCAAAGCCATCGAATCCTCGCCATTCTCCAGCGCAAAAGTCTCCAGCGCGGTCGTCTTCGCCATGCATGCCGTCTCCAGCGCGGTCGCCTACGCCGTGCACGTCTCCACCGAGGTCGCCTACGCCGCTGCGTCAGCCTTCTCCACCCACTATGTTTCTGCCGAAACGTAAAAAATCACCCAAACGTCAACGGTCACCCCTCCCGAAGGTACCAAAGGAGGTACCCAAGTTACCTTACGACTATACTCCCGAGGAAAACCAGAAAATCGCAAAGGACGAATACGAGGCGTGGAAATCGAAGCGGAAGGAGAAGAAAAAGGCGGATTTCCCCGAGACCGAAGAAGACATAGAACGAGCTTGGAAATTGGTGAAGACTCTTCATCAACCCGAGCCGAGTCTGTCATCTGACTATGACCGCTCTATTCTGAAGTCACACCAGGAAATGGTGCGGTCGACGAATAGTAGTAGCGCAAGCGGGAAAAGGGGAAAATCAGTTGCCCAGCTCGGAGAGCAGAAAATACAATCCACGTCCCCGCTCAAAGTGATTTCCAATACCCAGGTGGGGCCGAGCACTAATATTGCTGACGAGCAAATTGATCCGGAGTTTATAACACTTTTCGCAGACAAGACAACTGATGCGGGTTTGTCCATTGCTTAGTATATGCAAACACTAGAAAACTTCCCCGAAGCTGAATGTGCGTACAAATACACTTACGGGAAGCCTCTCGTCAAACCCGAGGAGATAAAGGATCTACCAACGAAAATGGGAAGAGTGCATAGTTGGTATATGGAAGCCACTGAGAAATCTCAGGACTGGATATGTCTCAGCATTAAGGACGAGCACTATGGGTATGGAGATGGATTGGTTATGATTCAATTTGACGAATTGTTTCAGTTATACCAGCAACAGGCCCTCGACAAAGCTGTCCTTAGTGCCTATTGTCTGTAAGTACTTATTTCTCTAGCCCACCTCGTTCATTTGCATATTCATATATATATAGTACACTCATATATTATAATTGCAGAATGAAGATTCTCGAATGCAAAAGAGGTGGAATCTATGATATTGGGTTCATTGATCCAAATATTGTTTATGGAAAGACTCTTCAGATATCTGCCAAGGATACAGGAAATAATATTCTGAGGGCAATATTGTTTCACCAAAACCGACGGGAAATACTATTTCCTTACAACTTCGGGTTAGTGTTACTGTGTTGTAAACATTCTGTTTTCCTTACTCGATGTTCACTGTATAATTGATGAGTTCTGCGTGCGCAGCTTCCACTATATTCTGCTAATCTTCGAAATTGACAAAGGAAAAGTAATGGTAATGGACCCAAGACGTAAACCCCTAGCGATGTGGGCTGACATGCGGGAAATGATCCAGCGGTAATTTCAATCTTTATTAATTTCAGTATTTATATATGGCACTATATCGACTATTTTGTTTCATTTTCGGATATCAAGTAATTACTAACTCTTTTTATTCTTTTTTTTCTCGGGTAGCGTTTGGAAGAGGTTCATAAAAAAGCCAGGGGTGAATGGAAATCAACGCTTACATTTGATGTTGTGCAAGTAAGTACTATCTAGATCCGCGAGCATCTCCTTGATTCTAGTGTCGATACCATTATCATGTCTGGTTTATTATTATTTTGATTGAAATTATGTTCTCATAAAGTGCTTGCAACAAGGAGACGGGAATCACTTGTGTGGATACTACGTTTGCGAGTTCATTCGTCAGACGACATGTCCCAAGGGCAGAAATTTAAAGCAACTTCATGTACGTTAATCGTCGATTCTTTTTATTACCATCCATTTTAGTTACTTAGTTTCATTAATATATATTGACCACTCTTCTTTATATTAGATCGAACGACTTCGGGACGGTCTTCTACCAAGGGACCGCATACAAGCAATTCAGGAGGAAATTGCGGGCTTCTTAGATGCAGAGGTCCTAAACATAAATAGAGAGTACTATAGCCCCGGTTGGTACTGAATTTGATTTTGTAATACACTCCATCCGTCATGTAATATGCTCGATATACTTTGCTTATGTAATATAAGTGTTCCTTATTCAGCTTTATATATGTATTACTTATTCGTTCGTGGGATCCGGAAGCTCCGGGGAGGGTCCACCGAGGCTCCTCTCTTCTCGTGGGATTCGGGAGGTCCGGGGAAGAGCCACCGGGGCACCTCTCTTCTCATGGGATCCGGGAGGTCCGGGGAGGGACCAAATTAACACAAATCATAAAAATTCTGCCGCGGCAGAAGGGGCGTGCATCCCGGCTCGTATTGAGGACCGGGACTAATAGCCCTGGCCAGGGTCCAGCTAACGAGCCACGTTGTTAGCCCCATTTGTCCCGGGTCCTGGCACAACCGGGACCATTGGGGGAGGGGTATTTGTCCCGGATACCCCATCCCGGTTGCACAACCGGGACAAATGGGGCTTACGGACCGGGACTAATGCCCCTGTTTCCACTAGTGGTTTCAGAGGTCTAGGTGAATAGGAAGACGTTGCAGTGGGAGTAACAGGGAGCAGCAGTGTTGTTGGCTGCTATTCTTGAGGAAGAGCAGCAACACGCGTGGTTGGTGAAGAGCAGCAGCAGGAAGGCGACGTACCGGTGAAGTGCTGTATTTTCATTGGCTGGAAGTCAGTGCGTCCTCTCTACAGCGCATTTTGGCTGGAAGTCAGTCTGTATTTTCATTGGCAAAGTCGTTGAGGTCTAGCGCGAGTGACCTCCTTTCGCGTCTTTTTGAGTTCCTTTTTTGGCCTTTTTGTTTTGTTTTCCTTTACCTTTTGGATTCGGTACATCTTGTATGCTCTCTCCTCCTTCTAAAACAATGAAAAGCAGGCTAGGCTTTGTTTCCATACAAAAAGTCGCCGGTACGTTGATGAAGAGGAGGAGCACCAGGGCTCAGGGAGAAGAGCTTCAGGTCGCCCTGGTCTCAAGAGGGGCAGCTGCATCACGCTATGAAGGCAGCGGGGCTATGATTGGAAATTTGGAATGGCAAGTTTTGTTTTTCTCTCCAACATGCATGGCACGAAAAGGGTCCATTTTTGGTTTTGCTGTGTCTGATGACATACCAAATCAGTGGGTCCCATAGGACAAGAAATGAGTCAAACAAGGTCTGACCTGACGGCAACTGAGATAAATCAAAACTGTAAGGTGTGAGGTTTGTTTGTGGATGCAAATAGTTTAGTTGGGCGCTTTATTCAGTTCTATATATAGGATATCACTGCATCTCTTATAAAAAGGAGTGGTCGACCATTCCACATAACTCAAGTTGGAAGAATAACTTTTTTTATGCATCTATCCAGCGGTAATTTTGTCGGAACACCATAATTCTATTCACTCTTTTTTATTGCTTCAACAGAAACAAACCATAACATATATAGTTATATAGCTTAATAGTTTACTTCTGATGGGAATAAACTTTGCACACCCAACACTTGCATGTACTTCCAACACAGTCAGCCTTCAAAAAGCACTCCTCATTCACATCGCAAAAGAGTGGTTGCAAGTGGTTGCAATCGGTGTCACAACCCTCTGGACACCGATATTTTGCCCCGAGAACGATTTCCCTACAAGTTTGTGTTTTTGCACCTATAAATTGTCATGAGGAAGAAGAAACAAGCACCATGAGTGATTATATTTTGTTGGTATGTTAGAGAGAAAAAAAATTTGTAGAGAAACAAATTAAATTGCACCTGATACTAGCACGAGAAATCCGAGGGTGAAAAGCAGCGGTAGAGAAAACCTCATCTTAGCTTAGATATGGTTTAGAAACAAGACTATTACTGTTCATCGTTGGACTTGTATTTTAGGGGTGGGCTCAAAAGACTCCTTTTATAATGGATTTGACATCAATGCTCATTACTATAATATCACAATAGCACTAATTTGAAAGATTGGATAAATTTCGGTAATTAATGCATAAATTATTTAAAATAATTATGGTACACATTCTCTATTTCATCAATTGATTGAATTTTTAGGTATTCCTTGTTTACTCATATCATACCAGTCATTGAACTTGTAAAAGTGGAAAGTAATAAATTACAATTTTACCCTTAGAGCGTGGGAAAGTTATGAGAGCACATGAAATAAACCATGAATTTCGAAGGACTAACACTCATGGACCATCGGTACAAATTTTACTTCATAAATTACAAAATAACACGCGAGAAAGGGAACCTTTTTGACAATTTTGGAGCACATGGAAAAAATGACGACTAGATGAGACGAACAAAAAAGTTTGGCCAAGTGGAACGAAGCACACATTTCTAAGGTGAGTGCTGTGAGCGTCCTCGGGGGGAGGGAAAAGTAATGGTAAATACTATATATCGTGGTCCGATATGTAACAGAACGCCGGACCAACATCTAGTCGTTCTATATAAAGACCTGCACGACACCATCGCTAGCTCATGTTCCCAACCATCCATAATTGTGGCCGCCATTATCGTACCTTGTCTTGGTTCATCGTTCCCGCCTTGTATAGGCCTCCTGACTCCGATGGAGTTTTCGGTGGAGCTACTTGATGCAGCATGGCTCATGAGCCAGATCTCGAGAAGGTCCCTCCAGTCCGACGAGGGAGAGAGCGGAGCAGCAACATCGGCATCGGCGCACGGCGGCGGAGCATCCTGACGCATGCTGAGGAAGCACCAAACTTTGAGCAGGGACCTCCAGGCCGACGACGGGGAGAGCGGAGCACCACCATCGGCATCGGTGCACGGCGGCGGATTAGCCTGATGCGTGGTGAGGAAGCACTCCACACTGTCCCAGGTGAGAGTGGAGCACCATTAGCGGCATCGGCACCAAGCGATGGAACAGCCTGGCCGGTGTCTAAGGAAGCATTGCACACAGTCGGTGTGGTTCATAGTTCTTGTGTCTCGTCCACGAGGTTGTGTGGGTGTGGCTGTATCTCGGCGAATATGTGGACGTGCAGGCCGCTCCTTCCAGCGTCATTATTGAGTTTGCCGCTCCTTCACAGGCAGAATTCTTTGTCCACAGAAGGCGCCGTAAAGTAGGAAGCAACTAGTAAATCACTTTAAGCACAAGCATAGACAAGAACTGTTTGTCCATTGAAACAAGATGATTTACCCAATCAAGCAGACATATCGTCCATGGAAGCAGATTATTTTACACGAAATCTGAGTGCACATATTAGCCCATTTGTATTTCTTGGAAGCACACCCATATTCTTTTGAATCATGTGTACTCACGATAATGGTTCCTGCTAATACAGAAGTTTGTATTTCATTAGAAGCAATTCTTGTCCATTGTTGTTTCTGAATCAATATTTCCGGTTACATGATACATATCTTTCAAATAGAAGAATTTTTTTTAAATTAAATATAAGCAATTTAATTTACCATAGAAGCAATTTCGTGGGAGGTAGACGGAAGCATGAAATTGTTGAATATGGAACAAAAAAAAATACACTAGGAATATTGTCCTATCATGTGGAAGCAAATTCTTGTGGCACTAGAAGCACGTTTTTTTTTGAATTTTCCATATATAAATAAACATCAAACAAGCCGCCTCGTTAAAAACCTTCCAGCCCCCCTGGTAAGGAAAAAAGTGCGAGCTTGTGCCCAAACGTTAAGTGTTTACAAATAGGCTTACATTGTCTGCGAGGAATCCTTTGATACAGTCAGGAGGATCCTCAAACCGGACTTGCAAACCATGACCACTAGCCATAGACGCTAAAGTATGAGCTACAACATTGCTCTCCCTAGGAGCAAACTCGAAGATGATCCTATTAAAACCTCTCGCTAGGAAGGTGCACTCCTCGTAGATAGCAGCCGAAGGTCCGATAGAATTACCCACATTATTCATTCTATCGATCACCTCCATGCAGTCACTGTTAACCACAACGCTCATGCAACCCATTTGTCCCGCAAGTATGAGCCCGTCTTTGAGGGCTCTTGCTTTAGCCATGGACGCATCAGGGGCAAGAGGGATCGCGCAGCAGCTCCCGGCCATGAATGCCCCACGAGCGTCACGGATAACGGCACCTGTAGCTCCACGCCCATCCTGTGGATAAAACGAAGCATCAACATTAAGTTTTGTAAAATCCTCCGGGGGTTTTTTCCACCCTTCTCTCTTAACGCCCGCGTTTTTCTTCTGGGCGCGAGTGTAATTGATCGCACACGGAGCGATGGACTGCGCCGAATAAGCCGGTTTTGTAACCTCTTCGCCATGAACAATTTTTCTCCTTTCCCACCATACATACCAGCACGTTGTTGCAATGAGCTCCCTCAGATTAATATCATAGCCGGGTACAAGCGCCACCTTCTGTTTAAGCAAAAATTCAAATACTTGCGGCCCATCTTGGAACTCACCGCATGCTCGCTGTATGATGCTAAAAAGACCCAAGTTCTCCCAAATCTCACGAGCTCTCACGCACGTAAATAAAGTGTGCGTCAGATCCTCACAATGCACTTTGCAGACTGGGCAAAGGCTAGAGTTAATGATGTGTCTGTTTGCCAAAATGCAGTTGCAGGGAATTGTGTCGTGGAGAAAACGCCAGGAAAAGTTTTTTACCTTTGAGGGCACATTCAAATTCCACAAATTAGTCCAAATCGCCTCCCTGTCCGAACTACCTTGGCTATTTGTTCGAGCCAGTTTGGATCCATGTTGATGATCCCATTCCTTGTGATACGCCGATCTCACCGAGAAAACCCCAGTTTTTGTATAATTCCATGAGATAAAGTCTTTCATCATACCAACAGCCAGGGGGATATTGAGTATTCTTACAACATCGTAAGGGCAGAAGATGTTGCGGATCAACTCCTCATCCCACTGCCCCGTATCTTGATTGATTAATTCCGAAACAAGAGTAAGCAGAACGTTACCTCTTTGAGTAATAATTTTTCTAGTAGGGCTGTCCGAAATCCATGCATCATCCCATATATTAATCCTTGTACCATCACCCACTCTCCATATATAACCTCGTTTGAAAGTTTGGATCCCCGCAAATAAGCTTTGCCAGGTATAAGAGGAACCCTTCTTGAGTGTCGCATTTAAAATTTCCCCCCTAGGGTAGTATTTCGCCCTCAGAACTTGAGCGCATAGAGATTCTGGCTCACATAGGAGCCTCCATATTTGTTTTGCAAGCATGGCGAGGTTAAAACAGGGGAGATCCCTAAACCCCATACCACCTCGCTTCTTAGGAATACACATCTTCCACCACGCAAACCAATGCATATGTTTTTTATCCTCTTCAGCTCCCCAGCAGTAACAGGTCATAGCATATGTGATCCCTTTTGTTATCTGCTTGGGAAGCCTGAAAACCGACATTGCATACGCCAGGATTTCCTGTGCAACTGCTTTGAGAAGTACCTCTTTTCCCCGTAGGAGAGAAGTTTTTCCCTGAATCCCGCTAGGCGGGCACAAACCCTGTCAATCAAGTGTTTGAAGCAATCAGAACGATCAACACCGATAAGGGGTGGGAGCCCCAAATATTTGTCCGTGATTGCCTCCGTTAGGATGTTAAGAGTGGACCACACCTCCTCCCGGATCTCATGGGAGGTACACGGGCTGAAAAACACACTCGATTTCGCCTCACTCACCACCTTTCACGAGGCTGAGCAATAGGATTGCAGAATGTGTTTCAGAGTAAGTGCGTTGTTATTATCCGCTTTCATAAGGATCAAGGAATCGTCTGCAAACAATAGGTGTGAGATCATTGGGGCATATCGACAAACCTTGACGCCAACCAGATCACCTTTTTCCTCGGCATCATTAATTAGACTTGATAAACCTTCCGAACAGAGAAGAAACAAATAGGGGGACAGAGGGTCCCCCTGTCTCAAACCTCGGGTGGGCAAAAACTCATCAGTATCACCTCCATTGAAATGGACACGGTAGGAGATAGTAGAAACACATGCCATGATCATAGAAATCCATCCCGTATCAAATCCCAGTTTAGTCAGAATCTTCTCGAGAAAATACCACTCCACTCTATCGTACGCCTTATGCATATCAAGTTTGATAGCACAAGTACCGTACTTCCCCGTCTTCTTGTTCTCGAGAAAAGACCACTCCACTAGAAACACGTTGCATAGCATGGGACACACGTTTAATGCCTAAGGAATTAAACCAAAAATTCTAAGGAAGCAAACCATGAGAATCCATTGCCTTAAAATCCACAATTTGTTTCCTAAAACAACGGCCGAAGAGATCTTAGATTTGTATGGCATTAACCACACGCAATTACCTCCCACATAATTAGCTTTAAGGATTGACGTAATTTATGGAAACAGTTACGGAAACCCAACGCAATTGGAGCAAATTCAAACCAACTACACATGCGATCTCAGCATCCGACGCTCTTAATTAACCGAATCCTACGGCAAACAAGTAGTCCGATGGGAAGCAAATATCGGACACCGATTCCCAGTAGCGCCCAAAAGTAATCCTCCCCTTCCCCTAGCTGACACGTGTCCCCAAAAAAGTCCCTCAAAACCCGCTTTTGCTGCATAATTCCCGCTTTTGCTGCACAACTCCCGTTTTTGCTGCATAACTTCCGCTTTTGCTGCAGTGAGCAGAAAACGGTTCGCGGACAAAATTTAACAGAAAAAATAGAAAATATTTTCTACTAATATAGCAAACACAAAAAATAATTGCAGAAAAAAATAAATTATGTTATTTTAGCATTTTTTTTGCCTTCGCCGGAGACATCGCCGGAAACTTTGCCGGAGACATTATAGCAAAAACATTCTACTACTATAGCAAAATCGGAGAACATATATAGCAATTTATTTTGGCTATTTTAGGAAAAAAGTTGACATCGCCGGAGACATGGCCGGAGACTCTCGCTGGAAAATATTTTTAGCAAATAATTTGTGCTATGATAGCAAACCAAAATAACAAGTGCAGCAAAAAAAATTGTGCTATTTTAGAAAAAAAAAAAGCTGATTTCGCTGGCCGCTTTTAGCATTGGGTAGCATCGCCTTCCTCCCATGGGTAGCACTCACGGTGGTCCATGGTAGCAGCTTCGAACAACAAAGCCGCCATGCCGGCGATGGCCATCATCTCAGGGACGCCAAGCCCGAAAAGGCACTTGCACCCAAGCGCACCGCCACCTGCGCCCGTCCGCCTGGGTCGCGCGGCCACTGCAACGGAAGCTGTCGCCACCGCGAGCCTGCTACCGGCGCCGAAGGAAGACGCCCTCGAGGAGAGCCATGCGGCAGCGAGGTGCGGCCGGTACGCCGTATTCCTCGCCGGCGGTGGCTCTAGGAAGGAATATTGGTCGCGATTGGAGCAAACCCCATGGCCGCTGCTCGCTCGGTACAGCCGTAGTGGTAGGGTCCGCGGCCGTTTTTCTTCCGGCGCCTGGGACCTGTGCCGCGCTAGCGAGGCGGAGGACGCGCGCGTTCGTATCCTCCGCGGGATCCGAAGCGTTTTCCCATTTCTAAACAAAAAAGCAAGATTTTAACACTCATGAATTGACGCGAAAAAATTATCACCAATGAGAAAAAAGTCCCCAAAATAGGCGGATTTAGAGAAAAACTAACTAAAATAGAAAATAGCTAAATTAAAAGAAATTTAAATCTATAACCTAAAACCAAAACATGATAAACTAGATGAAAATAAATAGGAAAAATTACAAGAAATGTAAAAAATAAATAGGGAAAATAAGAGATTGAAACATCAACCCAACAGCTCTGACCAATGGGCTGAGCAGCTCGACCAAATTGCTGTATGGGCTGCGTGCTTTTCTTAGTGTTGGGTCTCGCTTTTTTCTGACTTTTCTTTTAACAGGGAGTGGCCTCGAAGGGGCTGGAAGCCTCATGTTACAAGGAAAATTTCTTGGGACCCCATAAAACAGGTAATCACACATAGGAGTATAGGACCCTAGATAAAGTAGAAATAACCTTGCTAAAAGATGACAAATATACAAACTAGTCCTTCTCTTTGCCCACCGTCGAGCCATCGGAGTGACTCATGCTTGCAGTAGCCTGCCACCGCCGTGGGGACAAAACCACATGCGCCGCCACTGCAACAACCGATTCCAAAGAGGGCATCACAATGGAGGTTGAAGAAGAGCCGGAGCTCACCATCCAATTTCCTTGGCCATCAAGGACCAGTAGATATGCGCTCGAGGAAATGGGGTGCTTCAACACTCCGAAGGTGCGGCATTCCCACATCCCTGCCATGGCGCACGAGGCCCCGCCCATCGGAGCACCACACCCAGTAGCGAAACCAACAGCAGCAGATCCAGCTGGAGGGGATCTTCCTTTTCATCCCGATCGAGCTTATTAGGGGGAACCTCAGAAGAGATCGACGCAGAAGTACATGGAAGAACCACACTGCTTACTAACGCTGCTCGAAGACGCGAGTGGAAAGCACCCCAGCGGCACACAGCCGTACACCAGCATGCAGCCGGCCTCATTCAAAGAAAACCTACGCCTGCTATGTACATATCCGCGAGCACTTCCCCCATCTCACCTCCAGCCAGACACGTAGACGGAGTAGATCGGGGATCGTGTTATGTTTCTAATCTAGTCTGTCACTTAGTTTTGTTTCTCTGTCAGGTAGCTAGGCACGCTTAACGTGCAAGGATCCATTGCATCGGATTCAGTCAGTATTTCCTTCCTTATCGTTAGGAGTGGTTGAGTTTGGCCGGGTCTCGTGGGATGGCACGAAATCGATGGATCAAGCTGTAGGGGTAGGAGCACTACCAGGCCACGTTTCCCTTCTGTTGATGAATAAAAGGATCAACGAAACAGAAAAGCTGCTAAGCTTCACGCAGCACAAAAACCTTGCCTTTGTCAGTTCTCTGTTCCTATTGTCGGATACGATACAGTGCGCACTAGCTGTTGATTCAGTGCTAACAAAGTGGTATCAGAGCACCTCGTTCGTGCTTTGGGGCCATGACGGGCAAGGGGAGCAACGACAAGGACGGCGGCGGAAGCAAGGCGAAGGAATCTCCCTCACGATCTCACTCGAGGAAGGGATCCACGACTCCACCACGCGTGCGGAGCCAGAGCCGCGGTCGTAGCCGCGGGCGCAGCAGCGGCGAAATCGTCGTCCACGAGCGCACGGTGCAGGAGCGGGTCTTCACCGGCGGCAATGTGCAGTGGCCGATCCTCACCGCCACAAATTATCTGGAGTGGGCCCTCGTGATGCAGATCAACCTCGAGGCGTGCTACATGTGGGACGCCGTCGAAGGCAACCCCACGAGTGTGGCCAACGACAAGGCCGCGCTCGCGGCGCTCATCCGAGCCGTGCCGCCGGAGATGGTGGGCACGCTGGCGGTGAAGAAGACGGCGAAAGCTGCGTGGGAGGCCGTGCGAGTGATGCGCCTCGGAACGGATCGAGTACGCGAGGCCACGGCGCAACGCTTGCGCAAGGAGCTCGAGCTGATCGCGTTCCGCGACGGCGAGTCCCTCGACGGCTTCGGCATGCGTATGATGACGCTTGTCAACAATCTCCGCTCGATGGGAGACGCGGTGGAGGAGGTGTCCATCGTCCAGAGGATGCTGCGCGTCGTCCCGGAGCGATACGCACAAATGGCGTGCTCGATCGAGACCCTCCTCGATCTGAAGACTCTCTCCATCGAGGAGCTCATAGGACGGCTCCGCACGTCGGAGGAGCGCGGCGGCGCGCCCACACCGCAGACGGCGGGTGGGTCACTGCTTCTCACGGAGGAGGAGTGGGAGGCGCGTCGCAAACAGCGAGAATCCGGGCAAGGCTCGGGCGGAGGGCGCTGGAAGCAGAAGGGAAAGGGGAAATCCCAATCCCAGGGCCGCGACGGCGGACAGCGCGCCGGAGAACGCGACATGAGCAAGGTAAAATGTTACAATTGTAACAAGTTCGCAGGACACTTCTCGAAGGAATGCCCTGAACCTCGTCGCGAGCGCAAGGAACGCGCAAACCTTGCGCAGAAGGAGGAAGAGGAGAAGCCCGCCCTCTACCTCGCCGCGCTGTGCACGCCCGCGGCAGTCACCCCGAGCGCTCAGCTCACGGAGCACGTGCTGCTCAACGAAGAGCGCTCCAAGGCCAGGGCCGCGCCGGGCACGGACATGTGCGATACGGCATGGTTCTTGGACTCCGGAGCCAGTAATCACATGTGCGGCCGGAGGGAGTACTTCACCACCCTCGACACCGGCGTGTACGTCTCCGTCAAGCTCGGCGACGACAGCACCGTCCAGATTGAAGGGCGCGGGACGCTTCTCTTCACGTGCCGGAGCGGCGCGCACCTCGAGCTGCAGGAGGTCTACTACATGCCACGCTTACAAAGCAACATAGTGAGCCTTGGGCAGCTGGACGAGGTGGGCTACGAGACGCAAATCCACCATGGCCACCTCAACCTGCGCGATCAAGACGGGGGGCTCCTTGCTCGCGTCAAGAGGAATGCGGTGCGACTGTACGTGCTCTACATCGACCTGGCACGTCCAGTCTGCCTCGCCGCGCACGAACGCGAGGACGCCTGGCGCTGGCACGCCCGGTACGGGCACATGAACTTTCAGGCGCTGCGGCAACTGGCCAGGGGCGACATGGTGCATGGGCTGCCGTTGTTGGAAGAGACGGACCGGCTTTGCATCGCCGGCAAGCACAGGCGAGCTCCGTTTCCTCGCGCAGCCTGCAACCGTGCCTCCGCGCCACTGGGATTGGTCCATGCTGATCTCTGCGGACCGATCGAGCCGCCCACACCAGGAGGAAAGCGATATTTTCTCCTGTTGGTCGACGATAACAGCCGATTCATGTGGCTGCATCTGTTGACGAGCAAGGATCAGGCAGCGTCGGCGATCAAGAAATTCCAGGCAGAAGCAGAACTGGAGAGCGGACGCAAGCTCATGGCTCTGCGCACTGATCGCGGCGGGGAGTTCACGTCAAAGGAGCTTGGTGACTACTTCGCTGACAGGGGCATCAAGCGGCAGCTCACGGCCCCATACACGCCGCAGCAAAACGGAGTCGTCGAGCGGCGAAATCAAACCGTCGTCGTCATGGCACGCAGCCTGATCAAGGCGAAGGGAGTCCCGGCGCGTTTCTGGGGAGAGGCCGTCACTACGGCTGTTTACCTGCTAAATCGCGGTGTCACGAAGAGCGTCGCCGGCAAGACCCCGTACGAGGCATGGACTGGGCGGCGGCCCAGTGTGCGTCATCTGCGCACGTTCGGCTGCGTCGCGCACGTCAAGGTGGCGCGCCCACACCTGAAGAAGCTGGACGACAGGAGCACAAGGATGGTGCTGTTCGGTTACGAGCCCGGCTCCGCAGCTTATCGCGTCTATGATCCAGAGACGCAGCGGGTGCACGTTTCTCGTGACGTCATCTTCAACGAAGAAGCCAACTGGGGCTGGACTGAAGCGGAGCCAGCCCACGAACGGCGAGGTGAGCCTGAAGACTTCGTGGTCGAGCACTACTGCACCACCACGATCAACGCGAGCCAAGAGGGAAGGGGGGCGCGCACGGAGCCGAGCGCGTCTAACGGCGCTCCAGAGCACGACGGCGGCGTGTTCTCGCCGCGGTCACCAAGCACACCGTGCACAACTCAGGCACCAAGCACGGAGTTCGTCTCGCCACCGACGAACGCCACGATCCCGTCGCCTGGAGAGGAGGCGCCACGCCGCTATCGTACACTCGACAACCTGTTCGAGACCACTACGACTGTCGATCTCGAGCAGTGCGCCGAGTGTCACTTTCTCTCGGACGAGCCTGCAAGTTTCGCAGAAGCGGAGAAGGAGCACGGGTGGAGAGCCTCCATGGACGAGGAGATGGCGAGCATCGTGGCGAATGAGACCTGGGTTCTCACCGAGCTGCCGCCTGGAAATCGAGCAATCGGTTTGAAGTGGGTGTACAAGCTAAAACGAGACGCAGCCGGGGAGGTGGTGAAGCGCAAGGCGCGGCTCGTCGCGAAAGGATATGTGCAGCGGCAGGGCATCGACTACGACGACGCGTTCGCGCCAGTTGCAAGGATGGAAACGGTGCGGATGATCATCGCCCTCTCTGCGCACCACGGGTGGCCAATCCACCATATGGATGTCAAGACGGCATTCTTGAACGGCGACCTGAGGGAGGAGGTGTTCGTGGAACAGCCTCCCGGGTATGTCGTCGACGGCGAAGAGCACAAGGCGTTGCGTCTGAAGAAAGCGCTCCACGGGCTGCGACAGGCTCCGAGGGCGTGGAACGCCAAGTTGGACTCCAGCATGCGCACGCTCGGCTTCACACGATGCCAGGCCGAGCACGCCGTCTACCGACGCGGCGGTGGAGATACGCTTCTCCTCGTCGGCGTTTACGTGGACGATCTCATCATTGCTGGATCATCAGGTATTGAAATTGACAAGTTCAAATTGGAGATGACCAATGTTTTCAAGATGAGTGATTTGGGCGAGCTCAGTTTTTACCTGGGAGTTGAAGTTCAGCAAAGGAACGGCGCCATCACGCTCTGTCAGAAGGCTTACGCCAAGAAACTGCTTCAGAGAACTGGGATGGAGGACTGCAATCCCTGCGTCACTCCGATGGAACCTCGATTGAAGCTGAGTAAGATCGGAGAAGGGAAGCAGGTGGATGTCACTTACTACCGCAGCGTGGTCGGTGGTCTACGGTATCTTGTGCATACAAGGCCAGATATAACGTTTGCTGTTGGATATGTGAGTAGGTTCATGGAGGCACCAACAGCTGTGCACCTCGCCGCGGTTAAGCATCTGCTACGGTACATTGCAGGATCTCTGAACCTTGGCGTCAGTTACAGCAGAGGAAAGGGAAACCCCAGGCTCACGGGGTACAGCGATGCGGACATGGCAGGGGATGTTGATGACAGGAAGAGTACGTCAGGGCGCATCTTCTTCCTCGGTCAGAGCCCTGTCTGTTGGCAATCACAGAAGCAGCGAGTCGTGGCACTTTCATCTTGTGAGTCTGAATATATTGCTGCTTCTGACGCTTCACGGCAGGCTATATGGTTGAGCAGACTCCTCGGCGAATTGATGAATGAGGAGCCACACGCGCCAAACCTGCTGGTCGACAATCAGTCGGCTATCTCCCTCACCAAGAACCCTGTATTTCATGATCGGAGCAAGCACATTGCTACCCGGTATCACTTCATCAGGGGGTGCGTCGAGCAAGGGGAGCTGGAGGTGAATTATATCAATACTGAAGGCCAATTAGCTGACATTCTGACGAAGTCACTCGGGCGTATACGTTTCCAGAGTCTGAGGAGCAGAATCGGGATGACGGGAATAAATTGACGACAAGATTAGGGAGGTGATTTGTTATGTTTCTAATCTAGTCTGTCACTTAGTTTTGTTTCTCTGTCAGGTAGCTAGGCACGCTTAACGTGCAAGGATCCGTTGCATCGGATTCAGTCAGTATTTCCTTCCTTATCGTTAGGAGTGGTTGAGTTTGGCCGGGTCTCGTGGGATGGCACGAAATCGATGGATCAAGCCGTAGGGGTAGGAGCACTACCAGGCCACGTTTCCCTTCTGTTGATGAATAAAAGGATCAACGAAACAGAAAAGCTGCTAAGCTTCACGCAACACAAAAACCTTGCCTTTGTCAGTTCTCTGTTCCTATTGTCGGATATGATACAGTGCGCACTAGCTGTTGATTCAGTGCTAACAGATCGGCCTGTTAGGATTTGTTCTTATCATTGTAAACCAAATACACTTGATTATAAGGTGGTTCGGATAGATATCTCCCCTGATCTCTCTGTATTCTGTTGGACTTGGGTCCCTATAAATCAACACGAAACCAATGCGAGGCCAAGCATTGTTCTCAGCCTATACCAATTGATACGGCCCAGGCAGCACGGAAGTTCCGAGACGATTCTCACGGGGGAAGGTCTCTAGGTTTTACCCCGAGGCGTGTCAAACCCACCTTTTCTCACTGTTATGTCTGTTTGTAGATACAACTAACTTTGCCTCACTAGTAGGAAAATGCTTATAGCCGAAATGCAACCGCTGGCTAACATATTTTTTGGTGCGCCAGCACTACTTACCGCTAGCGCACCAAAAACACGTTCGCCAGCGGTAAGACGTATAACGTTGGCGCAACGGTAATGATGTTCGCGAGCAGTAGAAGCAATCTAGCGGCGTTAACTACCGCTGGCTAACAAGACTGTATGTGCCTCAGCAGTACATATCTTACCACTGAGAAATCGTTGATTTTGTTCGCCAACAGTAGCATCACACACGCACGTACACGCGGGCTGGCCCCGAGCTACTCTCTCTCTCTCTCCTTATCTCCTGGTCCATCCAGCACACACACACACGCACGCAACACACACGGAACCCACGCACACAACCGCACACACATCTGGAAACGACCAGCATCGGATGTGCTCCCTCTCTCTCCTTATCTCCTTTCTCTACCCAACCCGCAGCGCCTCCTCTCATCCATGCTGGATTCACTCGCCATGGCCAAGAGGGCCATGCTCTGCTGCCATCTCCTCCGTCCTCGGCAGAGGCTCGAGCCCAGCAGCCGCGCCCTAACTCCCAAGGCCCGCTTCCAGCCCCGACACCCTAGCCCTGCTGCTCTCCTCCATTCCCCAAGGCTGCCGCCGCCCTGCGCCCTGCTCGCCCTCCGTCCCCTGCTAGTTCCCGTCGCCGCGGTCGTCCTCAACCTCGTCATGCGTGTGCGGCGGCCGAAGTCCGAAAACTCTCCCCAACGTCCCGCGCCCGAGTTCTGTGCCTCCTCCCTCGCCGTTTCATCCTCGAGCCGCCCCTCTACTGCGGGCTCCCGTCGTCGTCGACCTCGCCTCCGCCCTGAGCCCGAGCTCGTCACCCCATTCATGCTCGCCACCATGTTCAGACCGGCGGCCGCCCTCTAGCTCCCACCAGCATCGGGCCCCCCTCGTTCCTCAACCACTGGCGTCTTCCTTGCGCCTATCGCTCCCCTTCCAGTGTCCACCACACACATATGCACGTGCACACACCGTCTCAGCGGTCGGAGCGGCGGAGGGGATCGATGCGGCTCGGGGTGGGAGGTAGCATAGGTACGGCCTGGGGTGGGAGGGAGCTGGGTAGGGTCGAGCACGTCTATTTTTAAAAAAAAATTGCAAATAACAGCACTGGCGAACAACCCGTTTCATTCGCCAGCGGTAACCTACCTTACCGATGGGCAACATGGGTTCGCCAGCGGTAACTTGTTAGCAGAGGCGTAGTAGCGCTGGCGAACACTTGTTCGTCAGCGGTAGCCCAGTTATGTTCGTCACCGGTAGCCTATTTCCTACTAGTGCCTTTGGCGTGATTTTGAGGCATGCTCAGACATGTTGGTAGCTTGGTGGTTACAATTGTAAGAAGCATGCAGTAGGGTCGTTGGATCAAATTCCACCAATACATTTGTTTTGGATTACTCCCTCTGTTTTTATTTACTTTACGTTTTGGGATTAGTCAAAGTCAAAAAAAATCAGCTTTAACCAAAAATATAGGAAAAAGTATCAACATCCATAATACTAAATACATATAATATGAAAATATACTTTTTGAAGATTCTTATACTATTGAGTTTACATTTTAGATGTTGATATTTTTACCTAAATATTTGGTCAAACGTAGCGGAGTTTGACTTTGACTAAACCTAGAACGCAAAGTAAATAAAAACGGAGGGGGTACTTGTGTTGAATTCAACTGATTTATAGTGTCATATTATGGGTTAGAAAGAAATTGAATTATAAAGTATATAATCACTAACTCAATACTAGCACAACGGTTAAACCTTTCACCGGTGAGTAGGGGTGTGACCAAATTATCGGAAACGAACAACGAAACCGAATGCAAATTAACCGGGTGCAATTCTGTAGAGTTTCTAATGTAAACCAAATTTATACCAATAATTCAGTTTTGGTCATGGGTTAGGGCATCTATAGAATACACCGCATTTCCACAAAAACTGTAAAATTTTGGTCGTTGTTGTTGTTTTCCCTTTCGGGCCAAAAACACACGCAGACCAGATCCCGCAAAAGTGACCGACCTGCAAAAAAGTTTGAGGGGCGCGGTAGTTTTCCCCCGTGGAACTGTCAAAATCGAGTTTTGCCAGGTCGACCCGGCGGCGACCTCTATCCTAGATCAATTTGGCGGGAGGGACATTTCACCGCAGCAGATCCATCTTTCCTCTTCCCCACGCCGCCGAGGATCTTCACCTCCCTGTTCCAGCCGACCTCCCGGTGTCCCTCCTTCGAGTCCATGGACACCTCCGACCCCGCGCTCGTCACCGTGGAAGTAGAGGTAGCCGAATCGATGGCAGGTGGAGCCGCGGTGGATCTCCCCACCGGCCATCTTCGGGCCGTGCCGGAAGCCTCCTCCAACGTCGTTCCTTGCAAGCACCTCGAAAACATCATCGTGCAGGGAGGCGCGCCCGCTCCCGCCACTACCGTAGCCGCCGCCAAGGGGTCCGGTCGCCCTAAAGCTCGCCCTCTTGCTCGGTATAGGGATGCTGGTAATATCAATATTACCGAGGCGGCAGAGGTAGTGAAGAAGAAGGTCGTGCTTAAACGCAAGCGGGCGCCTCCGGCCAACAAGGACCCGTCGATTTCTATGCCTGCCACCGCCGCCGCCCCACCAGTGTTCGACGGAATGCCCAAAAGGTACGTCCGACCATCTTGCGTTTTCTTCTTCGCCGCCTTTGGGGGTTTTTCGCTCAAGAATTTGGCATATCATTTTGTACGTCTGAGTACGCGGCTCTCCTCGAGGAAAACATGGTCAATATTGAGGATGCACCGCTTGGGGACTATGGGTACAACGAAATGGGTGGCGGGGTACATGATGGCGGTGAAGAAGAAGAGGAGCAGGAGGATTTGCAGGAGATTGGAGGGGAGGTCTTCGAGGCATTACAATCCATGGCAGGGTATAGCAAGAGGAAGAAGGGCTATACCCAATTGGAGGATGAAGTGTTGATCCGGCCTTGAGAGGCTGTGTCACTTGATGCCATCCATTGCACTGAACAAACCGGGAAGAGGTATTAGCAAAGGATAGAAGCCAAGTTCTTCCGGTTGTTGCCAAATAATGTTGACAAAACATCTAATACGTCCAAAACGTATCTCCTTTTCCGAACACTTTTATTATGGATTGCCTCTAGACTTGTGAGTTTTGGATACCACTAACACAGACTAAAGCTGTTTTCAGCAGAATTACTTTGGTGTCTCATTTTTGTGCAGGAAAATCAACTTTCGGGAAAATGCCCAGAAAAGACTCAATTGAGTTTATATCACCAGAAGACCCCGGGAAACCAGAAGGAGACCCGGAGAGGGGCCAGGAGGGGGCCACACAACCCCTGGGTGCGCCTGATGGCTCCCAAGTGCATAAGATCAATCGTAGTCTTCGATGGGAAGTATTACCCAAATTTGCAGTTTGACTCAGTGGGAACACAAGAATGCCGGTGAGACTTTAGCAATTGGGACGTCACTCCCAACCACACCTGTGTATCAACAAACTTGCAGCGAGAGTGGTGAGTGTAATAATGCAGTGAAAGTAAACAAACAGAAAGTAAATGGAGAGCAAGTGTTTTCCCAGTTTTCACCGGAAAAGAGTGAAAGTAAACCAGAGACTAAAACGCAGGATGAGGTGACAGCGGGGTGTTGCACGGATAAGATTGATCATGTAATAATGTTTTGCTAGCAGCGGGGCCTTTCTCTATCTCAGTTTTATGCAGGTGTGTGTTCCCTAAATTATTGTGCATACTAACCAAGAGAATTTGCACAAAGCCTATTGTCCTACCTGCCCATTTCACCGGGGCCAATTTTTGGAATTACAGGTAATTAAGGTCTACCCTTTCGAATAGCCCGGACCAACGCATTAACACTCCATGAACACACATAATCCTCAAACTAGAACATATCCCCCTTGTTTTCCCAAGCTGTCACTTTAGGGTTCGCAGGTTCAACATAATAGAAGGTAATACACATTGCAGATAGATACCAAACTCAAATATATGATGTAGCAATGTAAATTCAGTACTGAAATCATGCCACTTGGGCCCTAGTAACAAGCATTAAGCCTAGCAATAGTGCATCAACATAAGACATAAGAATTCTCAAGACAAACCCCTAGATCCCGCATACCGGGTAGCAATTACATGATCAATCTCATCCAAAACCCCTCACACCTCACATGCCTACAGCAACTACTCACACATGGAGGGGTTGATGGAGCTCATGGTTGATGGAGATGATGGTGGTGATGATGATGATGGTGACGAAGCCCCTCGAATTCCACCTCCGGGGGTGAAATCCCGGATCAACCTGACTCCGAAATCGAAGATCGTGGTGGCGGCGGCGCTCCGTTTCGCGAACAGCCCTCTCCTCCGAAACCCGTCAGTTTCTCGTATATATGGAGGGGTACGTCGAAGACCTAGCCGGAGTGGGCCATCTGGGCCCAAAAGGGGTAACCCCACGCGACCAAGGAATCAGGCCGCGTGTGGGGCCCCCTTTTGGCCCTCGGGTGGCCCCCGGCCCCATCTGGTGCTCATTCCCCTTCTTTTCCATAAAAAGTTACGTGGTTTTCGTCCCCTGTGAGAAGTCCTGCGAAAATAGACGGAAAGAAGACTTCTGCTAAAAACAGCGTCACATTCTGCAGATTTATTCAATTATGGGGGGACTCCGGAGAGAAATACGATGCAAAGTGCTTGGAAAAGTAGATGCATTTTGGGCGTATCAACTCCCCCAAGCTTACCTCGTTGTTTGTCCTCGAACAACTCAAACGCAGTGCAGAAGCTATAAAAACTTTGGCAAGAACTTTGCATTGCATATGCATCATCAATTAATACTAGCAAATACTCAAGACATGATTCCTGTAACAAGTAGCAAAATACTAGCAAGTGTGCATCTACTCAGTGTTGAAGCATATATACTTGTTGCAATAGAAATAACATGAAGTGTTAATACTTGAATGAGTTTGCTCAATTGTAGACATAAACAAAGGCTTGTGCATCGCTGATGATTGAATCATATCAAGATTTTTGAGATCTCTGATTCTTTCATATGTTGACAAGTAAAATCATTGTGCTTACTACCTTGCTCTCAGTTTTGCTAAAGCATTAAATTTTCATTTTGATTCTTATGCTTGACAAACTACAAGTTCAAAGCCTCATGCCCCTTAAAAGCGAAGTCCCGCACCATGATTACTCAACTCTAGATTCCTAATAAGCCTTGTACAATCATTGTAAGTATTAATGACATCATAGAGAGCAGCAATTGGGGTACCTCTTGCCCCATGACATGGAAACCAGCCCATGTCAAAATGTCAAGACAAACAAATGGAATGAACACATTATCCTTTTTTATTTCATTCACTATATGCATAGCTTCTTATTCTATAATAGGATATGTTGCAGAGTCCATTCTAGCTATAAGTAAATTTTCACCATGATATCGCATGGCTTGGGTTAGTGGCCCAATGCGTCTCTCTAATCATATATACTTACTCATCAAGACTTACTATTCCTCTACCTCATTTCGGCATGAT
This sequence comes from Alopecurus myosuroides, assembly GCA_028641055.1. Taxonomy (NCBI): domain Eukaryota; kingdom Viridiplantae; phylum Streptophyta; class Magnoliopsida; order Poales; family Poaceae; genus Alopecurus; species Alopecurus myosuroides. The sequence continues at coordinate 514,336,240 of CM054058.1, read as the reverse complement.
AGGCATCCACAGTTAAAAGAGCATGATATCAACTTGAATATAGAATTCTTAGTGCAGCGTTGAAAGTTTTCCATGTGATACACATTTAGACTAACCCCCAACCATAAGTTCATCAAGCATAAGACTCCAATTTTATCATTCATGAAATTTTCTCTTTTAATTGTTTCCTTGGTTGGCAAGTTCAGTAAGCACAATGGGATGCGTAAACCTTTGCTTAAGGCTACAATTATTCAATCCATCAGCCAAGTAATGACACTAAACAATATTTCAGTTGCATCAGAATATATTCTACTAAACCACGGAGAAGATAAACAATGGCTATTATGTCACTAAGTGTTAAGGGAATCATAAGGTGTGCACTTTCTGTTATTAAAAATCATACATAAGCACGGCAAAGGTGTCATACCTTTCATCCCTTCAAGCACATTATCATATCATTGTTGTTCTCCTCACCCCACTTGAACTGCTCAATAAAAACTCAAATCTTGCTATAAAAAGTTACTGCATTCAATAATTTGTTTACCTACCTAAACACCTCAAAAGCTTTTCATGTTTTACAGAGGTGAAGGCCATAAAAATTTGCAGTAGTGATTAAATTTTCAGCTCAAACGGAGTCACAAGTAAAGATTAAAGCATATAAAAGTGAACATATTTCAGTAATTCCTGCAGCTCCGTATTTATACTAAACTCAAGAACACAAAAATCTTTTTGTGGTTTTTGATTTTTAGAAACATAATGTAAATAACCAGAAGTAAACTAGCTAACAAAAATATTTTTGTGTTTTTCAGATTTAAAGAACATAAAACAACAAATAACATGCAAGTGATATAACACAACGAATGAGGAGGGAGAGAAATACTCCCCCAAGCTTGTGATCAAGCTAGTATCCTGGGTGGTAATCATGTCCACCACTCAACGAACCTCCCTGGAAGAAGGATGGATCCTGCCATGCCTGTGCTCCAAGGTGTGGTTCAGGGAAGCCCCAGGGATATGCCATAGGCGCCTGGTATTGGGGCTCCTCCTGTTGTTGCTCTTCTTGTTATGGCTCTTCTTGCACAGTTCACTTTGTCTCCCTGTCAAACAAGTCAGCACAAGGGAGCCTAACAGACACAATGTGCCCATTAGAATCCTTATAGCAATATGAAAAATATTCTTTCTCAGCCCTGCTCATATCCATGCGAAAAAGTAAACCAAAATCCAGCAGTCGAGACTCATTTACCATGGTACCCAAGTTATCATTAAAACCTCGTTCTGCCATAATGTATTCATGGATTAAAGTGGCAATGGCACCAACATATAAAGGAGTTTTATCCGTGCCATTCCTACTCACAGCTAAATGCAAAGTTCAAGCAAGTATGGTTCCCAGGTTATATATAGGTGTTGTATTTTCCATTGCACATTTTAATAAAGAGATCATAGGACCAGTGCAAGCAGAAGTGTTATCCCTAGCAAGGAATCCTCTAGCAAGAAACAATGCAAAATATCTAAGGCCTGGGTGTTGGATGCATGTGAGCTTGCCTCTATTCATTCTTTCAGGAATATTTTTAGCAATGCTACGCCAGAATGTGACAAGTTCTTCTCTAGAATCAGCATATGTTTCATCCCATAACCCCGTAGTTGGTACACATATAGCCTTACAGAATTCCTCTAATGACATGACTAAACGCTGCCCCCTCATTGTAAATTTAATGACAAAATTAGCTAGAGGAGGGTTCTTAGACTTACTTTTCCGGTGCACCATCGGTCCCTCAAACCTGAATGTAGAGAGGAATTCCCTCGAGAGTTCCACATATGTGTTGCGTGGATGGAGTGAGAACTCAAGCAGCCCCGTAGTTGAAGCAAAGGCTTGGAAATCTTCAGCAATCCCCCAATGTTCAAGAACTTCGGGGTCTTGCCATCTTGTGGTATGGACACACAGATTTTCACCTGCAAAAACCAATTCATCCTCCCATAAATGATTATCATCATGATTGTTGGACACCCTTGATTCTCTTCTCCTTGTCCTTGAGGACATCCCAAGCAATGCCTTTCCCTTGTGCAGCATGTTACCTTGCTGTACCAAAATAAAATTCAACAAAAATTAAATTGTGTCACTCTACAACATTGCTAAGGCATCCATAACTAGTCCTCTAATCAATATCATGCATGCATATCGACTAGAAAACTTAAATTCATGGAGTTCTTAGACATAATAGGTGACACCTAGTGCAGCAAAATACTTCATACACAAAGCATGGGAGCAAAAAGTAATTGGATGAGTGAAGGATTTACATACCAAGGAGTGATTCCATCAAACAGGTTTGAAAAATCTGCCTCAAATGTGGAGATCGAGGATTGACGGAGAAATAGAGCACGCGAAAAATGGAGGAGATGAACTGGGGTTGGTTTTCGGTCAAAAGGGAGCAGATGAACATTGGATGGGCCCCCAGCATCCACTTGTGGCCAAAAATGGGGTATCCCACGCGGCTAAGGAATCTGGCCGCGTGGAGGTACCTATTTTGGCCCCTGGTGGCCTGCTGGTGCTTCCCCACTGGCTGGTGGTCCCTTCGGGCAAAAAACTGACCCCCTAATTTTTCTGGAATTTTACGTGAAACTTCTCTACAGAGAATTTCTAAAACTTCATATTCTATGATTTCTGATTCTAATTTTTTTAATACTATGTCTATGTCTCACAATTTTAAAGCAAATAACATAAAAAAAATGCAATTTAAATGTTTGTGAATCATGCCTTTATCATTTCCACATTAGTAATGAGGTTGATCAGGTCTCATTAGCAACATGTAAAGAATATAGCTCATGATTCTTATTATTACTTATTATAAAACAATAAATCAAGTTACCTCATATTTGATTGGAATGGTCCCAATCATCAATATTTCATACCTTGGTGCTGGAGGAGGTATAGGTATTTTAATGCTACCAATCTTAATGGAATTTATTTGTATAGCATTCACACTTGTGCTCATACTTGTAACATGTTTCTTCTTGGGAAAATAAATAGTGTGCTCTTTGCCTTTAACATTAAATGTCACTTTGCTCTCAGTGCAATTTATCACAGCTCCTGCAGTATTCAAAAAAGGTCTACCAAGAAAAATAGATAGATTATCATCTTCAGGCATTTCTAATATAACAAAATCAGTAGGTATGAACTCATTAGCAATAGAGATGGGAACATCCTCACATATTCTTATAGGTACAGCAGTTGTTTTATCAGCCATTTGTAAAGATATTTCTGTTGGAACTAGTTTGTTCAAATTAAGCTTCTTATATTGTGAGAAAGGCATAACACTAACACCAGCTCCTAAATCACATAATGCATATTTCACATAGGCTTCTTTAATTTTGCAAGGAATAGTAGGAATACCAGGATCTCCACGTTTTTCAGGCAATTTTCCTTTAAATGAATAATCAACAAGTATAGCAGTAATAGCATCAGTAGGTATCTTTCTTTTATTAGTGACAATATCTTTCATGTATTTTGAATATGGAGGATTCTTAATAGCATCAATAAGTGGAACCTCTAATTTCATATTCTTAATCATATCATAAAATTGCCCATACCTCTCTTCATCTTTTGTTTTTGATACCTCTTGGGGATATGGAATGGGTCTTTGTACCCATGGATCCCTTTCTTTACCTTTATGTTTATCTTTATTTGGTCCCTTCTTCTTCTTGGTCTTCCCTATAGGAGGCTGAGGATCCTCCTTACCAGCAGCTTCTTCATTATTATCATCATGTTGTTCAATATCAGGTGGAGATGATTCTTCTTCTTCATTATTATCATCCTCAGTTTCAGCATCAGAAATAGAAATATCCTTGTCTTGCTCATTGGAGTCATCATCATGCTCATTTTCATTGGGAGATTTTCCTGCAAAAGATTTATCTTTAAGAGCAACTTGCTCTTTTATTCTAGGATGATCATCAGGATAATCAGGATCCTCGGTGCTTGCACCTCCCCTTGTATTAACTCCACATAATTGTTTTTGTTTATTCAGATTTTCACACAATTGATTTTGTAAAGAAATCATTTGCTCAACTTGATTGTTCATCATTTCACAATGTTTAACAATTCTTTTAACTCCCCCTACACTAGCATTTAAATTTTCACGGAGGAAATTAATTTTATGATGGTTTTCCATGCTAGTCATTCTAATTTTACGCTCCTCAGGATTATCATGATAAGAAAAATTGTTAAAATAAGAGACATCAACAGGAGGTGTTACCTCCTCATTACCTTCCATAGGGAGTATAGAGTTCACTTGAATTGGAAAGCATGGTTCATCAGTAGGAACTTTAATACCCATTTCAGATAATTCCTTGAGATGAGAGGTTTTAATTCCCTTCTCTTTAATATCCTTGGAAGCTTCAGCCATTGTTTCTTGGTTCAATTCGAGTATACCTCCTTTCTTCTCTGGGAGTGTCTCATTTTTATCTATCTCCTCAATGTTCCAATCAGCTTCATTCTCGAGAATAGACTCCAGTAATTCAATTGCTTCATCAACACTCTGTCCCTAAAGATATTCCCTGCAATACTATCAAGGTAGTCTCTTGTTTCCCCCATTAGTCCATTATAGAATATATCAAGCAGTTCATGAGGTTTAAAACCATGACCAGGACATTTCTTACACATTTTACCAAATCTCCCCCAAGCTTGGGGTAGACTCTCTTTCTTATCTTGTTTAAAATTGCCAATTTCAACAGCTAATGCATGTAACCTTTCAGCAGGAAAATATTTATTGAAAAACAATTGGAAGCATTCTTCCTTACTAGTAATACATGCAGGTCCTAAACGATTATACCAAACTCTAGCATCTTCACCCAAAGGAAAAGGAAACAATTTTAAGAATAAATAATGTTGACGGATTTCATCATTTCCAAATGTAGTAGCTAAATCATGCAATTCAGCAATATGATCAAGAGGAGACTCCTCATCCTTTCCACAGAATCTAGACTTCTCAACTATCTCAATTATCTCAGGATTAACATTGAATTCATAATCTTTATCTCTAATTCTAATAGCTGGGCCACAGAAATTCCTAGTAGCAGCAAAACAGTTTCCAAGAGATGCATCATCATAAATAGAGAGTTTATCAAGTTTTGTATAATCAGGTGATATAAATGCCTCAATAAATGCTTATTCTTCTTCAGAAGAGGCCCCATATTCATACTCTCTACGAGTCTCATTTCTTTCTAGTTCAAGTTCTACATTTTCATCTACAGAAGATTCAGGAATTTCAATTGTTTCAGGTGTTTCATTTGCCTCAGGTGTTTCAATAGTTTCAGGAATTTCAGAAGCTAGTTCTTTGTCTACAATATCAAGTGTTTGATCATTAGATGTACTAGTAGACATTTTTGACAATGGTGATTTACCAGCTATTCCTTTCTTTTTCTTAGCAGCCACAATAGAAACAATATTAGGTGAAAATTTTGGTCTACTAGGGAAATCATTACCAGAACGAGTAGTCGAAGGCATTACCTCCTTTGAAGTGTCCTTTCCCTTTCCCATTGTAGGGAACAAGAAAGTGCAGCAAGTAGACAATAACAAGTGGACTTACTAATAAAGCTAGGCTCCCCGGCAGCGGCGCCAGAAAACAGTCTTGATGGCTCCCAAGTGCAGGAGATCAATCGTAGTCTTCGATGGGAAGTATTACGCAAATTTGTAGTTCAACTCAGTGGGAACACAAGAGTACCGCTGAGACTTTAGCAATTGGGACGTCACTCCCAACCACACCTGTGTATCAACAAACTTGCAGCGAGAGTGGTGAGTGTAAAAATGCAGTGAAAGTAAACAAACAGAAAGTAAATCGAGAGCAAGGTGTTTTCCCAGTTTTCACCGGAAAAGAGTGAAAGTAAACCAGAGACTAAAACACGGGCATGAGGTGACAGCGGGGTGTTGCATGGATAAGATTGATCATGTAATAATGTTTTGCTAGCAGCGGGGCCTTTCTCTATCTCAGTTTTATGTAGGTGTGTGTTCCGTAAATTATTGTGCGTACTAACCAAGAGAATTTGCACAAAGCCTATTGTCCTACCTGCCCATTTCACCGGGGCCAATTTGGAACTACAAGTAATTAAGGTATACCCTTTCGAATAGCCCGGACCAACGCATTAACACTCCATGAACACACATAATACTCAAACTAGAACATATCCCCCTTGTTTTCCCTAGCTGTCACTTTAGGGTTCGCAGGTTCAACATAATAGCAGGTAATACACATTGCAGATAGATACCAAACTCAAATATATGATGTAGCAATGTAAGTTCAGTACTGAAATCATGCCACTTGGACCATAGTAACAAGCATTAAGCCTAGCAATAGTGCATCAACATAAGACATAAGAATTCTCAAGACAAAACCCTAGATCCCGCATACCGGGTAGCAATTACATGGTCAATCTCATCCAAAACCCCTCACACCTCACATGCGTACAGAAACTACTCACACATGGAGGGGGTGACGGAGCTCATGGTTGATGGAGATGATGGTGGTGATGATGATGGTGACGAAGCCCCTCGAATTCCACCTCCAGGGGTGAAATCCCGGATCAATCTGACTCCGAAATCAAAGATCGTCGTGGCGGCGGCGCTCCGTTTTGCGAACAGCCCTATCCTCCGAAACCCGTCAGTTTCTCGTATATATGGAGGGGTACGTCGAAGATCTAGCCGGAGTGGGCCATCTGGGCCCAAAAGGGGTGACCCCACACGGCCAAGGAATCTGGCCGCGTGTGGGGCCCCGTTTTGGCCCTCGGGTGGCCCCCCGGCCCCATCTGGTGCTCATTCCCCTTCTTTTCCATAAAAAGTTACGTGGTTTTCGTCCCCTGTGAAAAGTCCTTCGAAAATAGACGGAAAGAAGACTTTTGCTAAAAACAGCGTCAGATTCTGCAGATTTATTAAATTATGGGGGGGACTCCGGAGAGAAATACGATGCAAAGTTCTTGGAAAAGTAGATGCATTTTGGGTGCATCAGCGCCCCCCTTGGCCGTGCCGCCTGGTGGCGTGGAGCCCCCAGGCACCCCCTCGGGCTCCCCTTCCGACTAATTATGCCCCGTAAACCTAAAACGCGAGGGGGTTTGTCATATTCCACAGAAACACAACATAGCGCCGCCGCCACCCCGAAACTCAATTTGGGGATCAGAAGGTCCTGTTCTGGCACCCTGCCGGGATGGGAATTTGAAGGAGATTATCGCCATCGACACCAACACTCCTTCTCCATCAACCATCCATGATTCCCCCGTCCATGTGTGAGTAAACCCCGCTGTAGTCTAAGAGGGATGGAAGGGATTGGATGAGATTGATCATGTAATAATGCCAGATTGTCAGGGCATAGTGCCTAGTATGCGTTGTTAGTGTTTTCTACCGTTGCTGAAACTTGTTATGCTTAATGCTTGTCACTAGGGGCCGAGTGCCATGATTTCAGATCTGAACAAGTTATTGTTTCATGAGTATAATTATGTTTCTTGATCATATCTGCAAGTTGTTTACACATATTATTCTCCGGAACCCGAGGCCCCAAAGTGACAGAAATTGAGACAACCGGAGGGGATGGATGTAATGTGAGGATCACATGTGTTCACTGAGTGTTAATGCTTTGTTTCAGTGCTTTATTAAATGGAGCACCTTAATTACCAGTAGTTTCCCTAGAGGCCCCGTTGCCACGGGCTGGTAGGACAAAAGATCAAGTTTCTCATTGTGAGCACGTACGACTAAATTGGAACACATGCCTATGGTTAACCTAGAACTTGGATGCTTTATTATTATTATTATCTGCAATTCCCACGTTATTATTATTACATGACCTATGTTATCCATGAAACACTCGTTCATCCATTCCTTCTATGCCTACGATACTTTCATCCTGCTGTTTTCCGCGATTGTTACTACTGTTACTATTTTATTCCTGCTATTATTTTACTACTACTGCTGCTATAAAACTGTTACCACTGATAAATTGTTGCAAGCAAGTCTACTTTCAGGTGCAGCTGAATTGACAACTCAGTTGTTAAGGCATATAAATATTCTTTGGATCCCCTTGTGTCGAATCAATAAATTTGGGTTTTACTTTCCTCGAAAACTGTTGCGATACCCTATACTTGTGGGTCATCAAGACTATTTTCTGGCGGCGTTGCCGGGGAGCATAGCTTTATATATTTTTCTCAATTGAACGTGATATTGTTTGCTGCAAGCTTTTCATCATGGGTAAGACTCGTGATAGAAAATTTCTGCCTACCCCGCCACGTGGTCAACCCATGCATCCCGGGTCCTAGGACAATCGGGACGGATGGGGGTGGGCCATTTGTCTCGTCTGCCCCATCCCGGTTGCACAATCGGGATGAATATATGGGCCTTACAAACCAGAACGAATGCCCTGTTTCTACTAGTGTCAGTAGGGTAGGCGAGAGAGAAGAGCCGCTGGCGGGCTTTCCGGTATGACCCTAGCGCGAGATGGGGCAATAAAGACTATTCCTATTTATTTTTGAGTCATCATTATTCAACAATCACAAGAAAAATCTAGTAGTACATATTTAATTAATTGCCAATAGACTGTTCCAATTTAGAATGAACGTTGCACACATTACAAGGCATTTGATATTTTTGTAATCTTGATAAAGTTCCTATGAAGTGGGAGCAATTAATGAGACTTCTGGGTCGATTGGTCATTTTACAAGCTTAGCATAGCACGCATGAGCTCCCCTTAAATGTGGTCGCGTCAATTGTTTAGGCTGGTCATAATGGGCAGAAACTTAGCAGTAACATCACACAGTCCAATACAACTTTGCTTATGTGGCACATATTTAATAAAGAGAGATGTGCTTGTGGTAACTAGCTATCTTACCGGAACATCACACACTCCAAGAAACAATGAGTCTATAGCCTAATGAATGCATCGTTGCATGACACTACATACATGTTACCGCGTAGTGTGGAGGTAGTAACATAGTCTAGGAAAGTGTGTAGGTTACTAGCATATTTTACTCCCCATTGTGACTACCCTTAGCCCGCTCGATCTTCCAATTAACTGTAGGTAAAATGCAAAAAGTAGTTAGTGTTGCCCGGTAAAGCACGAGCAGCAGTTTGTGGATGTGTTTAGATATACCTACCTGCTAGCTAGTTAAGTACCAATATTTTAATCTTGCTACCAGGTAAATCGTGCGTCCCAGTTTTGAAGAAAAAATAAGGAAAGAACTGAGTGTGGTGCATTTGGGAAAGATACATAAGTTGTTATTACATTCATGTGTAAGCATATGGGCTGGGCCGAATTCTTGTAAGTTCGCCCCCATGAAGCTCACCCGGGATGGAAAATGACATGTGGTTTGGTTTCTAATACTTCCTCCCATCCGAAATAAGTGTCGGAGGGAATAGTATGATGTATACAAATTCCTTCTTAGGTTCTGACACTTATTAAGGATCGGAGGGAGTACATAAATGGGTCAAGTAGCTGTAAATTTTAAGCTCAATCTTCATGGGCTGGGGGCCTATGGCCCATTTCCGCCTTCCAATGCTCGTCCACTGGTTTCTTGTTAAGCCATTTCGAACATTAATTGGCCTCACTAATGGATAAGCACATACTTAAACTGTAGCCTCCAACTCCAAGATGTATCTATCCGCAAATTACTACACTTATTACTCTATCCAAAAATTCGTATACTTAATTGCTACTAATTTGCTACCATTTATAGTTCTTAACTTCTGATCTACTTTGGGAATATAGTAATAACGATTAGTATTGCATCTGTTATAAGCAGGATAACCTCCTCCACATTCTTTCCTCACAATTCACAAGTCCAGCCAACCGTCAAAAAATTATCTGTCAACTCTACACCCTAGCCATGACGAGGCTTTCCCTAGCCCTACTCCTAATTCTGGCCATCGTCGTGATAGCGCCAGGTATCATTTGACTTGTTCCTACACGATTTTATTACATCAAACTGGTAGACAAATTATATATGCCCCTGATGTATGTTTCTTGGTCATGGTGACATTCTTGCAGTTGCACAAACAACAAAACTTTGTAGGGTATACTATGTCGGGAGTTCAGATGGGTGTTCAACAAGAACTTGCGATAACGACTGTCGCCAAAAGGCCAATAATGACTGCTCTCCAAACGACGCGTGCACTTGGACAAATATTTGCGCTAGAAAAAAGTGTAATTGCAGGTTGTGCAGAAATGTAGCTCCAACCTATCTTTGAGGCTCCAATAATGGAGTCTGAACTAGCTAAGTTAAGATTTGTTGTTGGAAAAAATAAGATCAAGTAGCAAGATTTTTGCTGCAAAGTGATTTAGACCATTAATTCAATATCACACATGTTTTCACGTGGAATTATAAAATTATTATTGTTATATGGTGTTCAAAATGTCACCGAAAATTAAACGAATATCGATGTATACAAATATAAGAGACGATGCATGTGCCATTTCTAGGATTGTACCTTTATAGAACAAGGCTAAGACTATGATTCGACTCCCCCGTTACTTTTTTAATGCATTATCCCGTTAACCCTTCATCCACAATATTAAAATCCTATCTCCAATAGAAATCGAGCTATCAAGGATTTCTCGCAGCCCCTAGCTACAGGGCCGGTGGCCCATCAGTATTCGTACGGGAATCGTTGCTAGTTTTTCAAGAAACTATTGGATAGTGGCTTGCGAGTTTTAGAAATGCTTGAATTAACTAGATTGAGCATCCCCCGATATCTCGGTTGACCATCTCTCATAGTTCTTGTCCCTTTGCACTAAAATCCATGACATAAATCTAATGGACGACTCTAGGACTCTGTTTGCCGGTGATTTCTAGGTGGAGACGCAACTCCTTTGCTTTAGCTTACCTCCTAAAGTTCCTCCAAGCCAACACCTCTACTATGAATTATGTTGTACAGAATGATTGCGCTCCACTAAAACATAAGATTTCGCTTGTTTAGTTATCCATAAAAGGGTATGTGCTATATGTTGGCTGTAGCGTCGGGGGTTGGGAAAACACTGGGAATTTCCTACTTTGCTAGCTGGAGTATAAAACAGGAGTACACATGTATTTCATTTCACATAATCCATTCATATTTTGAACACAATATTTATGTAGGTAAGGATCTCTTACGTGGAAAGGACTCTTTGGTTCTCATTGCAGTCTGTCAAGGTGTGTTGGCCACGACGATGCTTCCCATGTAGATCAAGTCAATGGTCCAATGGATATTGAGGGAAAATGTTACCCATATCATGCGAATAATATTTTGAACAATGCATCCCACATTAATGCCAAGACCTAAGTTTTTGGTAAATAGTCGCCCAAGCCTGGTCATTACGACCCCCCTTTGGGCTTCCTCGCAAGATCGTGGCATCCATCATATCTTTGGTTTCTTGGAATATTGTGACCGAGAGGAGATAATTTTACTTTTTAATATGTGATTATATATCCAAAAAATTAATGCTCTTAATTACTACTAAATTTGCATATCCAACCTTCTACTTTATTGCTAGCTAATTACTATTTAGTGGCCAATACTATCATATCTACTACTCCCTCCGTCCTGGTGTATAGGGCACAATCTCAAAAACATGTAGTCCCATCTATAAGGCACATTTTGCATTAATTCTCTTCTAATTAGTGGGTGGTTGGCTTTCTCCACTCCTCTCCACCAATGCATGTAATGTTTAAACCCCAATGAATGACTACCTTGGGCCTAGAGAATTGCTATATGTGCCCTATACACCAGGACGGAGGGAGTATTAACACTAGTGGAAACAGGGCCTTTTGTCCCGGGTCGTAAGGGCCAGTTGTCCTGGTTGTGCAACCGGGATGGGCTGGCCGGGACAAATGGCCCGTCCCATTGGTCCCGGTTGTGCCAGGACCCGGGATGGTAAGGATAGGCCACGTGGCGAACCTGGGCCAGGGAGTTCGTCCCGGTTCGTTCAAGGGACCGGGATGGATACTTTTTTGACAAAAAAATATATATAATCCCGAGCCCGGTCTTTTGGGCTCCTGTCTCCCAATCCCGAGCCGGCCTCCCCTTCCCCAACCGCGTCCAGGCCCACGTCTTTTATTAAGCCCAGTGGTCACATTTTTTTGTCAAAATGGCCCACTGGCCCGCGTCTTTTATTATGGTCAGTCAACGGTTCGAAGGGCCCACTGGCCAGCGTGGTCAGTCAATGGTTCGAAGGGGCCACTGGCCAGCGGCCGTTGGCTGGCTCGCCTGGTCCCTTAAATTAAGACTACAGGACGGTCAAACGGCCAGTCGCCTCGTCTTCCCGCCCCGCCTCGGCTTCCCGCGCCCCCAATTCCCCACGCGCGCGTGCCACGGCTGCAACCGCCGCCACGCCTCGGCTCCTGCCCGCATTCATGGCCGCCTGCAACCGCCGCCACGTCCAGGCCGCCGGTTGGCATGCCAGCCCACCCCGGGTCCTTTTTAAAGGCCCCCCGCCGCCCGTACAACCCATTCACCCCGGCCGCGCCCAAGGCAGACCAACCATAGCCACCATGTCCCGCTGGTTCGGCAGCGGCTCCGGCAAGCGCCCCAGGAATGAAGGCTCCTCGAGCGGCGCCGGCCGCGTCCCACCACCGCCGGCGGAGGCCTTCGGCTACGGCCCTAGAGGTGTCCGCCTCGGCGGGACGCCGCGCGTCCCCGCGCCACCTCCGGCTGCACGCCCGCCGCCCAGCGCCGCGCCCAAGGGCAAGAGGTTCCGCCGGTACGTCCGGGTGGACGAGGCCGAGTGGCACTGGAACAACGCCACGCCGGTGTTCTATGCTGACGTCCACCTCCCGGACGGCTGGCACCTGAACCCCCAGCGGATCCCTGTGCCGCCGGTCCCGACCGGCCAGGCGCTGCTCGAGGAGATCGACCGCCGGCGCGAGCTCCTGCTGGCCCACGTCCGCAGGGAGCGCGCTTACGCGCGCAGCTCCCCCTACTGGGGCGCCTGGCTCGAGCAGGAGCACGAGCAGCGCCGGCGCTCCTACATCCCCGCCCCCCACGAGGTGGACGTCGAGGACTACCCGCCGCCACCCGCCCGGCCGGGAGAGGGAGCTGTGGCTCCTCGAGGACATCCCGGAGGACTTCTCCGGGGAGGAGGACCCCGTGCTCCGGGCCGCCATGGAGGATGCCTGCGAGGCCTCCCGCCACTCACTCGTCGAGGACGAAATCAAGCGGTGGGAGCGGGTCGTGGCCGCCGCCCGCGCCGACGCCGCCGCCATGCCGCCGCCGCCGCCCCCCGAGCCTACCCCCTGGTGGCACGCGCTCTACGCCGAGTATGAGGCGTCCGAGGACCAGCCGCCGCCCCAGCCGCTCCCCCCCGGGCTGGAGTACGGCATGTCCTGGGCCTGGACCGGCGGCGTTTGGGCGCCGGGGTCGCCCGAGCAGGAGGAGCTGCCCCCTCCGCCGCCGCCGCCGCAGGAGGTGCTGCCCCCGCCACCGCCGCTGCCCCCGCCACCACCATACGCGCCTCCGATGCCCCCGATGCCTGCACCCCCGGCCCAGCCGCCTGCCCACCTGTGGCAGCCGGCCCCCTACCAAGAAATCTCCTCCGACGAGGAGGACGAGTAGATCGGCCGGTCGCCTGTGGCCGCGCCGCCGCCCCCTATTTCTATGTAAGCAAGGCCCCTAGCTACCCCCCAAGAAAACGGCCGACCTAGCCGGAGTGGGCCATCTGGGCCCAAAAGGGGTAACCCCACGCGGCCAAGGAATCAGGCCGCGTGTGGGGCCCCCTTTTGGCCCTCGGGTGGCCCCCGGCCCCATCTGGTGCTCATTCCCCTTCTTTTCCATAAAAAGTTACGTGGTTTTCGTCCCCTGTGAGAAGTCCTGCGAAAATAGACGGAAAGAAGACTTTTGCTAAAAACAGCGTCACATTCTGCAGATTTATTCAATTATGGGGGGAGTCCGGAGAGAAATACGATGCAAAGTGCTTGGAAAAGTAGATGCATTTTGGGTGCATCAACTCCCCCAAGCTTACCTCGTTGTTTGTCCTCGAACAACTCAAACGCAGTGCAGAAGCTATAAAAACTTTGGCAAGAACTTTACATTGCATATGCATCATCAATTAATACTAGCAAATACTCAAGACATGATTCCTGTAACAAGTAGCAAAATACTAGCAAGTGTGCATCTACTCAGTGTTGAAGCATATATACTTGTTGCAATAGAAATAACATGAAGTGTTAATACTTGAATGAGTTTGCTCAATTGTAGACATAAACAAAGGCTTGTGCATCGCTGATGATTGAATCATATCAAGATTTTTGAGATCTCTGATTCTTTCATATGTTGACAAGTAAAATCATTGTGCTTACTACCTTGCTCTTTGGTCCCGGTTGGTACCACGGCCCGGGACCAAAAACAAATTTCGAATTTCGGTGGCACCCCTGCGCGCCCAAAAATTTTTAGCGCCAAAATTTGAAAAGGGTTAAGTTTGCACATTAACAACTTCTATATACTTTCAAATTTGACAAAAATTCCAACATGAAAAATGCTAGAATTTGCAAAACTAATTTAAATCCATTTTTCGTTTAACTAAATAATTATTCTAACTATTGAAAGTATTAATTATTTTTTCATTTGTATATAATTTGAATATAAAAATGTTACAATTTTTTATTTCTCTCGTGATCTTCCTAATTCAAAGCGAGTTGTACCTTATTGACACGGTGAATTTGAGATCTTCGTCTACAACAGAAAAACCATAGTTTTCCTTCGAAGTTTTACTCTGCGCATCCACACGTATTTTCCCTTTATCCCGACCCCCGCTTGAAAACATAGTAACTTCCGTGTACGCTTTCATTAGTGAGAGACTTCACGCCGGCAATCTCAATTAAAGTGCCAGTTTGTGTCTGATCCCACCAACCCCTCAAAATCCTCCTATTAACTTCACCTATCTCAACTCAAATCACTGCTTTCATGTGGATGCCAAGCCTGTGCAAAGCTATCTCTCCTCCTCCAATACCGGAGAATAAGGACACCACATTAACACCATTGGGAAACATGTTCTTCAACACCGACAAGTGGCAACCCACAGTATCAATTTGGAATGAATTGCCTTCCGTGTACGCTATCATTAGTGAGAGACTTCACGTCGGCAATCTCAATTAAAGTGCCAGTTTGTGTCTGATCCCACCAACCCCTCAAAATCCTCCTATTAACTTCACCTATCTCAACTGAAATCACTGTCTTCATGTGAAATCACTGTCTTCATGTGGAATAATACAGTTGAGATCCACTGTTGTCATTCCATAAAGCGGGTCTACCTTTACCCCTTCTCAATTCAGGTTGACTCATTTGCACTTGAACAAAGGGACCTTAAAAGAAGGTCCATAGTCAAGTTCCCATATCTCCTCTATGTAACCATAGTATGTGTCAGTTTTTCCATTCTCGTTTGTTGTATCAAAGCGGACACCACTGTTTTGGTTGGTGCTCTTCTTATCTTGGGAGCTCGTGTAAAATGTATTCCCATTTATATCGTACCCTTGAAAACTCCCAATAGTTGAAGATGGTGACCCTGCCAACATGTATAGCTGATCTTCAACAGTGGTGTCATTTATAAGACGTGTTTGCAACCAACTTCCGAAAGTCTCCATGTGTTCGCGTTTAATCCATGAGTCATCCTTCCCCGGGTTTGCAGACCGTACAATATTCTTGTGTTCCTCGACATACGTAGCCATGAACATAGAATTTTGTAGAACTGTGTAGTGTGCTTTGGTCAAAGAATGCCCGTCCCTAGGTATCATTGTTTTCTTTCCCAGCGTTCCTTTTCCCCTCAGTCTCCCCTCATGCCGCGATTCAGGAACACCAATTGTCTTAAGGTCAGGAATAAAGTCAACACAGAACCCAATGACCTCCTCTGTTCCATAGCCCTTCGAGATGCTTCCTTCTGGCCTAGCACGGTTATGAACATATTTCTTCAAGACTCCCATGAACCTCTCAAAGGGGAACATATTGTGTAGAAATACCGGACCGATAATATGAATCTCTTCACATAGGTGAACAAGGAGGTGAGTCATAATGTTGAAGAAGGATGGTGGGAACACCAACTCAAAACTAACAAGACACTGGACCACATCCCTCTGTAATCTTGTCAGAATTTTTGGATCGATTACCTTCTGAGATATTGCGTTCATGAATGCACATAGCTTCACAATGGGTACTCGAACATTTTCCGGTAGAAGCCCCCTCAATGCAATCGGAAGCAATTGCGTCATAATCACGTGGCAGTCATGAGACTTCAGGTTTTGGAATTTTTTATCTGCCATGTTTATTATCCCCTTTATATTCGACGAGAAGCCAGACGGAACCTTGATACTGTAAAGGACTTCAAAGAATATTTCCTTCTCTGCTTTAGTAAGAGCGTAGCTGCTTAAGGAATGGCGCCCTGTATCTGTGTGCTTGTTGCTTGGGTCTTTCATACGTTGCTGGTCCTCCCGTGCTTCAGGCGTATCTTTGACTTCCCATACACGCCCAGGAAGCATAGCAGATTGACACATAGATTCTTTGTCACGTGCATCACGTCGATCGAAGACCGGACATCTAAAACTTTCCAATAGGGTAGCTCCCAAAATATAGATTTCTTCTTCCACATGGGTGCCCGCTTATCAGGGCCGTACGGAACTGGTGGCTGCCAGCAGCCTTACCAAAGATTACTTCTAGGTCCTTGACCATATCGAATATATCATTACCACTACGGAGCTCAGGCTTTTTTCGGTTATCTGCCTCACCTCTGAAATGCTTCCCTCCTTTTTTCCTTAAGGGATGCTTGATCGGAAGAAATCTACGATGCCCCAGGTATACAACATTTTTACATTTATCCAAAAAAACATTGTCAGTCTTATCTAAACAGTGTGTGCATGCATTGTATCCCTTGTTTGTATGACCGGAAATGTTACTAAGAGCTGGCCAATCATTGATGGTCACGAAAAGCAACGCCCGTAGGTCAAATGGCTTTTGTTCGTTCTCATCCCACACACGTACACCTGGTTTGCCCCACAGTTCTAAGAGTTCTTCCACTAATGGCCTTAGATACACATCAATGTCGTTGCCAGGTTGCCTCGGGCCTTGGATGAGAACTGGCATCATAATGAACTTGCACTTCATGCACAACCAAGGAGGAAGGTTGTACATACATAGAGTTACAGGCCAAGTGTTATGACTGGAGCTCTGCTCCCCAAAACGATTAAATCCATCTGTACTTAGACCAAACCATAAGTTTCTTGCCTCTCCTGCAAAGTCTGGAAAGTCTCTCTCGATCTTTCTCCACTGCGATCCATCGGCGGGGTGCCTCAACTTTCCATCTTTCTTACGGTATTTTTTGTGCCATCGCAACAACCTAGCATGCTCTTTGTTTCTAAACAGACGTTTCAGCCGTGGTATTATAGGAGCATACCACATCACCTTAGCAGGAACCCTCTTACGGGGGGGGCTCGCCGTCAACATCACCAGGATCATCTGCTCTGATCTTATACCGCAGTGCAGTGCATATCGGACATTCATCCAAATTCTCGTACTTCTCACCGCGGAAGAGAATGCAGTCATTAATGCATGCATGTATCTTCTGCACATCTAATCCTAGAGGGCAGAGAGCTTTCTTTGCTTCGTACGTGCTCTCAGGCAATTCGTTATCCTTTGGAAGTTTTGGCTTCATTAGTTGAAGTAAACTCTCAAATGCCTTGTCAGTCACACCGTTTTGTGCCTTCCATTTCAGCAACTCCAGTGTGGTATCGAGCTTTGTGCTACCATCTTCGCAATTTGGGTATAACAATTTTTTGTGATCCTGTAACATGTTGTCCAGCTTCAACCTCTCCAATTTATTTTCACAGTCTTCCCTTGCATCAGCAATAACTCGGCCAAGATCATCATCGGGCTCTTCTGATGCCTGTTCTTGATCACCTCCTTCTTCTGCATTCTCTTCCATTGCAGTATCGTCGTATTCAGGGAACAAAGGATCTTCTTCTTCTTCTTCATCGTCTTCCATCACAACTCCTCTTTCTCCATGCTTGGTCCAGCAATTATAGCTGGGCATGAAACCTCTCCGAAGTAGATGGCCGTGAAGGATTCTTTCGGAAGAATGTTCTCTGACGTTCCGACAATCAACACATGGGCAACACATGAAGCCATTATCTTTGTTCGCCTGAGCTACAGCAAGAAATGCATTCAGGCCTGCCATATACTCGGAGGTGCGTCGGTCACCGTACATCCATCGCTGCCGTGCATCCATCTGCATCATATAATTA
Organism: Alopecurus myosuroides; assembly: GCA_028641055.1. NCBI lineage: Eukaryota > Viridiplantae > Streptophyta > Magnoliopsida > Poales > Poaceae > Alopecurus > Alopecurus myosuroides. The sequence continues at coordinate 514,318,042 of CM054058.1, read as the reverse complement.
AGTTTATCAAAATACATATTAATACAGAGATGACCACAGTACATCGACCAATAATACTTTTTTATGTATCAGTTACAGATGAAAAAGATAATTTGTTAACCTCGGTCGAAGATACCATTTTCAGTGAGCTTGTGTGCGTCTCGGAAATTTCGTCGAACACCTTGTGTGCATAGTAAAAAAAACACACTATAACAACACACTCTTTCACACCTCCAAGGAAAAAAAGATGGAAGGAGGGGGGGCTGGGGCAGTATATATAGGGGAAGGGGGCATTGGTCCCGGTTCGTGGACTGAACCGGAACAACAGGTCATGCGCGTGTCACGTGGCCTGTAGCTAGGCATTGGTCCCGGTCCGTGGCACGAGCCGGGACCGATATGCCCCCCACGAACCGGGACCAATGCGCCCAGGCGATTCCTGTTGCCCCGGGCGCACGAACCGGGACCAATGCAGGGCATTTGTCCCGGATTTGGTTGCAACCGGGACAGCTGCCCCCCGGCCCCCTGGACGAGAGGGGTTGTTTCCACTAGTGTAAAAAAAGACTTTTCATCTATTTTGTCCTCCCTCTCTACTCACAAGTCACTCAAGAACCTTCAGCTCGGGATATCAGATATGTGCTCAACTGGTACATATAAGGACAATTTCCGCTGAAAAACCAATAAATATTTCTCTAAACGTACGGACCGGCCGGGTGCACTTGCTGTGCCATTTGTGCTGGAAATAAGTTTGCTTGCAGCGTGTGCATAAATGTAGATCATGCCCCTCTCTAAGGCTCGAATATTCATTAATTTCACTCAAAATAGATAAGATACGATTTTTCTATATGGGAAATATAATAGCAACACCATGATACTTAACATACAGCCAATACTTTTGTCAGAAACTGATATAGAACAATCACCTCTAGGTAGGTGTAATGATGACCAATATATGTTGTCTGGTTCTCAAAATACTACCTATATTTAATAAATAATATATGAATGTATAAACAATATATACTTGATAAAAAGCTGTAACTATGCTACATATGAGCATAGCCTTTTTATATTCCAGGTCCCAAAAATAATTAAATTGAATATTCATATACTGTGATTGGTTCTCTATTCTCCCTTCTTCCTTGACTTGATCAAAATCTTATATGAGTTTTAATGGACCAGCGAATAAAAAGCGAAAAACATAGATATTTTATACCAATTGCAATTAATCACCACATGGGCTGAAGAGGAAAAGACACTGTCTGATTGAGAGTATGTCCTAGAGGAGGTGGAAGCTTTTCACTTTTACAAAGGAACAGTGTCGCGTTGGACCATGGTCCAGCGCAGCTCCCACGCTCTACTCCAGCCAGATTTGTGAATATCTATTTTTATCTGTCGAATCAAAGATTGAAGCCAGGAAACTTAAATTACAAGCCTATATTTCACTAATTCAGAATCTTCACTGTGAAGTAGAAAAAAACATTCACACATGTTTAAACTGGTCCATCACGCACCGTCACTATGCGATGGTTGGCTATGGGGTGGTCAAGCTCACATGGTCCAACACTATTATAGACCAAGCATTCACACATGTTTAAAATGGTCGGACTTTTGGTATAGTGATGATATCTTTACACATGTACAACCAAGCAAACAATGCAGTGTATACTATGTCGAGAGGTTAAGCTCAACCGGTACCCTCGAGGATAATTGCCACCAAAAGTCTAACACAGCCTGCCTTCCAGGCACTGCGTGCCCTTGGAGTGCCACTTGTGTTGGAAATAGGTTTTCTTGCAAGCTATGTGTAATCCTAGATCGCCGACCTCTCTAAGGTTCCAACAATGAAAAATATGACGCGGAATAGCTAATTTAACACTAGTTTATATTGACGGAAATAATAGCAATGCTATCATATACAGTATAGCGGCATGACTTTTGTTGGGAACTGAACATATAACTTCATTTAAAAATATATATATAAATGTAGACACATATAAAGATTTGATAAAGAGCTATAATGGTGTCACAAGAGAGTAGAGTGTTGGAAACTGATGGATAGATTCGGCAGTAGTGTAATTTCTTTGCTAGATTATATTACATTTGGTATGGCAAGAATTAGGTCCAGCTCTATTTTTTCAAAATGGAGAACATTGCCCCAGCCTCTGTATCAACTAGATGATACCCCGCGTGTTGCAGCGGGAAATAAAGAGCAATGGATACATGTAAAATGTGCAGAAACAATGTTGTGAAGTAAAAAAAAATGTCGTTTATTTGCACAGGTACATCGTAATGAAGATATAGGTGTGAGAAAAAAATTCAATATTTTAAATAGAAATGGGAAATAAAATCTTATAAAAAAAAATGTCGTTTATTTGCACAGGTACATCGTAATGAAGATATAGGTGTGAGAAAAAAATTCAATATTTTAAATAGAATTGGGAAATAAAATCTTATAAAAAATTCAATATTGTACATGTTGTTCTGGACTGCGACCTATGATAAGCTCTAAAAATTAAAGGAGATAAAATATATAAACCGGATGCTACATGGTTATTGGCCGGAAAAGTGTACTGTAGTTTATAGATTCTCTTATAGTTTATTTAAGCATGTTAAGGCATTGATGTTCACTGTATGAACTGAGGCCACTCGAGTTGTTCCATTAGTTGAATTCGAAGATGAAGGAGTCATGTCATTAACTGAATATCAAGATGAAGAAGCATATCAGGTGAACTCCGGTGTTAACAGCTGCATGCTGCATGTGTTTCCCTGCATGTGTTATAAGCGTACAGCCGAAGGTTCCAAATTAAGCGATAGGTAAAGATATGATTGTTTAAATATGTAAAAACCACCTGCCTGCCTCTCTCCTCACGATGTTGATGAGTGAACGATTGATAAACACGGGGCTGCTGATCCCACGCCTCCGATCCCTCTCGTATATATATATAGGTACATGTACAAGTTATACAAGGAAATAATCTGCCAGCTATACAACCGACTATGGCTAGGATACCAATAAGAATTCTTGCCGTGTACGTACACCAGGCTGAACAATGGCAGGTTCAGATGGACTCTGATCGATATTCTCCAACACACCCCCGCAGTCTGAACGTTGTAGGGAATCGACGTGAAGACTGGACCTAAATTCTTGAAATAAAGTAGTCGGCAAGATCGGCCAAGAGCGGCGAGGAAGAGTTCACGCCACTTGGCATAGTTGGAATCCTGGAGATCGAGAGTGATTGGAACTAAGGTTTTGATGGAGGCAACATAGGTAGAAGATGGGATGGGGGCTGGTGGTGGGGTGTTGACGGTGACAGCCTTGCTGGTGAGTTCTGCTTCGCGAGCGTCGAGTTCGCTGGCGCGAGCTTGGAGTTTCTCCTCGAGTTTCTTGAGTTCGTCGGGAGTCATGGTTGAGGGAAGACGGAGCGATTGATCTCGGGTTTTGGAGGGGAGGCTCTAGGAACGAACGTGCTCTGATACCATGAACGATTGATAAACACGGGGCTGCTGATCCCACGCCTCCGATCCCTCTCGTATATATATATAGGTACATGTACAAGTTATACAAGGAAATAATCTGCCAGCTATACAACCGACTATGGCTAGGATACCAATAAGAATTCTTGCCGTGTACGTACACCAGGCTGAACAATGGCAGGTTCAGATGGACTCTGATCGATATTCTCCAACAATGAGCATGCTCATAGTTGACAATCTCATATGTTTGATGAGTTGTCCAAAATACACCAAAATCTGAATATAGTGCTTTGAATTATATATTATCCAATAAGTGCAAAGATAAACATGTTGTATGCGATGACCTGTGAGGATACAGACTCAATAAGACCATTAAAAATATTATGAATAGGTATACTGACTGAAAATAATTTCAAATGTTGTCCAATTTCATGTTGAGTTAGGCATTTTTTTTTGGTTATATTTGCAGTCTTGTACACAGTGGAAGAAATCAAGCAGGGACATGAAAACTGATAAAGGCAAGAGTGTTTGTCATATCCGAAAACTTACACGGCATAAAAGGAGAATGGGCTCTCCAAGGACAACTTCCACGAGTATACGACTTTACCTTATTTGCCTGCAGTTCCAGGCGCAACTTAATTCTCAGTCTTAGAAATGAAGATACAGATAAACACAAAACATGGAGAGGAGACCGGCCTTTGAACTGACAAATCCTCCAAATTTTAAACATTCCAGCAGTTCCAACGGATAGGTAGATGGGGGAGGGAAGATTGCTGGTTGAGATAGTTCTGCACTGCCGCGACAGCGAGGCGACAACCGCTGTGGAGCGAGAAGAAGTATTCCGTTTTTCAGGCCTGGGATGAGGAATGGATTCATCCTATGGAGATATTGTAGCTTGTTATATAAGGGGAAAATGAGATTCTAGAGAAGGAGAAGAGATAATCCTGTCATGGAATAGGAAGGGGAGAAGATAGTGCAAATTGTAATCGAACTTTCAACGTAAGATAGTGCAAATTGTAATCGAACTTTCAACGTCAGTTTCTTGTGCATTTATTTCTCGTAATTATGGGGACATAGAACATGCCTGGAATGGTCGAAGCTGTTCAGCGGCTTTAAAAGGTAAACAGGATGAAAAATTGTAATGGGCCGGATAGTGCGATCTGTGAGCATCCGTAGTAATAGCCTGGGCTGCACGTGGTTAGTATCAATTCATCCTTTTTTAAGCGTGATTTGGTCATAATGACGGAAATGAAATGCACGGAGGGATGATGAGTTATCTACGTGGATCAACGGAAATGAGGGATAATGACAGAGACACATGGACCAATTAGAGCCTTGATGATGTGGACAACTTGCACAGCGGCTTTAAAAGGTAAACAGGAAGAAAAATTGTAATGGGCCGGATAGTGCGATCTATGAGCATCCGTAGTAATGGCCTGGGCTGCACATGGTTGGTATCAATTCATCCTTTTTAAGCGTGATTTGGTCATAATGATGGAAATGAAATGCACGGAGGGATGATGAGTTATCTACGTGGATCAATGGAAATGAGGGATAATGACAGAGACACATGGACCAATTAGAGCCTTGATGATGTGGACAACTTGCATAGCGGCTTTAAAAGGTAAACAGGAAGAAAAATTGTAATGGGCCGGATAGTGCGATTTGTGAGCATCCGTAGTAATGGCCTTGGCTGCACGTGGTTGGTATCAATTCATACTTTTTTAAGCGTGATTTGGTCATAATGACGGAAATGAAATGCACGGAGGGATGATGAGTTATCTACGTGGATCAACGGAAATGAGGGATAATGACAGAGACACATGGACCAATTAGAGCCTTGATGATGTGGACAACTTGCACAGCGGCTTTAAAAGGTAAACAGGAAGAAAAATTGTAATGGGTCGGATAGTGCGATCTGTGAGCATCCGTAGTAATGGCCTGGGCTGCACGTGGTTGGTATCAATTCATCCTTTTTTAAGCGTGATTTGGTCATAATGACGGAAATGAAATGCACGGAGGGATGATGAGTTATCTACGTGGATCAACGGAAATGAGGGATAATGACAGAGACACATGGACCAATTAGAGCCTTCATGATGTGGACAACTTGCATGCTTAGAGAAATAAGTTAGTGGGTTGCTCCCATTTAGATATTATTATTATAGATGGACACACACAACCCCAACACTAGTCTACACACAATATTGACATGCTAAAACTGGGCCCATCACGGTCGCTACTCGCGCGGCACCCTCTAAACCAATTTGCAATATTTTCCTAATTACATTCCTGAGTACCTTTTTTCCATCATTAGAAGTCTAATGACATGTAGTTGCCAGACAAAGACGCCGATCACAGGCGACGCAAGAAAGAATGTGACCGGTGTGCACTAGCGGAGCTTCACAAGAAATATTGGGCGGGCCAACCCAAATAAAAGCATGATTTTTCTCCTTTTTATTCCCATTTTTTTCTCTAATCTTTCATTGTTTTGGGCTGACCTGGGCGGGCCTTTGCCCAGGTTTGTTTCAACGAAGCTCCGCCACTGCCGGTGTGGACTACGCGCAAGTGCCACGTTTCAGTTCAAGCAGCCCAACGCAGCCTCGAACTCAACTGCACACAATCTTATGTATATGGTACCTACTTACTGTCGCAAGTCACCTAACAAGTCTCACAAATATTGACGAGTCATCTGACATTGTTGAAACCAACTCAACTGATAAAGCAAATTCATTTTGATAGGTCTATTCAGTAAGAAAATTGAACCACACACCTTCAGAACTTCCAAATTAGAAAAAAGTTTCTGAGAAAACTGAAGTCAATATTTTTCTCTTTTAGTTACCTGAAAACATGGTATATGTGCCTTACATTGCTCAATTTCGGTTTGAGAGAGTAGTCCCTCACAAAGAAAGAAATACCCCCGAGAAATCCATTGCAAACCAAAACATAATTCATTATTTTTTTGCAGCGAAACATAATTCATTATTAATCATCCCATTTTGCACAAGTTTTACAAAAATATTGCACGATCCCACGACATAAAGACACATATTCCAACACACACAAAATACATAAAAAGCAAATTCCACATAACATGAAAAACAGAGATAAACGCGTGTCCGTGTGCATGCATTTGCCCGATAGAAATTTCTAAGCCTTGAGCGGTCTGCAGAGGACGGTGGCGTGCGTGCGGATCTGGTTGCTGAACTGACCAGGCTTCTCAGTAGTGTCGATCTTGTCCTGGCCTGGCGGGGGTAGCAGCTCGAAGTTCTGCACCAGACGGCCGAGCGTAATGCCGATGATGGGCAACGCCAAGATGATCCCGGGGCAGTTTCGCCGGCCGACGCCGAATGGCACGAACCGGAAGTCGTTGCCATGAGCTTCAACTGTCCTCTCCTCCTCCAGGAACCGCTCTGGCCTGAACTCGTCAGGGCGAACCCACCTCTTGGGGTCGTTGGCGAGGAACCATGCATTGACGAGGATCTTTGACTCCGCGGGGATGTCGTAGCCGTCCAGCTTGGCGTCCTTGAGGTTCATGTGTGGCACCAGCAGCGGGATTGCCATGCGGAGGCGGAGAGTCTCCTTCACGACAGACTGCAGGTACGGGAGGCGCCCCAGTTCCGGCTCCGTCACCGCCACGTTAGGGCCCAGCACGCTTCCCAGCTCGTCACGCAGCTTCGACTGGACCTCCGGATGGTTCACCAGCTCAGCAATCCCCCACTCGATTGACCACAACGTTGTCTCGATAGCTGCAAATTATTAGTCAAAGATCTTCATGAATATTGATGGAGGTATATTTCACAACTGAATTTGCTTTATAGCTACAAAACTGAATTTTCTTGGGGACTCGGTGCCTGGCTAACATTTCATTCATGTATATTATATATACCGGTTCAATGTACTCTTAGCATTTTGAATTAGGTATATTAAATAAATGATAATGAAAGTCAATTGTGTAGTAGTTTTCCTATCGTGTGTGCTACTTTAGTTTGTATAGGAAATAGTCCTCACCGATAACATCGTGAAGACCTCACTACATGCATGACCTGTTCCGAAATTATTATATTTCTAACATCTATGGGTAGCATGTTCCTTCTTTGTTTCCTTATTCAGAAGGATTTTTGCCTGTTTCAAAACAAGTGGTGACATAGATCCACTTGATTAATTTTACCTGCGACGTTGATGTTCTCGACGATGTAAAGGACGTTGTCGTGGTTGATCTCGCCCTTCCTTTCGGCCTCCAGGATGTGGTCCATGGCGCACCTGATCTCACCACTCTGCTCCAAGGCCTTCCTGCATTCATCATACAGAGAACCATGCATGTTAGTTTTGAATTGGACAAGCGACCAATGTATCTTCTGAAACGTTGAAAGTGCAGACATGTCGGCATCACATCGTGGGGTGTAAACTAAGCAGATGGGTTTGTTCGATAGACAATGATATAGGATGTTTTGGCCCCAAACTATGAAAGAGTCAACTCTAGATGCACAACTTGTGCTAATAAATTCAATATTTCCTGCATCTCCATGTTAGCATTGAACTCTGAGATGGCAAAGATCAAGATCACAGACTTCTAACATGTAGGCACATCTCGGGTGTCTTAGCCTGTTTTATACCTTTTGTTTCATAAATACGAGCCTTATTTTTTAAGGTTAATTAGATAGATGCCACCGTAATTTTTGGCTATTTGAGAAACACCACTACAATTTTTATCTTTTGAAAAACTTCATTGCAATTCTCTATACATTCTGTAGACGCCATTATGCCCAATTTAACCCATATACCAGCCAATATAGTTTTTTTTTGAGAGACACCTTGAATCAGCCACACATGGACCCGGTCGAAAAAATAGTAGCGCATGTGCTTGTGGCACATGGTTAGTTTTTTTAACCTAACTTATGTACATGTTAGCCTTTAAGTATGCATGTGGACTATTGATATGTGTTCCTGACTTTCAACTTCCTGTACGCATCAGCCTGGTGCTATTGGAATGTTGATTATGCATCACATAACTTATCTGCTTCGTTGATACATCAATTTAGAATTATTTTCTCCATGTCAATATGTTATCGCGCATTTTTTTCAATTTTATTTTGTCACAATTTTATCGCCCTTTTCTTGTAAGCCCGATATCCAGGTGGTACCCGTCCTGTATACATATATACGGTAGGAATACCTAAGTATATTAGTTGATATATGTGTTAAAGCGGTTATAATGGCATCTTTGGAATGTACGGAGAATTGTAGTGGCGTTTCTCAAATAGGCAGAAATTGTAGTGACATATATCCAATTAACCCTATTTTTTAACTATATTTTTTATTAATGTTCATTAAACTCTCTTGTATATATATATATCGACTTGTTGTAAATCTATGACTTAATAAAAGCTCTGATTATCGGGAAAAATTGGTTCATCAACTTGCTAAATGTGAGCGTTTATCACCATTCATTGACATTTTCATCCGCTTAAATAATTATATGTACTATACTATATAATCAATCTGTAAAACTAAGAAGTGCTTAGTTTCGTGTTTGGACTCTTTTTTAACTGTATTTCTATTATTTCGGTTTGTCGGTAAATGCCCGTTATGAACTCTCTTAATGCTTATACTGTCTTGTTGCAAAATTTATGAGTTATTAAAATTAAGTTTTTTTAATTTTTATGGGAAAAAACATTGGTGGTTTAGTTGCTAAATGTTTTTCATCTAAGCAAATAAGCTTTCTTTGATAGACACTGATAGCTAGGATGCTTTAGCCTCAAAGCATGAAAGCGTCAACTCTGGGTGCCCAACATGCTCTAGTATATGTGACCTCAGAATTTCGGGCAGGTCTGGATCACATGTGCCACGCACCCCGTCAAACCGATGTACACCTAATACATACATGTACATGCCAATCTCCATTTTGATCTACTTATAACATGTATGTTTTTCTTTTAATTTGTTGCATACGTAATAGTATTGCCATTTAGTTTTATTATTAGAACTTTTGGTTTGGCTACATCTTGTTATGCGGAGACTGGTTGTAATCTCTCTTCCAAGTTGATAAAATTATTTTATTTATTAAAAGACCTGGTTCATTTAGTTGCTAAAGGGAGTGTACACTTTATTAACAAACTTATGATCCTAAATAAATGTAGGTAGCTGCTACATGATCCGTACGTAAGAGGTATACACTTACTTTCGGGGTTGCACGAAGTCATCCTCGAAGACTTTCATCCTCTTGGTGAGGAGGTTGGTGCAGCGCTTGAGGTATCCTCCGAGAAACGGTCGGAGGACGGGGATGAAGTCGCCGTAGTTGTAGTCGAAGCTCTGTGACAGGATGCTGCGCTCGGCGTTGAGCGCCCTGAGCTTGTTGAAGAGGGGGTCGGCGAGGGATTCGAAGCGGCGGTCGAACATGATGCGGAACATGTCGTTGTACATCATGAGCTGCAGCCTGCGGCGGATGACCACGCCGGTGGTGGACGACGCGGGGTCGGCCCTCAAGTCATCCACCACGGCCGTGGCCTCCAACTCCCAGCCGACGCGGTTCTGCGCCACCACCTTGCTGGTGAAGAAGGGCACGGTCATGATGCGGCGCATCTTGCGCCAGTGGTCGCCGTAGACGGTGAACACCATGTCCTGGCCCTTGCCGGTGAAGATGTCGAGGACGACGTTGCGGGTGCGGGACCCGAACTCGACGCCCTGGGTGTGGAGCACCTCCTTGGCGAGCTCGGGGCTGGACACGGCCACCAGGTTGCGGCACCCCATGCGGAGGTGGAACACCTCGCCGAAGCGCTTGGCCATGTCCATCAGGACGCGGTGGTTGAGGTCGTCGCCGACCTGGAGCCAGTTGCCCACGATGGGGTAGCCGGACGGGCCTGGAGGGAGACGGAAGCGCTTGCCGGTGAGCTTCGCGACGATGATGGCGAGCACCGCCGCCCCGAAGAGGCCCAGTAGGGCCTTCTCCACAAGGTTGACGTCCATCCTCGGCAGGTGGCTTGTGGTGCTGTTGATGAATTGGCTGCGGAGGAGATTGATAGCTGAAAGGGACCAGAGGAGACGTTGGCCATTTTATAGCCATGGATGGATGGACGCCGGAGACTCAGCACGGACAAGTAGGACTTTTTCTTAAAAGAGATTGAACTGGAACACCACGACCCCAATAAAGCCTTAACCACTAAGAGCATGTCTAACAGACCCCCTAAATGGCCCAAACCCGTATAATAACCGCCGATATACGGGTTTGAGCTCTACCCGGCCATCTAGCAGACCCCGTAAATGGACCACCCCGGACGATTTTTTACAAGTTTGGGTAGGGGGCGGCCCGTCGACCCCTACATGTGCGGGTCGGGAGGAGATGTAGAGGGCCAACCCTCTACCTCGTGCGAGCTAGGGCGCGCTGAAGATTCAGGTTCGAATCCACTTTCGTTCGCCCCGCCGCCAGCCGCCGCCGCGTAGATCCGGCCGCCTCCGACGTACCGTACCCCCGCCGGACACCGCCGCACCCCCGCCGGACACCGCCGCACCCCCCGCCGGGCCCCCAGCGGTCCTCGGCGCCCCTCGACTCGCCGCGCCGTGTGCATCTCTGCCGCCTCCCCACGGTGAGTACTCGCCGGCCGTGTTTCCTCTTCGATTTCGCTGTTCCTCGGGGGCCTGATCTCTGCTTCGTGATTCCGTAGATGTCTGCGGACGCGACCATGGAGGATGTGGAGCATTCCGATGATTCCTTGAGCTGGTCTTCGGGGGATTCGGACCTCGACGAGCTGATGAGCGACGACGACATGGAGATGATGCAGTACATCTTCCGCATCAAGGACCTCGAGGACCGCGCGAAGCTGCTAGATCAGAGGAAGGGTTCCACGAAGGGCCGCATATGCATCCCGCGGAACCGCGCGCTCGGCCACGAACAGCTGTGGCAAGATTATTTTGCCGAGGTACCTACCTATCCCCCCCGTCTCTTCCGTAGAAGATACCGCATGCGTAGGAGTTTGTTCACCAAAATCGTGAAAGATTGTGAAGCAAACTCCGATTATTTTAAACAACGGAGAAATGCCGCCCAAGTCATGGGATTTAGCCCATATCAGAAAATATCAGCTGCCATGAGGGTGATTGCATATGGTATCCCTGCGGATTATACTGACGAGTACCTTCGCATTGGGGTACAAACAACCACAGATTGTGTGTGTATGTTTGCCAAGATGGTGATCAAGTTGTATGGTGAGACGTATCTTTGAGCTCCAAATGAGGATGATACAAAGAGGCTCATGGAGATGAATGAAAAGAGAGGGTGGCCTGGGATGCTTGGTAGTCTAGATTGCATGCATTGGACATGGAAAAATTGTCCAAAAGCATGGCATGGAATGTATTGTGGAAAAAGCAGTGATGCTACCATTGTGCTTGAAGCTGTGGCATCCCAAGATTTGTGGATTTGGCATGCATATTTTGGACTACCGGGGACACTCAATGACATTAATGTCTTGAATAGATCCCCTTTATTTAAAAGAATAATTAGGGGTGATGCACCAACTTGCAACTACAAAGTTATGAACAATGAGTACACCATGGGGTACTATCTCACAGATGGTATTTACCCAGACTATGCAACTCTTGTGAAGGCAATTAAAGAGAGAAAGGATAGGCCTTTGACAAGAAAAGAAGCAAAGTTCACAAGAGAACAAGAGGCTGCTCGCAAAGATATTGAGAGAGCTTTTGGTGTTTTGCAAGGGTTTGCCATTGTTCGGGGTCCTGCACGGTTTTGGGACAAGGAGACTCTTGTCGACATCATGACATGTTGTGTGATTCTTCACAACATGATCATCGAAGATGAGAGGGGGTTAAGATTGCCATGTTTCTATGATAATGTTGGCACCCGAGTTGTGCCCGAGAGAAACCCTGATCGGCTTGAAGCTTTTCTTGCAGGGCATCGCGGCATTGAATGTGCTGAGACTCATCACCAGCTCACCCAAGATCTGATCGATCACCACTGGCAGTTGCATGGCCAATGATTCATTTTCCTTCTTCTATGTGTGAAACATTGATTAGCAGTTCGGAAAACATTTTATTTGTGTGAAACATTGATTGTAATAATTAAGATTTTTATTGTGTGCCTTGAACATTTTATTTGTGTGAAAACATTGATTGTAATAATTAAGATTATTATTGTGTGGTTTGATAAATTTATGCAATGTGATGAGATGTTGCGTTGATATGCAAAATGTCCAAAACCCTGTTTTGTGAGGGGCCAAAAGCTCGTGCGAGCTAGCAGACCCCCTACCCCCACCCCGTAAAACAGAATATTCTGTTTTACGGGGTGGGGGTAGGGGGTCTGCTAGCTCGCCCGAGTTTTTGGCCGGCGAAATGCGTATACAGGGCCCTCTACACGCGTTTTAGGGGGCGAAAACATAAGGGGTCTGTTAGACATGCTCTAACTTGTTGGCAAGGAGACTTTTCGATATTGCAAGATGTAGTCGTTCGGTAAGCACACAGTCCATGAGATCCATTGACTTTAAATACTTCACCGGCCGGTTACTCGGTCTATATGTTGGAATTATTGCAGCCCACTCTTCCTTCATCAAGAATTTCTACTGAGATGCCGAGAAGACTATATGGCCTATCCACATATGGACAATAGCTCAAAATTTTGTTACAGATTACTAGGTTAGACCAACATAATGTTGCCTCCGTGCCACTAGTAAGAGCGTGAAAAGAGTATTGCTGCACTAGCCATCTAGACCCGAAATCACAGCTGATGGAAAAGACTATACAATATATTTATGTTTGAACACTCCCCTCACGTCTAGACTATTTTAGTTCTTAGCGTACGTTCGGTGCATACCGTAAAATCTTTCTTTTCTAATATTGCGTAAGCAGGGAGTTGAACTCAATACCTCGTGACTCTGTTACCATATGGAAGTTTAGGTTTAGGAGGAAACGTTGTAGCTTCATTGGAGCCGGGTGTCGGGTCCCTGTTATAGAGGTAGAAACAGCCTCCACCGTAGCAATTAAAGAAGGGTAGGGTAAATGGGTGGAGTATTGCACCATGCCCTATACCGTCTACGTACAACACTTCCAACAAAGATGATACACATGGACACTTCTCAGCCGCCCGTCTCCCCAGTTGTCTCATATTTCTTGAACGAACCTAGTAGATCTACGACAAGTAGCATCATGATTAAGTTTCTCCTCCCACGGTATTTGGTCGCCCTTGTGTCGTTAGTAGGAGATGTGATGGTCGTACAAGTGTCGATATCAAGTTCGCACAGTTTTAGCACAATTTTTTTTTTCACAATGTTGATGCGCATCTACGGTCGTGCCTTTGCTAAAGGAGGCGGCTCGATTGTCGTATTTTTGCATACAAATCGCAGCTACACGTTAGGTTGGACTTGTTATCATGGCGCACATGCGGCTTATGACCCTTTTCGATGTCTTTGTCTTGAAGATGTGTGTTTTGTTTTTAGTTTTCTCTTCTACCATATGATTGTTCGTATTCTGGTGCAGTATTGTCTTGACACATATGGCCTCAGTTTTGTTTAACTTTTATCTAATTGAATTTTGAAATAAAAGGACTGTGTGCATCGTTTTAAGGCAGAGGGTAGGGCTTCGTTCACCTTTTTGAGAGAAAACTCTAGGACAAATGCTTTCGTCACATTTTAACGATATTTGGGCTACCTCACCCCTGTTAAAAGGAAATCAAGATCCTCACCTCACTGGACATACAAACCTCTAATGACCAGCTCCGTAAAAGACGGAACCCTCACTGGTAGAAAATAGGCCTTCGGTACGCCCCCATTAGTCCCCAAAATAATGGACCCGCGACCATAGGGGTCTTTAGTCACGGTTCGGGACGAGACCCGCGACCAATAGTTCGGGCCCAGCGCGCTCGGCCCACAGCTGGCGGAGGGGAGGGGCTTTAGTCCCGGTTGGCCAGACCAACGGGGACTAATAGGTCCTCGGGCCGGCCCCACGGCCTTTAGCCGCGGTTGTCCAGGTGAACCGGGACTAAAGGCCCATCCCTATATATAGGACTCAGCTCGCTGCACTTGGCCACATTTGCTCACAATATTCACAAGGGGGTGGTGGGTATGCTTTTGGTTCCTACTATGCACACAAGGTGTTCGATGAAATGCCCCATAGCATGAAACACACTTGAGCGTTTTCATTTATTTTACCTCCGTGATCGCGGTTAGCAACTTGAACCTTTCATGATTTGTATTATTTCCAGCTAGCTAGTTAGTTTAACAGATGCATGATGGTTAATTATATACTTTATATAATAATAATGCAGATGAATCGGCAATGGATGTACGGTAACCGACTCTCCGGTGAGTTCACTACGGGTTTGAAAGATTTCCTCGTAGTGGCAAATGCGAACAAGCAGCGAGGTTTTATTATGTGTCCATGTGCTGAATGTAAGAATGAGAAGGGTCACTCCTCCTTAAGAGTCGTTCACATGCACCTGCTTCGGCACGGTTTCATGCCAAGCTATAATTGTTGGACCAAGCATGGAGAAAGAGGGGTTAGAATGGAAGAAGATGAAGAAGAGGATGATATCGATTTCAACTATCATGACCTTTTCGGTGATACTTTCATGGAGGATGATGCTGAAGGTGGGGAAGGGTTTGGTGAAGGTGAAGAAGAGGCACATGATGAGCCCGCTGATGATCTTGGTCGGACCATTGCTGATGCACGGAGACGCTGCGAAACTGACAAGGAGAGGGAGAATTTGGATCGCATGTTAGAGGATCACACGAAGTCACTGTACCCAGGATGCGACAATAGTCTGAAAAAGCTGGGCTGCACACTGGATTTGCTGAAATGGAAGGCACGGGAAGGTGTAGCTGACTCATCATTTGAAAATTTGCTGAAAATGTTGAAGAATATGTTTCCGAAGAATAACGAGTTGCCCACCAGTACGTACGAAGCAAAGAAGGTTGTGTGCCCTCTAGGTTTAGAGATTCTGAAGATACATGCATGCATTAACGACTGCGTCCTCTACCGCGGTGCATACGAGGATTTGAATGAATGCCCTGTATGCACTGCATTGCGTTATAAGATCAGAGGCGATGACCCTGGTGACGATGTTGAGGGCGAGAAACCCAGGAAGAGGGTTCCCGCCAAGGTGATGTGGTATGCTCCTATAATACCTCGGTTGAAACGCCTGTTCAGGAACAAAGATCATGCCAAGTTGTTGCGATGGCACAAAGAGGACCGTAAATCCGACGGGGAGTTGAGACACCCCGCTGATGGAACGCAATGGAGAAAGATCGACAGAGAGTTCAAAGATTTTGCAGCTGACGCAAGGAACATAAGATTTGGTCTAAGTACTGATGGCATGAATCCTTTTGGCGAGCAGAGCTCCAGCCATAGCACCTGGCCCGTGACTCTATGCATCTACAACCTTCCTCCTTGGTTGTGCATGAAGCGGAAGTTCATTATGATGCCAGTGCTCATCCAAGCTCCGAAGCAACCCGGCAACGACATCGATGTGTACCTAAGGCCATTAGTTGATGAACTTTTACAATTGTGGGGCAAACCTGGTGTACCTGTGTGGGATGAGCACAAAGAAGAGGAATTTAACCTACGAGCGTTGCTTTTTGTAACCATCAACGATTGGCCTGCTCTCAGTAACCTTTCTGGACAGTCAAATAAGGGATACAAAGCATGCACGCACTGCTTACATGAGACTGAAAGTGTATTTTTGGATAACTGTAGGAAGAACGTGTACCTGGGTCATCGTCGATTTCTTCCCCGAAATCATAACGTAAGAAAGAAAGGCAAGCATTTCAACGGCAAGGCAGATCACCGGCCGAAGCCTGCGGAACGTACTGGAGCTGAGATATTTGATATGGTCAAGGATTTGAAAGTCATCTTTGGAAAGGGTCTTGGCGGACAATCAGTTCCGCAGGGAGTTGACGGGCACGTACCCATGTGGAAAAAGAAATCGATATTTTGGGAGCTACAGTATTGGAAAGTCCTAGATGTCCGCTCTGCAATCGACGTGATGCATGTTACGAAGAATGTTTGCGTGAACCTGCTAAGATTCTTGGGCGTGTATGGGAAGACAAATGATACAAAGGAAGCACGGCAGGATCAGCAACTTTTGAAAGACCCAGATGACCGGCATCCGGAATGGTTTCAAGGTCGTGCCAGCTACGCTCTTACGAAAGAAGAGAAGGTCATTTTTTTTGAATGCCTGAGCAGTATAAAGGTCCCGTCTGGCTTCTCGTCGAATATAAAGGGAATAATAAACATTGCGGACAAAAAGTTCCAAAACCTGAAGTCTCACGACTGCCACGTGATTATGACGCAATTGCTTCTGATTGCTTTGAGGGGCCTCCTACAGGAAAATGTTCGAGTAGCCATTGTGAAGCTATGTGCATTCCTCAATGCAATCTCTCAGAAGGTAATCAGTCCAGAAGATCTACCACGGTTACAGAACGATGTGGTCCAATGTCTTGTCAGTTTTGAGTTGTTGTTTCCACCATCCTTCTTCAATATTATGACGCACCTCCTGGTCCACCTAGTCGAAGAGATTTCCATTCTCGGTCCTGTATTTTTACACAATATGTTCCCCTTCGAGAGGTTTATGGGAGTATTAAAGAAATATGTTCGTAACCGTGCTAGACCAGAAGGAAGCATCGTAAAGGGCTATGGAAATGAGGAGGTAATTGAGTTCTGTATTGACTATGTTCCTGACCTTAAGCCGATTGGTATTCCTCAATCGTGGCACGAGGGGAGACTAAGTGGAAGAGGCACGATCGGAAGGAAATCAACGATATGTATGGACGATCATTCTATGACTGAAGCACACTACACAGTTCTGCAAAATTCGAGCTTGGTGGCTCCGTATTTCGAGCAACACAAGAATATTTTACGCTCGAACAACCCGGGGAAGACTGAATCATGGATTAGAAAGGCCCACATGGAGACTTTCGGCAGTTGGTTGCGAAAACATTTAATGAATGACAATGATGTTGGAGATCAGCTGTACATGTTGGCCAAGACACCATCTTCGACTATCACGACTTTCCAAGGGTACGAGATTAATGGGAATACATTTTACACGATCTCCCAAGATAAAAAGAGCACCAACCAAAATAGTGGTGTCCGCTTTGATGCAGCAACCGAGATTGGGCAAAAGGTCACATATTATGGTTACATAGAGGAGATATGGGAACTTGACTATGGACCCTATTTTAAGGTCCCTTTGTTCCGGTGCAAATGGTTCAAGCTAACAGGAGGTGGGGTAAAGGTGGACGAGCAATACGGAATGACAATGGTGGATTTCGACAATCTTGGTTACCTTGACGAACCATTCGTCCTAGCCAAAGATGTCGCTCAGGTTTTCTATTTGAAGGACATGAGTACCAAACCGAGGAAACGGAAAGATAAGAAAACGATCAGTGCGTCATGCGATGATCCAAAGCGTCACATTGTTCTTTCAGGGAAAAAAACATCGTGGGAGTGGAGGACAAGACAGACATGTCAGAAGATTATAATATGTTTGGTGAAATTCCGCCCTTCAAAGTGAACTCTGACCCAAGCATTAAGTTAAATGATGAGGATGCTCCATGGATACGTCCAAATCGTAAGAAAGCGGGGACACAAGGGAAGAATTGATGTGTAATAATTTATTGTACCAAACTTTGTTGAATGGATCATGTTTAATGGATCATTTTGAATTATATTATCTCTAATTAATTTATTGTACCAAACTTTTACTAAAAACAGAAAACATACGCGCTAGCGCGCCGCAGTGTCGCCGGAATGCAAATTCTTTTATTAAAAAGAGAAAACAGACGAACACTACTCCTCGCCGTCGTCGTCGGGGAACTCGTCGGTGACCTCCTCCGGGTCATCATCGTCGCCGAACTCGTCCGTGACCTCCTCGTCGTCGTCGGAGGTGCATGATGGTATGTCCGAGATAGGCCCCCACCTCGGATCGTCGGAGGCCCAGACTTCGCCGGCGCGGTCAGCCCGACGAAGCTCCTGCAGCGCCCTCGTCCTCGCCTCCCGAGCGGCATCTAACGCGAGGTGGCGTTCGAGGCGGCGCTCCGCCCGCTGAGCCGTGCGGGTCTGCCAGAGCTCCTCGTCGGCGCTCTCCTCCCCCGGGTTGTTCCGGTAATACTCGCGGACGACGCGGTCTTCCCTGGCGTCGACTAGGCCCTGAAACGCGCGGTGGCGGAGGTGGAGGTGGTTGGCGGCAGTGATGATCTGCGGCTTCGGCGCCCTGGCCTCCGCTTCCCAGACGGTGTGGCAGTCGTTGAAGTTCATTAGCGACCGCGGGCGGTTGAGGCGCCAGGCCGCCGCGTCCCAGGCGCTGGCTGCCTCCGCCGCCGTCGCAAAGGTGCCGAGGGGGATGCGGTCGTCCCCCCAGCGGATATCTGCGCTGAACATTCCGTTCTGCCGTGCTCGGACACCGCGGAAGCCGGTGGTGCTGTTCCTCCTCGGAGGCATGGTGGAAGCGCGACGGTGCCCTCCTGGCATGCGTGGAGAGGAGAAGACGCGCTCGAGGCGCGACAGTTTATACCGCGCCCTCCTAACCACGCGTGACAACTCCCGCGCCACGCGTCACAATTCCCGCGCCACGCGCCACCCTAATTAACACAACCAAGCAAATAGTTGCACATTACTACCCGAGCTCAAAGTGAACACTGACCCAAGCATGGATGGATGTGTTAAAGGGGTGGTGTAGAACAAAACAATCGGTATCACCATCATACAGCCCTACCGTGGCTACTCAGTGCAATATGCATACCAAATGCACGGTAGGACGTATGATGGCGAATCCGGATGTTTTGTATTTGCTCGATGAACTGACCGGTGTATGAAGGTGGGCTATATATAGGGTCCTCTGGCTCACAAAGTGTTGTGCTAGGGTTTTGATCCAACGGTTAAGAAACCACCTCATCCAACGGCTCACAACAGCTCGAAAGAAACACACCGTAGCCCTGATCGAACGGCTCACAACAGCTCAAAAGAAACACACCCCGGATCCAACGACTCAGAAGCGCTTTAAAGAAACACACGATCCATGTGATTCTATCTGATTGGTCCAAACGAAACCCTAACCCATTTAGTCCCGGTTGGTGTCCCCAACCGGGACTAAAGGGATGTTTTCTTCTCGCTATATATATGTGCATTGCCACACCATTGGCATAAACACATACAAACTCACCACTCTCTCATGGCTTCTACCGTACCCACTCTAACATTCATCCAGGCGGAGCCACTTTCCGCCTCGAACTACCCCTGCCCGCCCGGCTACAGTGTTCCCGCCGGTTGGATGCTGAGCGCCGGAGGAGTGCCGGTCCCTCCTCTTCCTCAAGGTGTGGCACGTCGGGCGGCCATCACGAACCATTACTACCACGAGCTCACGCCGGAGCAGCGGAGAGATCCCAGTTGGCATCCCGATAACCAACATACTTGGGATGCCTTCTTCACCAATCGGCGTGAGAGGGCGCTCGCCAGGTATGAGGAGGACGGCCTGCCTCCTGGGAACTTTCACGAGGCCGGTCGTCGGCTATGGTGGTCCGGCCGGACTCTACAGAGCGTCATGGACTACATCAGGGCCGGCGCTATCCCCCGCATGCGCTACCCTCAGGCCCAGTCCTGAGCTCTGAATTTTCTCGCATGTAGGCCTAGGCAGGAGTATGACTAGCAGCAGATATCAGATCATGCATCTATGCTCTCCGTTTAGGTTTAGATCCACTCTTGCCATTATGTACTGGCTTTTTTATCTATGGGAATTTTTAAGATTGGAAAAAGAATTAGTTTTATTTTTCTGAATTTTCTGATATATTATTTGTATTTTTAAGATTGGAAAAAGAATTAGTTTTATTTTTCTGAATTTTCTGATATATTATTTGTATTTTTAAGATTGGAAAAAAGAATAGTATTCGAATAACCACGTTTAGTCGCGGTTGGTGTCACGAACCGTGACTAAAGGCTCGTTCTGCGCGGGAACGAAAACGCCGCGAAAATTTTCACCTTTAGTCCCGGTTCGTGACACCACCCGGGACTAAAGGCCCGCGGAGGGTACCCAGGGGACCTTTAGTCCCGGTTCGTGACACCACCAGGGACTAAAGGCTTGACCTATATATGTGCGATGCCTTCCTGCCCCAAAATTTTCTAAGTCCCCAAACCCTCGTCTTCATTCGCGCCGGCGCCCAGTCGTCTTCTGCCCCGTCGCCGTCCCCCGCGCAGATCGCCGTCGCCGTCGCCGCGCCGTCGCCCTCGTCGCGCCCTTCTCTCCACCGCCTCCACCCTGCTCCGCCCCCGCCCCGTCGCCGTCTCTCCGGCCGGTAGGTTCCTCGCGGGCCGTCGCCGTCGCCCTAGAACCAACACCATCGAACTAGAACCAACGGCGTCGCCCTAGAACCAACGCCGAACCAACGCCGTCGCCGCGCCGTCGCCGTCGCCGTCCCTCGCGCTCGCTCCCGCGGCCAGATTCGCCGCCGGCGAGACCATAGTGGCCGTGGCCTCGTCCCCATCTCCGTCCCCTCCCCCGTGGCGAGCAGCACAGTGGCCTCGTCCCCATCTCCGTTGCATCCCCCGTGGCCGGAATCGTCGATCCGAGATCCTAATCTGCAACCGCCGGCCACGCCAGGGGTGACGTCATGATGACGTCACCTGCCCACTGTTCTAAATTACAGAATATAAATAACCTTCTAAATTAAATAACTTTTAATTTATAATTTAATTTTTTTGGAAAAATATGCAAAATGTTCAGAAAAATGTAAGCTATCTGTTTATATCATTTTCAATCATGTTTGACAAAGTTCAAAATGAGACCATATTTGAATTTGTATTAAATTCATTAAAATAATGATGAAAATAAGTTTTAATTCAATAAATTCAGAATATTAAGTGTAATATACCAAAATGACCAGGAAAGCAAATGCAACCTAGCTACGGGGTTCTCCAAGTCATTTGAGAAACTAATCTTGGACACACTTCTAAAGTATGGTTTTCCCCCTCCGGTGGTTATCGTTCTTCCACCCAAAACTCTAGCAATCTGTTTTCCCTCCTTCTACGACAATATTTGCTAAGTCTCCTATATACTTAATTAATTTTTACTACATGCATGTCTGCAGGAGTGACATATGGCAGACAATAGAGACCTGACGGCGGAACAGGTGGCTGAAGGTTATATATTAGATATCATAGCCGGAGGAGGAACAGACATTGTCGATGATGTAATCTCTTCTTATCTGAACCTTGAGGATCAAGAAGGTGAAGGAGGAACAGACATTGTCGATGATCAAGGAGGTGAAGAAGGAACAGACATTGTCGATGATCAAGGAGGTGAAGGAATGGACATTGATGACGGAGGTCAACCGTCGACAAACGACGATCTCCAATTGCAAAGAACAACCACCTCCGGCGAGGTATATATTTTAGCCCTCGGTCTTATTTTAGCCCTCGGTCCAATTGCAAAGACTAACGCGCGCGACTCTCTTTCTTATTTTAGCCCTCGGTCGGATCTAGTATGACAAAGCGTGGCAAATCCAAGGCGATGAAAGATTCCGAAATATATACCATCGAATCAGTCAGTGAAATCGGCAAGCCCCTACAGCACACCACAAAGTTTATCAACCAATGCGGAGTCATTGTTAGAGACATCGTCCCGATCACCGTCCAGGAATGGAAGGAGCCAAAGAAAGCACGTATTGGTTTCAGTTATGTCGACAAGAGAACGAAAAATATTATGTTTAGAAAGCTTATTGCACATTTCATTCTACCTCCAGAATACAACAAAAAAGATGAATTCGGTCAGGACGTTCCGGGTGGACGTGAGAGGAGGAGGATAGTCAAAGAGTTCGCTCTTCAGAAGATGGCCGAAGCATTCCGGAACTTCAAGAAAAAAATGTTCCGTGAATATGTCAGCAAGGGCAAGACTCCGATTTTCACTGGACAATATGAGAAACTGAGAGATGATTGGACAGAATTTGTGACGCAACATAAATCGGAGCATTTCAAGGAAATGTCGGCAAAAAATAAGGCTAATGCGGAAAAGAAACAGTACCATCATGTTATGGGGCCAGGAGGATACCGCGTTTCGGCGCCTAAGTGGCAGGCAATGGAGGACGGCCTAAGGGCAAGAGGAATCCGTCTAGGTACAGAGGGATGGGACGAAAGAGCCAAAATGTGGTGGTACGGGCATGGGGGATCGCTAGACCCGGAGACAGGGGAGTGTGTTCACCGGCAGAAAAAGTTTGCTCCCACAAAAGACCTTGTTGACGCAATGACCAAAGCTCAACAGGGCAAGATCACGTTCAACAGAGAGAGAGACCAACTGACCCATGCCCTCGGAAATCCTCAACACGGAGGACATATACGAGGCAAAGGCAGATTGCCGTGGAAAGTAGGGTTTTCCCAGGAGGGTGACCCGTACTGTTACAGAAGCCGTAGGAGAGGTACGGACCGGGCTGCAGATGAACTGTCGAATCTTGCAATGGAAGTTTCTGAACTGAAGAAGGTCGTGGCGGGAATACTTGAGAAAGAAAAAGCGTCGGCTGCAGGGCCGCATCAAGAACATGCAACGGATCTCGGAAGCCAGCAGCGGAGAAGCAGCGTGGCTTCCACGGAGGCCCCGACTGCAGGTGCTAATGCACCGATGATCGAGAGTCGTGCACCGGAGCCTCACTACCCCGTGGATGACGTAAAGGAGATGAAAGAATGTGATCTGCATTATCCCGTGGGGAACATTTCCATGAAGGTGGCTACCGGCAGTGCTTTACCCTATACACCTGGAGCACTCCATCACAACAACCCCATTCCATATGGCTATGCTCGTGTCACGGTGGAAGACATCGTCCAAGCGTTTGAGGACCTGGAGATTGACATAGCTACACCCGAAGGGGAGAGAAGACTTGGAGATGTCAAGCGCCAGTTCATTCTATGGAAAAAGAAGTACATAGTGTTTCCAGGCGAGACGCCAAGGCTAACAAGTCCACCCCCCTACGATGGTGCAGGTGCTGGTGGTGGTGGTGGTGCTGGTGCTGGTTCACCTACGCCTCCTTCACGCCATTCGACGCCGTCCCCCGATCTTCCTCCTCCGGCGGTTAAGCAGCCGTCGCCCACGATTCCTCCTCCGGCGGTTAAGCAGACGTCGCCCCCCCATTCCTCCTCCGGAGGAAAAGCAGACGTCTCCCACTATTCCTCCTCCGGAGGAAAAGCAGACGTCGTCGCCCCCCATTCCTCCTCCGGAGGATAAGAGGACGTCGCCCCCCATTCCTCCTCCGGAGGATAAGCGGACGTCGCCCCCCATTCCTCCTCCGGAGGATAAGCAGACGTCGCCCCCCATTCCTCCTCCAGCGAAGAAACAGAAGCAGGCGGCCAGCAAGGGAACCCGCTCTTGGTCTATTAAACCGGACCCTTATGTACCTAAGACCACACGGGTACCGGAGCCATCACTGAAGCCTCTCCCCCAAGGCCTTGGGAACTTAGTGATGTTGAAACCAAATTGGTCGTGAAGGCTGACGTTGACAAATGGAAGGACAAACTGAAGGCGCTAAAGGAGCCTGAGCCCAAGGAAGTATTCCCTCCGATTGTAGACTATTGGGCTACGGATTTTTTGTCGACAGTGTCCCAATCCGTGAAGAATTTGCCTAAAGACTATGATATTGAACTTCGTAAGCAAGCAGGAATATTGGAGGAGGAGAAAGAAAAAGGAAAAATGATAAAAAGCGGGAAACAAGTTGCCCAGCTCGGGATGCAGAGTAAACAATCGATCCCCCCCCTCATAGTGAAAGCCGCTCCGGAACAGGACCCCGAGGTCATAAATGCTTTGGCAATAGTTGGAATGACTGTAGAGAGTGCCATGAAATGTGCGTCCGACATGGGTGTGTCTCTTCGTGCCTCGTTAGGCCTGGACGAGACGCCAATGGGTGAGGTAGCATTAAAATATGTGAAGAAAGGGCCTCTCGTCGAGCCTGCGAAGGAAAAGGATCTACCACCACTAATGCAAAGTCTGCTGAACGGACAACGACGTCGCCTAGAGGGGGGGGGGGTGAATAGGCGATTAAAACTTTTCCGGTTAATGCTTGCTAAATGCGGAAATAAACTAGGTGTTTAAGTTAACAAGCATACAACCTAAATATTCTATGGCCAACTAGATGCACCAACAACTTATGCTAAGCAATACAAGTAACAAGGAGATAGCAAGATATATAACTTCAAGCTCGAAGGCTATCACAATGTAAATTGCATAAGTAAAAAGCTCGGGTATAGAAATAACCGAGGCACACGGAGACGAAGATGTATTCCCGAGTTCCTCCCACAAAGGGGAGTACGTCTCGTTGGAGGGGTGTGAGCTCACCACGAAGGCCTACTCAACGCCACAAAGGCCTCACCCTATTCTCCGATGAACCCCGCCACAAAGGCCTAGTTCACCTTCCACTATTGGCAACCTTCAAACCCGAGGCACGCATCCACAACTCAATTGGAGGCTCTCGGTGTCACCACAATCTTGGGGCACGCATCCACAACTCAATTGGAGGCTCCCAAGAACACCACAAGTCGTCTAGGGTCCAAGACCCAAGAGTAACAAGCTCACAAACTTTCACTTCCACGAATCCTCGTGGAGAGAGCAAACCGATGCAACCGATGCAAATGGCAAGAGCACAAGTGCTCAAATCCTTCACTCTTAAATTCCAACAAAGCAACAAATGCTTATGGGGGAATAAGAGAGGAAGAACAATGGAGTAGAAACACGAAGAAATCCAAGATCAAGATCTACTAGGTTTCCCTCACTAAGAAGGAAGATGGATTGGTGGAAATGTAGATCTAGATCTCCTCTCTCTTTTCCCTCAAAGATATGCAAGAATCATGGGAGGAACTGAGAGAGGGGCAAGCTTTCCAAGGTCAACAATGGAGGAGAGAGAGGGGGAAAATTCGTGCTTGGAAGACCTAGCTCTTTGGGGAAGAAAGGGGCCTTTTATAGGTCCCCACGAAAAAGAGCCGTTGCAGGAAAAACTCACACCGGAGACTCCGGTGTGAAGACCGGAGTCTCTGGTCTGAACCGGAGTCTCCGGACACTCTCCGGACCCTATAAAGTACGCGACACCAAGGGGGCAACCCCTGGGGGAGTTTTTGGTCCGGAGACTCCGGACTGCACACCGGAGACTCCGGACTACCGGAGATTCCGGCCCTAAGTCCGGAGACTCCGGACTGGCGAAAACTGCAGAGACACCAATACTAAAACACTCATAACTTTTTCGTCCGGACTCCGTTTTCGATGATCTTTGGCTCGTTGAGTTCGCAATGAAAAACTCTACAAGATCATGCAGAGAAACATCACTGCCCAACAATGGAAACTAAAACCAAATGTATAAAGTTTTAACCTCTCTAAAAGGAACAACCGGTAAAACCTCCATCACCGAGACGAACATAACTTTTGCGGATGAACTCCGAAAGAGGTGAATCCAATTGGGTTGGAAAGATAACAGAAAGGAGTATCCAAATAAAAATGAATGGAGAAGTTACCACACATGGAAGGTGTGGAAACATTCTCAAAGCTGAACCGGATATTTTCTCCACTGAAAACGCAACAAGTTTTTCTTACGAAATCCGTTTTCGAGAAACCAAGGCTTGTCATGAAGATCACGACAAGCACTAAAACCCAAAGGAGACAAAGGCCAAATAAGAACCAAGAAAGATGATATGCAAAGTATGCAAAGGTTTGAGCTCTCCATAATGATTCGATCGAGTTACTCACTTGAGAGCCCCTCTTGATAGTACGACTATCTATCCTATAACCCGGTCTCCCAAAGACACGAGACCGGTAAAATAGAAAACCTATCAAGATTATACCTTTGCCTTGAGCATTCCACTTGAGCTAGATGATGACGATCTTGACTCTCTCAAGTAGGATCTTCTTTCTTGATTGGGCTTGCTAGCACAAACTCTGCTTGATGAAGACTTGCAAGTTGCTACCCCATACACCATTATGGGAGAGACTAGCTCCCCCATACACCATTATGGGAGAGACCTTTCGGCAAATCTTCACAAGACCACAATCTCCAAATGGGTGTTAAGCATCAAGCATAGGATATCTTCTAGATGCTTCACTTGAGCTTCCACGTCAAGCTAGATGACAAACACCGCTTGACGAGGACATAGACCATGGGCAATAAGAAATCTTCCTTTTGGTTCATGCCCATGGAAAGATACCTAACCACACATAGAGATGCGACACACACATATCATGGGTTAGTTCACAAAGCTATATTGACAATTTCTTACCATACCATGAGATACACAATCCCACTTGGTACAACTTGTAGCTTTGTGTGTTGATCGCGAGCTTGATCAACCTTGTATCTTTGCTTCTCACTTCTAAAGATGATGTCTTGAAGATGATAATGAAAGATCACCTAATCCTTTTCTTCAAGACACACTAGCAATAAGCTCAACTCAAACCAAGACCATTCTTCATATAAATCCATGAAAATAACAATGACCATCAAGGAAGCTAATAGAGTTCAACACATGAACTCCATTATTTCCTATGGACAAGATCTACAAGGATAACTCAATGCAAACATTAGTCCATAAAGGATTGTCATTAATTACCAAAACCACATATGGGGGAACCATGCGCTTTCATCTGCTACGTTGGTACAAAGATTTCATAGCATTTACCGACAAAGAATATGTGTATGTGGATTATACAGAGGAGCATCACACCAAAAAGTACTCTGTAACAGTTGAGTTGAGTGAATTGTTCCAGCTGTTCAATATGCGTGAGCTCGACAAATCTATCCTGAGTTGCTACGTTCTGTAAGTGATTTATTTCTACCTCATCTCGTTCTTCATTGCCTACACTATATATATATATATATATATATATATATATATATATATATATATATATATATATATATTGTCCTAACTATATTGTTCCGTACGCTATTATGCAGATTGAAGATTTCGGAATGCAAAGTAAGACTCATCCATGATGTTGGGTTCATTGACCCACAAATCATTAATGGAACTATGTTAGAAAATCATCCCAAAGACGTGGAGAAAGACTTGTACAAATTTTTTAAAAAGCATGAATCCAAAAGATATATTCTATTTCCTTACCATTTTGGGTGAGTGTTTCTCCCATGTTCCCATTCTCTTTTGTTTACTCCATGCATGGTATGTCCAATTGATAAATTATGCATGACTCTGCATCTAATGTGTCCGCAGGTACCACTGGATTCTGCTAAAAATTGATCTTCACAAGTCCTTAGTTTTGATCATTGACTCTATGAATTCAAATATTTTTCAATCATTTGCGCTCTATATCGATCGGTCTCTTTTGTTCATTTTCTAAGCTAATAACTCCCTTGTTCATTTAATTTTATTTGCATTGTAGAGTTTGGAGACGGCTCTCACTTCAACATGTCGGTGAATTCAAAGATGCGCTACAATTTAAAAATATGGTCAAAGGTGTGGATAAGCAGCCACCGGGGACCGGTCTATGTGGATACTATGTCTGTGAGAACATACGGAAAGAAATATCTGAGAGGAAGAAGGACGAGGAAACGCGGAAGGGTCTCAATAACTTGCGGAGGGCGCTTACTCCAGAAGCTCGCTTCCGACCAATTCAAGAGGAAATAGCAGGATTTTTCCTTAGGCATGTCATCCAGAAGAAAGGAGAGTTCCATGCGTCCACCGACGATGACTATTATCCGCATGTATAAGACCTGAGTACTTTGAAACTTGTGCGAATTTGTGTATGCTCGTCCATCTTAATTGTGTAATATGGAAACTTGTTCGAGGTTGTATATATGGTCACCCGATATTGAATATATATTATATATTCCTATTGAATTCTCCTTGTTTGATATTTCATATATATATATATGCATGTATATGTGTACTGAAATTAAAACAAAACAAATTAAAAAGGAAACAGGTTTAGGGGGCCTAAAACCCTAAACCTGCGCAGGTTTTCAGTCCCGGTTAACCACAAGAACCGGGACTAAAGGTCCTCCGCCGCAACGGACCCCTAGCGCCCACGTGGACGGGATTTTAGTCCCGGTCCGTAAGTGGCGGGACTATAGGGGGGGGCCTTTAGTCGCGCATAGCTAGTCCCGGTTGCCCGGACGGGATTAATGGTCCTGGCGAACCGGGACTGGAGACTTAGCACGGACAAGTAGGACTTTTTCTTAAAAGAGATTGAACTGGAACACCACGACCCCAATAAAGCCTTAACCACTAACTTGTTGGCAAGGAGACTTTTCGATATTGCAAGATGTAGTCGTTCGGTAAGCACACAGTCCATGAGATCCATTGACTTTAAATACTTGACCGGCCGGTTACTCGGTCTATATGTTGGAATTATTGCAGCCCACTCTTCCTTCATCAAGAATTTCTACTGAGATGCCGAGAAGACTATATGGCCTATCCACATATGGACAATAGCTCAAAATTTTGTTACAGATTACTAGTTTAGACCAACATAATGTTGCCTCCGTGCCACTAGTAAGAGCGTGAAAAGAGTATTGCTGCACTAGCCATCTAGACCCGAAATCCCAGCTGATGGAAAAGACTATACAATATATTTATGTTTGAACACTCCCCTCACGTCTAGGCTATTTTAGTTCTTAGCGTACGTTCGGTGCATACCGTAAAATCTTTCTTTTCTAATATTGCGTAAGCAGGGAGTTGAACTCAATACCTCGTGACTCTGTTACCATATGGAAGTTTAGGTTTAGGAGGAAACGTTGTAGCTTCATTGGAGCCGGGTGTCGGGTCCCTGTTATAGAGGTAGAAACAGCCTCCACCGTAGCAATTAAAGAAGGGTACGGTAAATGGGTGGTGTATTGCACCATGCCCTATACCGTCTACGTACAACACTTCCAACAAAGATGATACACATGGACACTTCTCAGCCGCCCGTCTCCCCAGTTGTCTCATATTTCTTGAACGAACCTAGTAGTTCTACGACAAGTAGCATCATGATTAAGTTTCTCCTCCCACGGTATTTGGTCGCCCTTGTGTCGTTAGTAGGAGATGTGACGGTCGTACAAGTGTCGATATCAAGTTCGCACAGTTTTAGCACAAATATTTTTTTTCACAATGTTGATGCGCATCTACGGTCGTGCCTTTGCTAAAGGAGGCAGCTCGATTGTCGTATTTTTGCATACAAATTGCAGCTACACGTTAGGTTGGACTTGTTATCATGGCGCACATGCGGCTTATGACCCTTTTCGATGTCTTTGTCTTGAAGATGTGTGTTTTGTTTTTAGTTTTCTCTTCTACCATATGATTGTTCGTATTCTGGTGCAGTATTGTCTTGACACATATGGCCTCAGTTTTGTTTAACTTTTATCTAATTGAATTTTGAAATAAAAGGACTGTGTGCATCGTTTTAAGGCAGAGGGTAGGGCTTCGTTCACCTTTTTGAGAGAAAACTCTAGGACAAATGCTTTCGTCACATTTTAACGATATTTGGGCTACCTCACCCCTGTTAAAAGGAAATCAAGATCCTCACCTCACTGGACATACAAACCTCTAATGACCAGCTCCGTAAAAGACGGAACCCTTCTGAGACACGTTGAGCCTATTTGAGTCGGCTGATCACAATTTTTTTTATGTTCCCGTCCCCAGTTTATGTGGAGTGGGGTTGTTGTTTGTGTTAGGAAGAGAAAGCTCGAAATATTTGTTTGTTAGAGCAGCAGCAACTCGCCCTATCTCTATTTTTCTGTCTGCGAAACTCGCTCTCGGTCAAAATTTGCCAGATCATCACATATCCTACACCTATCTCGTAACTTGCGGGTGAAGTGAGGACACTTTCCAAGATCAGTAGATGATGACACTTTTCCCGACCGGTTACTGGACCTATTATAGGTAGAAGAACTTTCATTATCGTAAAAAAAAGGTAGAAAAACGTTGCTGGTTTGAATGGAACTTGGCAGATCTGCTGCATAGCGACTTGTCAGAAGTGTACCGAGTCATACAAAACTAGCTAATAGGTATTGTTGTATAATGATCCAAGTTGACACTAGCTAATGGCACATCGTGCATGCCACCCGATGGAAACCCTGCTACCTAGCTGGTGGTCACGTTGTACCTAGTCGTCCAGATGAACATGCTGTGCTAGTATCATAATCCAAGCTCACACTAGAGGACAACGGGCATACCCAAAGGTCAGCTCTTTCATCCACTCTAATAGGCTCAGCGTTTTTCGTTGATGCCAGCGATTAGCTGAGCGTGACAGCTAGGGAGATGCGTCAAATACACATATTTTAGCTACTTGTTGTATTGTTTTTTTTTTCATATTTTACCTACTTGTTGTATTGTGTTTTCATTCCTGCGTTCCCAATGTAGATCTAGAAAGGACACATTCCTCGTTCTGGTGTCCGGCTGGTACATGTACTACACAAGAGTTGACTTAGACATGGTTAAAGGATGGTTACATGTACTAGTCGACGTAGAGACTAGAGCTTCGTGTTCTCGGCGGCCAATAACTTTCTGTGCGACCTTTTTCCCTGCTAATACAAGTATAGCGACAACGTTTGAAAGAATATCTAATAGCCAAGTTCCACCAAAAGTTCGAACCGATGGAAAGTGCTATGCAGTATATTTATATTCTACCACTCCTCCTCACGTCTAACCTATTTTAGTACTTAGTGTGGAAGGTTGCAGGATCTTTTTTTTTTACTATGCGAGCAGGGTTTGAGTCCATTTGGCTCTAATACCATGTTGAATTGCTGCACTAGCCAATTATCTCAAAAATCTGAACCGATAGAAAGTGTTATGCAATATATTTATGTTCTTACACCGACATGTGCGATAAAAGGGCCGTCAACTCTGTTGCATATACACATATTTTAGCTAGCTACTTACCACAGATAAACACATATTAATTCGTAACATGTTCTGACGTTCTGCACTACGCACCAAATGACTTAGACATGGTACTGGCCGGATAATTACATGTATTAGACGATGAGACTATGTCAGCTTGCCTATTTTTAGAGCCAAAAAAGAAAGAAATG
Source organism: Alopecurus myosuroides (assembly GCA_028641055.1). Taxonomy (NCBI): domain Eukaryota; kingdom Viridiplantae; phylum Streptophyta; class Magnoliopsida; order Poales; family Poaceae; genus Alopecurus; species Alopecurus myosuroides. The sequence goes on along the minus strand of CM054058.1, from coordinate 514,286,615 downwards.
GTCCAAGGTTTGCGCTCTCCAAATGACTTATATTTTAGTTGGCTGGACTGTGTAATATTTTTCCGTTGGTTCGATTAGTTTAAAAAAGATTTTAAGAAGAATAGCATGACTGCTTCTCGGATTTAGTCAAGAGTATTACACAAGTTAATGGTTTCTAGTGGCTTAATATCTCCTGACCATGGTGTTATGACACAATTTGGGCCGATAGTAGTAGAGAAAAGGAGACATACTCTGGGTTCACAACTAAATTAATTCATGAACAATCTACATCCTTTCATTCATTGGTCTATCTCGCGACGGAATTGGGCTGCCTCTTAGACCATTAACAAACGTTTTAGTGGCAACTTACATTGGACATAGTTGAATTTCTACTCACACACCAAATAGGGTTATTGTCTTGTGCATGAAGATTAATTATACACAAGTTCATTGTCACAATCAAGACAATTCATCACCTACTCGGCGCAGACACCCCCACCTTGGCTACGGGAGACGATTGAAAAAAGGATAAAACCATTTATTTTTGGGCTAGAAATGAACAAGTCAATGGGGGTCGTGCAAGGTTTGGTAGCATGCAAGATAATCTGTCGAATGTGTAGTCTTGGTGGACTTGATCTAAATCTAGAACAAATTACTCTACTGGTGGCATTGAATGGCTACGCCGTGTCACGGGATCGGTGGGACCGTGGCGGCCTCAAGAGCTCAGGCGGAGCTTGTGAGGTCGGCGGCACCTGAGTCGGTCCCACCGATACAGGCGGCATCGGATCCGAGTAGTAGTGCCCTGCTTGTGCCTAGTGAGGGAGAGACTCCCGCTGTGAGTACCCAGACGGGGCGCTCACGCGAGAGACCCTTTAAGGCTTTGTCCCGGATCTCGACCTCTAGTAGGGCCCGATCTGTCCACCGTAAGGGGACAACCCCCAATAATGTGTCCAAATGAATTGGCCCATAAGGCTACTCGATTTGAACATAAGGGGGTTCGGGCGGGAGGGCTCGTCAAAATAGCTAAGCGAATACACAAGACGCGATGATGCTTATATTGTGGGCATCTAGGAAACGATTAGGCAAGACTTCTCTATGCACGAGTTGAGGCGTCTAAGCCCCTTCAAGTTTTCCTGGCAATGGCTCCCGGCTACGGATCACTCCGGCGGTATCATTCTTGGTGTCAAGGAGGACACTTTTGAGGTTGAGGACATGGACCACGAGGAGCTTTTTATGAGTATGCTTCTCACCCATAGATATACCTCCCTCCGATGTGAGGTGATAATCTTCTATGGCCACGCGGACCACCGTAGGTCGTCTGCCTTTCTTACCGAGCTACGAGAGAAGGTGGAGAGGCTCTCCACTCCTCTCGTTATTGTCGGGGACTTAAATCTCATCAGGTCCCCAGATGACAAAAGCTCGGCAAACATAGACCACCGTCGGTTTAGGCTATTCAATGATTGGGTAGTTGATCTTGCTCTTAAGGAGATTAGGCGAGTGTGTGCTAGATACACCTAGACTAACAACCGGGCAGACCCGATGCGGAGCGTGATGGATCAGGTCTTTGTATCGGTGGTTCGGGAGATTACCTTTCCACTATGCTCCCTACGCGCATTGAGAAGGGTAGGCTCTGACCACACCCCCTTATCCTGTCATCTGGATGCACCATACCACCTAAGCTGAACCGCTTCCACTTTGAGAACTTCTGGCTCGAGAAGCAAGGGTTTATGGAGGCGGTTCAAGCAAAGTGGGTTGACGCCGCGGATCATCCTCCGCGTTTTTTTAACGCGGTGGACAACTGTCATCACTGTGCTGAGATGTCTCGCAAATTCATGCGAGGTTGGGGCGCCAATCTTGGAGCGGAGGTGCGGAAGAGGAAAGCATTTATCTTAGATGAGATCCACGTGTTGGATCAGACGTCAGATTTGTTTGGTCTCACCGTTGAAGAGTGGCTTTACCTGTACATCCTTGAGGACTCCCTTATGGAGATATATAAGGGTGAGGAGATCTTCTGGCGACAACGGAGTTGCCAGAACTTGATCCTTAAGGGTGAGGCCAATACGACATATTTCCATGCGATCGCTAATGGGCGACATCGGAAATGCTCTATCCCTTTCCTGTGGGAGGGTGATCGCCTCCTGGAGGAGCCAGGAGAGATCTCCACCCAAATATACTCCTTCTATAAGGAGTTATTCACGGCGGAACCCTGCTTAGGGGTCTCTATTGCTGAGGATCTTTGATCGCCTGGGGATCGGGTCTCGTACGCGGAGAACGCGGGTTTGACTCTCCCCTTCCTCGAGGAGGAGGTGGCCTGTGCGATCAGGATATGAAGACGAATTTGGCCACGGGGCCGCATAGTCTCCCGGTCATCTTCTTTCGGAAGTTCTGGGAGACTATCAGGGCGATGATCATGCCGATGTTCCAGAAATTCTATATCTGGACGTTGGTACTGTCCCCCATGAATGTTGGTGTTATTACCCTGATCCACAAGGTTGTGGGGGTCACGGATATCCGCCATTTTAGACCGATTACAGTCCTCAATGTAATCAATCGGATCTTCTCAAAGGTGTGTGCCACCAGGCTTGCTCCTATTTTTGAGCACCTCACACACCCGTACCATTTCTCCTTTCTTAAAGGCCGCTATATCCATGATGGTATTCTGGCACTACATGAAATTATTCATGAAGTGAAGACACGCCGCCAGAAGGGCATGTTTCTTAAGATAGACTTCCAGAAAGCATATGATCGTCAGGACTGGTCCTTTCTCCGCTTAGTGCTGAAGCGGAGAGGGGTGGATAACCGAATGATCTGCTAGATTATGCAATTGGTGATGAGTGGAAATTCCGCTATTAACATAAATGGGGAAGTAGGTCCCTATTTTAGGCCCACATGTGGAGTTAGGCAAGGTGAACCGATATCTTCGTTGTTGTTTAACGCTGCAGTTGATACCCTTGCAGAGGTCTTGAAGAGGGCTAAGACCTCTGGCCACATATTGGGGTAGGTTGGACATCTAGTCCCTGGGACCGGAGTGACTCATCTACAGTACGCCGATGAAACCATGATCATGGTGGAGGGGTCGGAAATTGACATTATCAACCGAAAGTTCCTACTCCTCTACTTTGAGGCCATGCCTGGCCTTAAGATTAACTTCGATAAGAGTGATCTTGTGAGCCTTGGATACTCCGAGGATGACCAAAGTCGGATTGCCGATGACCTAAACTGCAGATTAGCGCAATTCCCGGTTTCCTATTTGGAAATGCCTATCCGGGACTCCCGGATCCTTATTAAGGACATTGACCAGCTAGTTGAGCGGGTCTCAACTAGAGCGGAGCCGTGGCAAGGGAGGTTTATCTCCAAGGGGAGCAAAAATATCCTTATCGACGCATGCATATCCAGCCTTCCCATGTATATGATGGGGCTTTACCTTCTCCCGGAGGGCGTTCACGCCAGCTTTGACAAGGTGTTGTCTGGGTTCTTCTGGTAGACGACTAATGGGCACCAGAAATATCATATGGTCAAATGGGCACATATTTGCGCCCCCAAAAGGAGCTTGGGGGCATAGAGATTCTTGCTTCGCGGCACATGAATAAAGCCCTAACGCTCAAATGGATTTGGAGGCTCTTGAGAGAGGACAGAGGTCTTGGGCTCCAACTTATCAAGGGAAAGTACCTGCGAGGCTGTCCCCTCTTAGCCCGTGAGCGGAAGAAGGGCTCTCAGTTCTAGAGGTCCCTCCAAACCATCAAACATGAGATCTGAATTGGGGCTTCCTTTTCTGTAGGCGACGGAAGAAGGACCCAATTCTGGTTGGATACTCGGTTAGGGGGCGACCCCCTACGACATGAATTCCCAGATCTCTTTGCTATCTGCTCAGATCCCGGAATTTTGGTGGCGGGGGCGATCCAAAATGGGCAATGGAACATCGGGTTCCGTCGCACATTTGGACCGGTGGAGACACGAAATTGGGAGCTCCTACTCCGGGGCCTCCCGCACTCTTTAGATGACTCCCCGGATGAGGTCACATGGTCCGTCTCGACCTTGGGGAGGTCTTCTGTTGGTTTTGCCTACCGGGCAATTTTTAGGGGGCCTACGGTAGCTTGGGGCTCCCATCTTTGGAAGGTGCCTATGCCATTGAAGATTAAGATCTTCACGTGGCAGATTTTGCACAACCGCCTCTCCTCGAGCGTGGAGGTGGCCAAGAAGGTGGGTCTAGGTGATGGGACTTGTCCCTTGTGTGCGGTACCGGAGATGGGTATCCACATACTTATTTCCTGCCCCACAACTTGTTTCCCGTGGAGCTTCATAGCTGAGGCTCTAGGGGCTGAGTGGCAGGCCCTAGACCTTGGCGAGTTCCTGAAAGTGCAGGCGAATAGAAACGACAAGAGGAGGCACCTCTTCTGATTAATATTCGCCGCGATGACCTGGACTCTATGGACTATTTGTAACAAGATCGTTATCGAGCTCGTCTTTCTGATAAGGGTCTCTGGCTCTGTGTTTAAATTTCTGGTATTTTTGCAGCAGTGGCATCCTCTCTGTAGACATCGGGACTTGGAGCGGCTGGATGGCGCGTTTCAGGACCTCGTGACGGCGGCTCGCCGAAGTTATGCCACATCCAGCCACAGAGTTGTACTCTGCCCCGAGTTGTATCGTGTGCCTGTTTATCTTTCTTGTTGGGCTTTGTTGTGTTGTGTCCCCAACGGACCATTCGTACTTTTGCATTGTGTTGGGGTCAACTAATGTATGACTGTGGGTTGCTTTATTTATAAAGCGGGGCGTAAAGCCTGTTTCGAGGAGTGTCGCGGCAAGGGCTCCCCTTTACCAATTATACGGATGAATCTGAAGCCTTTAACTAGTGCCAAGAAGGCAAAAGTGGGTACCTGTAACACCTGGGGTGTTACCCTAGATAGAAAGTTGGTTGTTGCATTGCATCACATGCATCTCGGGGCAGAGTACCAACAAATCTCAAATTTTCAAACCGAATTAAACTTTCCAACATTGTCCAAATTTCCAATTTAATAATTGCAATCAAACAACTCCAATTGTTTTCAATAGTTTGAAGTTGATTGCTTGTGAATAAAATTCCCTTTTATCAACACCCTAATGGCAAATTAAGTTTCAAATCATTTTTTTTCCTTCTTATTGACATGATCAAATTGTGGTTTAAGAAAATTAACAACTTGCACTCTTTTAGCTCACTAAGTTTTTGGGTTTAGTAAATAAAATTTGTCAATTTTAAAAATCAACTGAAATCCTATATGAATTTCAAATAGCAAAGTTCAAACAATTTGTCATTTTCCAAATTGTTGGAAATGAGTAACAAACCTTGTTATTTGCTGTTTTGCTAATCAATAAAAAAATAGTTCATAAAAGATTAAAACCCCAAAACCCTTTTTCCTTTCTTCTCTCCTTCCTATTCTTTTCTTACAAGCAAAAAAAAAGAGAAGGAAAAAAAAATAATTAGAAAGAGAGGGGTGAGCTGAGAGACAGGCCAAGCCCACCTACAACCAGCCCACCCTAGCCAGCCCGATACCCCTTCGAGGGATCCTTCTTCCACCTCAACGTCATCTTCAGTACGAACAACACCTCCACCGTTGATCATCTCCCTCCCCTCACCGATTCACTACCGTACCTAGCTCCTTCCACGATAATAAGAATCCACCTCGCCCCTCTGTCTACCCTAGACCCCCTCTCCTCTAACCCTAGCGCCGCCGCCCTCCTTCTCCCTCCTCTGCCACCTTCTCTGCACTTTTTTTCCAACCCGAGAGAGAGAGCAGAGCTCTGACGTCGCCGTGGCGTCGCCGCTGTGGTTCCCCTTGGGCCTGTCCGAGCATGCCCCTGGCTGCGCCTTGCTGTCCTCTTCGACCACCTCGAAGGGATCAAGCCGGGAGCGCCAGGACTGCCGCCGGCGTCCTCTTCTTCCCTCCGAGCAGCCACCGTCGCCGGCAAAATCCGCCGCCTCCATCCTTCCTCGAGCTTGATCGACGACACCGAGCCCCTCCGGTGAGCCTCCCCTTCCCATTCCCGCCCTTAGCTACTGGTTTCGTGTCCGTCTGCGGGTAGTCCCTGTCGGAGCTCCTCCCTGGCCGCCATGGATGCGAGCAGCGCTTCCCTGCTGCTCACGCACGGGAGCCCGACGCACCCGAGCCCCACGCCACGTCCTCCTCGCCTCCTGGCACGCCACGCCCATCACCGTGCACTCACACGAACCCCCCCACACCCGCGCAGGTCCGCACGATCGAGGCGCTGGCTCTGATGATCGTCCAGCCCCGTCCCTGTTCCGATCTCCGTCTGAAGATTTTTCCCTGCAAAAAAATTCAGTAACGGTCGTTATACACGCATAACTTCCTTCAGTTTCATATGCTATCAACACCAGCAGCAGTAGCGCAGTGGCTGCGCATCCTCCCGCGTGCACCCGTGGTCGTGGGTTCGAACCCCAGTTGGAGCACAATGCTCCACCTTTTTGTGAAATTTTTCCGCACGGGGCGGGGCCCATCTGTCACTCTCCCTGAAGGCCATCTCAGCACGCAACCGCGCCAGTCAGCGCCGCGTGGCCCTCGGGCCCGCGCGTCAGCAGCAGCGGCTGGGGTCACTCCCGGTGAGAAACGACCCCAGATCCAGATCTAGATCTGGCGGTTTGCACCTAGGCCCCTGGCTTTCCTTTTTTTTTACACCGGAGCCCCTCTCTGCTGTTTTTCCCTCACAACCACATCCCTGTCTTTTGCAAAATAAACCCTAAACTTCAAATGCTCATAATTTTCAAACCACAAATCCAAATGACACAAATTTTATATGTATTCCAATCAAAATTCCATGAACTTTTCAAATATGATTTTTGCTTTCTGTTTTGATTATTTCAAATACATCCAAATTTCAAATTCAAACAAATCCTCTTAATTTTGGTTAACTCCATAAGTAATTCATACCTAATTCAATTAACCCAAATAAAATATGTTTTTCAGTCCAAATTCAATGTACTTTCTGTTTATCAACTTTGTTTTGCAATTTGGACAATTAAAATTAAAGTTATTTAATAATCCTTAAATTGGTTAAATAAATGGCATAATTAATAACTTTCAAATGGTTGCTCCAAATTAAATACTCAAAACATGAAAATGGTTGCTCCAAATTAAATACTCAAAACATGAAATCCATCCAAAATCAAATGCCACACTTGAATATCAACTTTGTTTTCTGGTTTGCAACAATTAATTTGAATAATTGTTTCACCTCTTATTTAATGCAATTCAAATTGCCAAAATTCATAACTAATTCATTTCAATTCCAAATCAAACAAATAAAATATGTTTTCCAATCAGGTTCATGCCCTTAACATGCTCATGCCATCCATATCTCTGTTTGCATACTATCTTGTGCATTTTTAGGGTTTGATATGCCTGTTCATCTATATGACAACATATGGAATGTGTGGGCTAATTAATTCCAGTTGTTGCCCCATTCCATTTAAATTGCCTAACTCATCTACCTTATTGTTTACCATGCTAAACAACATTTAACTTGATGGTTAGATAAACCACTTGAACCAATTCCTATTTCTCCGGACTCCGGTTCCGATTAAATTGCTTAAGTTGTTTTCCCTGTTGCATCTTGCCATGCCATGCATATAAAATAGGATCATGCTGGATCTTTTGCCGTAGAATTAATTGTTGCATCCGGTGTTTGTTCGAGGTTCGTTGCTTCTTCGCGGATAGGACGTTGAGATGATGTGAGCAACGACAAGTTCTGCTACCTTGCGGGATCTCAGGCAAGTATACTCACTTGCTGCCATATGGCTGCCTTTCATCACTTGTTACCGATTCTTTCCGTTGTTCTTATTCTAGCCTGTTGTTACGATGCTTGTGTCTCGATCCTATTATATGGTTACCTTGCAGCCATGATATAGCCTTTCCTTCCACTTCCTATTAACTGTTGATTGTTTACCTTGTTTGCCCCCGTGTCGTAGTTGCATGCTTAGTGTTGTTTGCGCTCAAGTCTTGTGTTCCTTTCATATCACCTGTTTAGTTGATAGTTGGGTTTCAATTCAATCAACAACTTGTTATTGTTCGGGGTAATAATAATTTGATGATAAGGAACCGGCAGGAGGCCCGGGTTAGGGTTTTGGAGCCTGCTAGTGTCGAAACTAGGAAAAGAGTCTTGTCTACTGATCCATGATGAGCGTGCTCACCGCATCCGGGTGGTAGTATGGGACCCCCCTCGACTTAGACCTGATCTGCAGCTTGTCCGAAGAGCCACACTTAGTTCGGGTGTTCCATTTGCTCCTTTGCATAATGGGTGGATCCCCCATGGTTACTGGTTATGATGGTGATGCATATAGGACGAGGCCTGTGGTGCCGGGGGGTGTGGTTTTCACCCCTGCGCTTAGCGGACTGGCCGGGACCTTATAGCTCCGTGGCTCCTAGGATGGGTTGTAGAGATGGTTTGGGTCGTGTCGAGCCAACCTGAGTTTTAGTTGGTGGCTTGAGTGTGTACGGGTACTGGAGCACACCCTGCAGGGATAAATCTTCTCGAGAAGCCGTGTTTTCCGCGGTTATGGATTACTTGGTGAAAGTACTGGCTAACAAGTACTCAGACAACTTACACCTAATGATAATAACTTGACTAGTAATAGTCTTATTGACACAATAAGTTGAACATCATTAATCCAACAGTGTGAGTTATCCTTGGGTTGCTTCCTTAGTAGGGGGTGACATTGGATGGGTATTGTTTGGTGAGTAGTTGTAGTTGGTTACGATACGCTATCTTATCTTCTTTCTGTTAGCCGGAAGTTGTAGTGTGTTTCTGTAGTTGGTTAGTGCAGCCCTCTGTCGCTTCTTTGCAATAATCCCTTCCTTCCCGTTGATCCCAAAGTATTTGTATCCTGTGATGACTGGCTACGCCGGAATCTTGTGAGTATGGTTTATCCACTTGCCAGTACTTAACCGTACTGACCCACGAATCTTTTTCGTGGCTGCATATTCAACATTGCAGTCAACAGGTTTGAAGTCTGACGACGTTAGCTTGGGAATCCCTCCGGCTTGGCCTGGGCAGGGATTGGACGCTCTCGGTTATCTTCAGGACTCTTAGTCCAGTTTGTATCTTGTCCGTAGCCGGACGCTATGTTGTTTCTTCCGCTGTTATTTGGATCTTTGTATTGTATCAGTTGTATCCCTGGCTCACTTGAGTCATCTTGTAAATCCCTTTTCTGTTGTTGTTGTGGATTATTCGTGAACTGTTGTAATGTTATCACAAGTGGCAACCTGGAATCGGTTATTATGTGGATTTTGGCGGGAAGGCTGAAATCTGCATAGTGCCCGATCTCGGGGCGTCACAGTACCGTGTGCAAAACTCCTCCAGTTCAATCATGATCTCCTTGTCTTTATCAAGAGTATGATGGACAATGCCAAGTAAGAGAAATTCGGCACTATCACATTAGAATAATTTATTGTAACTTGCATGGTGGCCCTCGCTGTTGAACCATATGTACCGTTTGTGTTACGGACACGTCTGTAACGTATAGTTGTGCTTGGTAGAACTAGTCATTAGGAGGAGTTATTCCTACGCTGACTGATCCGATCCGTGCTCTGCAGAATCATATATAAAATTTGTATATGTACCTCACTTTTATTCAGTAATACAACCATCGAGCTCAGTTATCGAAATTGGCATCAGAGCCTACCGCTCCTCCTCTGCCCCCATGGCTCCCGGTGCTGCCACAACGTCTCAATCCACCCCCGCCATCGGTGACGTCATTGTTGATGCCCTCCCTCTCTCTGTAAATTCCTACCTTCAAGTCATCCCTGCCCCTCCCACCATCAACAACCTCAGTTTTACCAGACACATCAAATTCAAACTTGACGTCGCCTCTGGCAACTACAACAAGTGGCGTACCCTTGTTCTTTAGGTCATCTCCAAGTTCAACGCCCACGATCACGTCGAGGAAGAGATCGATCCCCATCTGGTGGACGCCGAGTAGCGCTCTGCTGACATCAACATCGTCCTCGGCCTCTACGCCAGCATCTTGGACGAGCTCCAAGATGTAATCATGGTGGCTAACAGCACCGCCTACACCGCGTGGCAGTACCTCCACCACTTTTTCACGAGAACACGGAAGGGCAGAATGTACATCTCTCCAAGGAGTTCAACAACATCGGCCAGGGCGACTTGTCCATTGTGGAATACTGCCGCAAGTGATGGAGGTACTGCAAGAATTCCTGGAGTCGATTGATACGTCTCCAATGTATCTATAACTTCTGATGCTCCATGATAATAATATGCCAATTGCTACATGTTATGTCCCTTCTTTATGTCATTTTTACATGTTTTCCGGGACTAACCTATTAAGAAGATGTCAAGTGACAATTCCATGTTTTCTGTTGTTTTTTATTTCAGAAAAGTTGTTTTGGAAATATTCTTGGAATTGGACCCCACAAAGCCCGAAGTGCCTATTTTCCCCGGAAGCATCTAGAAGACCAAAGAGGAGTCGAAGAGGGGCACCGGGGGCCCACACCATGGGGCGGCGCCCCTTCCCCCTTGGCCACGCCAGGGGTGGTGTGGGGCCCCCAGGGCTCCACCGCCTATTCCCTTTCGCCTATTTATTTCCCCCGGATGGAAAACCCTAGATACCTGATAAAAAATCCCTGAAAAGTGCCGCAGCCGTCGTTACCCTCAACCCTAGATCAGGGGGGGTCTGAAGCTAACTCCGGCACCCTGCCATAGAGGAAATCATCACCGGAGGCCTCTACATCACCATGGACGCCTCCGAAGTGATGCGTGAGTAGTTCATCCTTGGACTAAGGGTCCATAGCAGTAGCTAGATGGTTGTCTCCTCCTCATATGCCTCCATGTTTAGATCTCGTGAGCTGCCTAACATGATCGGGATTGATCTTATGTAACTCTATGTGTTGCGTTTGCTGGGAACCGATGAATATGGAACTTATGCGAAGTTGATTATAGTCTTTATTTGCATCTGTTATTTGTGATCTTGCATGCTTTCCGTTGCTAGTGGTTGCTCAGGCCAAGTAGTTGCTAGTGACTCCAAGAGGGAGTATTGTTGTTGGCAGAGTTAAATCCTTTCTCTGCGTTGTTGGGAACCCCAAGAGGAAGTTGTGATGAGCACAACGGTAGGAGTTTTCCCCTTAGTTAAGAACCAGGGTTATCAATCCAGTAGGAGAAAGAGAATCTTCGGAAGTTTGATGCCACTTACGGTGGTGTTGGTGCTTCGCCGGTGTCAGCAACAACGTGGAACCTGCACACAACACAATCAAAATACTTTTCCCCAACGGTACAGTGAGGTTGTCAATCTCACCGGTCTTGCTGAAAACAAAGATTAGATGTATAGTGTGGAAAAATAGTGTATGCTTGCAGAAAGTAAAGAAAGCAGGAAATTGTTGTGGGTTATTTAACAGTGTGGAAAAATGGACCGGGGTTCATAGTTTCACTAGTGGTGTCTCTCCATAAAAGATAGCATGCTGGGTGAACAAATTACAGCTGGGCAATTGACAAATAGAGGTTGCACCGTAGTGCGCAATAAGACATGAAGATTAATTACTATGCTATTTAGTGCGGGCATTACAGCAATAGACATAGACCGACATTCATCTGCATCTATGACTCATAATCCACCCTCAGGTTATCATCTGAACCCCCTCAGGTATTAAGTTGCAAGCAAAAGACATTAAACAAAGTGTGTAATGTAAGCAATGATTCTGCACGCGAGCACTCTCACCGTTGTTTTCTCCCTAATGGCAACATCACATCATCCCCCTTCACGTTTTTGTCACTCTAGCAAGGCAACAAAGAGGCATGAACCCACTATCGAAGATAAATACTCCCTCTTGGAGTCATTAGCAACTACTTGGCCAGAATAACCACTGTCAACGGAGAGCATGCAAGATCACAAATAATATATACAAATAAAGACTATAATCAACTTGGCATAAGGTCAATATTCATCGGATCCCACCAAAGACAGCACCGAGAATTATATAAGATCAATCTCAATCATGATAGGTAACTCACGAGATCTAAACATGGAGGCATAAGAGGAGAATACAACAATCTAGCTACAGCTACGACCCGGTAGTCCAAGGATGAACTACTCATGCATCAATCCGGAGGCAGGCATGGTAATGAAGAGGCCTCTAGTGATGATCTCCTCTCCGGCAGGGTGCCGGAAACAGCTTTAGAACCCCCTGATCTGGGGTTGACGGTGACGGCGGCTGCGGAACTTTCTCGGGGATTTTGATCAGGTGTTTAGGGTTTTCCATCCGGGGGGATTAAATAGGCGAAAGGGCGAAGGCAGTGGCGGCCGGAGGGGCCCACACCCATAGCTGGCACGGCCAGGGGGCAGCGCCACCCTATGGTGTGGCCCCCTGCTTCCCTTCTTCGATTCCTCTTCGGTCTTCTGGATGCTTCCGGGGAAAATAGGACTTCCGGGCTTCGAATTTTCCAATTCCGAGAATATTTCCAGAACAACTTTTGTCAAACTAAAAAAGCAGCAAAAACGGGGAATTGGCTCTGTGGCATCTTGTCAATAGGTTAGTCCGTAAAATCGATAAAAATGACATTAAGAAGGGAGAAAACATGTATCAATTGGCATAATATGATCATGAAGGATCAGAAATTAGGTATACGTTTATGACGTACCAAGTATTTATGCTCGATAGTGGGTTCATGCCTCCTTTTCGCCTTTGCTCGAGTCACAGAAACGTGACATGGGAGGATGTGTTGTTGCCACTAGGGAGAAAACAACGGTGAGAGTGCTCGCGTGTACAATCATTGCTTACATTACACACATTGTTTAATGCAGTTATCTGTTGCTTGCAACTTAATACCTAAGGTGGTTCGGATCATAACCTGAGGGTGGATTATTAGTCATACATGCAGTTGGATTACGGTCTAAGTATATTGTTGTAATGCCTGCACTAAATATCATAGTAGTCATCATGTCATGAATGTGCACTACGGTTTATTTGTCAATTGCCCAGCTGTAATTAATTCACCCAGCATGATATCTTTTATGGAGAGACACCACTAGTGAACCTATGAACCCCGATACATTTTCTTACACTGTTAAACAAACCTCTGCAATTTCCTGCTTTCTTTAATTACTGCAAGCATACACTATTTTCCACACTATACGTCTAATCTTTGTTTTCAGCAAGACCGGTGAGGTTGACAACCCCACTTTACCGTTGGGACAAAGTATTTTGGTTGTGTTGTGTGCAGGTTCCACGTTGTTGCTGACACTGGTGAGCCATTACCACCGTCAGTGGCATCAACCTTCCGACGGTCCTCTTTCTCCTACTAGATTGATAACATTGGTTCTTAACTAAGGTGAAAATCCTACCGCTGTGCTCATCACACCCTCCTCTTGGGGTATCCCAACGAGTGCAAGATCTGCACCATCAAGGACTTTTTCTGGCGCCACTGCCGGGGAGAAGGAAGTCTTCTACCAAGGGGAGTCTATCACTCTCAACCTCTTTATTTTGCTTATTGTCTTGTTTTTATTTTTGTCTAGGTTTGCTTCTCTTTATCAAAAACACAAAAAAATTAGTTTACTTCATAGCTGTTATTTATTTGCTTGCTTTTATTTTGCTAAAATGAGTTCCTCTGAGAATACTAAGTTGTGTTACTTCACTAGCACAAACAACAATGATTTTATTTGCACACCTATTGCTCCACCTGCTCCTACTGCTGCTTTCTATGAAATTAAACCCGCTTTATTAAATCTTGTTATGAAAGAGCAATTTTCTGGTGTGTTAGTACTCATGATGTTGCTGCCCATCTTAATAATTTTGTTTAACTATGTGAGATGCAAAAATGTAAAGATGTGGATGGCGATATTATTAAACTGGAATTATTTCCTTTCTCTTTGAGAGGAAGAGCAAAAGAATGGTTGCTATCTTTGCCTAGAAATAGTATTGCTTCAAGGACTAAGTGTAAAGATGCTCTCATTGGAAAATATTATCCTCCTGCTAAGATTATAACCCTGAGAAGTGAAATAATGAATTTTAAACAAATTGATAATAAACATGTTGCTAAATCTTGGGAAAGAATGAAAACTATGGTGAAGAATTGTCCCACTCATGGACTGACTATTTGGATGATTATACAAACCTTTTTTGGAGGACTGAATTTCTCCTCAAGGAACCTATTGGATTCAGCTGCTGGAGGTACCTTTATGTCCATCACTCTGGGCAATGCACCAAAGCTTCTTGATGATATGATGATAAATTATTCAGAGTGGCACAGTGAGAGATCTCCACAAGGTAAGAAGGTAAATTTTGTTGAGGAAACCTCCTCTTTGAGTGAAAGGCTTGATGCTATTATGTCTATGCTTGTTAATGGTAAATCTCAAGTTGATCGAAATAATGTTCCTTTAGCCTCTTTGGTTGCTCAAGAAGAGCATGTTGACGTAAACTTTATTACAAATAATAATTTTAACAACAATGCTTATAGAAATAATTTTGGTGGAAACAATTATAAGCCATATCCTCCTAATAGTGGTAGTGGTTATTCTTATGGTAGATCTGGAATGCCTAGTGAGGAAAGGATTGTAGAAGTTGAAAAAGCAATTAAGAACTTTATGAAAATGCAATATGAACAAAATAAGTTGTTTACGGAAACTATGTGAGAACAATCTGCTATGTTGAATACTATTAGCCAACAAATTAGTAATTTGAATAGAGAAATCTCTGGTTTGCAAGGTAAAATTTCAAGTGCTGAGATTAGTATTTTGGCCCTGTCAGAGACACAATTTTCTTTAATCAATAAAATGGTTGCTAAAACTGAAACCATTGAAGATAATCCTTTTTCTGCAACCAATTGCATTCAAGTTTGAATTGATAATAATGTTAGGTTGATGGCTGAATTACGTGGTAGGTGGGAAAGAGAAGATGAATTGGCTAGAAAGAATAATATTGCTAGAGATGGCACTATCACAACCACTAGTAAAACTGGAGCTCCAAGTGCTAGTAAACCTCCTACTATCAATAGTAAAGTAGTTGGTGTTAACTAAGACTCCAAACCTTTGGGCAAATGTGCTAAATTGCCTCAAACTGCTAAAATTGCTTCCGATAAAAGTGCTAAATTTTTAGAGATGTGGGAGATAATGGCCCATTACTTTGGATGATAATAATATTGATTTTGATGGTTGCAATATCTCTAAAGTTATTATGTTCCTACACTACAAAAGCTTGCTAGAAGTCCCAATGCTAGTGCCATAAGTATGGCCTTTACTAAACATATTACCAATGCTCTCATGAAAGTTAGGGAAGAAAAGCTGAAACTTGAGACATCTATCCCTAGGAAATTAGATGATGGTTGGGAGCCTATCATTAAGATAAAATTAAATGATTTGATTGCAATTCTTTGTGTGATATTGTTGCTAGTATCTCGGTTATGACTCGAAAGCTTTATGATATGCTTGATCTACCACCGTTGGAACACTGTTATTTGGATGTTCATCTTGCTAATAATGCTAAGAAGAAACCTCCTGGTAGAATTGATGATGTTCTTATTATGGTTAGCAATAACCTTGTCCCTGTTGATTTTCTTGTTATGAACAACGAATGCAATGCTTCTTGTGCTATTGTTTTGGGAAGACCTTTTCTTAGAACTTTTGGTGTTGTTATTGATATGAAAGAGGGGAGTGTTAAATATCAATTCCCAGTCAAGAAAGGTATGTAACACTTTCGTAGAAAGAGGATGAAGCTACCTTTTGACTCTATTATTAGAGAAAGTTATGATGTTGATGCTTCCTCACTTGAAAATACTTGAGTTGCTTTCTATGACTAGCTGAAAGGCGTTAAAGAAAAGCGCTACCGGGAGACAACCCGTTTTATTTCGCTGTTTTCAACCCATTTTCCTTTGTTTTATCTTGTGTGCTTTGCACCTGGGTGATGTCTATTTCTTTAGAAACCCTCTGTATCTTTTCTTTTGTGTTTTCGTTGAGCCAAGTAAAGCCTCTAGTGGAAAGTTGAGGCTATATTTTGGATTTCTGAGTAGGAAACGGATTTCTGCTGTCCACTGTTTATTTCATATAAAATCAAAATTCAAAATGACCTGAATTTTTTTCGTGCGTAATCCTGGGCTGTATATGCAACTTTTATTAGTTTACCACTTTTTGATTTGAGCAACATAAGATTTTCAAAACAAATCATCTTTACCTGCTGTCCTGTTTTGACAGATTTCTACCAATAATTGCATTTGCATCTTAATCGCTTTCTTTTGGTATTATTTTGAGAAAAAGAGTTTTCAAAGAAGTTGTGAAAGTAGCTAATGTGTTTTTGAGTGTTAGAAATGTGTTGAAACTGAACCATGTGAATTTATTATTTTGATTGCACTAACGTTGCTAATGAAGATTGTTTGAAGTTTGGTGTGAAGGAAGTTTTCAAGGGTCAAGAGAAGAGGATGATATGACGTGATCAAGAAGAGTGAAGATCCTAAGATTGGGGATGCCCCGGTGGTACATCCCAGAAAATTCCAAGAAGAATCAAGCGTCTAAGATTGGGGATGCACAAGGCATCCCCTTCTTCATCGATAAATTATCAGGTCACTTCTAGTGAAACTATATTTTTATTCGGTCACATCTTATGTGCTTTACTTGGAGCGTCTTTTATTTTTGCTTTCAGTTTGTTTTTATTTTTGCAATAAGCTTGGCTGGACCCCAGCATTTCTTTTATTGGAGAGTGACACACTCCTCTTTCTCATGGGAATACTTTGTATTCTTAATCTTTGTCTGGCTGCTGCGTTTATTTAGCTCCTGTTTTGCATGCATCTCTTATCAGAGCTGTTAGTTTTAGTAGTGTTATGTGAGTACTCTCATGTTTTCTTGCTGTGTAATAAAGAGTATTTTTGTTAAAACATATCTTGTATGGTGCTTGTTGGGAGAAAGAAAACTTCGGCTTGAAGTAGAATTTATAACAGTGCAAGTAGAAGCTTGTGTAGACTGTTGCTAGAACTTTTTCATGCCATGCTAAATTTTATTTTAGTTCTAAAGCCTTTTGATGCTGAGTAGCATGAATATCCTCAAATAGCTGAGAGAGTTTAATATGGCATTGAAAGATTCATGAGTTGTTCTTGTCATAAGGAAGCATAAATTTATGGTATTCTCTTTCGAATGTTTTATTTGGTTGACTTGGCGCATGCTCACACCGTGTTTATGATTATGAACCAGTTCCGAATAGCCTCCATGACAACTTAGTTTTTGAACTATGATACCACTTATGCTTTAATTAATGATGTTTATATCGCTATGCATGATTATGTCTCTTATGCTCTCTTGATTTATTGCTCCCAGTATTTTGCTAGCCTCCACCTTTACTAATCGTGCATCTAACTTCCTTAAACCAAAGTTTTTCCCATTGTGTCCACCATACCTACATACATGTGGTATTTAACTGCCACTCCAAGTAAATTGCTCATGTGTTACCTTTAAAACTTTCAAATTACTCCTGCTTTATGTTCCTGTTTTTGCTCATGAGGACGCCAATAGAGAATATTTATCTCACTTGTTGATTGGATTTCACACCGTGGAATAGTGGATTCATCCGCTTATCCAAATGATAGAAGAGCTGGCAGCGGGGTGCCCAGCCCAAATTAATACACACAAAATCTCTTCGCTATTTTTGCCCCTGATTTATCAGTCAAAGCATAATTGTGTAAACATAAGAGAAAGAGGGATGACCTTCTACCCAGATGCGTCCTTCACATGGGAGCCACTCTTGTGAATCCAGTTGGCTTGTGACGTACTGTATTTTCTGTTTACCATTCGTTGACATTAGCATACATCTTCCAAAATATAGACACTCTCCACGGTATGTGATTGTTGGCAGGCACCCGAGGATTTGGTTAGACATGGTTTTTGAAATATGGATGGGAGGAGTGTAAACTTTTAATACCTCTCTTTAATAAAATAGAAGCTCTAGCACATGAGTTGATACCTGCTTCCCTCCGTGAAGGGCCTTTCTTTTACTTTTATGTTGAGTCTCCATCTTCTAAGTTTATGCATAGTTGAGAGAGCATTTTGTCCATCCTTAGTTCTACGTGCATTGTCCCATAAACATGAATATTTACTTCATGATGTGATATTATTTGTTCTAGTATTCCCCATAAACTTTGAAGGTACCCTGGCATTTATGTTTTTCCCCACTCTTAAGGACTAGCGAAATATCACTTTGACATGCTTTCTCTATACCTAAAACAGACGTTTATATTTCTTTGCATTATTACTCGTGATCCTTTATTTGAGATACTCTTCATGATGAAAAGTGATTGCTTTGCTTTATTATTAAAATTCTATGATGTTTGTGTTTGAAGTTCTATGATCTCAGCTTGCATATGCCTATACATTTTTATGATCAAGATTATGTTAGTAGCATGTCACCTCAGAAATTATTGTTTTATCGTTTACCTACTCGAGGACGAGTAGGGACTAAGCTTGGGGATGCTTGATACGTCTCCAACGTTTCTGTAATTTCTAATGCTCCATGATAATATTATGCCAATTGCTACATGTTTTCTCCCTTCTTTATGTCATTTTTACATGTTTTCCGGGACTAACCTATTAACATGATGCCAAGTGCGAGTTCCCTGTTTTTTGCTGTTTTTTATTTCAGAAAAGTTGTTCTGGAAATATTCTCGGAATTAGACCCCACAAAGCCCGAAGTGCCTATTTTCCCCGGAAGCATCCAGAAGACCGAAGAGCAGACGAAGAGGGGCACACCATGGGCTGGCACGCCCCCCTTGGCCGCGCCAGGGGGTGGTGTGGGGCCCCTAGGGCTCCACCGCCTTTGCCCTTTTGCCTATTTATTCCCCCGGATAGAAAACCCTAGATACCTGATCAAACATCCCCAAAAGTTTGGCAGCCGCCGTCACCGTCAACCCTAGATCAGGGGGTTCTGAAGCTATCTCATGCACCCTGCTGGAAAGGAAATCATCACCGGAGCCCTTTACATCACCATGCCTGCCTCCGGAGTGATGCGTGAGTAGTTCATCCTTGGACTACGGGTCCATAGAAGTAGCTAGATGGTTGTCTCCTCCTCATATGCCTCCATGTTTAGATCTCGTGAGCTGCCTAACATGATCGAGATTAATCTGATGTAACTCTGTGTGCTGTGTTTGCTGGGATCCGATAAATATTGAACTTATTCCAATTTGATTATAGTCTTTATTTGCATATGTTATTTGTGATTTTGCATGCTTTCCGTTGCTAGTGGTTGCTCTGGCCAAGTAGTTGCTAGTGACTCCAAGAGGGAGTATTTATGCTCGATAGTGGGTTCATGCCTCCTTTTCGCCTGTGCTCGAGTGACAGAAATGTGACGGGGGAGGATGTGTTGTTGCCACTAGGGAGAAAATAGCAGTGAGAGTGCCCGCGTGTACAATCATTGCTTACATTACACACATTGTTTAATGCAGTTATCTATTGCTTGCAACTTAATACCTAAGGGGGTTCGGATGATAATCGGAGGGTGGATTATTAGTCATAGATGTAGTTGGATTACGGTCTATATATATTGTTGTAATGCCCGCACTAAATATCATAGTAGTCATCATGTCATGAATGTGCACTACGGTGCAACCTTTATTTGTCTATTGCCCAGCTGTAATTTGTTCATCCAGCATGCTATCTTTTATGGACAGACATCACTAGTTAACCTATAAACCCCGGTCCATTTTCTTCCACTGTTAAACAAACCTCTGCAATTTCCTACTTTCTTTACTTACTACAAGCATACATTATTTTCCACACTATACGTCTAATCTTTGTTTTACTGCAAGCCTTGTTGATTTTGTTTTGCGCAATGTCAGATCGCGCGTTGTATCCAGGCTGGTCGCGATCAACCTCGTTCCGCGGCTCCTTGCTGTCGTGTGACGAGCAGCTGCTATGATGTCGTGGGCTGCGATCTCAATCTCTTGGGCTGTCGTCGCTGCTGCTCGGGCTATCACCACGTCGACGGGCTTCTTTTCCTCGGGCGCGACGAGGTGACTTCTCCCTTCTGGGCGATGTACTCCCGCGTCTGCGGGGTGTGTCCTTGTCTTTTCGAGGAGTTTTCTCCGTCTCATGTGCAGTCTCGTTCTTGAGGCTTTGAGCTGCGAGTCTCGCGGCTGCCATGCCTAGCCCCTTCTGGACTTTCTTGTATTGCTCCGCGCGGGGATCGTTCTCCCCTGACTGGTTCGCCTGCAGGTATGTGGCTGCAGCCAGGACTGCGGCGGTGGGAGTCGTCGGGTGTACGTTGTCGTTGTCATCGTCGTGCATAAGGTAGGTTTCGAGTGTTCTGCTGATCTCACTGAGGGACCCGCCGTCTAGGGTCGTGGTCTTCGAGACGTATCTTTTCTTTGGAGGACTTTTTCCTACCGAACGTGTTTTCGAGAGAGCCGCGCAACGTAAACTTGACTCGTCTGCCAGCTTTTTTCGCTCGTCTAAATCCTTGCGAGCTTCTTTGATCAGCGTTGCCGCTTTCACTAGATGGTAGTGGTATGCAGTTAGATCTTCCTGGCGGGCTCCTTCTTCAATCGGCTGGCCGGACTGTACGGTTGCCTTTGCCTTGACCCAGGCTGCTCGTGATACTTTAATGAGCTCTCGTTCCATCGCACTCTCTTCCTTTTCTTCGGGTGGATCGTTCGATCGTGCCATGCAGACTTGAGCCAGATATGGCCCGTGAGTCTTAGGCGTGGATTGACGAGTTTTTCCAACCCGAGAAGGTTCCACTGCAGCGATGGTGTGGAAGTTGCGAGTACTGGGGCGGACGGATCCGGCGCTGGTTGCTAGGTCGCATCTAGCGTTATTGGTCAGGGAGTTGAGAGTTTCTGGGCTCGAGATCGACTTGGAGTCCGATCCTTCGATATCGGTTCGCTCGGGGAAGTGCATGATTCCTTCTTTGTTGGCGTGGAAGTGGAAGCTCCCGAACGTCAGGATGACGATTTTTTCCAATCCACTTAACGCCGGGCGCGATTCCGGTGAGTGGGGTGCAACGATGATCGACCCGAATCGGATCGGATTTGCTGAAGTCGAAGCTCCGGGGCTCCAGCTGAAGGTTGGCGATGATGAGGCCGAAGATGCCGTGGATCCAGCGCCCGCCGTTCCCACAGACGGTGCCAATTGTCGAATATGCATCTCAACAAGTCCCTCGGGTGAACCGATAGGGTTTCGATTAGGAGAACGTGTAGGTGCTAGTGACAATCGTCGGCAAATAGGGGGGCACGATTTACCCAGCTTCGGGGCCCTAATAGAGGTAAAACCCTTACTCGTACTTCTGTCGATCTGTATTAGCATTAGATCGGTTACAATGGGGGGTTCTCGAGTCGAGAGTCTGATCTCAATCTCAAGGCTTTGGTGGTGTGATATTGCTAGGTCCCCCTCCCGGTGGTTCTCCTGACCTTATATAGGTGGCCAGGTCTCAAACCGCACCCGGGGTGATACAAACCCTAACCATAAGACGGTTACAAATTTCCTTTCTTGACCATCAAGGCCTTGCAGGTGGGCCTTGAGGGCCTTCTAGAACTGTCCATGGCATCTCCCTTCGGGCATAGGTCTTGGGCCTTGGACCGGGTAGCCTCACCCGATAGGTTCAGGATTCATCCCCTCGTCAGCACTGACAGGGTACTAATTTTGATACTACAAACACTATTCAGGGATGATTTAAATTCATCATACAAGAAGTTAACGAATACTGAAAACAAAACGATAAAATGAACGATCTATAAAAAAGAATCACAATTACGAAAAATAGGCAGAAACATAGAAATATGGACTCAACAGGCAGATCATTAGAAAAATAAAATAAAAATACAATTAGATGTGTAAAAATTGGAAACTAACCCCAATCCAGAGGATCCCACACAAGAACATCCCCTTGGGGCACGACGACAGCGTATATTACTTGATTGTACATAATAGCGTCGACATACGTTGACGGTGCAAGATATTTATTCTTAAGAATCCTCCACTCAGGATCAAGACCACCCTGCATGATAGAAAAAACTTTGTAAAACACTGCTACAAGATCGTAGTGCCATACACCATTCATAAACAATGTCTCACTGGTTATCTGGATCTTCAGCAGTACCAGACTATGCATCATGTTGAAACGATACCTGAACGGATCAATTGAATGAATACCAACATTACGGATAGTTGGAACATCAATCTCCTCCCTGGTGTAGATGTTGAACAGATACCAACGTTCACCATCCTGCACAAGTGCCAGCCATTCACCATAAGCACCAACCCAGTGCTTGTTTGCACGGCCAAGAGATCTACAAGGAATCAATGCTCTTGCCACCGGTGCATCCAATGGCATCATAGAAGCATGAATGCCCTGACATATTTTACATGTAAATCGTAAGAGAGATGACAGATGATAAAACATTCAGACCGCAATAGATAAAAAGAAAAATAGATCAACAAAGTTCAAACTATGAATACCGGCGAATCACGGCCATCAAAAGACTCCTGGGGAGTCTGGCAATGAAGCAAAGAAGGCAAACCAAACGGAAGCCCAAAATGGTCTCTAATTACTTAACGAAGTTCTGGTACACCACGAGACCCTGCAATGTTTTCACACATGATATGGATAATCTGGGATGCTACAACTGTTATGTCCCATTCGAGTCGCAACTTTACTCGACAAGACTCGATCTGATCTGCTAGTCATACTCCTTACTAAAGTTCAGAAACCCTTGTTCCTATTAAGAGGTACTACAGGTGGTGGTGATCCGGGGAAAGGACGAAGATGAGGGTTTCGGTTGGAACTAAGTAACGTCGCATATGTAATATTACGTATGTGATTTTTTTAGTTTCAATGAAGTTCAGAAACCCTTTTCTTCATCCTTCTCTGGATCGCCATCACGTATACTACCTCGTAACAAGCACAAGAGATGAGAAGGGCTAATTTGATCCTTTTTGTTTAACTTTCATCTTATTTATGTCATATTTCTCCATTTACTATTTTTTACTAAGTTAGAAACACTAAGGTATTTTACTTAATTAGGAATATTTACTTAGTCCGAATCTGTTTTTAGTTTATGTCTCTGTTGCACCCGATGGGCGATGTCCGGGACTGGGCCCCGCTGGGCTAGCACTGGTAGGTCCTTACTACCGGGACACGTGGCTTGGTGAGAAATCCGGGTGACGTGGTCGACCCAGATATTTTTTTGTGGCCATCGCGTGGGCCACGGTCGGTGCGAAGAGAGCCCGCCCCCGAGGAGGTGGTACATCAGTGTATCAGGGAGGAGGACGACACGTCCGTCGCTACATGTACTTGCACAATACGGAATATAGCAGCGGTTGGTCGATTATTCGGAGGGTTTCTTACCACGTGAGCTATGACCCTGTGAGGGTTCCTTACCTATGGATGCGTAGCACCCGCGACTCAGCACCCCGCAGCTTAGGACCCGGACGGAGTTAATTAGTTTGAGAGATGTCATGAATATGTATCAGTGATATTATTCGATCGTGATGTATTAGGGTTAAATAAAATGAACCCGAGCTATGTAACTCTTGGTGTGTATTAATACGTTTAAATATTTCATCAATGTTGCTTTTATAATTGAAATGAGGATCTAGAACATATTGATACTCTTTTTTCTAACTTGTTGAGGTATAAGTACCATTAGCTATTATCTATAAGAAATTTTGATGAATTGGATCTGGAACATATAATTACTCTTTTTCTAACTTAGGGAATTTTGACTTATGGAATTTTGTGTATTTTCAGAAAAGTATGGAGCCAAGAAACGAAGATGCGGAAAACTTGCTCGTGGGTTTAATCCGCAGGACTGAGGGAGAGACCGATGTGAGCCAGTGGATGAACGACTCCGGTGAGGGAGATCCGGAGCTCACCCGAGGAGACGTCTCTGCTGAGGGAGAAGCCGATGGCTCCGGCGAGGGAGAAGCCGACGGCTCCGGTGGAGCCGTACAAATTACAAACATCGGCTCCGAGGTGCATATAGATATGTTAATTAATGAATCATCCGTTGTCTATATACATGTATTAACAGTCTTTATATTTTTAGCCATCCAGTTCAAGCATATCAACCGGAGAAAAGACTAAACGAGGCGCAACAAAGAAGTTGAAATATACATAAAGATATAGGATCGAAACGATCGTAGCAGACGGCACACCAGAGCTTCCCGCTGATGTTTCCCACAAATTTGTGAAGCAATGCGGAGTGCTAGTTAGGGATCACATCCCGATCACTGTTCAAGAGTGGAATGATCCAAAAGATCCACGTAGACAAGGAATTTTATATGTCAGCAAAACAGCCAAAGATCATCTTTTCAGAAAGATCATGTCTAATTTCACCTTACCCTTGCCGGAGGTGGACGAGAATGAGGCGGATGAGAATGTGGAGGTAGATGGTCAAGCCGATGTTAATAAAAAAACTTAAGTTAGTGGAAAAGGTCAAGGCGTGGACTCTGAAAAAGATGGCCTAGTAATTCAGCAACTTGAAGAAAAGATTGAACCTTGACTTTATTAAGAAGGGCAAGACTCCGGATTTCACTGAAGGGTATGAGAAAATAAAACCCTTATGGGCAGATTTTGTGAAGTACAAGCTGTCAGAGAATGCAGAGGAAAGGTCAAAAACAAATCGGAAAAACGCCCAGAAAAAGGTATATCACCATATTATGGGGCAAGCCGGCTACATGGGTTCCCTGCCCAAATGGGAGAAATGGGAGAACGACCTTCTTGATAAGGGGATCAATCCCGAGCCATTCCCGTGGGTCGAGCGGATAAGGTCTTGGTTCTACGGGCATGGGGCAAGTTGGACGCTGAAGGAAAAGCAATCTATAACCTAAGGCATAAAAAGAATCCTCTACCCATAGAAGATTTTAGAAGCGCAATAAAGGATGTTCAAGAGAGGAGGTTCGTGCCAGATAGAGAGAACGACGAGCTCGCACGCGCCCTCGGGAATAAGGACCATGTAGGGCGTACACGAGGCACAAAAGGCAATCCTCCGTGGAGTATTGAGTTTGACGACAGCAAAAAGAAATATCCAGATAGAAGCCGTCAACGGAAAAAGGACGCGGAGGCAGCTGAAGCAGCTAGTCAGGAAAACTGGAGGCGTCAACTTGAAGAACAGATAAAGCGGACGCATGAGGTAGCAATGAAGCAGCAGGAGCAAATTAACACACTTATCTAGCAGCTAGTGTCTACCGGCGTACCACACATGGTAGAAGGTGAAGTCGATGCTACCGGTTCCACACATTCTCATCGGAAAATTAGCGGTGCATCCACGCAGCTTCCGGGTGATGATGCACCGCCGATGATGCACCCGGTGGATGATATCACGGAGATGACAACCTGTGAGCTCCACGTGAAGGTCGTCAATATAACCATCAACGTGGCGGCCGGCTATGTCTTACCAATTGGCAACGAACCAACTCACCATAGTCTTACGGTTCCACGGGGCTACGCTGTTGTTGGGGTCGATGAAGTTGTCAATGGATTTGAGCGGGTGAAGCTTGAATTCCCTGAAGGTGAAGGCGGAGAGGTGACTGAACTCGGAGAAGCCAAGAAGTTGGCCGTTCTATGGCCAAATGAATTCATTGTGCTTCCAAATCAGACGGCAAGTCCATAGACTCCTCACCATTCTCGAGCGCAACAATCTCCAGCGCGGTCGTCTCCGCCATGCATGTCGTCTCCAATGCGGTCGCCTTCGC
The DNA here is from genome assembly GCA_028641055.1 of Alopecurus myosuroides. NCBI lineage: Eukaryota > Viridiplantae > Streptophyta > Magnoliopsida > Poales > Poaceae > Alopecurus > Alopecurus myosuroides. The sequence continues at coordinate 514,260,976 of CM054058.1, read as the reverse complement.
AGTAAATGCCGTCTCTAGTGCGGTCGCCTAAGCCGCTGCGTCAGCCTTCTCCGCCCACTAAGTTTCTGCCGAAACGTAAAAGATCACCCAAACATCAACAGTCACCCCTCCCAAGGGTACCAAATGAGTTACCCAAGTTACCTTACGACTATACTCCTGAGCAAACCCAGAAAATCGCAAGGGACAAATACGAGGCGTGGAAATCAAAGCGGAAAGGAGCAGAAAAAGGCAGATTTCCCCGAGACCGAAGAAGATGTGGAACGAGCGTGGAAAATGGTGAAGACTCTTCATCAACCCGAGCCGAGTCTATCATCTTGCTATGATCGCTCTATTCTGAAGTCACACCAGGAAATGGTGCGGCCGACGAAGAGTAGTAGCGCAAGCGCGAAAATGGGGAAATCAGTTGGCCAGCTCGGAGAGCAGAAAAAACAATCCATCTCCTCGCTCAAAGTGATTTCCATTAACCAGGTGGGGCTGAGCACTAATACTGACGAGCAAATTGATCCGGAGTTTATAGAACTGTACGGAGAAAGGGCAGCTGTTGCGGGTTTGTCCATTTCTGAGTATATGCAAACAATAGACTACTTCCCCATTGCTGAATGTGCGTACAAATACCAGCACGGGAATCCTCTCGTCAAACCCGAGGAGGTAAAGGATCTACCAAACCCGAGGAGGCATAATTTGTATATGGAAGCCGCTCAGAAATCCCAGGACTGGATAGTGCTCGCAGTTAGAGACGAGCACTACGGGTATGGAGATGGAATGGTTCTGATTCAATTTTCCAAATTGTTTCAGTTATTCCAGCATCATGCCCTCAACAAATCTATCGTTAGTGCCTAAGTTCCTATTTCTCTACTTAAGTCTCTAGCTAGCTCACCTCGTTCATTGCATATTCATATATATATATAGTACACTCATTATATTATAATTGCAGAATGAACATTCTCGAATGCAAAAGAGGACAAATCTATGATATTGGGTTCATTGACCCACATTTTGTTAATCATAAGACTCTTGAGCTATCTCTGAAGGATACAGAAGATAATATTCTGAGGGCAATAAGGTTTCAACAACACTGACGGGAAATACTATTTCCTTACAACTTTGGGTGAGCGTTACTTTGTTGTACATATTATGTTTTCCTTACTCGATTTTCAGTGTATAATTGATGAGTTCTGCGTGCGCAACTTCCACTATATTCTGCTAATCTTCCAAGTTGACAAAGGAAAAGTACTGGTAATGGACCCAAAATGTAAACCCCTAGCGATGTGGGCGGACATGCAGGAAATGATCCAGCGGTAATTTCAATCTTTATATATGGCACTATATCGACTACTTTGTTTCATTTTCGGATATCAAGTAAGTACTAACTCTTTTTATTCTTTTTATATCCCGGGCAGCGTTTGGAAAAGGTTCACAAAAAAGCCAGGGGTGAATCGAAATCAGAGCTTACATTTGATATTGTGAAAATAAGTACTACTATCTAGATTCGCGCATCTCCTTGATTCTAGTGTCGATACCATTATCATAGATGGTTGATTATTATTTTGATTGAAACCATGTTCTCGTAAAGTGCTTGCAACAGGGAGATGGGAATCACTTGTGTGGATACTACGTCTGCGAGTTCATTCGTCAGACGACCTGTCCCAAGGGTAGAGATTTAAACCACCTTCATGTACGGCAGTCGTCAATTTTTCTTATTACCATCTATTTTAGTTACTTAGTTTCATTAATATATATTGACCACTCTTCTTTATATTAGATCGAACGGCTCCGGGACGGTCTTCTACCAAGGGACCGCATACGAGCAATTCAGGTGGAAATTTCGGGCTTCTTAGATGCAGAGATCCTAAATGTAGATGGAGAGTACTATAGCGTCGGTTGGTCATGAATTTGATTTTGTAATTCATTCCATCGGTCATGTAATATGCTCGATATACTTAGCTTCTGTAATATAAGTGTTCCTTCTTTTTGCTATATATATATATATATATGTATTACTTATTCAATCGTGGGATCTGGGAGGTCCGGGGAGGGGCCACCGAGGCTCGTCTCTTCTCGTGGGATCCGGGAGGTCCGGGAAAGGGCCACCGGGCTGCTCTCTTCTCCTGGGATCCGGGAGGTCCGGGGAGGGTCCACCAAGGCTCCTTATCAATGTATGGTGACAGAGGTATCGTAAAATTGAATTTATCGCAAAACATAAAATAAAAAGGAAAACAATAAATAGAAAAAAACTCTGCCGCGGTAGAGAAAATGGTAAAAGTGCTGCCGCAGCAGAGGAGTCATTCATCCCGGTTCGTGTTAAGAACCGGGACGAATGTCCGTAGCCAGGTTCGCCACGTGGTCAGGCCCATTTGACCCGGGTCTTGGCACAACCGGGACCAGTGGGGGAGGGCCATTTGTCCCGGCTGGCCCATCCCGGTTGCACAACCGGGACAAATGGGGCTTACCAACTGGGATGGTTGGCCCTGTTTCCACTAGTGATACCATGCTTATCCCCCTCCTGCTTATTTATATATTTGTAGTACTATTAGTTTGCGTAGATAAATCTAACATCAATCTAATATGCAATAATATTGTGAAATATCCGTCTGTTTACGTCATGCTCATGATTTATTATTTATTTAATTTAATCGGAAAATTGCCTAAATAACAATCTAAAAACCTAATATGTGTAAGCAATTTTCGATTCATGGTTTTTCTATTGCACTAAAACCGAACCCGTTTACAGGCACGTACTTTAAGCATTGGCATACCAAAACGATCTTATGGCTCATGGCGATGGACGTGTTCGGGGTCGCTGATACGTATCCATAATTTATGATGTTCCATGTTGTTATTATGACAATTGCTACATGTTTTCTATACACAGTATAGCATTTTTATGCATTTCCTAGGACTAACCTATTGACAAGATGCCACAACACCAGTTCTTGTTCTATATTTGTTTTGGTTTCAGAAAAGTTGTTCTGGAAATATTCTCGGAACTAGACGAAATAAAATCTCAGGGTCCTATTTTTCTGTTACGTACACGGAGTTCGGAGGAGACCCGGAGGGGGGAAGGGGATCAGCCAAACCATAGGGCGGCACGGCCCCCCTTGGCCACGCTACCATGTGGTGTGGGACCTCTGGCCACTCACCGACATCGCCCCTTTGCCTATAAATAGTCTTCCTCGGGAAAACCCTAAACACCCGAGCCTCCGTCCACGAAAAGTTCCTTAGTCGCCGCCATCATCAACCCTAGTTCGGGAGGGTTCTAAAGCTCTCCCCGACACTATGCCGGGAGGGGAAATCATCACCGGAGGGCTATTCATCACCATGCTTGGCTCCGGAGTGATGTGTGAGTAGTTCATCCTTGGACTACGGATCCATAGCAGTAGCTAGATGGTTGTCTTCTCCTATTTTGTGCCATCATGTTTAGATCTTGTGACCTGCCTAACATGATCAAGATCATCTATTTGTAATGCTACATGTTGTGTTTGATGGGATCCGATGAATATTGAATGTTATGCCAAGTTGATTATAGATCTATCTTTTATATGTTATTTGTGATCTTGTACGCTCTCCGTTACTACTAGGTACTTTTGCCATGTTGATGCTTGTAACTCAAAGAGGGGGTATTTATGCTAGATAGTGGATTCATGCCTCCAGTAATCTGGAAGAGTGACAATAACTTCTAAGATTGTGGATGTGTTGTTGCCACTAGATATAAAATAACAATGATTTGTCTAAGGATAATTCTATTGTTTACATTACGCACTTTACTTAGTGGCATAATCTGTTGCTTGCAAACTTAATACCCAAAGTTTCCTCGGATGATGTCCTGAGGGTGGATTATTAGTCATAGATGCAGTTGGATAACGGTCCATGTATCATGTTGTAATGCCCAAATAAATCTCATAGTAATCATCATGTCATGTATATGCACTACGGTGCATCCTCTATTTCTGTCAATTGCCCAGCTGTAATTTGTTCACCCAGCATGTTATTTATCTTCTATGGAGAGACACCACTAGTGAACTGTGGACCCCGGTCCATTCTCTTACATTGATAATACAACCCACTTAAAACACTATTCTTATTTCATTCACTTTAAACAAACACCATTTTCCACAATATACGTCTAATCCTTTTTTTCAGCAACACCGGTGAGATTGACAAACTCACTAAATTGTTGGGGAAAAGTATCTTGGTTGTGTTGTGTGCAGATTCCACGTTGCTATTGAGCCTGGTAGTGCGCCTGCCAACATCAGTTGTCAAAAACATTCAGAAGTGATTTCTTTCTCCTACTGGTCCGATTAAACCTTGGTTTCTTTCTGAGGGAAATCTTGCTGTTGTACTCTTCATACCTTACAGTTTGGGTCCCCGAACGAACGAGTGTTTTCAGGTCATCAGTCGCTGGTGTCACTCTCACGGGAAAAATTACTCCTGAACAGGATTAGGCATTCAATGATGCCTCCGTTGTCTTTGTTTGATGCGTTCTGAGCGTGATCAGAGATAAGTTGGTTGACACATATTTATATAGCGGGCTGCCAAGGACTTGTGGGAGGCGCTTGAATCTAAATTCGGTGCAACCGATGCTGGCAGCGAGATGTAAACTATAGAGTAGTTCCATTATTGCAGAATGGTCGAAAATCGTCCTGAATTAGAGCAGGCTCATGAGATACAGTGCATCGCTAAGTAGTTTGACCTTCTTAAGTGCAAGTTACCAGGAAAGTTTGTCATGGGATGCATTATCACCAAACCGTCTAATTCTTGGAGGAGCTTTGTTACCACTCTGAAACATCAGGGGCGTGAATTCTCAACAGAGGATGTCATCGGCTATCTGAGTGTTGAGCAAAATTCGAGTGCAAAGGACTCACAGAGAAAAGGTAATGAAGGTACTTCTGCGGCCAATATGGTACAGAAGAAGTTCAACTTTCACAAGAACAAGAAGAGAACGTGTGTCCAACAGAATACCGACTTCAAGAAGATGGCTAAGAAGATCTTCATGAACGATAAGAAGAAAGATAAATGTTTCACTTGTGGTTTGATGGCGTGTAAACATACGTCCATTGGGAGACCCCAAGAGGAAGGTATGAAGATTACAACATCAAATTTTTCCTCACAAAGAAACCAAGGTTTAATCGACCAGTAGGAGAAAAAATCCCTGCTGAAGGTTGATGAAGTCTGATGTTGGCATGACGCACTACCAGGCTCAGCAGTAACATGGAATCTGAACACACCACAACCAAGATACTTTGCCCCAACGAAGCAGTGAGGTTGTCAATCTCACCGGTTTGATGTATAATGTGAAAAAAAATACTTGTTTGAAGTGGTTGTATTATCAGTGTAAAATAAATTACCGGGGTCCACAGTTCACTAGTGGTGTCTCTACATATAAGATAAAATGGACCAGTGTAAACAAATTAAAGCTAGGCAATTGAAGGATATAAAGGTTGCACCGTGGTGCATATGCATGACATGATGATTACTATGAGATCCATGCGGGTTTTCATTTCGTCCAATTCCAAGAATATTTCCAGAACAACTGTTCTGAAACCAAAACCAACAGAAAACAGAAAATAGTGTTGTGGCATATTATTAATAGGTTAGTCCCAGGAAATCCATAAAATTGATGTAAAGTGTATAGAAAACATGTATCAATTGGCATGAAAACAATATGGAACATCAGAAATTATAGATACGTTTGAGACGTATCATGGTTAACTGGAGCACTGGGCTGTAAAGTGCCCAAACAAGTACAAGAAGTTCGTACCGTATTCCAAGGCTATCGACATGATATTGAGCAACAATGAGAATGGGGAATGTACGTACTGTAATTTGTTTACTGTATTTTCAGTTTGCCTGTCAACAGATTGGTGGATTGACACATGTGCAAATATTAATGTGTGTGTTGACATCTCATTGTTTTCTTCTTATTAGGTCCCATGGAACGGGTTCATATTGATGGGGAAATGTGCAAGTGTTCATGTACTTGGTGTTTGCATGATCAATCTTAAGTTTACTTCTGGAAGGATCGTGCAGCTCCAGAATGTGCAGCATGTCGCCGCCATCAAGAAGAATCTTGTTAGTGGCTCCCTTCTATGTAGAGAAGTGTTTAAATTGGTTTTCGAGTCTAATAAAATAGTTGTTACGAAATATGGACTGTTTGTTGGAAAACGTTATGAGTGCATAGGTTTGTTCCCCTTTTCCCTCGTAGATTTCTGTAATAAAGTCGTGAACAATATTCATTCGAGTTTTGCTGAAATAGAAGTTTGGCATTCACGTCTTTGTCACACTAATTTTGGTTGCATGACGGGATTAGCAAAATAAATTCAATTCCATGTTTTACTTTAGCCAAAGGTTCTAAGTGAAAGATGATACATTCTTTGAGCATATTTTCCTATGAGAGATATGAAAAGCACTTCTAGACAAGATTTAGAGGAGACTCCTGAGCAAAATTCAAGTGTTTTGACACATGATGAGCAAAATTGAAATTGAGATTTCTAAGTCATGTGTTCCATGATATGTACACAACCATATGAGTCTTATGCTATAAAGTGTTATACCATGATAAATCATATGATGATTGGACAATAGTGGGGAAGATCCTTAAGTAATTTTAGAAAAAGTTAAGGATGTGTCTTCCTATGTAGTAATGATAAACTATTACTTGTAATATGTTACACGAATGGTATTGTAATCTATACAAATTAATCTATCTCAATTAAAATATTCGTTGATGGGTGGCACAATTGGCTGGAAAAAGTTCCATGCTGGATTTGAATGAGTTTCAAAATTAAAATACTGTGAAGAATACTACTACAAAGGCTAATTACATCGTTGTGTTGACAACTAATACGAGGTGTATTTTGTGTCAAGGAGTTCTTTATTGAACTTGGTGAATTTCCAAGAATGCTGAAACTATGAAGCTACATTTTCACAACAAGAGTAACATTAGTTTAAGATGAGGAATTAAGGCCTCACCAGTTGATAGATTATATGCAAAGCCATCTCATTAGAGAATGAGTGATGTGTGTAAGACTCAAAGACGTGCAAATACAGATGAACCTGAACATGTCAGATCTGTTGACGGAGTTTACCACACGTCAAGCATGGTAATAACACTGGAATGCCGTAGGTGAAGTGCTTACTTATTGACTAGATTATTGACTCTAGTGTATGTGGGAGACTGAAGTGAATATGCCATAGAGGCAATAGTAAATTGGCTATTATCTTATTCCATGTTTACGATAAATGTTTATTTATCACTCTATAATTGTATTAACCGGAAACGATAATACATATGTGTCTAATAAACAAACAAGAGTTCCTAGTAATGCCTCTCATTTAACTAGCCCTTGATTGACAGATGATTAAGGTTTCCTAATCATGAAAATTGGATGTTGTCAATAACGGGATCACATCATTAGGATAATGATGTGATGAACAGACTCCCATAGTAAGTATATGAATGCGATCAAGTCATTAATTTTACAGTGTTATATCAAACACATACGAAGTAGCTCTTATCCTTGGACCATGAGATCATGTCATTCACTAACACCGGAAGAGTGCTTAGATGACATTAAACATTACACCGTAACATGGTGACTATAAAGGTGGAGTTGGGTACTCCAAAAGTATAAGTAGAGGCTCATGGATCAAGAGTTGGATTTTTCCATCGAAATGACGGAGAGATATACTCTGGACCCTCTTGGTGATATCACATTGATACCGCTTGCAAGCACGTGACTAGGTCACAAGGATGCCATATCACGGAACGAGTAAAGAGTACTTGTTGGAAACGAGATCAAACTAGGTATAGTTGATACCGATGATCGGATCTCGGACAATTAAAATATCGTGAGACAAAAGGAATTGGTTACGACGTTTATGGTTCACACGATCACAAGGTCCTCGTTGAATATGTAGGAGTAATTATGGATCTCCAGATTCCGATGTCGACTATTGATCAGAGAGGTGTCTCGATCATGTATGTATTATTCGCGAACCGTAAGGTTACACACTTAAGGTTCCTTGATACTTAGGGTAGATACGGGAATATGAGTTCGAGTTCGAATATTGTTCAGAGTCTCGGATGAGATCCTAGATATCACGAGGAGCTCCGGAACGGTACGGATGTAATGATTCATATATGGCAAAGTGATTTCTGGATTGAGGAAAAAGTTCAGGATTTTCCGATGGGGTGTTAGAATGTTCTAGAAGGGTCCGGAGGGTCCCACTACAATTTATCTTCAGTGAAGTACAAATACATACATATAAAATTATATTTATGTCCGGTTTGTTACCCCGTGTTTCCACACCGTGCAAGAAACAAGACTGCAATATATAAAATTCAATAGGAAAATTCATACCGCAAGCTCAAAGAATTAACTTTGAAAACAATTGGTACGTAAACAAAATGCTTGGTAGCAGCAAGATATTATGTTTCCTTGATATCCGTGCAGCTCTATCCAACGCATGGCTTGCAACATTTACATTTATCAATAAGAAATCCAATCATACAAAAGCCAGAATGAAAACCCTCTTCACGACAAGTGGATGCGCATCCGTTGTCCTCGGTGCACCGACCTTTGAAATTGCCACCGGGTCCTATACACAAGTCCGCTGGACAATGGCCATGGTCTTCTGAATTTGAAAAAGTCATACGTCAACATAACAAACTGAAAAAAAAATGCATGCAATAAAAAAACACAAGCAATAACCATTTCTTGATTTTGTTAAAACTGAATTGCGGGCAAAACAAATTAACAGATTTTACCCGTAGCCGAGACGAGCAGCAGTAACAGCGCCCTGATGACGACTGGGGGCAGCTTTCGCAGAGACTCCGTTAATTCTCACGATAGAAGTCGATTTTTATGAGATGGTTATGTTTGAGAGAACGATGGCGCCTATTCTTATAGCGACGCCATAGACAACTGGATCTATATATATACTAGCAAAATACCCGTGGTCATTTGGTCCCATGAGTCTTAAAAAAACAGATTAGAATATTCGGGTGTTGACCACAAGGGATTTGGTTACCGGTCGAGTTACCGCGGTTACTTGCTGGTAACTGGAATTCTAAATGAGTTGAGTTTACCGGCTGAAAAATCCCGAACCTTTCAAATTTGGAACAAATTCATCGTTTCAAAATAAGGTTGAAGTTAATTTTTTGATGTTTTTAAGCCTGAGTTTCAAATTTTGTCCGACAATCTTGTCCAATAATAGACTGATAATTTTCCTGTAAATACGGTTACCGAAAAACTCGACGTCCCCGAGATTTTCTTTATTCATTTATGTAATGAAATCCTTGGTGACAAGACATCAGGCAGCGGATACATGCACATATATTAACCACAGCGACGCCGGATCCAATTTCTGAAATATCTTTCTAGAGAAGTTCATCCATGTAAACTTCGTAACACATAGAAAGTGAACATTTTTTGTTTTCCAGCGTCAAACATTTGCAAGTGAAGCGTGAATGGTCTGCACACTGGAGCACACGGGAAATATACATAAATCACTTCTTTACACTAAAATTCAAATGTATAAATACAAGAAATTTGTTTCCGAAACTTCAATTCACGACTGGATGATCGATCAACAAACTGAATCAGGGGGAAAATGCAAGAGATGTATGTTCAAACTGTAGAAATCAGATGCAGCTTTACATCAATTGCCCGGACTTACCACGTCATCACAGTGCACCGATACATCTAAGGAAAGGCATCGGTGCTCCTTAATTTAATATAACAGAGGTTGGCTGAAATTAAACAGAGACACCACTGAAACAACATGAGCAACCAACATCAGGTAGGAAGCTCTGCATTTGACGAGCAGTACAAGCACAATGTGTTGCCTAATCGATACTCCAGGATAGCTATGCCCTATTTTGAAAGATTCTGATAGTGAACCGGCTTGTAAGCACCACATTGTGATTTACTCACGCTTGTCGTGGTTCAGCAAGATAAACTGCCGGCAATTTGCATGGTAAGCATCAGTAGGCATATGAACAAACAGGTAGATATCATATTAAGTTTTGTTTCCATTCTTTTGGATTGATGGCAGAAAAACGTGATAAACAAAGAATGAAAGAGAGCATTGCATTGCAGCCACGTCATCACCTAACATTGGGACTTTTTTTTTTGATTTTCCTAACATCCGGAGTTAGTAGTACTAGTAAAATTGCCGTGCTAGCCATCCCCATGCGGTCGTGCTCCACTCATTAGCACGCGCCGTTGCCACCAGAGCAGAGGTCACCTCATGAGGCCGCTCCTGCCCCATTGTAGATCAGCCAGGCGAACGTATACGATTCAATAGTCTTGGTCCTTTTTTTTTTTGAAACACAGTACAAATGCAAGCGCTCACATACACGTGCATACACTCACATTATGAACGCACACACGCACACCCTACCCCTACGCACACCCTACCCCTATGAGCACCTCCGAGAGACTGAGCCGGCGGGTCTTGAGATTGACGAAGTCACCACATGCGTCTCGTTGTCGACGGGAACGTCGACTCCCACTGAAAGAATATTCCGGCTAAATGCGATACACAGGTGTCAAATCTAGTGTTTGAACTCTGTTGGGATGGAGGTACAATAACCCTCCTAACCGTCCAACCACAGGTTGGTTCGCATCGCCTTGATCTTTATAAAGCTAGCGCAGCACAGATGCATGACATGAGTCCACCTCTAGCAACCGATATGATCTCAGGTTTGTTGGCTGGTTTTCTCTCGTACGTGACACATAGAACCGAGCCAATCTCAACTTCTACAATTGTGCGGGTCCAGGCTAGGACGTACCAACCATCGTCACCTAAGGCAAAATTATTAGTAACCACTACTGCCTATGTCTATGTATGTAACTACCTAAAATTAGTTTTGAAATGCATCTTACGTATTATGCGAGTCTAATAGAAACTCGTGGAAAGCAGCTCAGCTCGGGGGTGTATATGGGCACAGGGTTGCTGCTTTGTAATAATAGGCCCACCACACAGAGCCCTGTACCAGGCCCATTCACTTTGTAAGTTTTGGCCTATACCAGTACCCATGACTCCAAGTCCAAATATTATCACGTCAATTTTGTCACACACTGTGAATCCGTAGTATTCCCTCCGTCATATATTAACTGTCTCAAAGTTGGACAAAAATGAATCTATACTATTTCTTCATGCCGTCCGCGCTCCAGGATGGATCAGCTTGGGCAACTCTGGGACTGCCGTCTCACGGGGATCCCGGTTCTCCGTTCTATCTGACTACGAGGATTGGGAAAACCAAAATGCAAATAATTCAGCAATTTTGTACCGATGGCAGTTTCGCAACCCCCCGTGTCGAGGTTCAGCTCGCTTCCTGAGATAACCCGAAATTTTGAGATATTAATTAATTTGGGTAAAATAGATTTTTGCTTTTATTCTTTTTAATTTTGCTAATCTCTAGTATTCAAGTTGGATCAATTCTTGCATGCATACTTCGATTGGACTAGCTAGAGCTGGTTAGCTAGTTGTAGTAGCACACTTTGCGGTGCTAGCTGATCCATCCATTACATTTTTTTGGGAATGTTGCATGCGTGCACTAGCTATGCATGCAGCTAATATAATGATCAGAGGTTAGCCTGGCATCATATTAGTGAGTTTGGATGTTGTGGTGGCAGTGTTGGTCGGCAAGTGATGATGCGGGAGGGTTAGCTCCTAGCTGGTCTGATCTTCACGAATCGACGAAGAACACAAGTGGGGAACGAGGGGGAATCGGGTGAAATCGAGGGGAAAACATGGTAAATCGAAGGGAAATAACTCGCAAGAACCGAAGAATTTCAAATCTCCCGTCAACTAAACCCCGAGGGCCGCCTACAGGATGATCCATCCAACTGAACTAAACTTAACGGAAACCGCTTCACACCCGTGGCCGGTCCACCACGCCAATAGAATCTCAAGGGTTAGTTGAGAAAAATTGGACAACTCCTAACTGAATCCCAAGGGGAGAGTATAGGTAGTTGGATGAATATTTATATGATCCTAGCTAGATAAACATCATAGGAGTAGCCTTGATACGGTCCTAGGTACACATCATAGGAGTAGCAACAGGGCATTGAGCCAAGCACATTGGAAGTGGATGTGATAAAAACCGGTTCTAAAGGGTCTGTCCCCTGGGCCCCCTCCCTGCAGCAAATGGCCGCAAGGCCTTTAGGACCGGTCTGTGATAAAAACCGGTCCTAAAGGCCTTGCGGCCATTTGCTGCTGGGAGGGGGCCCAGGGGACAGACCCTTTAGAACCGGTTTTTATCACAAACCGGTTCTAAAGGTTTCCTCCTTTTTTTTGCAGCAACTGCGGGACCCGTTGTCAGAACCTTTAGCACCGGTTTGTAATACAAACCGGTCCTAAAGCCCTCCCCTAAACCCTATATTCCACCCCGAGCTCAGCTCCATTTTTTCCAGCTCGAGCTCAACTCCATTTTTGCTCTCTCCTTCCTCTTGTGAGCTCTAATCCATCCCCATTTTTCTCCACCATTTGTCAAGATTGTTGGTACCCATCGGTTCTACGGTTAGCATCAACATTTCCTCTTCCGGCATTGCAAGTTTTGCTCGTTTTCTTACTCATTTCATTTTTGTTGTGCTAGCTAGGTGTTTGATGAAATGCCTAAGCTAGAATTTGTTATTCATTTGTTATGTATACAATTTAATGCAATTTGAGCTCAAATTTAATTATGATTTGTGGTTTTTTTTAGTGTCACGCGCCTTGTCCCCTTCCTCACCGCCGTCGATCGCCCGTCACCGACACAACCTTGGTGAGCCTATTGTTTTTATTTACCAAAACAAATTGCGATTTGTATGATTTACATATTTACTTGTATATAATTTTCTTATTGTGCAAGATTTTTTATATATATATAGCGCCATGGTTTTGATATCCGTCCCCGTTGGCCCTCGTCCAGTCTATGATTTGGATGTGGTATATTATCTTTTATAACTACATATTTTCATTTCCTGATTATACGACAATTAATTATGCCGACCAACTTGACATAAATATTTTTATCTAGGAGGTAGTGGAACCCGAAATGCCAATCGACCCTATTGTTGAGAAGTTATACTTAGTTGAACAAGAAAATGTTGGCTTGAAAGAAAGACTGAAAAAAACTGAAGAAACGTTGGAAAAAACTGAAAGAGAGAAGAAGACCTTGGAAATGGTTCTTGTCGGTGTCGTCGATGGTCACAAGAGCGAGATGGACGCAATGCGCCTGAAGATTAGAAAGATTAGAAAATATTCAATTAGTAAAGAGGCTTGGTATCATTATGCCGTCGGGTCAATGGTTACCTTTGTTGCGATTTTGATCGCATTTGTTGTTGTTTTTAAATGCATTAATTAGAGAGAGTTTTTATGGATGGTTCAGTGTGTATTTTTATGAGAACTATATATGTATGGTCACTACGCTAGTTTGGTTTTAACGTGTGATGAACTTTTTGTATTATTTAATTAATTTAGTCATGATGATTTAGCATAATGGTTGTTGATAAATTTATATAATGCAGATGAACCGGCAATGGATTTACAGTGATCGACGTCGTCCCGAATTCCTTAATGGGATGCATAGTTTTCTCAATGTGGCTGAGAAAAACAGGCATGATAGATTTATTTTTTGTCCATGTAAAAAATGCCAGAATAAGAGGAATTTCCCTAGCTCAAGAACCATACACACCCACCTGTTGCAAGAAGGCTTCATGCCCAGTTATTTTTGTTGGACCAAGCACGGAGAAAGAGGGGTTGTAATGGAAGAAAATAAAGAAGAAGAGGATAATGATAATTATCCTATGTTCGGTGAACACGGTGATACTGAAATGGGGAAGACGAGTCTGAACTTGAGGACATTGTTGATGAGTCTGATGATGATCTTCGTCAGGTCATTCGTGAAGAACAGATAAACTGCGCAAGTGAAAACGAGAGGTTGAAGTTGGAGCGCATGTTAGAAGACCACAAAAAATTGTTGTACCCAAATTGCGAAGATGGCCAGAAAAAGCTGGGCACCACCCTAGAATTGCTGCAATGGAAGGCAGAGAATGGATTATCTGACAAGGGATTTGAAAAGCTGCTGATAATAATGAAGAAGATGCTTCCAAGAGATAACGTGTTGCCCTGCAGTACATACGAAGCAAAGAAGGTTGTCTGCCCTCTAGGATTGGAAGTGCATAACATACATGCATGCATCAATGACTGCATCCTCTACCGCGGCCACCACGAGAATTTAAATGTCTGCCTGGTATGCGGTGCATTTCGGTATAAGATCAGGCGAGATGACCCTGGTGATGTTGAGGGCGACGATCGCCCCAGGAAGAGGGTTCCTGCCAAGGTGATGTGGCATGCTCCTATAATACCACGGTTGAAACGTTTGTTCCAAAACAAAGAGCATGCCAAGTTGCTGTGATGGCACAAAGAAGACCGTAAGGAAGACGATATGTTGAGACACCCCGCTGATGGGTCGCAGTGGAGAAACATCGACGATGAGTACGAGGACTTTGCACGTGACGCATGAAACTTAAGGTTTGGTCTGAGCACAGATGGCCTGAATCTGTTTGGGGAGCAGAGTAGCAGTCATAGCACCTGGCCCGTGACTCTATGTATCTATAACCTTCCTCCTTGGTTATGCATGAAGTGTAAGTTCATTATGATGCTAGTGCTTATCCCAGGCCCGTCGCAACCCGGCAACAACATTGATGTGTACCTGAGGCCACTGGTTGATGAACTTTTAGAGTTGTGGGCTGACGAAGGTGTACGTGTGTGGGACGAGTACAAACAAGAGGAATTTGACCTACGAGGGTTGTTGTTTGTAACCATCAATGATTGGCCCGCTCTTAGTAACATCTCAGGACAGTCAAACAAGGGATACAGCGGATGCACACACTGTTTAGGTGAGACTGAAAGTATACATATAGGCAAGAATGTGTACCCGGGGCATCGTCGATTTCTTCCAGATAGGCATCCCGTAAGAAAGAAAGGAAAGCATTTCAAAGGCGAGGCAGATACACGGAGGAAGCCAACCCTCCCTAAAGGTACTGATATGTATGACATGGTCAAAGATATAAAAGTAATCTTTGGTAAGGGTCCTGGCGCACAATCTGATCCAAATGATGCCGACAACCACGTAGCCATGTGGAAGAAGAAATCTATATTCTGGGAACTACCCTATTGGAAATTCCTAGAGGTTTGCTCTGCGATCGACGTGATGCACGTGACGAAAAATATTTGCGTGAACCTGCTAAACTTATTGGGCGTACATGGGAAGAAGTCGAGAGATACACCAAAAGCACGGCTGCACCACCAACGTATGCACGAACGAGACGACCTGATGAATCCAGAGAATTTCAAAGGTCCTGCCAGCTACGCTCTTACCAAGGAAGAGAAGGAGATCTTTTTCCAAGTCCTGAGTAGTATCAAGGTCCCGTCTGGCTACTCGTCGAGCATAAAAGGAATACTAAACCTGGAAGAGAAAAAGTTCCAAAACCTTAAGTCTCATGACTGCCACGTGATCATGACCCAGTTACTTCCGATTGCATTGAGGGGGCTTCTGCCACAAAATGTGCGAGTACCCATTGTGAAGCTATGTGCATTCCTCAACGCAATTTCTCAGAAGGCAATCGATCCAGCAACTCTACCAAGTTTACAGAAGGACGTGGTCCAATGTCTTGTCAGCTTCGAGTTGGTGTTCCCACCAACCTTCTTCAATATTATGACGCACCTCATAGTTCACCTAGTCCAAGAGATTTCCGTTCTCGGTCCTGTATTCTTACACAATATGTCCCCCTTTGAGAGGTTCATGGGAGTCTTGAAGAATTATGTTAAAAACCGTGCTAGGCCAGAAGGAAGCATGGTCAAGGGCTATGGAACAGAGGAGGTCATTGAAGGGGGACGTAGCATAGAAAACAAAAATTTTCCTACACGCGATAAACCCAAATGGCCAAGATCTAATCTATGAGATGAAAGGCAACGGGGAGAAAGAGAGTCTTGAGATAACATACCCTCGAAGACTCAAAGTGGTACGAGAAAAGATCTCGTGGTTGGCGTAGTCGTTCTCACGCCGATCCCGAGCGAGAAGAAGAGCACCGCAATCCGGCGGCACCTCCGTAATCGGTCACACGTTCAGCTCGATGAAGACTTCCGTTCCCTCGTTCCAGCGGGTCGCGGAAGTGGAAGATCCCTCCGGAATTCCAGCAGCACGACGGCGTGGTGGTGGTGAAGAATCCCACGGTCAGGGCTTCGCCAAGCCGGAGACCATGGAATGGAGCAGCGGATGGAAGGGAAAATGTATGAGCAAGTGTGTGTGGAAGAGAGAGCCCTCACCCTCCTTTTATAGGGGAGGGGGAGGCAGCCCAAGGGGGGGGGTGCGGCCAGCCATGGGTGCCCCCACCCCTTCCTCTCTTCATGTGAGTGGAAGCTCCACTCAAACCCACTCAAATTTCCCTTAATTTCCCACTTGGAAAATCCAAAGGTTTTTCTTTAATAAATAAATAAAACATTTTTATTTCTTTATTTATATTTGTTAATTCCATTAACAAACATTTGCATGCAGCACCTCGAACCATTTGTTAATTCCATTAACAACCGTTCGATGAAAAACCCCTTGAACTATTTCAATTTTCCCCGAAACTATTCCGGAGCTGCCCAAAATATTCTTCGGTATTCCGTATCTTCTCTAAACGCTTCATCGAACCTTAAGTGTGTCTCCCTACGGTTCGTGAATATTATAGACATGATCGAGACTCCTCTCCGATCAATAATCAACAGCGGGGTCTGGAAAACCGTGATGACTCCTATATATTCAACGATGACTCTCGTGATCGTGTGAACCTTTCAACGTCGTAACGATTTCCTTTTGTCTCGCGATATATTACTTGTCCGAGATCCGATCATCGGTATCCACTATACTTTGTTCGATCTCGTTATCCGACAAGTACTCTTTTCTCGTTCCCGTGATATAACATCCTAGTGATCAAATCACTTGCTTGCAAGCGGTGTTGATGTGATATCACCGAGAGGGCCCTGAGTATATCTATCCGTCATATTGGATGGACAAATCCCATTCTCGATCCATGAGCTTCAACCAATACTTTCCGAATATCCAATGCCACCTTTATAGTCACCCTTTTACGGTGTGATGTTTGATGTCATCAAAGTATTCTTTCGGTATTAGTGATTAACATGATCTCATGGTCTAAGGAATAATGTTACTCCGAATGTAAGACATAACAACAAAACTAAATGACTTGATCGTATTGTTATACTTAGTTTAGGGTTTAAGTTCATCATGTCATTCTCCTAATGACATGACCCCGTTATCAACAACATCCAATGTTCATGATCAGGAAACCTTGATCATCTGTTTAATCAACGGGCTAGTTAAAAGAGAGGCTTCACTAGGAACGTTGGTTTGTTTATTAATCACACATGTATCAACGTTTCCGGTTAATACAATTCTAGCATGAGAAATAAACATCTATCATAAACAAGGAATAACATAATAAACACTTTATTATTGCCTCTCGGGCATATTCCCTTCAGTCTCCCACTTGCACTAGGGGCAATAATCTATATTACATAGTGATGAATCTAACTCCCATGGAGTTCTGGTGTTGATCATGTTTTGTCCTTGAGAGAGTTTTAGTCAACGGATCTGCCACATTCAGATCCGTATGTACTTTGCAAATCTTCACATCACCATCTGCGACATGCTCACGGATGGAGTGAAAACGACGCTTGATATGCTTGGAATTCTTGTGAGACCTTGGTTCCTTAGCATTGGCTATGGCACCATTGTTGTCACAATAGACAACCATTGGATCCAACGCACTTGGAACCACGCCTAGTTCGGATATGAACTCCTTCATCCAAACTGCTTCCTGTGTTGCCTCCGAGGCAGCAACATATTCCGCTTCTGTTGATGATCCCGCCACCACGGATTGCTTGGAACTCCTCCAGCTTACAGCTCCTCCATTCATAATAAATACGTACCCGGACTGAGACTTAGAGTCATCCGGATCAGTGTCGAAGCTAGCATCGACGTAACATCTTGCGACGAGCTCTTCTTCACCGCCATATACGAGAAACATGTCCTTAGTTCTTCTTAAGTACTTTAGGATATTCTTGACCGCAGTCCAGTGTTCCAAACCTGGATTGGATTGGTACCTACTAGTCAAACTAATAGCATGTGCCACATCCGGTCTTGTACATAGCATAGCATACATGATAGAACCTATGGCTGAAGCATAGGGAGTCTTATCCATCTTTTCTCTATCTTCTGCTGTAGCTGGACATTGAGTCTTACTCAACGTCTTGCCTTGCAACATAGGTAGGAACCCTTTCCTACTATCTTCCATTCTGAACTTCTTCAAAATCTTGTCAAGGTATGTACTTTGCGAAAGTCCAATTAAGCGTCTTGATCTATCCCTGTAGATTTTGATGCCCAATATATAAGCTGCTTCACCGAGGTCTTTCATCGAAAAACTCTTGTTCAAATAACCTTTTACGCTTTCTAAAAGTTCTATATCATTTCCAATCAACAATATGTCATCCACATATAGTACCAGAAATGCTACAGAGCTCCCACTCACTTTCTTGTAAATACAAGCTTCTCCGTATGTTTGGACAAATCCAAAACCTTTGATCACCTTATCAAAACGGAGGTTCCAACTTCGGGATGCTTGCTTCAGTCCATAAATGGAACGTTGAAGCTTACACACCTTGTCAGCATCCTTAGGATCAACAAAACCTTTGGGTTGCATCATATACAACTCTTCCTCAATGTCACCATTAAGGAACGCCGTTTTGACATCCATCTGCCATATTTCATAATCGAAAAATGCAGCAACTGCTAACATAATCCTAACTGACTTAAGCATCGCTACTGGTGAGAAAGTCTCATCATAGTCAACTCCTTGAATTTGTCGGAAACCTTTTGCGACAAGTCGAGCTTTATAGACGGTCACATTACCATCAGCATCAGTTTTCTTTTTAAAGATCCATTTGTTCTCAACGGCCTTGCGGTCATTGGGTAAATCCACCAAAGTCCAAACTTGGTTTTCGTACATGGATCCTATTTCGGATTTCATGGCTTCAAGCCATTTGTTGGAATCTGGGCTCATCATCGCTTCCTCATATGTCGCAGGGTCATCACCTCCATCTACCATGAAGTTTAATACGGGATCTCCGTATAGTTCAGGAGCTGCACGCTCCCTAGTTGACCTGCGAGGTGCGGTAGTTTCCTCTATTGGAGTTTCATGATCTTGATCATTAACTCTCTCTTCATCTGACGGGGTCGGCCCCGGAACAACTTCCGGTGCTGCGCTACTCGCCATTCCAAGAAGAGAAGGTTCAATAACCTCGTCGAGTTCTACCTTCCTACTATTCACACCTTTCGAGAGAAACTCCTTCTCCAAAAAGGATCCATTCTTGGCAACAAAAATCTTGCCTTCGGATCTGTGATAGAAGGTGTACCCTATTGTTTCTTTAGGGTATCCTATGAAGACGCATTTTTCCGCTTTGGGTTCGAGTTTATCAGGTTGAAGCTTCTTCACATAAACATCGCATCCCCAAACTTTTAGAAATGACAGCTTAGGTTTGTTTCCAAACCATAATTCATACGGTGTCGTTTCAACGGATTTAGATGGTGCCCTATTTAAAGTGAATGCAGCGGTCTCTAGTGCATAACCCCAAAACGACAGTGGCAAATCTGTAAGAGACATCATAGACCGAACCATATCTAATAAAGTACGATTACGACGTTCGGAAACACCATTTCGCTGTGGTGTTCCGGCAGGTGTGAGTTGTGAAACTATTCCACATTGTTTCATATGCATGCCAAACTCGTAACTTAGATATTCACCTCCACGATCAGATCGTAGAAATTTAATCTTTCTGTTACGATGATTTTCAACTTCACACTGAAATTCTTTGAACTTTTCAAACGTTTCAGATTTGTGTTTCATTAAGTAAATATACCCATATCTACTCAAATCATCTGTGAAAGTGACAAAATAACGATATCCACCGCGCGCCGATACACTCATTGGTCCACATACATCAGTATGTATGATTTCCAGTAAGTCTGTCGCCCGTTCCATAGATCCAGAAAACGGGGTTCTAGTCATCTTGCCCATAAGGCATGGTTCACATGTTTCATAATCAAGTGATTCTAAGAGTCCATCAGAATGGAGCTTCTTCATGCGTTTAACACCAATATGACCTAAGCGGCAATGCCACAAATAAGTAGCAATATCATCATTTAACTTAATTCTTTTGGCATTCACATTATGAATATGTGTATCAACATTATCAAGATTCAAAAGAAATAAACCATTCTTCTCAGGTGCATGACCATAAAAGATATTATTCATATAAATCGAACAACCATTGTTCTCGGACTTAAAGGAATAACCGTCCCGCATTAAGCAAGATCCAGAAACGATATTCATGCTTAATGCGGGTACCAAATAACATTTATTGAGGTTTATAACTAATCCCGATGGTAGACGTAGAGGTAGCGTCCCGACGGCGATCACATCAACTCTTGATCCATTGCCGACGCGCATCGTTACCTCATCCTTTGCTAGTGGTCGCTTGTTCTGCAGCTCCTGTTTCGAGTTACATATGTGAGCAACCGAACCAGTATCAAATACCCAGGTGCTACTGCGAGTACTAGTAAGGTACACATCAATAACAAGTATATCATATATACCTTTGTTCACTTTGCCGGCCTTCTTATCTGCCAGATACTTGGGGCAATTGC
Organism: Alopecurus myosuroides; assembly: GCA_028641055.1. Classification (NCBI taxonomy): domain Eukaryota; kingdom Viridiplantae; phylum Streptophyta; class Magnoliopsida; order Poales; family Poaceae; genus Alopecurus; species Alopecurus myosuroides. Next base: position 514,240,215 of record CM054058.1, on the reverse strand, counting down.
GCTTCCAGTGGCCAGTACCCTTGCAATAGAAACACTCAGTCTCAGACTTAGGGCCATGCCTGTTTCTCTTCTCAGCAGTAGAAACAGATTTGCCACCCTTCTTGAAGTTTACCCTTGGCTTGCCTTTCTTGCCTTTCTTGAAACTAGTGGTCTTATTGATCATCAACACTTGATGTTCTTTCTTGATCTCCACTTCAGCAGTTTTAAGCATCGAGAGAAGCTCAGGAAGAGACTTCTTCATGCTCTGCATATTATAGTTCATCACGAAGTTCTTGTAACTAGGTGGCAGAGATTGGAGAACACGATGTATCCCTAGCTCAATGGGAATCGATATTCCCAAGGCTATGAGCTTATCAGCGTACGCAGACATTTTGAGTACGTGCTCACTAACGGAGCTGTTCTCTTCCATCATGCAGCTAAAGAACTTTTCTGAAGCGTCATAACTCTCAACTGCGGCATGGGTATCGAAAATCATTTTCAATTCTCCCATTGTGGCATAAGCAGTGCTGTTCTCGAAACGTTTTCGCAGCTCTGGCTCTAATCCATAGAGGATGCCGCAGTGAACTATACTGTGGTCTTCTTGTTGAGTCAGATAAACATTTTTATCCTCATCAGAAGCATCATCAGCGGGTTGGTCACCTAGAGGTGCATCAAGCACATAGAGCTTCTTGCAAGCGGTGAGGAGAATCCTCAGGTTAAGTGCCCAGTTGGTAAAGTTGCTACCATTGTTCGCTAATTTCTCTTTCTCCATGAACATATTGAAATTGAAGGTAGGTGGTGCCATGATCTACAACATATTTGCAAAGACTATTTAGACTATGTTTATGATAAATTAAGTTCAAGTTAATTCTAAAATTATCCCATGAACTCCCACTCAAAAACAACATCCCTCTTAGTTGTCTTTAGTGATTACACGAACCAAATTCACTACACCGAAACCGATCATCACGTGAGACGGTGCAGTTGCAAAGGCGAACATCAACATGTTCATCATATCATTCATATGACTCATGCTTTACCTTTCGGTTACGTGTTCCGAGGCCATGTCTGTACATGCTAGGCTCGCCAAGTAGAACCATTGTATTGCATGTGTTTCAAGGCCATGTCTGTACATGCTAGGCTTGAAAACACCCGTTGTATGCGAACGTTGAGTCTATCACACCCGATCATCACGTGGTGTCTCGAAACGACGAACTTTCTTAACGGTGCATACTTAAGGAAGAACACATTATTATCTTGATATTAAGTGAGAGGGATCATCTTATAATGCTACCGTCGCGATCTAAGCAAAATAAGATGCATAAAAAGGATAAACATCACATGCATGGATAATGTGATATGATATGGTCCTTCTTGCACTTGATCTCCATCTTGTGCATCATGGTATGATCTCCATCATCCTACCGGCGTGGCACCAAGGTCCGTGGCACCTCCATCTTGATTGTCCATTACAACATATCACATGGATATGACATACAGCACGCAGGCCATAAAATAAGACAACCATATGGCTCCAGCCGGTATGTCAATAATTTACAAAAGATATCATCTCATACATAACGTTTGTAACATTGACCATATCACATCACATGCCCTGCAAAAACAAGTTAGACGCCTCTAATTTATTTTTGCATATTTTACGTGGCTTTGGGCTTACGAGGATAGAACCGTTCATATCTACGTACAAAAAACCACAACGTTGATAAAATATATTGTTGAACAACCCTTTGTAGATTAGATCTTAACTATAGTAGGAGAAACCGACACCCGCAAGCCACTTATGCAATTCAAGTTGCATGTCAGTTGTGGAACAAGTCTCATGTACGTGGACATGTAAAGTTAGTCCGGGCCGCTTCATCCTACTATGCCACTAAGATCATAAAATACTCAAAGAGACAAAAACATGATCATCAACGCCCACATACTCCTATGTGTTCTACCCGTACAATTCATCTACGCATAGATCCGGCTCTGATACCACTGAAGGGGAACGTAGCATAGAAAACAAAAATTTTCCTACACGCGATAAACCCAAATGGCCAAGATCTAATCTATGAGATGAAAGGCAACGGGGAGAAAGAGAGTCTTGAGATAACATACCCTCGAAGACTCAAAGTGGTACGAGAAAAGATCTCGTGGTTGGCGTAGTCGTTCTCACGCCGATCCCGAGCGAGAAGAAGAGCACCGCAATCCGGCGGCACCTCCGTAATCGGTCACACGTTCAGCTCGATGAAGACTTCCGTTCCCTCGTTCCAGCGGGTCGCGGAAGTGGAAGATCCCTCCGGAATTCCAGCAGCACGACGGCGTGGTGGTGGTGAAGAATCCCACGGTCAGGGCTTCGCCAAGCCGGAGACCATGGAATGGAGCAGCGGATGGAAGGGAAAATGTATGAGCAAGTGTGTGTGGAAGAGAGAGCCCTCACCCTCCTTTTATAGGGGAGGGGGAGGCAGCCCAAGGGGGGGTGCGGCCAGCCATGGGTGCCCCCACCCCTTCCTCTCTTCATGTGAGTGGAAGCTCCACTCAAACCCACTCAAATTTCCCTTAATTTCCCACTTGGAAAATCCAAAGGTTTTTCTTTAATAAATAAATAAAACATTTTTATTTCTTTATTTATATTTGTTAATTCCATTAACAAACATTTGCATGCAGCACCTCGAACCATTTTTTAATTCCATTAACAACCGTTCGATGAAAAACCCCTTGAACTATTTCAATTTTCCCCGAAACTATTCCGGAGCTGCCCAAAATATTCTTCGGTATTCCGTATCTTCTCTAAACGCTTCATCGAACCTTAAGTGTGTCTCCCTACGGTTCGTGAATATTATAGACATGATCGAGACTCCTCTCCGATCAATAATCAACAGCGGGGTCTGGAAAACCGTGATGACTCCTATATATTCAACGATGACTCTCGTGATCGTGTGAACCTTTCAACGTCGTAACGATTTCCTTTTGTCTCGCGATATATTACTTGTCCGAGATCCGATCATCGGTATCCACTATACTTTGTTCGATCTCGTTATCCGACAAGTACTCTTTTCTCGTTCCCGTGATATAACATCCTAGTGATCAAATCACTTGCTTGCAAGCGGTGTTGATGTGATATCACCGAGAGGGCCCTGAGTATATCTATCCGTCATATTGGATGGACAAATCCCATTCTCGATCCATGAGCTTCAACCAATACTTTCCGAATATCCAATGCCACCTTTATAGTCACCCTTTTACGGTGTGATGTTTGATGTCATCAAAGTATTCTTTCGGTATTAGTGATTAACATGATCTCATGGTCTAAGGAATAATGTTACTCCGAATGTAAGACATAACAACAAAACTAAATGACTTGATCGTATTGTTATACTTAGTTTAGGGTTTAAGTTCATCATGTCATTCTCCTAATGACATGACCCCGTTATCAACAACATCCAATGTTCATGATCAGGAAACCTTGATCATCTGTTTAATCAACGGGCTAGTTAAAAGAGAGGCTTCACTAGGAACGTTGGTTTGTTTATTAATCACACATGTATCAACGTTTCCGGTTAATACAATTCTAGCATGAGAAATAAACATCTATCATAAACAAGGAATAACATAATAAACACTTTATTATTGCCTCTCGGGCATATTCCCTTCAGTCATTGAGTTTTTTTGTTGACTTTATTCCTGACCTGAACCCGATCGGTGTTCCTCAGTCGCGCCATGAGGGGAGACTGCGTGGAAAAGGCACGCTAGGAAAGAAATCAACAACATGTATGGACGAGCAATCTTTCACTCAAGCACACTACACAGTTCTAATTAATTCCAGCTTGGTGGCTCCATATATCCAGGAACACAAGGATATTTTACGCTCGAAATAGACAGAGCAACCTAAAGATTTCATTGCTAAAGAACACGCGAAGACTTTCGGCGGTTCGTTGCAAAGACGTCTCATTAATGACAACATTGTTGAAGATGAGCTATACTTGTTGGCCAAGGAACCATCTTTGACTGTATTGACCTTTAAAGGGTACGAGATAAATGGTAACATATTTTACATGGCAGACCAAGATAAAAAGAGCACCAACCAAAACAGTGGCGTCCGGTTTGATGCAAAAGATGACAACGGGCAAAGGGTCACATACTATGGTTACATAGAGTAGATATGGGAACTTGACTACGGACCTTCCTTTAAGGTCCTTTTGTTCTGGTGCAAATGGTTCAACCTGTCAGGCGTGAAGGTAGACCCGAAGTACGGAATGACAACAGTGGATCAGAAGAATCTTGGGTACGGCAATGATCAATTCGTCCTAGCCAATGATGTGGCTCAGGTTTTCTATGTGAAGGACATGTCTAGCAGACCGAGAAAAAGAAAAGATAAGGAAGCGAATACATCAGACGATGAGCCAAGGCTCCACATAGTTCTTTCAGGGAAAATAAACATCGTGGGAGTCGAGGACAAGACAGACATGTTCGAAGATTACAATAAATTTGATGAAATTCCTCCCTTCAAAGTCAAAGATGATCCAAGCATTCAGTTAAATGATGAAGATGTTCCATGGTTACGGTGCAATCAGAAGAAAGGCAAGAAGAAAAATAGAAACGGATCATCCCTTTAGTCCCGGTTGGGGACACCAACCGGGACTAAATGGGTTAGGGTTTCGTTTGGACCAATCAGATAGAATCACACGGATCGTGCGTTTCTTTCAACCGCTTGTGAGTCGTTGGATCCGGGGTGTGTTTCTTTCGAGCTGTTGTGAGCCGTTCGATCAGGGCTACGGTGTGTGTCTTTCGAGCTGTTGTGAGCCGTTGGATGAGGTGTTTCTTAACCGTTGGATCAAAACCCTAGCTCAACACTTTGTGAGCCAGAGGACCCTATATATAGCCCATCTTCATACACCGGTCAATTCATCTCCCAAATACAAAACATCCGGATTCGCCAGCATACGTCCTGCCGTGCATTTGGTATGCATATATGCACTCAGTAGCCACGGCAGGGTTGTATGCTGGTGATACCGATTGTTTTGTTCTACACCCCCCTTTAAGGTTTGATACATCATATATTCAGTTCATCGAGCAAATACAAAACATCCGGATTCGCCATCATACGTCCAGCCGTGCATTTGGTATGCATATATGCACCCAGTAGCCACGGTTGGGCTGTATGATGGCGATACCGATTGTTTTGTTCTACACCCCCCTTTAAGGTTTGATACATCATATATTCAGTTCATCGAGCAAATACAAAACATCCGGATTGCCATCATACGTCCAGCCGTGCATTTGGTATGCATATATGCACCCAGTAGCCACGGTTGGGCTGTATGATGGCGATACCGTTTGTTTTGTTCTACACCCCCTTTAAGGTTTGATACATCATATATTCAGTTCATCGAGCAAATACAAAACATCCGGATTCGCCATCATACGTCCAGCCGTGCATTTGGTATGCATATATGCACCCACTAGCCACGGTTGGGTTGTATGATGGCGATACCATTTGTTTTTTTCTACACCCCCTTTAAGGCTTGATACATCATATATTCAGTTCATCGAGCAAATACAAAACATCCGGATTCGCCATCATACGTCCTGCCGTGCAATTGGTATGCATATATGCACCCAGTAGCCACTGTTGGGCTGTATGATGGCGATACCGTTTGTTTTCTTCTACACCCCCCTTTGGAAATAGAAAGAAGAAAAAAAAATGTGCGCCCCCCAGTACAGGCCTTTAGTACCGGTTGCTGTTAACAACCGGTGCTAAAGACCCTTTATCACCGGTTGTTAACAGCAACCGGTACCAAGAAAGGCAAGAGTAAGATTGTGACGACCGGTTGTCACAGAGGCAGACAGAAGAAGTCATGGTATGGCAGTCACGTATTCAACATTGACCAAGAAAGGCAAGCGTAAGATTGTGACGAAAGGTTGACAGAGGGAAATACTCGCGATATATGTATGTACTTTTTAAAAGTGAGAAACAAAGTAGCAGCGGGCTAGTATACCAATCGCTAAATCAATCTACATATATGGTATCTAGCTAAATCAATCTATATATATATATATATATCCACGATATATATGCTCGATGTATCACTTGCGCTCTCACTTCTCGTTGCCTTACTCATTACCCACCCTAACAAACACAGAAACTTACCCCAGGCGCATAAACTCCAAAATGCGCCTGGGGTAACTTTACCGCAGGCGCACAGTGAAAAAATGCGCCTGGGACCGCAAGCGCATATGGTGTAATGTGCGCCTGGGGTAAGTGATCAGATTTTTCCCATTTTCCACCATATTTTATATCTTTGTTTATGATTTTAGAAATCAACTACCAAGTTATAGGATGTATTACCATATTGTTTTGTTTGTTTGTTTTGAAATATGTGTTTGACATAATATAAAAATAGTATAGCTAGGAATTAATATAGAAATAATATCCATTACATAATAATATATCCATTACATACTAATATATCCATTACATGCATATATCGAACGCAAAATGCGGTACACAAACAACATCTACTCGAGCTCCGTCGAGTAGATTCGGAACAACTCGTAGGAAACGTATGCATCTATGGCTGCATAGTTGACGTTGGTCCGGTCCAGTGGGGTCTTCTCCCAATACCTGTGATTCTTGGAGGGGAAACGAGACTTCATGGTTTTGTAGCCGTCGTGGATGAAGGCAGTCGCCATGGGAGCCATCCCGGTCTTGGACCCGTACAACTCATCAAAATGGATAAGGTCCTGAAGATCAATGTAGTTATCTTCAGGTATCACAATACCCAAGCGCATCAACTTCTGACGGTTTTGAGTGATGTCAACGCTGCAGAAGTCATACCCCTTGTCGATAAGAATATCAACAAGTGCCGGAGAATGCTTTGAACTACTGCAACAACAAAAATTTGATACGTGTTAGATATGTTGCAACACATGTATTCTTCAGATGCAACAAACAAATCGAAAATGCAAGATTGTACGTGTGCGTTACCTTGACCATTGGAAGACCAAAACGGCCTCCTCGATCGCAATCTGGATGACGGCAACATCCCGTTGATCCGCCGTATACTCTAGATCAATCCCGAAGAACCTATGGTGTTCATCGACTTCTTCATAGAGATCGGTCATATGCTCAAGAACACCGGGGAGCCTCTCGCAATTATTGGTGTAGGTCACGTCGAAACTCTTGCCGCATGGTGTGGCCACACCTAGAGTCTTCCAAACTTCATCCATGGGTGCTTGGTGGAGGAAGATCGAAGAGAGAAAGAAGAGAAGACAGAGGAAGAAGAGAAGACAGAGAAGAAGAAACAGAGAGACTCTCTCGATCGGGTGCGCACTGTAGCAATAAAACCGCCGCGCGGGAGGCGAGCAGTTTGTACCTAGACCCTTTCGCACCGGTTGTTAACACAAACCGGTGCTAAAGGTCTGTACAGGGGCGCGCAGTCTGAAAGTGGCCCAGTACAGACTCTTTAGAACCGGTTTGTGTTAACAACCGGTGCGAAAGGTCTGTACAGGTCGCGTAGTCTGAATGTGGCCCCAGTACAGACCCTTTAGCACCGGTTTGTGTTAACAACCGGTGCGAAAGGGTCTTTAGCACCGGTTGTTAACACAAACCGGTCCTAAAGGTCTGTACAGGGGCGATATCCAACACTTAGCGAAAATTTTCTCTCATTCAGTTTCGCGCGCGTCTTCTCTCCTTCACGCGGCGAAGCCCTGCTCCGGCCGCGCGTCGTCGTCCGCCTCGCCGTCATCTACTCGTCGCCGTCCGCCTCGCCGCCCCGGGCGCGCCCCGACTCCGTCGCCGTCTGCCTCCGCCGCCCCGCCTCCGCCCCGTCGCCGCCCACACGCGGCCCTGACGCCGCCGCGCGCCGCGTCGTCGACCCTGTGGACCCTCGCCGTCGCCTCTCGCCCCTCGCCGTCGCCCCGTCGCCCTCTGTAGGTAAGGAAAACAGAGAACATTTATTTACTGCTTTAATTTGTTTTTACAATTTTGTTTAGTGTTAGAAATTTAGTATTAGAATTTTGTGTTAGAATTTAGTGTTAGAATTTTTGTGTTAGAATTTAGTGTTAGAAATTTTTAGAGTTATAATTTAGTGTAAGAATTATTTTAGTGTTAGAATTTAGTGTTAGAAGTTAGGAATTTTTAGAAAAAAATAGTGTTAGGAATTTCTACTTAGGAATTTTTAGTGTTAGGAATTTCTACTTAGGAATTTTTACTTAAGAATTTTACTTAGTAATATCAACTTAGGAATTTCACTAAAGAATTTTTAGAAAATTTCACTAAGTTAGTGTTAGAAAAGTTCACTAAGTTAGACAAATTTCACTAATTAAGTTAGTGTTAGAAAATTTCACTAAGTTAGAAAAATTTCACGAAGTTAGAAAATTTCACTAAGTTAGTGTGTTAGAAAATTTCACTAAGTTAGTGTCTTAGAAAATTTCACTAAGTTAGTGTTAGAAAATTTCAGAAAGTTAGAATAATTTCACTAAGTTAGAAAATTTCACTAAGTTACCATCTTGTTCCTGTTTAACTTTCATCTTATTTCTGTCATATTTCTCAATTTACTATTTTTTACTAAGTTTGAAACACTGAGGTATTTTACTTAATTACGGAATATTTACTTAGTCCGGGCTTGTTTTTAGTTCATGTCTATGTTGGACCCGCCGGGCGATGTCCGGGACTGGGCCCCGCCAGGCTGGCACTGGGAGCTCCTTCGTACCGGGGCACGCGGCTTGGTGAGAAATCCGGGTGACGTGGTCGACCCGGATATTCTTTGGTGGCCATCGCGTGGGCCACGCTCGGTGTGGAGAGAGCCGGCCCCTGAGGAGGTGGTACAACAGCGTATCAGGGAGGAGGACGAGCACGTCCGTCGCTACATTTACTTGCTCGATAGGCAGTATAGCAGCAGTTGGTCGATTATTCGGAGGGTTCCTTACCACGTGAGCTATGACCCTATGAGGGTTCCTTATCTATGGATGCGTAGCACCCGTGACTCAGCACCCCGCGGCTTAGGACCGGGTCGGAGTTAATTATTTTAAGAGATGTCACGAGACTATGTATAAGTGATATTATTCGATCGTGATGTATTAGGGTTAAAAAAATTAATCCGAGCTATGTAACTCTTGGTGTGTATTATCATACGTTTAAATATTTCATTAATATGTCCAGAACTATTATTATTAGAATTATTATTAGAATTAGAATTAGAATTAGATTTAGATTTAGAATTAGAATTAGCTAGAAGTAGAATTTCGCTAAGTGTCCGATGAAATAATTTCGCTAAGTGTCCGATGAAATAATTTCACTAAGTGTTCTTCATTTTATAAATTTTACTAGCAGGTGTTGAGCTATGGATCCCCAAGAACCTGCACATGATCCGCACGCCGATCAGCTCGCGGGAATGGGTGAGGCGGAGAAGGAAAGAATAATGTGCCAGATGATTTTTGAGGATGCAATGGCCATATATCATGATCACGACGGTGGACAGGCGTTTAGCAATCAATTTTTGAATGACTCCGGTGACGGAGCTGAGAATATAGAAGATGTAGTAGATGATGACGACGACAACGTCGAGGATGCAGAAGTGCCCTCCAGAACAAACTCTGCCAATGTATATCTCAAGTCACTGTTGACGCAACAATTAATTTGTATTCCACTTACTAACGAATCATTATTTTCCCGTTTAGGCGCCCTCCGGAACTGCTTGCATAAGTACTGAGACAAAGTCGAAACGAGGCCCGGCCGCAAGGTTGAAAGATACCGCAAGGTTCTCGATCGATACAGTTGCTGCTGATGGCAAACCACTGGAGCCCTCAGAAACTTATCGCAAATTCGTAAATCAGTGCGGAGTTGTTGTAAGAGACCTGGTCCCGATCAACTTAATAGAATGGAATAAGCCGAAGACCGGCGCCAACGTTGGAGCTACTTATGTCGATGACAGATTGAAAAAACTGCTTTGCGACACGGTATGGATAAATTTCAGCGTAGCGAAAGATAAGAAGAAGAAAGTCGAGGAGTGGGCTTTGAAGAAGATGGCCACACAATTCCATAGGTGGAAGAAAGACCTGTGGAAGAAATATAAGGACGAAGATCCAGTTTTCACTGGGCAACTAGTGAAGATAAGAGACGCTTGGGATGATTTTAAGGCGTACAAGAAATCGTGTGTCTTTACATCCCGATCAGCCACAAATACGGAGAATGCGAAGAAGAAGAAATATCACCATATTTTGGGGTCAGGTGGCTACATGACTGCCCTGCCTAGGTGGCGACGCTATGAAGATGCGCTTCTGAAAAGAGGTATCATTCCACAGACACATGACTGGCCCGATAGGTCCAAGTTCTGGTTGTTCGTGCATGGGGCAACGTTGGACGCTGAGACTGGGATGATTGTTGCTCAGGGACCATTGTCGGAAAAAATAACAAAAGTCGTAGCAGAACTAGAGAAGGCAATAGAAGCTGTTCGAAAAGGAACTTTTGTTCCCGATAGAGAGAACGACGAGCTGACGAAGGCAGTCGGGAACCCCGAAAAGTGGGGACGAACACGAGGCTTTGGAGCCACTACCCCGTGGAGCCAAGGGTTTCCAGCGGACATTGGCACTTACAGAAACCGTGGTAGAAGCAAGAAGAAGGCGCTGGAGCGAATATCGACATTAGAAGAGAAGGTGGCGTTTCTCTTGGAGAAAGGGGGACACCCTGTACCTAACACTGAAGAGGATGTAGAACATCGTCCTGCACCTGATCAGCTGCAAATAGAAGACGATCCTGTAGCAGATACCGTCCCATCTCAGCATAGAAGCAGCGTGGGTTCCACGCAGCTGCAGCTAGAAGACGGTCGTGCAGTCGAACCGTCGGCGCCTCACTACCCCGTGGATGATATCACGGAGAAGACAAACTGTGAGATACATATGCCAATGGGGAACATATCCTTCAGGGTGGCGTCAGGCTATGCTTGCCGAATCAACCTGGAGCAACCTACCATGGTGGTCAGATTCCAGCATCCCATGCTCGTGTCGGGTTGTCAACAATTACGTCGGGATGCCATTCAATTGAGCTCCATATTCCTGGAGGTGAAGGCGAGAAGACACTAGGAGAAATGGAGCTTGGTATCATCTTGTGGAATAAGAAACACATCGTGTTTCCTAATGCGGCGCCAAGGCCACCGACTCCTCCAGGTACAAATGCACCACCTCCATCAATTACTGAATGTTGCACCACATGTAAGCCTATTTTTAATATTTTTTCACTTTCGTACAGAGAATGCACGACCTCCAAGTCCACCCCCAACGCACCTCCAAGTCCACCCCACAACGAAGATTGGGAGCCCGTTGCCGAGGGTCCATCGCCCGTGCACTCCCGTGAGCCGACGGATGTAACATCCAAGTATGAAACCCTTAGTTGTTTTACTTATTTGTTTAATTTATGCAATGCATCATGGCATCATTCTCATTTTTATTTCTGTTTGCATTGTTTTCATAATAAAATTCAAACTTAATCAAACCTGGTTTTCACACTTGTCTGTTACAATCTTTCAAACAAAGAATTGCAAAACAAAACCTTTCATTGTTTTCCAAATATTTCATTGATGTTTAACTATTAAAGTGTTGCCTCAAATCATTCCTTTAATTTCCACCAATTAAATTCAAATCAATTCCAAATTCTCAAATCAGTACCTTTTGGAAACCATAAAACTCACCAAACATTTCTTCCCCCTCTAAATCATTCCAAAACCCTAGGGGTAACCCTATTCTTATACATGTTTTTATTAAGGTTTTATTAAACTCAAATCCCTCTATTTTGGATTCAAACACAAACTATAATTTTAAATTTCAATTTTTGAAATCCAAGCTTGCAGGGTGGTTTCTAATTACCTAGAAGGCTTAACCAAATTTTTTCAAATTTTTCTATAAGCAAAACCCTACCTTTTTCTTCCAAAAGCAAACTGCAAAAAAAAATAAAACAGAAAAGAATAAAAAGCAGCTAACCTAGCGCGCGCGCAGCAGCTAAGCAAGCCCAAGCCCACGTAGCCTACGCGCGCGCAGCGACCCAGCCCAACTCTCCTCACTTACCCCTTCGTGCGCCAAGATTCGCGCAAACGTTCTAATCCACCTCCTCCCTCCTGTACGGCGCGCCATCGGAGGCCTCCACGGCGACCCCGACGCGACCACGGCGGCCACCGCGGCGCCTCCAACCTATTTAAGCAAGCCCTAGGGCCCCGTACCTACCCTACCGCTCTAGGGTTCCTCGCAGCGCCGTCAATCGCCTCCATCCCCAAGCTCCATCTCTCTCTGCCACTCCTCTCGCCGGCGACAGCTTCTGAAGAAATCCATGGCGCCACCGTGTCTCACTCCCACCTAGCCACCAGTCAATTGCAATCGTGTCGCCGCTCTTCCTTCTTCCTCTGGGACACCAGAATCAGCGCAGGTGAGCCTCAAATCGACGCCGTGGTCTCTGTCCTCTCCGGCCACCGTGCGCCCGTCTCGGAATCTGTCGATCGCGCCGCCGTTGCAGGGCTTCTCCACCTCGATTGCCTACTGGAAACAAAAGGCCAAGTCTTCCTCGACCTTTCGGACACGCGAGCGCGCACGGAGGAGCATCACGTCGTCGGCGCCGTCTGCTTCCTCGCCGCGGCAGCCAACGTCACCGTACGTCACCGTCCGCCTCCTCGTCAAATTACTCCGGTGGTGAGCTCCGTCACCGTTCCCTCCTCCCTTCTCTGCATCTGTGCGCCTCCTTCTGCATCCACGCGCACTCACCGCAACGCTCGCAGCCGTGGCTCAGCTCCGGTGAGCTCTGTTCTGACGGCGAGCAAGTGTTTGCTCGTCAGAAAGTTCAGTTAACCAACTGAACAATAACCTGTTTCAGTTCCCCTCTCTGTCAAAGACTGAATCGCACCGCAGTGGCACTGAACCTTTGCGCGCAGCGCCAGGGCACGGGTTCGAGCCCGCACGCCCCACTTTTTTGTGGAATTATTTCCACTGCGCTGGCCCACTGTCATAGTCCCCAGTGGCCACGCAAGCGCTTGCTCAGCGCCACGCTGGCTAGGCCCACGGGCAGAGGCAGTGGCTAGCTGCCACCTGAGTAACAAAAGTTTCTGCGCAATTCAAAAATTTATAAATTCCTTTTAAATAAACAGATTTGAATAGAAACTTGGAAATTCAATATCTTTTGTTTTATAAATCCAACAAACACAAACTTGATGTCTATTCTGATCCAAATTTTATAAACTTTCCAAATATTCAACTTGTGTTCTGTTTTGAATTTTCAAAATACTTTTAAATTTCAAATTTGAATAATTCAAATGCGAATTGAAATAATTCATAACTAATTCATACTGTTTTCAAATAATTCAAATAAAATATGTTTTTTGCACCTTTTTGAACACTCTATTCAAATATAAATTTTGTTTTCTGGTTTGAATAATTTAAATTGCCTAAACAATTTAAATCTTGTTTAATTCAATTAAAAATTGTTTAATATTGTTTAATTCCTAATTAAATAATCCTAAGTCCAATTTCAAAATGTGAAACATGTAATCCAACTAAAATTTGATAAACTTTTCAAATATAAAATTTGTAAATTGTTTTGCACACCCTAACTTGATGAAAACAATAATTGTTTTGTGTACCATGTTTAAGTAACAAAAATTCCAAACTTAATAAATGCTTTTCTAAATTGTTAACTATCATTCCAATTGCATTTAATTTTGTTATCTTATTGTTCCTCATCATGCATGCATCATACTAAGTCACTTACACATGATGCTTAGTGATAGAACAATTAATTCAACTCTAAAGCATGGGCTTCCATATGCAACCTTTGCATATGGAATCCATTTAAACTTGTGTCTCATATCAACTAGTTTAGTTTGGTGCATCTATTAAACGTGACATGCATCATCCAATGTTTGTGCACCTATGCCATGTATTGATTGCCCGTCTTCCTTCATTGTTGTTTTTGCTTCTTCTCGATTAGACGACGACGTTGATACCGACGAGCCTTACGACACCACTACTCAGGACCTAGCCCAGTACGAGGCTGAGCTGCTAGGCAAGTTATCACTCACATGAATCATCGAGTTCCTTTCCACACTTGTTGTAGATACTATCCTTTTGTCTACTATTGCTAGCCCTATGTATCGTTGCTTGTTCTCCGAACCTATCACATGATACCCTGAACCAATGATACTGCCTCACCTCCATACCTACAGCCTTGTTTGTGCCTTAGTATTATCTAGCATGCTTAGGGTTGCTTTTACTCGAGTCTGTTGTCGGTTACTACTTTTACTATCTTATTAATTGTACTCGGGGCTCGTTGTTAATCAATCAATCCTGTTAATTGCTAATGGTAATAAAAATTTGATGATAAGGCACCGGCAGGAGGCCCATGAGTGGTTTTGGAGCCTGCTAGTGTCGACCCTAATAGGAAAAGGGTCTTGTCTACTGATCCATGATGAGCGCACTACCCGCATTTGGGAAGCGAGTATGGGCGCCCCCCTCAACTTGACCTGATTCGCATCTCGTCCAAATCATCTCATTTAGTTCGTGCTTTCTATTTGCCGCATGCATGTTTTTGCGAGCCCAGCGCAGGGTGGAACTTTTGTAGTCGGCATATAGGGGGACACGTTCTTAGAGTGCTATGAGGGTCCATTTTCTTCTGGGCTCGATTAGCCGTGCGCCCAAGGTGCTTTGGGCTTGATGCGAAGAATGGTTGGTTGTGTAGAGTACCCCGCTTGGTGGAAGTGCATTTCCATCTGGCGGGTTATTCTTGAGTGTACGGCCAAATTGGTGCAACCCTGCAGGGATAATCTTCTCGAGAAGCCGTGTTTTCCGCGGTTATGGATTACTTGGTGAAAGTACTGGCTAACAAGTACTCAGGACAACTTCAACATAATGATCAATCATGTTTCACCCAATGATTAATAATCTGACTAGTAATAGGTTATTCACACAAATAACTTGATTCACCTTATCACAACTGTGTGAGTTATCCTCGGGTTGCTTCTTTGGATAAGGGGCGAGATCCAGGATGGGTTTGGTTGAAGTTATCTTTCAGTTGGTTACAATCCTCGATCTTATCTTTTCTGTTAGCCGGAATTTGTAGTTATCTTCTGTAGTTGGTTAGAGCAGCCAGCAGCAACTTTTATATCACCCCTTTCTTCCGTTGATCCCAAGCATCAATGCTTGTGTTGACGGGTAACTCTTTGATGAACTGTGAGTCTTGCTTGCCAGTACTTGGATGTACTGACCCCGTTGGGGCTGTGGTTTACGCAGAGTACGACTACGACTACGATGCTTCCCAGGATGGCTACTTTGTGGAGTTCGATGAGTCTGCAGACGAGTAGTTAGCTGGACCAGGGCAGGATCCAGACCTACGTGGATGGGCTTCGCTTTTCTGTATTTTCTCCGGCTTCTTAAGCCATGGATTTGTCTGTACTCAGACCCCTTTGATTGCTTCCGCTGTTGTAATGGATGATATGTTGGGACATGTGTCCTCTGGATGACTGTATTCGATATTTCTGCCTTAGTGAAGGCCAGCTGCACTTATTTCATTTCTTTGTGTCTTAGAGACAGTTTGTGTTATCATTTCGTTCAAAGCTGTTGACGTACCGTGCGTGTTTGAATATGAAGTACGTCGACAGTGGTGCCTTAGGTTCCTAGCGGATAGTTTACCTCGACGGTGGAAGCAGGGCTTGTGTTGTCGCGCATAAGCGCAGGCCTACCAGGAAGCTGGGACGTGGGAGCAGTTATGCCCCATAATCCAAGCACCTGACTTCCAGTTCGTGCGAGGAGTATCCTCTAGAAACCTTGGGTGCGACAAATGGTATCAGAGACTGTCTGCCTGTAGGATCCCTTTTTACTGGTCGCAGTTGAGTCTAGAAACTATTTTGTAGCTATATAGGAAAAATGAAACGTGAGAGTAGGAATTCTGCCATTTTTTCTTCTTTCCCCACCCACCCACCCTTTTCTGGTAAGGAAGTGCAACGTTGTTTTCTGTTCTCACCTAAACTTTCAAGTTAGGATTTCACGTGTTTTGGGTTCTCTGTAGTACCTCAGGATTTTTGGTCTCGTTTTCCCGATGTTGCTTCGATATCATGTTCTTTTCAACATCATTATCGTCCGTTGAACCTTGTTGTTGTTTTCCACATCCTTTTTCATCTACCGGAGTCTAATCAAAACCTTCCAAATCATCTGCAGATGGGTCTCAACTACTATCCGCAGGTGGTTCGCATGACTCGCTGTGAGAGCACCGCCGGTTTTCCGGAGTTGCTGAGAGACATGGTTACCTATCTGGGGTTCCGTTGGGCACAGAGTACCAGGTCTACGAGCACCAGCGAGAGTTTGACCAGACTTGCTACCGGGCTATCGTCTACATTCTGTCGGATGATGGCAGGAGCATTGCACACCAGTACGAGGCAGTAGGGTCCACAGTGGATATGGCCGTGCAGCAGGCAGCGTACGTGAGTCTCACCGTCCTCCGTGCTGACTACTGGGGGTTTGATAAGTCCAGTTTTCGTCACATCCCCCGTGGTTACATCACGGCAGCGGGAGTTCACTTCACTGTCCACCGCGACATGGATACCTACGAGACTGATAGCTCCAGGCTCCAGATCACTGCCCAGTTCGCTAGTCACAGTGATGCCGTTGCTTCCGCACTTTCTCAGGAGTTAGCCTCAGTCAGCGAGCAGCTCCACCTTGCTCTCACTCGTCTGGCGACGTACACCACAGACTTTGTTGGAGACGAGCGCTTCGCACGTGTCGTTCAGCCAGCTGGTCTTCCGTTGCCAGATGCTGGAGGTTACGAGCCGATCAGAGGCCCACTTCTCTACCTCGGAGCTGGTTACACAGGGATTCCCCGCTATGGAGCACAGGGAGAGGACGCTTTCTAATTCACCACACCGAGAGTTGCTCTCAGAGCAGTTCCTATCTACATGGATCGTCGTAATACCTACTTCCGTGGGGTTCCTCCTCACCGTATCTCTCGTCGTACTACTCACCGCCGTCCTGCGTGATGAGCATGGGAGTACCGTTGTATCCATTACTAGCTGTGTCTAGTTTATCCTTTCGTTTTCGAACCATGTATTGGTCTGTTGGATATTCTGATGTATTTGAACATGTGATGATGTACCTGTTGGTTATCTATTCATGCGTCGGAATAATCTATCTTTCGGTTACCAAGTCTATCCTTTTCTGTTGTTGTGCTAAAATGAATTTCTGTTCAGGATGCCTCCAACCAGGAACAACCCGCCTCCGCCACCACCAATGGGGGAACTGTTGGCTCAGATGACCCAAGTGGTGACACAGATGGCCCAGATCCAGGCTAACCAGCAACACAACCAGAATGCTCCAAGGGTCACCATCAAGGACTTCCTCAGCTTGGGCCCAAAAGCTTTCGTGGCAACACGTGAGCCCCTGGATGCTGATGACTGGATCCGTGACGTAGCAAGAGCTCTGGAGATAGCTCATGTTGCTGAAGAGGATAAGGTCAAGTACGCCACCTACCTACTGAAGGGTCAGGCAGCTACTTGGTGGGAGAACTACCAGGCCATGAGGGCTGGCTTTCCTATCAACTGGGGATGTTTCAAGGATGCCTTCCTGAAGCACCACATCCCGGATGGTCTCATGGAAAGGATGCGTGAGGAATTCTGCTCTCTCAGACAGGGCAAGCTGGACGTTCTCGGCTACCAGAACGAGTTCAATCGTCTCGCTCGGTACGCTGGTGACGAAGTGTCCACCGAAGCCAAGAAGATGGCAAGGTTCCGCCGAGGTTTTAACCCGGAACTGAAGTACGCTCTCACCAACATCAAGTGCAAGGACTTCGTCGAGCTTGTGAACACCGCGCTCAATGAGGAGAATGGGCGCAAGGCGTTCGAAGAGTCCCGCAAGCACTCGCGTGAGGGTGGTTCCTCCTCCAACATGACCACCCCTCCGCAGAAGCGCCGCATCTGGGTGCCAAATGGTGCTGTCACTCGGGCTCCAAATGCCCAAGCTTCTCCAGGCTTTGGTCCCCGCCCACCCAACCCATCTCAGATGCAGGGTCAGAGGTTTCCGATGGGGCAGCCAAGGCCAGGTCCTTCTCGTGTCGTCACTTGCTACAAGTGCAAGGATACTGGACATTATGCTGATAAGTGCACTCAGAAGCAGCTACCCCTACCTCCTCGCCCCAACACCAACCAGGATATGGTTTGTGCTCCTCCGGCTAAAGCCGTCAACTCCAACAATAGGCCTGTCGGGAGGAACGCGAGGGTGAACCATATCAAGGCCGACAAAGCCGAGGAGGCTGCTGACGTCGTTCTCGGTATATTACCCGTAAACTCTATTCCAGCTAAAGTGTTGTTTGATACTGGAGCATCGCATTCATTTGTGTCAAAGATTTTTGCAAAAGCATACAACCTAGTTCTGGTTCCGCTAAGCAATCAAATGACTGTTCACTCTCCGGGACCGCAAATGTTGACTTCCAAGATAAGCATGGACAATGAGATCCTAATTGGAGGTCGTGTATTCCTTGCTTCACTCATGTTGCTGGGAAATTCTGACATTGATGTCATTCTGGGTATGGATTGGTTGAAGACCCACAAAGCTAAAATTGACTGTGCTCAAAAGTCAATAACTCTCTCCCACACTTCAGGCCAGATAGTCTATTCTCCATATGGATCAACTTCTGTTCAGCTGTTCAGCCTCGATGCCAAACCCCTTCCTGCAATTGAAAATGTTCCGGTGGTTTGTGAATTCCCTGACGTCTTTCCGGAAGAGTTGCCAGGGATGCCCCCGGACAGAGCAGTTGAGTTCGTGATCGAGCTTGAGCCAGGTACTGCTCCAATCTCTAAGCATCCATATAAGATAGCTCCTCCTGAACTGAAATTGTTGAAGGAGCAAATCGATATGTATATGGACAAAGGTTTCATTCAGCCTAGTTCCTCCGCTTGGGGTTGCCCAACTCTGTTTGTTGCCAAGAAGGATCAAACAAAAAGACTCGTGGTTGACTATCGTCCTCTCAACGAGAAAACCATCAAGAACAAGTATCCACTTCCTCGTATCGATGATCTTTTTGATCAACTTGCTGGAGCCTCAATATTCTCAAAGTTGGACTTGAGGATGGGTTACCATCAGATAAAGATCAGAAAGGAAGATATTCCTAAGACAGCTTTCACCACTCGTTATGGTCTATATGAATACACCGTCATGTCCTTTGGTCTCACCAATGCACCGGCGACGTTCTCAAGACTCATGAATTCTGTTTTCCATGAATACCTCGACAAGTTCGTTGTGGTATATCTTGATGACATTCTAGTCTACTCCAAATCCGAGGAAGAGCATGGAGAACATCTTCGTCTCACTCTCATGAAACTTCACGAGCATCGTCTGTATGCCAAGTTTTCCAAATGTGAGTTCTGGATTCCAGAAGTTGCATATCTTGGTCATATCATCTCTGCCAAAGGCATTGCCATTGACCCTGAAAAGGTTAAGGCAATTGTTGACTGGAAACCCCCTAAGACGGTGAAGCAAGTCAGAAGTTTTCTTGGCTTGGCTAGCTATTGCCGTCGTTTCGTCCAAAACTTTTCCAAGATTGCTAAACCTCTCACTGATCTCACAAAGAAGGACAAAAAGTTCGTTTGGACTCCACAATGTGATGAGAGTTTCAACCTCCTGAAGACTAAACTCACTTCCACACCTGTTCTAGTTGGCCCCGACACTACCAAACCTTTCCAGATATTCTGTGATGCATCTCTCCAAGGCCTAGGAGCAGTTCTTATGCAAGAACGTCAAGTTGTCGCTTATGCTTCACGTCAGTTGAACCCACATGAGCAAAACTATCCCACTCATGATCTTGAACTTGCAGCAGTTGTGTTTGCCCTCAAGAAATGGAGACAATACTTGTTGGGTAACAAAACTGAAATCTTTTCCGATCATAAGAGTCTGAAATACATCTTCACTCAGCCAGATCTGAACCTCAGGCAAAGGAGATGGATTGAGAAGATTAAAGACTTTGATCTCACCATTTCTTACACTCCAGGCAAGGCTAATGTTATGGCCGATGCTCTCAGTCGCAAATCCTATTGCAATAATCTCATGATCAGGGAAAGCCAACCTCCACTTCATGAAGAATTCCAGAAGCTGAACCTTGGTCTTGTTCCTGAAGGATACCTTGCTAGCTTAACAGCCAGCCCAACTCTCGAGGACAAGATTCGTTCTGAACAACTTCGTGATAATGAAATCAAGAAGATCGTGGATCACATCAAGGAGGGCAATGATAAGTTCAAGTCCTTCTCAATTGATGACAAGGGAACTGTGTTCTTCGAAGGACGCATTGCAGTCCCTCAGATTCAAAGTCTCAAGGATATCATTCTCAAGGAGGCTCATGAAACTCCTCTATCCATTCACCCTGGAAGTACAAAGATGTACCAGGATCTCAAGACTCTGTATTGGTGGTCTGGCATGAAACGTGAAATTGCTCAATACGTTTCTGAATGCGACGTTTGTCAACGTGTTAAGGCAGTCCATCAGAAGACAGCAGGTCTACTCCAACCTCTGAAAATTCCTGAGTGGAAGTGGGACATGATTGAAATGGACTTCGTTACTGGGTTTCCAAAGTCCAGAAAGGGCAACGATGCAATCTTCGTTGTTATTGATCGTCTCACTAAGGTTGCTCACTTCTATGCTGTAAAGGAAACTATCTCAGCTAGCTAGTTAGCAGAGCTCTACACAGCAAAGGTTGTTCCCCTTCATGGTGTTCCATTGGAAATAAGCTCAGACCGTGGAAGTATTTTCACTTCTCATTTCTGGAAAAGCTTTCAAGAAGCATTGGGCACCAAACTTCTGTTCAGCACAGCTTATCACCCTCAGTCTCAGGGGCAAGTCGAAAGAGTCAATCAGATTCTCGAGGATATGCTTAGAGCATGTGGTCTCTCCTTTGGCATGAAATGGGAGGATTGCCTTCCATATGCTGAATTCTCCTACAACAACAGCTACCAGGCAAGCCTAGGAATGGCACCATTTGAGGCACTGTATGGTCGCAGATGCAGGAGTCCAATCAATTGGTCTGGAGCTGGTGAACGTTCACTTTTAGGCCCTGACATTGTTAAGGAAGCCGAGGAGAAAGTTCGTATCATTCGTGACAATCTCAGGATTGCTCAGTCTCGTCAGAAGAGCTATTATGATAGCAAGCACAGGGATATGGTCTATGCACCTGGTGATAAGGCATATCTCCGTGTAACTCCCCTCAGAGGCACTCATCGTTTTGGTGTGAAAGGAAAGCTTGCACCAAGATACATTGGCCCTTTCAACATCCTCTCAAGACGTGCAGAGAATGCTTATCGTCTTGAACTTCCAGAAAAACTATCCAAAGTACACGATGTGTTCCACGTGTCACAACTCAAGAAGTGTTTCAAAGATCCAGATCGTGCAGTTGATCATGATTCCATTGAGCTGCAAGATGATCTATCTTATGAGGAGCACCCTATTCGTATTCTCGATGAGACCGAGCGTAAGACTCGCAACAAGAGCACCAAGTTCTTGAAAGTCCAATGGTCGCATCATTCTGATAAAGAGGCAACGTGGGAGACCGAAGAGGATCTTCGCAAGAAGTATCCGGACCTTTTCACATCTCAGTAGGGAATCTCGGGGCGCGATTCCTTCAAGGGGGGGCGTTTTGTAACATCCAAGTATGAAACCCTTAGTTGTTTTACTTATTTGTTTAATTTATGCAATGCATCATGGCATCATTCTCATTTTTATTTCTGTTTGCATTGTTTTCATAATAAAATTCAAACTTAATCAAACCTGGTTTTCACACTTGTCTGTTACAATCTTTCAAACAAAGAATTGCAAAACAAAACCTTTCATTGTTTTCCAAATATTTCATTGATGTTTAACTATTAAAGTGTTTCCTCAAATCATTCCTTTAATTTCCACCAATTAAATTCAAATCAATTCCAAATTCTCAAATCAGTACCTTTTGGAAACCATAAAACTCACCAAACATTTCTTCCCCCTCTAAATCATTCCAAAACCCTAGGGGTAACCTTATTCTTATACATGTTTTTATTAAGGTTTTATTAAACTCAAATCCCTCTATTTTGGATTCAAACACAAACTATAATTTTAAATTTCAATTTTTGAAATCCAAGCTTGCAGGGTGGTTTCTAATTACCTAGAAGGCTTAACCAAATTTTTTCAAATTTTTCTATAAGCAAAACCCTACCTTTTTCTTCCAAAAGCAAAATGCAAAAAAAAAAAAAACAGAAAAGAATAAAAAGCAGCTAACCTAGCACGCGCGCAGCAGCTAAGCAAGCCCAAGCCCACCTAGCCTACGCGCGCGCAGCGACCCAGCCCAACTCTCCTCACTTACCCCTTCGTGCGCCAAGATTCGCGCAAACGTTCTAATCCACCTCCTCCCTCCTGTACGGCGCGCCATCGGAGGCCTCCACGGCGACCCCGACGCGACCACGGCGGCCACCGCGGCGCCTCCAACCTATTTAAGCAAGCCCTAGGGCCCCGTACCTACCCTACCGCTCTAGGGTTCCTCGCAGCGCCGTCAATCGCCTCCATCCCCAAGCTCCATCTCTCTCTGCCACTCCTCTCGCCGGCGACAGCTTCTGAAGAAATCCATGGCGCCACCGTGTCTCACTCCCACCTAGCCACCAGTCAATTGCAATCGTGTCGCCGCTCTTCCTTCTTCCTCTGGGACACCAGAATCAGCGCAGGTGAGCCTCAAATCGACGCCGTGGTCTCTGTCCTCTCCGGCCACCGTGCGCCCGTCTCTGAATCTGTCGATCGCGCCGCCGTTGCATGGCTTCTCCACCTCGATTGCCTACTGGAAACAAAAGGCCAAGTCTTCCTCGACCTTTCGGACACGCGAGCGCGCACGGAGGAGCATCACGTCGTCGGCGCCGTCTGCTTCCTCGCCGCGGCAGCCAACGTCACCGTACGTCACCGTCCGCCTCCTCGTCAAATTACTCCGGTGGTGAGCTCCGTCACCGTTCCCTCCTCCCTTCTCTGCATCTGTGCGCCTCCTTCTGCATCCACGCGCACTCACCGCAACGCTCGCAGCCGTGGCTCAGCTCCGGTGAGCTCTGTTCTGACGGCGAGCAAGTGTTTGCTCGTCAGAAAGTTCAGTTAACCAACTGAACAATAACCTGTTTCAGTTCCCCTCTCTGTCAAAGACTGAATCGCACCGCAGTGGCACTGAACCTTTGCGCGCAGCGCCAGGGCACGGGTTCGAGCCCGCACGCCCCACTTTTTTGTGGAATTATTTCCACTGCGCTGGCCCACTGTCATAGTCCCCAGTGGCCACGCAAGCGCTTGCTCAGCGCCACACTGGCTAGGCCCACGGGCAGAGGCAGTGGCTAGCTGCCACCTGAGTAACAAAAGTTTCTGCGCAATTCAAAAATTTATAAATTCCTTTTAAATAAACAGATTTGAATAGAAACTTGGAAATTCAATATCTTTTGTTTTATAAATCCAACAAACACAAACTTGATGTCTATTCTGATCCAAATTTTATAAACTTTCCAAATATTCAACTTGTGTTCTGTATTGAATTTTCAAAATACTTTTAAATTTCAAATTTGAATAATTCAAATGCAAATTGAAATAATTCATAACTAATTCATACTGTTTTCAAATAATTCAAATAAAATATGTTTTTTGCACCTTTTTGAACACTCTATTCAAATATAAATTTTGTTTTCTGGTTTGAATAATTTAAATTGCCTAAACAATTTAAATCTTGTTTAATTCAATTAAAAATTGTTTAATATTGTTTAATTCCTAATTAAATAATCCTAAGTCCAATTTCAAAATGTGAAACATGTAATCCAACTAAAATTTGATAAACTTTTCAAATATAAAATTTGTAAATTGTTTTGCACACCCTAACTTGATGAAAACAATAATTGTTTTGTGTACCATGTTTAAGTAAAAAAAATTCCAAACTTAATAAATGCTTTTCTAAATTGTTAACTATCATTCCAATTGCATTTAATTTTGTTATCTTATTGTTCCTCATCATGCATGCATCATACTAAGTCACTTACACATGATGCTTAGTGATAGAACAATTAATTCAACTCTAAAGCATGGGCTTCCATATGCAACCTTTGCATATGGAATCCATTTAAACTTGTGTCTCATATCAACTAGTTTAGTTTGGTGCATCTATTAAACGTGACATGCATCATCCAATGTTTGTGCACCTATGCCATGTATTGATTGCCCGTCTTCCTTCATTGTTGTTTTTGCTTCTTCTCGATTAGACGACGACGTTGATACCGACGAGCCTTACGACACCACTACTCAGGACCTAGCCCAGTACGAGGCTGAGCTGCTAGGCAAGTTATCACTCACATGAATCATCGAGTTCCTTTCCACACTTGTTGTCGATACTATCCTTTTGTCTACTATTGCTAGCCCTATGTATCGTTGCTTGTTCTCCGAACCTATCACATGATACCCTGAACCAATGATACTGCCTCACCTCCATACCTACAGCCTTGTTTGTGCCTTAGTATTATCTAGCATGCTTAGGGTTGCTTTTACTCGAGTCTGTTGTCGGTTACTACTTTTACTATCTTATTAATTGTACTCGGGGCTCGTTGTTAATCAATCAATCCTGTTAATTGCTAATGGTAATAAAAATTTGATGATAAGGCACCGGCAGGAGGCCCATGAGTGGTTTTGGAGCCTGCTAGTGTCGACCCTAATAGGAAAAGGGTCTTGTCTACTGATCCATGATGAGCGCACTACCCGCATTTGGGAAGCGAGTATGGGCGCCCCCCTCAACTTGACCTGATTCGCATCTCGTCCAAATCATCTCATTTAGTTCGTGCTTTCTATTTGCCGCATGCATGTTTTTGCGAGCCCAGCGCAGGGTGGAACTTTTGTAGTCGGCATATAGGGGGACACGTTCTTAGAGTGCTATGAGGGTCCATTTTCTTCTGGGCTCGATTAGCCGTGCGCCCAAGGTGCTTTGGGCTTGATGCGAAGAATGGTTGGTTGTGTAGAGTACCCCGCTTGGTGGAAGTGCATTTCCATCTGGCGGGTTATTCTTGAGTGTACGGCCAAATTGGTGCAACCCTGCAGGGATAATCTTCTCGAGAAGCCGTGTTTTCCGCGGTTATGGATTACTTGGTGAAAGTACTGGCTAACAAGTACTCAGGACAACTTCAACATAATGATCAATCATGTTTCACCCAATGATTAATAATCTGACTAGTAATAGGTTATTCACACAAATAACTTGATTCACCTTATCACAACTGTGTGAGTTATCCTCGGGTTGCTTCTTTGGATAAGGGGCGAGATCCAGGATGGGTTTGGTTGAAGTTATCTTTCAGTTGGTTACAATCCTCGATCTTATCTTTTCTGTTAGCCGGAATTTGTAGTTATCTTCTGTAGTTGGTTAGAGCAGCCAGCAGCAACTTTTATATCACCCCTTTCTTCCGTTGATCCCAAGCATCAATGCTTGTGTTGACGGGTAACTCTTTGATGAACTGTGAGTCTTGCTTGCCAGTACTTGGATGTACTGACCCCGTTGGGGCTGTGGTTTACGCAGAGTACGACTACGACTACGATGCTTCCCAGGATGGCTACTTTGTGGAGTTCGATGAGTCTGCAGACGAGTAGTTAGCTGGACCAGGGCAGGATCCAGACCTACGTGGATGGGCTTCGCTTTTCTGTATTTTCTCCGGCTTCTTAAGCCATGGATTTGTCTGTACTCAGACCCCTTTGATTGCTTCCGCTGTTGTAATGGATGATATGTTGGGACATGTGTCCTCTGGATGACTGTATTCGATATTTCTGCCTTAGTGAAGGCCAGCTGCACTTATTTCATTTCTTTGTGTCTTAGAGACAGTTTGTGTTATCATTTCGTTCAAAGCTGTTGACGTACCGTGCGTGTTTGAATATGAAGTACGTGGACAGTGGTGCCTTAGGTTCCTAGCGGATAGTTTACCTCGACGGTGGAAGCAGGGCTTGTGTTGTCGCGCATAAGCGCAGGCCTACCAGGAAGCTGGGACGTGGGAGCAGTTATGCCCCATAATCCAAGCACCTGACTTCCAGTTCGTGCGAGGAGTATCCTCTAGAAACCTTGGGTGCGACAACGGATGCGCCCACTACGGGTACGGCAGAGCGGAAGCTGCAGTTCAGAAGAAACGGGACTCCTCCCAAGAAGATAAAAAGGAAACCCAAGAAAGTCGAGACTCCCCCGAAGTTACCAGGCCTGATGACTCCGGAGGAACTAACCGATGCCGTGAAAGCCAAAACCAAAGCATGGTTCGCACGGTTTCCCCTGAAGCCCCCTCCAGGCGTCTGGAAGGGAACTCTGAAGGACATCCCAAAGTGGAAAATTGAGCGGACCATCGACAACTTATATTATCCTGCACCGCCGCCACCGCCGCCCCTTTCAGACTATGAACGGTACATTGAGAAGATGCACACCGCACAGATGAAGCATGCGGAGGAGATGAAGCAGGCGGAGCAGACGAAATGCGGGAAACAAGTTCCCCAGCTCGGACAACAAGAAGCACGGTCAATTGCCCCGCTCAAGGTGTTATCTGACCAGGCTTCAGTGTCCGGTCCACGCATGGGCGACGTGGGTTACGCTATTGCTGATGTGGTATATACATACAAGCCCGAGCACCCTCTCGTCGAAAATCCTACTGCTCTAACAACCCAACTACGGAATTTACATGATTGGTACTTGGAGGCCGCAAGGCAAAAGAGAGATTGTATCATGGCTCAAGTTCAAGATCAACACTACTTCAGAGAGTACGGTGTGGAGCTTGGGTTCGATGATTTCTTCCAGATGTACAATCAACGTGCCCTAGACAAGTCTATCCTCAGCTGCTACTGTTTGTACGTGATTTATTTGTGTTATTTAATTATTTAGTTAAGCTCGCGTTCATTGCCAGTATAATTATCACTCACGACATTCTTTTTGTACGCTACTATGCAGAATGAAGATTCGTGAATGCAGGCTGGCAGGAATCTGGGACTTTGGGTTCATTGACCCGTATTCGTATCATCAAAACACAATATAAAAGTTCAACAAGGATACACCAGATGATTTGCTAAGGTTTTTGAAGCGACAAATTACCAAAAAAGAAATACTTTGGCCCTACGGATTCAAGTGAGTGTTACTGTCTTGTAGACATTCCATTTTGCTTACCTGATGTTAAGTGTAATTGATGAGTATGCATGACTGCGTGTGTACACGTGCGCAGGTCCCACTTCATATTTTTCATCATTAGAATCGATCAAGGACAAGGTGAAGTCTGTGACTCGTTAACCTGGGGCGCTGACACATGGAAGAGCGCGCGTCAGATGCTTCAAAAGTATATATATATATCGGCCTCTTTCGTTCATCGGCCTCTTTTTCGTTCATTTCCTGCTATCAAGTAAGTAATAACTAACTCTTGTATTCATTTTTCTTTTGTCGGCCAGGGTTTGGCAAATGTTCATCAAGGAAGAACCCGGTACATGGGCAGACAAGCTCCACTTTCAGATTAACAAAGTAAGTAGTACTACGTACCCTGGTTTCAATACCATATTACCATTCTCTTGATTATTATTAATTTGACTGAATTATGTTTCTCGTATATAGAACGTCCCGCAACAACCACAGGGCACTGATTATTGTGGATACTACGTTTGCGAGTTCATTCATAGGATTATCAATGAGAAATCCCGTACTTCCAGAAATCTAGAGGTACGTAACCGGATCTTCACAACTTTATTTATGTTGCCATCAATTATGTTTAGTTTTGTTCATAACTTAATTGTTTTTATCTACTTCTTTTAAAGATGGCACGAAAGCGGGCGATGCTCAAACCAATCGAACTTTGCAAGGAAATTGCAGAGGAATTGGCAGGATTTCTCCTCACGCAAGTCATAGATGAAGGCGGAGAATTTTTCCATCCTATGAACCAATAGCCAGCTCCCTTCTCTATGCAAGTATACAACTATTGGAAACGAACTTCAGATTATGTAATGCTCGGTCGATTACTTCGTGTTACATGTGTATTTATATATATATATATGTACTTTTATTTGGTGCATCAACATTTAACCGCAAACACGGAATCGGAAACACTTAACCGCAAACACGGAATCGGTGTTTCCGGATACGTATTTCCGATTACGTGTTTCCGATTCCGTGTTCGTAAAAAACGAAACACGGACACACGGAATCGGAAAGACATAAACGGAAACACGTAAACGGAAACCCTGAAAATACGGAACACGCCCTAAACCCTAAACCCTAAATACGGAATCGGAAACCCTGAAAAAAAAAAGGAAAAAAAAAAGAAAAAATCATTAGGACCGGTTGGTGTTACCAACCGGTTCTAAAGGTCCTCCGCCTGCGCGCACTCCTCGGCGCCCACGTGGAGGCCTTTAGCACCGGTCTGTGACAGAACGGTTCTAAGGGGGGGGGGGCCTTTAGTCCCGGATACGTAGCACCGGATTTGTATCCGGGCCCAAAGGCCCTTACAAACAGGTGCGAATACCCCTGTTTCCACCAGTGCTCACAAGAGGGATACAAGAGCAATTCTCAAAGTTTTAATTTCATCTCTATCCTAGATCTGACCATGGGGGTCTCTTTATATAGCCTAGGGGGTAGGTGGGGGTGAAAAGGGGTTCCTTCAACCACTTCTGCGTGCATGAAGGGAAGCCGGGCTGGAGGCCAGCTGCTTCGGTTTGGTGGTCGTCCTGGGGTCGCAGGGGAGCCGTCCTAGGTCGGGCTTCAGGCCGGCTGCTTCTGTTTGGTGGCCGGCCAGGGGTGCGCAGGGAGGCCGACCTAGGCCAGGCTCGAGGCCGGGCGGTTCGGGCGGGTGGCCGGCCTGGGGCGCACAGGTAGGCCTGCCTGGGCCGGGCTTCAGGCCGGGCATTTTTGTTAGGTCGTCGGTCTGGAGGCCGGCCTGGCCAGCCAGCATGCACTCCACTTCCTCCATTCTTCTCTTCTTCTCCCTTAAGGGCTTCTTCTTGGGCATCTCCCATGGCTTCTTGGGCAACTTCTTGAGCACGTTCTTCGGCACCTTGAGCATCGTCTTGGGGGTCCATGGTGGGTTCACACCTGAGCACACAAAGGGCATTTCCATGAGGTAGCGCACCGTTCGCCAAGTCACCAAAAGCATGAAGATATAGGAGTGAGTTCACCTTGTCACGTATAGCCTTTGCTCGTGATCTTGTCATTGGTGCACTTGGTGGAATTGGGTGGGCTGCTTCATCTCCCTCCCCCCCCCCCCCGGAAAATAGTCGACCTTGACTCTCTGGCGTCTTCATCACTTGGGTATCCATGGAAGGGAGAGAGGTCCTTGACATTGAAGGAGTTGTGGACGAGGTACTCTGATTGCGGCAAGTCGAGCTTGTAAGCGTTGTTGTTGATGCACTTGATGATCTTGAAAGGTCTGTCGCCTCTTGGCTTGAGCTTGGAGTTGCGCTCTTGTGGGAAACGGTCCTTGCGCAAGTGTAGCAAAACGAGGTCGCCTTCTTGGAACACCATTGGCTTCTTGTTCTTGTTCATAATGTAGGCTTGGTGCGCGGAGTGCTTCTCGAGGGTAGCTCTTGTGTAGTCATCTAGCTTCTTGATGTAGTCGGTGCGCTTGGCAATGTCCATGTTGACTTGCTCATGGAGAGGCAATGGTAGTATGTCGAGGGCGGTGTTTGGGTTGAAGTCGTAGACGATCTCGAATGGGCTTCTCTTGGTAGCTTGGTGTAGTGCTCGATTGTAGGAGAACTCGGCATGAGGGATGCATTCTTCCCAATTCTTGAGGTTGGGCTTGATCAATGCTCGAAGGAGTGAAGAGAGCGTGCGGTTGACGACTTCGGTTTGACCATCCGTTTGTGGGTGGTAGGCGGTGGAGAAAAGTAGCTTGACGCCGAGATTGGCCATCAACGTCTTCAAAAAGTATGAGGTGAACTTGACGTCTTGATCCGACACAATTGAAGTGGGCACACCATGTAGACGCACAATTTCCCTGAAAAACAATGTGGCAATATGTGAAGAATCATCGGTTCGGTTGCATGGACTGAAATGTGCCATCTTAGAGAAACGATCAACAACGACAAAGATGGAGTCCATATTGGTTTTAGTTCGTGGGAGTCCTAACACAAAGTCCATACTAATATCACTCCAAGGTGCGTGTGGGATAGGCAAGTAAAGACCATGAGGGTTGGAAGTAGACTTAGCTTTGAGACATGTAGGACAACGCTTGACGAGGCGTTCAACTTGGTTCCTCATCTTTGGGCAATAGTAGTTGTTGGAGAGCATGGCATAGGTCTTGTCACGTCCAAAGTGTCCCATGAGACCTCCTTCATGTGATTCCTTCAATAACAACAAATGAAGAGAGGACTCGGAAATACACAAGCCTTAAAAAAGAAACCTTTGTGGAGATAGTAGTCATCAAAACCTCGGTTAGTCAAGAATTTCTCAAAAGTAGGACCAAAGAAAGCATCAGTAGAGTTTAAGTCTTTGATTTCATCCAGACCAATCACACTGATGTCAAGGCGTGTAAGAAGAAACTCTTTTCTAGACAAGGCAACCGCTACAACATTTTCATTACATTTCTTGTACTTAATGATATAAGGAAATGATTCAATGAATTATACCAATTTGGCATGCCTTTTGTTCAAATTATCTTGGCTTTTCAAATATTTCAATGATTCATGATCGGAATGAATGACAAATTATTTAGGACAAAGGTAGTGTTGCCAAACTTCTAGCACTCTAACCAAAGCGAATAGTTCCTTATCATAGATTGGGTAATTGAGTTTAGAGTCATCTAGTTTTTCACTACGATAAGCAACGGGACGTCCATTTTGCATAAAAACACCACCAATTCCTATACCACTAGAATCACATTCAATCTCAAAAAATTTCTCAAAATCCGGCAAGACAAGCAAAGGAGCTTCGGTCAAACATTTCTTAAGTGTGTCAAAAGATTTTTGTTGCGTGTTGCCCCAAACAAAAGGTACATTCTTCTTGTTAAGTTCATTCAAAGGGCAAGCAATTGTTGAAAAATCTTTCACAAAGCGGCGATAGAAACCGGCAAGTCCATGAAAGCGCATTATTTCACCTAGGGAAGTAGGGTTAGGCCAATTCCTAATTTCCTCGATTTTCTTGTTGTCGACTTCAATTCCATTGGAAGAGATAACGAAACCCAAGAAAACAGGCTTGTTGGTGCAAAATTTGCATTTGGAAATATTGGCGAAAATTTTTGCTTTGCGAAGAGCCAACAATACATGAGAAACGTGATCAAGATGATTCTCCAAAGATTTGCTATAAATGAGAATGTCTTCAAAGTAAAACACAACAAATTTTCCAATGAAAGGACGTAAGACTTCATTCATGAGACGCATAAAAGTTGAAGGGGCATTGGAACGACCAAAGGGCATGACAGGCCATTCATACAAGCCAAATTTTGTTTTGAAAGCGTATTTCCATTCATCTCCTATGCTCATACGAATTTGGTCATAATCACTTTGAAGATCATTTTTTTAAAGATAGTAGCACCACTCAATTCATCAAGCATGTCATCTAGCCTAGGAATGGGATGTCTATATCTAGCGGTGATAGCATTAATAGGGCGACAATCCATGCACATGCGTGAACTAGCATCTTGCTTTTATTATCCTTCCATACATTTCCTGTTTTGCTTCTCATAAGATAGATACTTGTCTCATACATGATTAGTTTTATTTAGCTTTCAATCCAATTCCTCTAATAGAGGTTATAACTTGTTGTTATTCATTAGTTATATCAGAGATACTTTAATTGTTGAATGTTCATTTGAATAGAAATGTGGAATGCTTATGGAATGCTGACATAATATAGGAAGTTGATCAAATGGTTCATTGATGTGTTGATACTCACTTATATAAGATGAATGAGACAATGATAATGTAAAGCTTATTGGGTTTTAATGACTTATGTCATAGTTGTTATTTGTTTTTCCCAGGTGTCATGATTTACTTTATATTCATCACTTTATTAACTTTGTTATTCATAATGCGGATATAGAGATTTGGGAATATCATATGTAATGATCAAGGTTTAATAGTAGTTTAAGAAGGTTTATTCCTTTTTTTAGGTACTTCTTATATAGTTGATGAGATATGTACATTTTCGATACATATGTTAATACAATTATTATGTTATTTTCCACTTGTGGGTTTTGAGTTAACACTAGTTTGTATCTGTTGTGTTCTATTGAACCTTTGTTATTTACTTTTGAAAGTGCAATTAACAATTATGAAATAATTTATAAAGGTGTTGTGTGAATGGTTGATAACTTAAGAGTTCATGATTAGAGAATACACTATCTCTACTGATGTGTTGGTTCAATTGTGTATTATTATCTTGTGGAAGTGTGATTACCACTTATGTGATTTGGATACTCACCCCTCTTTGAGTTCTAGATACCTAATGAATTATCCCATGTCGCTTAAAGACTTGTCGTTAAGGTTGTTGAGAGTTTGTGTTGGTCACAGCCAATTATGGTTTGTTTTATCAAATGATTTAGTTTGTAGAGATACTATGTTATAAAGATCGCCCCAAATGTACTCCTGACAAGATGATCTAAACCTATTTCATCATCTCAAGTGAAACATTGGTCACTTTGGTTTGTTTAAACTTTCGCGCCAAAA
This sequence comes from Alopecurus myosuroides, assembly GCA_028641055.1. Classification (NCBI taxonomy): domain Eukaryota; kingdom Viridiplantae; phylum Streptophyta; class Magnoliopsida; order Poales; family Poaceae; genus Alopecurus; species Alopecurus myosuroides. The sequence continues at coordinate 514,207,599 of CM054058.1, read as the reverse complement.
TTTCCCGTACTTTTAGATGCATTCTTTGCAAATGCGCATATAATATCTAGATCCTTATAACTTCCCAAACACTGGGATGTTACAGTATCTCCCCTTAACAAGAACTTCGTCCCGAAGTTCAGCCTCTCTCACGTAAAAAATGGTAGAGAAAATTTTGTAGACCGTTGAATCTTCACAACTTTTTTTTGTGTTGTCCTTGGCATGTGTAGCCTCTTGTCTTGTTTGTTCACCTTCCACTGTCTTGCACTATGATCTAATACTTCGCTTGTTGTTATAACAACTATGTTTTTCTACTAGGCCTTCCTAATGGTCTCACGAAGAACACGGGGTATTTCCACCACATAGTGGATACCAAGTTTCGTTCTCCGATGAATAGGTATGGTTTCCTATCTCTCACAACTTTCTGAAGAACAGTTGGTATATCCACCAGGTGATGAATAACCAATAAAATTCTTCCGGTGCACTGGATATTGTCTATGTTTAGGACTCCATTTGGTTCAATCTAATGGTCTCAAGAGGAATACTGCTCAAAGAAACTTGTACAACGTACTGTACATTTACTAAGACTCAATTATTAGTAAAAATATCTTCGAGTTTCTTTGAGTTTTAACTCTTTCCTATAGGTGACTATAACCTATCCCACTGGTTACTTCCTATGGTCCTTCTATATCTCTGGGTTTCAACTTATACGCGGGTGAATCTATAAGTTAACTTATCGAACTTCTACATATTTCCTACTAGGATATAACTACTCATGTTATTTTCTTGGCATCACTTGTGGTAGCTCACCATATGTTAGTGTAGTATCTCACCAACTCCAAACAAGATGTGTAATGTGGTCCATTCCCATCTATGTCTTCATTGTCTTCTGCCTTCTTGACTTCCTGGTCTTCCAGAGCTTTGGTGGTTGTATCAATCTGCTGATAACTCAGACTGCCCTCATACTAATCATATACCCTCTAGACCAGTAACATCAAGGAAGAACTCAGTGTTTGCACATGCATATGCACATCAAGTTCCATCTTCATGTACAGATCTAGTCAATCAAAGATCCAAATAAGATCCAATAAATCCCAAATGCAGTTATCACTCATGCATCAAAAGCCTGTGAAATAATAGTACTTTGAGTAAAACATCTCTAGTACCAAAGGATCTTAAATGCTATACACTACAAGCAGGTATATAGTACCATATAATCCTAATCTACACAACCACTCTTTGCCCATGTAATTACTCCAATTGCATGCCTTACTGCCATAGAAAAAACATAGACAAAATTATCCTATAGTAGTTGTTGTCTAACTTGGTTCCATATAGGACTAAGTACTATGTAATTGAATTACTTCATCTTGATTATGATAAGCTTCTCATAGTATCTGTTGATCCTTCATGTTGTTGATCACATCATAGTAATAGTAATGTAGCTTACATCAATGCTTACGCCTTCTCCTAATTCTATACTATACTTCACTATACCGATTTACCTCTCGAGTTGATAACTAAGCATATGGTATATACCCCATAGTTACCATGGTCTAACGACTCTTCATTGTTCGAAAACATTCCTTCTTGATGACTCCTATACTTACTCTATACCATGTTCTACTCCATCCTATTCACTCATAGAATGGGGTAATCACTACTTTGACTTAATCATCTCTGACTATGTCAGAATTCTTTTTCTTAATGAAACTAATACTTACTAAACTTCTAACTATTCATACCTAGGTATAAAGAGAATAGATAAGTAGATTCACTCAAGTTGAGTAAGAACATTCTATACAAGTATGACCGTATCATTCTCAAGTGAATGATCATCATAGTTGTAGGAAATGTGGTTTAGATAAGATGGATCACTATAGTCTTTAACAACCTACAGATCTCCTAAAAGGTTTTAAACCTAAGGTCGCTTTGCTCTGATACCATCTGTGGTGACCCAGCACACCAGTGCATGTGTAGTGCGCAAGTCGGTGACATAATACTCACAGAAGGACTTATCCGTGAATATTACATCTCTCAGAGTGGTACAACCGAAACACAGCGGGTCCAAGCAAAGCTATAGAATAGAAACTTCATTATAAAATCTTGATAATCTCTTCGATGAATCAAGAAGATATCCTGCAAATGAAACATCAGAAGAAGCAATTCGAAGTTCCAAGCTGGAGAATTACTCTAGCTCGGAACCAAATCCTTTACGACTGATGTCAGCCCTAATCTATGGCTTGTAACAGCTAAGTCCAAGAATGTTCTGCACCTACACCTTGATTGCTTCTCCTCCACCAGCGTTGTTGATGATGATGCTTTATCGACTAAGTAATATATGACTCCACCTAGCTTCATGAGGTAGTGATGGCTTCACGATGACGACTTCCATCAGGCTTCCACTCTAAGCAGGGGGTCAAACGGGAATGAATGAGTAATGAGCGTTACTCAGCAAGTTCATGATATATAGTGGGTAGTTTGATGCACTAACTATAGCTTTAGACTCGAAAGAGTCATAAGCTAATGCAAGGTTTTTGTAAATCTTTCTTCAAGAGGTTTCTTTTAATTCTGAAAACTATGCCCGCCAGACCATCACAGGACTAGAACTTCATGGAGTTGCCTTTCCTGTAGCGTTGGCAGTTCCTTCCCGGAACAGGGGGTAACATGCCACATCCTTTTACACTCTGCAGAGGTGCGTTACTTTACCCATGGACAACCAAGACCATGTTGCACAACCAGGCTCGAGATCCTGTCCACGCCCACATAGGTGTGGGGCCCGGTTGTTGGTCCAAGCCAAACCATGCTTCTCCGCACAACGCATGCCCACCCGTTTCTGCCAGCAGTTTGAACCCCTATTTCCACCCTTCACGGTGGATATCTAGGCGCCCCTGGCAGACCATCATAGACCCCAGAGTCCGCGGGAATTAAGGGATCCTACCCATGTGCATGTAGTCTTGCAAGACCTACATCGTACGTCTCTGGCAGCCCATTGACATGCGAACGAGAGAAGATCACAGCTGACTTACTCCCCCCATAGAAGACCCATGGCACGTGGTATTTACGGCCGCACCGAGTTCTGACGACATTTGTGATTAATTCCTAGGTAATACTTTCCCATGCAGATGGAACCTTCCTTTGACCTATTCATCTTACCATGGTTCCATCCGCCCACCAAACAGAACAATACCACCAGGGTAGTCATTCAATTAGTCATATTATTATAAAAATAGGATCATGCATTCTTTTGAGCATAGGTGGTAATACGATAGGGTTTTTGCAAATAGTTTGTTATGAAATACTGCAAAGGATATGAGCAAGTGATGAACTTGCCTGAGGTTGAAATAACAATAGTAATCCAGGTCTTCGGGTTCGAGGGTCACGTAGAAAATCCCGACATCTGAAAGATAGCAAAGTAGTCCTGGTAAGGACTACAGAGAACACTGGCAAGGATGATACATGTATAGTAATGAGATGCATCGTGAAACACCCTGGAAAATACCCCAGCTTACAAGTGTAAGCCACGTTTAACATGATAACATATTCACACAGGTTTTAGGTGTAAGGTTTCATTACTTGTGGTGATGTGGTTATTCACTTCTTTTAGACTTATATGTGTTTCACTTTTATTTAACAAACAACGGTTATTATGTTTAGTTATAACTGTTATCACATGGTTAGGCAATAAGACAGTAACACATGGAACTCAACTAATGAAAAGATAACACACACACATTTTGTTTTATGTTCAAAAGTGTAGAATTAATGACAAAGAGTTTAATTGAAAACTGATGCTTTAATACAACTAACTCTATCATCACAATACTGGCTAATGACTTGTGATGATAGGTTTAGTAGGTGTGAAAACATGAGGATTTTATTAATAAGAAAATAATGGTGTGGCAATTGTTTCTGGTTATAATGGAACACTATAGAATTTCATGATACTTTTAGAAACAAGTTTATAAGTTAAACAAACTGTTTTATGTTTTTCATATTTGAGTTGGAAATTCTTTTCTCTTTAATTTGATACAACATGTTACGTTGTCTGAAAATATTTGAATAAGTTATTAATTTATTAATTTTAAATGAATTGAATGACTAGGCAAATATTGCACACATGAAAACTTGGTCAAATGACTTTGAAAACATCATAGGCGAGTTTCATTTGTCATTTGGAGCATTTTGGTATATAACTTGTATTTTTCTGATTTTATGAATTATTTATTATTTTTCTCAATTTTTAAATGATTTAATTTATTTTAAAAAATTAATTTTAAATTTTATCAAACATTTTTGAAAAGTTTATAAACATTTAGATTATATTTTTCTAAGCATTTACAAATTTTATTTGTATTTTTCTGATAAGTGAATTACAAGATATTGATTAAATAGGATTTAAGCTTTTTCTGCCATTTTTTAAACTGACAGGTGGGTCCCACCTGTCGGTTTTGTCTTTCAATTAAAAATAAAGAAAAAGAAAAAATGAACTGACGTTAGGCTGACGTCATCCCTGCATCATCAGTGGACGAAATCCTCACAGTTGGATTGCAATCCACGAATTCGCGTCAAATTTGCTCGATTAAACTTCTCCACGAGGTAGATGTGGTCGTGACGAGTTCTGGGATGGCAGGGGTGCGACCAAATGGTTACCGGAATGGTCCCGGCGACCACCGGCGCGACGGAGGGATTCGGCCAATGGCGGTAGGATGCATCCGACCCTCAAATGCAAAATTAAAAATACCCCGAGGTTCCCCTTCTCACCCTAGAGCTCGTGGAAATGTCGGTGATGCGCGGTGAGGTCTGAGTCGCCGGAGATGAGCAATTCTCCGGCGTCGGCCATGGTGAAGGAGTCGACCCGATTCCATTGATCCCGACCATCCCCGCCCCTGGTCTTGCTCGAGGTGGAAGATTAAGCCCAGGCGCACCTTCCCGTGGTCCCAATTCGTGAAGAGGTGGCCGGAGTCATCGGCGTGAGGCGGAGGCCCGACGAACTAGGGTTCCAGTTTTCTCTGTACAGAGGAAACGAGAGAGAGGGGAAAGTTGCCGAGGGGTTAGAGGAGAGGAAGGGCATCGGCGTGATGTACTTCTCCTGCCTCGAGCGACAAGCAGGAGGTGGCCAGGCGCCAATTTTGGCGATGACACGCACGGTGTCCTACTGTCCAAGGCTGAAGATGAAAGTTTTCACAAAACCCCCTACAAGTTCTAGAATTTGCAATAAGGTCCTTCTGTCTTAAAAACTAGGAAGACAACTTTGTTTTCAGGGAATTTTTGAAAAGACAAAATTATTAAAAATTATATTTGGATTCCTTATCAAAAATGCAATCTCACCATGTTTTGTTTTGGTGAAATTGGATAATATTGGAATTTTTTATTTAGGGTGCTAAATTAAGTGGTTTTGTTGTTTTCACTTAATTTTATTTATTTAATGGCTTTAAAATTATGCTTAAGGATGTTTAATAAAAGTACACACTCCAATCATGTGGATACAAGGTGTTCTATCATAATTGGACAAATTTGGATACAATCCCTTTTGGAAAATAGTTTGATAACACTACATAGTAGTGTTTTTATGTGTTATGGAAAATTCACCAAATATGGAATATTCTTGCTAGTCCTACCAAATACTTTGGTTAGTAAATATACTTGTTTTGTTTTGTAAAACTTTGTAATTTTTATAATTGAACTCTTAGCAATTTTGGTTGACATATCACTTAGGTGTGTATTAATCATGTTTGTTATTTTAGGTACATGATCAAGTGGAAAACATGTGTGGCTTTGAAATCTTATTTGCTGGTTTTCCACATAGGTTCCAATATGGATATTATCCCATGTTTGTTTTGGAACATTTAATCATCTTCAGGATCATATGTAGATGATTTTTTGGTATCATCTGTTAGTCTTATGTATGAAAAGGATATGGAAAACAAGGTGTTAAGTTTGTTACCATTAACCTCCACATATCAAATCCATGTGGATGCAATGGCTAGTTATTATTTCATACTGGTTTAATTGTTTCCATTAAAGTGATTACTATGTGTTCCTCATCTCATATGAGTTTGACAGAGGTTATTGGTTCTCTAATATATCCTAATGATTCACTGGATAATTTCTTATGATCCCTTCCTGAGGCAGTGTTGCTTCTTGTGGTCTTCTGTTGCTTGATGGTCTTCTCTTTGGTTGCTACTAGTCTTCTGTTATCACCTTTGTCCATTGCAGGTAGGTTCATCTCTTGGTCTCCAACTTCAACTATCTTACCCTTGTGGTGAAAACAACCAGTTGTTCCAAGCAAATATTTTACTTAGGAGATTATAAAAGAATGTAGGTTTATTTTATGACATCAAGTTTCCATATGCATATAAGAAGAATTTGTTAACACGTGCATCAGACTTGCCTCGAAATTACTAATCATATACAATAGGCCGAGATGTACTAGGTTATTCAACCTTCTGTTTGTTTGTGTATGACACTCAATTGTTTGAGTATACAAAACTGATCTGTTAACAAGGTGTACAAGCTTGTTACCAAACTACTTCTATATAACACTAACATAGGAATATCACACTATTTCATGAGGAGTTAATAAGATCAAATCAGGATATAAGAGTTTCCAAATACTCTTATAATAGATTGGAGTAACACTTCTAGAACACTCTAAATAATCTTCTTGAAAATGTTCATGTGGTAGTTCCTCCTGTCTTATAGTTTCTTCTCTTGCAAAATAACTTGGAGAAGATTGGGAAACAATATATAATGGTCTAGACAAAATAACAAGATCTAGATTAAGGGTTAATTCATGCTTTTATTATCCTTCCATATATTTCTTGTTTTGCTTCCCATAAGATAGATACTTGTCTCATACATGATTGGTTTTATTTAGATTTCAATCCAATTCCTATAATAGAAGTTATAACTTGTTGTTATTCATTACTTGTATCCAGAGATACTTTAGTTTTTGAACGCTAATTTGAATAGAGATGTGGAATGCTGAATTAATATAGGAAGTTGATCAAATGGTTCATTGATGTGTTGAGCTTTCATATGATCACTTGTTTGAGATGATTAAACACTGAGCATGTCAAAGTTATTGAGGTTTAATGACTTATGTCATAATTGTTATTTGTTTTCCCAGGTGTCATGAATTACTTTATATTCATCACTTTATTACCTTTGTCATTTGTAATGCAGATATAGAGGTTTGGGAATATCGTATGTGATGATCAGGGTTTAACAGTAGTTTAAGAAGATTTATTTCTTATTTTAGGTACTTCTTTTATAGTTGATGAGATATGTACATATTCGATAAATGTATTAATACAATTATTATATCATTTCCCACTGGTGGGTCTTGAGTTAAGACTTGTGGGTATCATTTGTGTTCTATTAAACCTTTGTTATTTGATTGTGAAGGTGCACTTAGTAGTTATGAGATAATTTATAAGAGGCGCATGTGAATGATTGATAATTTAAAGAAGTATTGTTTGAGAGGACATAACACCTCTATTGATAAGATGGTTCAATTGTTTATTACTCATTGGTGGAAGTATGATTATCAGTTGTGTGATTTGGGTACTCACCCGTCTTTGGGTTGTAGATACCTAATAAATTATCCCAAGTCACTTAAAGACTTGTGGTTAAGGTTGTTGAGAGTTTGTGTTGGTAAAAAACAATTTATGGTTTGTATAACCGAATAATTTGGTTTCTTAAGATACTTGTTATAAATATCATTCCAAATGTACTCTTGACTAGATGAACTAGACCTATTTCATCATGTCAAGTGAAACTTTGGTCACTTTGATTCGCTTAAACTTTCGCGCCAAAATTTCCCGTACTTTTAGATGCATGCTTTGCAAATGCACATATTAGATTTAGATCCTTATAACTTCCCAAACACTGGGATGTTACAGTATCTCCCCCTTAACAAGAACTTCGTCCCGAAGTTCAACCTTTCTCACGTAAAGATACGTAGAGAGAACTTCTGTAGAGCGTTGATTCTTCACAACTATTTTCCTTGTGTTTACCAAGGCATGTGTAGCCTATTGTCTTGATTTTTTACCTTCCACTGTTTTTCACTATGATCTAATACTTTGCTTGTTGTTATCAAAATTCTGTTTTGTTACTAGGCCTTCTTAATGGTCTTACGAAGAACATGTGGTATTTCCACCACATAGTGGATACCAAGTTTCGTTCTTCGATGAATAGGTATGTTTTCCTATCTCTCACAACTTTATGAAGAACATTTGGTACATCCACCAAGTGATGAATAACCAATAAGATTCTTCCGGTACACTAGATATTGTCCATGTTTAGCACTCCATTTGGTTCAATCTAATGGTCTCAATATAAAGACCGCTCAAGGAAAATAGTGCAACCTAGTGCACATTGAATTAGACTCATCTAATAAGTAAAACATCTTCGAGTTTTCTCGAGTTTTAACCTTTTCCTATAGGTGTCTATAACCTATTCCACTAGTTACTTTCTATGGTCCTTCTATATCTTTGGGTTTCAACTTCTATGAGGTGACTCTATGAGTTTATTTATCGAACTTCTACATGTTTCCTTCTAAGATATAACTACTCATGTGTTTTCCTTATCATCACTTGTTGTATATCTCCATGTGTTGATGAAGTATATCACCAACTCCAAGCAAAATGAGGAATGTGGTCCATTCCCATAAGTGGATTTATTGATTTATGCCTTCTTGACTTCAAGGCTTCCAGGGATTTGGTAGATGCTTCCATCTCCTGACAACTCAGACCACTCTCATTCTAATCCTATACCCTCTAGACCAGTAACATCAAGAAAGAACTTAGTGTTTGCACATGCATATGCACATCAAGTTTCAACTTCATGCACAGATCTAGTCAATCAAAGATCCAAATAAGATCCAATAAATCCCAAATGCTGTTTATCACTCATGCATCAAAAGCCCGTGGAATAAAAGTACTTAGAGTAAGACATCTCAAGTACCAAGGCTCTTAAATGATGTACACTACAAATAGGTACATAGTACCACATAATCCTATTCTATACAAGCACTCTTTGACTTGATAATTACTCCAATTTCATGCCTTGTTGCAATGGAGTAAACCAAGACAAAATGACCCTATAGTAGTTGTTGTTTAACTTGATTCCATATAGGACTAAGTACCATGTCAACTAAAGTCTTTCATCTTGTCTACGATAAACTTCTCATGGCATTTGTTGATCCTTCATGTTGTTGATCCCTCCTTAGGAGTAGTAATGTAGCTTCCATCAATGCTTATGCCTTCTCCTAATTCTATACTATACTATAATGATTCACCACCAGACGTGATAACTAAGGATATGGTATATACCCCATAGTTACCAGAGTTTAATAACTCTTCATGATTCTCAAACATCCCTTCTTAATGACTCCTATACACTTACTCTATACCATGTTCTACTCCATCCTATTCATTCATAGAATGGGGTAATCATCAGTGTGACTTATTCATCTCTAACTATGTCACAACTCTCTTTTTCTCAATAGCGCTGATACATGATAGACTTCTAACTATTCATACCTAGGTATAAAGAAAATAGATAAGTAGATTCACTCAAGTTGAGTAAGAACATTCTATACAAGTATGACCGTATCATTCTCAAGTGAATGCTCATCATAGTTGTAGGAAATGTGGTTTAGATAAGATGGCTTCCTATAGTCTTTACCAACCTACAGATCTCCTAAAAGGTTTTAAACCTAAGGTCACTTCGCTCTGATACCATATGTGGTGACCCAACACACCACTGCATGTGTAGTGCGCAAGTCGGTGACATAATACTCGCAGAAGGACTTATCCGTGAATATTACATCTCTCAGAGTGGTACAACAGAAACACAACAGGTCCAAGCAAAGCTATAGGATACAAACTTCATTACAAAATCTTGAGAATCTCTTTGATGAATCAAGAAGATCTCCTGCAAATGAAACATCAGAAGAAGCAATTCAAAGTTCCAAGCTGGAGAATTACTCTAGCTCAGAACCTAATCTACTACGACTGATGTCAGCCGTAATCTATGGCTTCGACGAAACTAAATCCATGAATGGACTCCACCTACACCTTGATCGCCTCTCCTCCACCAGCGTTTTTGATGACGATGCTTTATCGACTAAGTAATATATGACTCCACCTAGCTTCATGAGGTAGTGATGGCTTCACGATGACGACTTCCATCAGGCTTCCACTCTAAGCAGGGGGTCAAACGGGAATGAATGAGTAACGAGCATTACTCAGCAAGTTCATGGTATATAGTGGGTAGTTTGATGCACAAACTAGAGCTTTAGACTTGAAAGAGTCAAAAGCTAATGCAAGGTTTTTGTAAATCTGTCTTCAAGAGGTTGCTTTTAATTCTGAAAACTATGCCCGCGAGACCATCACAGGACTAGAACTTCATAGAGTTGCCTTTCCTGTAGTGTTCGCAGTTCCTTCCCGGAACAGGGGGTAACATGCCACATCCTTTTACACTCTGCAAAGGTGATTTACTTTACCCATGGACGACCAAGACCATGTTGCACAACCAGGCTCGATATCCTGTCCACGCCCACATAGGTGTGGGGCCCGGTTGTTGGTCCAAGCCAAACCATGCTTCTCTGCACAACGCATGCCCACCCGTTTCTGCCAGCAGGTTGAACCCTTGATTCCACCCCTCACGATGGATATCTAGGCGCCCCTGGCAGACCATCATAGACCCCAGAGTCCGCGGGAATTAAGGGATCCCACCCATGTGCATGTAGTGTCGCAAGACCTACAACGTACGTCTCTGGCAGCCCGTTGACATGCGAACGAGAGAAGATCACAACTGACTAACTCCCCCATAGAAGACCCATGGTTAACAAGGTATTTACGGCGTGCCGAGTTCTGACGGAATTTGTGATTAATAGGGTAGTCATTCAATTAGTCATATTATTATAAAAATAGGATCATGCATTCTTTTGAGCATAGGTGGTAATACGATAGGGTTTTTGCAAATAGTTCGTTATGAAATACTGCAAAGGATATGAGCAAGTGATGAACTTGCGCAAGGTTGAAATAACAATAGTAATCCAGGTCTTCGGGTTCGAGGGTCACGTCAAAAATCCCAACATCTGAAAGATAACAAAGTAGTCCTGGTAAGGACTATAGAAAATACTGGCAAGGATGATACATGCATAGTAATGAGATACATCGTGAAACACCCTGGAAAATACCCTAGCTTACAAGTGTAAGCAACGTTTAACACGATAACATATTCACACAGGTTTTAGGTGTAAGGTTTCATTACTTGTGGTGATGTGGTTATTCACTTCTTTTAGACTTATATGTGTTTCACTTTTATTTAACAAACAACGGTTATCATGTTTAGTTATAACTGTTATCACATGGTTAGGCAATAAGACAGTAACACATGGAACTTAACTAATGAAAAGATAACACACACACATTTTGTTTTATGTTCAAAAGTGTAGAATTGATGACAAAGAGTTTAATAGAAAATTGATTCTTTAATACAACTAACTCTATCATCACAATGCTGGCTAATGACTTGTGATGATAGGTTTAGTAGGTGTGAAAACATGAGGATTTTATTAACAAGAAATAATGGTGTGTCAATTGTTTCCGGTTATAATGGAACACTATAGAATTTCATGATACTTTTAGAAACAAGTTTATAAGTTAAAAAAACTGTTTTATGTTTGTCATATTTAAGTTGGAAATGCTTTTCTCTTTAATTTGATATAACAGTTTACGTTGTCTGAAAATATTTGAATAAGTTATTAATTTATTAATTTTAAATGAATTGAATGACTAGGCAAATATTGCACACATGAAAACTTGGTCAAATGACTTTAAAAACATCATAGGTGAGTTTCATTTGTCATTTGGAGCATTTTGGTATATAACTTGTATTTTTTCTGATTTTATGAATTATTTATTATTTTCTCAATTTTTAAATGATTTAATTTAATTAAAAAAATTTATTTTAAATTTTATCAAACATCTTTGAAAAGTTTATAAACATTTATATTATATTTTTCTAAGCATTTATAAATTTTATTTGTATTTTTCTGATAAGTGAATTACAGGATATTGATTAAATAGGATTTAAGCTTTTTCTACCATTTTTTAAACTGACAAGTGGGTCCCACCTGTCGGTTTTGTCTTTCAATTAAAAATAAAGAAAAAGAAAAAGAAAAAATGAACTGATGTCAGGCTGACATCATCCCTGCATCATCAGTGGACGGAATCCTCATAGTTGGATTGCAATCCACGAATTCATGTCAAATTTGCTCGATTAAACTTCTCCACAATGTAGATGTGGTCGTGACGAGTTCTAGGATGGCAGGGGTGCGACCAAATGGTCGCCGGAATTGTCCCGGCGACCATCAGCGCGGCGGAGGGATTCTGCCAACGGCGGTAGGATGCATCCGACCCTCAAATGCAAAATTAAAAATACCCCGAGGTTCCCCTTCTCACCCTAGAGCTCGTGGAGGTGTCGGTGATGCGCGGTGAGGTCTGAGTCGCCGGCGATGAGTAATTCTCCGGCGTCGGCCGTGGTGAAGGAATCGGCCCGAGTCCATTGATCCCGACCATCCCCCTCCGTGGTCTTGCTCGAGGTGGAAGATTAAGCCCAGGGGCACCTCCCCATGGTCCAAATTCATGAAGAGGTGGCCGTAGTCGTCGGCGTGAGGCGGAGGCCCGGCAAACTAGGGTTCCGGCTTTCTTCGTACAGAGGAAACGGGAGAGAGGGGAAAGTTGCCGAGGGGTTAGAGGAGAGGAAGGGCATCGACGTGATGTAGTTCTCCTGCCTCGAGCGGCAAGCAGGAGGTGGTCAGGCGCCAATTTTGGCGATGACACGCACGATGTCCTACTGTTCAAGGTTGAAGATGAAAGTTTTTCACAAAACCCCCTACAAGTTCTATAATTTCCAATAAGGTCCTTCTGTCTTAAAAACTGGGATGAAAACTTTGATTTCAAGGCCTTTTTGAAAACAAAAAAAATATTAAAAATTATATTTGAATTCCTTATCAAAAATGCAATCTCACCATGTTTTGATTTGGTGAAATTGGACAATATTGGAATTTTTTATTTAGGGTGCTAAATTAAGTGGTTTTGTTGTTTTCACTTAATTTTATTTATTTAATGGCTTTAAAATTATGCTTAAGCATGTTTAATAAAAGTACACACTCCAATCATGTGGATACAAGGTGGTGTATCATAATTGGATAAATTTGGATACAATCCCTTTTGGAAAATAGTTTGAGAACACTACATAGTAGTGTTTTTATGTGTTATGGAAAATTCACCAAATATGGAATATTCTTCCTAGTCCTACCAAATACTTTGGTTAGTAAATATACTTGTTTTGTTTTGTAAAACTTTGTAATTTTTATAATTGAACTCTTAGCAATTTTGGTTGACATATTACTGAGGTGTGTATTAATCATGTTTGTTATTTTAGGTACATGATCAAGTGGAAAACATGTATGGCTTTGAAATCTTATTTGCTGGATTTCCACATAGGTTCCAATATGGATATTATCCCATGTTTGTTTTGGAACATGTAATCATCTTCATGATTATATGTAGATGAATTTTTGGTATCATCTGTTAGTCTTATGTATGAAAAGGATATGGAAAACAAGGTGTTAAGTTTGTTACCATTAACCTCCACATATCAAATCCATGTGGATGCAATGGCTGGTTATTATTTCATACTGGTTTAATTGTTTCAATTAAAGTGATTACTATGTGTTCCTCATCTCAGATGAGTTTGACAGAGGTTATTGGTTCTCTAATATATCCTAATGATTCACTGGATAATTTCTTATGATCCCTTGCTGAGGCAGTGTAGCTTCTTGTGGTCTTCTGTTGCTTGATGGTCTTCTCTTTAGTTTCCACTAGTCTTCTGTTATCACCTTTGTCCATTGCAGGTAGGTTCATCTCTTGGTCTCCAACTTCAACTATCTCACCCTTCAGGTGAAAACAACCAGTTGTTCCAAGCAAATATTTTACTTAGGAGATTATAAAAGAATGTAGGTTTATTTTATGACATCAAGTTGCCATATGCATATAAGAAGAATTTGTTAACAAGTGGGTCAGACTTGCCTCCAAATTACTAATCATATACAATAGGCTGAGATGTACTAGGTTATTCAACCTTCTGTTTGTTTGTGTATGACACTCAATTGTTTGAGTATACAAAAGTGATCTGTTAACAAGGTGTCCAAGCTTGTTACCAAACTACTTCTATATAACACTAACATTGGAATATCACACTATTTCATGAGGAGTTAATAAGATCAAATCAGGATATAAGAGTTTCCAAATACTCTTATAGTAGATTGGAGTAACACTTCTAGAACACTCTAAATAATCTAATTGAAAATCTTCACGTGGTAGTTCCTCCTGTCTTTCGGTTTCTTCTCTTGCAAAATAACTTGGAGAAGATTGGGAAATAAGATATAATGGTCTAGCCAAAATAACAAGATCTAGATTAAGGGTTAATTTATGCTTTTATTATCTTTCCATACATTTCTTGTTTTGCTTCCCATAAGATAAATACTTGTCTCATACATGATTGGTTTTATTTAGCTTTCAATCCAATTTCTATAATAGAGGTTATAACTTGTTGTTATTGATTACTTGTATCCAGAGATACTTTAGTTTTTGAATGTTAATTTGAATAGAGATGTGGAATGCTTATGGAATGCTGACTTAATATAGGAAGCTGATCAAATGGTTCATTGATGTGTTGAGATTTCAGATACTCACTTATATAAGATGAATGAGACAATGAGCATGTAAAGCTTATTGGGTTTTAATGACTTATGTCATAGTTGTTATTTGTCTTTCCCAGGTGTCATGATTTACTTTATATTCATCACTTTATTAACTTTGTCATTCATAATGCAGATATAGAGATTTGGGAATATCATATGTAATGATCAAGGTTTAACAGTAGTTTAAGAAGGTTTATTTCTTCTTTTAGGTACTTCTTTTATGGTTGATGAGATATGTACATAGTCGATAAATATGTTAACACAATTATTATGTCATTTTCCACTTGTGGGTTTGGAGTTAACACTAGTTTGTATCTGTTGTGTTCTATTGAACCTTTGTTATTTACTTTTGAAGGTGCACTTAACAATTATGAAATAATTTATAAAGGTGTTGTGTGAATGGTTGAAAACTTAAGAGTTCATGATTAGAGAATACATTATGTCTACTGATGTGTTGGTTCAATTGTGTATTACTATCTTGTGGAAGTGTGATTACCACTTATGTGATTTGGATACTCACCCCTCTTTGAGTTCTAGATACCTAATGAATTATCCCATGTCGCTTAAAGACTTGTGGTTAAGGTTGTTGAGAGTTTGTGTTGGTATCAACCAATTATGGTGTGTTTTATCAAATGATTTAGTTTGTAGAGATACTATGTTATAAAGATCACTTCAAATGTACTCCTGAACAGATGATCTAGACCTATTTCATCATGTCAAGTGAAACATTCGTCACTTTTGTCGAGACATCGTAGTAGTTTTCATAGACTGGGGTGCCATGAGACTACGGTAGAGACGTGGGGTAACGGGATAGCGTAGTAACACGGAACACGGGATTTTACCCAGGTTCGGTACGTCGCGACAGTACGGCGTACCTACTCCTGCACTTCTCACTAATTGGGACTAAAGCCCGTGTAACAGGGTTATAGTGTGAGGGAATAGATCTAGCTACTCGACGAGGATGAGCTTCTCGGCGAGTTGCGTAGAGCTTTAGCTTATGAAGCTTGAACCTAGAACCTTCTTTAATCTATCTCCCGTCCGGCTTTATATAATAGCCGGATTAGGGTTTACAGAACAAGAAACCTAGAAGACTACGTTTAACTTGTAACTTGGAAAGTAAGGAATCCGTCTTCTCCTCCAAGCCAGATCACGTGGACCGTGATCCGGGTTCTTCTAGAATCCGGCTTCTGCGCGTCGGACTACTGGGCCGCCCAATGGACCTAAGCCCATTACCATGTAGGCCACCCTGGTAGTCCGGCTCTTTTGTCTACCATCTTCTATACCCCTATTCAGTATATATCCGACAGTAGCCCCCAGGAAGGATCAAAACTCTGATTCTCCGTCTTTCGTCAAATGCATTTGTCCGGGAAATCTCGATTCAGCAGTCTTGATTCTTTCTACTTTCCTTTTGAAGGAGATGGTAACATAAAACTCGGAACTCTGAAAATCCGGCTTTTCTTCTCGCGATCCTTCGCGGAAAAGGAACTTCTGACGTCAGTGCTTTAATCATGCTGACGTAGGCGACGCTTGGTTTCACGCGGGAAACCCTGTAACGTATCTCTGACAGATTCTCACAGGAAACGAGGAGATAACCATCATTCCACTGTCGTTCCGTTTCCCGGATTTCTCGATGGTTGACACGCGTCAAACATCCAACGTTTGAAAGAGCCGTTAGCACGTATCTAGAGGTTTTCAGGCTATAAATAGCCGTCTTCGTCCCCATCGGCAATCTTCTTCACTCCCTCACTGCCCTCACCATTGTTGCGAACGCGAGCTCGAGAGCGAGAACGAGACCTTGCCCCGACGAGCTCTTCGCACGCCGGAGCGCACACACATCACCAAGGAAGATGGCCTCTCCGCAGTCCTCGCCGGCCCGCGCTTCCATCGACGATCTTTTGGGCGACCTAGATCCACAGCTAGGGTCGCCCAAGCACGCCGGTGGCGAGCCGGAAAAGACCACGGCATCCGCGGCGGGCGGAGGAAACGCTTCCGCCGCCGCGGACGTCGCGGGCCCAAGCGCCACAACAACTCCGCCGTTTGCACCTGAAACGGCGGAGGAAAAAATCGAGCTCCTCGGCGACAAACTCGCCGCCGCGAAGGCCGCCGCCGCCGCCGCCGCCGGAGCAGACGAGGAAGAGGAAACTGCAGGCAACTGGAGTGCCTGCAGTATTCCCCCGGCTCTCCTTCCAAACTTGGAGAAGGAGGGTTTGGTGCTCAAAAAGAAATGGCGGCTCCCGGAAGAGGAGACCGAACCCATGCCACAAGAGGGCGAAAGGGTACTTCTTACCTCCCACCTTCTACGAGGTATGGGGCTCCCACCTTCCTCTTTCTTCCTCCAGGTTCTGTCCCATTACAATATCCAACCTCACAACCTTCCTCCCAATTCCATTCTGTACATGGCCGGCTTTCAGGCCTTGTTCGAAGGTTACCTAGGAATAGAGCCTAGGTTAGATTTTTGGATGTATTGCTTCGGGGTTAAGCGGAACTCCTCAGAGGGCGCACTCCCGAACTGCGGGACCATTTCCTTTACTCTTCGGAGATTCCGAGAGGATTGGTTCCCTAAAATCAAAACCTCAGAATCCGTCAAGTTTTGGACGGGTTCTTTTTTCTATCATCCCGACGTGCCTTTTCCTAAAAAAGCCGTCGGGGTTCCACCTTTTGTGAATTCTGCCGCCGTTCCCCAGGATAACTGGGTAACAGAAGCCGTCCAAGTTCTGCCGCCAGATCTGCTAAAGATCAAGCGGCGCATCGCCAAGCTCACCTCCATGGATCCGCCTCTAACCGGCATGGACACGGTTCTATGCTGGCTGATTAGGCGGATCCAGCCACTAGCCAACCACAGCGGACGTTTCCTGTGTGAATACACGGGAATCAACGATCCGATGCGGACATCCACCAAGGATTGGCCCGCAAAGGAACTTAGGCGGCGCATCAACCAGTTGGTCGCATCGCGCGACCAATACACAGAGAGTCGGCCAATGTACACGGCCGAAAATCCGGTTCCCAAGGTAATTTTTCAGTCATTTGGGTACAGTTCTATTTTATCTCGGATTTCCTAGCTTCTGATTTTGGTTTTTGCTTGTTTGGCAGTTCGAGGATCTTTCAGACTCGGACTTGGTGTCTGAGGCTGAGCTGGACGCGCTGCGCACCGCCGCTACAGGTGGACGCAAGCGCAAGAAGATAACCTCTTCGGATGAAATTATCGACCTTGACGGGATCCCCGTCGCCACTTCCAGGTTCCTTCTTCTGGGTTCTTTTTCTTTCATGGGATCTTTTTCGTCCATTTTCGGTGTTTTGACCTTTTCTGGGTTTTTGGTTTTTAGCCTACCTCCCTCCAACCTGAAGCCGAAGAAGCTGAAGAAACACAAGGTTTCTTCCATTCGAGGCAGCCAACCATCTCCCGCCGTCGCCCCGGACACGCCGCAGACAATGGCGGAAGAGCCTACTGCAGCCCCCACCACCAAGCCCCCGGAGCCCAGCCAGCCCATTGTGTCCGACCCGGACACGAGGGAAAGGGCGGCCCCAGAGGTGGAAAAATTAACTCGGACTTTTGACGAGGAAATTCCCACCTTTGACAAGGATTTTAAAGCTATCAATGACGGCTTGGACGCAGCCGGAAATCTTTTCGCGGAATACGCGAAAGAATTCAAAGAAAACTTAGCAGGTTTGCAGCGCATGAGCCAGGTATATAACTCTAGCCCCCAAGCATTAATTAAAATGCGTGCTTTTTGCTTTGATGCTTTTTGTACTCATTCTTCTCCTTGCCATGTTTCAGCAAACCTCGGAAGCCATCAACAGGGAAGTTTTCCGGAAGCTTACCATCAAGAATAAAGAAGTTAGAAGTCTTCTCTCTATTCTTGAAGAAAGGGAAGCAGAGCTGGAATCAGCTAAACTCGCATTGTCGGAAACACAAGGTGAACATTTTCCTTTTGAAATTTCCGATTCAATCATTTGCTTAAGTTTTTCCGAGAAGCTAACTAACTCGGATTTTTCCCTTGCTTTTCAGCTGCATTAGCTGAAGCTAAACAAGCAGCAGAAGATTCTGGCAATGCCGAAATTCTCCGCAAGGAGAATGTTGAGCTTCACAAGAACCTTGTGAAGGCTCAACAAGACTTGGAAGCCAGCAACCTGGCCCTTGGAGTTTCCAATTCCAAGGCTTCCGAGCAGGCGGAGAAGGACAAATCCACCATCCGGGATTTGACCGATGCTCTAAACCTTCGCCTGGAGGAAGTTTCCGAGATCGACAAGCTCATTGGTAAATTTCTAACTTATGAACCATTTTTCCATGTTTTACTTTCTCTGGTTTTCTGTCTAACCCTTTTGGGTGTTTTATTGGAAAAAACCAGGAGATACCCCAGATGGCACTCGGGCTGCAGGCATCCGAGCTTTCGGGGAAACATGGAATTCGATTAAGGCTGCTGGGACGCAGCTCATAGAGAAGTTCCTTCCCGATAAATCTGGGGAATACTTGGAGGTTGAAAAACTTCCGGGTGCCATCATGGCGGTGGCGGAGTCCAAGGAGTCCTTTCTCCGCTCCGCTGCACGGGGTGGTGCGCGTATGGCTCTAGGCCTTATGCGCATGCACTACCCTAGTGCCAAATCCTGGCGTGTGGCCACCGGTGTCCCTCAGGGATACACGGATGCGCAACGAAACACCATTTTTGGTGAAGTTAAGGGCCACGCCACCCAGATTGCCGCCATGGTAAATGTCTCCGTCCACTATCCAGAAGAGGAAGCTCCTCCAATCCCCGACGAAGAAAGCAGCGAGGAGGAGTCGGATTCTTGAAAGGTTACTTGGAACCTGGATAGAAAAAATAGACAATAGGAGCATTACTGTCCTTTTAATGTAATCTGAAATGTAATGCTTCTTTTATATTAATGAGAATTCCGCCTTTTGCAGTTTAAACTATGAAATTACTTTGCAAGTTGTTTGGATTTTACCATTCCTTTATCTTCTAAGTTCTCTGGTGTATATGCTTTAACTGTCCTTAGTGTTTGAAATGGCTCAAATAGCATTATGAATCGTTATGCCGAGTAATTGGGGACGAACCAATCAGTTTTGAAACTCGAAAACATGAATCATGCTAAAGGCATTTTTACTAACTAGTTCCAGTAACCCGGCACACACAATCAGATAAGACTTAGAGAAACAAGGAAAGTTTTAAGTGAAACTTGGGCACGCAGGCAATTCAAGTTTCCTTTAGCCATTAAAAGGCTGAAAATCATTCAGTTATGTAACGCCGAGTACGCAAGCACAATTCGGGTTAACGTTGAGAAGTTTGCAAGATCATTGGGAAATAGGTGAGGCGGAAACACTTTGCACTTATAAAGAATATGGATGATAGTATTCCGACAACTTTATTTCATGATCTCAAAAGATGTTTACATAGAATTGAACTAAGTACAGAAGGGGACATAACTTGCTAGACGTTCCCAGGCTTCCGCAATCCACTTGACCTTGTCGAACTTCTCCAGCAGTTTGTGAAATGGTAAGGTTTTAGCCCCCAGCCAACTAAGAAATCTTTTTATGGCTGTGGCGGAACCCGGCAATTCTGGGACATCTTTTTCACACGTAAGTTCTGAGATGTTCGAGATTGCCTTAATCTTTTCCGGGTTAACTTCTATTCCTCTATGAGAAACGATGAAACCCAGAAGTTCACTTGAGGGAACCCCGAATACGCACTTAGATGGATTCAACTTCATCTGGTAGGTGCGTAAGTTTTCGAAAGTTTCTCGCAAATCCTCAAGGAGTGTATCTTTTTCCTTGGTTACGACGGCAATATCGTCCACGTAAACATGGACATTTTTTCCAATCTGACTATGCAAACAACGTTGCATGCAACGCTGGTAGGTTGCACCTGCGTTCTTCAGGCCAAAAGGCATGGTTACGTAGTAATACGTCCCGTACGGGGTTATAAAAGAAGTCTTGATTTGATCTTCCTTTTTCATGCGTATTTGGTGGTACCCGGAGTATGCATCCAAAAAGCATAAAAGCTCGGAGCCTGCAGTGGCATCTATTATTTGATCGATTCGCGGTAGTGCGAACCTATCTTTCGGACATAACTTGTTCAATCCTGTGTAATCTATACACATTCTGAGGGCAGTTGTGTCTTTCTTCGGTACTAATACCGGATTTGCGGACCAGTCAGTATGGATTACCTCCTTGATGAAATCCGCTGCTAAAAGCCGGATAATTTCCTTGCCAATAGCCTTCCGTCTTCTTCCGTCAAATCGACGGAGACCTTGTTTGACGGGTTTTGATCCAGGAATAACCTTGAGTTGGTGCTCAGCAAGCTCCCTGGGTACGCCTGGCATGTCAGCTGCACACCAGGCAAAAATATCCCAGTTCTCACGGAGGAACTTGATGAGCTCGCCTTCCTATTTGTCGGTCATCCCAGTCCCTACTACGACAAATTTTGTCGGATCTTTGGGATCTAGGATTACCTGTCTTGTATTCTCGGACGCCTTGAAGCTATCTGTTGGCTTCCGAGTTTCTTTTCCTGCCGGCATTTCTTTCGGCGATACCTCCTTGGCTAACTCCTTCAGTTCTTCCTGAGCTATAACTCTTTGAGCGCAAAGGGCGTTTTGCTTCTCCAACTCGTTTGCCAGTTTGAAATCACCGGCAATGGTGATTACTCCTCCTTTGGGTCCTGACATCTTCAGCTTGTTGTAGATATAGCAAGATCTTGCCATAAATTTGGCGAAAGCCGGACGTCCGAGTATTGCGTGATACACGCTTTCGAACGGCACTACTTCGAAGGATACCTTTTCCTGCCGGAAGTGATCTTTATCTCCGAAGGTGACATCTAGGGAAATTTCTCCTAGGGATCGTGCTTGCCTGCCAGGAACAATGCCATGGAAGCGTATATTGCTGTAGTTGAGCTGGGACTCGGAGATCTTCAAGTGCTTCAGTGTATCCAGGTACATTATGTTGATGCTGGATCCTCCGTCCATCAGCACTCTTCTTAGCCTAGTGTTTTGAACAATAGGGCTTACAACAAGAGCTTGTGTGCCGGGTTCAGGGATATTTCCGGGATGATCTGACTGATCCCAGATTATCGGTGTGTTGGAATACTTCAAGAATTTTGGGGTTGCAGGAACAACCGCGTTTATTTCTCGAAGTGTCCTTTTGGCCACCTTTGCTGACGGGGTTGCTAGGAAAGTTAACATTGCTTCTCCGTCAACTCTCGGAAATTTAGGTTCGCCTTTTCGCTGCTGTTCCTGGATTTTGTCATCAGTGTCCGATTCACTGTCTTCTTTTTCAGCTTCTGGCTTTTGTTTGGCAGGTTTCCTCTTGGAACCCTTCCCTTTATTTCCGGATCCTGCATTGCCTTTCATATGCTTGTTTAACCGGCATTGCGCATTTGTATGGGTAGGTTTGCCAAATTGGGAGTGGTGGACGCAGGGTTCCGACTTAATTCTCTCCCATTCTTCGGGAGTATAATTGATTGGATCTGGACTGCGACCTTTCCACTTATTCCCTTTTTCTCCTCCAAAGGCTATGTTGACCTCTTTGGGCTTTGACGTTGATTCCAGAGTTCCTTTTTTGTCAGAACGAGGGGTTTTCTTGGCAAGTATCAATGTATCTATATTGCCTCCTCTTGCTCTGATATCATCTTCGGCTGCAGCGTGCTCATTAGCGGTTGTAAGCATAGATCCGAGATCTTTGTGCTTTTTCGAACCAACCACGAACGGTACAAGTCCGGGTTTTAGGCCATTGACGAAAGCATGCATTGCTTGTACGTCAGTTACTCCAGAGCAACTATTCTTCATTGCAGTCCATCTGGAGATGAAATCCACGTATGGTTCGTCTTCAAATTGGGTGCAACGGTTCAGCTGGTTGATGCTATTTGGGCGTTTGTATGTTCCCCGAAAATGCTGAGTAAATACTCTTGCCATATCATCCCAACTGTCGACAGTTCTTGATGGTAAACCATTGATCCAATCTCTGGCTCCGTCTAGCAACATTAGGGGAAGAAACTTGACAGCTTCCAGGTCTGTCCCGTTGTTGATTTGGACGGCTGTGTAATAATCTGAAAGCCAGGTATCCGGGTTTGTACTGCCGGTATACTTTTGGTAGGTTGGACCAACTTTGGCGAAGCCAGAATGCAGGGTTATCCTTCGGATCCTGTCAGTAAAACACTTAGGACCAAAGTATAGATCATCCTTTTCTGCTCTATCAATATGTGCAGAATATCTCCCGGCTGAATGGACAGAAGGGGATCTGCTCCTTTCTTTTCCATTGTTGCGCGGACGCGCTTTTCCGAGGTTATCTCTATCTCTTCCGTTGTCACGCCCCCTGGGATTAGGTGGAGTCCTGCTCCTGTACCTTTCCTTATCTTTAGGCGGTGTCCGAGATCTTTCACGTCTGTGAGGTGTATCGTATCTTCCAGTTTTTTCAGCTGGGTTTCTCGGTGGTGGCATTACTTTGCCGTCATTCCGGTGTTTATCTTCCCGATCGTGTGGTTTATATCCATCTTTCGGGAGATGAGGTCCGGTTCTAGACGCTGTGTCCCGGTTGTCGGGGTTTTTCTTGTCTTTTCTCGGATCCTCTTTTTTATCCGAATCTCCGGGTTCTTCCGGTCCAGGTGCTCCAGCAGCGCAAGTAACTGTTTTGCAGAGGGCGGAATTATCATGCAGCCTCCCTGATCGCTCTTGGCCTCGCTGTTGCTGCTGTAATGCTTTTCCTAGGAAAGCATACACCCCTTGGAGTTTTTCCCCGTTGGAGTACAGATCATTGTTCAGGATGGCGAACGCTGCTTCCGCGTTTTCAGCTGCGGTTTTGTATATTGGTTCGCCCTTGGCATCTTTGCCGTTTAACTGCTTTTGCCAAGATGGGTTATAAAACCTTTCTTTTGGCGGCAGTTCTTCCGGTTTTGCGATTCCGGGTAACCTAGTAGGTTTTAAAGCAGATCTATGCTTTCTCTCGTACTCCTCTATTTCTTCCTTCATGACTTTGATGTCATTATGGGTTTGTTGGAGATGTTGCCGAGATCTAAGCAGATGTTGTTGTTGCCGTTGGAAAGCTTGTCTCCTGGCTTCCAGCATCTCAGGGGGTTCATTGGGTCCCACTGGTGTTTGTAACAGTTCTTGCTCTTCCAGTTCTGTCATTGGCGGAGCAGTGATTTCCTTAGATTTCTTTTCCGCGGGCTTTGTGCCACTAATATCTCCAACTTCCAGGTTTTCATCAGCGAGATCAGCTGACTTTTTCTTCCGGAGCTTGTACTGGAGTTTTTTAGAAGCACGGTGCTTTTTCTTGGAAGAAGGAGGTTTTTTGACAGGTTCATCTTCTGTCATCTCCTTGACATTAGGGAATATCGGAGAAGTTTCTCCGTCTTCTCTCTCTTCCACTAGCGGAGGAGTTTTAGGGCTTTCCTGGCTGTCGGCACCCGTTGTATCAGCTGGTTTTGCCATTAGCACTTCATGGAATCCCTCTTGAAAGGACTTAACTTTTCTTACGAAGGCATCGTCGTCTTCGTCTTCGGAGCCGAAGTTATCCGATCCGGTTTCCGACTCCAATCTCGCCTCTATGGCGGCAAGCACGGACTCTGCTTCCGAGTTCATCGTCTGGTTGACGGATGTCGGATCTTCCGTCTCTGTGACGGGTATTGGTTCTTCCGTCTCTATGACGGGTAGGTTGTTATCTGCCTCTTGCACGGGATTTCCGTCATCCGTGTTTTCAGCGATTTCGGATTGCACCATGCCGATAAAGTGCGTATCACTGTTTTGTCGGCGATCTGAGCAAAATCCGGCATCATAGTCGTCTTCGACTGGGTATAGGGCGGGTGGGATAAATTTGCTTCCACCGCAAAGCCCCATTGCCTCTGCAGTTAGTCCGATAAAGATGTTAGCAGATCCAATCGGTAACACGCAGGCACTTACCAGGTGGTTTTGCGCCGGTATGTAGGATCCGTTGTCGAGGAAGCGCCCGACGTCGTCGTCGAATTCCAAGCTTCCGACAGTGATCGATCTTCCAATTCCGCCTAGTATCCCAGATCGGAATTTCACGCCTGACGTCGTTTGCCCCACGGTGGGCGCCAACTATCGAGACATCGTAGTAGTTTTCATAGACTGGGGTGCCATGAGACTACGGTAGAGACGTGGGGTAACGGGATAGCGTAGTAACACGGAACACGGGATTTTACCCAGGTTCGGTACGTCGCGACAGTACGGCGTACCTACTCCTGCACTTCTCACTAATTGGGACTAAAGCCCGTATAACAGGGTTACAGTGTGAGGGAATAGATCTAGCTACTCGACGAGGATGAGCTTCTCGGCGAGTTGCGTAGAGCTTTAGCTTATGAAGCTTGAACCTAGAACCTTCTTTAATCTATCTCCCGTCCGGCTTTATATAATAGCCGGATTAGGGCTTACAGAACAAGAAACCTAGAAGACTACGTTTAACTTGTAACTTGGAAAGTAAGGAATCCGTCTTCTCCTCCAAGCCAGATCACGTGGACCGTGATCCGGGTTCTTCTAGAATCCGGCTTCTGCGCGTCGGACTACTGGGCCACCCAATGGACCTAAGCCCATTACCATGTAGGCCACCCTGGTAGTCCGGCTCTTTTGTCTACCATCTTCTATACCCCTATTCAGTATATATCCGACAACTTTGGTTTGTTTAAACTTCCGCGCCAAATTTTCCCGTACTTTTAGATGCATGCGTTGCAAATGCACATATAATATCTAGATCCTTATAACTTCCCAAACACTGGGATGTTACAATATATCGGGGCTATTGTGCTGGTGTCGGTATGCGGTGATGGATCCGTAGGAGCCACCGATACGAACCGGGCTTAGAATATGTATTCATATGGAGTGTTTTTATAAAGTTAAACTTGGTGTTATGAAGGTGATCATGTTGTACCGATCACAGTTCAGGTATAGGACTGACTGAGTTCTCCGTGAGGGGCGGCCCTTGTTCGGGAAAGTGTCGGTGATGGATCCGTAGGAGCGACCGACATGAGTAGGTCAAGGTGTCTGGTGTCTGAGCGGGTCAAAGAGCTCTGCTCTTCCGGAGTCTGTGTGGTTCTAGTCGAGGCTGTTGATGTCGGAGTACCCCTCTTAAGAGCGTAAAAGTATGAATATTCATCCCTGTGAGTCCCGAGTAGGGAACCTTGCCTTCATGTGTGACACCATGCATTTTAATATGCTTAATTACTTAACCACAATGATTTACTGATATTTCCAAAACCTGTTGTATTGTACAACGTATATGAAAGTGTATGAATAGTTCGCTGGGTAAGATTTATTGTACTCACCCTTGCACCCCTTTGTTTTAACCAGAGTTCGCAGCAGAAGACTTCGTTGTTCGAAGAGTAGGCTGGATCAGTTAGGTGGGATACGCTTAGCAAACCTAAGTATTTATTCTTGTAAATGTAATAATCTTGTAATTTGCGTAATTGAGCTATTTGAGATCCACTCTACTAGTTTGTCCTACTTTTCTGCGCCTTGCGCATGTATAGACCTTTGGGTGTATAGGCGCACGGAGTCGGTCATTCTCCTAGACTCGGACTCGGGGCGTGACACTTACCTTTTCCCTAACCGGCCGAGGGCACAACGAGATGTCAGAGGAGGAAGGGCTTCGGCTACGCGGTTGAACGGCGGGTTAAGAGCGTAGGGTGGTGCTGGGAGAAAACTGTAGAAGGATGTGACGTAATATGTTGGATGTATTATTGAGCCCCATGGACAAATATATCTAGACGTAGACGAGGCATCTGGGAGTACGAGGAAAGTTAGGTAATAGATGGAAACATATCCTAACTCTATGCTATACTACCGTAATAATTATACATGCAATACTCTAACATCCATCGTAGTCGTAGCGGCAGCGTCGAGAACAACAAGAGTGCCGTAGATGGTCAGATTGGAGAGAAAATGAAGTAGAACCCCCCCTCAATTGGAGCGGGAACTTCGTAGACAATGTCGCGTCGTTCATGTTTGGACTGTAGAGGAAGCCGATGAGATGCTCAAGTACCGTGGTATCCCTTTGTGGCGATGTCGGGGTAGCCGAGAGAGTGGGGCAGTGCAGCCTTGGTCATCGGCAAACCTGTTCGAGCTAACCGGCCGCGACAGTCGCGAACCAGTTGAGACCAGTTGTCCTCGCTGGGTACCAAGGGGAGGATCTCACCAGGCGCGTGGCTGGCACTCGCCGCCGTCGCGTCCCCGAGCTCACGCGCCTAAAACGGACTATCGATGTCCCTGCCCTTGCCGGGGGCTGAGGAGGGCGTATAGGGCCCTGCCGTAGGCATGGGGTCAACCACGGCCGCGACAAGCTCCGTCTCCCCGCCAGCCCGTTCCCTTGCCACGCTGCTGACAGCTCTCGACCCGCGGCTGGGTCCGAAACCACGGGCACGGTGGGCGACGGAGGCGGGCTAGTGTGCACCCGCTCGAACATGGGCGTGCGCAGAGACAAGGGGGCTCGCTGCTAATCGTCTGCGGCTTTTAAACCTCCCACAGCGACAACGGCGGAGATCTCCATGGAAGGCATGGCCGCGATACTAGGTCCACCCACTTGCTGCCTCGCCATGTCACCCTCTTGCTAGGCCCTGCGGAATTAGAATAGCTCAGTAACCAAGTATGGAGGAGGAGAATGCATACGCGCTGGATTCGTCGCCTCCTAGTAAAGCGCCAACCTTTGCTTGCTCCCCCGGAAGAAGGACCCCACGGCCAGGGGACCATCAGGGCAAGGATCACAAAGGCGAGGCGAGGCGTCACCATGCCTTGGTTTCTTTGCCGAGCGGGCCTCGCCTGAGGCCTCACGCGGGTCCTCGTCGTCATCGGACTGCACCTGCATGAAGGAGCGATGAAAAAACCTTCGTCGGCTCCATCTTCCTCATCATCCGAGGATACCACCATCGCACGGTGCTTCCTCGAAGAGGACACCACCGAGCCTGCACCCTGGTCAAGGGTGCCGGCCATTTTGGGCCCTCAACGCGTGCGGGTTTTCTTCACGCGACTTTGTTCCCTTAGCGAGGTGAGCCCATCGATCGAAGCGTGGCATCACAGCTAAAATCACTTCCCTCTCCCCTGCTGGGAGGTCATAGAAGGTAACTAATTCGGCAAGGAGGCGAGATGGTTGTGGGTCAGCTAGAAGCAACCTCAATGCGCCCATGAAGGCCCGGTTTGAGAGGGGTAGAGAACCGAGCCTCATCGCGTCCCCAGTGCCACTAGAGAGCCATATGCCCCTCTCATGGCGCTGGAGAGGGGTGATGCACTGCTCGATGAATTCGCTCGCAATCATTGAGAAAGTTATGCCCTCATCGTACATCGCATTCACGCGCTCCGTCAACAAACTCATGCTAGCGCCACCAAGCTCCTCCTGGCCCCATCCCGAGTGTCTTGAAGGCGACGAAGTGGGGAACCCAAATAGGTTGCTAAATTCGTGAGTGTCCGCATACAATCAATGCACGAAAAAGTTGGCCGCCTTGTTCGAAACATCCATCTGGGGGAATGATGCGCCCATCTCAGTACCGGCAGAATAGCTTATAGCCACCAACTCATTAGTGACGGAAAAAAATATGCATGTCACTGATAACAGGTATCAGTGACAGGTGGTGAAATGCCTGTCACCGGTAAAGCCCAACAGATGGCTATAACACATACTGGTGACAGTAGAGAATACTTCGTGTGTCACTGGTAATTTTGTCTAATACTAGTGACAGGTCTGTAGACGTGCCTGTCGCTGGTCATGTTTATACCAGCGACATGCATATTTTTGCCCGTCACTAATTGACTAGCCACTTCACATTACTTGTAATCAAATAAATTAGTAAAAATGATAATACAAATTAATGAAAAAAGATCCTAGAAAACATTCTGCTCCTGTCAACTGTTAGTAAGGTACTTGGGCAGGTACTGTCGTTTTAACGGTTTTATATATTATCGTTCCATATACGTAGACAAATTCACGCAATAGTATGAATGGTTACAAATTACAGTGTTCTGTGCGTTTGTCGGACGGTGCCAAAATCATGATGTGCACATTGGCGTCAGAAAAGAGATGCGACGGAAACATAGGAAAATACGTGCACGCTGCAGGGTGGATATGGTTATAGACTTGTAATTTTTTTTTTGAAACCCATTGTAAATTATTAGCGGGAACAAACAAATCGCTCGCCGGACTGGCTAATGTAGTGAAGTTGGCCACGCCCACGTTCCTAAAATTTTGGATCGCACCTTCCCGTCAAAAGAAGAAATTTGCATCGCACAGTTTTCTCCTAGCCCTCGTGCTGCCCCCGTCCGCCGCCGCAAGGCATCCCCAGCGCTGCCCCGCCGCAAGGCATCCCGGATGACGCCGCGCCTCAAGGCCCCCGCCGCTGACGCCACGCCGCACGGCCGCAACGTCGCTGCCGCCTCCATTCCTCCCTGCCGCCGTCATTGGGGCTGATGCTGGATTCTGCCGTCGTCGCCGGGACCTCTGCTGGTTGCCCCTCTGCCGCCATCAAGAGGTATTCCGCTATGCCTGAATCAACGGACGTCTGCATATTTTCTTGTCAGTAGTTGCTAACTGAACCATATCAGCTTATATTCAGGCTCAGGTTTTTTGATCTAGCTAGAAGGCACAGAATCTGCTGTCATTAGTGGAATAACCAAGAGTTTTAGGAGAGGAGTTAGGAAATAGGTTTTCTAAGAACCTTGCAGCTAAACTGAATCTGAAAGGTAGCAAGAAATTTGACCACAGAGTGCGCTCAGTTGTCACTATCCATCTTTATTTATCATCTCTGGGCATTACTTTTGTTACTAGACGGATAGCGCGCTTCGCCGCGCCGGCTGCCTTGCGTAGATATTTGGTGCGTTGTATGCGTATGTCAATTTTTTTGGAGAATTTAATGTCTTGGTATCCTTTTTACAACGTTATAAGGCGTTGGGTGATGAACGGCGTGTGATCTGAGTAGTTTCCGATAACGCGTTGCGGTAGGGGTCGAAGGTGGCGTGGTTTGTTGTATGCTAGCGTGTTTTGCGTAGACGTGGTGGCCAAAGGACGATGATGCTGCTACTGGCGTAGCGTCTCGCCGTGAACTTCCAGAGGAACTACAACTTCTTATATAGACAACAGCATCGACCTTTTTGTCTTCTTTTCCCAGAGTTATGTGTAAAGGGTGAATAACAGCTTTTCCTCACCCTTTTAGCGAGTAAGTCACTGACAGACCACCCATAGATAAAAGTTCACACAAACATATTAGCACACCCTTTTTTTTTCCAGACAAGTAAGAGCAAGAGATACCACAAAACACCATTCTAAACGCACCAATACATGAACCGAACGACTGAACAAATGAACCACACTTGCCCATAAAAATACATCTGAAAGGAAACTACTCCATTTTTACAAACACCTTTGCATCTTGTTCTAAGATATCAGCTACGTATGGAAAGGAGAGGCAGCATCCGTGCATAGTAATGCTGCACCAAGCGCCTCCAGGAGCATAGGAACGCTAGCAGAAACATTCAGATATTGGCGCCACTATATCTGACACGAGAAAAGAAACGATCAGAAAAAACATCTGAAACAGAATTGAAGCAAAGGGAAAACAATATTTGTACATACCTCTTGACTCCTTACCTCGTGGTAGGCTGACCAACTTCTTAGCATGGTCCTCCATCCGTCCAGGGACCTATCATGATCGAGCTCTCTAGCTCTGGAAAAAGGGGAGCACATCATCTTATACAGCGAATATATGCAACAGCCTGTTGATTATTTCATCAAGAGAGTCAATGGCGACAGGCTCTTTGCACCGAGCACAGTGCGCCATCAAAGTCACTCCTCCAGCAATACGATGAAGTTTTGAAAACCGGCTACATGCCCACATTGCAAAAATGATAGTTTATATCATCTACATCGTAACTGGTTTCCAGCATGATCTCCTGATTAATTTTTTACCTAGGCTTT
This sequence comes from Alopecurus myosuroides, assembly GCA_028641055.1. Taxonomy (NCBI): domain Eukaryota; kingdom Viridiplantae; phylum Streptophyta; class Magnoliopsida; order Poales; family Poaceae; genus Alopecurus; species Alopecurus myosuroides. The sequence continues at coordinate 514,176,943 of CM054058.1, read as the reverse complement.
CCCATGCTTCTACTTCAGACTGGCGTGGTTCTCCATAAATTTTCTAAGCTTGAAGCATATGGATTTTCTCTGGCCGGTAAATATCACCCGTTCGGAAATTGCCACGCCTTCGATGTACATATTCAGATCAAGATGCGCAATCATTTTGTGCGCCATAGTCATTCGAGATAGGCGTATCGCCTGCACGAAAAACAGAACATTACCGATTTCTAGCGCTAATAACGTGTTGACCACAAGAAAATACATCCTCTATATTGGTGTCTCTAAAACGTCTTCAGAATAAGCAATAAATTTAAAGCTGAATTCGATTGCATCTACTTCGCAACTAATCAACCATGCATGAAAAAAAATACTTTGTATCATTCACCATCTGTTCATTATTATACCGGTAGAATTAACTGCATAAGCAACTAAATCTGAGAACATTTACACTTAAATCAAAAGATTTTACATGCAGTCTAGCAACAAGAACGGCAACCCTTGTTGGATAAAGGACAAAATATGCAAAATACAGCTGATATGAAGCACCAAATTTTTATACGTAGAAGAAATATATAATAGAACTGCACACAAAGAAGAAAAGCAGAAATATATTTTTTTCTAGAGTGATGCATAAACCGAGGATGTTAGCTCTAGCATTTCAGCATAGAAACGAAACTCTATTATGGCTGAAGAAAACATCAACATGCACACCTGTACCATACAAAAAAAAGCAGATTAATAGACAAATGCCCCAATCTTAATATACGAACTTAGAGCGTAGAAGCTAGCATTTTGGAGACCCACATTAGCAGCGAATCTGATTTACACTTACCGTCCTATCGCCAAAATACAGGCACCTCCGCCCGTCCTGGATTTTATAATCGTGCGCCCTAGCAAATGCTTGAAGAGGCATGGATGGCGGACCTGTAAGGACGAAGCGTCGGAACAATGCGACGAACAAATTGGCAGCGGAAGAAAGAACATAGAAGAAGCAGTCTAGGCTAGCTGCAGGTTGACGGCCTCTTCGAGAGTATCCATGGCTTCTTTCACCTAGAGATAAGGTATGGCAAGTTGCTATGAAAACTCCGCCTGGGCTCAAACACGCAGAGGCCAACTAACGGAGAGAAAGCAAAGAAGGAAACCTTGAGCCGCACGGAAACACCCACACGAGAAGGCAATCCTCCCCACCGAGCAGTCCAGATGCGACGGGCCACCGACGATACAATCGTCTGCGACAACCGCCAATTCCCCCTAGCAAAGCAACATAGATGGCGCCGCCACACGCCATCACAAAGAATACCGCCGCTCCCAAATCACAGCACCAAGATCCGAATTGATCCCCACCAGCACTGCCGGAGCTTGAACAAAATCTTAGGGGGGGAGGGGGAGCTTGAACAGTATCTCTTTAATTGGGTGGACATTGCCAAATATGTGGACGTAGGGTTAGACCCCGCTCCAAGGATTCAATACCACAAAATAGAACTTCATTTGCTTGAGTATGATGCACCTGCTCTTAATTACTTTTCTGTTCAAATTAGTGCCACGCGAGAGGGCCGAACATTACAGTGGGTTCTTTCGGTTATTGGTTTAGGAACCGATGTTCATCAGCTTCACAAATATCTTCTTTTTTCTGAAAAAAATTAATCAATGGTTTTTCCTTTGACCATCTTTACTTCCTACCTACACACTGAAACAACAATCCGTGTCAAAATAAAAAATTACTACAAGATCTATGATCTACCTAAAAATTTCCCTAATTCTAGGATGCAAGAATCGGAACTAACAAAGTAAGAAGAGCAATTGTACTACGGTAGGGAAAGAGAAAATCACCAGAGACAAATCGAGAGACGTGGAGAGGAGGGCCTCGCCGGCTCGGCCGGAGAGATGGAGGGTAGATTGCAAGCTGCATGGGCAGTTCGAGATGTGATTGCGTGCTGCTGAGATGCACAACGCGCGCGGCCGGGAGGTGACGAACCAGTGTCCGGCAGAGTGCCGCCGTCACCCCCACGCGGCCGGCGGCCGGTCAGTCCCACGACCATATCGCCAATAGTCATTCGCCGCCAGGAAAGCACCGTATGGCTTGACAACGACATGAAGCCGGTATTCACGCAATCACGCAGCGAGAAGGAAAGCAAAAAAACGCTTACCAGGACGACGGCGCAAAACAGGACGCGCACCAAGGAGCTGCGCCCAGCCCAGAAACAGAGGAACACCCAACCGAGAATCAATAGGAAAAACGGTAGAACCGGAAACAGGAAAAGGAATTCGTGTCGGAGACGCCGACAGGCGCGGCGCAACACGCCGCCGCGAGGCACCGCCCGAAGCCGCTATAACCAAGCCGTCTAATTTAGAACATCACGACAACACAGAAAAGCAAAATCAGCTCCAACAGAAACCTACCAGCACGCTTCCTCCCAGTCCCACGCGAACGACCAGGGCCGTCATCCATAAAGCATGGCCAACCAGCTAAAACAAACAAGTTCATCCGCACACAATCAACACGGAAATCCATGACTAAGCAACTAAAACGCCACCCCACATGCGAGGTTGAAGACAACACCCAGAGGTAGCTAAATACACCGATGTCATCGTTCATTGTAAAGAAAAGAAAGACACAAAGCGAAACCTAAAGTTGGCAGCTAACCGGCCACGGCTAGAAGAAAAAACAGCAGCACGCATGAGCAAATAAGAAAAGAACACACCTTCAATCGCACGAGCAACAAGCCGCCGCAATAAAGAGCCGACCTGCCGCAGACCAGTTCCTCCCTGCCGCTCCGGCCAAAAGAAACGGGCCGCCAAAGGTGGACACAGCGGCAACCGCCTCCAAATCCCCAAAGGAAAACCCACCCGGACAGCAAGACGGCAACACCAATTCCGGATAACCACCGGGGCCGAGGAAGAGCAGGGCAGGTCCAAGCGACTCCCTTGCCGGTAAGGTGGAGAAGAGCAGGAGAAATCCCCACCCACTGTAGAAAAAAGTTACATTAGGACCGAGGAGACAGACTATGACACTCTGGCCCCACAGAGATAAAAGGACAAACAAATGGACTGCACCGGGCCCTGGCACGCCCCAGGCAGCCAGCGACGTTACATGTGCCCGGGCCCACCACCCATCACGCCACACCCCACCCTGGTCCCACAAATGGACAGCAGCATACACAAAGCCCCACATCCAGAGACAGAAAGCGAGGCAGGATCTCTGAGAGGGCTCGTAGCCCATGGAGCTTAAAGCTAAAGATAATGTTGTCTGTATACTCGCATTGGTTTGGGATCTGGTCGTCACTATATTTTTTCAGCTCAATATGTGCCTACCTTGATCAATTAGCTTCAGTTTTTGCCGATGTTCATCTAGAGGTGGGTACAAACATGGTGTTCAATTTTTATTGGAAATTCTAGGAACACTTGATGCCCCGATCTCTTTGATTAGTAGTGTTATTATTGCTCTAGAAACACTATTTTGTGATTTGTTAGTTCCTCGATCGGCTACGACGGCTACAATATGCCCATAACCAATGCTGCAAATACAGTGACCGTCCACGTGGAACATTAGCCCTTATATTTAATTGAAAGGTAGTGTACTAGTATAGTTAGTATATTTCTTTTAATCAACGGTACATCGCAAGGGGCATTCCATTAACCTTTTCTTTTCTTTTTAAATCCTCTGTTGAACTTCATGAAATAATTTAAGATTGCAAACTAGGATTTCTATTGCATTATTATGCGTGTTCCGTGAATTGTCTTGTCTGTATAGACGAGCTGATTTTGGATATATATTCGTCACTATACTTTTTTTAGCTTAATATGTGCCTACGTTGATCGATTAGCTTCGGTTTTTCCTGTTGTTCATATGGATGAGGATACAGATATGGTGTACAATTTTATTTGAAATACTAGGAACACTTGACATATCTGTTGTTCATATGCATTGCTAGTTATTTTTCCTGCAGAAGTATAGTACAAACTATTGTTGCCTCTCGGTAGATTTGATACCATCTGATTTTCTTATGTTTCTTCATGTAACCAAATATTTTGCTCATGTAGTCGTGCATGCCACTGAAGATAGATATTTGATGCCACTTTACCGTGAAACTAATTTTCCTGGTACATCAGACTATCAGCCCCATGACTTAGAGATCAGCAGAGTTTCATTGTTCAGTAGAGTTGCTACTGTCGTGAAGGAAAGTAATTGCTCAGTAGAGTTGCTATCCAGATTTTTCATCTGTAGTGAATTCATAATCCAAACACTTTTTGGCCCCTGTCATATGTTAGTAATTATGTAAAGTACAAGAAAAACTGCTGGAACTGATATGAAGGTAGAACATAAGCTAACTTTGATGGTACAATTGTGACTAGGTGAAGTATTTCTTTTGCTATTTCACTTTGATGGTTTACTTTCGATTGACTAGTAGGTCTGGTCGTGTCCTATTAGTACATGAGTTAGTTTGGTAGTAGTGGAAGACATGTCCGAGTATGTTGATTCTCTCTAGTGCCTTCTTGCTTGCTCTATCTGGGGTTCAGAGGGAGAGAGAGACATGGAGAAGACAAGTGTTGTCAAGGCCAAGGGTGACTGAGCGAGAGAACAGGGTTATCGCGTATTCAAAAGGAAGCGCCAGGGGTTTGTGGCTTGGAGGGTGGTCATTGGTGACACCTGGCCTGCTGGAGGGCCTTCCTAGGCGCACTTGGTCTCCACCCTACTCCATAACCAGTGATATGACAAGTCATGTTGTGCGTTCCCTCTGATTAAATGGCATGGATGGAGGCTACTCTGTGTTCTTCATGTTCTGGTTTGATGCTAGTTGATTACTGGTTTCATGGTGTTAGCTAATTATCTTGAACTGTACAGGGAGTTATTCAAATGTGTGGCTTTATGAGTGTTATTATTACAAGCATGCCACTTTTTTCGTGAACATGGATGAAATTTGTACTTATCATGCAGCGTGGCTATTTTTTTTTGGTTTAGCACCTTGTCTTAATATGGTGCACGAAGCAAATGGATAACTTCTTCTTTTGCCCTAGTTTCTGATTGTAAATTTTGTCCCTTTCATTGATTTATAATGCTTCATATACAGAGACATACTGTACACATAAATAAAAAAGATAACATGTTAACTATGTTTCTCATGCTTTTTTAAATTGTAACTGTGGAAGATCACGGTTACTTACATGTGTTGTCCACATATGTTTGATGTCTTATATTTAAATTTCTGTATGTGCAAACTAATATATTTCTCTCGACTGCTATTTAATACTTGAAGCTCCAATTGTGGATGGAGACCTTCTTTCATGGGTTAGCATTCGCGAACCTTCTCTCTCTGTTCTATTAATTTGTACCCTTCATGTTTTTAATTATCTAACTAGACCATGGATGAATTGTGGTTTAGATTTTTTTTTTTAGACACATGTTTATCGTCCATAAATGATGAAATTTTGGACTAGTAAGTAGGAACTAGTTACAATACCATGTTCTGCGGTTCCGTACACATTGCTTTGTCCACCTATGTTTTTGATAATTCAAATCTCGATTGTTCTCAGCTAGTACGATGTTACATCAACTTAGGACTACTCCAGTCTATGCTAGTTATACGTTTTCTACTTCAAAGAAAATCATAACATGAATAATCGCAACTCTGCATATTTTGATATTTTTACTCAAAAGATAAGTCATATGACATGCTTTCCTCAAGTACCTTTGTTTTTTTTCAGGATCTACGATTGTGAGTTAGGCTGGAGCTGATGAGCCCTAGGATCCTAGCACATGGTGGAAGCTTTTATGTTTCACAAGAGTCGGACATTTATATTTGATTCTAGGTGTTGGTTGTTCGGAAGCACATTATTTTGAATATTGTGTTATCGATGTTAATTCCACTTTGTAATACTTAAGATATTGTTTTATTTTTATGTGTGCAAGTGACCATATTTTGTTATCAATGTGCAAATGCAATTTTTTTTTATGTCTGAAATATATACCAGTGACGGGCAAACTTCTAAGCTAGTAAAAGATATGTCACTACTAAGCTCGTGCAAGTGCCACCGCGAAAACAAACTAGTGACGGGCACGGATAAAGAACTGTCACTAGTACACATATTACTAGTGATAGGCGCTTGCCAGTCACTAGTAACCTATTACCAGTGACTAGTTATTAGTGACGGGCACATTGCCTGTCACTAGTGGGGCTTTTGGGTCCGTCACTAGTAGCCTATTCTGCAGTAGTGCCTCCTGGCCCCATCCCGAGTGTCTTGAAGGTGACGAAGTGGGGAACCCAAATAAGTTGCTAAATTCGTGAGTGTCCGCATACAATCATTGCACGAAAAAGTTGCCCGCCTTGTTCGAAACATCCATCTCGGGGAATGATGCGCCCATCTCAGTACCGGCGTGGAAGGAGACGTCGCCGATGCCAGTGTCCTCAGCATCCATGCGCAAGGCGAAGAAGCAGCGGAAGAGGGTGACTCAGGGCCTCACACCGAGAAAGGCCTCGTAGTAGAAGTTTAACATAGAGAGGATGATGACGGACTTGGGGTGGAGGTGAAGTGGCTGAATCTGGTAGTGGGCAAGGACATAGAGGAAGAAGGAGGAGAAAGGAGGAACCAGGCCCATGCCGATGGCCCGGTAGAAGAAGGGATATGAATACAGAGAAAGATTCCCGTGCTCCGCTATACCCGAATGGAGGGTGTTCACGCCGTGATCGTTGGAGGGGTGGGCCGCCATGAGCACGGATAGAAGGAGGAGAAAGCATGAACTAGGCCCATGACGATTGTCGGATATATACCGAATAGGGGTATAGAAGATGGTAGACAAAGTGCCGGACTACCAGGGTGGCCCAAGTGGTAATGGGCTTAGGTCCATTGGGCGGCCCAGTAGGCCGACGCGCAGAAGCCGGATTCTAGAAGAACCCGGATCACGGCCCGCGTGATCTGGCTTGGAGGAGAAGACGGGTTTCTTACCGTCCAAGTTACAAGTTAAACGTAGCCTTCTAGGTTTCCTAATCTGTAAGACCTAGTCCGGCTATTATATAAAGCCGGACAGAGGATAGATTTCATAAGTTCTAAGTTGAATAAGCTCTAAGTTCTAGGTTATCTCGCCGAGAAGCTGATCCTCGCCGAGCAAAGCTAGATCTATTCCCTCACACTGTAACCCAGAATTACGGGCTTTAGTCCCTTATAGTGAGAAAGGCAGGAGTAGGTACGCCGTACTGTCGCGACGTACCGAACCTGGGTAAAATCCCGTGTTCTGTGTTACTACGCCATTCCGTTACCCCACGTCTCTACCGTAGTCTCATGGCACCCCAGTCTATGAAAACTACTACGATGTCTCGACAGTTGGCGCCCACCGTGGGGCAGACGACGTCAGGCGTGAAGTTCCGATCTGGGATATTAGGCGGAATCGGAAGATCGATCACTGTCAGAAGCTTGGAATTCGACAACGACGTCGGGCGCTTCCTCGACAACGGATCCTACATCCCGGCGCAAAACCATCTGGTAAGTGCCTGCGTTTTACCGATTGGATCTGCAAATATCTTTATCGGATTAACCGCGGAAGCAATGGGGTTTTGCGGTGAAAGCAATTATCTCCCACCCGCCCTATACCCAGTCGAAGACGACTATGATGCCGGATCTTGCTCAGATCGCCGACAAAACAGTGATACCCACTTTATCGGCATGGTGCAATCCGAGATCGCCGAAAACACGGATGACGGAAATCCCGTGCAAGAGGCAGACAACAATACACCCGTCCCAGAGACGGAAGAACCAATACCCGTCACAGAGACGGAAGATCCGACATCTGTCGACCAGACGATGAACTCGGAAACAGAATCCGTGCTCGCCGCCATTGAGGCGAGATTGGAGTCGGAAACCGGATCGGATAATTTCTCCGAAGACGAAGATGACGATGCCTTCGTACGAAAAGTTAAATCCTTTCAAGAGGGATTCCATGAAGTGCTAATGGCAAAACCAGCCGATACAAAGGGTGCCGATAGCCAGGAAAGCCCTAAAACCCCTCCGCCAGAGGAAGAGAGGGAAGACGGAGAAACTTCTCCGATATTTCCTAATGTTAAGGAGATGACAGAGGATGAACCTGTCAAAAAACCTCCATCTTCCAAGAAAAAGCACCGTGCTTCCAAAAAACTCCAGTACAAACTCCGGAAGAAACAGTTAGCTGATCTCGCTGACGAAAACCTGGAAGTTGGAGATGTTAGTGGCACAAAACCTGCGGAAAAGAAATCTAAGGAAATCACTGCTCCGCCAATGACAGAACTGGAAGAGCAAGAACTATTACAAACTCCAGTGGGACCCAATGAACCCCCTGAGATGCTGGAAGCCAGGAGACAAGCTTTCCAACGGCAACAGCAACAACTGCTTAGATCTCGGCAACACCTCCAACAAACCCATAATGACATCAAAATTATGAAGCAAGAAATTGAGGAGTACGAGAGAAAGCACAGATCTGTCTTAAAACCTACAAGGTTACCCGGAATTACAAAACCGGAAGAGCTGCCGCCGAAAGAAAGGTTCTATAACCCATCTTGGCAAAAGCAGCTAAACGGCAAAGATGCCAAGGGTGAACCAATATACAAAACCGCAGCTGAAAACGCGGAAGCAGCGTTCGCCATCCTGAACAATGATCTGTATTCTAACGGGGAAAAACTCCAAGGGGTGTATGCTTTCCTAGGAAAAGCATTACAGCAGCAACAGCGAGGACAAGAGCGATCAGGGAGGCTGCATGATAATTCCGCCCTCTGCAAAACTGTTACTTGCGCTGCTGGAGCACCTGGACCGGAAGAACCAGGAGATTCGGACAAAAAAGAGGATCCGAGAAAAGACAAGAAAAACCCCGACAACCGGGACGCAGCGTCTAGAACCGGACCTCATCTCCCGAAAGATGGATATAAACCACACGATCGGGAAGACAAACACCGGAATGACGGCAAAATAATGCCACCTCCGAGAAACCCAGCCGAAAAAGCTGGAAGATACGATACACCTCACAGGCGTGAAAGATCTCGGACACCGCCCAAAGATAAGGAAAGGTACAGGAGCAGGACTCCACCTAATCCCAGAGGGCGTGACAACGGAAGAGATAGAGATAACCTCGGAAAAACGCGTCCGCGTAACAATGGAAAAGAAAGGAGTAGATCCCCTTCTGTCCATTCAGCCGGGAGATATTCTGCGCATATTGACAGAGCAGAAAAGGATGATCTATACTTTGGTCCTAAGTGTTTCACTGACAGGATCCGAAGGATAACCCTGCATTCTGGCTTTGCCAAAGTTGGTCCAACCTACCAAAAATATACCGGCAGTACAAACCCGGATACCTGGCTTTCAGATTATTACACAGCCGTCCAGATCAACAACGGGACAGACCTGGAAGCTGTCAAGTTTCTTCCCCTAATGTTGCTAGACGGAGCCAGAGATTGGATTAATGGTTTACCATCAAGAACTGTCGACAGTTGGGATGATATGGCGAGAGTATTCACTCAGCATTTTCGAGGAACATACAAACGCCCAAATAGCATCAACCAGCTGAACCGTTGCACCCAATTTGAAGACGAACCATACGTGGATTTCATCTCCAGATGGACTGCAATGAAGAATAGTTGCTCTGGGGTAACTGACGTACAAGCAATGCATGCTTTCGTCAATGGCCTAAAACCCGGACTCGTACCGTTCATGGTTGGCTCTAAAAAGCACAAAGATCTCGGGTCTATGCTTACAACCGCTAATGAGCATGCTGCAGCCGAAGACGACATCAGAGCAAGAGGAGGCAATATTGAGTCACTAATACTGGCCAAGAAAACACCTCGTTCTGATAAAAAAGCAACCCCGGAGTCAACAACAAAGCCCAAGGAGGTTAACTTAGCCTTTGGAGGAGAAAAAGGGAACAAGTGGAAAGGCCGCAGTCCGGATCCCATCAATTACACTCCTGAAGAATGGGAGAGAATTAAGTCGGAACCCTGCGTCCACCACTCCCAATTTGGCAAACCTACCCATACAAACGCGCAATGCCGGCTAAATAAGCATATGAAAGGCAATGCAGGATCCGGGAATAAGGGGAAGGGCTCCAAGAGGAAGCCCGCCAGACAAAAGCCAGAAGCTGACAAAGAAGACAGTGAATCGGACACTGATAACAAAATCCAGGAACAACAGCGGCAAGGCGAACCCAAATTTCCAAGAGTTGATGGAGAAGCAATGTTAACTTTCCTAGCAACTCCATCAGCAAAGGTGGCCAAAAGAACACTCCGGGAGATAAACGCAGTCATTCCTGCAACCCCGAAATTCTTGAAGTATTCCAACACACCAATAATCTGGGATCAGTCTGATCATCCCGGAAATATCCCTGAACCTGGCACACAAGCTCTTGTTGTAAGCCCTATTGTTCAAAACACTAGGCTAAGAAGAGTGCTGATGGACGGAGGATCCAGCATCAACATAATGTACCTGGATACATTGAAACACTTGAAGATATCCGAGTCCCAGCTCAATTACAGCAATATACGCTTCCATGGTATTGTTCCTGGCAGGCAAGCACGCTCCCTAGGAGAAATTTCCCTAGATGTCACCTTCGGAGATAAAGATCACTTCCGACAGGAAAAAGTATCCTTCGAAGTTGTGCCGTTCGAGAGCGTGTATCACGCAATACTCGGACGTCCGGCTTTCGCCAAGTTTATGGCAAGATCTTGCTACATCTACAACAAGCTGAAGATGCCAGGACCCAAAGGAGGAGTAATCACCATTGCCGGTGATTTCAAGCTGGCAAACGAGTTGGAGAAGCAAAACGCCCTTTGCGCTCAAAGAGTTATAGCTCAGGAAGAACTAAAGGAGTTAGCCAAGGAGGTATCGCCGAAAGAAATGCCGGCAGGGAAAGAAACTCGGAAGCCAACAGATAGCTTCAAGGCATCCGAGAATACAAGACAGGTAATCCTAGATCCCAAAGATCCGACAAAATTCGTCGTTGTAGGGACTGGGATGACCGACAAATAGGAAGGCGAGCTCATCAAGTTCCTCCGTGAGAACTGGGATATTTTTGCCTGGTGTCCAGCTGACATGCCAGGCGTACCCAGGGAACTTGCTGAGCACCAACTCAAGGTTATTCCCGGATCAAAACCCGTCAAACAAGGTCTCCGTCGATTTGACGGAAGAAGACGGAAGGCTATTGGCAAGGAAATTATCCGGCTTTTAGCAGCGGATTTCATCAAGGAGGTAATCCATACTGACTGGTCCGCAAATCCGGTATTAGTACCGAAGAAAGACACAACTGCACTCAGAATGTGTATAGATTACACAGGATTGAACAAGTTATGTCCGAAAGATAGGTTTGCGCTGCCGTGAATAGATCAAATAATAGATGCCACTGCAGGCTCTGAGCTTTTATGCTTTTTGGATGCATACTCCGGGTACCACCAAATACGCATGAAAAAGGAAGATCAAATCAAGACTTCTTTTATAACCCCGTACGGGACGTATTACTACGTAACCATGCCTTTTGGCCTGAAGAACGCAGGTGCAACCTACCAGCGTTGCATGCAACGTTGTTTGCATAGTCAGATTGGAAAAAACGTCCATGTTTACGTGGACGATATTGCTGTCGTAACCAAGGAAAAAGATTCACTCCTTGAGGATTTGCGAGAAACTTTCGATAACTTGCGCACCTATCAGATGAAGTTGAATCCATCTAAGTGTGTATTCGGGGTTCCCTCAAGTAAACTTCCGGGTTTCATCACTTCTCATAGAGGAAAAGAAACAAACTCGGAAAAGATCAAAGTAATCTCGGACATTTCAAATCCTACGCATGGAAAAGGTGTTCAAGAATTGCTGGGTTATGCCACAGCCGTGAAAAGATCTATTAATCGGCTGGGGGCTAAAACCCTTGAAATCTACAAGTTGCTGGAGAAATTCGACAAAGTCAAGTGGATTACAGAAGCTTGGAAGCGCCTTACAAGTTATGTCCCCTTCTGTACTCAGTTCAAATCTATGTAAACATCTTTTGAGATCATGAAATAAAGTTGTCGGAATGCTGTCATCCATATTTCTTATAAGTGCAAAGTGTTTCCGCCTCATCTATTTCCCAATGATCTTACAAATTTCTCAGTGTTAACCCGAATTGTGCTTGCGTACTCGGCGTTACATAACTGAATGATTTTTCAGCCTTTTAACGGCTAAAGGAAACTTGAATTGCCTGCGTGCCCAAGTTTCACTTAAAGCTTTCCTTGTTTCTCTAAGTCTTATCTGATCGTGCGTATGCTGGGTTACTGGAACTAGTTAGTAAAAATGCCTTTAGCACGATTCATGTTTTCGAGTTTCAAAACTGCTTGGTTCGTCCCCAGTTACTCGGCATAACGATTCATAATGCTATTTGAGCCATTTCAAACACTAAGGACAGTTAAAGCATATACACCAGAGAACTTAGAAGATAAAGGAATGGTAAAATTCAAACAACTTGCAAAGTAATTTCATAGTTTAAACTGCAAAAGGCGGAATTTTCATTAATACATAAGAAGCATTACATTTTGGATTACAAATGAAAGAACAGTAATGCTCCTATTGTTTACATCTTCTATCCAGGTTCCAGGTAAACCCTTCAAGAATCCGACTCCTCCTCGCTGCTTTCTTCATCGGGAATCGGAGGAGCTTCTTCTTCTGGATAGTGTACGCCGACATTTACCATGGCGGCAATCTGGGTGGCGTGGCCCTTAACTTCACCAAAGATGGTGGATCGTTGCGCATCCGTGTATCCCTGAGGGACACCGGTGGCCACACGCCAGGATTTGGCACTAGGGTAGTGCATGCGCATAAGGCCTAAGGCCATGCGCGCACCACCCCGTGCAGCGGAGCGGAGAACGGACTCCTTGGACTCCGCCACCTCCATGATGATACCCGGAAGTTTTTCAACTTCCGAGCACTCCCCAGATTTTTCGGGAAGAAACTTGCCTACCAACTGCGTTGCAGCAGCCTTCATCAAGTTCCATGTTTCCCCGAAAGCTCGGATGCCTGCAGCCCGAGCGCCATCTGGGGTGTCTCCTGTTTGATCCGATAAAGCATACAAAAGGGTTAAGGAGACAAACAGAGAAAGCAAGACATGGAAATATGAAGACAAGGGTAAAAATTTACCGATGAGTTTATCGATCTCGGAAACTTCCTCCAGGCGAAGGTTCAGAGCTTCAGTCAAATCCTGGATGGTGGATTTGTCTTTCTCCGCCTGCTCGGAAGCCTTGGAGTTAGCCACTCCAAGGGCCAGATTGCTGGCTTCCAGGTCTTTTTGAGCCTTCACAAGATTCTTGTGAAGCTCAAAATTCTCATTGCGGAGAATCTCGGCGTTGCCGGAATCTTCCGCTGCTTGTTTAGCTTCAGCTAAAGCAGCTGAAAAAACAAAGGGCAAATCCGAGTTGATCAATTTCCTCGAGAAGAAAACCACAACAAAGTCTTAAACCGGAAATGTCAAAGCGAAAAAGCCTACCTTTCGTTTCCGTCAAAGCGAGCTGAGATGATTCCAGCTCCGCCTCTCTCTCCTCAAGAATAGAAAGAAGACTTCGAACTTCTTTATTCTTGATAGTGAGCTTCCTGAAAACTTCAAGGTTTATGGCCTCGGAGGTTTGCTGAAACACAGCAAGGAAAAGTATGGTTAATAAAAACATCAAAGCAAAAAAGCACGCATTTTGTTTAATGCTTGGGGGCTAGAGTTACATACCTGGCTCAAACGCTGCAAACCTGCCAAGTTTTCTTGGAATCCTTTTGCGTATTCTGCAAAATGGTTCCCGGCTGCGTCCAAGCCTTCATTGATCGCCTTGAAATCCTTGTCGAAGGTGGGGATTTCCTCGTCAAAAGTCCGAGAAGATTCCCCCACTTTCGGGGCCGCCCTTTCCCTCGTGTCCGACTCGGACACAACGGGCTGGCTGGGCTCTGGGGGCTTGGTGGTGGTGGTGGTGGCAGTAAGTTCTTCCGCCATTGACTGCGGCGTATCCGGGGCGACGGCGGGAGATGGTTGGCTGCCTCGGTTGGAAGCAGCTTTGAGCTTCTTCAACTTCCTCGGCTTCAAGGTGGAGGGGGGCAAGCTAAAAACCAAAATCCGGATAAAAGTCAAAACACCGAAGATGGATGAAAAAAGCTCCCATGAAAGAAAAATCCAGAAGAACTAACCTGGACGTGGCGACGGGGATTCCGTCAAGATCGATAATTTCCTCAGAGGAAACTATCTTCTTACGCTTGCGGCCACCAGTAGTAGCGGTGCGCAGCGCGTCCAGCTCAGCCTCGGAGGCTAACTCCGAGTCTGGAAGATCCGCAAGCTGTCGGAAAAAACTAATCAAAACCAAAAGGTAGATTATCCAAGAATTGAAGTTGTACCCAAATGACGGAAATTTTACCTTGGGAGCGGGGTTGTTGGCCGTGTACATTGGCCGACTCTCCGCGTACTGGTCGCGTGATGCGACCAATTGATTGATGCGCCGCTTAAGCTCTTTCGGGGCCCAATCCTTGTCGGTTGTCCGCATAGGATCTTTGGCCCCCGAGTACTCGCACAAAAGGCGGCCTTCATGGTTCGCCAACGGCTGGATCCGCCTGTTCAGCCAGCAGATGACCGTGTCCATACCGGTCAAAGGTGGCTTTGAGGAGGTGAGCTTGGCGATGCGCCTCTTGATCCTTAGTAGATCAGGAGGCAGAACCTGGACGGCCTCTGTCACCCAGTTATCCTGGGGAACGGCGGCGGAGTTTACAAAAGGTGGAACCCCGACGGCCTTTTTAGGAAAGGGCACGTCGGGGTGATAGAAGAAAGAGCCCGTCCAAAATTTGACGGACTCGGAAGTTTTAATCTTGGGGAACCAATCCTCTCGGAATCTCCGAAGAGTAAAGGAAATGGTCCCGCAAGTGGGGAGAGCACCCTCCACAGAGTTGCGTTTTACCCCAAAACAATACATCCAGAAATCTAACCTAGGCTCTATTCCTAGGTAACCCTCAAACAAGGCCTGAAAGCCGGCCATGTATAGAATAGAGTTGGGAGGGAGATTATGTGGTTGGATGTTATAGTGGGATAAAACCTGGAGAAAAAAGGAAGAGGGTGGAAGCCCCATACCTCGCAGAAGGTGGGAGGTAAGGAGCACTCTTTCGTTCTCCTGGGGCGTAGGCTCGGTCTCTTCCTCTGGGACCCGCCACTTCTTCTTCAGCACCAGGCCCTCCTTCTCCAAGTTAGGAAGAAGAGCCGGAGGAATACTGCAGGCACTCCAGTTGCCTGCAGTTTCCTCTTCTTCGTCTCCACCGGCGGCGGCAGCGGACGCGGCCCTCGCGGCGGCGAGCTGCTCGTCAAGGAGCTCTACTTTCTCCTCCACCGTTTCGGGAGCGAACGGTGGAGTCGATTTGGTGCTGGACCCCGCAACATCTGCGGCGGCGGAAGCATTTCCTCCGCCGCCCGCCGCGGACGCCATGTTCTTCTCTGGCTCGCCGCCGGCGTGCTTGGGCGACCCAACTTGGGGATCTAGATCGCCCAGAAGTTCGTCGATGGAGGCGTGGGCCGGTGATGATTTCGGGGACGCCATCGTGCTTGGTGGTGCTGGTGCGCTCCGGCGTAGCAAGGGCTCGTCGGGGCAGGAACTAGCTTTCGCTCTCGAGCTTGCGTTCGTACCAATGGTGAAGGCAGTGAGGGAAGTGAAGAAGATTGCCGATGGGCTCGAGGACGGCTATTTATAGCTGGAAATCGTTTAGATACGTGCCAACGGCTCTTTTGACCGTTGGATGTTCGACGCGTGTCGCTCGCCGGAAAATCCGGGAAACGGAACGACAGAGGAATGATGGCTATCTCCTCGTTTCTCGTGAGAATCTGTCAGAGATACGTTGCAGGGTTTCCCGCGTGAAACCAAGCGGCGCTTGCGTCAGCATGATTAAAGCGTTGATGTCACGTGTTCCTTTTCCGCGAAGGATCGCGAGAAGAAAAGCCGGATTTTCATAGTTCCGAGTTTTATGTTACCATCTCCTTTGAAAGGAAAAGAAGAAAGAATCAAGACTGCTGAATCAAGTTTCCCGGACAAAATATATTTGACGAAAGGCGGAGTTTCAGAGTTTTGATCCTTCCTGGGGGCTACTGTCGGATATATACCGAATAGGGGTATAGAAGATGGTAGACAAAGTGCCGGACTACCAGGGTGGCCCAAGTGGTAATGGGCTTAGGTCCATTGGGCGGCCCAGTAGGCCGACGCGCAGAAGCCGGATTCTAGAAGAACCCGGATCACGGCCCGCGTGATCTGGCTTGGAGGAGAAGACGGGTTTCTTACCGTCCAAGTTACAAGTTAAACGTAGCCTTCTAGGTTTCCTAATCTGTAAGACCTAGTCCGGCTATTATATAAAGCCGGACAGAGGATAGATTTCATAAGTTCTAAGTTGAATAAGCTCTAAGTTCTAGGTTATCTCGCCGAGAAGCTGATCCTCGCCGAGCAAAGCTAGATCTATTCCCTCACACTGTAACCCAGAATTACGGGCTTTAGTCCCTTATAGTGAGAAAGGCAGGAGTAGGTACGCCGTACTGTCGCGACGTACCGAACCTGGGTAAAATCCCGTGTTCTGTGTTACTACGCCATTCCGTTACCCCACGTCTCTACCGTAGTCTCATGGCACCCCAGTCTATGAAAACTACTACGATGTCTCGACAACGATGGCCCGGTAGAAGAAGGGAAATGAAGACGGAGAAAGATTCTCGAGTTCCGTCATACCCGTATGGAGGGTGGTCGCGTCGTGCTCGTTGGAGGGGTGGGCCGCCATGAGCACGGCTATGTTCATCATCTTGCCCGAGCCAATGCACGATGTCTCGAGCATATGGATCATATTGGCAGTGCCTAGAGACGGATTTAAATGAACTACTGTACGAGATAGATCTTCATTACTAGATAGACACAAAAACATATATGTTACATCGTATTTAAAGATGTAACACTTGAAATGGACTCACAAGATGACTAATTAAAATTTGCTCTCGATACTATTAACAGAAGGGTTTGAATTTGTATTGGAATTGTTAGGTCGATGGTACATGGTAACACATACCTATATGTGTTAGATGAGAGTGAGGACGATGGAAGAGAGACAGAGATAGGCGAGATGTGCCAGAATATGAAGACTACATTATTGGTAATTAGGATTATGCACGGACAAAAGAAAATATCACTACAAAGTTCGAACAATCATGGTTGCTATTAGAGGTGGAGCTTGAGTCCTCTCTCTGCGCACCGGTCGCCGTGACTCGCAGAGGACGCCGTGACTCCAGTTCAGCGCCGGCCTTGAACCGGCGAATAGCGGTGGCAGCTCCGTCCTTCGTCTTCAGTCGAGTGAACCTCATGTACCTACTGTGGTCGTCGACGAGGAGGAGGAAATATCACTTGCCGCCGTGCGTCGTCGGCGTGATACGGCCGTAGAGGTCACCGTGAACGAGCTCCAGAGGCTCAGTTGCACGGTACTTGGCCACCGCGGGAAATGGAACCCGGGGGTGCTTGCCAGCAAGGCAAGCCTCGCACAGCTTCTCGACGTGGTTCATCACTGGAAGACCACGCACCATCTCCTTCTTCGATAGCTTCTGCAAACCATCGAATCCTTGATGGGCGAATCGAGCAGGCCAGCGCCACGCCTCTTCCTCGACCCGCGCAGACAGGCACACGGGCTGCACGATCTGCAATTTGGCGATCTACAGGCGGTTGCTGGTGTGGGGTGCTCTTGCGATCAGTACTCGATCGCTTTCGCAGATCGTCATGTATCCGTGCTGGACGTGGGTGGGGTACCCGAGTTCATCGAGCTAGCCTACGCTTTCGCGATGGAGCTCATTGTCGACGGCGAATAAGAGCGTGCCTCGGCCTTGAATGGCTACGGCTGAGCAATCTCCGAAGCTGTCCTTGTAGGTGACGCCCATGTCCAGCTCGGAGAAGACGGTGACGTCGCCTGTCATGTGATTTGACGCCCCCGTGTCGAGGTACCAGGCGGCATCGGCGTCGTCCGGCTTGCGCTTCAGCTGCACATGCTCGCTCCTCGTTTAGGTATACCACCTCACCTTTGCTCGGCTCGTCCTCGTCGCGGCTGACAACGATCATGTCGTGCGCGATGATGTCAGGGATCGGTATGCTTTCCTCCAGCTCGACGACATCTACCATGTGCAGCGCCGGATTGCCTTCCACGGCCTGCATGAGGTTAGCCGGGGCCGCCGCCGCGTTCTCTTCCCGCAGCCGCTTGCGGCACTCACGGGCCCAGTGCCCTTTCTCGCGGCAGTAGCGGCACTTCTCCAGATCGGTGTTGCCGCCGGCGTCGGGAGGTGTCGTGTGTTTTGGTGGGGCTTGCCCACCCTTCTTCCCACCGTTGCGGTTGTCGTTGACGTTCGCGCCCGAGCCGCCACCGCGGCTCTGCGGTTTCTCCGTCAGTAAGAGTTGCCCGCCGGGGCCTCCTTGATCGCCGTGAAGGCGCTCCTCGACGGCACGCAGATGGCCGACCACATCCTCTACTGTGAGCGTGGCTGGGTCCATCTTGGTCTCCATGGAGAAGGCTATCTGCATGAATCGAGCCGGCACGACAGAGAGGAACTTTCTTACCACTCTCTCCTCGTCGCACGGATCTCCTAATGAGCGAAGAGTACATGCCAAATTCGAGATTCGCATCCCGAACTCGTCGATCCGCTCTCCATCCTTGAAGCCAATTGTCTCGAACTCGGTACGGAGACGGCGCACGCGAGAGTCACGATTCCCTTGCTGATGAGCATGCAGTGCATCTCGGACGGAGTGGAGCGCAGGAGCGCCTCTAGGTCCTGCTTGTCCTCACGGCGCGGAACGTCGTCGTCCTCGATCGCGTCCGAGAGCGACGCGGCCGCCGCTGGACTCGTGCACCACTTCCCGCACCACGACTTGGCCACCACCCGGTCCTCCTCTGTCGCGGATCAGACTCCTACCCCGACTATGCGAGCGCCGTCGTGACGCGGGCGGTGGAGTTTGCGATTTGGATTGGTTAGAGGGCGTCGTGGGGAGCGGGTTCTTTCCTGTGGCGCCACCGTCGGTCATGATCTCAAGATCTTTGCGGCTCTGATACCAATTTTTGACCGTAAACCCTGAAGTTCAGAGACAGAACGACAGTTTCAGAGTGCGAGCGAAAGCAAGAGTAGGTTTTGGGGTGGCACACAACTTGCGTCTTTTCTGTTTGTACTTCTTGCTATTTATTGGAGGTACAACGAAGATTACGCATGGATGTGCCATCCCACGAACGGGTCAAAGCGGCCCTTGACTCGCTCCAAGTTTGTTAGAAAACTTGCAGCCTAAACCTCTGGCTACGACTGCTTGCTATTTATTACTCTCTCCGTCCGGAATTAAATGTCGCAGGAGACAGAAAATTTGAACTGACAATTTACAAATACACCCTCTGAACATTGAAATCACCACCTCCACGTCCCAGATCCCACCATCTTCACGACCGGGCCGTCGATGGCATCCCGCGGCCGCGATCAGCGTGATCGCTCCCCATAGATTGCTCGTGATCCCGTGCCCACTATCTGCGAGATCGCTCCTGATCCCGCGCCCGCCTTCGCTCTCCTGATCCTCGATGCCGGCGGAGCTCCTGATCCTCGATGCCGGCCGCCGCTCGTGAACCCTGACGCCGGCGGTCGGAACTCCTGCTCGCGATTCTTGACGCCGGCGGCCGGAGCTCGAGCTCGTGCTCCACGCGTGCAGATCCTCAAGGTCACAGACTGCAGCTTTCTGCTCGTGATCCGTGACGGCGGCGGCCAGAGCTCAAGCTCGTGCTCCACGCCTCTGAGATCCTCCAGGCCCCCGACTGCAGCTTCCTGCTCGTGTTCCCTGACGCCGGCAGCCGGAGCTCGAGCTCGTGTTCCACGCGTCGACCTGGTACAGATCCTCAAGGCCCTCGACTACAGCTTTCGGTAAATGGTTTGGCTTTGTATCCATGGCTTTATCGTCAGTTTGATATGCCTCAAGACCCCTGGCTGCAGCAACACTGGGATCTTTTCCTGACACAATCATACAATCAGGATTATGGACAATTTAAAAATCATGGAGTATGATCGACTGCACGTTCTGGTTTAAAATGGCAAACCACTACTGATGTGCACATTTCTGGTAAATCGGAAACATTGGCAGTTTTCAGAAAAAGAAACTTGGTTGGACTGAGTAGGTTGCTGTCAAAAGAAGGTTTATAGCTTTGTTGGACTGCAGTGGTGTCTTTTGGACTAAAATTGGTCTTGTCAAAAAATGCTTTTAAGAGAAAAGCCTACCTTAACCACCAAATATTACTAGAATGAGTATATGAAACAGAAGCAGCTTCCATTCACAAAGACAAAGACGGTACACCATAACTAAAATTATAAGAAAGGCCAACAAGTTCCGTTGCATCCAGTTCTCAAGTTGACACCGCATTGTACTCAAGAAGTGGTGCTTACCAGGCGAATTGTGTCAGATCTGTTATGCCAGCATCCTGCAATAACCTGTAAAATAGCACATCTCTTAATGCCAGTGTAGAATCAATTGAAGGGGAGTTAATTTCAAAAGCTCAGGGCGCCAGAAGATATAAAGTGTTATTCCAGTGGAAAATGCCATTTCTATTCAGACGATAAAGGAAGCAAAGTCATACTGTAAAAGAGGACGGTATGGATGGTAAACAACCAAATAATAGTCTATTAACGGTTGTAATTGCAAGCACCTACTACTCCTAAAAATGAACCAGCACATCTGGAAATAATTTTTTTTAACAAAAACAAGAACAAAACTAAATGAAGCAACTATAGACATCAATAAAATAACTAACTTGTGAAGCATAAAAAAGCTTTACACTTGCAGTGAGGTGCCTACAGGAATGCTCCCTAGTCTCTTGTTATTCAAGCCAATATCTAATCAAAGTAGAACTGGAAGTAGTCATTCTGTAAAAACATGGATACTCCAAATTTGGAATTTACTCAAATAAAACATGAATGCTCCCTATTTATGCAGGGTTATACTGTTTTCCTTCCTCTCCAAATGGCATTTATTTTGTACAATATTCTGGTACTTTTACAGTAACATAGGCGATCCTCAGATTGTTGCAAACAAAGAAAGCGTGCAACTGCATATGGAAGTACCAACTAAGCATGCAAGTTTTTTCGGGCATACGATTCTAAGTCTTATCGGGGTATACCTTTGGATTTTCATACCATATCTGATGGCCCTGATGTCTAGCTTGGTGGCTTCATCTAATTCAGATTTGGTTCTCCTGACAATACCCTGTGCTATACAATTAACTAGAATCCTCTTCATAAGAAAAATAAACCATGTCCATGTCTTTGTTACGACTGTGAACAACCGTTGTATAATTTTTTCAGTTTCCGGCCGCAAGGCGTATATCTCATGTATATATAGCATTGTTGGATAAAAGTTTGAGACATGACCAACAGTATTGCCTTGCTAAGTAGTCTATCATCGGTTTCTACTCTCATATGGCTCTGTAGTGTAAATAAAACTTTGTTTAGTGGACCTAAGCTTAATTGCATAAGAAATTGAACTCTTGGGTACGTGAAAATATATCCCAGTCAAAGTCAGTTTATTCCAACAAAGTGCCCATCTTCGATATATACGCAAACAATTGTTTATAGCCAAACCGATTAGCTATTGGGAATAAGAATTCCATCTTGATGCTAATTCATTTTTTATCTACCAAAATGAGTGTGCTCAGTATTGCAATGATGATTATCATTAAAGTTCGATAATAATTTTTTTATAATGTGATGTGCATATTTCTTCAAAGTTGTAAGACAAAAAGTTCCGCAGCAACGCGCGGGGGGTCATCTAGTTCTACTTAATCAGGACAACAATACAGTTCGGCACATATGTGGTTGTCTTGGCAAGGAATGGACTTTTATCATAACATCATTTGCACCTAATAACAACACATAATCTTTAAGCGGCATTGGTTATGGTAGGCCATTTGGTCCAAGCTTTGGGAGCCGGAAGTGGTGGGGCAACTTCTGACTATTAAAATGACAACATTTGGTTCAAAGTCTGCAGTTTTGATCCTTAAACTGATTACTTCACCTCACAAAGTTTCAATGGAGTTGGTACAATTATTTCTAGATTCAATAAGAATAATTAACCGGACATTGTTCTTCAATCGAGCTGATCTGACCTAAGCACAGTGAAGCTAGATAATCAACAATAATTAAGCCTTGAAGTAGGAATAATCATCGGAAGCGTTTGACAATTGATGTTCAGATCATTCCGACTGGTACTTCAATCCACTGATTGTCATTGATGGAGTTACGAGAGTCTGCTAGCTAGTGTGAGCCCCAAAGTTGTTAAGAGGAAACACTAGCTGCTCGTTAAGCCTGCTAGCAACCAGAAGGCGGACTCTTCAGCTTTTTTTTTTCATTGCAGCTGCTGCTCGTCGGCGCAAAAGATGGTATCTTTAAACCGGGGGGGGGAGGGGGCGCTGGTAGGTGGAGGGTGTTACACGCAATAGCAAAACAACGATGAAGTTAAATGAGATCGAACCAACGGGGACACGAGATTTTAACGTGGAAAAATTAACCTTCCAACAAGGAAGAGAAAAAACCACGGGCGCCAGCCAGCAATACTTCACTATTTCGGGGTGAGGTTACAATCGCGTCGGGATTTACAATATGTGTCTTATCCCGTGCGGCGGCTTACAAGAGGTATATAAAGGCGATCCTGACCTAACTAGGTCGGTAACTGTGAATCCAACTCCGACTCGGTATCAACTCGTACCGTACCTAAGCCTCCGGCGACGGGCCTCCGCGTAGCGGAGGCCGAACTTTCCTTTATCTTCATATGAATTTGGATCATCATAAAATAACACTCCACCTTGAGACAAATTCCCTCTTGTAGCATAAATGAGAAGTTTCACTTGAAACACACAAAGAAAACACCTTCGGCGCCAAATAGCCTCTTGGGCTAAGCAGTGATACCAACTAAGCTTGAGCAAAGCTCAAACTTAGCAATAGGAACTGGCTTTGTCATCATATCAGCAGGATTATCATGAGTACTAATCTTGCATACCTTCAGTTTACCTTGTGCAACAACACACGCACATAATGGTACTTGACATCAATGTGCTTTGTTCTCTCATGGAACATCTGATCCTTAGTAAGGTAAATAGCACTCTGACTGTCACAAAATAGGTGAATGCAAGTATTATCTCCACAAAGCTCAGCAAACAGACCTTTCAACCACACTGACTCTCTGCATGCTTCAGCAATACCCATATACTCAGCCTCAGTAGTAGATTGTGCAACAACACCCTGCAAGGTAGCCTTCCAGCTAATGGCACATCCACTAATTGTAAACACATAACCTGTGAGGGATCTCCTCTTATCCAAATCGGCAGCATAATCTGAATCCACATAGCCTGCGAGTCCCTCACCAGTCTTGCCAAACTTCAAGCAAGCTTTGTATGTGCCGCGGAGGTACCTGAAAATCCACTGAACATATTTCCAATTTTCTTTACCAGGATTAGCCATGTATCGACTGACCAAACTCATAGCATAAGACAAATCAGGTCGGGAACACACCATGGCATACATTAAGGAACCAACAGCACTAGCATAGGGAACTCGTGACATATACTCAATATCTTTGTCAGTAGTAGGACATTGCAATGCTGACAACTTGAAGTGCGAAGCAATTGGAGTACTAACAGACTTTGCATCATGCATATTAAAACGATGAAGAACTTTCTTAATGTAATTCTCCTGACTAAGAAATAGCAATCTAGATTTTCTGTCTCTTGAAATTTCCATACCTAGAATTTTCTTAACGGTACCAAGATTCTTCATCTCAAACTCACTACTCAATTGTTTCTTCAATGTAGTGATTTCTTTCATGCTCTTGGTGTCGCACCCGGACTTCTAGAGGATACTCACCGTACGAACTGAACAGTATTCTGATGGGATTACGGGGCTTTCCGGCACCCGCGTCCTCTTACGAGTAGGCCAACACTTATGTGTGACAACCCATCGCTACTGTTCACCGTCGATGTAAACTATCCCGTAGAAATCAGGACGCTACCATTGACGTACTTCATACCATACACACATGGTACGTCAACGGCTTTGAACAAAAGGATAACACAACATGCCTCTAAGACACAAAAGATTGGAATAAGTTGCAATTGGCCCTCACTAGGGCAGAGATAGCAAATACAATCATCCAGAGGACACATGTCCCAACATAACATCATTACATATCAGCGGAAGCATTCCAAGGGGGTCTGAGTACAGACAAATCCAAATAGGCTTAAGAAGCCGGAAACTGAAATAAAGACGGAGCCCATCCACGATGTCTCGGATCCTGCCCGGGTCCGCTAACTACTCGTCAGCAGCCTCGTCAAACTCCATGTAGTAGCCGTCACCTGGATCCTTGTAAGCGTAGTCTGCGGAAACCACAGCCCCAAAGGGGTCAGTACATAGACGTACTGGCAAGCAAGACTCACAGTTCACCAAAGTGTAACCCGTCAACACAAGCACAGATGACTTGGGTTCAACGGAAGGAAGGGGATATATAAGATGCTGCAACTGGCTGCACTAACCAACTACAGAGATTCTACCACTTCCTACTATTAGAAAGGGGATAAGATCGAGTGTTGTAACCAACTGAAAGATAACTTCAAACAAACCCATCCTGGATCTCGCCCCTTATCCAAAGAAGCGATCCGAGGATAACTCACACAGTTGGATTAAAGATGAATCAAGTTATTGTGTCAATAATCCTATTACTAGTCAAGTTGTTAATCATGGGGTGTGAGATTGTGAATCATTAGGTTTAAGTTGTCCTGAGTACTTGTTAGCCAGTACTTTCACCAAGTTAACCATAACCGCGGAAAACACTGCTTCTCGAGAAGATTATCCCTGCAGGGTTGCACCAATTTGTCCGTACACGTATGAATAACCCGCCAGATGGGATGCCTCCCACCAAGCGGGGCACTCAACACAACTCAACTCTTCTTCGCATCAAGCCCAAAGCACCTTGGGCGCACGGCTAATCGAGCCCAGAAGAAAATGGACCCTCATAGCACTCTAAGAACGTGTCCCCCTATATGCCGACTACGAAAGTTCCACCCTGCGCTGGGCTCGCAAAAACATGCATGCGGCAAATGGAAAACACGAACTAAATGAGATGATTTGGACGAGAAGCGAATCGAATCAAATTGAGGGGGGCGCCCATACTCGCTTCCCACATGCGGGTAGTGCGCTCATCATGGATCAGTAGACAAGACCCTTTTCCTATTAGGGTCGACACTAGCAGGCCTCAAAACCACACAGGGCCTCCTGCCGGTGCCTTATCATCAAATTATTATTTAACAATAACATTAGCATGATTGATTGATTAAAACATCGAGCCCCCAGAACATAATAAAATAGTAACTGAAAGTAACGGGTGACAGACTCGAGCAAAACAACCTAAGCATGCTAGTAAT
Organism: Alopecurus myosuroides; assembly: GCA_028641055.1. Classification (NCBI taxonomy): domain Eukaryota; kingdom Viridiplantae; phylum Streptophyta; class Magnoliopsida; order Poales; family Poaceae; genus Alopecurus; species Alopecurus myosuroides. Next base: position 514,151,548 of record CM054058.1, on the reverse strand, counting down.
ACGCTGGCTCAATCAATAGGGTTGTAGGTGGGGTGGTGAGGCAATATCAGGGTTAAAGGATTCATGTGATAGGTTCGTAACAGAAACAACTACCACTAAGGCTGGCAGGAATAGACAACGGAAAGTATCGGTAACCAGGGTTGAAAGGAACACAATGGTTCATGTGAGTGATAACTTGCCTGCGAACTCAGCAGCCGGGTACTGAGCTAGATCCTCAGAAGGGGTGCTGTAAAGATCGTCTGTCTCAACGTCGTCGTCTATTCGAGAAGAAGCAAACAAACAAGGCAGAAATATAAACAATCATTATCATGGCATTGTGCACAATCAAGATGATGCATGACAAGTTAATGGTTGCATCAAAATACACTAGCTAACATGATAACACAATTTAAATGGACCCCTATGCTATTTTGAGTTGCATATGGGAAAAAGGTCCATGAATTAAGTGGAAACAAATGATTTACAATTAATTATTATGTGTAAGTTGTTAGCATGATGCAGGCATGATGGTAACAACAAAATAACAACAAATAACAATAATAGATGCAAGTTATAAAAGGATTTAACAAGTTTTGGAAATCATTTATTAAGTATAGAAATTTTGGGTTACTTAAACATGTCACACAAACAATTGTTGTTTTCATCAAGTTAGAGTGTGCAAAACAATTAACAAAATTTATATTTGAAAAGAACATCAAATTTTAGGTGGATTACATGTTTCAAATATTGAAATTGGAATTAGGATGAATTTATTATGAATTAAACAATATTAAACAAGTTTTAATTGAATTTAAACAAGTGTGAATTTTATTTAAATTTTATTTGTTCAAAACATAAATTCAAACTCACATTTGAAAAGTTCACACTTTGATGGTTTGAAAACATATTTTGCATGTTCAAAAATATTTTATATTAAGCAAGTTATGATTTTATCAAATTTAAATAAATTAAACAAGTATTAAATTATTTAGGCAATCTAAATTATTCAAACCATGAAACAAAATTTATATTTGAATAGGTTATTCAAAATGGTATGAAAAACATATTTTATTTGCATTTATTGGATTATTAATGAATTAGTTATGGAATTTAGAAATTTACATTTGAATTATTCAAATTTGAATTTTAAATGCATTTGGAATTTGTAAAACAGTACACAAATGGATTATTTGGAAATATCATTTAATTTGGAACAGAAACCATATATAACTTTTATTTATTGGGGTTATAGATTAAAAGTTATTAAAGTTGTAGTTTTAGTGTTTTATTCTGCCATTTAAAAGTAATTGGAAAAATAAAACAGAAACGTTTTAATTCTTTCGTTACCGCACTGGATCTAACCCCAGCCACTGCCCCGTGGGCCTGTGGCCAGCGTGGCGCGCGCGCGCACGCGTGGCAGTGAGGCCCGCTGACCGGTGGGGCTTGGCTAGGGGATAAATCCCAAAAAAAAGGATGCGGCACCTGGGACTCGAACCCGGGCCTCGCCCACTGCGCGCACTGACTGAAACCAATTCGGCTGCTCGCGTTTGTTTGACAGGAACCACAACGCAGACAGGTTGAGGTGTTGCGCGTTTACTGAAGTTTTAACTGACAGCGAAAAACCCAGACTGAACCTGACGGCGACAGAGGCAGCAGGGGCACATCGGCGGCGAGCGCTGGCTACCGACGTGCTGCGGCTGCAGGTGGGTGCGCGATGCGTGCAGATGTTGGATGAGCGTGGAACAGCGAGGGGAAGAGAGGGAAAGAGACGATGGCTCACCACCGGCGTAGTCATAGCAGAGGGGCGGTGACGACAGTGTGACGGAGGCGACGGCGGCGGTGTCGTGGACGGCGGCGCGTATCCAGCCGTGCTCCGTGCCCGCGGTGGTGTCCAACTGCTCGAGGGGGTGGTGGCCGTTCGATTCCAGTGCTCGGGTTGGGTGGAAGAGGACGGTGGCGCAGGTGATCGTCGAGGTTCAGAAGTGGCGTCTCCGGCGATGGATGGCAGAGAGGGGAAACGCGCCGCGAGAGAGGGAAGCTTGGCGGCGCGGGTAGGTAGCTAGGTCCTAGGGTTAGGGCTAGCTGCGCTGGGTCCGTGGGCGTCTTATAGGCAGCTAGGGGATCTCCTGGCCGTCGGCGATCGACTGCTGCCGCCGTGGCGCGTCTGGATGGGCGCCGTACTGCGGGAAGAGAAAGATCAGGTGGCGAACCGGTACGCGCGCGGATGTGGGCTGGGCTGCGCGCGCTGGGAGGAAGAGAAAGAGAAGTGGGCTGGGCCAGAGGTAGGCTTAGCTGCTGCGCGCTTTTCTTTTCCCTTTTCTTATTTTTGCTTTTTCTGTTTTTTTTTGCAGGGTTTGGTTTTGGAAGAAAAAGATAGGTTTTAGCTTAATAAAAATTCTAGAAAAAATTAGGTTAAACTATTTAGAACATTAGCAAACAAATGCCAAGATTGGTTTGCCAAAAAGTTGAGATATAAATTGCTGTTTGTATGTGAACCAATATTTGAAAGAATTTTAATATTATTTAAACATTATGAAAACAAAGCATTTTAATAGGGTGGCCGCTATGATTTAATTTGATTAAATGAGTATAATTGTTTGGTGAATTTCATAGATTCAAATGGGTACTGATTTGAATAGCTGGTTTGAATTTGAAAGTGATTTAGAATTAATTGATTGAATTACTTGTTTGATTAAAAGCAACAATTTAATGAGTGATCATTAATGAATTATTTGGAAGCAATTGAGGTTTTGATTTGCATTTCTTATTTGGAAAAGATTGTAACAGGCAAGTATGAAAACAAAAGGTTGATTAATGTTTGAACTTCATTATGAAAACAATGCAAACAGAAATAAAACAAATGCAATGAGATGATGACATGATGCATTGCTTTAAATTAAACAAAGAACAAAACAACTAGGGAGTTTTCATACTTGGATGTTACAAAACGCCCCCCCTTGAAGGAATCGCGCCCCGAGATTCCTACTGAGAAATGAAAAGGTCCGGATACTTCTTGCGAAGATCCTCTTCGGTCTCCCACGTTGCCTCTTTATCGGAATGATGCGACCATTGCACTTTCAAGAACTTGGTGCTCTTGTTGCGAGTCTTATGCTCAGTCTCATCGAGAATACGAATAGAGTGCTCATCATAAGATAGATCATCTTGCAGTTCAATGGAATCATGATCAACTGCACGATCTGGATCTTTGAAACACTTCTTGAGCTGTGACACGTGGAACACATCGTGCACCTTGGATAGTTTTTCTGGAAGTTCAAGACGATAGGCATTTTCTGCCCGCCTTGAGAGAATGTTGAAAGGACCAATGTATCTTGGTGCAAGCTTTCCTTTCACACCAAAACAATGAGTGCCTCTGAGGGGAGTTACACGGAGATATGCCTTATCACCAGGTGCATAGATCATATCCCTGTGCTTGCTATCATAATAGCTCTTCTGACGAGACTGAGCAATCCTGAGATTGTCACGAATGATACGAACTTTCTCCTCGGCTTCCTTAACAATGTCAGGGCCTAAGAGTGAACGTTCACCAGCTCCAGACCAATTGATTGGACTCCTGCATCTGCGACCATACAGTGCCTCAAATGGTGCCATGCCTAGGCTTGCCTGGTAGCTGTTGTTGTAGGAGAATTCAGCATATGGAAGGCAATCCTCCCATTTCATGCCAAATGAGAGACCACATGCTGTGAGCATATCCTCGAGAATCTGATTGACTCTTTCGACTTGCCCCTGAGACTGAGGGTGATAAGCTGTGCTGAACAGAAGTTTGGTGCCCAATGCTTCTTGAAAGCTTTTCCAGAAATGAGAAGTGAATATACTTCCACAGTCTGAGCTTATTTCCAATGGAACACCATGAAGAGGAACAACCTTTGCTGTGTAGAGCTCTGCTAACTGGCTAGCTGAGATAGTTTCCTTTACAGCAAAGAAGTGAGCTACCTTAGTGAGACGATCAATAACAACGAAGATTGCATCGTTGCCCTTTTTGGACTTTGGAAACCCAGTAACGAAGTCCATTTCAATCATGTCCCACTTCCACTCAGGAATTTTTAGAGGTTGGAGCAGCCTGCTGTTTTCTGATGGACTGCCTTAACACGTTGACAAACGTCGCATTCAGAAACGTATTGAGCAATTTCACGTTTCATGTCAGGCCACCAATACAGAGTCTTGAGATCCTGGTACATCTTTGTACTTCCAGGGTGGATGGAGAGAGGAGTTTCATGAGCCTCCTTGAGAATGATATCTTTGAGGCTTTTAATCTGAGGAACTGCAATGCGTCCTTCGAAGAACACAGTTCCCTTGTCATCAATTGAGAAGGACTTGAATTTATCATTGCCTTCCTTGATGTGCTCTACAATCTTCTTGATTTCAGTATCACGAAGTTGTTCAGAACGAATCTTGTCCTCGAGAGTTGGACTGGCTGTCAAGCTAGCAAGGTAACCTTGAGGAACAAGACCAAGGTTCAGCTTCTGGAATTCTTCATGAAGTGGAGGTTGGCTTTCCATGATCATGAGATTATTGCAATAGGATTTGCGACTGAGAGCGTCGGCCATAACATTAGCCTTGCCTGGAGTGTAAGAAATGGTGAGATCAAAGTCTTTAATCTTTTCAATCCATCTCTTTTGCCTGAGGTTTAGATCTGGCTGAGTGAAGATGTATTTCAGACTCTTATGATCGGAAAAGATTTCAGTTTTGTTACCCAACAAGTATTGTCTCCATTTCTTGAGGGCAAACACAACTGCTGCAAATTCAAGATCATGAGTGGGATAGTTTTGCTCATGTGGGTTCAACTGACGTGAAGCATAAGCCACAACTTGACGTTCTTGCATAAGAACTGCTCCTAGACCTTGGAGAGATGCATCGCAGAATATCTGGAAAGGTTTGGTAGTATCTGGGCCAACCAGAACAGGTGTGGAAGTGAGTTTAGTCTTCAAGAGATTGAAACTTTCATCACATTGTGGAGTCCAAACGAACTTCTTGTCCTTCTTTGTGAGATCAGTGAGAGGTTTGGCAATCTTGGAAAAGTTTTGGACGAAACGACGGCAATAGCTAGCCAAGCCAAGAAAACTTCTGACTTGCTTCACCGTCTTAGGAGGTTTCCAATCAACAATTGCCTTAACCTTTTCCGGATCAATGGCTATGCCTTTGGCAGAGATGATATGACCAAGGTAAGCAACTTCCGGAATCCAGAACTCACATTTGGAGAATTTGGCATACAGACGATACTCGCGAAGTTTCATGAGAGTGAGACGAAGGTGTTCTCCATGCTCTTCCTCGGATTTTGAGTAGACTAGAATGTCATCGAGATATACCACAACGAACTTGTCGAGGTATTCATGGAAGACATAATTCATGAGTCTTGAGAACGTCGCCGGTGCATTGGTGAGACCAAAGGACATGACGGTGTATTCATATAGACCGTAACGAGTGGTGAAAGCTGTTTTTGGAATATCTTCCTTTCTGATCTTTATTTGATGGTAACCCATCCTCAAGTCCAACTTTGAGAATATTGAGGCTCCAGCAAGTTGATCAAAAAGATCATCGATACGAGGAATTGGATACTTGTTCTTGATGGTTTTCTCGTTGAGAGGACGATAGTCAACCACGAGTCTTTTTGTTTGATCCTTCTTGGCAACAAACAGAGTTGGGCAACCCCAAGCGGAGGAACTAGGCTGAATGTAACCTTTCTCCATGTACATATCGATTTGCTCCTTCAAGAATTTCAGTTCAGGAGGAGCTATCTTGTATGGATGCTTAGAGATTGGAGCAGTACCTGGTTCAAGCTCGATCACGAACTCAACTGCTCTGTCCGGAGGCATCCCTGGCAACTCTTCTGGAAAGACGTCAGGGAATTCACAAACCACCGGAACATTTTCAATTGCAGGAAGAGGTTTTGCATCGAGGTTGAACAGCTGAACAGAACTTGATCCATACGGAGAATAGACTATCTGGCCTGAAGGGTGGGATAGAATTATTGACTTTTGAGCACAGTCAATTTTAGCTTTGTGGGTCTTCAACCAATCCATACCCAGAATGACATCAATGTCAGAATTTCCCAGCAACATGAGTGAAGCAAGGAATATGCGACCTCCAATTAGTATCTGATTGTCCTTACTTATCTTGGAAGTCAACATTTGCGGTCCCGGAGAGTGAACAGTCATTTGATTGCTTAGCGGAACCAGAACTAGGTTGTATGCTTTTGCAAAAATCTTTGACACAAAAGAATGCGATGCTCCGGTATCAAACAACACTTTAGCTGGAATAGAGTTTACGGGTAGTATACCGAGAACGACGTCAGCAGCTTCCTCAGCTTTGTTGGCCTTGATATGATTCACCCTCGCGGTCCTCCCGGCAGGCCTGTTGTTGGAGTTGAAGGCTTTATCCGGGGGAGCACGAACCATTGCCTGGTTGGTGTTGGGGCGAGGAGGTGGAGGTAGCTGCCTCTGAGTGCACTTATCAGCATAGTGTCCAGTATCCTTGCACTTGTAGCAAGTGACGACACGAGAAGGACCTGGCCTTGGCTGCCCCATTGGAACCCTCTGACCCTGCATCTAAGATGGGTTGGGTGGGCGGGGAGCAAAGCCTGGAGAAGCTTGGGCATATGGAGCCCTAGTGACAGCAGCATTTGGCACCCAGATGCGGCGCTTCTGCGGAGGGGTGGTCATGTTGGAGGAGGAACCACCCTCACGCGAGTGCTTACGGGACTCCTCGAACGCCTTGCGCCCATTCTCCTCATTGAGCGCGGTGTTCACGAGCTCCTCGAAGTCCTTGCACCTGATGTTGGTGAGAGCGTACTTCAGTTCCGGGTTAAAACCTCGGCGGAACCTTTCCATCTTCTTGGCTTCAGTGGACACCTCATCACCAGCGTATCGAGCGAGACGATTGAACTCGTTCTGGTAGCCAATGACGTCCAGCTTGCCCTGTTTGAGAGAGCAAAATTCCTCACGCATCCTTTCCATGAGACCATCTGGGATGTGGTGCTTCAGGAAGACATCCTTGAAACATCCCCAGGTGATAGGATAGCCAGCTCTCATGGTCTGGTAGTTCTCCCACCTGGTAGCTGCCTGACCCTTCAGTAGGTAGGTGGCATACTTGACTTTATCCTCCTCAGCAACGTGAGCAATGTCCAGATCCCTGCTCATCTCCCTGATCCAGTCATCAGCATCCAGAGGCTCACGTGTTGCCACGAAAGCTCTCGGCCCCATGCTCAGAAACTCCTTGATGCTGACTCGCGGAGCATTCTGGTTGTTGTCCTGGTTAGCCTGGATCTGGGCCATCTGAGCCACGACCTGAGTCATCTGAGTCAACAGCTCCGTGAGCGGAGGTGGTTCAGGCGGGTTGCTCCTTGTCGGCGGCATCTTGAATAGACATGCATTTTAGCACAACAACAGAAAATGATAGACTTGGTAACCGAAAGAGAGATTATTCCGACGCATGAATAGATAACCAACAGGTACATCATCACATGTTCAAATACATCAGAATATCCAACACACCAATACATGGTTCGAAATACAAAGGATAACTAAACATAGCTAGGAATGGATACATCGGTACTCCCATGCTCATCACGCAGGACGGCGGTGAGTAGTACGACGAGAGATATGGTGAGGAGGAATCCCCCGGAAGTAGGTATAACGACGATCCACGTAGATCGGGACTGCTCTGAGAGCAACTCTCGGTGTGGTGAAGTAGAAAGCGTCGTCTCCCTGTGCTCCAAAGCGGGGAATCCCAGTGTAACCAGCTCCGAGGTTGAGGAGTGGACCTCTGAATGGCTCGTAACCTCCAGCATCTGGCAAACTACGTCCAACTGTCTGATGGAAACGTGCAAAGCGCTCATCTCCAACAAAGTCTGTGGTATACGTAGCCAGACGAGTCAAAGCAAGGTAGAGCTGCTCCCTGACTGAGGCCAACTCCTGAGAAAGTGTGGTGGCAACAGCGTCACTGTGCCTCACAAACTGAGCGGTGGTGTGCAGCCTGGTGTTATCATGCTCGTAGACATCCAGGTTGTCGTAGAGGGTGAAGTGAGCTCCCGCTGACGTGATGTAACCACGGGGGATGTGGCGATAGATAGAATCGTCAAATCCCCAGTAGTCAGCACGGAGGACGGTGAGACTCACGTAAGCTGCCTGCTGCACGGCCATATCCACTGTGGAACCTACTGCCTCGTAGCGGTGGACAACGCTCATGCCATCATCTGACAGAATGTAGACGATAGCCTGGTAGTAGGTCTGGTCAAACTCTCGCTGCTTCTCGTAGACCTGGTACTCTGGTGCCCAATGGAACCCCAGATAGGTGACCATGTCTCTCAGCATCTCCGGATAACCGGCGGTGCTCTCACAACGAGTCATCCGAACCACCTGCGGGAAGAACCTGAGATCCATCTACAGATGATTTGGGAGGTTTTGATTAGACGCCGGTAGAGAACTGAAGTGGAAAGCAACAACAAGGTTCGACGGACGAAAAGGATGTTGGAAAGAACAGGATATTGAAGCAACATCGGGAAACACGAGACCAAAAACTCCTGAGGTACTACGGAGAACCCAAAACACGTGAAATCCTAACTTGAAAGTTTAGGTGAGAACAGAAAACAACGTTGCACTTCCTTACCAGAAAAGGGTGGGTGGGTGGGGAAAGAAGAAAAATGGCAGAATTCCTACTCTCACGTTTCATTTTTCCTATATAGCTACAAAATAGTTTCTAGACTCAACTGCGACCAGTAAAAAGGGATCCTACAGGCAGACAGGCTCTGATACCATTTGTCGCACCCGGACTTCTAGAGGATACTCACCGTACGAACTGAACAGTATTCTGATGGGATTACGGGGCTTTCCGGCACCCGCGTCCTCTTACGAGTAGGCCAACACTTATGTGTGACAACCCATCGCTACTGTTCACCGTCGATGTAAACTATCCCGTAGAAATCAGGACGCTACCATTGACGTACTTCATACCATACACACATGGTACGTCAACGGCTTTGAACAAAAGGATAACACAACATGCCTCTAAGACACAAAAGATTGGAATAAGTTGCAATTGGCCCTCACTAGGGCAGAGATAGCAAATACAATCATCCAGAGGACACATGTCCCAACATAACATCATTACATATCAGCGGAAGCATTCCAAGGGGGTCTGAGTACAGACAAATCCAAATAGGCTTAAGAAGCCGGAAACTGAAATAAAGACGGAGCCCATCCACGATGTCTCGGATCCTGCCCGGGTCCGCTAACTACTCGTCAGCAGCCTCGTCAAACTCCACGTAGTAGCCGTCACCTGGATCCTCGTAAGCGTAGTATGCGGAAACCACAGCCCCAAAGGGGTCAGTACATAGACGTACTGGCAAGCAAGACTCACAGTTCACCAAAGTGTAACCCGTCAACACAAGCACAGATGACTTGGGTTCAACGGAAGGAAGGGGATATATAAGATGCTGCAACTGGCTGCACTAACCAACTACAGAGATTCTACCACTTCCTACTATTAGAAAGTGGATAAGATCGAGTGTTGTAACCAACTGAAAGATAACTTCAAACAAACCCATCCTGGATCTCGCCCCTTATCCAAAGAAGCGATCCGAGGATAACTCACACAGTTGGATTAAAGATGAATCAAGTTATTGTGTCAATAATCCTATTACTAGTCAAGTTGTTAATCATGGGGTGTGAGATTGTGAATCATTAGGTTTAGGTTGTCCTGAGTACTTGTTAGCCAGTACTTTCACCAAGTTAACCATAACCGCGGAAAACACGGCTTCTCGAGAAGATTGTCCCTGAAGGGTTGCACCAATTTGGCCGTACACGTATGAATAACCCGCCAGATGGGATGCCTCCCACCAAGCGGGGCACTCAACACAACTCAACTCTTCTTCGCATCAAGCCCAAAGCACCTTGGGCGCACGGCTAATCGAGCCCAGAAGAAAATGGACCCTCATAGCACTCTAAGAACGTGTCCCCCTATATGCCGACTACGAAAGTTCCACCCTGCGCTGGGCTCGCAAAAACATGCATGTGGCAAATGGAAAACACGAACTAAATGAGATGATTTGGACGAGATGCGAATCGAATCAAATTGAGGGGGGCGCCCATACTCGCTTCCCACATGCGGGTAGTGCGCTCATCATGGATCAGTAGACAAGACCCTTTTCCTAGTAGGGTCGACACTAGCATGTAACATCCCAAGTATGAAAATCATCCACTTAGAATGTTTGTTGCATGTTCATTAAAGTTTTGCATCATGTCATCATATTGATTCCATGTTGTTTGCATTTGTTTCTTATTTATTGCAATTGTTTTCCACTGTTTTCACAACTCAAATTCAAACCTTTTTCAAACATTGGTTTCATACTTGCTCTGTTACAACTTTTTGAATAAAAATCACAAATAATAACAACCATTTTGGTTCCATGTTTTCCTTAGTGATCACTTGTGAAAATGATCATTTTAAATCAATTATTTATTTTCCAAACACAATTTAAAATTCAAATCCAAACACCCAAACATAACCATTTTTGGAGTTATGTTGTTAACAAATCAAATCAACTCAATTTGCTTTTTACCATAGGGGTTACCCTATTTAAATGGTTGATTTTATTAATGTTTATTAATATTAACAATTTCACTCAAATTTGGTTCAAATTTCAAAAGGCAATCAAATGTTTAAATTTTTGAAAATGAAAGTTGCCAAATGGTTGCATTTGGTCTAAGGAGTCTATCTGAATTTTTTCAGATTTTTCCCTAAACTAAAACCTATGATTTTCTTCCAAAAGCAAAAGCTACAAAAAAAACAGAAGGAAAAAATAAAAATAAAACAAAACCTACAGCGCGCGCAGCAGATAACACACCCATCCCACTAACCTAACGCGCGCGCGAGCCCAACCCAACTAACCCGCGCGTACCGCTTGGAGATTCGCGCTGCTGTTCTATTTCGTCGTCGTCCCGCGGTACGGCATGAAATCCGTGGCGCCACCGCACCCCCGCGTCGACTCCGGCGGCCACCAGGCGCATCCACGCCTATAAGAAGCCCCCAGAGCCCCCGCACCTAACCCTAGACCCCCTAGGTTCCCTTTCCCCTCTCCGCCGCCGTCGATCGCCTCCTCCTCGGCGAGATTTCCTCCTCTGCTCCCCCCACCGGCGACGACACCCTTTTAATCCGACCACCGCAACGTCGCCATGGATTTCCTCTCCCCCACCTAACCCCTGAAACTGAACGCGCTCTGCTCCCTCTACGGTTTGGACACGCGAGCTCAACCGGGGAGCATCTCCTTCCTCGACGCCGTCCGCGACAACGCCGCCGTCGAGCTCACTGATCTCCTCTGCACCTCGACGAAACCCCGGTGAGCTCCCCATGGTATCCTTCCCCTCTCTCCCTCTGTCACTTGCGCAAGATCCCGTGCACGTTTCTGCACACAGCACACGCACACCCCTCACGTCGATCACGGCCACGATCAGTTCCCGCCGGCGCGCACTGAACCTTTGTCTGTCAGTCGAGCATGCGATTCGTCGTCAGTTAAATTCAGTAACTTGGCGCTGAACCTTAACTTGTATCCGTATGTACCCCTAACAACTGAACGAGAATAGCGCATTGGTACTGCACCTTGTGCGCGCAGCGAGTGGTTGCGGGTTCGAGCCCCCGCAAGCACAAACCTTTTTGGGTTATTTTGCCACCGCGCGGTAAGGCCCACCAGTCAGCGACGCCCACTGCCACGCGTGCGTGCACGCGCCACGCTGGCCGCAGGGGCCACAGGGCAGTGGCTGAGTTTAGGGTACCCCTCGGTACCAAAAGGTTCTGCGCGAATTTCTGAATTTCCAAATCAATTTAAATAGCATATTTGAATCAAAATTTCAAACTTTAATATCTTTCATTCTGTTAATCCAATAAATAAAAACTTTATATGTTTTCTGATCCAAATTTCCTAATCTTTCCAAATATTCAATTTGTGTACTGTTTTGGAAATTTCAAATGTATTTAAAATTCAAACTTAAATATTTCAAATGCTAATTTCTAAAATCCATAACTAATTATTTATTAATCCAATAAATGCAACTAAAATATGTTTTCCATACCATTTCACCTAACCTATTCAAATATAATTTTTATTTTCTGTTTTGAATAATTAAAATTGCCTAAACAATTTAAATCTTGTTTAATTCAATTAAAAATTGTTCAATATTGTTTAATTCATAATTAAATAATCCTAAGTCCAATTTCAAAATGTGAAACATGTAATCCAACTAAAATTTGATAACCTTTTCAAATATGAACTTTGTCGTTTGTTTTGAACAATTTAAATGGTTGAAAACAACAACTATTTGTGTGTCACCTTTAAGGCACCCAAAAATTCCCTAAATTGATAATAAAATTCTAAATTGCTACACCCTATTTTAATTTTATTCTAATGTTGTTATTTTGCTGTTTTCCTTTTGGATGCATCATACTAAACCACTAGCACCTGTTGATTAGTTGGAAAACAAATAATCTAACCAAAATCCATGGGCTTTTCATATGCAACTCAAAGTTGCATATGTGTCCATTTAAATTGTGTTATCATATCAATTAGTTTATTTTGGTGCATCTATTAACTTGTCATGCAACATATTTGATTGTGCACTATGCCATGACAATGATTGTTTATATTTCTGCCTTGTTTGTTTGCTTCTTCTCGGATAGACGACGACGTTGATACCGACGACCTTTACTACACCCCTTCTGAGGATCTAGCTCAGTACCCGGCTACTGGGTTTGCAGGCAAGTTATCACTCACATGAACCACTGTGTTCCTTTCAACATTGGTTACCGATAATTTCCGTTGTTCTTTTCTGCTAGCCATAGTGGTAGTTGTTTCTGTTACGAACCTATCACATGATACCCTAAACCCTGATATTGCCATCACCTCCAGTCCTAAAACCCCGTTGCTTGGGCCCGTGTCTTACTAGCATGCTTAGGGTTGTTTTGCTCGATTCTGTTATCAGTTGCTTTCTGTTATTATATTCTGTTATATTCTGGGCTCGATGTTAAACAACACCTGTTAAGTTGAGGTAATAATAATTTGCTGATAAGGCACCGGCAGGAGGCCCGGCGTGGTTTTGAGGCCTGCTAGTGTCGACCCTAATAGGAAAAGGGTCTTGTCTACTGATCCATGATGAGCGCACTATCCGCATGTGGGAAGCGTGTATGGGCGCCCCCCTCAATTTGACTCGATCCGCATCTCGTCCAAATCACCACACTTAGTTCGGGCTTTCCATTTGATGCACGAATATGCAGGTACGAACCCGGGGCCAGGGTGGAACTTTTGTAGTCGGCATTTAGGGCGGCGTGGTCTTCCAGTGCTATGAGGGTCCTCCTTTTCTTCGGGGGGCTCGATTAGCCGCGCACGCACAGCACGTGGTGCTTTGGGCTTGATGCGAGGAAAGGTTGAATTGTGTTGAGTGCCCCGCTTGGTGGGAAAGGCCTTCCCATCTGGCGGGTTATTCTTACGTGTACGGCCAAATTGGTGCACCCCTGCAGGGATAAATCTTCTCGAGAAGCCGTGTTTTCCGCGGTTATGGTTGACTTGGTGAAAGTACTGGCTAACAAGTACCCAGAACAACTTACACCTAACTAATGATAACTTGACTAGTAATAGGCTTATTGACACAATAACTTGATCCATCATTAATCCAACTGTGTGAGTTATCCTCGGATTGCTTCTTTGGATAAGGGGCGAGGTCCAGGATGGGTTCGATTGGTGGTTAGTTATAGATGGTTATGATACGCTATCTTATCTCTTTCTGATACACCGGAAGTTGTAGTATGTTCTGTAGTTGGTTAGTGCAGCCAGTTGCAGCATCTTTCATACCCTTTTCTTCCGTTGATCCCAAGGCATCTGTGCTTGGTGTTGACGGGCTACACTTTGGTGAACTGTGAGTCTTGCTTGCCAGTACGTTGTTGTACTGACCCCTTTGGGGCTGTGGTTTACGCAGACTACGACTACGGCTACGATGACCACCAGGATGGCTACTTCGTGGAGTTTGACGAGACTGCAGACGAGTAGTTAGCTGGACCAGGGCTGGATCCAGGACCTACGTGGATGGGCTTCGTCTTCGTTATTTTCTCCGGCTTCTTAAGCCTGTTGGATTTGTCTGTACCCAGACACCTTTGATTGCTTCCGCTGATGTAATGAATGCTATGTTGGGACATGTGTCCTCTGGATGACTGTATTTGCTATTTCTGCCTTAGTGAAGGCCATTTGCAACCTTATTTCAATCTTTTGTGTCTTAGAGGCATGTTGTGTTATCCTTTTGTTCAAAAACCGTTGACGTACCATGTGTGTATGGTATGAAGTACGTCAATGGTAGTATCCTGATTTCTACGGGATAGTTTACATCGACGGTGAACGGTAACGGTTGGTTGTCGCACATAAGTGCTGGCCTACCCGTAAGGGGACGCGGGAGCCGTTAAGCACCGTAATCCAACCAAAATACTGTTCAGTTCGTACGGTGAGTATCCTCTAGAAGTCCGTGTGCGACAAATGGTATCAGAGCCTGTCTGCCTGTAGGATCCCTTTTTACTGGTCGCAGTTGAGTCTAGAAACTATTTTGTAGCTATATAGGAAAAATGAAACGTGAGAGTAGGAATTTTGCCATTTTTCTTCTTTCCCCACCCACCCACCCTTTTCTGGTAAGGAAGTGCAACGTTGTTTTCTGTTCTCACCTAAACTTTCAAGTTAGGATTTCACGTGTTTTGGGTTCTCCTTAGTACCTCAGGACTTTTGGTCTCGTTTTCCCGATGTTGCTTCGATATCCTGTTCTTCTAAAGAACCTTTCGTCCGTTGAAACCTTGCTGTTGTTTTCCACTTCATTTCTTCTACCGGAGTCTAATCAAAACCTCCCAAATCATCTGCAGATGGATCTCAGGTTCTACCCGCAGGTGGTTCGGATGACTCGCTGTGAGAGCACCGCCGGTTATCCGGAGATGCTGAGAGACATGGTTACCTATCTGGGGTTCCGTTGGGCACCAGAGTACCAGGTCTACGAGCAGCAGCGAGAGTTTGACCAGACTTGCTACCGGGCTATCGTCTACATTCTGTCGGATGATGGCAGGAGCGTTGTCCACCGCTACGAGGCAGTAGGTTCCACAGTGGATATGGCTGTGCAGCAGGCCGCTTACGTGAGTCTCACCGTCCTCCGTGCTGACTACTGGGGGTTTGACGATTCTATCTATCGTCACATCCCCCGTGGTTACATCACGTAGGCGGGAGTTCACTTCACTATCCACCGCGACATCGATACCTACGAGTCTGATAGCTCCAGGCTGCACACCACTGCCCAGTTCGTGAGGCACAGTGACGCAGTTGCTTCCACACTTTCTCAGGAGTTAGCCTCAGTCAGGGAGCAGCTCTACCTCGCGTTGACGCGTCTGGCGACGTACACCACAGACTTTGTTGGAGACGAGCGCTTTGCACGTATCGTTCAGCCAGCTGGTCTTCCGTTGCCAGATGCTGGAGGTTACGAGCTGATCAGAGGCCCACTTCTCGACCTCGGAGCTGGTTACACAGGGATTCCCCGCTATGGAGCACAGAGAGACGACGCTTTCTACTTCACCACCCCGAGAGTTGCTCTCAGAGCAGTTCCTATCTACAGGGATCGTCGTGATACCTACTTCCGTGGGATTCCTCCTCACCGTATCTCTCGTCGTACTACTCGCCGCCGTCCTGCGTGATGAGCATGGGAGTACCGATGTATCCGTTCCTAGCTATGTTTAGTTATCCTATGGCATTCGAACCATGTATTGGTCTGTTGGATATTCTGATGTATTTGAACATGTGATGATGTACCTGTTGGTTATCTATTCATGCGTCGGAATAATCTTTCTTTCGGTTACCAAGTCTATCCTTTGCTGTTGTTGTGCTAAAATGCATTTCTGTTCAGGATGCCTCCAACCAGGAACACCATGCCTGAACCACCTCCGCTCACGGAGCTGTTGACTCAGATGACTCAGGTCGTGGCTCAGATGGCCCAGATCCAGGCTAACCAGAACAACAACCAGAATGCTCCGCGAGTCAGCATCAAGGAGTTTCTGAGCTTGGGGCCGAGAGCTTTCGTGGCAACACGTGAGCCTCTCGATGCTGATGACTGGATCAGGGAGATCAACAGGGCTCTGTAGATTGCTCATGTTGCTGAGGAAGATAAGGTCAAGTATGCCACCTACCTACTGAAGGGTCAGGCAGCTACCTGGTGGGAGAACTACCAGACCATGAGAGCTGGCTATCCTATCACCTGGGGTTGTTTCAAGGATGCCTTCCTGAAGCACCACATCCCAGATGGTCTCATGGAAAGGATGCGTGAGGAATTCTGCTCTCTCAAACAGGGCAAGCTGGACGTCCTCGGCTACCAGAACGAGTTCAATCGTCTCGCTCGATACGCCGGTGACGAGGTGTCCACTGAAGCCAAGAAGATGGCAAGGTTCCGCCGAGGTTTTAACCCGGAACTGAAGTACGCTCTCACCAACATCAAGTGCAAGGACTTCGTGGAGCTCGTGAACACCGCGCTCAATGAGGAGAATGGGCGCAAGGCGTTCGAAGAGTCGCGCAAGCACTCGCGTGAGGGTGGTTCCTCCTCCAACATGACCACCCCTCCGCAGAAGCGCCGCATCTGGGTGCCAAACAGTGCTGTCACTAGGGCTCCAAATGCCCAAGCTTCTCCAGGCTTTGGTCCCCGCCCACCCAACCCATCTCAGATGCAGGGTCAGAGGTTTCCAATGGGGCAGCCAAGGCCAGGTCCTCCTCGTGTCGTCACTTGCTTCAAGTGCAAGGAGACTGGGCACTATGCTGATAAGTGCACTCAGAAGCAGCTACCTCCACCACCTCCTCGCCCCAACACCAACCAGGCTATGGTTCGTGCTCCCCCGGCTAAAGCCTTCAACTCCAACAACAGGCCTGTCGGGAGGACCGCGAGGGTGAATCATATCAAGGCCGACAAAGCTGAGGAAGCTGCTGACGTCGTTCTCGGTACATTCCCCGTAAACTCTAACCCAGCTAAAGTGTTGTTTGATACCGGAGCATCGCATTCCTTTGTGTCAAAGATCTTTGCGACAGCAGTTAAACTATCTTTTGTTGGTTTGGGTTCCCCGCTAGTAGTAAACTCCCCTGGAGCAACTATGCAAACTTCCAAGATCAGTCATGAGAATCAGATCTTGATTGGAGGTCACATATTCCTTGCTTCCCTCATTCTGCTTGGCAATTCTGACATTGATGTCATCCTTGGCATGGATTGGTTGAAGGCCAATAAAGCTACGATTGATTGTGCTAAGAAGTCAATAACTCTGTTCCACCCTTCCGGCCAGATAGTCTATTCTCCAAGTGAATCAAGTTCTGTTCAGCTGTACACCCTGGATGCTAAACAACTACCTCTGCTTGAAAATGTTCCGGTGGTTTGTGAATTCCCTGACGTCTTTCCAGAAGAATTGCCAGGGATGCCTCCGGACAGAGCAGTTGAATTCGTGATCGAGCTTGAACCAGGTACTGCTCCAATCTCTAAGCATCCATACAAGATAGCTCCTCCTGAACTGAAATTGTTGAAGGAGCAAATCGATATGTACATGGAGAAAGGTTACATTCAGCCTAGTTCCTCCGCTTGGGGTTGCCCAACTCTGTTTGTTGCCAAGAAGGATCAAACAAAAAGACTCGTGGTTGACTATCGTCCTCTCAACGAGAAAACTATCAAGAACAAGTATCCAATTCCTCATATCGATGATCTTTTTGATCAACTTGCTGGAGCTTCAATATTCTCAAAGTTGGACTTGAGGATGGGCTACCATCAAATAAAGATCAGAAAGGAAGATATTCCAAAAACAACTTTCACCACTCGGTACGGTCTATATGAATACACCGTCATGTCCTTTGGTCTCACCAATGCACCGGCAACCTTCTCAAGACTCATGAATTCTGTCTTCCACGAATACCTCGACAAGTTCGTTGTGGTATATCTTGATGATATTCTGGTCTACTCAAAATCCGAGGAAGAGCATGGAGAACACCTTCGTCTCACTCTCATGAAACTTCGCGAGCATCGTCTGTATGCCAAGTTTTCCAAATGTGAGTTCTGGATTCCAGAAGTTGCATATCTTGGTCATATCATCTCTGCCAAAGGCATAGCCATTGACCCGGAAAAGGTTAAGGCAATTGTTGATTGGAAACCCCCTAAGACGGTGAAGCAAGTCAGAAGTTTTCTTGGCTTGGCTAGCTATTGTCGTCGTTTCGTCCAAAACTTTTCCAAGATTGCAAAACCTCTCACTGATCTCACCAAGAAGGACAAAAAGTTCGTTTGGACTCCACAGTGTGATGAGAGTTTCAACCTCCTGAAGACTAAACTCACTTCTACCCCAGTTCTAGTTGGCCCAGATACTACCAAGCCTTTCCAGATATTCTGTGATGCATCTCTCCAAGGCCTAGGAGCAGTTCTTATGCAAGAACGCCAAGTTGTGGCTTATGCTTCACGTCAGTTGAACCCACACGAGCAAAACTATCCCACACATGATCTTGAACTTGCAGCAGTTGTGTTTGCCCTAAAGAAATGGAGGCAATACTTGTTGGGTAACAAAACTGAAATCTTTTCCGATCACAAGAGTCTGAAATACATCTTCACTCAACCAGATCTTAACCTCAGGCAAAGGAGATGGATTGAGAAGATTAAGGACTTTGATCTCACCATTTCTTACACTCCAGGCAAGGCTAATGTTATGGCCGATGCTCTCAGTCGCAAGTCCTATTGCAATAATCTCATGATCAGGGAAAGCCAACCTCCACTTCATGAAGAATTCCAGAAGCTGAACCTTGGTCTTGTTCCTGAAGGATACCTTGCTAGCTTGACAGCCAGTCCAACTCTCGAGGACAAGATTCGTTCTGAACAACTTCGTGATACTGAAATCAAGAAGATGGTTGAGCACATCAAGGAAGGCAAGGAGAAATTCAAGTCCTTCTCAGTTGATGATAAAGGAACTGTGTTCTTTGAAGGACGCATTGCAGTTCCTCAAGTTCAAAGTCTAAAAGATATCATTCTCAAGGAGGCTCATGAAACTCCTCTCTCCTTTCACCCTGGAAGTACAAAGATGTACCAGGATCTCAAGACTCTGTATTGGTGGCCTGGCATGAAACGTGAAATTGCTCAATACGTTTCTGAATGCGACGTTTGTCAACGTGTTAAGGCAGTCCATCAGAAAACAGCAGGTCTACTCCAACCTCTGAAAATTCCTGAGTGGAAGTGGGACATGATTGAAATGGACTTCGTTACTGGGTTTCCAAAGTCCAAAAAGGGCAACGATGCAATCTTCGTTGTTATTGATCGTCTCACTAAAGTAGCTCATTTCTTTGCTGTAAAGGAAAGTATCTCAGCTAGCCAGTTAGCAGAGCTCTATACAGCAAAGATTGTTCCCCTTCATGGTGTTCCATTGGAAATAAGCTCAGACCGTGGAAGTATCTTCACTTCTCATTTCTGGAAGAGCTTTCAAGAAGCATTGGGCACTAAACTTCTGTTCAGCACAGCTTATCACCCTCAGTCTCAGGGGCAAGTCGAAAGAGTCAATCAGATTCTCGAGGATATGCTCAGAGCATGTGGTATCTCCTTTGGCATGAAATGGGAGGATTGCCTTCCATATGCTGAATTCTCCTACAACAACAGCTACCAGGCAAGTCTAGGCATGGCACCATTTGAGGCACTGTATGGTCGCAGATGCAGGAGTCCAATCAATTGGTCTGGAGCTGGTGAACGTTCACTTTTAGGCCCTGACATTGTTAAGGAAGCCGAGGAGAAAGTTCGTATCATTCGTGACAATCTCAGGGTTGCTCAGTCTCGTCAGAAGAGCTATTATGATAGCAAGCACAGGGATATGATCTATGCACCTGGTGACAAGGCATATCTCCGTGTAACTCCCCTCAGAGGCACTCATCGTTTTGGTGTGAAAGGAAAGCTGGCACCAAGATACATTGGTCCTTTCAACATTCTCTCAAGGCGTGCAGAAAATGCTTATCGTATTGAACTTCCAGAAAAGCTATCCAAGGTGCACGATGTGTTCCACGTGTCACAGCTCAAGAAGTGTTTCAAAGATCCAGATCGTGCAGTTGATCATGATTCCATCGAACTGCAAGATGATCTATCTTATGAGGAGCACCCTATTCGTATTCTCGATGAGACCGAGCGTAAGACTCGCAACAAGAGCACCAAGTTCTTGAAAGTCCAATGGTCGCATCATTCCGATAAAGAGGCAACGTGGGAGACCGAAGAGGATCTTCGCAAGAAGTATCCGGACCTTTTCACTTCTCCGTAGGAATCTCGGGGCGCGATTCCTTCAAGGGGGGGCGTTTTGTAACATCCCAAGTATGAAAATCATCCACTTAGAATGTTTGTTGCATGTTCATTAAAGTTTTGCATCATGTCATCATATTGATTCCATGTTGTTTGCATTTGTTTCTTATTTATTGCAATTGTTTTCCACTGTTTTCACAACTCAAATTCAAACCTTTTTCAAACATTGCTTTCATACTTGCTCTGTTACAACTTTTTGAATAAAAATCACAAATAATAACAACCATTTTGGTTCCATGTTTTCCTTAGTGATCACTTGTGAAAATGATCATTTTAAATCAATTATTTATTTTCCAAACACAATTTAAAATTCAAATCCAAACACCCAAACAGAACCATTTTTGGAATTATGTTGTTAACAAATCAAATCAACTCAATTTTCTTTTTACCATAGGGGTTACCCTATTTAAATGGTTGATTTTATTAATGTTTATTAATATTAACAATTTCACTCAAATTTGGTTCAAATTTCAAAAAGCAATCAAATGTTTAAATTTTTGAAAATGAAAGTTGCCAAATGGTTGCATTTGGTCTAAGGAGTCTATCTGAATTTTTTCAGATTTTTCCCTAAACTAAAACCTATGATTTTCTTCCAAAAGCAAAAGCTACAAAAAAAACAGAAGGAAAAAATAAAAATAAAACAAAACCTACAGCGCGCGCAGCAGATAACACACCCAGCCCACTAACCTAACGCGTGCGCCAGCCCAACCCAACTAACCCGCGCGTACCGCTTGGAGATTCGCGATGCTGTTCTATTTCGTCGTCGTCCCGCGGTACGGCATGAAATCCGTGGCGCCACCGCACCCCCGCGTCGACTCCGGCGGCCACCAGGCGCATCCACGCCTATAAGAAGCCCCCAGAGCCCCCGCACCTAACCCTAGACCCCCTAGGTTCCCTTTCCCCTCTCCGCCGCCGTCGATCGCCTCCTCCTCGACGAGATTTCCTCCTCTGCTCCCCCCACCGGCGACGACACCCTCTGAATCCGACCACCGCAACGTCGCCATGGATTTCCTCTCCCCCACCTAACCCCTGAAACTGAACGCGCTCTGCTCCCTCTACGGTTTGGACACGCGAGCTCAACCGGGGAGCATCTCCTTCCTCGACGCCGTCCGCGACAACGCCGCCGTCGAGCTCACTGATCTCCTCTGCACCTCGACGAAACCCCGGTGAGCTCCCCGTGGTATCCTTCCCCTATCTCCCTCTGTCACTTGCGCAAGATCCCGTGCACGTTTCTGCACACAGCACACGCACACCCCTCACGTCGATCACGGCCACGATCAGTTCCCGCCGGCGAGCACTGAACCTTTGTCTGTCAGTAGAGCATGCGATTCGTCGTCAGTTAAATTCAGTAACTTGGCGCTGAACCTTAACCTGTATCCGTTTGTACCCCTGACAACTAAACGAGAATAGCGCATTGGTACTGCACCTTGTGCGCGCAGCGAGTGGTTGCGGGTTCGAGCCCCCGCAAGCACAAACCTTTTTGGGTTATTTTGCCACCGCGCGGTAAGGCCCACCAGTCAGCGACGCCCACTGCCACGCGTGCGTGCACGCGCCACGCTGGCCGCAGGGGCCACAGGGCAGTGGCTGAGGTTAGGGTACCCCTCGGTACCAAAAGGTTCTGCGCGAATTTCTGAATTTCCAAATCAATTTAAATAGCAGATTTGAATCAAAATTTCAAACTTTAATATCTTTCATTCCGTTAATCCAATAAATAAAAACTTTATATGTTTTCTGATCCAAATTTCCTAATCTTTCCATATATTCAATTTGTGTACTGTTTTGGAAACTTCAAATGTATTTAAAATTCAAACTTAAATATTTCAAATGCTAATTTCTAAAATCCATAACTAATTATTTATTAATCCAATAAATGCAACTAAAATATGTTTTCCATACCATTTCACCTAACCTATTCAAATATAATTTTTGTTTTCTGTTTTGAATAATTAAAATTGCCTAAACAATTTAAATCTTGTTTAATTCAATTAAAAATTGTTCAATATTGTTTAATTCATAATTAAATAATCCTAAGTCCAATTTCAAAATGTGAAACATGTAATCCAACTAAAATTTGATAACCTTTTCAAATATGAACTTTGTTGTTTGTTTTGAACAATTTAAATGGTTGAAAACAACAACTATTTGTGTGTCACCTTTAAGGCACCCAAAAATTCCCTAAATTGATAATAAAATTCTAAATTGCTACACCCTATTTTAATTTGATTCTAATGTTGTTATTTTGCTGTTTTCCTTTTGGATGCATCATACTAAACCACTAGCACCTGTTGATTAGTTGGAAAACAAATAATCTAACCAAAATCCATGGGCTTTTCATATGCAACTCAAAGTTGCATATGTGTCCATTTAAATTGTGTTATCATATCAATTAGTTTATTTTGGTGCATCTATTAACTTGTCATGCAACATATTTGATTGTGCACTATGCCATGACAATGATTGTTTATATTTCTGCCTTGTTTGTTTGCTTCTTCTCAGATAGACGATGACGTTGATACCGACGACCTTTACGACACCCCTTCTGAGGATCTAGCTCAGTACCCGGCTACTGGGTTTGCAGGCAAGTTATCACTCACATGAACCACTGTGTTCCTTTCAACATTGGTTACCGATACTTTCCGTTGTTCTTTTCTGCTAGCCATAGTGGTAGTTGTTTCTGTTACGAGCCTATCACATGATACCCTAAACCCTGATATTGCCATCACCTCCAGTCCTAAAACCCCGTTGCTTGGGCCCGTGTCTTACTAGCATGCTTAGGGTTGTTTTGCTCGAGTCTGTTATCAGTTGCTTTCTGTTATTATATTCTGTTATATTCTGGGCTCGATGTTAAACAACACCTGTTAAGTTGAGGTAATAATAATTTGCTGATAAGGCACCGGCAGGAGGCCCGGCGTGGTTTTGAGGCCTGCTAGTGTCGACCCTAATAGGAAAAGGGTCTTGTCTACTGATCCATGATGAGCGCACTATCCGCATGTGGGAAGCGTGTATGGGCGCCCCCCTCAATTTGACTCGATCCGCATCTCGTCCAAATCACCACACTTAGTTCGGGCTTTCCATTTGATGCACGCATATGCAGGTACGAACCCGAGGCCAGGGTGGAACTTTTGTAGTCGGCATTTAGGGCGGCGTGGTCTTCCAGTGCTATGAGGGTCCTCCTTTTCTTCGGGGGGCTCGATTAGCCGCGCACGCACAGCACGTGGTGCTTTGGGCTTGATGCGAGGAAAGGTTGAATTGTGTTGAGTGCCCCGCTTGGTGGGAAAGGCCTTCCCATCTGGCGGGTTATTCTTACGTGTACGGCCAAATTGGTGCACCCCTGCAGGGATAAATCTTCTCGAGAAGCCGTGTTTTCCGCGGTTATGGTTGACTTGGTGAAAGTACTGGCTAACAAGTACCCAGAACAACTTACACCTAACTAATGATAACTTGACTAGTAATAGGCTTATTGACACAATAACTTGATCCATCATTAATCCAACTGTGTGAGTTATCCTCGGATTGCTTCTTTGGATAAGGGGCGAGGTCCAGGATGGGTTCGATTGGTGGTTAGTTATAGATGGTTATGATACGCTATCTTATCTCTTTCTGATACACCGGAAGTTGTAGTATGTTCTGTAGTTGGTTAGTGCAGCCAGTTGCAGCATCTTTCATACCCTTTTCTTCCGTTGATCCCAAGGCATCTGTGCTTGGTGTTGACGGGCTACACTTTGGTGAACTGTGAGTCTTGCTTGCCAGTACGTTGTTGTACTGACCCCTTTGGGGCTGTGGTTTACGCAGACTACGACTACGGCTACGATGACCACCAGGATGGCTACTTCGTGGAGTTTGACGAGACTGCAGACGAGTAGTTAGCTGGACCAGGGCTGGATCCAGGACCTACGTGGATGGGCTTCGTCTTCGTTATTTTCTCCGGCTTCTTAAGCCTGTTGGATTTGTCTGTACCCAGACACCTTTGATTGCTTCCGCTGATGTAATGAATGCTATGTTGGGACATGTGTCCTCTGGATGACTGTATTTGCTATTTCTGCCTTAGTGAAGGCCATTTGCAACCTTATTTCAATCTTTTGTGTCTTAGAGGCATGTTGTGTTATCCTTTTGTTCAAAAACTGTTGACGTACCATGTGTGTATGGTATGAAGTACGTCAATGGTAGTATCCTGATTTCTACGGGATAGTTTACATCGACGGTGAACGGTAACGGTTGGTTGTCGCACATAAGTGCTGGCCTACCCGTAAGGGGACGCGGGAGCCGTTAAGCCCCGTAATCCAACCAAAATACTGTTCAGTTCGTACGGTGAGTATCCTCTAGAAGTCCGGGTGCGACATAGCAGGCCTCAAAACCACACAGGGCCTCCTGCCGGTGCCTTATCATCAAATTATTATTTAACAATAACATTAGCATGATTGATTGATTGATTAAAACATCGAGCCCCAGAACATAATAAAATAGTAACTGAAAGTAACGGGTGACAGACTCGAGCAAAACAACCTAAGCATGCTAGTAAGACGCTGGCTCAATCAATAGGGTTGTAGGTGGGGTGGTGAGGCAATATCAGGGTTAAAGGATTCATGTGATAGGTTCGTAACAGAAACAACTACCACTAAGGCTGGCAGGAATAGACAACGGAAAGTATCGGTAACCAGGGTTGAAAGGAACACAATGGTTCATGTGAGTGATAACTTGCCTGCGAACTCAGCAGTCGGGTACTGAGCTAGATCCTCAGAAGGGGTGCTGTAAAGATCGTCTGTCTCAACGTCGTCGTCTATTCGAGAAGAAGCAAACAAACAAGGCAGAAATATAAACAATCATTATCATGGCATTGTGCACAATCAAGATGATGCATGACAAGTTAATGGTTGCATCAAAATACACTAGCTAACATGATAACACAATTTAAATGGACCCCTATGCTATTTTGAGTTGCATATGGGAAAAAGGTCCATGAATTAAGTGGAAACAAATGATTTACAATTAATTATTATGTGTAAGTTGTTAGCATGATGCAGGCATGATGGTAACAACAAAATAACAACAAATAACAATAATAGATGCAAGTGATAAAAGGATTTAACAAGTTTTGGAAATCATTTATTAAGTTTAGAAATTTTGGGTTACTTAAACATGTCACACAAACAATTGTTGTTTTCATCAAGTTAGAGTGTGCAAAACAATTAACAAAATTTATATTTGAAAAGAACATCAAATTTTAGGTGGATTACATGTTTCAAATATTGAAATTGGAATTAGGATGAATTTATTATGAATTAAACAATATTAAACAAGTTTTAATTGAATTTAAACAAGTGTGAATTTTATTTGAATTTTATTTGTTCAAAACATAAATTCAAACTCACATTTTAAAAGTTCACACTTTGATGGTTTGAAAACATATTTTGCATGTTCAAAAATATTTTATATTAAGCAAGTTATGATTTTATCAAATTTAAATGAATTAAACAAGTATTAAATTATTTAGGCAATCTAAATTATTCAAACCATGAAACAAAATTTATATTTGAATAGGTTATTCAAAATGGTATGAAAAACATATTTTATTTGCATTTATTGGATTATTAATGAATTAGTTATGGAATTTAGAAATTTACATTTGAATTATTCAAATTTGAATTTTAAATGCATTTGGAATTTGTAAAACAGTACACAAATGGATTATTTGGAAAGATCATTTAATTTGGAACAGAAGCCATATATAACTTTTATTTATTGGGGTTATAGATTAAAAGTTATTAAAGTTGTAGTTTTAGTGTTTTATTCTGCCATTTAAAAGTAATTGGAAAAATAAAACAGAAACGTTTTAATTCTTTTGTTACCGCGCTGGATCTAACCCCAGCCACTGCCCCGTGGGCCTGTGGCCAGCGTGGCGCGTGCGCGCACGCGTGGCAGTGAGACGCGCTGACTGGTGGGGCTTGGCTAGGGGATAAATCCCAAAAAAAAAGGATGCGGCACCTGGGACTCGAACCCGGGCCTCGCCCACTGCGCGCACTGACTGAAACCAATTCGGCTGCTCGCGTTTGTTTGACAGGAACCACAACGCAGACAGGTTGAGGTGTTGCGCGTTTACTGAAGTTTTAACTGACAGCGAATGTCGGATATATACCAAATAGGGGTATAGAAGATGGTGGGCCAAGTGCCGGATTACCAGGGTGGCCTAAGTGGTAGTGGGCTTAGGTCCATTAGGCGGACCAGTAATCCGATGCGCAGAAGCCGGATTCTAGAAGAACCCGGATCACAGCCCATGTGATCTGGCTTGGAGGAGAAGACGGATTCCTTGCTTTCCAAGTTACAAGTTACCGTAGTTTTCTAGGTTTCCTATTCTGTAAGCCCTAATCCGGCTATTATATAAAGCCGGACGGGGGATGAACAAAACAACGAAGAAACAGAGAAGCTCTACGCCAACTCGTCGAGAAGCTCATCCTCGCCGAGTGGTTTAGATCTAAAACCCTCACATTCTAACCCTGTTTACGGGCTTTAGTCCCAATTAGTGAGAAGTGCAGGAGTAGGCACGTCGTACTGTCGGGACGTACCGAACCTGGGTAAAATCCTGTGTTCTGTGTTACTACGCTATCCCGTTACCCCACGTCTCTACCGTAGTCTCATGGCACCCCCCGTCTATGAAAACTACTACGATGTCTCGATAGTTGGCGCCCACCGTGGGGCTAACGACGTCAGGCGTAAGATTCCGATCTGGGATACTTGGCGGAATCGGAAGATCAATCACTGTCGGAAGCTTGGAGTTCTACAACGACGTCGGGCGCTTCCTCGACAACGGATCCTACATACCGGCGCAAAACCACCTGGTAAGTGCCTGCGTGCTACAGATAGGATCTGCTAACATCTTTATCGGGCTAACTGCAGAAGCAATGGGGTTTTGCGGTGGAAGCAAATTTATCCCACCCGCCCTATACCCAGTCGAAGATGACTATGATGCCGGACTCTGCTCAGATCGCCGACACAAAAGTGATACACACTTTATCGGCATGGTGCAATCCGAAATCGCCGAAAACACGGATGATGGAAATCCCGTGCAAGAGGCAGACAACAACGCACCCGTCATGGAGACGGAAGATCAAACACCCGTCACAGAGGCGGAAGATCCGACATCCGTCAACAAGACGATGAACTCGGAAGCAGAATCCGTGCTTGCCGCCATTGAGGCGAGGTTGGAGTCGGAAACCGGATCGGATAACTTCGACTCTGAAGACGAAGATGAGGACGCCTTCGTAAGAAAGGTTAAATCCTTTCAAGAGGGATTCCATGAAGTCTTAATGGCGAAACCGGCTGATACCACAGACGCCGGCAGCCAGGAAAGCCCTAAAACCCCTCCGCCAGTGGAAGAGAGAGAAGACGGAGAAACTTCTCCGATATTCCCCAATGTCAAGGAGATGACAGAAGATGAGCCTGTCAAAAAACCTCCCTCTTCCAAGAAAAAGCACCGTGCTTCTAAAAAACTCCAATACAAAATCCGGAAGAAAAAATCAGCTGATCTCGCTGATGAAAACCTGGAAGTTGGAGATGTTAGCGGAACAAAGCCTGCGGAGAAGAAATCTAAGGAAATCACTGCTCCGCCAATGACGGAACAGGAAGAGCAAGAGCTATTGCAAACACCAGCGGGACCAGATGAACCCCCTGAGATGCTGGAAGCCAGGAGACAAGCTTTCCAACGGCAACAGCAACATCTACTCAGATCTCGGCAACATCTCCAACAAACCCATAATGACATCAAAGTCATGAAGGAAGAAATAGAGGAGTACGAGAGAAAGCATATATCCGCGTTAAAACCTACTAGGTTACCCGGAATCGCAAGACCGGAAGAACTGCCGCCAAAAGAAAGGTTCCATAACCCATCTTGGCAAAAGCAGGTAAACGGCAAAGACGCCAAGGGCGAACCAATATACAAGACCGCAGCAGAAAACGCGGAAGCAGCGTTCGCGATTCTTAACAACGATCTGTATTCCAACGGGGAAAAACTCCAAGGGGTGTATGCTTTCCTAGGAAAAGCATTGCAACAACAACAGCGCGCTCAAGAGCGATCAGGGAGGCTGCATGATAATTCCGCCCTATGCAAGACAGCTACTTGTGCTGCTGGAGCACCTGGACCGGAAGAACCCGGGGATTCAGACAACTCAAAAGATAAAAAAGAGGATCCGAGAAAAGACAAGAAAAACCCCGACAACCGGGATGCAGCGTCTAAAACCGGATCCCATCTCCCGAAAGATGGGTATAAACCCCATGATCGGGAAGACAAACACCGGAAAGACGGCAAAATAATGCCACCTCCGAGAAACCCAGCTGAGAAAGCTGGAAGATACGATATACCTCACAGGCGTGAGAGATCCCGGACACCGCCTAAGGACAAAGAAAGGCATAGGAGTAGAACTCCGCCTAATCCGAAAGGGCGTGAACACGGAAGAGATAGAAACAATCCCGGAAGAGCGCGTTCGCGCAACAATGGAAGAGAAAGGAGCAGATCCCCTTCCGTCCATTCAGCCGGAAGATATTCTGCACACATTGACAGAGCAGAAAAAGATGATCTATACTTTGGTCCTAAATGTTTTACCGACAGGATCCGAAGAATAACGCTGCATTCTGGCTTTGCCAAGGTCGGTCCAACGTACCAGAAATACACTGGCAGCACAAACCCGGATACCTGGCTCTCGGATTACTATACAGCCGTCCAGATCAACAATGGGACAGACCTGGAAGCGGTCAAGTTTCTTCCCCTAATGCTGCTGGATGGAGCCAGAGATTGGATCAATGGATTACCATCACAAACAGTCGATAGCTGGGACGATATGGCTAGAGTATTTACTCAGCATTTCCGGGGAACATACAAACGCCCGAATAGCATCAACCAGCTAAACCGTTGCACGCAATTTGAGGATGAACCATACGTGGATTTTATCTCCAGATGGACAGCAATGAAGAATAGTTGCTCTGGAGTAACTGACGTACAAGCAATGCATGCTTTCGTCAATGGCCTAAAACCCGGACTTGTACCGTTCATGATTGGTTCCAAAAAGCACAAGGATCTCGGATCCATGCTTACAACCGCCAATGAGCATGCCGCAGCCGAGGATGACATCAGAGCAAGAGGAGGCAATATTGAATCGCTGATACTTGCCAAGAAAACCCCTCGTTCTGACAAAAAAGCCACTCCAGAAACAACGACAAAGCCCAAAGAGGTGAACATAGCCTTTGGAGGAGAAAAGAGAAATAAGTGGAAAGGACGCAACCCAGATCCAATCAATTACACTCCAGAGGAGTGGGAAAGGATTAAGTCGGAACCTTGCGTTCACCACTCGCAATATAGGAAACCCACCCATACAAACGCGCAATGCCGGCTGAATAAGCACATGAAGGGCAGTGCAGGGTCCGGAAATAAAGGGAAGGGTTCCAAAAGGAAACCCGCCAAACAAAAGCCAGAAGCTGACAAAGAAGACAGTGAATCGGACAGTGACGAAAAAATCCAGGAACAACAGCGTAAAGGCAAACCCAAGTTTCCGAGAGTTGATGGAGAAGCAATGCTAACTTTTTTAGCAACCCCATCAGCAAAAGTGGCAAAAAGAACACTTCGAGAGATAAACGCGGTTGTTCCGGCAACCCCGAAATTCTTGAAGTACTCCAGTACACCGATAATCTAGGATCAGTCTGATCATCCCGGAAATATCCCTGAACCCGGCACGCAAGCTCTTGTTGTAAGCCCTATTGTTCAAAATACTAGGCTAAGAAGAGTGCTGATGGATGGAGGATCCAGCATTAATATAATGTACCTGGATACACTGAAGCACCTGAAGATTTCCGAGTCTCAGCTCAACTACAGCAATATACGCTTCCATGGTATCGTCCCTGGCAGGCAAGCACGATCCCTAGGAGAAATCTCCCTAGATGTCACCTTCGGAGATAAAGATCACTTCCGTCAGGAAAAAGTATCCTTCGAAGTAGTGCCGTTCGAAAGCGTGTATCACGCAATACTCGGACGTCCAGCTTTCGCCAAATTCATGGCAAGATCCTGTTATATTTACAACAAGCTGAAGATGCCAGGACCCAAGGGAGGAGTAATCACTATAGCTGGTGATTTTAAGCTGGCAAATGAGTTGGAAAAAGAAAACGCCCTTTGCGCTCAGAGAGTTATAGCAAAGGAAGAACTAAAGGAATTAGCCAAGGAGGTGTCGCCGTCAGAAATGCCGGCAGGAAAAGAAACTCGGAAGCCAACAGACAGCTTCAAGGCATCCGAGAATACAAGACAGGTAATCCTAGATCCCAAAGATCCGACAAAATTTGTCGTCGTAGGGACTGGGATGACTGACAAATAGGAAGGCGAGCTCATCAAGTTCCTCCGTGAGAACTGGGATATTTTTGCCTGGTGTCCAGCGGACATGCCAGGTGTACCCAGGGAACTTGCTGAGCACCAACTTAAGGTTATTCCTGGATCAAAACCCGTCAAACAAGGTCTCCGTCGATTTGACGGAAGAAGACGGAAGGCTATTGGCAAGGAAATTATCCGGCTTTTAGCAGCGGATTTCATCAAGGAAGTGATCCATACTGACTGGTCCGCAAATCCGGTATTAGTACCGAAGAAAGACACTACTGCTCTTAGAATGTGTATAGATTACATAGGCTTGAACAAATTGTGTCCGAAAGATAGGTTCGCATTACCGCGAATCGATCAAATAATAGATGCTACAGCAGGCTCTGAGCTTTTGTGCTTTTTGGATGCATACTCCGGGTACCACCAAATACGCATGAAAAAGGAAGATCAAATCAAGACTTCTTTCATAACCCCATACGGGACGTATTATTACGTAACCATGCCGTTTGGCCTGAAGAACCAGCGTTGCATGCAACGTTGTTTGCATAGTCAGATTGGAAAAAATGTCCATGTTTATGTGGACGATATTGCTGTCGTAACCAAGGAAAAAGGTACACTCCTTGAGGATTTGCGAGAAACTTTCGAAAACTTACGCACCTACAAGATGAAGTTGAATCCATCTAAGTGCGTATTCGGGGTTCCCTCAGGAAAACTTCTGGGTTTCATCGTTTCTCACAGAGGAATAGAAGTTAACCCGGAAAAGATCAAGGCAATCTTGAACATCACAAAACCTACCTGCGTCAAAGATGTCCAAAGATTGACGGGTTCCGCAGCTGCCGTTAGCAGATTTATTAGTTGGCTGGGGGCTAAAATCCTAACGTTATACAAGTTGTTGAAGAAATCCGACAAAGTCAAGTGGATAGCAAAGCTTTGGAATACATAGCAGTTATGTCTCTTCTATACTTAGTTCAATATCTATGTAAACATCCTTTGAGATCATGAAATAAAGTTGTTGGATTTCTGGTATCCATGTTTTTTACATGTTCATTATAGTAAAAGCATGTTTCCACCTTCTCTATTTCCCAATGATCTTACAAAATACTCAATGTTAACCCGAATTGTGCCTGTGTACTCGGCGTTAAGTAACTGAATGTTTTTTCAGCCTGCTAACGGCTAAAGGAAACTTGAATTGCCTGCGTGCCCAAGTTTCGGCTAAAAAGTTCCTTGTTTCTCTAAGCATTATCTGATTGCGTATGTGTTGGGTTGCTGGAACTAGTTAGTAAAAATGCCTTTAGCATGGTCCATGTTTCCGAGTTTAAACTGATTGGTTACTCCCAGTTACTCGGCATGACGATTCATATTGCTATTTGAGCCATTTCAAACACTAAGGACAGTTAAAACATATATGCCAGAGAACTTAGAAGATAAAGGAATAATAACATCCGAAAAACCTTGCAAAAAATTTCATAACTAATAATTGCAAAAGGCGGAATTTTTCATACAAATAGAAGCATTACATTGCAGATTACATTGAAAGAACAGTAATGCTCCTATTGTCTATTTTTTGCCATCCAGGTCAAAGGTAGCCCTTCAAGCATCGGATTCCTCCTCGCTGCTGTCATCTTCGGGGATTGGAGGGATCTCCTCTTCTGGATAGTTAATGGAAATATTTACCATGGAGGCAATCTGGGTGGCGTGGCCTTTGATTTCATCAAAGATGGTATTTCGCTGAGTGTCCGTGTATCCCTGAGGGACACCGGACGCCACGCGCCAGGATTTAGCACCGGGGTAGTGCATGCGCATAAGGCCGAGTGCCATACGCGCACCACCCCGTGCAGTGGAACGCAGGATAGAATCCCTGGATTCCGCCACCTCCATGATGGCTTCCGGAAGTTTTTCAACTTCCGAGAACTCCCCAGTCCTTGCGGGAAGAAACTTGTTCACCAGCTGCATTCCAGCAGCACGGATCGAAGTCCACATCTTCCCAAAGGCTTGGATCCCTTCAAGCCGGGTACCATCTGGGATATCTCCTGTTTTTTCCGACAAAACAATCAAAAGTGTTAGGCAAAAAACAGAGAAGAAATACAAGATATGGAATAATAAAAAGGGTAACGGAAAATTACCGATAAGCTTGTCAATCTCGGAGATTTCTTCCAGGCGGAGGTTAAGCGCATTTTCTAAATCCTGAATGGTGGATTTATCCTTCTCCGCCTGTTCAGAAGCCTTGGAGTTGGCAACTCCAAGGGCCAAGTTGCTGGCTTCCAGATCCTTTTGAGCCTTCACAAGATGCTTGTGAAGCTCCAAATTCTCCTTTCGGAGATTCTCGGCATTGCCGGCATCTTCAGCTATTTGCTTGGCCTTAGCCAAAGCAGCTGGAAAGCAAAGAAAATTCCGGCTTTAGAAAATTTTCGGAATAGGTACTTAGACAAAAAATTGAATCGCAAACCTCAGAAGAAAAATGTGTACCTGATGTTTCCGTCAAAGCGAGCTGAGACGATGCCAGTTCCGCCTCTCTCTCTTCAAGAATAGAAAGGAGATTTATAACCTCCTTATTCTTGATAGTGAGTTTGTTGAAAACTTCCATGTTTATGGTTTCGGCGGTTTGCTGCAACATAGCAAGGAAAAGAATGGTTACAAAAAGCATCAAAGCAAAACAGGCATACAATTTTGTTTAATGCTTGGGGGCTAGAGTTACATACCTGGCTCATTCGGTGCAAACCCGCCAAGTTTTCCTGGAACTCTTTTGCGTATTCCGCAAAAGCAGTTCCGGCCGCGCTTAGGCCGTCGTTGATAATCTTGAAGTCTTTGTCAAAGGTGGGAATTTCCTCGTCGAAAGTCCGAGAAAATTTCTCCACCTCTGGAGCCGCCCTTTCCCTCGTGTCCGTGTCCGACACAACGGGCTGGCTGGGCTCTGAGGGCTTGGTGGTGGGGGCTGCAGTTTTCTCTTCCGCCATTGTGGACGGCGTGTTCGGGGCAACGGCGGAAGAAGTTTTACCGCCTCGGCTGGAAACAACCTTGTGTTTCTTCAGCTTCTTTGGTTTTAAACTAGAGGGAGGCAGGCTAAAAACAAAAAACCCGGAAAAGTTAAAAAACCGAGGATGGATGAAAAGTTCTCATGAAAAAGAATCCAGAAGAAAGAACCTGGAAGTGGCGACAGGGATTCCGTCAAGATCGATAATTTCTTCCGAGGAAGTTATCTTCTTGCTCTTGCGTCCACCTGTAGCGGCGGTGCGCAGCGCGTCCAGCTCAGCCTCGGATACCAAGTCCGAATCTGAAAGATCCGTGAACTGTCGGACGAACAAGATCAAAATCAGAAGCTAGAAAATCCGAGAAAAAATAAAACTGTACCCAAATGACTGAAAAATTACCTTGGGAACCGGATTTTCGGCCGTATACATTGGCCGACTCGCTTCGTATTGGTCGCGTGATGCGACCAATTGGTTGATGCGCCGGCGAAGCTCCTTTGCGGGCCAATCCTTGGTGGTTGTCCGCATCGGATCCTTGACTCCCGTGTATTCGCACAGGAGACGGCCGCTGTGGTTGGCCAATGGCTGGATTCGCCTAATCAGCCAGCATAGAACCGTGTCCATGCCGGTTAGAGGCGGATCCATGGAGGTGAGCTTGGCGATGCGTCGCTTGATCTTTAGTAGATCTGGCGGCAGAACCTGGACGGCTTCCGTTCCCCAGTTGTCTTGGGGAACGGCGGCAGAGTTCACGAAAGGAGGAACCCCGACAGCTTCCTTAAGGAAAGGCACGTCGGAGTGATAAAAGAAGGAACCCGTCCAAAATTTGACGGATTCCGAAGTTTTTATCTTGGGGAACCAATCTTCTCGGAATCTCCGAAGAGTGAAAGATATGGTCCCGCAAGTCGGGAGTGCGCCCTCCGAAGAGTTCCGCTTAACCCCGAAGCAGTAAGTCTAGAAATCTAACCTAGGTTCTAGCCCTAAGTAGCCCTCGAACAAAGCCTGGAAGCCGGCCATGTAGAGGATGGAGTTGGGAGGAAGGTTATGGGGCTGGATGTTGTAGTGAGAAACGATTTGGAGGAAGAAGGAAGAAGGTGGAAGTCCCATACCTCGAAGAAGGTGGGAACAGAGAAGGACCCTTTCGCCATTTTTTGGCGTAGGCTCAGTCTCGTCTTCTGGAAGCCGCCATTTCTTCTTAAGAACCAGGCCCTCCTTTTCCAGGTTTGGAAGGAGAGCCGGAGGAATGCTGCAGGCAATCCAATTGCCTGCAGACTCCGCTTCTTCGTCTGCTCCGGCGGTGGCAGAGGCGGCGGCCTCAGCGGCGGCGAGCTCGTCGCCAAGAAGTTGGATCTTCTCCTCCGCCGTTTCTGGAGCAAACAGCGGGGAGGCTGCGGAGCTCGATCCCGCAATGTCCGCGGCGGCGGAAGGATTTGCGTCACCCGCCGCGGAGGCCGTGGTCTTCTCCGGCTCGTCGCCGGTGTGCTTGGGCGATCCCAGCTGCGGATCTAGATCGCTGATGAGCTCGTTGATGGCGGCGCGGGTCGGTGATGACGGCGAGGAGGCCATCTCGTGATGGCGCGTTGCGTTCCGGTGTGCTTGGATGCTAAGAGCGCCAGGGACAAGTGCTTTGCTCTCGAGCTCGTTCGCGTCAATGGCGTAGGCAGTGGGGAGTGAGGAAAGTTTTCGTTGAGGACGAGGACGGCTATTTATAGCCGGAAAACCGTTTAGATGCGTGCCAACGGCTATTTTGACCGTTGGATGTTTGCCGCGTGTCGCTCGCCGGAAAATCCGTGAAATGAAACGACGGAGTAATGATGATTATCTCCTCGTTTCCCGCGCGAATCTGTCAGAGATACGTTTCTGGGTTTTTCCGAGTAAATCTCAAACGTCGCTTACGTCAGCATGGTTGAGTGCTCTGACGTAGAAAGTTTCTTCTCCACGAAGGATCGTGAGAGAAAAGCCGGATTTTCAGGATTCCGAGTTTCATGTCACCATCTTTTTCAAATGAAGAATAAGAAGAATCAAGACTGCTGAATCAGTATTTCTCGGACAAAGAACATTTGGCGAATAGCGGAGAATCAGAGTTTTGATCCTTCTTGGGGGCTACTGTCGGATATATACCAAATAGGGGTATAGAAGATGGTGGGCCAAGTGCCGGATTACCAGGGTGGCCTAAGTGGTAGTGGGCTTAGGTCCATTAGGCGGCCCAGTAATCCGACGCGCAGAAGCCGAATTCTAGAAGAACCCGGATCACAGCCCATGTGATCTGGCTTGGAGGAGAAGACGGATTCCTTGCTTTCCAAGTTACAAGTTACCGTAGTTTTCTAGGTTTCCTATTCTGTAAGCCCTAATCCGGCTATTATATAAAGCCGGACGGGGGATGAACAAAACAACGAAGAAACAGAGAAGCTCTACGCCAACTCGCCGAGAAGCTCATCCTCGCCGAGTGGTTTAGATCTAAAACCCTCACATTGTAACCCTGTTTACGGGCTTTAGTCCCAATTAGTGAGAAGTGCAGGAGTAGGCACGTCGTACTGTCGCGACGTACCGAACCTGGGTAAAATCCTGTGTTCTGTGTTACTACGCTATCCCGTTACCCCACGTCTCTACCGTAGTCTCATGGCACCCCCGTCTATGAAAACTACTACGATGTCTCGACAGCGAAAAACCCAGACTGAACCTGACGGCGACAGAGGCAGCAGGGGCACATCGGCGGCGAGCGCTGGCCACCGACGTGCTGCGGCTGCAGGTGGGTGCGCGATGCGTGCAGATGTTGGATGCGCGTGGAACAGCGAGGGGAAGAGAGGGAAAGAGACGGTGGCTCACCACCGGCGTAGTCGTAGCAGAGGGGCGGTGACGACAGTGTGACGGAGGCGACGGCGGCGGTGTCGTGGACGGCGGCGCGTATCCAGCCGTGCTCCGTGCCCGCGGTGGTGTCCAACTGCTCGAGGGGGTGGTGGCCGTTCGATTCCAGTGCTCAGGTTGGGTGGAAGAGGACGGTGGCGCCGGTGATCGTCGAGGTTCAGAAGTGGCGTCTCCGGCGATGGATGGCAGAGAGGGGAAACGCGCCGCGAGAGAGGGAAGCTTGGCGGCGCGGGTAGGTAGCTAGGTCCTAGGGTTAGGGCTAGCTGCGCTGGGTCCGTGGGCGTCTTATAGGCAGCTAGGGGATCTCCTGGCCGTCGGCGATCGACTGCTGCCGCCGTGGCGCGTCTGGATGGGCGCCGTACCGCGGGAAGAGAAAGATCAGGTGGCGAACCGGTACGCGCGCGGATGTGGGCTGGGTTGCGCGCGCTGGGAGGAAGAGTAAGAGAAGTGGGCTGGGCCAGAGGTAGGCTTAGCTGCTGCGCGCTTTTCTTTTCCCTTTTCTTATTTTTGCTTTTTCTGTTTTTTTTTTTGCAGAGTTTGGTTTTGGAAGAAAAAGATAGGTTTTAGCTTAATAAAAATTCTAGAAAAAATTAGGTTAAACTATTTAGAACATTAGCAAACAAATGCCAAGATTGGTTTGCCAAAAAGTTGAGATTTAAATTGCTGTTTGTATGTGAACCAATATTTGAAAGAATTTTAATATTATTTAAACATTATGAAAACAAAGCATTTTAATAGGGTGGCCCCTATGATTTAATTTGATTAAATGAGTATAATTGTTTGGTGAATTTCATAGATTCAAATGGGTACTGATTTGAATAGCTGGTTTGAATTTGAAAGTGATTTAGAATTAATTGATTGAATTACTTGTTTGATTAAAAGCAACAATTTAATGAGTGATCATTAATGAATTATTTGGAAGCAATTGAGGTTTTGATTTGCATTTCTTATTTGGAAAAGATTGTAACAGGCAAGTATGAAAACAAAAGGTTGATTAATGTTTGAACTTCATTATGAAAACAATGCAAACAGAAATAAAACAAATGCAATGAGATGATGACATGATGCATTGCTTTAAATTAAACAAAGAACAAAACAACTAGGGAGTTTTCATACTTGGATGTTACACTTGGCAGCAATTAACATATCATCAACATATAGCAGCAATTATATAGGTGATTCATCAACAAATTTAATGTACACACAGCTATCATATTCAGACCTCTTAAAGCCATGTGACATCATAAAAGAATCAAACCTTTTATACCATTGTCGAGGAGACTGTTTCAAACCGTAAAGGGACTTCTTTAGCTTGCACACGAAATCCTCTTTACCAGGCACTATGAACCCATCAGGTTGGTCCATGTATATCTCCTCCTCAAGTTCTCCATGCGGAAACGCAGTCTTCACATCTAACTGCTCAAGCTCAAGATCATGCATAGCAACAATACTAAAGAAAGTACGGATAGAACTATGCTTGACAACAGGTGAGAACACATCATTATAATCCACTCCTGGAATCTGGCTGAAACCTTTTGCTATAACCTTGCCTTAAACCTTGGAGGCTTACTTGGAGATAAACCCTCCTTTTTCTTGAAGATCCACTTACAGCATACGGTCTTCTTTTGTTTAGGCAAGCGCACGACATCCCACGTGCCATTTTTCTCAAGTGATTGCATCTCCTCGTGCATTGCACCAATCCACTTGTCACGATCAACCGAAGCAATAGCTTCATTATATGTAGCAGGTTCGGCATCATTCTCCACCTGTTCTGCACAACTTAGAGCAAAATAAACAACATCACATTCCTCAATTAAACGAGTACGAGGCCCTTTGTTCCTCTTCTCTCTGCGCTCTGCAATAGACAAATTTTCTTGCTGCACAATAGGATGTGAGGGTGGCACAATATTCTCCCCATGAATTTCAGTTTCCTCCTCATCCAGGGGTTCTAGCTCCACCTGCACACGAACTCGTGGTTCATCCTCATCAGAAGAATTTGGCACAACATCAGTCGACAAACTGTCCTCATACATAGCAAATTCATTAAACACAATACTCTTACTAAAGAAAGTCTTTTTGGTTTCTGGGTTCCACAACTTATATCCTTTTACTCCAGAACCATAACCAAGAAATAAGCACTTAACAGCTCTAGGCTCTAACTTTCCATTATCAACATGAACATAGGCAGTGCAATCAAAAACTTTCAGTTGTGAATAATCAGCTGACTCACCAGACCATACCTCAATAGGAGTTTTCTTGTCAAGAGGGATGGATGGTGACCTGTTAATCAAGTAGCAGGCAGTGTTGGCAGCCTCAGCCCAAAAACGCCTATTCATGCGGGCGTTAGACAACATGCAGCGAGCTTTGGAGATGATCGTCCTGTTCATCCGCTCAGCTACACCATTCTGCTGAGGTGTGTATGAGATGGTGTGATGCCTGACAATGCCTTCCTGCACACAATAATCATCGAAAGCATGCGAACAAAATTCGCCACCATTGTCAGTACGAAGCAACTTCACCTTTCTTTCAGTTTGCTTTTCAATCATTACTTTCCACTCCTTAAAAGCAGCAAAAGTATCATCCTTAGTTTTCAGGAAATAAGGCCAAACTCTTCTAGAGTAATCATCAATGATAGTAAGCATATAACGAGCACCACCATAAGAGGGCTTACGTGAAGGCCCCCACAAATCAGCATGTACATAATCCAATGTACCTTTAGTGGTATGAACGGAAGCATTGAACTTAACTCTCTTATGCTTACCAAACACGCAGTGTTCACAGAACGGCAACTTACTCATATTCCAGTTCTTCAGAAGTTCTCTCTTCACCAATTCTGCCATACCATGTTCACTCATGTGTCCAAGTCGCTTATGCCAGAGGTTAGTTGTACTTGGATCATCATTAGTAATAACAGCAGCAGTACCAGGCAATGTGCTACCTCTAAGAATATACAACTTGGCAGAATTCATATCACCAATCATAACAATGAGAGAACCTTTTGATACCTTCAGGCGTTTATCCCCTCCGGCGTACTTGTACCCGTCACAGTCAAGGGTACTCAGCGAGATCAAATTTCTCGCCATGGATGGTATGTGTTTCACTCCCGTCAATGTACGTGTCATCCCACCATGGGTCTTGATCTGAACAGATCCAACGCCAACAATGTGACATTTGTTGTCGTTCCCCACACGCACAAAATCTCCAGTCTGCACAGCCTCATAAGAACTGAACCAATCTTTGTTACAGCAAATATGAAACGAACAAGCAGTATCAAGAATCCACTCATCATCACGAGTAACACATGCAGCAAAAACAGCTAGGCATTCACCATCCGAACTATTATCACCAGCAACAACAGCAGCCTTACCAGTACCATTACCATTACCGTCAGATTTATTTTTCGGTTGGTATGTGCCGTTCCTTTTCTCCTTGTTCTGCACTTTCCAGCAATCCTCAATGGTGTGATTGGTTTTCTTACAATACCTGCAGAACTTGTCACGTCCTTTGGACTTGAAACGATCCCTGCTCTTATCTCTGTTGTTGTTGTTATAGTTGTTATCTCGCTGCTCAGGTCTGCCTCGAACCTGCAATGCATCGCCTTTGGAGGACGATGGGTTAGACTGCACCATAACTTTCATCTTTTCCCTAGTCTGCAGGGCCTCACAAACTTCCGCGAGGGTTAGTTCATCGCGGCTTAACGGTATGGTATCACGCAGGTTTGTAAAAGAGCTAGGCAGCGAACATAACAGCAGAAGAGCTAAGTCTTCATCATCATATTTTACCTCCATCGACACTAGGTCGGACACGATCTCCTTGAAGATCGACAAGTGGCTCATGACAGAACCACCATCTTGCATCTTGAGCGAGAACAACTTCATCTTAACATGCATCTTGCTCGTTAGATCCTTCGACATACAGATCGATTCCAGCTTGAGCCACAACGCTGCTGCGGATTTCTCCTGCAGCACTTCTTGCAAGATATCATTAGATAGATGAAGTTGAATCAACGACAAGGCCTTACGATCTTTGCGCTTCTCCTCAGAAGTCCAATCCTTGGCTTCCTTATTCCCGAACTCATCTAGCGCCTCATCAAGATCTGATGCTTGCGATAGAATCGCACGCATCTTTACCTGCCACAGAGAAAACCTCGTCTTGTAGTCCAGCAACGGTAGATCAAACTTTATCGATGCCATCGCGAATCCCTAATCTGAAACAGGGCTCTGATACCACTTGTTACACGCAATAGCAAAACAACGATGAAGTTAAACAAGATCGAACCAACGGGGACACGAGATTTTAACGTGGAAAACCCTTCCAATAAGGAAGAGAAAAAACCACGGGCGCCAGCCAGCAATACTTCACTATTTCAGGGTGAGGTTACAATCGCGCCGGGATTTACAATATGTGGCTTATCCCGTGCGGCGGCTTACAAGAGGTATATAAAGACGGTCCTGACCTAACTAGGTCGGTAACAGTGAATCCAACTCCGACTCGGTATCAACTCGTACCGTACTCGGCCCTAAGCCTCCGGCGACGGGTCTCCGCGTAGCGGAGGCCGAACTTTCCTTTATCTTCATATGAATTTGGATCACCATAAAATAACAGAGGGGAGCGAAAGCTCCAAGATTTTCCATTACAAGCCTCCGCGGCGCTGGTAGGTGGAGGGGAGCGCAGCGCTGCAGGAGAAGGTGTAGGTGTAGGGGAGGGAGATGTGACGATCTTGGCAGCGAGCAGGAGCGCGTCGGCGGCGAGCGCATCGGCGGCGAGCGAGGAAACGGGACTGGGAGCGAGAGCGATAGCGTCGTGATAGGGAGGAAATGGGACAGGGAGACGAGGACTGCGGGTTCGGTCGGGAATAAGCCAGGGAGCATTTCGTAAAAGTATGGGTTGCGACATTTAATTCCGGACGAAGGTAGTAGAATGGAGCTAATTAACCAAGAAGGAACAACGAGTGGCTGTGGACTGGATATGCATTCATTCACGCGTTGGTGGAACTCCGAGGCACTCATTGTTTCCATCAGCGGTGAGAGTGGTAGACATGTTCCATCTAACACACACGTGATGTGCTCGTGCTTCGCACTACACTTAGAATCAATCAGCGGTGAGCACACGGATTGTGTGCTTGTTTGGGTCGCTAGGAGCCGTCCGATCTCGCATGTACGCGTCCTGGTCGGTTGATTCAATAAACACATGCATAGATAGATGCTTGAAGCTGAGGACACGCTGGCTTGCAGCTTTCCATCACTCTGCTTTCCATGAGATGGAACATGTCTGCCACTCTGCTTGAATACTCGTTTGATATTATATGTACACTGTCCACCGTAACAGTGTGCACAAATATTCCATCCATATATACTCTTTGCTAATCTGCCTACAATTGCTACGAGCCACTCAAAGCATTACACACAACTTGCCAACTGAGTGCCAACCAGCTACTGAGAGCCATCAGCCATGGACCTCGCCACAGGGGCAATGGGGAGCCTGCTCCTCAAGCTCGGCGGCCTCCTCACCGACGAGTACAAGCTGCAGGCCGGTGTGAAGGAAGACGTCGAGTATATGAAGAGAGAGCTGACGAGCATGTATGCTGCCCTGCGGAAGGTGGGCGACGTGCCACGGGACCAGCGCGACGAGCAGGTCATGATTTGGGCCGACGACGTCAGGGACCTGTCGTATAGGATGGAGGACAACATCGACAGGTTCCTCGTACGTGTCCAGGGTGCCCCCTCCGCCGTCAAGCCCCGCAAGATCAAACGGCTCATCAAGAAGATGGGTGAGTTGGTTACCAAGGGCAAGACTCGCCATGAGATAGCAGAAGAGTTCAAAGGCATCAAGGCCCTGGTCGAGGAGGCCGCCGACC
Organism: Alopecurus myosuroides; assembly: GCA_028641055.1. NCBI lineage: Eukaryota > Viridiplantae > Streptophyta > Magnoliopsida > Poales > Poaceae > Alopecurus > Alopecurus myosuroides. Next base: position 514,109,185 of record CM054058.1, on the reverse strand, counting down.
GGCGTGATAGGTACAAGGTCCACGAGGTGGTTGCTGATCCAGCTGGCACCACCACCGTGGACCCTCGCCTGTTGAATTTGTACAAGGATCATAAAGATCTCGTTGGAATTGAAGAGCCTTTGAGCAAGCTAACCAGTATGCTAGATGGTGCTGATACATCCAAGCAACTGAAGATAATATCCATCTTCGGATTTGGAGGCCTTGGTAAGACAACTCTTGCCAAAGCGCTATATGATAAGCTCCGAGCGCAGTACGATTGCAGCGCTTTTGTTCCTGTGGGACGGAATCCCAGCGTGCGAAATGTTCTCAACGACATACTCTATGATATCAACAAGCAAAAGTATATAGAGTTGGATGAACGGCAGCTCATCGACAAACTACGAGAGTTACTCAAGGACAAGAGGTCAGCATCCTATTCCTCACTTTTAAGTTCTTCAATTCAAAACATACTAGAGTCTAACTTTACGGAGGACACCATCAATTAAATTTGTCTTAGTTTGTTGTACATTAGAATACCTTCGATGTCATAGGCTCATTCTTAGTAATTTTTATCTACAGTAAAAAAAACATGCATTTCTTCTAACCTTGTATGTTATCGTATTGTAGTTACTTTATATAAATATAATTATGCACCGTACCTTACCTAATTGTCCCTTCATGGATCTTACATGACAGGTATTTCATCGTTATTGACGATATATGGGATACAGATCCATGGAGCATAATTAGGTGTGCTTTGGTGAATGATAGTTGTGCAAGCAGGATAATCACAACTACTCGAATTCACGATGTCGCCACATATACAGGTGAACTATATGAGCTCCAACCACTTTCTGGTGATTTAGCCGAGAACTTGTTTAATACAAGATTATTTGGTGGTCCCAAATGCCCTCATGACCCGCCACAAGAGGTATATGCTAAGATTTTGCATAAATGTGGCGGTGTACCTTTGGCTATAATCACAATAGCTAGTTTGCTAGTTGGCAAACCAATGGAGTTCTGGTCTAAGGTATACAACTCGATTGGTTTTGGGTCTGAGGATAACAAGTATGTTGACAACACAAGAAAGATACTGTTATTTAGCTACTATGATCTCCCTAGTCATTTAAGAACTTGTTTGTTGTATCTCACTATATATCCAGAAGATGATCTCATTGAGAAAGATAAGCTGATATGGAAGTGGGTTGGAGAAGGTTTTGTCCATAAGGAACAAGGGTCAGGATTATTTGAGACCGGGGAGAGAATCTTTAACGAGCTGGTAAATAAAAGTATGATACAGCCGGTGGAGACCCCGTATCATGGCATCATAACTGGTTGTCGTGTCCATGATATGGTTCTTGATATGATCCATAAGTTAGCGAGGGAAGAAAATTTTATCACTGTAGTGTGTAGAGACGAGCAATACAGTTGTTCGTCTCTCAATGCTCGTAGGTTAGCCATTGTATGGTGTCGGAGATTTGACGCTAGTATGTGGAATCAACAGATGAGGTCATTTAATGCCAGGTACATTTTTTTCGATTTTTCATTGCCTCCATGCTTTGAAGTATTGCGTGTGCTATCTTTTGAAGACGTGTATGCGGTCACAATTTTTCTAGAGCACATTGGAAAGTTAGTTCACTTAAGGTATCTCCGGCTAGGGGACAATAAAAACCTCAGGCTACCAGAAGAAATAGGGAAACTAAAGTTCTTACAGGTGCTAGACTTGGGTAATTTTCGCGGATTTTTGGAATTGCCACGAAGTATTGGTCTACTAAGTCAACTCAAGTGCTTGAATGCTGACAATGCTGATATAAAAGCAGCAGACTGGGTCGGGAACCTGACATCACTAGAAGAGCTATGCGTGTGTAGTGTCCATGAGTCTTCAAACTTTGTGATTGAGCTCGGCAAGCTGACAGAGCTGAGAAAGCTCGGTATTACTGGATTACTGTACTTGAAGAGTGCTAGCACCATGCAAGCTTGGGTGTCGTCCGTAGTCAAACTGCAGAAAATCCAAGTCATACACATCAGATACTTGCCGTGTCAGAATGACATCACTGACTACTGGGAAGGCAACAATCTTCCTCCACAACTTGGTGTTCTGAACTTGGGGACTCGGTTAATCCCACCAGTAGAACCTGGGCTGCTGGCAAAGATAAATGTCTCTCTTCTTCCAAATCTCTCGCATTTGTGTGTACACGTGGGCGATGATCCCGATCTGGAGATTTTTGGGCGGTTTCCAAAACTTATTACTCTGAAGCTGGGTACCAGCAGGTTTGGTCTCCACCACTTGGGCCTGGGTGGCATGGGAGCATTCCCCATGTTGAGAGCCTTCGAGACGGATGGAACACCTGGCCCGTTTGTACATGGAGATATGCCGAGGCTTGAGTCCCTCGAGTTAAGTGTCCTACTGCGGAGTCCCTTCTGTGATGGGAAGATTGTGGATTATTATTTTGGTAGCCTTGTGAGCCTCCCTTTGCTTAAGCAAGTGACTGTCCATTTACGCCAATACCCCGAGGTAGATATCGAGCAGGCTAAGGAAGCAGTGAGGCACGCAATCGACATGCTTCCCAACCGTCCCAAACTTATACTCCCTAAATAAATACTCCACTACTAAGCAAGCTGGTAAGTGTGTACTTACATTGCAGCGCTTGTTTATATCTGTCACAGACTAGTTCATCTGTACCACTATCTCTTCCTTCCTCAGGATTTGGGAGCCAAGGTCCGTCCAGGGAGGAGAAGCCACCCCTGCTCCTGCTCTATTGATCTCCAGGTCCATCTCGCGCTCCAGCACCACCGCAGCCCATCCCGCCGGAACTCCAGGTCGGCTTCGGCCTCCTGCCCCACCGCGCGCGGCCCTTCCCACCGGACCTCCAGGTCAATCTCCCGTCGGTGCACATGAACGAGGAGGAGAGCTCTAGCACCAGGATCCCACCGCCATGCTGCAAACTCCCCTACGTCTTCCTCCTGTCCTGTTCCTGTTAAAGAAGAAGCTCCAATACGAGGGAGAGCTCGAGCTCCGCATCAAGATATTCCCCTGCCTTCTGAAGAAGATACAGGGCAAAGGGCCTCCTCCTGCTGCTGCACCGACGGGGCTCCTTGCCATGCTCCTTCTCCCCTGCTGCCCGTGGAGCTCCTCTGTGAAGAAGAAAAAGGTACACAGCATTTGTCTGTCAGGAACAATCAAATCTACTCCAACTTCTGTAATTTCTGGAACCATTTCTCTGTAATTTCCGGAACATGCATTTGTACTTGAGATGTGCACGAGAGTTGAACTATGAAAGTACTACCGGCCCGCATTACTTGGAGTAGCGAACAATGCGATTTTGACAGTGCATTTGACAAAAAAAATCAGCAAAACACAATTCACAAAGAGTGCAGTGTCGCATTTGTCAGTGTGCATTTGACAAAAAATCTTGGAAGATTGCGTCTCAAGTACTCCAATGAATGGTTCTTGAATTGAAGCCTACCTTTTCTCATGTACCGTATATGTGTGGAGCTGATGCTTAGTTCAGGAAAGTTAATCTTGCAAGTTTGTAAATCTGAGTGTCATCAGTACTATCGAGTAGAACAATATAGAGAACACCAAATGGCTTATAAAGACATGAAGGGCTAGAGTCACTGAAATACTAGGATTTCTTACTTACTGTATGGCGTGTAAAAATCGCAAAAATACATGCAATTATTCTTTAATAACTAGAGTAAACCTGTAGCATGCAGGCTGGTATTAAGTAATCTGAATACTCCAAATTTTCTAAGTTGACTGTAGCAACTAGGAGGATTCTTGTCATGTTAGTGCTTCTAATGTTAGTGCTTCTATAGAGTAATTTCACCTAAAGGATTTTTCTGAAGGCAGGGGAGCTTGCTGCTGCTTCTACCACTACAACACGGTAGATGTTTAGGGGCACTTTTAAGTGCCTCTAAAAACCTTTAGTGTCACTTTGGCAAAGTGCCCCGGTTGATCGTGTCTCTAAAAGTTATTAGTGACACTTTGGAGTGGCACTTTTAAAAGTGTCACTAATACTTTTAGTGGCACTTTAGGCAATTTGGCAAAGTGACACTAAAAGTATTGGTGATACTTTGACAAAATGCCCCCGATTAAATTAGTGGCACTTCGCCAAAGTGCCACTAAAAGTATTATTGGCACTTTGATAAAGTGCCCACGATTTAATTAGTGGCACTTTGCCAAAGCGCCACTAATTCATTCAGTGACACTTTGAGAGACAATTTAACAGTAGACACTTTGAGAGACAATTTAACAGTAGATTGTACAATGTACAATGAAACATACATTCAAACATTATAGGAAATTGTTCATTCAAAAAATAACAATATATTGTACATTACTATCACACCAGATTGTACATAAAAGACCTAAGCTCAGAAATTTGTGAAAATGAGCCTCATCAAGCAAGACATGATAATGGTTGGGCCTTGAGGTACCATACATGGGAGATCACATTTCACAAGTATTTAGGATGCAGAATACACACAAAACATATATCATACACACCGATAGTATTTAGGATGCCAAATGTACAGAAGGCATGAAAATCCTGGCACATAACTACGCACTGGACGATGACAACTGCAACTGGTATACAGAATACAAGTGATGCAATTCCAGAACTCTAGGATCCCAGCAAAGACATACTATAGGCCCCGCATGAGCACACGTGTAGAAATCATACTGGTTTGGATGAATAATACCGGAGTCCACTATAGTACCTGTTCAAACATCCAGAATGCAGTTTAGTTCCATACATTGTTCTCTTCTGTTGGATGGGGCGGGGTGGGGAGCTAGGGATACAAGTGAGATAAGTGAGATCCAGATTGTGTCCCACTTCTAAGCCATCTTCAAATCCCCAAGTTAAATGTTGAGCAAATTTTTTGAACTAAATGACTTAGAAGTGGAACATAAGTGGGATCCCACTTGATACCCTACCTTAGCTTTGTTTGACAGAAGAGAATTGCATACCAGCTGGAATATTATCTGGTGCATCAGCTTGGAACAGTTCCGTGTGGTGATTCTTTTGAGCAATGATAACTGTAATCTTTTGGAGGTGTCCCCTGACCCATACTCTTGTAAAGTCTGCATCATCAAAATTCTTTGAAATACATACAGAAAGCAGGGTTTACCTAGTCAAATAAGTGCCAACGACAACCTTCATTACTTGATCAACCTCGAGATTCAACACTTGGCTAAACTGACTCGCTCACACCATCCCTGCACACATACAAAATATGATGGTATTTAGACCACTTGTAACTATTTAGCACAAAATACATGCAGTTGAAACGCACGAGGCGACAAAGACAAGTTATTATTTGATGCCAATGCATTCAAGGATGCTATTGTTTCCGCGTCAAACAACAAGATATGATCCACATAAAACAAAATCATCATCCGTAGACTTTAATATCTTCGCTCATATGATGCCCTACAACACTGAGATTATCATACATGGATGCTCTACAATAAATCCTTGTTATACAACAAATATATTGGCTCTAGCATCGCCGGTCGGTGGCATCATCTTCGCTCTCACCGGCGATTATTCCGATATCACGGGGGATACCCCCAGGGCACCTAATGGGCAGCGTCCTTATTCTATATACGCAAGGACGTGCGGGCCTGACATCAGTACACGCTTTGTGTATTTTTCATTACTCCTGAAATATATGGGTCGATAGAGTAAATTCTATTTCATTTCAGATTACAAAAAGCTGGGTACAAACAACTGCATGCAAAACTAGGTTGTAAGACTCCAACAAGAGAGTCAGCAAATATCATAACATTCTTATTAAAATATAATATGCATCTACTAAAATAGCTTAGGATAACTAAGCCAGCATTGTAGTCTTGAATAGGAAACAAAGATTTACTCCCTCCGTTCCAAAATGTAAGCCTTTCTAGCAAGCTAAACTAGCTTGCTAAAAAGGCTTACATTGTGGAACGGAGGTAGTAGTAAACTGACCGCATAGACATGCTTAGAATCCGCTTTCACACACAAAAGTGACAGGATACCGGTCCCAGCGCCAACCTTCAAGAACTAGTAGTTCATTCCTCTTGATGACCACTCAAAATAAACATTAAGTTCCGCAATAGGTTCTGGAACTGGTGACGGGGTGTGGTAGTTGTACGAAGCAGAGCCTTGGAGATCCAGATTATTCAGCGTTTTCCTTACAGGAGAAACCCACTTTTTTGTTGGACCATAATCTTCACTCTTCAGTCAGCAGGACGTTGCCAGCATTCAAAGGAACAATTTCCTGAAACCTGATATGATAACAAATTTTGTTACATTTCATTATTACTCATGCTAAAGAACCGTTAAGAATAGTACATACTATTTATTCTCCAAAAAAAATATAGTACATACTATCTAAGAAATAAGTGAACATTCCGTGAGCTGTAAAATAAATAGGGAGTACAATTGAGCATTGGTCTTCAGAAACTCCATACTCGATGTCATCGTCAAAAATCTTGGTATCCAAAGAAAGGTCCGAGGAGCTTTTGCACATATTGTCTGAACCATGATTTCCCAATCCAACAAATTAACAATTCTTTTACTATATAAAACAAAGGAAGGTAAGAAAAACCAAGTGGTTATATGAACTAAGACGTCTATGCATATCAAATTATTGCATAATTTCTACTGTTGACGCATCAGAACAACCTCAAGCAAAAGGACATGTATTTAACTACATTGGCAGCACAATTTTCCTGAACAGAAGTCTAAGGTTAACAGATTCAGCCATTGCAAGTTGCTTCAACGGTGTGACTCCACAGGAAGTTCATAACTACCATGTTTTCAAGAGCAGCCAGAGTCTACCACTTCTCATCATGAATCCAAGGTTTTACGAACAGGGTGTTACCACTTACAACAACTGTGTGATCTTAACCAAGTGGCCAAGTTAGTGCAGATGTTTTATGTTTCATAAGCCAGGTTATGCAACAAGTAGCGCCCAATTAAAATGTTCCACTAACTTGTTGAACTGTCCAGCTATAGTGCTGATGTGATTCGTATCAACCGACCAGGCTGCTGGTTGTGCCAAATATCAGTGAAAACGGTTAAACAGTAAATGCTTTCTTCAGACTGACAGTTTAAGAGTTGTAGAACAGAGATGAAAACACACCTAATTCAGAGAACGTCTATGGCATCGGTGACCAAATACGGAGGCAATCTGCCATTCGCTCCCTCCAATCCATGGTTAGCAAGCCACGGACCAACCCATCTACTCGTGTTACTAGTGCACCGTGCTGCAATGCAACCACATGACAGCCACAGGATGCGCAAGGACATCTCTGACCATCACAATTTGCTGCAGGGGGGAGGATAGAGATGGATATGTACCAATACGCAGGCATGCTCGACTCCTCGGTGCTGATATGCTATAGAGGACGCCCGATATATCTGAGAAGCAATTTCATCTTGTGATATAGCAGAGCTGATGAGGGACTCGTAATATATTGCAGCAGAAGATCTCCCGAGCAAATGGTTTATATGGCCTATGCACCTAAGAACTTCAACGAGGGTATCAGTGTCAGATATATCAGCCAATAAGTTCATTCCGAGGCCTTCAAGGTTTCCCAATTCATTAGAGGAACCTGATACCGTAAGCTAGTTAGTATCCCCTCATGAATGTTGAATTGAAATTTCAGTACGAGATGTCAAATGCGAGAACAGTAACATACCATAAATAAGTTGCTCCACACCCTCCAAACAACTGAAGAGAGAAAACAAACCCTTTCTACTTACTCCAAACACCTCGCGATTCATATCAAGAAACAATACTGTGCAGAAAACTTTTCCAGTGATAAGCAGTAGAACTTGCAGACCATGAACTTCCCTGCACAAAGAAGGGGTTCGTTGAAATTCATATATAAACTATGGGTTAGAAATTAGGACGCCTAAAAAACCAAATAAAAAAAACAGAGCACCTCTTGTTCCATAATTGATAGTAATATTTTTTTCCGTAGCAAACTAGTAGTAAGTGACTGGCACTCCGAATCGGATAGAAAACCTTTTGTGGTCCAGTAAGGTTTCACGAAGAGCAGAACAGTGGTTCACTCCTGGTTGCAGCAGCCTCCACAGAAACATGGCTGAGATAAAACTGAAACTATGCTCCTACAGGTACCAAGAAAAATAATAGCTTAAGAACATTGATTGAAGAGCTCCACATAGGCACATAGCACAAAAAAAGAGAATTAAAATACAAGAAGGATCACTACAGTTTAGATCAAAATACTCTAGTAATCTGAATATGTCATATGAACATATGATATAGTCTGAAAATACAAGTTCAAAACTTGCTAATAACGAATTACCAACTGACTACATGAATTCACTTGTCATAGTTGCTAGTTGGTAGGTTTATAGCAATTGTCGAAACACAGAAATTGTAACAGTTAGTGCATAAATAAATTTTAAAATATATAAGTTGCCACAAAATCTGTAGCTCTAAAATAAGGTTTAATTGTTGGGACTGACTATTTGTTAGGAATATCTATAGTTTGACCTAAATGTAATGTTTGGTACTTGGGAACAGCATCAGTTCTAGCTGGATCAGCATAGAGCTGGATGAAGAGAGATATCACACATAATATAGTATCACAGATTCAACGCCATTTAACACCAGGGGACACACCGGCCCTGTAAGCGCTCCACTCTCTGAAAAGACTCACAAAGATCATCAAGGCAGAAGTAAGGAGGTGAATCCATGGCATCGCCACTCCTCTGCATCCTCAACCTTGTCTGCAACAGAACAAAACCAATTTAACTTTACTGCAACACCAAAGAAATATATGGTTTATTTCTGTAATAACCAAAAGTGGTCTGACCTTGAACGTAAATTATAACCCATTGTGCGTTAAGAGCATTGTGCAAATAACACTACTATATGATTTAATTTACTAGAGAAATTAATGATCTGTAGATGGAAATTGGCGAAAATAAAAATTAAATCATAGCTGAATTGTGTAATTCCTGATACTGGTTCGTTGGGCTTGACGAGTGATCCGCGACAACGCCTCCAAAACCATCGCCGCAGATGTAGTTCATACTGGAGGCGATGGGAGCGGCGATGGCGCGTACAGACGAGACGCCCACGGCAATCCGGGCAAGCCTAGAGCTCGTGCAGACGTAGATGGGGTCCCTTGACGCGCGGCTCGGCTTGCTCGACACCTCGTACCACCAAGTGGCGAACCAGCTCGACTTCAATTCGCGGGCGGCGGGCGGTCACACGCGAATCATTGACGGCATCGAGCGGCGCTAGGAAGCGTTGTCCCTGCAGATGACGGCCACGGCGGATGCAGTAGAGAAGTTGGCGGCACCCAAACATCCGTTCAGCGTGGATCTGGAATGCGGCGACCCGGAGGCGGCCAATCGTAAGGGAAAATCAATTCTCGCCTCTCCAACATCGAGTAGCTCGAGCGGCGGGCCCGTACTGGGGATGACAAGGTCGGGTACGGCAAGGATGCAACAGCAACATGACCATGGCATCGGTGTAGCACCTAGAGGAGAAGGGGAGCGGGTGCGGGGCCGACATTCAGACGAACACTCTGGGGGCAGCAGACAAACGACCCCGAAGATGTCGTTTCCTAGGTTTGATGGGAGTTTTCCAAGGATTTGGAGTGATAATTGCATGGATTACTTCACGGTGATGAACACCGCGCCAGCAATGTGGCTCACAACTGCAAGGATGCACCGGGAAGGCAATGCCAAGCATTGGTTTCAGGCTTACAAACTGAGAAACGAGGTGCAGTGCTGGGAAGTGTTCATATCAGCCATAGAAGAAAAATTTGGAGTGGATGATCATCGAGTGTTCATGTCTGAGCTGGTCAGTTTGAAGCAGAAGGGAACTGTCAGTGAGTATTGCACCACATTCCAGGAACTTATCTTCAAACTTTATGGACACAATCCCTATTATGATGAAACCATGTTTGTGGGACATTTCCTAAAGAGCCTGAAGCAGGACATTCAAATTGTTGTGGCATCATAGTTACCTGACACAGTTGACAGAGCGATTTTGTTGGCACATGTGCAAGAAGATTTGGCCACCCAAGAAAAGCCATGGACAGGGAAAGCCACAGTAAGTGGGCACATCAGAACAGAGGGAACTAGAAATAGTACCAGAATGGGAACATGGGACTTGTGGAAGGAAAGGCAATTAAAATACTATCGGAGATCAAATGGGTTATGTTTCAGTTGTGGGGATAAATATGATCCAACTCATGTCTGTCAGACCAAAAATAAAGCAACACTACATGCTCTTATAGTAGAAGATCATGCCACAGAATTAACACCAGAGGTACTTGAGCTACTACAATTACAGGACATTGCAGAAGCACAACAACTATCATTGTCTTGCAACGCACTATCGGGCACAGCAAAGGGGAACACGGTGCGCATTAGAGCAATGGTGCAGAATCAAGTGATGTTACTATTGATAGACACTGGCAGCAGTCATAGTTTCATCGGTGAGGCGTTGGTCGAAAAGTTGCAGTGTCCAACGGTGACCATACCAGCAGTATCAGTCAGGGGTAGCCAACAATGAAGTCATGCATTGTGATAAAATGGTGGCAGTGTTTTCATGGTGGACACATGGGGCCACTTTTGAGTATGATATGAAAATACTTCCCCTCAGTGCATATGATGCCATACTAGGCATCGACTGGCTCTCAGCTCAAGGAGACATGATGTGTAACTAGCAAAAACAAGTCCTCAGATATCAACACAAAGGCACAGAAATTACTCTTACCGGAATGACAGCTCCTCTGCCCTAGGAAATCATTAAAGTTTTCATAGACAAAGTAATTAAGTGGAGTAAGGGCAATGAGATATGGGCACTTGCTGTTCTGGATGAAATGTCTAAAGAGAAGCATGTTGCCGTGTCGGATGCGATACAGTCCTTACTGACTAAATTTACTGAGGTTTTCACTGAACCTGATGGCTTGCCACCAGAAAGGACATACGACCACGCTATTACTCTGAGGCCGGGAGCAACCCCAGTTAATGAAAGGCCATATCGTTATTCTCCCTTACACAAGGACGAGATTGAACAACAGATAGCAACAATGTTGAAAGCAGGGGTAATTGTCCACTCAATGAGTCTGTTTGCATCACCAGTGCTTCTAGTCCGAAAGAAAGATGGGACATGGCGTTTCTGTATTTCGCCGACTGAACGAACTGACCATCAGAAACACCTTTCCTATGCCAGTCATAGATGAGCTGTTGGACGAGTTAGCTGGGGCCAAATATTTCTCTAAACTAGACCTTAGAGCAGGGTATCATCAAATTCGCATGCGCCCCGAGGATGAAGAAAACACAGCGTTCAAAACTCATCAAGGGCATTATCATTTCAAAGTCATGCCGTTTGGATTATCCAACGCACCAGCCACTTTTCAATGTGTGATGAATGAAATCCTAAAACCCTGTCTGAGGAAGTATGCACTTGTTTTCATGGATGACATTCTTGTTTATAGTCCCTCCTTGGAAACTCATGCAAATCACCTCAAGGAAGTACTCAAGATGTTGCAGTCACACTAGTTATTTGTGAAGGCCTCGAAGTGCTCCTTTGACCAATTGAAACTGGAATATTTGGGACACATAGTGTCTGGGGAGGTGGTGTCAACTGACCCAACCAAAACTGAAGCAATGTTGGCATGGCCCAGACCAACAACAGTGACTGAGTTGAGAGGGTTTTTAGGCCTCACAGAATACTATCGTAAGTTTGTGCGATCATATGGGGTCATTGCCAAACCTTTAACAAACTTACTAAAGAAAAATGCATTTGCGTGGTCCGAGGAAGCTGAGCAAGCATTCAGGAACCTCAAGGTGGCCATGTCCTCCACGCCAGTGCTGCAGCTGCCAGACTTCACAAAACAATTTGTGCTCGAGACGGATGCTTGTGATACAGGAGGGGGAGCAGTATTAATACAGGAAGGGAAACAAGTGGCGTTCTTAAGCAAGGCTCTCAGCTCCCAGCATCAAGCCATGTCAATTTACGAGAAGGAATTTCTTGCCTTGATAATGGCAGTGGAGCGTTGGAGGCCATACCTGCTGCGCGCGGAATTTACCATACGCACGGATCATCAGAGTCTCACATTCCTAGACGACCAAGTGTTACACTCCACATTAAAGCGTAAGGCCATGACACGACTGATGGGGTTGCAGTTCAAGATCGTCTACAAAAAAGGGAGTGAGAATAAAGCAGCAGACTCGCTCTCTCGGGTGGCGCACACTATGGACATTAATGCACTGTTTGTTGCTCGTCCAGCTTGGATACAGGAGGTGCTCAACTCCTATGTTACAGACTCGGTCGCACGGGCCAAGATGCAACCACTGGCAATACAGAGTCCTGATGAGGATGGGTTTGAGCTCAGAAATGGTGTAATCCGCCTACATGAACGCATCTGGATAGGCAACAACTCAGCCCTACAGACTAAACTCATATCAGCCTTCCACACAAGTGCAATAGGAGGACACTCTGAGGTGCTTCCCACTTATTTGAAGATCAAGAAGCTTTTTGCATGGTCAGGAATGAAAATAGCAGTACAAAATTTTGTTAAGCAATGTGGGATTTGTCAACAGGCCAAACATGATCACCACAGTCCAGCAGGTTTGCTGCAACCACTCCCCACTCCTTAAGATATCTGGCAAGAGCTCTTTATGGATTTCGTTGAGGGTCTTCCACTGTCCTAGGGCGCCAATGTGATCATGGTAGTGGTTGACAGGCTATCTAAATATGCTCATTTTGTGCCATTAAAGCATCCTTTCATAGCACACACAGTGCCAGAAGCATTCATGGAGTCTGTGGTCAAGCTGCACAGTTTACCACCGTCAATCGTCTCGGATCGTGACAAGATTTTTACAAGTAACCTATGGAAAGAACTGTTCAAGTCTCTGGGAACCAAACTATACTTCTCAACAGCGTACCACCCTCAGACTGACGGGCAAACGAAACGAGTTAATCAGTGTCTGGAAATGTTCTTGTGCTGCGTCACACATGAGAATCCCAAACATTGGAGGAAGTGGTTGCATTTGGCAGAGCTGTGGTATGATTCTACATACCATTCGGCAATTGTGTGTTCACCATTCAAAGCAGTGTATGGTACTGAACCCAATTTCACAGCAATACCATCAGAAGGGGCGAGCTCGGTACTTGGGACTAACAACATGTTTCAACAACGGCTGACACAATTGGAACGCATCAAGGTTCACCTAGCAGCTGCTAAGAACCGTATGAAACTGCAAGCAGACAAACACCGTACTGAACAACATCATCAAGTGGGAGCCAGGTCTTACTGAAGCTCCAACCCTATGTCCAATCCTCCTTGGTCAATCGTCCTTGCCCCAGGTTGGCCCTCAAATTCTATGGGCCCTTCCGTATACTGGAAAAGATTGGATAAGTTGCTTATCGCCTTGATTTGCCAAGTCAGAGTGCCATTCATCTAGTTTTTCACGTCTCCCAACTGAGAGAGTTTACTCCAGACTATACTCCTGTATTTTTAGAACTACCAGAAGTTCCTGACTTCGATACAGTGGAAACGACATCTGAGGAAATCCTCGACCGCATGCTTATCAAGAAGGGAAACAGTGCAGTACCTCAAGTCCTGATCAAGTGGTTTGGCATTCCTGCCTCGTCAGCCACCTGTGAAGACTACCATGTCTGCAAAGAGCGCTATCCAGCGGTGCTTGCTTGGGGACAAGCAAATACTCAAGGGGGAAAGATGTAACACCCTCTACTGTTCATGAACCGATAACAGACAAAACGGTCAAGTAATGAGTTGGGCCTCGACCTTAGGCAGGTGTGCATGGCCCAGGTGTGTGGGTTGTGTGCCAGAAAGATATAAGCTAGGGGTGTTGCTGTCACAGGAGGTATCGAATGAATAGAACTTCCGTCTGAATCTCTCCCGCCTCCTGTTCTCTCTCTCTGCGTCTGAACCCTTCCCTCGTTCGTTCTTCTTCCTTCCCAAGTAATTCGAATCGTAGGAACTCACGCCCTCGAGTGATCCAAGGCCTGGGGTAGTTACAGAATAAAATAAAACAATATGATATCTTCGAGAATAGGAGACCTAACTCTCATGTTAACTAATGGTTTTTAAACTAGGGACTCGTCTTGTTTGGGACACTACCGTGGAGTATTTGGCGATGTTGCGTGTTTGTGAACTTTTAACTTTCGTCCAGGTTGGCTTGCTTACGCTTGTCATCATCATAAAATGGTAATCTACCACATCCGCCTAGCCTAATTTGACTCCATCAGCTGTCCTATCTATGCTCAACGTCATTGGTGGTGGTGGTCTCTGCATTTAAAGCCAACAACCATGAAACATGTGATCTTTATCAAACTTTAACACTCAGGGCAGAAGAGTGATCTTTAAGTTAAAACTGAAGGCAGAAGACGACTTCGCTTCCTGCGGCAAGTTTAACTGAAGGAACATGGATGAAGAACATAAATTCAGTTGACCCAAAAAAGAATTGTTGAACTTTGGCAGCGCCTTGAAGTCATATTGCCAGTCGTTGTTCATATTGGCGAACAAGGAGGTGGGTTGCGCTCCGGAGGCTTCACCATCTTCGGCATAGTCAGAGAGGCCAAGATCTGACTAGGCTTTGGCAGCGCCTCGACGTTGAGCACACCTTCCGGGACGACGTCCTCATGGAGAAATCGCGGCGGCATGAACTCCGGCAGCTCTGGAGCCCTTGTCTTCCGTCAGGTTCATGAGGTGATGAGGCAGCGACAAGGTGCAGTTAGTGGAGACGGTACTGGGTTGGTCGTCTCCCGCATGGTTCACGGTGGATTGATGATGAAGGAACTCAAGGAATACATGGCCGGCATGGTGGATTGTTGACCTCACCGACATCAAGGGAGGTTGACATAGGACACATAAAAAACCACAAAACGGAGGTGAGCCCCATTTGCTTGGCATTGGATCTGCAAATCAGTACATAGGGAGCATGTAGTGTTGTACTAGAGACAGTGGAAGATTGTGAACTTGGCAATGGCCGTTTCTCAGAATGACATCAATGTGCTGCAATGTTGTCCCGTGGTGTCTAGACTTGGTGAACCCCATGCTCCGGTGTGCAACTATATGGTCAACGGTAATGACTACGAAAAGGGGTAATACCTAGAAGATCGCAAATATCCTTCTTGGTGGACATTTGTGAAGACAATCCGCAACCATCCCGGTGAAGGAAACTCTCATTGCAAAAAATAAGAGGCTGTCCGGAAAGATATGTAGCGGTCATTCGGTACGGTCCAAGACCGTTTTGTGGTTTTTATGTGTCCTATGTCAACCTCCCTTGCCAAGAAAATGAAACCATGAAAGAGCTCAAAGGGCCTCACCGACATCAGTATGTCGTGGATGATTTCGGGGAGGAGCTCGGGGAAGCAGCAGCAATAGCTCCGACAGCATTTTCCTAGCGGCTCCTTGTCCCGCGTCCATCCCCGTTGACCACCACCACGATTTGCACGCCGCCGCAGCAGATCTACCATGATTTGAGCACCACCGCAGCAGTAGCAGAGCCCCACCAGATCGAGCGCCGCTGCAACCGATCCGCCATGATTTGACAACCGCCGAAGCAGTAGCAGAGTCGCTGCATATCGGTCCGTCTAAGGGTGAAATCCCATTTTTATCTCGACGCCGCTGCCACGAGCGAGTGGAGGAGGGTGGCGGCCACGCGAGTGAGGGAGATGGCGTGCGTTGTGGGTGAGGGAGGCGAGGCCGAGAGAGGCGAGGGGAAGGTCGCCAGCGAGGGAGGCATGGTAGAGAGGAAGATGGAGAGCGAGAGTGGTCGCGAGGGGCCGATGAACTAAGCGGGGGAGAGAGCGACCGACACGCGAGCGGCCGACACGAGGTATATTCGGAAAGAGCAATGCTACACTTACGGGCTACTTTCCTACGGATTGTTGTTACGGACAGACGTGGCAAGCAGGGGTGCATCAACATCCGGATTTCTAGGAACAACCGGCCCGGTCAGTTGCAGCACATGAGGCCACGTCTTGTCCGTAAGAATTTTCCGTAATATTAGTCCGCACGTGTAGGATTTCTGATTCGGAAAACGAAATACTTTTGTAACGTGACGGTGTGTGTGCTAATTTTGGTTTTGTGCTTTACAATAATGGACGGAGGGAGTAGCCACGATGGAACACGGCGTTGATGTATCTTTTTTGTGTGAGGTGTGCGTGTATTTTGCCGTTTCCTGGATGCTGAAGGGACGCGAGAAGCAGGAAGGGCCCGATATCCTCTTTGTCATGGAAACTAAGATAAAGGGGAGGAGAGTGGAGGACCTGCGGAATACTCTTGGTTTTGCTGGTTGCTTCGCAGTGGATAGTGAAGGATTAAGTGGGGGCATAGGATTGTTTTGGTCCAAAAATGTCTCTGTTAATATTCGAAATTTTAGTGCCTGCCACATTGATACTGTGGTGCGGCAAGAGTTTCCCTCTGCAAAAGAGTGGCGTTTCACGGGGTTTTATGGAGCACCGAGAGTGGAGAACAGGGTACACAGTTGGAGAGCAATGCGTCACTTGTTTTCAATTCAACACTTAGCCTGGCTCTGTATGGGAGATTTCAATGAGACGATGTACAGTTCAGAACATTTTAGTACAGCTGCTAGGCCGGAGTGGCAGATGCGTGCCTTTAGGGAGACTGCAGATGATTGCTCGTTGCAGGATCTAGGGTACTGTGGAGTTCCGTACACCTGGGATAATAGAAGACAAGGACAGGAAAATGTCAAGGCTAGATTGGATAGGGCCTTTGGCAACCCAGCTTTCTTGGCTTTGTTTGAGAATTGTCGGGTGCGGCATGTTAGTGCTCTGGAGTCAGATCATTGCTTTGTGAAGGTTGATCTTCGAGAGCAGATTAAGAGGAGAAGTGGTCAGCGACCGTTTAAATACGAGAACGTGTGGCAGCGGCATGTGGAGTATGATGAGCGTGTTGCCAAAGTATGGCGGGAGCAACAGGGTGGCCGAGACCTCCAAGCATTAATTCATAGACTTGATGCTATTAAAATGGAGTTGGAACCTTGGGGTGCGCGTGAGTTTGGGGGTCTTACAAAGACAGTGCGTCAGCTGCAGCAAAAACTCGATAAACTGAGACGACTGTCAGTTGGAAGAGGTCCGAATGCAGAAGAGAGAAGTGTGGCCAAGAAGTTGAGAGAAGCTCTAAAACTTGAAGAAGTATGGATGAGGCAGAGATCACGAGTACAATGGCTACGTGAGGGTGATCGGAATACCGCCTATTTCCATGCACAGATGGCCCAACGAAAAAGGATGAACCGAATTTCTGGACTGCAACGCAGTGATGGTTCAGTTTGTGTTAATACAGAGGAGGATAGAGATGAAGTTCAGGATTTCTACTCTAATCTGTATTTATCTCAAGGGACAACAAACATGGATAATCTTCTTGATTATGTACCTGTACGGGTTACGCCAGAGATGAATGCTGCATTTGATAAACCGTACGAGGCTGAAGAAGTTAAGAAGGCGTTGTTTCAAATGGCCCCTTCAAAGGCACCCGGTGTAGATGGATTCACAGCTGGGTTTTTTCAACGGCATTGGGAGTTAATCAGAGATGATCTCGTGCCGGCGATTTTGGATTTCTTAAATGGTGGAGAGATGCCAGAGGGTTTTAATGATACATCAATAACACTAATACCTAAAGTCAAGAATCCGCAAAGCATCCTCCAGTACCGCCCTATTTCCCTGTGTTCGGTTGTGTACAAGATAGCAGCAAAAGCAACTACGAATAGGCTCAGGGAATGTATGAATGAGGTGATCAGTGAAGAACAGAGTGCGTTCGTGCCTAACCGTCTAATTACTGACAATGTTTTGGTTGCCTACGAGAGTGTTCACGCTATGAGGAAACGAAAGAAAGGAAAAAACTACTCATGTGCGGTGAAACTAGACATGATGAAGGCCTATGACAGGGTAGAGTGGCAGTTTCTCGAAGCTATCCTGATCAAAATGGGTTTTAGCATCAATTTGGTCCGACTGATTATGAAATGCGTAACTTCAGTCAGATTCACAGTTCGAATGAATGGAGAGCTCCTCCCTTATTTTACCCCCTCGCGAGGGCTTCGGCAAGGTGACCCCATGTCCCCTTTCTTATTTCTTTGTTGTGCAGAAGGTTTCTCTTCACTGTTGAAATTTTATGGAGGAGCACAAATTGACAGAGGCATAAGAGTCAGCTTCAGAGCTCCATGGGTCAACCATTTATTATTTGCAGATGATAGCCTCATTTTTATGAGTGCAAATGTGATGAGTGCGGAGCGTTTAAACAATATATTGCAGATTTATGGTGACTGTTCTGGGCAGAGAGTAAACAAGCACAAGAGTTCGGTTTATTTCTCTCCGAATACTCCTCATGTATTACGGCAACAGCTACAGAGCACATTGGGTATTGATTCAGAAGCATTCAGTGAACGGTATCTAGGCCTACCCACGGCGATTGGAAGAATCACAAGTGGGACTTTTGATTATATTGATGAGAGGTTAAGAAGCAAATTCCATGGTTGGTCTGAGAAGAATTTGGCATGTGCTGCTAGGGAAACATTGATTAAATCTGTGATTCAGGCAATCCCTACTTATAGCATGAGCTGCTTCTTGTTGACAAAGAAATTGTGCAAGAAATTCTCAGGTTACATGGCACGGTTTTGGTGGAGTAGTTCCATAGATAAAAGGTCCTTGCACTGGATGTCTTGGAAAGCACTCTCACATCCGAAAATACATGGTGGAATGGGTTTTCGCGAGCTCCATCTGTTCAATATTGCTCTGTTAGGCAAACATGGCTGGAGGATCATGATGCATCCAGAGAGTTTATGCGCGAGAGTCCTTAAAGGGAGATACTTCCCCGATACTGATTTCTTGCACGCTGCAGTTCCTAATGGCGCTTCGGCCACGTGGAGGGCCGTAGCTGCAGGTAGACAGGCCCTGAATCTAGGGCTGATCAAAAGAGTTGGTAATGGTTTATCCATTAATGCTTGGGATGATAAATGGATCCCCAATACTATTCGGATGTCTCCTCTCTTCCGTCCCGGAAATGCTACAGTGGAAAAGGTAGCCGAACTCATTGACACTGATATATGGAGATGGAAGGAGGCGATGGTCCGCGATCAATTCTCAGCACCAGATGCCGCGGCTATCCTGAATATACCACTTAGGAATGGGGACAGCGAGGACCTGGTTGCGTGGGCTTTTGAAACATCGGGTAACTACTCTGTTAAATCCTCGTACCGTGCTCTAGTGATTCATAAAGAGCGATCTGCTCGAGAAGAAGGGGCGGTGACGGAATCCTCACAGTCGAAAGAACAGATGTGGAAAACCCTTTGGAAGTTGAAAGTGGTGCCGAAAGTGCGTGTCTTCTGGTGGCGGGTAATACTTGGAATCCTGCCTGATGAAAAGACACTCAAACATCGGCATATCAAAGAATTATCAAGATGTAATGTGTGTTTGGCAAAGGAGGAGGATCTGAAGCATGCACTAGTTGAATGTGCTCATGCCAAACAATTCTGGACCGAGGCGCAGACCTGGCTAGGCATTTGTCTTCCTCGGCTGCATCCAATCTCTTGGGCTCGGGACATTTTATGTGAAGATAGATTTAGCGCTGGAGACAGAGCTAAGATCATCACCGTAATGTGGGCCATCTGGCACTCGCGCAATAGATGGACTCATGATGAAGCTGGGATGGATCCAATCAAATCTATGCAACTCACTCGTGAAGCTCTGCAGCTGTTGGAGATACCTGGAAAACAGGCGATGGTTCTTCCTGGGCATGGTTGGAGGCCACCAGAGGAAGGTTGGATAAAAGTGAATACGGACGGTGCAATTGACTTCAATGGAGGGAAGGCCGGGGCGGGTAGTATTGCTCGATCGTCAGCGGGCTTTGTCGCTGCTTGGAGTAAACCATTGCCTGGCATCACAGATCCGTTGATAGCTGAAGCGATGTCAGTACGAGAAGGAGTGCTATTTGCAAAATTGAGAGGCTTCTCGCACGTGACAGTGGAGACTGACAGTCTGGAGTTCGTGCAACTCTGGGAAACTCGACACAATCCGAGATCGGTTGTGGCACCCGTGATTTTAGATATTGGAGAACTAGCTTTCAATTTTCTTTCCTTTCATATTCAACATGTAATCAGATCAGGCAACAATGCTGCCCATCTCTGTGCGAAACATGCATGCACCGTGATGGTTACAGATTGCTGGCTTGACATGTATCCAAGCTTCTTGGCTTCTACGCTTATGGCAGATAGAGCCATGAACTTTTCAGTTGAATAAAGATCTCTAATTACCCGCAAAAAAAAAAAAAAAAAAGAGTAGGTCCTCACGTTCGCGTCCGTCCTCTCGCGGCCCGAGACGTCCGTTTCTCTCCCTTTTCCTCTCTCCAGTACACAACGTATAACCCGAGATACAGCCTCTTCTTTCCCCATTCTCCATCGAACAATGGAGGTTCCTCTCGTCCCTGCCGGTTGCTCCGGCCATTACGACTGCGCAAGAAGCTCGCTGGTATCTTCGCTTTCAGCCCACTCAGATTCGTACGATTTTATTGGACCTTATACGTTAGCTTCCAGATCCAGATTCGTCATGGAGATATGTGCCTGCGCTCGATCTGAATCCAACATCTGCTCCAGGATCTCTGAAACTTGCGTCTGCTTTGTTGTCCGTCTCATCAGAGAGAGGATCGATCGGATCATGCTTGTTCGTGAAATCAGGTAACAATAATCCCAATTCTAGCAAAGTTGTGTACCATAAAAGACTCTCAGTTAGTTAGAAATCAGTTTGAATGGATTCCTTCAAGATGACAATACTGAATGAACGAAAATGCAAAAGAATCAGACTAGTTCAATAGCCCCACTAGCAGTCTAGCATAGCAAATATTCATTACATGCTTCTGAATCTTAGAGAAAGAGAAAACAGTAGCATCCAACATATTTTACAAACTAGTGAACATGCCTTCAGCAAGTGGCAGACAAATAATTCTGTTGATGGAATTTAGGTGAGCATCATGTGATTCGGAGATACTCATAAAGGGCCATCACAGATACATTTGGTAGACTAATAGTAGGGCATGTCACTGTAACTCTCATCTATATGTCGTAATATTTGATTTGCTCCATTCTGTTGTTGCATTTAGGTGAGCATGATGTACATGCCATCATAGATAAGTATGGGATGTCGTAGTAGGACAACTATGTGTTGTTTTCATCAACTCAGGTGGTTAGTTGTGGGTCTGCATGCATAGTCCAAAATTGCACAACATTGAGCAACTATAACATATTTTCATGTATTTGTTTCGAACTTCCTGCCTTGATTTATGATGTTCTTATTCTTGGCTGGCTGCACGGCTTGTATCTTTTATGTCATGCTTGTGTCTCTTCTACCTGCCAGATAGTTTGCGTTCGAAGTCAATAAATGCATGCCAGATACGTAGTTCCAAATATGTAATGACTATACACCGAGCTAGTTATTATTAGTATGTCTATTGTATTAGCCAATAGGTGGGACGTTGGTTCTTGGCATCATTAACATATGCGTCCAAACCCCACAAAAGTACTCAATATTATTCACATGTTGTTTTATATATATGCAAACCTGGACATATAGGACAGGTCTGTAGTACCTAGGATGTAGTACTGCAAACTGATTGCGGTGGTCTCGTGTGCACGTGTGTAATAACAATGCAGCCTCACACCAGCCATGTGCAGCAATTTTAAAAAATCGCCTCAAGTCATTGAACTGCATAACAAAGGCCAACTGTGTCTTTTCAAAAATGGAACTTTTAGCTGCACTTATCTTGCTCTCGTTGAGACTTACAGTGTTGCACTTGATAGTAACTGAACATTTTCTCTAATTTTGTGATGAATATGGAACTGCACTGCTGATCGTAATTGATACTGTTTTGGTGAGATAAAAAGAATTGCTTCTAGCTAGCATCTCACACGTGATGTGTTTGTTTAGTTAGTCACTAATTCCTGCATAAACCTATATTAGATAGAAACCTGTATTAGATGCTCTGAACAAGGTTCTGAACCGAATTCATATTTGCAGGATAATAAGTTGTTGCATAAGTCGAATGGACCAACCGGCAGACGTTGTACTTCCTGGAGTACTTGGGCCATATGGAGGACTCCGTGCATTGAGCACCTTGATCCATTGACTGCATGTGATTTTCTGTCCTGAATGCAAGTGCAGACTCGATGCCGGCGCCTTCACCTGCTCCACATCCGACCAGAGTTTCAAAGTCTTGCGACAGCGACACCTTCGGTTGTTGGTACATTCTCTTCTCCATCTTCTCCCGGGAGCATTGTTCCTTTTTAGCACAAGGATGATAACTTGTGATGGGTAGAGTTATTCAAAATGTGTTGCTTCATACCTAGTTTTAAAGTCGACTTTATGTCTATAAATATGGTATATTTCGCTATTATGGATCATATTAGCCTCAAGATATTAAATTTTACTGTTTTTTGAAATATTTGTGGTTGTCGTCAGTACTGGTGACATAAATTTGCATTCTCTCTGACTATCGACTTAATAGGTTGGGTGTCGTATCATCGACTCTTCTCACTTTTCCAACACTTGTCTTGTTGTTGGTAAAGCGTAGGATTAAATTGAATCGCCATTGCATTAGAAATATTTTATTAGTGGACTCCTGGTGTGCACAAAAGAAATTGTGACACTAAGATCCGTTTACCTACAATGCAAAACAATTCATAGAAACTTCCATTTTTTACTTTAACCAAGTATAAAATCTTAAAGCTACAGCATGATATTGATGATATCAAATTGCCGTTGTGAGCAACATCCAAACTGCGGGCGTACGTGCTGATTGTGTACTTTGATAGTTGGATGGCTAGCCCTGGCGGCTATGTGTCGAACCAATCGGCACACGGGCATCTTGATGTGTGTGTTCTGTTTAGGAATATGCTTCCTCTTTAAGTGGTGCATGCAATCTCTTTTGCTGCTTAATTTTGATTGTTCTATTTGATCTCTCATTCACGGATGCACCTTTGAAGTTTTTTACTTGAGTTGTTTGTTTCTATGTGCGTGAATATGGACTAGTTTGCTATTTTGCGTTGTGGATCACAATATACGTGATTTTAGAGACCCTTTCGTCCCTAGCATAAGATACAAATACTTTAAATCTCGGTGTAGGGTTTTTCTGTTGCTTAAGTTTGATTAATCCTAGATGTTCAATGTCTAGATATAATTACTTCCTAGTTTCATGTATTGCATGCAATTGACCAGGATGTTGTAGCTAGCTCAGCTAGGTAGTCTCTCGTGACATAGGCGCATGGAAATGCTATTTAAAGAAAGTAGTGTTGTGCATCATTATCTCTTAAGTTATGTACCGGTACTTGTAAGAACACAAAGTTACCATAAAGACACCAGCATGTTATGATTTTTCCTTACCAAAATGAACCTTTTATCCTCCATTTTGGCCATGCATTTTTTACAATCTTATGATACTCTAAATGGATAGATACAAGCTAGGATGAGGTGGAGATTTTTGGTTCCATATAATAATTTTAATTACTAACTATTGCATATATATACCACCATCGGTGCTTGGCAGTTATGGAGTGCATTATTCATTACTCTGGACAATATTGACCACTTTCTATTGCGGGTTTTAGCATTCCTTTTGGTTCTTTGGAGAATCCCTCATTGAATAAATTGGTGCAGGTCAAATTTTCCCAGGATTGATTTCCCTTGATTCTATCGTGTCTTTATTTTGGAATGTTAGATTCTACATAGTCAGGTGAGTCACTTATTCCTCTTTTGCGTATATGCCATGTTTTACTCTTTCTTTATGAATTAAATATTCTTGCACGCATATGACTTTTTTAATAGACACGATACAGACTGGACTTCCAGCGTGTTTTTTATGCTTTTCATGAAATGTGATAATTAATGCTCACACTTACTATCTTCTATGCTTATTATCGGCCGCGACAACCGGTCAACGCATCCAGAGCTCCATGCGTGCCACATGTTATGATGGACTTCCTAAATTATGTCTACATACTGGATGAACTCTATAAAGTATCGCTCGTTGAAATATTGGATAAATATGTTAGCTTTTGTTACTCATTTTTGTTTCAATCCATCTTAGTGTTCATATTCGGCATGCATAAGAGGTTAACTAGGCTATGCTTTGATTATGGTAGGAAATACAAGCTATGCTTCAGCCTTGGCAATCGGTTGTGCGTGCGGCACAATCAGCCTTTAAATTGAATTCTTATGTCTTGTGGAAATGTGAACATTGCTTGGGTTTCCTAGTTGGTAGTTAAGAATTATGGAATAGTATAAAAGTGACTAGTGATAGGATGGTCAATAATATTTTGCTATCATATACACTTTGGTAGCACACGTGTTAGTCATTTGAAATGTGATAAGTGTGTAATATTGGGAACTATATAATTTCTAAAATAATGTTGATTAGATACTAAAGAATCATGAATTAGTATTGCTAGCATACATAAACATGATAATATTGTTCATTTGTGAATAACATGGTTTGAGGGTTTAAATTCATGTGTGATATAAAATATTATTATGTATAATATCTACTCTTACCTAGTGCACAGCCCCTCTGGGAGGGGATGTGATTAGTGTGCGGTGCACTAGGTGGAGTAAATATGTGTTTAGGGTTTAGGGTTTTGGCTTTAGGGTTTTAGGGTTTAGGGTTTTTTCGGGTTTAGGGTTTAGGTTTTTTAGGGTTTCGGGTTTAGGTTAGGGTTTTAGGGTTTAGGGTTTTAGGGTTCAGGGTTCAGGGTTGGGGTTTTAGGGTTTTAGGGTTTAGGGTTTTGGGTTTAGGGTTTTGGGTTTAGGGTTTAGGGTTTAGGGTTTAGG